>CM043698.1:117232500-118630000 GCA_023935145.1 Bretschneidera sinensis
AATGTAGTTGTGTCAGTATGAGTTGTATTGGCCACGTGTCCCTCCTCATCCACCTCTGTGATACTCTCCCTCAAAATTAAAAATGTTCATCGCTAACAGGTTGGTTAGATCAAGAATAGTTTTGGATCGAAGGTACTCTCGGTTCAACTGGATCCTTTCTATGATCACGATATTGATGGTTATTATTAGGGTTAGAATTGAGTAAAACAGTTTAGTTTATTTGAGAGATTCGATTCGAAACTCAATTAAATTGAGTTTGAACTGTGATTTTGGCTCGATTAGCTTGTCGAGTTAAGCTTGAGCAATGTCAAACTCAGTTCATTAGACTCGCGAGTCAGTTCGATTTAACTAACCAATTAAATAAATGTTATATATATACTATATTTATTTTTTATATATTTAATATATATTATAAAAAACATATATATTTATTTATTTTATTTTTAAAATATAAATACCAAATTTATTTATTTTATTTAAAAAACATATATATTTATTATTTTATTTTAAAAAATTCGGCTCGAACTTGAATTCGAACTAATTCGGGCCAAACTCGAACTTGAATTTCACCTTATGAGTCGAACTCGAGTTCAATTTTCTTAACTCGAGCTTGATTTAGCTCAAATCCACCTCTAATTGCAATTTGGGACAATCATTAGAGGTCCAAACATAGGTTTTTAGGTTGGTGGCAAAACATCCACTATCTGTTAAGTAGAATTTCGTTTTTGTTCTTCAACCTGCATTTCAATCTCAGTCGATGTTGGGAAATTATCAATTATGTGACCATGAATCCCATAATAAAAGCTTTAAAACCTTCATACTCCACAGCTTGTTCATGCCCACTGACCACCACTATCGGTATTAGAGGCTTTGTTTGATCAAGCTCAACACAAACTCGAGCAAAACGACCTCAAGATTTGTTAGTGATTGTTTTTTCAATTCTAATAGCTTTCTTGACCAAGTTAATCATACGAATGAGAGCGTCTACATCAAAGTACTCTATGGTAGATTGGGAAACTGAATCCATGCCACAACGCAAGAGATCGTAGTTGTGGAAGGCTTAAAGGTAGGATACCATCTTCTAACCGTAAGGTAGTGACCCGCAACAGTCCAAAGGACATCTTTCAAGGACATAAATATAATGCTCCCTAAAGAAGAAATGCAATATAAAATAATAATTCCCTAAGAAAATGGCCTTGAAACGTCCTTTAAAAGCCGAAAGGGTCTTAACTCTTTTGCATAGTTGAACAGAGCCTACTAATTTCCCCAAAACCTTTGCAATCAGAGTTTATTTCTAGGGTTTCGTATCAACCTTTTCTCCTTAGTCAGACAGAGTTGTGGCCAAGGTGAAGGGCATGGTTTTGACTTACTTGGCTCTCACTTTTCATATACATAGTGTCTCTTGAATTTGTTCTCTTTTGAAAAGGTGTATTAACTATATATAGATTCAGATAATTTTGGTTTCTAAAAAGTTTCCAAAACGCTATATAAACTCTATAAATATGAGAACATGTTCCACATCACATTTATATAATTTTCACTCATTTTCATTCTCCTATGCTTCTTCCTTTTACTACAAAAACAATTAAAATCTTTACACATGTCCTTTGTCACTACAAGTAACTACTTAGTTTCCAAACTATTTTCTAGAGAATTTTTTAAAATCTCTTTGGAATTGTTATTAGCAGAAGTCTACGATGTTTTGTTGTATCATGGAAGTGAATTTACTAAGAACTCGTTAACAAAATCTTTAGAGTGGAGACAACTATTACCCTTGAGAAAGCGACTAATGTACTTCAGAGCCTTAAAGCACTTTCTCTTTTTTCTTATTGTAAATCAAGGTGCAACTCAAGAGGGAGCTAAATTGAGTTTTAAAACATTTTACAAATAACAAACAAGTTTTAAGCACTTATAAGATTAAGCAAGAACAAAAAATGTTATATAACTGAAAATTAAATGAGTGATAAGAAGAGGCAAACACAATTTATATTGGTTCAGCAATATCAGAATCTCTTTAACCATATGTCTACTCTCTTCAAGGAGACTCCTTAAAATAGTCCACTAAAAATAGTTAAGCAACTTCAGAGGTATTGGCCAAACCTTTAAAATAATCTCTTCTAAAGGAAGTGCTCACAAAAGTGTTTAACACCTAAATACTTCTAAGAGTTGCCTCAACTCTTTCTCTTACAATGATTGGAATTGATTGAAGAGTAGTACAAAAGAGATTGCAATAAACACTTTTACAAACGGACAATATCTCCTTTTCAAGAACAAAGCTTTAAAGATGGTTCAAGAAGAATTTTGAAAGATTTGATAAATAATAAATGAGCTAAAGAATTAATTAAGTGTTATTGGATAGTTAAGTTTGCTCATTTAAATGGGTTTTATATAGGTCAAGCCTCATATGGCCGTTTAGACACAAGAGGGGGCAGTTTGGAGCATTAAATGCTTTGAACAGTGCATTTCATTTTAAAATATAGCCGTTACTTTTTGAACTTTTAGTCGACTGAATCATGTGATTCAGCTTCAAGTAAGAAACATTCAATCGACTAGATCAAAAGGTCAGGAGTTTTTGTCCTTTATTTAGTCGACTGAATAGTTCCTTTGGTCAACTTGATCAAAAGAAAAAAAATTCTTCTTTTCATTCAGTCGATTGGATCTGAAACAGAATTTATCTGTTTTCATTTTGTTTTAAAAACAAAACGTAGTCAACATAGATTTGTCAAAAATGTTTTTGTAATTAAATTGAGCCATACATAAATGAATGAAATTGATATGGAAATTTACAATTATATCAATAAACTTTTGAAGCTTCTATTTATAATCTTCGGACTTCTCCCCGAGGTTGTGTACGTAGCTTTCCAAGTATGTTCTTCGTATATTGGGTTTGAACATAATACTTAAGTAGTTTAAACACTTAGATAAATAGTTAGAACAATTCAATATTGTTTTGTCATCATTAAAATCGAGTTAGGGGTCAACAATCTCCCCCTTTTCGATGATGACAAAACCATTTTAAGAAATAAGCTTTAAAAAACTAAGTGTTTGGTTTTTATGAAAATTTGGACAGAGTCTCCTCTGTTTTTGTAATAAAAACCTCCTGCAATAGTTCAAAAACAACCCAACCAGCAGTTTATAAAATATTTAAAAGGAATAGAGAGCAAAACTCCCCCTTAATTTATGTATAACTTTAGTATAAACTGCTTTTTATATGCTTTCTCCTATTTTTCTCCTATTTCTCCTATTTTTCTCCCCCTTTTTTTCCATAATCGCAAAAGGGAGAACCAAATATTAGAGATGAACAAAGCAATCATAATAGATAAGCAGGTAAATAGCAAATAATCATCTATACAGAGTTCCAACCAAAAACAAAGAGTTAAAGCTCCCCCGAGCAAAACCAAAAAAGTAAGCACAAAAGTTCATATAGGCATAATATCCATGAATACATGAAAAAAAAAAAATAAGTTGTGCTTGCAAAGGTTCTATGGAGTTAAAAAAAAAAAAAAAAGTGAGAAAGATCAATGCTCCCAAGAAGGTGGATGAGAAGGGCCACAGTCATGGAGCTGGTCTCGCATCTTACCAAACTGGTCTCTTACCTCAGCAAATGAGCCTTTTGTCTCAGTCTTAAAGATCGTCAGCTCATCATATACTGAAGTTATATTAGTCTTTAGTGCCTGAAGTTGCATATCAGTGGCCTATTGCATACTGTGTACTGACAACTAGAGACCGACAAGAGCTTAAAAAATTTCATCCTGAGAACCACCACCAATTGAGCTGCCCTCAGCAGGCGGTTGAGTATCTATAGGATCATCATGTTCTTCTTCCCCTTCATCTGGGTCTTCATTTCCAATCTTAATGTTATTTCTCTTCTTAAATTCCAAATAATCATCTTGTACAGCACAACCCATCCTCTTAAGGGTAGAAACATTGATCACATCAAGTATATCAATTTCTTGAGATTCGTTCTCAAGAGTGGGAATCTCATAGTGCTTTAGGACAAGTGTAATTAGTATGCCATAAGGTAGATAACCAGTAGTTCTATCAAAACCAGCAATCATATTCCCTAGAATGAGAAGGAAAAGGTTGTATGGAGTTTCGGTCTTGAGGCAATAAATCAGTAGGACGTCCAACTTAGAGGGACTGGTTCTGCTACCTGGTCTAGGATTTATAGTCCAATTTATGATTAGGTTCAGTATCCTAAATTCTAGGGGTAGATCAATATAGGTATTATAGGTCTGGATACCATAAGAGTAATTTGGGCTCCCCTTGACAATCCTACAAGCATTCTCATAATTAAAATCCTCAAGCCATCCATCTATTACCTATATCATTCCTTCAGTAGGAAAATTCATAATTTTATGCAAAATACTAGCAGAAACAGTAAAATCCTTATCCATGATCATGGTTAAGAATCTAGGGGTTGAGGGTGAGGGTTGTTATAGGTTAGTGTAGAACTAATGAATCATTCCAGGGTAAAAATTTTCATGGATTTTGACTAACAGTGTCTAGTCTATTCTATCAAATAATGGCTTGATATCGAAATTACCAAAATGAATAGAAATAAAGTCAACAAGCCTATTAAAAATGATTTCTTTCACTCGTATAGTAGTGTCGTATCTTGATAAGTGCTTAAATAGTCATATTTAAGCCCCTTAATTTACACTTGTTAGGCTCTTTATTTATCTATTTCTGTGGATTCTACTTCATTTTCGTATTTTATGTGTTTTTTACAGGACTTGGACAAAAAGATGATAAATTGGAGCTTTTAGGAGCAAAAGTCAAGTTCTGCCATCCAGCAAGGTGCACTCGAGCACCCTCCCTTGTGATCGAGCGCAAAAGCACACGAGCGCACTTGAAGAAGGCTCGAGTGCACACATGCACTCGAGTGCATCCCGCATACACTCGAGCGCAATTACTCCAGAGGTAGCAGAGCCAGATATGAAAAGAAGTCTCCAGATTCTAAATAGGAAATTAGGGTTTTGGGACACCATGAGGACCCTATAAATAGCCCTGTAAAACATATAAACCAGACTTTTTGTTTGAGATTCGAAGTAGCAAGATTAGGAGAGGAATTGACGACTCGTCTCCCTAGTCTTCTTCGGTTTTAGTTTTATCTTTTTATTTCATTATGTTTGGAATATTTAGTTTAACTAGCATGTGTAACTAAACTTCTATAGGTCTCAATTGAAGCCCTAGTTATGCTTTTCCACATATTTTTTCATTGATTATCTTTGCTATAGCCTTGTTAGAATGTTTAACTTGATTAATGTCTGTTTGTATTTAAATTCCTCATATGTGTGTGTCTGATCAACGTATGCATGTGGTATGGATAAGTTAGTCGAATAAATTTGGATGATCGAGTCCTGGGTTCGACATTAGTAACAAGGGATATCCACACCGGATTCCCGGGTTAATCAACATGGAAAACAGGGAGCGGACCAAGCCCCAGGTCCCGTGTGGTTGTCGATCTCCACTGCCCTCACGCTCTCTTAAGGAACAACTCAATATACACCCATGTTGAATCCCTTAAAAGAGAAAAGAGTTAGAGTATACACCATGCCTAACTCATTACATAGGGAGATCAATAGCCTAAGGTGTGGACCAAGCCCTTAGGTTGGCAACCATTAAATATTCATGATAAGGCTAGAGCATTGACACCTTACTTAGTGGGAAAGTATAATTAGTGATGGATATCGTAGTCCTATGTTCTTATTATTATTATTCACTCACAATCAAACAACTATTTATCTTTTTACTTTGAAGAAACTAATTCTAAATTGAAATTCACCAATCCCTGTGGAAATGATCTCGCACTTGCACACTATGCTACCATTGACCTTGTGCACTTGCAAGTAAAACTAGTACAGTTATTTGCTTATTTATTTAGGTAGATATCCATACCAACAAGTTTTTGGCGCCGTTACCGGGGATTGCGCTAAATTTTTTTTTAGAATTAATTTTTCATTTAGTTTAATTATTGTTATTTCTTTTTTATTCTATTCCATTCTTAATTATTGTGTTTATCTTATTTTTTTCGTTTCATTAAAAACCCTAAACAATTTCCTTTTTCTCTGTTTCAAGTACTCCATGAGAGCTTTTTGTGCCACGTGCAATCGAGTGCACCCTCTTGTGCGATCGAGCGTAATTGAGGCAGAGAGTCATCCGAGCAGCGGTGTTTTACTACTGCACTTATGTAACTACCACTGATTCATGCATGAACGTCGATCCAAGCATCCGGCATTCTTTCCCTTTGATCCCAAGCTTGAGAGGACTATCCGACAAAGGCTTAGAGACAACTCAAAAGAGGTAGAAGGAGGAATTGAGGAAGATATACCAATGGCAGAACAGATAGCTGAGCAGCAACCACCTGAGCGGAGGCCGATGAAGCAATCCTTTATCCCATATAATCTCGATCAACCTTCGTGCATTGCATATCAACCTGAGGCGGAAGGAAACTCTTATATATCTCTGCAGATACTCAGTGCACTGACTCACTTTAGAGGTACATCTAATGAGGATCCACATTTGCACCTGCGAGAGTTCTTCAACCTCTGCAAATTCCAACACATCCGAGGCTTAGACCAAGAAGGAATAAGGTTAATTCTTTTCCCTTTTTCCTTGAAAGATAATGCTAAATTATGGTATAATTCTTTGCCTGCAGTTTCCATCCACACTTGGGAGGAGTTAGCTAGCAAATTCCCAAGGAAGTTCTTCCCAGCCCAAAAGACGAGGCAAATGAGGAAGGAAATTCAATCCTTCCAACAAAAAGATAGAGATCTATTCTTTGAGGCCTGGGGACACTTCAACGAGCTACTACTCAAGTGCCCACACCACAACCTACCCCAAGATGAACTGATATAAGCTTTCTACGAAGGTTTGAGTGACTCTAACAAAAATATTGTTGATTTAGGTTGTGGAGGAGTACTGATTGGAAAGAGCAGCGAAGAAGTGATGGAACTCTTCGAAACCCTAAGTGAACACACGCAGCAGTTCTCCTCTCAAGGTAGACATATAACCAAGAGTGAGGGTATGTATGAGGTAAACCTGAATGAAGGATTATCTCCTCAAATAGTTGCTATGGAGAGGAAACTTAATCTAATAGTTAAAACCATGGCCGCTCAAAACACCTCAACTAACCCACCAGCTACACCACTCTAGGTATGTGCCATTTTCTCACAATTTGATCATAATACTGATACATGTCCCTTATATTCATCTGCAGATCATGAGCAAGCTAACTTTTTGAGACCAAACAATTATCCACCAAAGAACGACCCCTATGCAAACACATACAACCCTGGCTGGCCGAATCACCCAAATTTCTCATGGAGTAACAATCAAAACAATCAAGGGCAGCAAAGAAACTTCCAACCAACAGTCCAATCTGTTCCCGAACCAAAGAAGAATGACCTCGAAAGTCTTGTGAGGCAACTAGCTTCTCAACAGCAATAACTCATGACTTCACGAGATTAGTTCATGGCAGAAGAAAGGCAATTTCGAACTGAACTAAGGCAAACCACAGCAAAACATGAACAAGCCATCCAAAGGCTAGAGGTACAAATGGGACAAGTGACTAAGGAGATGAGTAGCAGAAAGCAAAAGGAGATTCCAGCTCAACACACTGGGGGACATCAACAACTCAAAGTTGTCACGACCTTTAGAAATGGTAAGGTGATAGGGTCTGATGAATCTGCAACAACATCAAAGGTGAGTGAGACGGAGAAGGTGAATGCCCCACCCTTCCCTCAAAGGTTAGTAAAAAAAAGAAAGAGAATAAATTACTTAATATTTTTGAAACCTTGCGAAAAGTTGAAATAAACATTCCTTTGTTAGATGCAATTCAACAAATACCAGCTTATGCTAAATTTCTAAAGGATTTTTGCACTCATAAAAGAAAGTTTCAAGAACATGAAACTGTAGCCTTAACTAAAGAGGTAAGTGTTGTACTATTAAGAAAACTCCCACCGAAACTAAATGATCCAGGTAGTTTTACTATTCCCTGTAGGATAGGTGATCAGTTATTTGAGTGAGCATTATTAGATTTAAGAGCGGGTGTAAATTTGCTATCATACACAGTATTTGAAACCCTAGGATTTGGGGAGCTAAAACCAACTTCCATTACCTTGCAGTTGGCAGATAGAAGTATAAAAAGACCTAGGGGTATTCTTGAGGATTTTTTAGTGAAGGTAGGTGAGTTCATTCTACCTACGGATTTCATTGTGTTAGATATGAAGGAATGCCCTATGCCATCACCCTTGCCCATCATTTTAGGAAGACCCTTCATGAGAATCGCCGATACAAAGATTTGTGTGAAAAAAGGTATAGTAAGTATGAAGGTAAATAGGGAGAAAATAGAATTCAAAATATTTGATGCACTAAGATTACCTCAAGATGATATGAAATACTTTAATGTATGTATGATACATAATTTTGTTGAGCAAGCGTTTCAGGTCCAGCATGTTGATCCCTTGGAGACTACTTGGAGACTACTCTTACTCATAGTCTTACAACTGTGGATATTGAGCAAGAACCGGAAGATATCACTAATAGCATCATGAAAGCTGTGCACCTTCTTGAGGCTTCTCCAAAACATTCAAGTAAGTATGCTCCTCTATTTGAAACTCTCATGCCTACTAATACCACTTTTCTTCCTTCTATTGTCCAGGCACCAACTTTGGAATTAAAGTAGCTGCTAGAACATTTAACTTATGCCTACTTGGGAGAGAAGAAAACATTACTGGTAATTGTGGCTGCTAATTTGAGTATTGGAGAAGAAGACAAATTATTAAGAGTTCTAAGGGAGCATAGATCTGCCATTGGATGGACCATTGCTGACATTAAGAGAATAAGTCCGTCCAAGTGCATGCATAATATATACCTTGAGGATGAAGCAAGGCCCACTCAAGACACTCAAAGAAGACTTAACCCACACATGAAAGAGGTAATAAAGGCCGAGATATTGAAACTCTTAGATGTTGGCATTATCTACCTTATTTCCGACAGTAAGTGGGTAAGCCCGATTCAAGTTGTTCCTAAAAAGAGTGGGATTATAGTAGTGAAAAATGAAAATAAAGAGCTCATACCCATAAGAAAAACAACTGGTTGGAGAGTATGTATTGACTATCGAAGATTAAACTATGTTACTCGAAAAGATCATTTCCCCTTGCCATTCATTGATCAAATGTTAGAAAAATTAGTTGGCCACAGCTACTATTGCTTTTTGGATGGGTACAATGGATACAACCAGATTTCCATAGCACTTGAAGATCAAGAAAAGACCACCTTCACATGCCCTTTCGGTACATTTGCTTATCGGAGGATGCTATTCGGATTATGCAATGCACCAGCCACTTTTCAAAGATGTATGATGAGCATATTTTTCGATATAGTGGAGGGTATTCATGGACGACTTCAGTGTCTTTGGTTCCAATTTTGATGAATGTCTAAGTCATTTGGAAAGTGTCCTAAAGAGATGCGAAGAAAGTAACTTAGTACTAAATTGGGAGAAATGTCACTTCATGGTTCAACAAGGCATTGTGTTGGGTCACTCCATCTCCAACAAAGGTATTGAGGAAGATAAGGCTAAAATAGATATTATTTCAAAGCTACCTCCCTCTCTCACAGTCAAGGGTGTTAGAAGCTTTTTTGGGCATACCGATTTTTATAGAAGATTCATCAAGGATTTTTCCAAGATTTCAAGACCTCTGTGTGCATTGTTAGCTAAAGATACCAAATTCGAGTGGACTGATAACTGTATGATAGCTTTCAACACACTGAAGGATGTTTTAACCTCCGCCCCAATAATAATGGCACCAAATTGGAGCCTTCCATTCGAGTTAATGTGTGATGCTAGTGATTTTGCCTTGGAAGCTGTCCTAGGTCAAAGAGTCAATAAGGTACCTCATGCTATTTACTATGCTTCTAGAACTTAAATGATGCTCAGCTTAACTATTCTACTACTGAAAAAGAATTGTTAGCTGTTATTTTTGCTTTAGAAAAGTTTAGATCATATCTTATTGGCTCTAAAGTTATTGTATACACTGACCATGCTGCTTTGAGAAATTTGTTTTCTAAGAAGGATGCAAAGCCTAGGTTAATCAGATGGGTGCTCTTATTGCAAGAATTCGATTTAGAAATTAAAGACAAGAAGGGCAGTGAGAATGTGGTTACAGATCACTTATCAAGGCTACCCTATGAGAATGATACAAATGAGTTTCTCTTAAATGAGAACTTCCTTGATGAGCAATTGTTCGCACTAGAGGTAAAACTCTCATCGTATGCTGATATTGTCAATTATCTAACTGCTAAAGCTTTTCCCCCAAGTATGACAACCCAAGGAAAGAATTGGTTAATATCTATGTCTCGACACTACCATTGGGACGATCCCTACTTTTTTAAATTTTGTCCCGATCAGATCATTCGACGGTGTGTCTCAGAAGATGAGCATTTGAGCTTATTACAACACTGCCACCAGTTTGCTTATGGAGGACACTGTGGGGCCAAGAAAACAGCACTTAAGGTACTACAATCTAGTTTTTATTGGCCTAATCTATTTAAAGACGCCTTCACATCTGTAGCTCATGTAATAGATGCTAGCGGACAGGTAACATTTCATCCCGAAATCAAATGCCCCTACAAAATATCCACATAGTATAACTTTTTGATGTACAGGGCATTAATTTCATTAGTCCCTTCCCCAATTCCTTAGGTAATTTATATATTCTTGTGGGTGTGGATTATTTATCTAAATGGGTCGAGGCAGTCCCCTCAAAGACTAATGATCACAAAATGGTGTTAAAGTTTCTACAGGATAACATTTTTACCCGGTTCGGAACACCAAAAGCGATCATCAGTGACAGAGGCAACCACTTCCATCATTATTCTTTTGCTGCACTCATCAAAAAATATGGAATCACCCATAAGGTTGGCACCCCATATCACCCTCAGACTAGTGGCCAAGTGAAGATAAGTAACCGAGAAATCAAAAGCATCTTGGAGAGAACCGTGAATCCTAGTCGAAAGGACTGGTCCTTACGACTCAACAATGCTCTGTGGGCATACCGAACAGCTTATAAGACACCAATTGGGATGTCTCCATACCGCTTAGTCTTTGGCAAAGCTTGCCATCTACCCGTAGAGCTAGAACATAGAGCCTATTGGGCCATTAAACAATTCAACTTCGATATGAAACAAGCGGGTGAGAAAAGGAGGCTGCACTTAAATGAGCTAGAAGAGTTATGGTATGACACATATGAGAATGCCAAGCTTTACAAGGAAAGAGAAAAGGCCTATCATGACAAACAACTAGTGCGAAAAGAGTTTCACATAGGACAAAGGGTGCTACTCTACAGTTTAACATTAAGGTTGTTCCCTGGCAAACTAAAGTCCAGTTGGGCTGGTCCGTATGTGGTCACCAAGGTCTTTCCTCATAGGGCTTTGGAAATTCATAGCTCAAACAGCAATCAGACTTTTATAGTCAACGGACATCACGTCAAACTATACCTCGATCTCACCATGCCTCCTCGGGATGAGGACTTAACACTTCAAGCTGTACAATATATATATGATCCTCGGACACCTGAACCATTTGAAATCCCAGTTTCTGTAGCACATAACGTCACTATTTGAGACATTGCGATTGAGCACATATACCCCTTGCGATCGAGTGCATTTACACCAGAAGCTACTTCCTGCACTCGGTACCTCTTCGACTGCACCCACTGATGATCAGCAATGAGAGGATACCCCATCTGGTTGAAGATGTAAAACTTAGCACTCATGGGAGGCACCCCAGACATATCTTTTTCAGTTTTAGCACTTTTCTTTTGTTTATATTTATATTTACATATCTATATTTCTTGTTTTTCGAAAAAAAAAACCTTTATTTTTCTTTGTCAAGTACTTAGTGCGTGCATCCAGTTTAAGTTTGGGGGCGTGTTACAAACAAAGCAAGCAACCTAGTTCTCCATCTCCCAGGTCAGATCTTTCAATGCCACACACGTTGGGGACAATGTATATTTTAAGTTTGGGGCTAGTGGGAGATACTATTTCGCACACACTTGAAATACATGCACACAATAGGTCCCAGTTTTTTTTTAGAAAATATAAAGGCATGTTCTTTTGGTAACAAAAATTTTGGTTGATTTAAAATTTTGATAACACTTCATTAGTAAGCTTAAAAGCTAGAACACATAGTCTTGTAATGGTAATTTTACAAAGTTTAGTTACCTACCTCAAGGCACCTAAGAATTCACGAGTTTGATCCAAATTTGCACATGCACATTTAGCACGCATTTGTGTGGGGTATGACACATAATTCTTTTATATATGTTTCTGTAACCTAACTGTAATCAGATAGCTTGTTAAAAAGAACACTTTGTCATAAGAAAAATAAAGAAAAATGTCCACCATGCAAAAAAAAAAGTGATTAAAAAAAGCTTATAATGATCATTAAAAACTTTCCACTGAGTAACTGTGCCTCTTACCTCAGTAAGCATTGAGTGTTCACATCAAAAGGTGGGAATTTCATTTAGAAGCATTAAAAACCTGTTAGTTCCATAGCCTTTTTGACTCGAGTTAGTAAGTCCTTAGGGGTGTCTTTACACCTAATGCCCTAAAACCATCTGATTTGGGAGTCATTGGCCAAACACTCTTTACAAGGGTCAATTAGAAAGCTCAATAGAACTCAACATAGCAAAGATCACATGATAAAAGAAAAAAAAAACAAGTATTATGCCATTTTTTTTCTCTTTGATAAGGAATTCGATAAAGGTTTGGGCACCGAAACACTATACACTAAAATTATGTGGAAGCCCCATCTTATACGTGCTAATTCTTCACACATAAATCAAACTTGTAATGCCTTAAGCCAACCTTAGGTAAGTAACATGAACTTTTGAAAATCCTTTTTCAATACAAAAATGTGTTTTTATTATAAGCTTACTCATGAACGGTTATCATAGTTTTATGCACAACCCAAATCTTTGAGTATCACGAAAATGAATTTATCTTTAATTTTGTTTCAACATAGTTTTTTGTTTTGTATTGCTAAAAGACTAGCAATATGTAAATTTGGGGTGTGATAAGTGCTTAAATAGTCATATTTAAGCCATTTAATTTACACTTGTTAGGCTCTTTATTTATCTATTTTTGTGGATTGTACTTCATTTTCGTGTTTTATGTGTTTTTCACATGACTTGGACAAAAAGATGATAAATTGGAGCTTTTAGGAGCAAAAGTCAAGTTCTACCATTTAGCAAGGTGCGCTCAAGAGCACCTCCCTTGTGATCGAGTGCAAAAGCACACGAGCGCACTTGAAGAAGGCTCGAGCGCACACATGCACTCGAGTGCAATTACTCCAGAGGTGGCAGAGCCAGATATGGAAAGAAGTCTCCAGACTCCAAATAGGAAATTAGGATTTTGGAACACCATGAGGACCCTCTAAATAACCCTGTAAAACATATAAACCAGACCTTTTGTTTGAGATTCGAAGTAGCAAGCTTAGGAGAGAAATTAACGACTCGTCTCCCGAGTCTTCTTCAGTTTTAGTTTTCTGTTTTTATTTCATTATGTTTAGAATGTTTAGTTTAACTAGCATGTGTAACTAAACTCCTATAGGGCTCGATTGAAGCCCTAATTATGCTTTTCCACATATCTATTCATTGATTATCTTTGCTATAGCCTTATTAGAATGTTTAACTTGATTAATGCCTGTTTGTATTTAAATTCCTCATATGTGTGTGTCTGATCAACGTATGCATGTGGTATGGATAAGTTAGTCGAATCAATTTAGATGACTGACTCCTGGGTTCGATATTAGTAACAAGGGATATCCATACCAGATTCCCGGGTTAATTAACATGGGAAACTGGGAGCGGACCAAGCCCTAGGTCCTGTGTGGTTGTCGATCTCCATAGCCCTCATGCTCTCTTAAGGAACAACTCAGTATACACCCATGTTGAATCCTTTAAGAGAGAAAAGAGTTAGAGTATACACCATGCCTAACTCGTTGCATAGGGAGATCAATAGCTTAAGGTGTGGACCAAGCTCTTAGGTTGGCAACCATTAAATATTCATGATAAGGCTAGAGCATTGACACCTTACTTAGTGGGAAAGTATAATTAGTTGTGGATATCATAGTCCTATGTTCTCATTATTATTATTCACTCACAATCAAACAATTATTTATCTTTTTACTTTGAAGAAACTAATTCTAAATTGAAATTCACCAATCCTTGTGGAAATGATCTCGCACTTGCACACTATGCTACCATTGACCTTGTGCACTTGCAAGTAAAATTAGTACGATTATTGCTTATTTATTTAGGTAGATATCCATACCAACATATCTCTCCTTAGCATCTATATTCTGAAAACTAGAAGCATCGAGGTCTTTTCTGGCCTTCTTGCTTCATTCTCTAACCTTTTTCTTTCCCTTTTCTTCTTGAGAAACTCTTCGTGACTGATGAGAGTCATAAAATGCATCTTAACAGTACTTATTTTTTAGCATTTTAGGGTTGATCGAGGTTTGAATTACATTTTTATACCTTAATAACTATAAAGTAATATTTTTGGATCATTGACTTATTTCGGTGCATTTTCAAGTACTTTAAGTTCAAAAAAGATAGAAAGCTATCGTAGTTTAAAGCACGATGCTTCGATGCACATTCGAGTGAGGGCATGGTTGCGGAAGGACAAAATAAAGAGAAACCAAGTCTTAAGTGTGGGCGCTGTGGTCTGAAGAAGTCTAAGCCTCGACCTCCAAAACCAAGCCCAAAAGAGCACGGAAGCCACCAGTGTGTGCCGCGGCCCCGAGCAGCACACAAACTTGACTTTTTGCCTAGCGTTGTGGCCTAGAAGAGTGGGCGCCGCGGCTTCCAAAAAGTGAAGAAAAGCCTCAAAAGCTTGAGCCGTGGCCTGGATAAGTGTGAGCCGCAGCGCGAACACGAAACTTTGTTTCCGAGTTATGACCTAATTAGGACTTTAATGATTGTTTAAACCCTAAAACACCCTTAGAACTTTTGTATTATAAATAGATCACTTAGGGTTTGATAAGAGACATTCATGGAAGGCTGAAAAACTCATCAAGGCTGCCACACTCTCCATCAAAATGTTCAAGCATGAACTCCATGGCCAACTAATCTTCAAGCAAGGCAAATGGATGAATCCCTAGGTGTAGTTGTTCCTATTTTTATTCTTGATTCAGTTGTAAGGACTTATTGTTAAAACATTGTATGAGTTACTCCTTAATTTAATTAGAAGATTTTTCTCTTAACCTAGTGATTGTATCTTTCTTCTCCATATAAGTCAAGTCATACTTTTCTTATGTGACGTTGTTTGGGTATGATTGAGTCCAGTAGATTTATCTTTTAGGTTTTTCCATTACTGCAATATTGTCATTAAAGATATATTGTCGTTTCTTGATAAATCTATAGGATAGATCATGTGTGCTTAACTCGAAAGTAAAGAGTAATGCATATCAATTACATTATGGTTTATATATGTGCTTAATTGAATATTTGTCGATTGCTTGTTTGGGATGTGAAACTTGCAATCGAGATAAAAACAACTGAATTGAGATTCGAATAAGGTAACGAACCTAGGGAGGATTCTCGGACCCTTATTGTTTATCCATTATATTTACACTACTTCACATTACTTCAATATCAAAACTCAATTTCTCTCGTTTAACTTTTATCGTTCTTTTTAAAGTTTACACTTTCTCTTATAGATCGCTTGTCTCTCTGTGGAATCGACACCCCAAAGCTGTGCTACAACTACCGCGTTATACTTTGGGCATAATCAGTGACCTTTTTGGAGGATTCAGACCAGAGAAAGTGAGTCTGATGCGTGGTCTTTGAGACATTTTGAGGATAAATGTGAAAAAGGAAGGATTTGATGAATGGGTTTATGTTTAAAAAAATATCTTAGTCAGATTTGTCACGAGATTGAAGAAATTTTAAAAAGATAAGTGGTAACGGCAAAAGTCATTTCAAATTTTATATGAAATGACGTTTTTAAGACAAAGAGGGATATTTTATTGCGGGTTCAGTCGACTAGAGCCTCATTCAGTCGACTAAATCAATTATAGAACTAAACAGTTTTGAAAAACACAAGCATTCAGCCGACCACATGGTTTATTCAGTCGATTCTATGAGGTCATTCAGTCGATTTAATGAAAAACAAAAAGTTATGGGTTTTTTAGGGCAAGGCTTTCTATCGACTTTATAGATGATTCAATCAACTGAATCAAGCATTTTTTCAACAACAAAAAAAATGAACTTGAAGTTGAAAAATTACAAGCATATATTTATCTATGTCATCATTAAGTGAGAGAAACATCAAATAAGAGTTAATGCTCATTCACTCATGGAACATTTGCAAATAATGTTGTAAATGCAATCAAACATCAAATCATACAAAAAATTTCATGCCCATTAGCATTCTTATCATACTAAATCTATTTTCATTCAAAGGTTTAGCAAGGATATCACCAATTTGATTTTCTGTAGGAATGATTTCAAGTTTGATATCACCTCTTTAAGCATGATCTCTTATAAAGTGATGTCTAATTTCAATGTGTTTGATTCTGGAATGTTGAATTGGATTCTTAGTTAGATTGATGGCACTAGTGTTATCATATAAAATTGGAACATTTTCAAAACGCATGCCAAAACCTTCTAGTTATTGTTTTATCCATAAAACTAGTGCACAATAACTACCGGCGACCACTTTAGCGGTTGATAATACAACTAAATTTTGTTTCTTTGAAAAGCAAGAAGTTAACATACAACCTAGAAATTGCGATGTTCCACTAGTACTCTTTCTATCTAGCTTACAACCAGCAAAATTAGCATTCGAGTACACAACTAAGTCAAAAGGTTAATATCTTTAATACCATAATCCTAGATTTTGAGTACCATGCAAATATCTTAAGATTATTTTAACAGCAATTATATGAGATTATTTAGGATTAGCTTGAAATCTAGCATACATGCATACACTAAACATAATATTAAGCCTAGTTAAATAAAGTAAATCCCCTATCATCCTTCTATATTTCTTAATATCGACATTTTTACCTCCTTCATCCAAGTTAAGTTTTGTTGAAGTGCTCATGGGAATCCCAATTGATTTTGCATTCTCCATTCCAAACCTCTTTAGTAAATCTTTTGCATACTTGGATTTTTTTATAAAGATGCCTTCTTTTGTTTGTTTAATTTGAAGTATAAAGAAGTAGTTGAGCTCTCACATCATGCTCATCTCAAACTCACCTTGCATACACTTATCAAAGTCTTGACACATGGATTCATTAAAGGCACAAAATATGATATTATCAACATATATTTGGACTATAAAAGTGTCATGCTTCTTAGTTTTTTGTAAAAAAAATGTAGTGCCTATTTTTCCTCTTGAAAAACTATTATCAAGTAAAAACTTACTTAACCTTTCATATTATGCTCTTGGAGCTTGCTTCAAAGCATAAAGAGCTTTAGAAAGCTTATAGACATGGTTTGGAAGGTTAGGATCTCAAAATCAAGAGGTTGCTCATCATAGATCTCTTCTTCAGTAAAACCATTTTAAAATGCACTATTTACATCCATTTGAAATCATTAAAACATGCAAATACAATCAACATGCGAATAACTTCTAATCTATCTACGAGAGCATAGATTTCATCAAAATCAATTCATTCTTCTTGATTATAAGCTTTAGCTACAAGTCTAGCCTTGTTTCTAGTTATTATTCCATTTTCATCCATTTTATTTCTAAACACCAACTTAGTCTCAATTTCGTAATGATCTTTAGGTCTATAAAGTAAAGTCCAAATTTTATTTCTTTCAAATTGATTCAATTCTTCTTGCATAGCATTTATCCAATTTTCACCATTTTCAGCTTCATCAAATGACTTAGGTTCTATTTGAGATAAAAAAAGAAACATAATTACATATATTTCTCATAGAGCTTCGAGTTCTTACCCCTTTATGAAGGATCACCAATCAATCTTTGGGAAGATCATCTCCTTTTTGACTTGTTGAATGTTGATCAAGTCTAGGTTCAACTTCTTCTTGTGATATTTAGAGTTGGTTTTCCTTAAGGTCAACAATGGAAGTGGTGGCATCCATTCTTGGTATAAAACCTACATCATCATCAAGAATAACTCTTCTACTACAAAGAGGATTAGTTTCATCAAAAGCAATATGAACAAATTCTCCAACCACTAGAGTTGTTAAAGACTCTATAAGTTTTATTAAAGGTTGAATAACTCGAGAAGATTCCTTTATTTGTCTTAGAATCAAATTTACCTAAGTTAACTTTATTGTAATTTAAGATGAAATATTTGCAATCAAAAGCATGACAATAAGAGTAGGTTTTCTACCTTTCCATAGTTCATATAGAGTTTCATTAAGCATAGACATAATTAAAACTCTATTTAAAACATAACATGAGGTGTCTATAGCTTTTACTCAAAAGTGTTTTGGCAAAACTATTTTCACAAAGTATAGTTCTAGCAAATTCTTCTAAAATTCTATTTTTCCTTTGAACAACACCATTTTGTTGGGGAGTTTTAAGAGCTGAAAAATTCTGATCAATACCATTATCATCAAAATATTTTGAAAAGCTTTGGTTTTCAAATTATTTTTCACGATCACTTCTTATGCTTGAAATAGTAATATCATTTTCATTTTGAACCTTTTTGCAAAAGTTTACAAAACTTTTATACACTTCATACTTATAAGCAATACAAATAACAAAAATATATCTAAAATAGTCATCTATGATAACAATGGTATATTGATGGCTACCTAAACTAATAATGCTTATTGGACCAAACAAGTCTATATGTAAAAGTTCCAAAGGCCTAGAAGTTGAAACCACATTTTTGGACTTAAAATAAACTCTAGTTTGTTTTCCTATTTGACAAGCATCACAAACTTTGTCTTTATCAAATTTGATTTTGAGAAGACCAACAACTAAATTTTTTTATAGAAATAAGTTTAATTAAATCCATGTTCACATGTTCAAACCTTTTATGCCATAACCGTGAGTTTTCACTAAAAGCTGAAAAACATTTTTCATTTTCCGAAGGCAAAGTTTTGAGATCAACTAAATAGAAATTTTCAGTTCTTTGGATAACAAACTTGATCTTGTTGCTCTTAATTTCTATTATAAGACAATGAGAAGATTCAAAAATAATTTTATTGTCTTTTATCGTATAATTAACTAATATTTAGTAAATTTTGCTTAAGACCTTGCACAAATAAGACATAATCAAGAGTTGAAGAATTTTTATTCACTTTACAATGTCCAATGATCTTCATCTTGATGTCATCTATAATGGTGATGTGTTTGTCATCCCTTAGATTCAATTACTTAAATATACTTTTATCACTAGTTGTGTGCTTTGAGCATCTGCTATCAAGGTACCAATGGTCACCTTCTACCTTTGTGCGGAGACATACCTCATCTTCATCATCAATTGCCATTAAGCAAAGATTGACAATCTCTTCGTAATTAATCTCATTATCTGAAATATCCTCATCATCATCACTCCAAGTAGTTGCAACTATAGTGTTCTTCTTGAAGTTCTTGTATGGTTTCTTGGTTGAAGGATAATCCGGCTTAATGTGTTAAGTTTCTTGCAACCAAAGCACACAATAGGATTCCTTTTGGTTGTGTTGTCCTTTGTGTACGGCTTCTTGTTCTTCTTCAAGAATCTCTGAAACCTCTTTGTAATGAAAGTCATTTCACCATCTTCTTCACTACTCTCATTCTCTTCTTCTTCTACCTTCTTGCTTGTGGTAGCATTGATGGCAATAATTTTCATCTTAGTTTCACCCTTAACAACTTTGACATTTACGACTTCCATCTCGTGAGTCAATAATGACCCAAGAAGCATTTCGATGTCGAGCTTTTCGAGGTCTTTGGCTTCAACAATGGCAGCCTTCTTAGATTCCCAATTTGGTGGTAGATATCTAAGAATCTTCCTTGTCAATTCAAACTCCTCAATATTCTTACCAAGAAGCTTTAAACCATTAATAATAATAGTGAAGCGATAGTACATTTCAGAAATGGTTTTGGTAAAGGACATTTTAAAAGCTTCATATTCGGACACTAGCATATAGATTTTTTATTTTTTTTACTTCACTAGTACCTTCATATATACCTTGAAGTTTGTCACATATCTCTATAGCCGAATCACATGCTAAATCTTTGTTATATTCATTAATGTCTAAAGCACAATGAAGAATACTAGTAGCTATACTATTTAAAAACATCATCCTACAATCATCATCATCAAATTCATATTTAAGTTTAGGCAAAGTAGCAATTGTTTCACCAATCGTGACTCACTTTATAGGAATCCTATGTCATTCTTCAACGATTCTCCACAAATTATAATCTTGGACTTTTAAAAATATTTACATTCTATTTTTTCAATAATTATAATTTATTCAATAAAACAAATGAGGCCTTGTATAAGAGTGACTTTTAGTATAACTATTATTAGCCATAGAATCTACTCAAGGATTTTAAGCCTATTAATGAGAGTGAAGCTCTAATACCAATTGTAAGCAAAGGTGCAACCCAAGAAGGAGGGTAAATTGGGTTTTAAAATTTTTTGCAAATAACAAACAAGTTTTAAGCACTTATAAGATTAAGCAAGAACAACAAGAGTTATATAGTTGGAAATTAAAAGAGTAAGGATAAGAAGATACAAACACAATTTATAGTGGTTCGACAATATCATAATCTCTCCGACCCTACGTCCACTCTCTTCAAGGAGACTTCTTGAAGTAGTCCACTAAAACTAGTCAAGCAACTTCAGAGGTGTTGCCCAAACTTTTACAATAATCTCTTCCAAAGGAAGTACTCACAAAAGTGTTTAACACCTAAACACTTCTAAGAGTTACACCAACTCTTTCTCTTACAATGATTGAAATTGATTGAAGAGTAGTACAAGAGAGATTGCAATAAATGTTTTTACAAATGAAGAATATCTTTCTTTCAAGAACAAAGCTTTAAAGATGACTCAAGAATAATTTTGAAAAGCTTTGATGAATAATAAATGAGCTCAAGAATGACTCAAATGTTCTTAGATAGATAGGTTTGCTCATTTAAAAGGGGTTTATATAGCCCAAGACTCATATGGCCGTTTAGACACAAGAAGGGGCAATTTGGAGCATTAAATGCTTTGAAAGACACCTTTCATTTCAAAATATAGCCGTTGTTTTCGAACGTTCAGTCGAGTGAATCAAGTAATTCAACTTTAGGTAAGAAGCATTTAGTCAACTGAATGGATTAGAATGTCAGAAGTTTATGTCCTTCATTCAGTTGACTAAATAGTTCATTCAATCGACTGGATCAAAGGCAAGAAAATTCTTCCTTTCATTCAGTTGACTGAATGATTCATTTAATCGACTGGATCACCTAAAATATGATTTTTTTTTGTTTTTATTTTGTTTTAAAAACAAAACCCAGTAAATATGAATTTGTCAAAAATGTTTTTGTAATCAAATTGAGTCATACATAAAGCTAGGAAATTAATAGAGAAATTTACAATTATATCAATAACCTTTTGAATTTTCTATTTTGTATATTTGAACTTCTCTCAAGGTTGTGTATGTAGTTTTTCAAGTATGTTCTACGTGTATTGGCTTTCAACATAATGCCTTAACAGTTTAAACACTTAGATAAATGGTTAAAACAATTTGATATTGTTTTGTCATCATTAAAATCAAGTTACGGGTCAACACTTAGTAATTATCTTGTTGTCAATCCACATTTTTAATATATTTAAACCACAATTTCTTTTATTTTCATCACACATAGTTGCTTGTGCACCTTACCTCCTATAAGTTTCATTTTAAACAAATTACTCCTTATACTTACTCTAACATGGTATTCTGTTAAATATAGAAACGAAAAATGAAAAAAAAAAAAAAGACCACAATAAATTAATACATTAATATAGAAACGAAAAATGATTAAAAAAAAGGACTACAATAATACATTACTTCCTTCATGTTTTATTAATTAGCTATTTTAATATGCATGTTACTCCTAAACTAGAGTTATACATTAATTATTTTTATTATTATTTCTACTATGTGTGGTGAGAAAAATAAAAAAAAATGATTTTTATTTTGATAAAAAGAAACAAAAAAAAATTAATGTAGTTCGAATGTTGACAAAATTCAATATACTAATGAATTTATTAATCCAATAAAAATCTAATCAAATATTAAGCATGCAACACATAATATAGATTCCATCCTTATCAATAATTATTTCTAGGTCAATTTAATGGATTTAATTAAATAATAATAAATTGTTATGAAAGTTTTATTTATATAGTTTATGAAAGACATGCTTATATAGGGTAAAAATAAATAATAATTTTTTAGTAAAATAAAAAAAATATTTAATTTAATAAATACGTAATTATTAATAGGTAAGGGTATAATTCTGTCATTCTTTTAACAATTTCAGTGAAGACTGGATTGGATATTTGAACTGTCTTAAATTTTAATGCACGACATTTTTTGAAAATGTTAATAATGAAATTGAATTTGTTTTTAAAAAAAAAGTGCTCAAGGATTAAAAATGGAGTTTAGCCAGTTTTTGGGAACCAAACGCAGCCAGACTAAACACCTATTTTTTTACCTTCATTTTAGATGAAACTTTTGGGGTATCTTTTACTGGGAAGAAGCAAAACTAAGCCAAACATTTCTTACAACTTGAAAACAGCTAAAACAAGCTGATTTAGAACCAAAATAAAAGTTTTTGCAGCGCGTTAGAATATAAAATGAAAACAATAGTTTCCATAAGTTTAAAATTTTGGGATAATTAATTATTCAGTAAGTATCAAAGCTTTTAATCGAGCTTTCGATTTTCAATAACTCTCTTTCATATTAATTAATTCTTAGCGAATGTTTTGCCCATAATTCGACTTTTGTGCAAAACCCATTAATCCTTCAACTTTGTACAAGCCTATTTATTAATTATCCAGCTTTGCATGTGAGACATTGTTTTAAAGTTCAAAAGAATAGTTGGATTTTTTTTCTTCAACTTAAACTTTTGAGGTAAATTATTAGTTAATTATTTTTTTAATATAGGTTTTGAGCGAGAAACAATTTTAACAAAAATGTTTTTCTAGATCGATTTTGAATGATAAGAAAATCTACGCCATTGGACTAGAGTTGATAATTGGCTAGCTCCGCATGCTTGGTCCAGTCCATAACTTTTGGGGGTCTGAACAAAGAAAATTGATCGATTGGTTGGGCTTGGGAAATTTAAAAAGATAGGACTGACTCAGCATAATTTGCTTAAATATATTATATTTAATTATTTATATATTAAATGATATATATTTCACGTAATATGTGATGTTAATGTTAATTATTTTTTACTGTAATATTCTAAACTTTAAAAATTAGGAGAAAATGTAATAACTTAGAGTAAAAAAAATTATTTTTTTATTTTTTGCGCATAATAATATATTTTGGGCTAACTTAGAGTGGAGAAAAAAAATGAAAAATTTGAGCCTGATGGACTGCCTTGGCTTTGCCTAACTTATTACGGTCGGTGTTGAACAAAATTTAAAGCCCAAATTTTTGGGTCAAGCCATATCTACCAAGCCTGTAATTTATTATAAGCTTGGCTTGAACCCAGCCTGAAGTCGACTTTGATTAGCTCTACATTGCCCTATAAAAATCTCATTTGACTTTCCAAATGCCCCATTTTGTTTATTTCAAAAATTATTATCATTTTTATTGACTATTATTCTATCGTAATTAAAATAAATGATTTTTTGTTGTATAAGTATTAAAGTCAATTTAATGAGAAAAAAAAAGTCATTTAGGAATCCAAATAGTCTTAACTTAAAGACGACAACGAGCCTGTGATTGCATTTATTGTCCCATCCTCATTTATCTAAAATTATTCACATTCTCGCGGAGATTTGTTTTTGTTCCCCGTCCCTATTTCTATCCGGTTTATAAAAACAGTTGTTAACCTTTTTTATTTTTTATAAAAAAAAAATCAATTACACTTACGTTATGTTTGGTTGAATGAAATTGAGACTCTGAATTAAAATTGAGGTGAAATCATACCTTTTTTCAACATAAATATAGTTTTTAAAAAAAACAATGATTTCATCTCAATTTCAATTCTAAACCTTCTACCAAATGCAACGTTTTTCAAATAAAGAGCTTCTACAATATATAACAGGAAAAATATACTCCGTAATAAGTTATATCAATCCACACAAACTTTTAAGGGCTATTGTTTAATTATGAAATGTTATTATATTACTATATTTATAAAAGACGTATAAAATTTAATGGAGATTTGGGGACGAGTTTAGGGATTAAACCGCGCGGATAGTGTCATTTCGTCCCAAAACCATGTTAGGGATTTTTTTTTTCCATTCTCGATATCGTTAGGACGGGGAATTTTTACATTCTAAAGTCTTAACTTATATTAATATACTTTTCGATTTGGTAATTTTAATATTTAATATTTTTAAAATTTAATTAACCAAATACACTAATTTTTATATATTAGTTTGACAAACATAATTTTTACTAAATATTAAATAATTTTTCATTCGAAGATACTTTTGTCCACATATGTTTTAACAACATTTTTGGATCCTTTATTATTGATTTTTTTTTTTTTTGTAGTTGGTATTGTTCGTGGTGAGATAATATGTCATTTCTCTTAAAAATTAAATTAACAACTATAATTACATCACGTTATTTTTTTTAAGGGTAAATTACACTACAATACCTCTAAATTTGTTGAAACGACGCTAGTGCGCCAAACCTTTTTAAAACTCATTATCCACTCCAAAATACCAATTTTTACCATCAAGCAACCTTAAAATGAATTTCTTTAAAAAATCAAAACTTTAATTAAATATCATTTTTTATGATAACGAAAGTACTCTTAAGTATCATAAAAATTACTTTAAAAAAAAATAGAAGTATTAGTGATAGAAAAAATTTAATAAGGAATTTTTATGGCTTTTTTAAAATAAAATTATCACTGTTCTTTTTTGGAAATTGTTAAAAGTATATTTTAAATAGATTTATATTATATTATATGGTATAAAATAAATTTTACATTGTATAACTTATATTTAAAAAAATATTATGATATCGTTCCCTATCGCATTTTCAAATAAATGAAAATCAAAGACCATCATAAAAAATTAAATATTTTAAATGAAAAGTTTGTTGATATTTTTTTATAAAATTAAATAACATAACATCTCAAATAAATAAATATCAAAGGGCATCACAAAATAAAAAAATCAAAGATAAACTTTTATATTTTAAAATTAAGATGGTACTGCATTTTTACTTTTTTTTTTTAAAATATGAATTCAAATAACCTAAAAATTTGTGTTATAAAATTTTTTGTTATAAATAATTGAACAATAGAATTATTAAACTTATCATAATCATTTGAAGATATTTTAACACTAATGATACGTTTGACTGTTTGGAATTGAAACTTGGAATTAGAATTAAGTTGAAATTATATTTTTTTCATCATTAAAATAATTGAAAAAGATTATGATTCCAACTCAATTCTAATTCCAAGTTTCAATTTTAGACAATCAAACGTATCGTAAAGGTACTTTGGTAATAATGAAAAGTAATGTTCAATTAAAATTTTGATTCTTTAAACAAATTCATTTTGGAGCTGTTTGACGGTGTAAATTGATATTTTGTGATGAATTATGGGTTTTAAAAAAGTTTTGTATTTTAGTGTCATTTCAGTAAGCTTAAAAGTAGTGCAATATAATTCATTTTCATTTTAAATAAATACTATAAGAGACGTGGAATAACAATAACCCTTGATTATTTTTTTTGATAAAATAATATTTAATCTCATCATAAAAAAAAACACAAAAAAATCCAATCACATAATGGTGTTGTTTGATAACTCAATAAAACAGTAATTAAAGTTAATTTTTATTTTAAATTAAAACAAAAATTAACTTTAATTACTACATTAATAGATTATCAAATGACTCATATAATCTGACATTTTAATTCTTATGCAAACAAATTTTTTTAGTTAGTTTGGATATAAACCATTAAATCAATTAAATTTTTTTAATAATATTAAAATTTTTTATTAATAATATTAATATAAATATAAAATTTATAAATTAATATTACTAAATTAAAATTTTAAAATTATCAATAAAATTTTGAGCATGAGCGAATCAAAAAAATTCTCTTGTGCAAAAGCTTCAGCTAAACCAAACCACTAAACGAGTCAACGCCTATGGAACTAAAATCGCAGCCTCCTTGTCACGTGCATGATGGTTTTCAAAATCGCGGCCGCGCGTGTCAATTCTTCTTTCAAACAGACCTAAAGAACCAAATTTAACGTCTCTCTCTCAACAAAAAATCATCAATCAAATGGAAACCCTATTAGTGAATTGTGTAGAGAAAAGCCTCAATGAATTCATGTTCAAAAACGCCATTTTCCTCTGCGAACGTCTCTCCGCTCAGTATCCCTCTGAGGTATTTGTAGATATGTATCGTTTTCTATAATTTTATATCTATGATCATTTCCTAATTGATTTTTTGTAGTATTAGTGATCGATCAGTTACCAGATTTTATACCGAATTTTACTGTTTCTGCTGTGTTAATAATTAAGTGATTTAGGTGGTCTTTAGTTGATTAGAGAATTGTTGATTCTATATATATGGACATCTGAATATATATATATATATATATATATATATATATCTGCATTTATGTATATGATCATTTTCTATTTGTTTTGTGTAGAATCTAGTGGTTTGGATGTTTCTTCTGTTTGTGGTTGGTGATTTTCGGATTTTTATGATTGAATTGGTAGATTGAGCCTTCATGTCTAGATTTTTTAATGTTTCCATGGTGCAATAATTAGATGAATTAGTCATATATATTCTTAGATAATTCTTTATGAAAATGATGAAAATGGAATTGAAATTTTGGGTATAAATTGATTTCTAATTGGGGTATAATTCAGACGAAAAATAAAATACAGTTTGTAAAATTCGGTTATTTGAGTGAGTTATTGAAAAGGGATACTTAAAATTTACAGAATATTTAATACTATATGTTACTGGTTGGGCTGTCTATTGAAAATTGAATGAGAGCTTTTGTGGAGTATAAAATTTAATCTTTTTTGAAGAATAAGTGGAGTACGTGAATTGTATCATATTCCTCAAGCGGTTATAGCCGTATTTTCAGCATTTTCTTGTGTTATCCAATTACCAATAGTCCAATGCTTAACATTCTTAAAAGAAAATTGGGGTGAACAGAGATACATAATAACAAAATTAAATATTGATCACCAGTTTACTCAAGGTGATTCTTTTAATGCAATTAAACGCCCTGTTGGTCACTTATCTAAATGTACCTGAAAGTAATTTTGGCTTGTCTAATCCTTGTTTAAGTTGATTTTACATCTCTTTCTCTTTTCCACATTTCCAGCCCTCTAGCTTTCTTTCCTTCGCCCTGCAACAAATATACAATTGTCTTTCACTGTGCTGGTACATTTTTCCTTCATTCTAATAAATTCTTAATAATGTAGGTGAACATACAGTTGTTGGCTAGGTGTTATTTGGGTAATAATCAAGCTTATTGTGCATATCATATTTTAAAAGGTACTTGCCTCATTGCTCTTGGTTTTTCAATAGGCTTGATTGCATGTAATTTTGATATGTTTTGAGTTCATCATCATCACTACCTTCTCCCTCTTGTTTCATCTTCATCTGGGAGTGATGCTAATGAAACAGAAGCTTATTACTTTCTGTCAAAAATTGAAGGTTCACAAATGGCTCAATCTCGCTACTTGTTTGCAATGTCATGCTTTAAGATGGATCTTCTTGGCGAAGCTGAAGCTGCATTGTTGCCTACTAAAGAGTCTAGTGGAGAAGTATGTGATGCTTTTTCTTGTAATTTGATTATACATGGTGCATATTACAAGATCTCCCCCCCCCCCCCCCCAAACCACCACCAAGACCATGGCATGCTTTACTTACTATTGAAGGATCATTCAGCTATGATAATGAATGGCATTGTTTGGTTAATTCTTAACCGGATATTTATCATAGTTAAATTTGATGTATTTCTTATAATGAGATTGTGCTCACTCTTATTGTGTCCTACGTGCAGGTTCCAAATGGTGCAGCTGGCCATTATCTTCTTGGACTAATATATAGGTTACTGCCAGTTGCTGTAAAGTCTTGTATCATCGAATTTTTAGAATATTGAATATCATTTTAGCTCTTTACATGTTTGTTTTTCTTTTTGAAGTTTGAAAAAGTGGGCTGAATTAGGAATTGATGTTTTGGGCTCTAACACTATGTACATAGCATAGTTGTTAAATTGCCTAGGCAATTTTACCTAGCAATAAAGTGCTCATCTAGGCAACAAATGAAACATAAAAGGCAATCAACAATAAGGCGCTCCCTAAAGGAAACCAACAAATCCTAAAGATTCCAGTCAAGATGAGATCATGTATGAAGTTGTTTCTCCCGTCCAAACACACCTTGAAGAGTAAGAACAAGCCATTGAAAAAGGTTTTAAAATGCAAGATGAGGAGGCACTTATTGTGCCCATTCTTCTTCTTATCAACTGTTCTTCTCCCCCTATCCCTACTGTATTTCTTTCCCTATCCTTACTGTTCTTCTTCCCCTATTCCCTTTTTTTCCTTTTTCTATCTCTCTCTACCTATTTCTTCTCTGTTGTTAACTTTCTTACACTTACATTAGTTGGTATAGGGCATACTTGTTCTACATTATATTGCTAGCCCCTTTCGGCTGTCTTGGGTGCCTAGGTGGGCGCCCGTGGATGGCCACCTGTAAGAACATTGGTCCATAGTTTTCAGTTTACGAAGTTTCATTGGAATAGAAACTTAATCTATCAAAACTCTTTTTAATTTTCTCTTCGGGAAAAGTTGGGATGTCATCTGCTTTTAAATAAGCTGGAAGCATGTTAAAAAATAATTTAATGGGGATTTTTCTTTCAAAACTTAGCTTTTTATGCATTCGGCTGACTTTGATGTGCTTAAGCATCTCTGAGTAAGCTGCCTGTAAACTAAAAACATGGTGAATTTAAGCTGGCACATTGCTTCGAGCACGAGCCTAATACATTTTTTTACCTGTATTATTAGTTCAACTGAATTTTCTGCTTAAATAGGATTGTTCTTTACGTTAGGATTGGTATGTTGTAAATTTGTGTTTTTCTTGGCATATTTGAATGCTGGTAAGATATATTGCTACTATCTCTCTTTCTCTCCCTCCCATCCCTTGTTCTTTTTGCCATTTATCCTTTAAATTTATTTATTTTTTTTGAATATGTTAGCTTCTTATTTTCCCCATTTTGAGTACATCCCTTGTAGGTACAGTGACAGGATGAAGAGTTCAGTCGCACATTTTAGGAAGGCATTGTCAGTTGACCCTTTATTTTGGTCAGCATACGAAGAGCTGTGTACATTAGGTCAGTACTTATTACATACATTCCCCCATTCTTAATTTAGGTCAATACACTGTCACTCCTTAGTTTGACATCATCAGCAGATCATCATGATTTTCTAAGCTTCGTATTGTATGAAGAAAGAAAGAAACCTTTTTGAGGTTCTTTCTGAGAAAAGAGATGTAACAAGAAGCCCAAATGTCTTCTGATATGGTAAACATTGAATTCTCATTTGAGTAAACTATTGATTTGTAAAATATGGAAACATTAGAAAAATAGAAATTGTAACCAAGCTATTTTTTTTTTTGGATCACAAATTCGCAATCCTATATTTATACCTATGTGATTGACTTGTGTTAATTGATCAACAAAATGCAGAAGCGATCAATAAATGTGTACCTTCAATCAGAATCAGGTGCACTAAAATCTTGTTGGATGTTCAACTAGTCTTTGTTTGTTGCAATCTCACTGTTGGAAAACTGTTTACAATTGAAACAATAACACTCCCACAATCCAAGTATCTCTCTTAGAACGCAGTAGTTTATTCTCTTCATCTTATCAGTCAATGGAGACAATAACATTAGGCACCTATTTATAGGCAACCAAGAGGTGTCTTGGAAGAACCGTGTCCCTAACCAGAAGACACAACTCCAAGAAAGGATGTGTCTGCTAATTCTTTGCATCCACTGGAACCGGATGCATCCCTTGGATGCACCTTTTGGAAAATGGCCATTGACTGGGCTTCCTTCATGGGCTGCCAACAGTTTTCTTACAACTTATAATTCAAGACATTGCATATGACCACCAAAGAGAAACTTTATTCCGTTAAATTGCTGGATATAATGGATGTTATGATGTTGTGAGCTGAAAAGTGTAGTCTGTTGATTTCTTGTTTTCTCTTCTTTTTTCTTTCTGGCTCTTTTTTTTCAAAAAGAAAAATCCACCTTTGTCTTTTACCTTAACTTGGATGGTTCAAAAGATTATGAAATATCTAGTATTGCCTGCTGTATATGCATAGACATGTATATATCATCTTAGTTGTTCTTGAACGTCGTGTTTTACAAGTCTAGAGTGTGCTGTTACAGATTTGCACCTTGGTTATTTGTCAAAGGTAATCCAAGCTAGGGTTCCTTACTGGAAAACTTGCACAAAAAATATATTCAATGCTGCCAAAAACTATTTTTAATTTCTTTTGAGTTTTCCACTTCTATTCCGTCTCCCTTGTTGTCAAGGCCGATATATGTACATTTCAGGTGCTGCAGAAGAAGCCACTGCCATTTTTGGTGCAGAAGCTGTTCATTCTGTTCAAGAACTTTATCTAGACCATGGATTAAGTTACTCGCAAACAGCTAGTGATGATCAAGTTTTGGGTTCAGTTAGGACTTTGGGCTTGGAAGATGTGAAGCATTTGAAACATCTGCGAGGAAATTACCTAAGGATTAAAAATGGAGAAACTATTTTGGCAGGATCTTCTATGCAACTTATAAATGAATGTCCTCCAAATGTATCACTTTGTAATACTCTTCCACCAATGCCTACACAGGTAAGCTATATACAAAACTAGACTGGAGGATTCTACTTTTTGTTAAACTGAAATGCATTTTTATACTATCAAGTTATACATCCATCTAATGCCTGCGGATTTTGGATTTGTTTGTCTTAGCGTATTTAAAAATAAGCAGCACATTAAGCAACACTTTAAGCACTCAGTTATCCAAACACTAAATCAGTTCAAAGCATCATTAATAAAAGCGCCAAATTATAATTTTAAGTTGAAAATAAGCTTACCCAAGCAAAGCCTTGTTCTTTTATTTTACATAATATCTATTACCTCTTAAGTGTTATTTATATGACTGCTAGCTTTAAACTTGAAAAATTAGTGTAGTAGACCTCCTGATCTGTTAAACTTAGACGACTTACCAAAGAGAGCTTTTTTTTTGACATTCTTATGAGCTTGAGATTTGGGGCAAATTTTTATGACTCTATGTTGAGTTTCTTGTTGTTGGAGATATAGTGTGGCATTCATTCTTCCAAATATGGTTGTAGATTTCAGTCATTAACTAAATCGACATGCTTAGGTAAACTGAAAGTCATTTTAAGTGAAAATTAACTAGATAAAGTAAACATATTTTGATCATCGAAACAACTTTATTAGTCACACATATTTGAAGTTATGTAAGTGATTAATCTGAAATTGCATCCCTTATGTTATGCATATACGTTATACAATATTACTATCTGAATCATATCAACTGCAGAGTTAACGAGAGGGCGAGCAGCATGATTTAAATGCAAAAATATGATTGGATTACCTAAGATGTAAAATATTGCAGCTTTTTAAAAAATCTTAATAAGTGATTTTATTAGTCTAAAATACTGCCTACCTCTCAACATTTCAGTCGTGAAGATGGTTTAATACCAGTACCAGCAGTTGGTCCATTAATTGCCCCAGTCATCAACTCTACATATATTAAGATATGAATATGCTCTTTAATTTTCTATATCCTATATTTTCCCAAGGTTCTTTCAATGCTTGAACAGTTTGAGGTCTCAATGTACTAATTTTAAGTGGAAAGTGTTGGAAATCACTTTGACAAGATGTCCAAGAGATGATCTTCCAAACACCCAAGTCTAGAATGACTTGTAGAAAGAAATACAGCAATCGAAAGCAAAAAAGAAAAGAAGACAAGCGATTTGTTATCGAAGTTCGGCAATAGCCTACATCCCCGTGAGTTCCTTTGAACTTTCTGCACTAAATCAATGGTTCTTTACAATTACAGTAACCCTCTTCAAGAAGCTCAAGTTCTTGAAGAAATCAAGAAGAGAAGAAAGAAGATGATAAGAACTATTACAATGCTCTCTATCTATACTACTCTCTCTTCTTTACAACCAACCTCTTTGCAATGAGTCCCTCTTGTGTTTTGTGTCTTTGCACTCTCACACAATTCTCTCTTGTATTGTGTCTTGTCACTCTTTACAATTGATCTAAAATTATATCACAATGTTATTTTTTTTATTTTTTTTTTGTTGAGAATGAAGCTAGGTAACCCCTTATATAGTGCACCTACTTGTTATCCAATCTTGAGAGTCAATCTCCACCCTTAGATCTTAATGACTATTTAACCATGACCCTCCATCAATCCTAAGTGGTGTTGTGCGTTTTAACCTTGCATTCAAGCACCTAAGAGGAGGTTTAAACAAGCTATCCATGTGTGCTTCAGCGTGCCTAGTGCCTAGGCGCTGAACGGGGGGCGGTGAGGCGCTAGGCAAAGCTCATTTGCACCACATTCTGGGCGGTGCGGTGCGGTGCTGGTGGAGGGGCAGTGTGGCACTGCCCTTGTTCAAACTGCATCCTTGCTGGGTGGTGAGGCGCTGGTGAAGGGGTGGTGAGGCGCACACTGATGCTGCCCTTTACACAACAGTGCGCACTACTTTGCTTTGTTATTTAGGGGTGTGCACACACATCCAAATGGATGCACACACATGTGTGCACTCCTTTAACATGCTGTATTTTAATCTTCCAACCTTGGTTTAGACTTTAACCATCTTTGAACCATGTTTAGACATGTTTAAACCTTAGACAAATACCAACAGAAAGATTACTGTTGTTTGTGCAGATTTAGTTTTCTTACATGCAACAGTATGCATCTTTACTTCACCTTTGTTTTTAAACAAAATTTTGATCGAGAACTTGTGCAGTAAATAAAGCAATTCTCTGATTGAGAACTTGTGTGTGTGCGCGCATGTGCGTGCGTCTGGGTGTGTTCCTGTTATGAGTCAAAAACATATTACCAAGCATTTTGCCATTGTCACACATTTTTGAAGTGAATCTGCTTTTCTTTTAAAAGAAACGCAATTCTACTCTTATATTCTTGCTTGTGATCTCTGCTTCATTATTTTTGTGCTGAATTTATCCTTAATCGAGTAAGCTGAAATTGCATCTTTAACTATCTGTAGACTGTGTATGCTTGAATTTTTTATGTTGAATTTTCTATATCCTGCAGCTGTCAGATATTGCTCCACCACCTCCTTGTACAAATGTGCAACTGAAATTCACTGATCCAGGAGGGGAAGGCTCATCAAGGTCTATAACTGGGGCTCCTCAAAGAAAATTTGTTGGTGAAGACAAGTCAGTGAAGGTTGTATAGGCTACTTTTTTTTTATGTAAATTACTCCTACCTTCTTCCTTGCTCTGTTTCATGTTTCTCCAGTACAGACATACATAGAAGGATGCAATTCCATTGTGATATGTGCTTATATTTGAGTAAGACTCTTTTAATTAGAAGGATAAACAGAAATTCTATTAAAATAATTGGTGTTTGTGGGTAGCCACCAGTAGTTTTAATTAGTTACCTTATATTATATAGAATCATAGATGCCATGTGGCTTGGCAAGGGAAATGTTAATTGAAAAAACTAGAGGTCTCAGCTTCCTTAAAGTGGGCTATTATATGATGTAGTCTTGTCTTGTTACTTCCTAGCACTACCATGATAATATATCTGTTTCTCGCTTGAATATTTTTACCCACCTTTGTTAATATTTATTTTTATATCAATTGTGCATCATCTGAATGAATCATACATTTTTTTAATTTAATTTCTTTTTTCATCATTTGAAGGTTGATTCTGGACCTCGACGAAGTGCTAGACTTGCTGCACGCAGAAACACAACTACTTCACAAGTAGATGGAGACGGACGCAATTACTTGCCTGCCTCATCATCAAAATCAAACTCCACATCATTTCATTCTTTAACAGTTGGTAAAGGCCAAAGTGAAAATACTGAGAAAGGTCATACTGCTCTCTGCAAGTCTTTGTTTTTACTGTGAGAAGTAGCCTGAAGTTTAAGCCTTATTCAGTGTCCATCAAGAAATATTTTTATCTTTAAATAGATGGTCGTCACTTTTGAATACGATATATTAACCAGAATGGACTTCAAAATTAAAACTGTGGCAGATTATGTGTCCGATATGCTGGTGTATATTTAGTTTGTAATTTCTTTGCATTTTTATTCTATCTTTATCATGCGATTTTATTCATAATTACTAGAAAAGAATAAGGGAAAATTTTGGTTGCTCCTTAAAATATGATTGAAGACACCAGAAGATAAAAAACAAGAAGAAGAATTCTGAAGGCCCCGTAGTTCACATTATCAAGAAAAAAAAGAGGAGAAAGAAAAAACAAAGATAGTTTGTGATTAACTAACTGTACTGAAGTTTTTGGTCCTGAAGAAATAAGCTCTTGATTGGTTAATTTAGTATTTTACTTTGTACTATATTTGGTTTAGATTTGGTGTTAGGGCAATTTTAATGATCTAAGGACTTTTATTAGTATTCCATAGAACTTTAAGGATTAATTATTTGAAGCCTTCGCATAACAAGGATTTGCTTCCTGATAAGATGAAAGATCCTTTGATGTAATTATTGATACATGACAATTGGGAAGTCAAAAAAAGGCAGGAAATGATATCTTGGAAAGCCACTATTTCTTACTCCTATGTAATTGAAAATGGTGTTCCATCATGTATGGTGAAGTGCTAATGTAGAATGCATATAAGGGAAACCAGACTTGGCACCAACAAAGACAGGATACATTAATCTATAAGATGATTTGTTGGAAAAATAGGAAGTTCATTTAACTTTTGTCCAAAATGAAGGAACTACAATGGAGAGTAAGGCTACTAAGAGGAAATTGAATAAAGTTTTATCTATTAAACTCTTATTGAGCCAGAGTATCAAGTGCTTTACTCTATACTCCAGACATGCCAACCAACCGACACTCCCTCCTTTCCCAGAAAAAGAAATGGCTTTAAAAAATATTATACAAATTGACTTTAGCTGTTCATGTGCAACTTGGCATGCTTTGAAGCTTGGATGAAGTTAATTAAAGTGATAGATACTATTACATCCTTTTATTTCTGGTTCATTCCCCCTCCCCCCTCCCCACCCCCCCCACCCCCCCCCCCCCAAAAAAAAAAAAAAAAAGAACAAAGAAAAGGAAACACTCCAAAAGTTTTGCATCCATTTCTTTCCAAATTTTATCATGCTAGTGGTATTTTTGTCTTCTGCTTGTTGATATCTGAGGCCTAATGTTAATGCATTTTGAGACAATCATCTTGGTGATGTAGGGAAATGGTTTGAAACTCCTGGTGATGCTACTTCTTCGAGTATGTCTTCGTTGGCTGATGGTAGAACTCTTCAACATGAGACAGGTATGAAACTGAGTGGTTTCATCACAAATAGTTCAACCATCTTATCTGGTATCACAGATACGCTGGACCTCTTGAGACTTGTTGGGGAGGGCTATAGGCTTTTGTGTTTGTATAGATGCCAGGTATTACTAATTAGGAATATGTATACAATTGACAAAAAAACCTTCTCTTATCTTATATTAAGTAATGCGTTTCAATGCATACATTCTTCCTGACCAAAGAGGAAAAAATGATACATTTGGCTGGACACTGCAGGATGCTTTGAATGTCTATCAAAATCTTTCACAGAAGCAGTACAATACTGGGTGGGTTCTTTCCCAGGTAATTGAATTTTCCAGTTTGCTTTGTCTTTTGATTCTAGAGTATATCATAATTTTCCAGTTTAGGAAATCTGTCATAATAATTAGCAAAATGAAATAAGTTTCCTATTTTCATGATTTCATCAGTACACTGCTGATGAAACAAATCCATTGTCTTCCCCTTTCTCCTGCCAGGAACAAATGTTATGTCATTCAAATAATTTGGAAATGTTAACTTCTTTTTTTAATTAATTTGAAAATGTTGACTTCATGTTTTTTCTTTCTTGTTCTCCTGTCAGAATCACATCTTATACTTATTTTATTTAAATAATTTAGAAAGTAAAAGGAAGAAAGGTAGGTTTACCAAGCATCACATTGTCAACTATGGCTGTGAGTTGTTTGGAGCTTACATTTTGAAAGGTTATGGCCATAATGTCCAAAAAGGTAAGTAGGTAACCTATAATTTAAATTGGATATTTTTCCATGATTGTGTTGATAGAAGGGAGAAAGAAAATTATAACTCCCATGCTTGTTAATTTATTTATCAGCACAAGGTTTGAGAAGAAAAATCACATTTCCAAATTAACAAAAATGTTCTTTGAAATATTGAATAGGTGAGTCACAAAGATTTTAAAAAGGTTTTACCTTTTGAGAAAATCTATCAACATAACATCTATCAAGGTAACCTAGAACTTAAATTGGATATTACTGCATGGTTGTGGCTATAGAAGGGGATTAAATATGGCAACAAAAGGATAATTCCAAATTAACAAATATGTTGTTTAAAATAGTGATTGGTGAGTTACTTGACTTCTTTTTTTGGTCAAGTTATAAGTTCTGTACCATTGTAATTTTCTAACTCATCAATATCTTGGCATGGTTTCTCCTAATGCAGGTTGGAAAAGCGTATTTTGAGCTAGTAGATTACTTTAATGCTAATTATGCCTTTAGCCTTGCACGTCAAGTATCTCCTTACACTTTAGAAGGAATGGATATTTACTCCACTGTTCTTTATGTGAGTTGCATTTCACCTTCTCTAAATTTTGTGATAACTATGTTATTGATTGTAGCCGTAATCATATATTTGTATATAATTTCATTAATTCTTTGTTTAGTGCAATTTGGAGTGTTTCTTCTACCTTGGTTTGAACTGGTATTACTCTCATGCAGCTTCCAAAGCTGCAACATAAATCTTTTGGATCGCCAGATCTGAGTTTATAGTGTTGCACTTCAACTTTAGAGTCTGGCTCCATTGGGAATCCATAAAATTTGTTGGTATTGGTTTGGAAAGAAATTTGGGAAACAAAATAAATACATAACACAAAACTACAAACCTGGTTATTTGGTCTTCCTATTGGACTAACTTTCACGGCCAAACTCTGGAGGAGCCATAATGTGGGCAAGGCTGTGGATAAAATTGATTTGGAGGATTAGGGCTTCCAAAGGGGAGAATTGGCAAGCATTGTGGGGATTTTGTTTTTCTCAACTGATCTATGAAAATTATGTTTCTGTAACTAACTTCTTTTTGTTTTCTTTCTTTTTATGAAGAAATTCAAGTAATTAATATTTTAATTGAGGAATTTATCATTTTAGAAAGAAATGAAAAGTGCTGGGAAGGGAGAGGGTTTATGCCATGTGGGACCTTTAAGTTTTCTGTGATTGCCAGGGAAGAAGTAATATGGCAATAAAAAAATTTCCTTCACGCTGTGTGCATTTGGTTGCCATGAAAAACTTTGGACCCCCATTACTGATTTTCTAAATATTTATTTTAATTATAATTTTTTTTCTTGTGTAAATGTTATTTCCACTTTTTATACCTGATTGAGAAATCCAAGAGTAGCACTCTGTCTGTAGTCTAAGTATAGCGAGCATATTTGACGGGAGATATAAGCTAAATGCTACAGTATACCTCAAGTTTCTAAGAGTTCCAGTGCGCTACTATTTATTTCCATATGATGTGATGATATTTGAAAAATCCTACTTTAGGTATCAGAAATGGAAGCAAAGCAGTTGCTGCATGTTACGAGTTTCTTTAAATGACTGACTTAGGCAAGTGGGCTAACCAAAGACTGAGAGTGAAGCACTGAGGGTAATAAAAACCAAATCTCTAGCACCCCTTAGAAAAAAAAAGTGATTAAATAACTAATGTTAAAGTATTGATTTCTTGCAGCATGTGCCTAGTAACTTGTCACTGAAGCACTGAGAAATCAGTGTAATCCTGACACATAAATGACTTAAGTTTAGTTTGTGTTAGGATTACATTGATTTCTCACCATAAATAACTAGGTTTCTTTTTATGAATGATGCATGCATATTTCTTGCAGCATCTGAAGGAAGAGATGAAACTGAGCTACCTGGCACGGGAGCTGAATACAATTGATCGCTTAGCTCCCGAATCGTGGTAACTTCTTTGGGCATCTTTGTTTACAGTACAGCACTGTCTAAACTTCAGTTCAACCTTATACATATGTTGATTAACTGCTGTGGGCTTTGTACCAGTTATTCACATCTACATTCCTGTCCAACATTTTAAGTGATATTTTACATAGAGGACAATTATGGATGCATTCAATAATCTGATCAATTTGGGCCTGCAGTTGCATGTCATATCGGGCTGCAACCATCACTCCTGTAACAAGATATGTTAGCAATAAACTCTTTTCCAGAAAATATTGAAAACAAACTGCACTGATCTTTCCGTTAACCCAATTGTACTATGGCACCATTTGACCCCTTGTTAGTCCTCAGATGAGGAAAGATGTGAAAATTCATGCTTCATTTTCTTGGAAGGTTTTTAAGTTTTTAATTGAGTGTTGATTTCTTAGTTATTTTTTATCAGATAAATAAGATAACAGTTTTGGCCATGTCTTTACACATTACTTTTATGTTGAGTTCTTGATGTAGTTTTTGATATACGTGATTTTATGGGAACTATATTTTCTAGTTCATAATGAGCTCTATAGGCTAGTAAACAAGTATTGATAAACATACTTTCATCAATCAAAGTCCATTTGACTACCTGAAGTTAAAGCCGTTAACCTTTTTTCTAACTGTCAGGACCACAGCGGGCTAAGTGTCACAAAAGACCGCAAGGGTGCACACATACTTAACCGTTGATGTTGTTACATTTGGTATTTTCTTATCTTTTTGTCAGTATTATTCTTGAATATGGAATACCTACTGCAGGTGTGCTATTGGAAACTGCTACAGCTTGCAGAAGGACCACGAAACTGCTCTCAAAATTTTCCAGCGAGCTGTACAGTTGAATTCAAGATTTGCATATGCCCATACCCTTTGCGGTCATGAGTACGATTTCATATGATTTATATTTTTCAGACTAGTCTACATTGATCAAATTGATGAAAAAAGAGTTATGTATTCTCTCAGCAAATGATCTTATTTACAGGAATGCAGCACTCGAAGATTATGAAAATGGAATAAAGTGCTACCAGAGTGCCCTACGTGTAGATGCAAGACATTACAATGCCTGGTATGGTCTTGGGATGATCTATTCCCGTCAAGAGAAATTTGAATTTGCGGAGCACCATTTTCGTCAGGCACTCCAAATAAATCCTCACTCTTCAGTTATAATGTGCTATATTGGAACTGCTTTACATGCACTAAAGGTCGGGCCACTTCTTTGTTAGCAGTTTTATATCATGTGATCTGAAATTATTTATGTCCATGGTGTTCAATCTGGCTCTGACCAGATCAGGGATTGGGGTGTGTGTAATTTCAGGCTCACCTGACTTGTTCATTCATCTTACGAATGACTTCTTGACCCAACTTGATGTCCTTCGGCATGTGTTAAATTTGGCTCCTTCTGACTAGATCCAGGATTGGGGTGTGCTTTGATTATTTTAGATATGATTTCTTGACCCAGCATGACCTTGTCAATGCGACAGTTCTGTGCATGCATTTCGTACATGTTTAGCATGCTTGCATAAAATTTATGTCCATGACTAGTAGGAAATCTGGCTGGTGTGGTTTGCCCTGTGGAAGATCCATCTAATCAATGTTGAACACTTTCATTGTTTATGTTATTGTAAGTGGCTAACATGAATAGGCGACATATGAAGAAATAAATGTGAAACTGTCGTCCAAACAATGTTACAACTGAAATATCGTTGTCTTGTTCATTGTTTTTCCAATTACCTGCATTTCAGTCATCTTGCAGAGAAGTGATGAAGCGTTGGAGATGATGGAGAATGCCATTGTCACTGATGTCAAAAATCCACTCCCGATGTACTACAAAGCTAACATATTAGTAAGCCTTGGAATCCTTGATAAAGCTTTGGAAGTTCTCGAGGAACTGAAAGAGTATGCCCCTCAAGAAAGTAGTATATATGCGTTGATGGGAAAAATTTACAAAGAGTGTAAATTATATGACAAGGCCATGCTTCATTTTGGAATTGCTTTGGATCTCAAACCGTCTCCATCCGATGCTGCTAACATAAAGGTAATTGTCCTGCCTTTTTTCTCATCTTTATCCATTCTGATGCGCTGTAATATACAAAATGCAGGTATTCTTTCCTCCCCTCTTCCCCACCAAGTAACGTAAATGATATGTTTAACCTTTTGTTCTCTTCGTAATGATGAAATTTATGGCGATTTGACTAAAAAGTTATTTTCATAGATGAATTCAGGATCTTTGTTCTTAACACTGTTGAATCTATGTATGTACACAACTGATTATGCTTCCAGGCTTCCAGTATAACTCCAATGTTCACCTAATATTGATTGTTATGAACTTGAAATTTGAAAAAAAACTCCTAATATTGCTTGTTGTGAACTTGGAATTTGAAGTAAAAAAAAAAAACTCCTTGTAACTTTTTGAAAAGGTAAGTCTTTGGGCCAGCATAGCTCAGGCAAGAACATTTACAAAGCAGTAATTACTATATCATGTAGCTGTCAAGAGTATGCAATAGTTAGTATATCGATTTTGCATGAAATTATCATTGTTAGGGAGAATAACAATATGATTGTGATATATTTTCTGATTCAGTGTCAGCTGGTACTTGTGGACAGGCTTGCATGGAAAATTTACTTATACAGGATGAAATAGAGGGAAACTTGTAGATCTACGTGCAACTAAGATGCAATGGGAGAGATTACGGTGAAGGGTATGGTGTCAGACCCTTAATGTCTGAGGTGCTTGACTTGGTATGCTTCAAGATTATTGGCTTTAACAATACTCGATTAACTTGAAATTTTAGGGTTTCCAGTAATAGATATTGCTTTGAATGAGAATATAGATTTCTATCATTGACGAATTTCATAAGGAAGACTCATTATAGCAATTGGTGCTCCAAGCTGACTTGCATGGAGCATATATTGTATAGCAGTGTGTTCATAGCAGTACAGAGCTTGTCAGTTTGAGGTTTGATTACTTTTTTTTTTTATATATGATTTTAATTTTCAAAACTGAAAATTTTTATTTGATTTATAGCATATTTGAAGGTGTTTGGTAATGATGTCATAATTTTGTTTTCTAAATAAAAATTATAAAATTTCTATGAAAATGTGTTTGAAATGTGTAAATAAGTTGATAAGTCCAAATTTATTGAAAACATTTTCCTAAAATGAAGGTAAATTTTAAATCGAATCTCAATATTCAATAAACCTTACCAAACAATTCTACATACACTCGATCATCTTTTTTTTTTTTTTTTTTTTTTTTTGTGAAAATGAAAAATATAATATTTGATCGCTTGCAGCTAATTCAGGTTTCAAAATTTTTTGAAAATAATTCCCCAGCTTATTTTCTTGTGTTGGTCACCTTATCGTAGTTCGTTTTATAATTTTCAAGTCATTGAAATTGTTCATTTACATTATGATCCTTGGCTTTGTTTTGCAGCAAGTCATTTCTTCACAGGATTTCACATTGTTTACTTTACTAGCGAATTTGAGATATTTTACCACACTTAAACCTATGCAGATGTACTTATATGACTATATCAAGTAGTTAGGGTAACAGTATTTGATATCTTGACCCAAAGATCGCCTGCTGCGTGTGTGAGCACCAACTTATGTGCTAACTTAAGTAGATATCATAGTTAAACTCCATTATTGCCAGACATACATTTATGGCCCGTTTGGTTGCGGATTAACAGTGTTTGGATGGGGTAATTAGAGGGAATGGAATGGAACATAATGGTGTTATGTTACCTCCCCTTGTTTGAGAGTTTTTCTTAACGGAGGGTAATATGATTGGAGGGTCCGTTGAAAATCTCATGTTACCTCCAAAATCAGACTTTTGAAATTCCCTAAATTTAAAGGTTTTTGGAGGTAACACAACCCCTATTTATTTATTTTGATTCAAAATATCAAAAGTACTCTTATTTAATTTCTTTATAATTAATAATTAAGGATATATATGTAACTTTTATTATAACTTACCCTTCCATTCATTTCCATCCTTTATCCAAACAAGGGGAGGTTGTATTACTCTTTTTTTTTCTTTTCTTTTAGATATAACATCCAAACAAAGAAAGGTTAATCACATGCTTTTACCTTACTTTCCATTACCTTTCATTCCATTTAAAAACTATTATATTTTATTCTTTTATAACTCCCAAATACATTGTAACGAGTGATTGAACTATTTTAATTCCACATGAATAGTTATCTTTTATTTGATTGGGGGAATTTATGTGGAATAAAATTAATTATAATCCCACTTTTTTTGTGCTAAATCTCCCATAGAATAAAATCTATCTCACCCATTTGGGAATTAAATTTTCCTTTTTGCCTTGAATAATAATAGCAACAATTATTATAATAATTAAAATATTATTAAAAATAATTTTTCTTATAATAATAATAATTTTGATTATAATAAAATAATAATCAATGTTTTCATAGGTGAAAGCATTTGACAAGGCGTTGAGACGTAAGTCTTTTGGATACGTTGAGGCGTTTCAAAATTTTAATAAAATAATAATAATTAATTATAATAATAAAAATAAAAATAATTTAAATTTAAATTTAAATTAACTCATTTTTATCAAAATTTAATACTTTTACTAACTCACTATAGTATTACAATTTTATAAATATTAATATATAAATTATATGGAGTATAACTTATATTTTTATATTGTTGTAACTTGTAAATAATTACTTAAATAGTTTTTAATTATTACTAAAGTAGATAACATGTAATATATATTTATAAAGTGACATGATATCACAACAATAACTCTAGCTTAGTGGTTTTTAATTACTACTAAAATAGATAATATGCAATATATTTATAAAGTGTAGTGATATCACAACAATAACACTAGTTTAGTAGTTAAGACATAATGACTCTTAGGTCATTAGTTCAAGTCTTTGATTTGCATTTTTTCTAAATTTTAAGCTCTTTAAAAAATCTTCATGAGACGTACGCCCCAAGCAAAAAAAACGAACGTCCCGGGAGAGAAACACTTAAAAGATGGCGTCTCGGAGCGATTTCGCCTCGGGTACGCCCCAACAGCGCCTCTGAATACATTTATAATTATTATAACAATGATTATTATAATTATAATAATAACTAATAATAATGATAATGATTATTATTATCATAATTATAATAATACTGATCATAATAGTATTTTTATAATATTATTATAATAATATTTTTTTATATATAATAATATTATAGTAACAATGATAATAATTGTTATTATCTTCATTATAATAATAAATATATTAATGTTATTTTTATAACTATAATAATATTGATAATAATAATAAATTATTATAATTCTAATAATAAGGATTATAATAATTATTATTATAGTTATAGTTATGATAATAATAATTATAATAACAATTTTTCATTATTATAATTACAAAAATATTATTTTGGAAATTATAATACTAATAATAATTGCAATTATGATGATAAAATAAAATTTTAATAATTATTATTATTATTTATTACCATTACAATAGGAATTATAATAATAAAATTATTATTATGATGATAATAAATGTAATAATTTTTTTTAATGATGATGATGATAATAATAATTAAATAATAATTTTCAGAATGATAATGATAATTATTATAATTATAACATAATAATATTTATAATAATAATAATGTTAATAATTGTTATCATAATTATAATAATTATTATATTTATAACATTAATGATAATTATTAATTATAATAATAACTATCTTTATTATAATTATAAAAATATTATTATAGTAATTATTATAATTATGATGATAAAATAATAATTTAATAATAACTATTCTTTATTATAATAATAATAATTAAATTTTAAGGAGTGTTATAAAATTAGAGAATGTTAATTATGGATGATGAATAGTGTTAGGGTATTTTGGTACTTAGATTTTTTATCCTATTTTAGTGCAAATTCAATAATCTCATGAACCAAACATAGAATTAAGATATTATCTTTTTAATCCTCATTTATCCCATACGCCTATAATTATGTTTGATAACCAAACATACCCCTAGTTTATACACTTGTTTTGGCATGTCGCATCATGAAGAAGATGGATTTTAGCGAATTGTAAGATGAAATATTTTATATACATAAATGATGGAGATATGATTATTTTTATGTTTATTTTTTTGTATTAAATATAAAATTGATTGATTTTATCTTCTTAATCCGTTTTAGCAATTCCATCGCAATAAAATAGAATGACAGTCCATGGATTAGAAGGTGATGGTTTATGTTGATGCCAAAAATATGTTGATGAGTTGGAAACCGGGCCTCGAGGGAATCTGCACAGGGAAAAGAAGATGAGCTAAGGGGGTCTTCGGAGGGGATACCTTCGAGGATGCTCCGATGCCTTCGTTAGTAAGCAATAAGGGGTATGGGAGCGACGATGTTCCCTTGTTTTGTTTTTTTAGGTCAAGAAGGATCCCTTTTTGGAATGCACACCTGAGTCTTTTTATAGGGTTTTGAGGCAGCTTTTTTCGTCTAGGGCAGTGGTGACGTGGAGGTCCAGCTGGGTGGGCAATGATGCCCAAGAGGCCCAGCTGTATTGCCTTGGGTCGTCCGTGTGTTTGCCTTGTTATCTCAGTTAAGGGCTGTCCACGTATGAGGCGGCCCTTGTGCCAAGGGTGGTGATGACCTAGGGTCTAGCTGGGCGAACCTGAGTCATCTGCGCGTTGCCCTACTGCCTTAGCTTGGAATGGTCCAAGTGTCGTGTCTTTATTGGGTGCGTGCTTTTGGTAGTATCAGAGGCCCCATACTTCCTTGAGTATATTTATGTGCTTAAGGAAGTTTTATAGGGTTCGGTCTTTTAGTTAAAAATGGGTCATGTACCGAGTTCTGACAGTGCCGAGCCAAGTATGAGTGGAACAATTCATCTGCTCGGCCTTTGGCATCTTGGACCGAGCATGTGTGGAGCAATCTATATGCTCAGCCTTGGAGAACATGGTCCGAGCATGTGTGGAGCAATCAATATACTCGAACTTAGAGCTGGTGGGTCGAGCATGTATGGAGCAATCCTTTTGCTCGGCTTTGGAGAACATGGTCCAGGTATGTGGAGCAGTCCATATACTTGGACTTGGAGCTGGTGGGCCGAGTATGTGTGGAGTAATCCATCTGCTTAGCCTTGGAGAACACGATCCGAGCATGTGTGGAGCAATTCATATACTCGAACTTGGAGCTGGTGGGCCGAGCATGTGTGGAGTAATCCATCTGCTCGGTCTTGGAGAACACGATTCGAGCATATGTGGAGCAATTCATATACTCGAACTTGGAGCTCGTGGGCCGAGCATATGTGAAACAATCTATTTGCTCGGTCTTGGAGAACATGGTCCGAACATGTGTGGAACAATCCATATGCTCGGATTTGGAGCAGGTGGGCCGAGATGTGTGGAGCAATCCATATGCTCGGCCTTGGAGAACATGGTTCGAGCATGTGTGAAACAATCCATATGCTCAGACTTGGAGCTGGTGAGCCGAGCATATGTGATGCAATCCATCTGCTCGGCTTTAGAGAACATGGTCTGAACATGTATGAAGTAATCCATATGCTCGGATTTGGAGCTGGTGGGCGAAACATGTGTGTAGCAATCCATCTGCTTGGCATTGAAGAACATAGTCCGAGCATATGTGGAGCAATCCATCTGCTCGGCCTTGAAGAACATGGTCTGAGCATGTGTTGAGCAATCCATATGCTCAGACTTAGAGCTAGTGGTCCGAGTATGTGTTGAGCAATCCATCTGTTCGACCTTGGCGATGATGGTTTGAGCATGTGTGGAGCAATCCATATGCTCGGACTTGGAGCTAATGGGCCGAGTATGTACGGAGCAATCCATCTACTCGACCTTGGAGAACATGATCCAAACATGTATGGACCAATCCATATGCTCGGACTTGGAGCTAGTGGGCCAAGCATGTATGGAGCAATCCATTTGCTCGGGCTTAGAGAATATGGTTCGAGCATGTGTGGAGCAATCTGTATGCTCAAACTTTGAGCTAGTGGACCGAGCATGTGTGAAGTAATCCATTTGTTCGGCCTTAGAGAATATGGTCCGAGCATGTGTGGAGCAATCCATATGCTCGGACTTTGAGCTGATGGACCGAGCATGTGTGGAGTAATCCATTTGCTCTGCCTTGGAGCTGATGGGCCGAGCATGTATGGAACAATCCATCTGCTCGACCTTAGACAACATGGTCCGAGCATGTGTAGAGCAATCCGTATGCTCGGACTTGGAGCTGGTGGACCGAGCATGTGTGGAGTAATCCATTTGCTCGGCCTTGGAGCTGATGAGCTGAGCATGTATGGAGCAATCCATCTGCTCGGTCTTGGAGAGCATGGTCTGAGCATGTGTGGAGCAATCCGTATGCTCGGACTTGGAGCTGGTGGACCGAGCATGTGCGGAGCAATCCATTTGCTCGGTCTTAGAGAACATGGTTCGAGCATGTGTGGAGCAATCCATATACTCGGACTTGAAGCTGGTGGGCCGAGAATGTGTGGAGCAATCCGTTTGCTCGGCCTTGGAGCTGATGGGCAAAGCATGTATGGAACAATCCATCTGCTCGGCCTTGGAGAACATGGTCCGAGCATGTGTGGAGCAATTCGTATGCTCGGACTTGGAGCTGGTGGACTGAGCATGTGTGGAGTAATCCATTTGCTCTACTTTGGAGAATATGGTCCGAGGATGTGTGGAGCAATCCATCTACTTGGCCATGGAGAACATGGTTCGAGCATGTGTGGAGTAATCCATATGCTCGGCCATTGGGGTCTTGGGTTGAGCATGTGTGGAGCAATCCATATGCTAGGACTTGAGAGGGTTTTTGAGTTCCAGGGAGACTCTTGGGCTTCCCGTATCTTGGGCCCGTAAATAATGTTTTTGGGCTTCTTGGGTTGCTAGGAAACCTTGGTTTTGTTTTGTGGGTTTTTGGGCTCTCTTGGGGCCCAATTCCCTTAGTTTCCTGGGATCTTTTTGACATTTGACTCGTGTCAGTCTTCATTAAAGGTTTGCTGCCGTTTTTACAAGAGTAATGGCGCTCATTAATGATTGAATTCCTTTGGGGAATGAAACGACGCCTTTGGGGACTGAAACGGCACCTAAGGGAGAGGAACGATGCCTAGGGAATTGAAACGATCCCTAGGTCTAATCATGTGCCACCTAGTTTGTGGCAGCAGACTCTTTGGAAAGCGTGAAAGTTGCTTTGAGCTCCTGAAGTGTCACTTTCTCATCCGTTTCTGATTTAAATGCCCTTATTTTTTGCGCTCTTTTTTCCTATATAAGGAGGCCTTTGCTTGTGTTTTTCTTCACTTCAATTTAGTGAGTTTTCAGAGAGAGTTTTGAGAGCACTCGGCTTCATCCAAAACACTTTCTTGGGAGTCTTTTCTGCGAGCTTTCGTCCTCGTCTATAAAATTTTGAGAGTCTTCATCCTCAACCCTAAGTTTTGAGCTTTCATCTTCGTCCTTTTATCGCGGTAGTTTGGTGCTTTTGCTAACCACTACGTTTGATTTGATTTGGGCTGACATCTCGGTTTGGTAGCTGGTTCAAGCGCTCGGAGGAGTGGTGTGAGAGAGTTGCCGATGAGGGATTTTGAGGGGTCCAGCTAATAGGGGAGTTTGAGTCTGAATCACTCGAACTTTGGTGAGTTTCCCCCACTTTCTTTAAATATGTCTTCTTTTGATAAGTACCGAGACCAGCCCAGTAGTGTTAGCGGTAGCAGTAGGAGTAACGTTAATGAAAGTGATAGTGGTAGCTCTGAAGAAACGGGGTCGGTCACTTCCTTCTCTAGGAGTAGGACCCGGGAAAGGGCCATAGTTAAGGAGGGGCCCTTGACAATGGTGCTTTACGTCCCCATCTGGGGATGAGACTGACGAGGTCTTAGTTGATATTAGAGGGCTTCGGCCGTGGAGAAAATGGAGGAGTGAGAGTATGCGGCCAATGAGGTCCCCAACCAGCTGAGAGAGGAAGAATTAGAGGTGATCCGAAAATCGTATCGCATCCCGTGCGAGTACGCCCTCCGGCTAGCTAGGTTAGGGGAGAGGGTTTGTGACGCCCTTCCAAGCCGTGTGCCCTACAAACTGTGTACGAACACCACATAAGAGCTGGGCTTCGGTTCCCCCTTCACTCTTTTTCCTGTGTCGTAATTATGGTACTTCGATATAGCGCTATGTCAGTTAGTGTCGAACTCGGTATGGTTGATAATAGCCTTTATTATTGTCTGCACGAAAGTGGGCAGGCTGATGAATATGGATGTGTTTAAGGCCCACTTCCAGATCAGCAGACATGACCAGGCCAGATGGGTAGTTGTTAGTACCCAGGCCAAAAGAAGATTACTGAAGAAGACTCCGTCCTCGATCAAGAGATGGAAGAAGAACTTCTTCATTTGAGCAGCGGAGAACTTCGACCTTCCCCTCTCATAGAACCTGAACCAAGCGAGGAAGTGCAAGTAGCCTAGTCTTCTCCTTCGCGAGCAGGAGACCGTGGATGCCATGGTGGCCTTGCTGTTGGACGTGGAGGTCCTCTACGACAACGAGGAGCTGGTAAGGCGCGACCTTTGTCCCCCCTGTTTCGAATCCTCTCTAGAGAGTGGTAACCCTGAGACCTTCCCTTTGTACTTGTAGTTTTTTCTTTATTTACGCTTTACTTTCGTTTTAGACTTGTACTTATGTGTTTTCTTTATTCGTGTTGGGCAGAGATGGAGGCTACGGAGAGAGCCATGGAACAGGTGAGGAAACTCACCCTAGAGAAGAGGAAAGCTGTCGCGGTCGAGAGACAGCAGGCCTCAGGGTCGGGGGCCAAGAAGAGGCCTCGAGCCCCATCTCCTACCCCGATCAACTTGGAGAGCCTTGAGCAAGAGCCTGTTTCAGTTACTTTCTCTGCCCCGGTGACATTTGTCGCCCCGGGGCCTTCGGTTTCTCTCGGCCCCCTTTGTGGGTGTTGTTCCCGGGGTGACGGTCTTCAGGCCCAACTGGGCCCTGAAGGTCAACGACTTAGTTTTTGCGCACCCTTGGGTGGCCAGGGAGCACTTGATCATGGGGATCCCTCATCGTGATCTAGCGAAGCTGTCGAAGAGGCCTACCGAGGCCCTTTCTTCGATAATAGAGACTATAACGTCTCAGGTAAGATTTCGATTCTAAGCCTTAATGTCTTTCCTCTTCATTTTCTTTTCCTTTCTAAGTCTTAACGCTTATTCATTTAGCAGATGAGCGTTCTCCTCAGTGTCACGTCTCGTCGATGCCTAGAGTCGACCGAGATGCTGGGTCGAACTCGGCGTAAGCTGGACGAGAGCACCTGCAAGTGTCTCAAGACGTGGCCAACCTAGCTAGGATCGAGGCTATTCAGAAGAGGGATGCTACCCTCTAGGCTAAGGCTGAAGTCGAGCGGTAGATAGATGATACAGCCCGGGAGATAAGGTGGCTGGTGGAGGAGGGTGAGGCTCGCACTCGGGCTACTGTGGAGGAGGCTTTGCCGGTCTTCCAGGACACCACCTCTTTTCTGACGGCTGTGGACCTGGAAGGGGGTAGACAGTTCCTCGAGAGCTTCCTAGAAACCAAAAAGAAAGCCAAGGCGATGTATTCTGAGGTTGACTTCTCGGGCCTCTACCTTCTGGACCCCAAAGAGGAGGAGGTGTTTGCTGCTGTGGAGGCCAAGGTTATAGCTCCTGCTGAGGAGGAGACAGCTCTCGACCCTGGGGTTGTGGCAGATGCTAAGGCTGCCCCGGGCCTAAATTAGACTTTTTAGCTTTTCTTTTTTGTAATTCAAGGCCATCAGTGCCTTTTTTGTATCTTTTGATAAACTTAATGAAATCTTCGTTTTGTCAAACTTGTTGTTTATAGGAATTGTCCATTACAATCGTTACTCGATCGAACTACTTTTGTGATTCGTGCAAGGGGTCCGAGTTTATTAATAGAAACGTCGAAGGTGTTCGGCGTACTAAATGCGCGGAACCCATTTCTCACTTAGCTTTTTGAGTTCAAGGGTGCCGGGGCGGCACACTCTTTTGATCCTGTATGAGCCTTCCCAGTTAGGGATCAATTTTCCCGTTTCCCATAGATGAGATACTTCGTTTTTTCGTACAACGAGATCATGAAGCCGAAAATGCCTTCCTCGTATTTGAGAGTTGTAATACCCTGCGGTTCACTATTGATAGGTGGCCAACCAGATCTGAGCTTTATCTCGTGTTTCGTCGAAAAAATCATCGTTCATACGAAGAGCCTCATCATTACTATTACTCTCGAAATTTTGTACTCGGAGTGAGGGCACCCTGATTTCCAAAGGAATGATGGCTTCGGAGCCATAAGGTATGAAGAAAGGGGTTTCGCCAATGGGTGCTCGAGCAGTGGTTCGGTATGCCCAGAGGATATTCAGCAAGTGGTTTGTCCACTGTCGGTCTACCTCGTCCAATCTCTTTTTGATACCCTGTAGCAATGTCCTGTTGGTTACGTCGGCTTGCCCATTAGCTTGTGGGTACTTGATGGAGAAGAAGCGATGGTCGATATGCAGCTCATCACAAAATGTTTTAAACCTAGTGCTATCGAATTGTTTGTCGTTGTTCGTCACCAACAATCAGGGTATACTGAAGCGGCATACTATGGACTTTCATATGAAACTCTTGGCCTGATGGTCGGTGATACTGGCCAGTGGTTCGGTTTCTACCTACTTCGTGAAATAATTTATTGCCACGATGAGGTATTTCCATTGGACGGACACTCCGGTGAAAGGTCCGAGGAGGTCTATTCCTCACATGACAAAAAGAAACGGGCTGGTGACCGGAGTGAAGGGATTTTCCAGTTTGCGGGAGATTGTAGCATACTGCTGGAAACTTTTGCACTTCTTCACTAGTTTTATGGCTTTTTCTCGCATCCCGGGCCAGTAGTAACCTTGGCAAAGGATCATGAGAGTAAGGGCTCTCTCCCCAAGGTGATTCCCGCAGATCCCTTCATGAACTTCCCAGAGGGAGTAATTGGCCTCAATCGGGCCTAGGTATTTTAAATAAGGAGTCGTAAGACCTTTTTTGTATAGTTAATCGTTCAAGATCACGTACTGTGCTGCTCGGGAGATGATTTTTTTGGCCTCGTTCTTTTTGCCCGGTAGATATCCGTCCTATAAATACCCGAGAATAGGATGCATCCAGGTTTCCCTAGTGGCCACAACCAACATAGTTGTTTCATCGATGCTAGGTGCAACGAGCATTTCAAAGTAGACCTCTCGTGTGGACTCGAGCTGTCGAGAGGAAGCGAGTCGGGCTATGGAATCAGCTTTTGAATTTTCAGCTCGGAAACTTGGTTGATTCGAAACACTTTAAACTTGGCGACAAATTCTTCTCTCTTCAGGCCTCGAACTCTCCATTAACTTGGTTTACCACCAATTGTGAGTCGTTGTATACGTCTAGGGCCTCTACGGACAGCACCTTAGCTAGCTTCATCTTGGCCAGTAAAGCCTCGTACTCAACTTCATTGTTTGAGGCTCTAAATCTGAATCTTAGAGCATACTTGATGGTAAAGCCATCCAGGCCACTTAAGATGAGCTCGGTGTCACTGGAGGACCCATTAACATGAAGCATCCACAATAAAGTCGTCTAATGCCTGGGCTTTGACAGTTGTGCGAGGGCGATAATGAATTACGAACTCTCCAAACTCCATAGACCATTTGACCATTCTTCCGAAGATATCCAACTTGTGGAGCATTTGCCAAAGGGGTTGGTCAGTTAGGAGGACAATCGTATGTGCTTGAAAGTATGGTCGGAGCTTGCAGGCCGTGATCAGGAATGCATACGCCATTTTCTCCACAGGAAGATATCTCATTTCTGCATCGTGGAGAACCTTGCTCACATAGTACACAGGTTTTTGGATGCTTGCCTCCTCCCAAATTAGGACGAAGGTCGCCACCTCATGCCCGACGAAAATGTATAGAAAAAGCTCTTCACCGGCGACGGGCTTGGTAAGTAGAGGATAAGCCTAAGTACTTCTTCAGTTCTCCAAATGCTTTTTGGCAATCTTCAGACCAGACGAAGTCCTTGGTATTTCTGATGGCTTTGAAGAAAGGAAAGCACTTTTCCTCGGATTTCGACATGAATCGGTTTAAAGTCGCTATCCTCTCAGTGAGTCGCTGGACCTCCCTCATGGTCCGGGGTGATTTTATACTAAGGACGGCCTCTATCTTTTCGGGGTTCGCTTCTATGCCCCTTTGTGTTACTATGAAGCTGAGGAATTTTCCTTCGATGACCCCGAACGTGCACTTAGAATGATTTAGCTTCATTTGGTGGTGTCGAAGGACTTTGAAGGCTTCTTTTAAGTTGTTTTGTGGTCCATAGCTTCGATGCTTTTCACCAGCATATTGTCCACGTAGACCTCCATGTTTCGGTTGATCTGCTCCCGAAAGATTTTGTTTACCAATCTCTAGTAGGTAGCTCTAGCGTTCTTTAACTCGAATGACATGACTTTATAACAGTAAAGCCTTTGTCTCGTGATGAAGGTTGTTTTCTTCTAATCGGGTCTGTACATAAGGATCTGGTTATACCCAGAGTAGGCGTCCATGAAGGTCAACAATTCATGCCCCGACGTTGCATCGACGAGCTGGTCGATCCTTGGCAGAGAAAAGCTATCCTTTAGGCAGACTTTATTCAGGTTCAAGAAGTTGATGTAGATCCACCATTTACCATTGGTCTTCTTCACAATTACCACATTGGATACCCAATCCGGGTAATCTGCTTTATGAATGAAGTTGGCCCTGAGTAGCTTATTCACCTCGGCCTGGATAGCAGCTTGTCGCGCGGGTGCGAACGATCTCTTTATCTGAATGACCAGCTTGTGGTTCGAGTCCACATTCAACCGGTGTACGATCACCTCAAGATTGACTCTGGGCATATTTATGGCTGACCAAGAAAAGAGGTCCTGGTTCTCTTGGACAAGGGCGAGTAAGGGTCTCCTAAGGTCCTCGAGGAGATTGGAGCCAATTTGGACAGTTCGAGAGACATCCCCTTCGAGGGGTATCATGGTCAACTCTTCCACTGGTTGGCCCAGTGGATTCTTTCCTTCATCCCTCAGGTCATCCAACTCGAGTGGGAGAGCTTCCGCCCTCTTGTTTTCTCTTACCACGCTAAGATAGCAAAACTTGGAGATCTATTGGTCTCCTCGAATCTCGCCCACTCATTTTTCAGTAAGGAATTTCACCTTTAAATGATATGTGGAGATAACTGCTCAGAGCTTATTAAGGGTAGGTCTGCCGAGGATCATGTTATAGGATGAAGGTTGTTTGACGATTAGGAAGGTAGTTTGCTTGGTGGTGGCTTGTAAGGGGCACTCCTGCAGTAACTAGGAGAACTACACTACCTTATGTAAACACCGAGCCCTTTGAAAAACCGTAGAGCGAGGTGAAAACTAGCTCCAATCGAGAGTCTCCTAGTTGCATTTGTTGGAAGGAGTTATAGAATAAGATGTCGGTCAAACTCCCGTTGTCGACCAGGACGCACCTGACCTTGTGGTTGGCCACGAGAAAGGAGATGACCACGGCGTCGTCATGAGGGGCCTGGACTCCCTCCAGATACTTGTCTGAAAAAATGGTGGTCAAATCTGTCTTCTGTCTCTTGTAGGGTCCGGTGACCGAGGCAATTGACCGAGCATAAGTTCTTTCGCTGTGCTCGGAAGTGCCCCCGGCCACGGGCCCCCCACAGATGGTTTTAATGACTTTGACGACTGCAACCTCTGGCTTCTTTTGGCTGGTCTCCCCACAGCTTGGCCCGGGACTTTTTCGGGTGGGCTGCACCACTCTATATCGATCGAGAGGGAGCTCGGGATTCCTCTGGGGTTGCTCCGGGAATTTCTCCGTTCGAGGCCCAGTAAACTCTTTTAACTTTCCTCTATTGATGAAGGCTTCTATCTGGTGTTTCAGCACCTGACAATCTTCGGTGTCATACCCGTGGTTCTTGTGGAACCGGCACTATTTGCCTAGGTGAAGCGCAGCAATCTTGGGGGCCATTACAAAATAGTCTTGTCTTGGATTTGCATCAGGACGTCGGTCCTGGATATATTGAGAGGGGTGAAGTTTCCAAAGGGCTTAGGGACCCTGAGCCTGTCCTCGCGGAAAGGTCGTTTGACAGGTTTCTAGCCCGGACTGGCAGAGCCCTTTCTTTTTCTTTCTGTTTCCCCTTCCCGCTCCCTTTGGAAGGCCTAGTCATCTTTCGCCAACATGTATTTCTCGGCCCGGGCCAAAATCTCATTCATGTCACAGGGTGGTCGACTGATGAGTTTTGAACTGAAGATCTCATATCTCAGCCCGTTTTTAAATGCCAACATCTAAATACTAGGGTCGAGATCGGGGATCTCCCAGGCCGTAGAGTTGAACCTTGATATATAGGCTCGAAGTTTTTCTCTTTTTAACTAGACGTTGTTGAATAGGGACTTCGAGGTCTTCTTGGGGCCTTTGCTGCTGAGAAAGTGTGAGGCAAAGGCATAGCTTAATTCTTTGAACGTGCGGATGCTCCATGGTTTCAAACGAGAATACTATGTCCTGACCACTTTCTCAAGTGTCAGGGGGAAAGCTTGGCACATTACAGGATCAAAGTGTCTGTGGAGCGTCATTGTGGTTTTGTAACGTTGGTGGTGGTCCAGCGGGTCCGTGAAACCATCATAAGGTTTGATCTGGGGCATTCAAAATTTCGGCAGGAGGGGGGCTTCAAGGACCTCCTGAGTGAAAGGAGGGTCCTAGACGTTGAGCTCGTCCATAACATTGTGGTTACGACCCTTGAGTGCTTCGTTGATCCGTCCATCTATATCCTTTATTCGCTTACCGAGGCTTTCACTGCTCTTAGACGAGAGACTTTCTTTAGACTTGGTCATACATGGCGGGGAGGACTCCGCAGAGGAACAGCCGTCGACAGGGAGCCTGGGGTCGGTCGAACCAGTGCGGCTAGGGTCCGACCGTGACTGTGTGGGAGAAAGCTGGCGAGCCCCTCCGTGAACCTCGACGACTAGGTTGGCCACTAGCCATGAGAGCTCTACGAATTATGCTTGGAGTGTAGCCATATTGGGGTGCGCGTCAGATTCGGCCGAGGAACTAGATCCAGATTGATAGGTGCGGGTACTAGCCCTTGTTGCTCCCTTACCGGCGTCCTAGGCGGTGTATTTAGGTGGTATGGCAACAGATGAGTTCTTTAAATTTCTTCACTTTTACTATTTAGCGAGAGATGGTCGTTTCCCACGAACGATACCAATCTGTTGATGCCAAAAATATGTTGTTGAGTTGGAGGTCGGGCCTCGAGGGAACCTGCATAGGGAAAAGAAGATGAGCTAAAGGGATCGTCGGAGAGGATGCCTCCGAGGATGCTCCGATGCCTTCGTTAGTAAGCAGTAAGGGGTATGGCAGCAACGGTGTTCCCTTGTTTTGTTTTTTTAAGTCAAGAAGGATCCCTTTTTGGAATACGCATCTGAGTCTTTTTATAGGGTTTTGAGGCGGTCCTTTCGTCTAGGCCGGTGGTGATGTGAAGGTTTAGCTGGGTGGGCAATGATACCTAGGAGGCCCAGCTGTATTGCCTTAGGTCATCCGCGTGTTTGTCTTGTTGTTTCGGTTAAAGGCTGTCCATGTATGAGGCGGCCCTTGTGCTAAGGGCGGTGATGACGTGGAGGGTAGTGATGACCTGGGCTCCAGCTGGGCGAACCTGAGTCATCTGCGCGTTGCTCTGCTGCCATAGCTTGGGACGGTCCATGTGTCGTGTCTTTATTGGATGCATGCTTTTGGTAGTATCAGTTTATACATTCAATTCCATCATTCTTGAAGTTCTGCTCTAGCAATAGTGCTTCATTAATGAGAACCATCTATATTGCAAAATCATTCAAATCAATATTTTGCCATTTCTTTATAGTAATTACTCTCCCATGGCATATGTGTCTGCAAATACGGTTAGGGTTTAATTCAAAATTTGATTAATTAGTATTGAAAACCCCGATTATTGATTTTCAAATGTTGTGGTTACATTTTGCAAACCTTATTACCCAAATACCCCTTTCCCACTTTATAATTTTCCTAAAAGGTTTAATAGTTGTAATAGTATAATATTAAAAGTTTGGGGTATTAGTGGAAAATCAAAAGTATTTTTATCGCCGTCTGTGTCCCTTTGAAATTGGCTTTTTAAAACGAGCAGGCCACGGGTTTCTTCTTTTGATTCTCTCAAAAAGTAGCTCATGCACCCAACTTTTTTATATGCAAGCAAAGTGAGAGACCGTGAGACACATAAAAATTTTAATCATTTAAAAATATTATTTAGAAATTCATTATGTAAATTAATTAGTAATCCACCGAAAATTTATAAAATGATTTTCTTTTTTTTAAACAAAAATTATATCAAACACTAAATATGAAATAATTTTTGTTTTTAAGAAATTAATTTATGTTAGAAAAATTATTTTATTTAATATTAAACAGCTTATAATTTTACTGTTATTTATTATAAATCATTTCAAAAACCGTTTTATCATAGGACATACCTTTTTTTAAGGTAAGCAAATTGAAAGAAACAAAAACACTAATTATAAATTATAAATTTAATTAAAAGGTTACCACTAGCTTAATTACCACTAATACCATGCATAACATATACACGCAGCAACAATATTGAATAAGAGATGAAAATTCAAAACTGATCCTTTATTTTTATTTTCCAATTAGGGTTGAAGCAATATAAATTCTCAAATTTTTATCACTAATATATATATATATATATATATATATATATATATATATATTGGGCCCCGCAAAATGTGGCCCAGAAGTCTTCAAAGGCATAGACATAGTGGCCCCAGAATAAAACAAAATTTACATTTATTTTTTCTACCCTAACCTCCTTCTGGACCATATATGGTGCTTACCAATTCATTGATTCAATATAAGAAGTGAAAAAGGCACATAAGAAGGGAATTGTATGTTGAAGGTAAAAATCAATTCATGGACATTGGTGAAGTTTGATGAAGTTAACCTGACACTGGTTGGGAGAAAAATGAAAGAATTAAGAAAACATTATTTTTAAAAAAAAAATTTATGTCCTTTTTCTTATCAATTAAGTATTTGATGAGACCAACGTGAATATTGTGAAGTGTGAACTATACCTTCCGTGAGATATATTAGTAAAATAAATATTTCTAAAAATTATGATCACTAAGTTAATAAAATTAAGTAATTGGAAAAGAAAATGACCCAATTAACCTACTTTCTTTACCAACATGAGCCACCACATGCAAAATTTAGCTCCACCAATAATGATGCACTAGTAAAATTACTAAAATATCCGTGCACCCATAGGGTTATTCTAGTCCAAATCTAAACTACTTACAACCTTTTTCCTTTCTTCTCCACCTAATAATTTCTCTCTTTATAAACCCCTCATCTCCCTTCTCTCCTCTTCACCCCAAAAATACAACCTTTTCCTCTCTCTCTCTCTCTCTCTCCCTCTCCCTCTCCACCTTCTCAAAAAACCCACAAAAAAAATCTCTCACCCAAAAAAAAAATGGAACAAAATCTACCAGTGATAGGGAAGAGAATATGGAGTATAGTACGTGTAGTTTACTTCATGTTAAGAAAAGGCATTACATCAAAGAGAAAGCTCATGGTTGATCTCAACATGTTGTTCAAGCGTGGCAAGATCGCTGGAGCCAAAGCCATTGGCAACCTCATGTTCCACCATGGCCGCCACGTGTCGGCCCCAGGCGAGTACGAGTTCAGCTGCAGCAACACACCCGCTTACACCTTCCCCTTCCACGTCGGCAGCAAGAAAAAGAACAGCAAACATCACCACCACCACCATCTTTTCTTCTCGTGCACTCACGCTCCACCAACTCACGATGTTGATGACGTGTCAGCTGCTAACACCGTTAAAGCTGTTTTGGAGATTTTAAATAATAATATTGACATGGCGGCGGCTGCACCAGAGATAGCATCTCCCTATTTGCCAGGGTTTGGCCGGAGTCCGTTTGTGAGGCCGTTGAGGATAACGGACTCGCCGTTCCCCTTAAAAGACGTTGATGAAGACAATGGTTACGTGGACAAAGCAGCTGAGGAGTTTATAAAGAGGTTTTACAAAGACTTGAAGCTGCAAAAGAGAATGACTGATCTTGAGTGTAATTTTAATTAGTTTTTTTTTTCTTAATTAATTTGAGGAGTACTTGTAATGGAAGTTGGGTTTTATACATCAATAAAAAGTTTGCATGAACTTTTAACACTATTCTTTCTTTTTCAACTTTTCCTTTTCAATTATATATGTTTTTCTTTTGCTTCATTTAATATAACATATACTACTATAAGATTTAACTATCTACATAAAATAAAAGAATAAAAATGAGAAATTAAGATACACATGCATTTACATTACATAATCAAAAACTAATTAAGGTATCATTTGGAGGGTTTATAAATTATTTTTGTTTTTTTATAAACAAAAGTTATGTCAAACATCCCAAACTGTTTATGAAAAAAAAATTAAAAGCAGAAAAAATAATCTCTATAAATAGAATTCGCTTAAAATATTGGTTTTATTAAATACTTGTAGTTTTTCATTACTATTTTACTAAAAATTATTTCAAAAACCGTTTTATAAATCACAATAAATTGAATTTGTTTTTAAAAAAATTTGTTTTACTACTAATTTATTAAATAATTTTTAGCTTTCCATGCATTACTGTTTTACCAAAAAAAATATTTTAAAACCCGTTTTTGTAATCATAAATCGAAACTACATGCTGCTAAACCAAACATTGTCTAGGTATAATTCATAAATATATATATGCTTTTTTTTAAATATATATATATTAGATTTGGGTTATAAATTCCTTTTTGTTTTTAAGATTGGCATGAAAACCTTGATTTATATGGAAAAACGGCTTTTACAGCCTCAACAGTCAACACCACTACCACTTATACGTCCTGATGTGATTCCACTAAGTTAAAGTGAATTTATGTAGCTGGCCCCTCTCCAAAATACAATCAACTTTTTCTTTTTCTTTTTCTTCTTTTCAGTATTTTAATTAATTTGAAAGTTTTATTATACGTAGTAGTATATACTACATACTATATAGTAAGAGGAGGAGGAAACTTCCCTTAACTTTTAGGTTGTCGATTGGTTACTTTGGGAATTGAATTCATAGTCACACCCAAATATTAAATAACAATTCATTAGAATTAGTAGTGATTAAAGTTCGTTAAAGGGAACTATTGATCTACCAAATTAAAGGGGAAAAAAAAGAGTAAATATTAAAATATTCTTATCTTTCTTTTTTCTTTTATATTTAAAACGTTTGAAATGAGAAAATGAAATCTTTACTAACGTGATGTGAATATCTTCACACATGAGTCATACATAAATATTAATTCAAGTTGGATCACTAAGTAAAACTCATTCCACTTCATCGTAGTGAGATGACTCAAACTCAAACAGTTTTAACAAAGAGAACGAGCATAATCATTAAGAGTATAAAGTATTCTTATCTTTTTTACCAATAATCTTATTGATTAGGTTAAGGAGTAGTGACGGTATGTTTAGTTTGTGAGATTGAACTATTTTAATCCAACATAAATAGTTATCCCTCATTTTATTGAGAGAATATTTACTATTTATGTGAGATTAAATTAGTCATAATCTTATCTTTTTTTACCCCACCCACATATGATAGAATTTATCTCACCCACGTGGAACTAATTTTTTTTTTTACTCTTGAATAATAATAATACTTATTATTACAAATATACATAATAATAATAATAATATAATTAAACTGATAATAATAGTATTTTTATAAAATTATACTAATAATTTTTATTTCTCATAATAATAATAATATTAATGATAATAATAATAATTATTAATTATAATTATAAGAATTATAGTTATAGTTATGATGATAATAATAACTCTAAAATTATGATGATAAAAGTAATAATTTAATAATAAATATTATTTATTACTATTATAATAGAAATTATAATAATAATAATATTTTAACAATAATAAATGTAATAAATTTTTTAATGATGATTATAATAATAATAATTATTATTATAATTATTATTATTATTAGAATTCTAATTATAATATAATACAATAATATTTTTTTATAATTATAATTATAATGATAATGATAATAATAATTACAAAAATTTAATTATATTAATGACAATAATAATTACATTAACAATAATTATTATGATAATACTTATTTATTATAATTATAATAATTATGATGATAAAAATAATAATTTAAATAACAACTATTATTTTTTATTATTATTGTAATAATAATAATAATAATTAAACTTCTTATCCCACTTTAATCTCAATCCATCGATCTAATGAGTCAAATATAGAATTAAAATATTATTTCTTTAATCCTCTTTATTTTCATGTTAATCTTAATTCTATCTCACTATAATATATATATATTTTTTTTTGAAACAAACAAACCCTAAATATCTTTTACCTACCTCAACTAATAGCTACTAGTATTTAATTAACATACAAAAAATAACTTTACTTTTTCATAATAACTAAACTAACCTTGTAATTATCTATGCTAAACTACTACACAACTAAAGGACACTGGGGAAACATCGCAAAAAAGAGTGTACATAGGATAAGCTTTCCTTTTCTTTGTCCCGCTAAACAGCTTCTTATAACACTTCTTTTTCCGTTGGCTTATACGATTTTGGTCGTACTGTTATGTTCAATTCTCATACAAACAAGGTTAGATATTTCATTCTCATCTATTGTTGAAGTTTATGTTCCCTTTTTTTTTATATAAAGTTCAAAAAAAATGTGTTGATGATATTTTAAAAGATAAAAAGGTTATTATTTGTAGAAAAATTTATTTTTACTAATAATAATTTTTTTTTTTTTTTAAAAGAAGGAAAAGTAGGGAGAAAAAACTGAACCATGAGTACCACTAGCAGCAACATGCTTAAGTTAAGAGTAATGGGATGACCACTAACATGCTTATCTAATATTTTATGACCCTTTATGTGATCTTAGCTAGTTCTAATTCATATTTTTTGGAAGCAGGTTTAGGGGTAAAATACAAATTTATACTTTGGTTTTGAGAGAGTGTCATTTTGTCAATGAATTTTATTTTTCAAATTAATTGGGTCTTACGTCCAATTAGACCGTTAATAAGAACGTGAAAGGCATGTCAAGCCACCCAAACAAGAACAAATTAACCTGAAAAATAAAACTCATCGGCAAATTGACCTGAAAAACAAATGTTTGACATGTGTCTCTTGACGGTCCAATTAGATAGAAGACTCAATTGACCTGAAAAATAAATCTCAGGAAAAAATTGACACCTTCTCAAAACTTAAAGTCAAATTGACTCAATCGTAAAATCTTGATAATAAATTTATTTATTTTTCTGTTTTAAAAGCTTTTTTCAGTTGAATCTACACTTTGAAGAAATATGATACTCCATAAATAAATTAAAATAAAAGGAGTTAAAATCTAGTGCAAACAAATGGTTGGCGTAGTGGTCTTCAATCAGTATTTTTGTTGAGGTTCAAACATGATGTCCGTCCATTGAAACAATTTTTGGCATTTATAAATATTTTTACTGTGCAGGGGTTAAAATCGTTCGTGAGTTCTAAATCTGAGTGCGTGAATTCTTCGTGAATAAGCGGGCTGAATTCGCGGATTGCACTCCGCGTACCAACGAATCCTAGCGTCTGATTAAACTTACTAATTAGCTCTACTGCATGCTCAAGGAAATTTATCTTAATTATTGTGAAGAGAGATGAAATTATACTTTCCAATGTGCTAATTGTACTTAATCACAAGTGCATTGTTTAGAATTCCTATTTTATGCTAATATACATTTGGTGAGATTTATTTAACTAATCTGTAAGGATATTGAAGTGTGAGATTGGTAACGTGATCAAAATAGTTTAATTTGCTTTTTTCTTTTATTGAATTAATTACTATATAAGTTCATGTTATCCCATTATCAATACAAAGGCCCATAATACTACTGCAACTTACTTAAAGTGAGATAAATAACCAATATATAAATTGAACAAATAACTCACACATCATGGATAGATGTGGTAGAATCTGATCCGATCCAAACCAAAAATGCATCAAAATAATATGACTTAAACCCGACCCTAACCTGAGTAAGTCAAAATCCAAAATGACCTGAATTTAAAATTATCTGAACCTGATTCAACCTGAACCCGAACAACCCGAAATGACCCAAAAAACCAAAATGACCTGAATGGCAAAACAGTAATTATGTAATGGCAAAATAGTAAATTTTAAATGATGGTAAAATTGTAAATAACCAATAACAAATATATAAATTGTATTTAAAAAAAATCTTATAGCGGTGAAGAAAAGAAAAAAAAAAAAAGAAGCTCATATAAGTCTATGAGCTTCAGAGACTTTGTTTTTTTTTTTTTTACCAAATCTCGTTTAGTTTCTTTCTTTCTTCAATTCAAATTTCTTAGCAAAAAGTTATAAAGAAAATTTTTCCAATATTAGAGATAGTACAGTCATTCAATTACAATAGCAAGATTTCATCATATTTGAGGTGTTGGTGATCAACAATCTCAAGAAATTGCTGAAAGAAGCAAGAAAGACAATGAGGTGATCCACGAGTAACTTTAAGTGCTACATGGTGAGTTAGATTTACTTTTAGTAATCAAAACCAATTAAAATATGAATTTATGATATTTGAATAAATTGTTGAATTATAATGATTAATTATGTATTTTTTGTTCTGTATGGTAATTGATTGATTTATTGATTAGGGATTAAATAATATGTTGAATATTAATTATATAAGAATTTATATTTTAAAAATAATGGATTAATGAAAAATATGTTGAGAAGTTATATAGAATTTCTGAAAATATGATTGAAAATTGATATGATATATAAGGAGACAATTTAATAAATATAATAGAAATAATAATTTTAAGAAATGGCTAGATAGTTGAATTGAATGCTTTCATGCATGCTTGCTTGCATGTTATTGCTCATATGCATAAAAGGGAAGACTAGGAAGGTAGTTGGTTTGGCTAAGAAAACCAAGAAAGTAGTTGGTCTGACTGAGAAGACTAGAAAGGTAGCTGGTCTGACTGAAACATGTCGACATATGAAAAGATGTTCTCAGATAATAATATGAAATAATGAGATGGTGTGATAAAAAAAGAAAAAAAATATGATTTAAACACATGCATTTATTTATTTGGTTATTTTATTATTATTGATTGAGATGCTAAAGTGTCAGTTTTGATTATGAAATTATTGATAGAAAATTGAGTCTCACAGAGGGATAGATATGATGAAAAAGAAATATGAAAGTATGATATGATAAAAATTATTTGATTGATTGATTACATATTGTGAACCTCATAACGAGGTAAATAATGATGTTGAATTGATAATATTGAAATGATTAAATATATGAGAAGAAAAATTGATATATTTGATGAATAATTTAAGAAGAGAATGATAAACGGTTGGAATTATGATATGAGTAGTGATAATAGAAAGTTATTATTGAATTATACGAGATAATATATGAATGAATATTAGAAGATTATTTAAAAGATTGAATTATTATATGTGAAGAAATAGATGATTAATATTGGTGAATTAGAAACGATTGAATTATAAGATGTGACTGGAAGTATATAATCGAGTACTTCTGGTAAATTTAATTCACTGAGCTTAATTATAAGATGTGACTGGAAGTATATAATCGAGTACTTCTAGTAAATTTAATTCACTGAGCTTGTGAAGCTCACTCTTCATTGTTGAAAATTTTTAGACAGCGGACAGGACAAATAGAGTTTAGAGTTGATATCAGAGTAATTACCTTAAGTAAGTCCCGAGGTCAAGTCCTCAGACATTGCAAGAAATAAGAAAGAAAAATTTTAATAAAATCTTTTCATGCATTTTGTTATATTTATATATTGTTTCTGATAGGAGAATGATGATGTATCTCCTTTGAAAGAGTTGAGGATTGGATGAAATCTTTAATTTCGTTGATGTATTTTTATATTGTTGCATATATGTATCGTGCTAAGATTTCAAAACGTTACAACACCGTCACGGGAGTGGCCAACCAGGATGAGTCGTTACAATTTTGATATTAGAGCATTAGGTTTTATGACTCTGTAGAATGCATAAAAATTTAAAGTGGAAGATTTAAAATAAATTATATCTTAATACATTGTCTGAGGATTTCGTGTAGACGTGGTAGACCTGAAGTTAGAGTTGTTGACCTAAGAGGGTGTGGTAAGCCCCCAATATTTAGACAAGTTGAGGTTGAGATGGAAGTTGAGTTTCAATCTATGGTTTCTAGAAGGGAAAATGTTAACAGTATAATTGGTACTAGTAGAGGTGTAAAAGAATCCGGGGTTGGGAGAGACGAGATAAGAGAAATTCCTACTCGTACTCTTGAGAGAATTAATATAGTAGAGGATATAGCTGATAGTCTACAACATAGACTAGATGAGCAAGCTAGAGTAGAGCCTGAGGTTGTTGTAGATCCATTGAGGGTGGATGTTCAAGAAGAGAATGTGAGTTTGTGCACGAGATGTAAGGAGATTGTTTTGTTAGATTTATTAAGTTGAATCCCATGTCATTTAGAGGATATATGAATCCTTCTGAGGCTGAGCTGTGGGTGAAACATGTAGAGAGGTTGTTAGGTGTTTTACCAGTGACAGATAGATAGAGGGGTTGCTTTTGAAATGTTCAAGTTATAGGGAGAGGCTTTAGAATGGTGGGAGAAAAATCTTCCCAGGCTAAGTGCATATGTTGATAGACCCTTAACTTGGAGTAGGCTTAAGGAGGTTTTTTCTTTTATAAATATTCCTCATATACTTTCAAAGTCCAACAGAAGAGAGATGTCATTTATTTGAGGTAAAATATTTTGATTGTGGCTCAATATGATAGTAGATTTGTGGTATTGTCGAAGTTTGTACCTGTAATGGTAGATATAGAGGAGAAGAAGTGTAAGAAGTTCCTAGATAGATTATATTTTGAGATTAGATCGAAACTATCTTACATGAGGCATATGAATTATGCTAGGTTGGTGGATATAATACTTCAGATTGAGAAAGATGTGATGGAGTTTAAGGGAAAGAGAGAATGGTTGAAGAGACTTAGACATGAAGGTTCTAGAAGTGGTGGTAGAATGCGTTTACAGGGTGGGAGACCACACCAGAGGAGTTGTCTGTGTGAAAAAGATCTATAATGCAAAGTTAGAGGCAATTTATATTCATAGCTTCTGTTGCTCAAAGTAATGTTGGTGGGACCCCTAGATTTGATAGACAGTTTGTGGGAACTGGAAGTTATGGTAGAGGTGGAAGTATACTACCTAGGGAATGTGGTAATGTGATAGAGAGACTAGAACATGTTATAAATGTAACCAGATAAGATATTTATCCTGTAATCATCATAATTTGAGGTGCTTTGTATATAGAAAGGGTGGACATATCAGTATTAATTGATATTGGTGCAACTTATTCTTTTGCGTCCAATGTGTTTATAAAGTCTATTGATGCTTATATTAGTCATTTGATGTATGCTGTTATTGTTGAGGTTTCTACTAGGGATATGGTTATTATAAGGACTATTTATCGGGGTTGTGTGATTAGTATAACTGATAGAGAATTTGAATTTGATTTGTTGTCATTAGATATGACATATTTTGATTTAATTTTGGGGATGAATTAGTTATCTGCATTTTATGCTTGGGTAGATTGTTTTAGGTAGAATGTAGTGTTCAAGAGCCTAATACACAATTTTTCAGATTCTTTTCTTATTTTATACTCTCTATATATTTGTGTTTTTGGGCAACCTTGATCGGATCGGTTCACCCCCGTTTCTTAGTGGATATTCACATTGTAGGAGGCAAAGTTGCGAGCACTTGGGTTTTATCTTGGAGCCGGTCTTGGCCATTTGTACCTGCACGTAGGGAGGCTATAACGGCATTAGGATAGTGGCTTTCCGCGATTCACATGCTAGCTCCTTCTATTTTCTCTATTTTAATTATTTATTTTGTTTTTATTATACAATATTATTTAATATCATACATTTATAGTGTTAATTATTTTGATTTCTACAAGCATATGTTTTGAAATTATCTATTTAGTTTTTATCACCAATTATATAAAAAAATTTCCAACAACATAATCTTACTTTGGTCAAGAATGAACAATGAGATTTACATTTTCACTATATAAAGAAGAAGTGAAGTTTGATAAAAACATGATCCTTCATGTCGTGAATGAGATATAATGAGTGGTTTATCTCTGGTAATGAGAACCGTGAGATGGTGTTTGCCTCAAAGCTCGTCTGGTTATATCTTAGTTCATATTTTTTTTTTGAGGTTTCAAGTTTCTATCTTTTTAGGATAGATTCCTAATAAATTTGTTGTTGTCCAAAAATTTTCAGTTTCATGGATTTTTTTTATTTCTTTTGAGGTTTTACGGTAGGCCCCAAAATAATCACAATCCAAATTTTTTTACTTTCATATTTCTTTCTTTTAAGATTTTGGTCCAATCTTGCTATTTATTTATGGATTTTGCTTTTGGATCAAATCTTACTCTTATGTGCATTACATTAAGACAAATGCTACAAAGAAAATGTATAATTTGAGACCCGAGTGTTTTAGTCTAGTGGTCATTTTTGTGTCTTTTATTATGAGATTCGAGCTCAATCTCTTTAATCGTCAATATTTTTTTTTTTAAATTTGTATGTGTTGAACGTTGTTTTAAATTTTCTATTTTACATAATCGTCATCAAAAGCATGAAAACAACTCATTTCATAATTCTCCCAGTGAGGCCAACCAAAATAAGCTTGACAATAACATTATTTGAAAAAAAAAAAGCTTGACAATAACAGTTTCCAAATAAGAACAAGAATAATAATGCTGAAAAATGAGCTGGGTTGTTAATTCTTGCGGGCAAGATCTTTGTTTTTGCTAAGCATCGTGGACAAGATCTAATAGTCGCTATAGTCGATTTTTACTTTCTTTTATTTCTTTTCATATATTTTATCAAAGTGGCTAAAAACACATTAATAATCCTATAAAGCCAAAAAGTTTAGGTCATATGTTAGGTGAAAATGTGGAATGAAGGCCAATGCGGGACAGAAGTTACGTTTTGAACTTACCTTTCGCTTCTTTCGACATCCTAATTTCCTTCACGCCGTTCACGAGTATTTCCTTCACATTAATGCGGGACACATTAATGGCACGTTTGGTAACGTGGAATTGCCAATCTCATTTCCCGTTAATTTCGGATATATGTAATCCAATTTTAATGTTCTGACTAATTTTTGGATTCTTCCCTCCTCTTAGAATTTGTCAGTTCCAAATTATTGAGAATTGATTTTGAGATGTAACTGGGCAAATATATCTACAAACATCTTAATCATAGAATTCAAAATATTGTTTATAATGGCAATGAGATATCCGCTAGTAGTCAAGGTCGAGATCTTAAGATTACAAAATCTCGGGTTTAAATCTCATTATGTGAGTTATTTGTTCGATTTATATATTAACAATCTTTATAATGTCAATAATACCACCTAAAACTATAACATTAAATGAATATTTTGGGCTAAATTTTTTTCATTTTTCAAAATTATAATACTAAATATAAAAAATAGATATTTTATTATAGAAGAGTAAATAATATAATATATAATTATTAATTAAAATATTAAAAATAATAATAAATATATTAAAATAAAATAGATAGTATGCAGTATGAAAATTAATAATATAATAAAATGTAATATATACTGTATTATATTTTATTGTATAATATTAGAATAATAATAAGAAGAAATTATATAATAAATTAAATAAAGCATAAAATTTGACATTAACAAACTGAGAATTTTTAATTATATATTTGACAATTCTGTGATTAGTTTATTTTGGTAGCTTGATAAATATTCTACTATGATTTCAATATGTTAATTTATATAACCAGACACTATAAATCGAAATCAAAATCGATTATTCTTGGTGTACAATCAAATGCAGGAAACATAATTGACATTTGATTTCGACTTAATTCTCTACCAAATTGATTATGCTTTAATTCACAAAATTTCAAATCCATTGACATATCATTAAACTAAAATTAATAGTTAATGTAAGTATAAACCCCTATACTAATATATTTATAAAAGGGAAATATATAAAAATTTGTTGGAGATTTAAAGATCGGGTTTGGATAGTAAACAGGTCGGGGAGTGATTTCTCCATCCCGTCTTCATTACCTGATGAAATTTTTGAAAAGTCTCTCTATTCATTGCCATAGAGGTAAACTATCCCCCAAACCCATTTTTATTGGATTGGGGAATGTCGAGTCTCCGTCGGAGTTGGAGTCTTTCAATGAATACTATGTGACTCGATATTTTGTGATTTCTTCAAATCAATTTTCTATTGCATTATTAAAGAGTTGAGAGGTGATAATTAAGATGGAGGACGGTAGTGTCATAAACAAATATGATCAAGAAACTTTAATCATCAGCTAATTCAAGCTGGGGTTGCAAAACTTTGATGGCTAGCTAGAAAGGTAAGCAAAAATGAATAAGTTATCAAAACTATAAATCATGTCAAGCTCTATGCTATTATATATATGGCTTTTATTATGGTCTAGTTTATTTTATTTTATTTTACACATTGACAGAAAGATGATCTCTCAATTTGGATCCGTCTAATTTTAAATGGGAAATCAAAATTGATTGCTAAACAAAAAAAAATGAAGTTAAATTCATGATTTTTTTTTTTTTTTAACATTGGCAAAGAATTTGGGATCCTCGAATTTAAATCCCTTAAACTGAAAATCAAAATTGCTGAAAATAAAGATCTAGGTCAAACTCGTATTTAGTTGGCTTAAAGTTATATTAACTATATTGAACTTGAGCTTATTAGCTCATAATTAACCAAAAATCAATCAAACTTGCATTTGGGTCTCGATTTAGAGATTTTTAATTCCAATATTATAGCATGATGATATGACAATGAAGCCAATGACATTATGAAACTATCTTACGTTTATTTGTTTTTTCTTCTGTATTTATCTAAATTAATTTCATGGTCTACGAAGTAAATCATAAATTTATCCATACTAGCTAGTTTAAAAAATTACGTAGGGCCATTTGATGTAGAAGTTTTACGTACCTTCGGCCATTTCATTATTTGTCAAAATGGTTTGACATCTTCTGATTAAAATAGGTCGACTGATTTATTTATGTTGCTGAGATGATGGGCTGAATTATTTATAAATGTTGATACGGTTTCAAACTGAAGATATGTTCCAAACAATTTTTTACCAGAAGATTACGATTCAATTATTGGGTCTTCTCTTCCTTTTAGAGGTTGATATAACATGCATGTCTGCTTTCGGAATTTTTGTTTGATAATTTTGTCCCATTCTACAAGTCAAGATCACCCTCCTAACTACGAAATTTTTTTGACTATCTCAAGTTTTAGATAAGTTTAAAAATTTATTAGTAATTTTTGAGAAAGTTTACTAATAATAATATTTTTTAAACTCACATTTATAATAATATTACCAATAAAGCTATTTAAAATTATTAATAAAATTTTCAACGAGTTTAATCAGCCAAATTTTTTTTGTTAATTACATAATTGAATCAAAGGGGTAAAACTAAAAATAAAACCATCACAAAATTCTAGCATACAAATAATCTACGTTTGTCTTTTCTGTTTTGTCTTGTTTGGATATCTAAACAAAATTTAGAGAATAATGAATAAAATTCTGTTAAGACCATGCATTTAAAATTAAAATGGGTTCCGATAATATATATATATATATATATTTTTTTTGTGTGTTTTCGTTTTCCTTTTTTTTTTCGTATTTTTTGATAAGATTATTCTTTTCTTTCTAAGTTAGAGAAGAATGAATAAATCTATTTTAAGATCTATGCATATGGGAATTCTTACTCCAGTTAGCATTAACTCCACTTATTTTTAACCAAAATGCTATTAAACATTGATTTTACTGTAAAAGAAATGTAAGGGTAATATTGTAATTGAATAAAAACATTTTATTTTATTTTTTTACCCCAAAGATTATTGGAATTTTCGACAAAACGGTTGGTCGCCAACATGTACCATCGGCACCAAAGGATCCAAACGTCGTCAATTTACCTTGCAACCAAAAAGCACCGTCACGATCCATCACCGGAAACTGTCTCACACGTCGTCTGGAAATCCCGTCTTTAAATCACGTTCATTTCACACTCCAATCATTTTGAAAATTAGAAAATTAATAGATCTATAAAACTCTTAACGATCGATCATTGTTGGATATGATTGTATGAGCCACACACGTAGTCGGATGGATACAGGTGGGCATCAAATTTTCGATTTTTCTTTCCTTTTATTTGGAGGGAAGAGAAAATTGAAAAAAAAATCTGAAATATATCTATTTGACTGAGGTGTCTGATGCAATTTTCATTCCAATACTTACATATTAATTAAGTGTTTTAAATTATCGTTCCCAATATAAATATATACAGATAAATATAATTATATATCAAGATCGTTACTTGTATCCACTATCATAAATAAAAGAAAAAGATACCTACGCCCAATTCAAATGGGCTTGAAACAACATGGAAAACAAGGTGCCTTATGCTTTTGCTAGGCTGTTTCTAAAAAAAAACCACGAGCTTAATTTGGGAGCATGCCCAGAAGCAGGTGGCACAAAAGGAAAAGCATTGCGAAAAGTTCACTTTCTTTCATGCTAAGCTTTCACCACCAATCTCCCGATTAACTGAAAAGAGCCTTTTTTATTTTAATAATTTTAAAATTTAAGCATGCTTTTCCATACTTCAACAACATTAAGTACCTTAATACATGCATGTCCACGCCACGTGTTCAAAAAAAAAAAACTGTGTATATTTGAATAGATAAATTTTTATTTAACACAGTTTCATGAAAGATACATGACATAAGATCTATCTCACTATTAGATGGTATGAAAAAAAATATATATATATATATTTTTTATTTTCATTTAAGGGTGAAATAGATCATTTGTACTATGTATCTCTTATGAACTTATGTTAGATAATAATTTTTCGTTGGGATGTTGATAAAGGCATGTTTGTAAATACGTAGTCGCAGAGGTTTTTCTTTGTGGTTGAAGCTGAAGATTTGAGATTACAATATCTCAAATTTAATTTTTATTGTGTATAAATTATTTATTTAATTTATATATCAATTATTTATCCTATTTTAAGTGGTTATGACAGTATTGTAGCTCGGCTAATGTGATAGCCGGATTTATCTTGTAATTAATTAAATCATTGTACTTGTATTTATACAACATTGTTTCAATAAAAAAAATATATGTTATGGATAAACATTTATATTTAAGTTTAAATTACAATATCATTATATTATTTATATATAACATCATTTTAATTAAAAAAAATATTGTAATCATTTCATCATTGTGTTTTTTTTGATATTTTGTTCAAAGTGCAGGGTTATGCATGATAAAACTCCAAATTGTTTTAAAAATTAAATAGCCTTGAATTGGGAGAGAACACTTTTTTACATAGATTTAGGTTTTTTTTCCTTTTTTTCTTTTTCTTTTTTAATAAAAGAAAGTCTAGAAAACGACTTTAAATCAAGTAAAAGGCTGCCTGTGCTCAATAATTGAACCCTTCACTTAAGCACTAATGATGATCACTCGTACCCTTTCCATTATGCCAAGAACATACTTCCCATTATCTTTAAGCACTTTGTTGCTTTTTGAATATTCTAAAATTCCACCATGCTACACGTATCATATTGTACACAAAGACTTTTTTCCTACTTTTTTACCAAAAAAAACCTTTATTCATTATTATTACTGTTATTATTTTATTTCAGAAAAGCGGGCAGAATAGACATTTTGTTTAGGTTACTAGAAAATCGACACCTAGCTGAGATCAATAAAGGTTAATAAGGAAAGTTCACTTATGCTCGGTTGGAAATTAACTGAAAATATAATTTAATTTTTTAAAAAAAGTATTTAAAAAACACAGTGTGAAAGGAGAAAAAAATAGTTTTATATCATATTAACTGCACGTCAGTTCTAAAAAAAAATTTAATTTTATTTCAAATAAATTGAAAAATAATTTCATTTACAAAATAATTAAAATGAATATTCATGTTTGATTTTTTATATTAAATTATATAATTCAACTGAATTATCATAAATAAAAAAGTATAAGTAAAATAATTTTATTTACAAAATAATTGAAATAAATTTTTATGTTTATTTTTTTTATATTAAATCATGTAATTCAATTAAGTTCTGTCGAAACAGACTTGAAATATAATAATAATAAAAAAGTTAGTTTGCTTTCTCTTTCGCTTCATTGTTATATTATTGTATGTTAAAGGTGCTTTAAAGTACTTTGCTTTTTTGGCCACTTAGAATTAATCTTTTACTGATTTAAAGCTAAAACATATGGTGTCCTAAATTTAAGCTAATCCGGCCATATGGATTTAAAATATATGTCTACAAGGATTTGTATCCCTGGTCGTCTAATAATTGATAGTACTTTGCTTTTCTGACATTGATGTTCTTTCTTTTCTTCATTGAGGGAGGTGATTAACTATATTCATATCTGAAACAATCATAAATCATGGGGTGAATTACTCTCTTATATAATCAGGATTTTGAGATATATTTTTGGGACCAAACTCAAAGTGTGTATATATATATATATACATATATATATATATATATGATTTTTTCAGTATATTTATATGTATTATTCTCAATATATATAACAAAAATATGATTCTCAAGTACAAGTTACAGTAGATTATAATGTAAACCAAGTTAAATAAAATCATAAGTATGTATTTGACTTTTACTAACTCAATAGAAATTATGACCCAAAAAGCCATAAAAATTATGAAATGAACAATCTCTCCATAAAATAAATAAATGGTTTGATAAAGCACCATATAAAAATATATATATTCTACTTAATTATTAAGGTAAAGGATTTATACATAAAAAAAAATTGCTTGAAATGAACACTAAAAAAACGAAGAGGATTTGGTTAATTCTTATGAGATTTGATTGTTTAGGGTTTTGATTTTTGAAATTGAGAATAGTAAGATAAACAAAAGTGAGAAAAATACCTTTGTTTTCCTTTCTAACAATCTACAATGATTTTCTCAAAACATTTATAAAATACTACTGTTATTTTCTTTTATGTGTACATAAATACAAGTAATAAGGCCAGCCCAATAACATTTCTTTATGATTACCATTTTTTAGCTAGTTTAGTTTTTAAGAAATTTTGATGTATTAAACATCAACAAATGAGAATAATACTTCTCTGGAAATATTTGATGAAGATACAATTAAATTCGTATTCGAATTCGCATATTGATATTATAATAACTGATGGGGGAGTGCTTTCGCCGTGGAGGTTAACTGGTTTTTACGGCAATCCGAACACAAATAGGCGAGAGGGGTCTTGGGCTCTATTTCGGTTGTTGGCCACGCAAAGTTCGCTGCCATGGGTGTGCGGAGGTGACTTTAATGAGATATTATCATCTGATGAAAAAGAAGGTGATGGGATCCGACCAAGCTACCAGGTGGATGCATTCAGGCGTGTGATTGACGAGTGTGGGTTACTGGATCTAGGCTTTCATGGTCCGGGATTTACTTAGGTGAAAAACTGGTCGGACGGTGGCTATATACGGGAGCTGTAGGATAGCTAGTTGGCGACAAATGAATGGTGTCAGCTTAAACCGAATGGGTATGTCCATCATTCTAGCGCTTGCTATTCTGATCATATTCCTATTGTTCTTGATAGTGAGCGCCCTCAGGGAAACAATAGCGGACGAGTTATTGACAGGTTATGAGGTCTGTAAGGAGGTGATTTCGGATGCATGGAATCAAGGTCTTGGGCAGATAATTATGGAGTCATTGTGTGGTACTTTAAACTCAGTTGGGTAGAGGTTAGTAGAGTGGAGTTGGAGCAGTTTGATAGATCACAGAAACAACTCCAGAAACTGAATCAACGTCTCCAAAGGATTCGCAAACAACAGACTAACAACCAGTAGTTAGAGGAGGAAGAGTATAATCTGCGACAACAAAATAAGCAGTTGCTTAATGATGAAATTTATTGGAAACAGCGTTCTAGAGTATTGTGGCTGAAGGAGGGGGATAGGAATACATCCTTCTTCCATAAAAGGGCCGGTCAACGAAGGAAGAAGGACTCGATTGCAAAACTTAGAGATGAGAATGGGATATGGATCTCAACAGAGGAGGAAATAGCTATCTGGCGAGTACTTATTTTGCCGACTTGTTCTCTTCCTCTCAAACCAACCGAATCGAGGAGATGTTACATGTATTGGAACCAGTGGTGACTGATGCCATGAACAAACGGCCTACTGGTATATTTTTGGAGGATGAGGTAAAGGAAGCGTTGTTTCAGATGCACCCCACCAAGGTACCAGTGGTGACGATGATTTCACAAATTCCATTGAGCTTAACAGCAAGAGAAGATAAAATGATTTGGCATTACACGACCAATGGATTATTCACAGTTAAAAGTGCTTACCAGGTTGAAAGAGCAATAAGAAACCGCCAGGTCCTTGCATGTACCAAATAAAATCAAACACTTCCTTTGACGAGTATGTAATGAGGCATTATCCACATCAAGTAATTTGAGTAAGCGTGGGGTGGGGATAGGAAGTCTATGTCCTATTTGCACATAGATGGAAGAAACTGTGATTCATGCAGCGATGGAATGTATCCATGCAAAGGCGGTTTGGGAGATGTAGTGGTGTTGTTCAGTGTAGACAGGTGTGTTGCTTTGGGCTTCAAACAGTGGCTATTATGGTGATCAGGTGAATGGGAGGAAGAGAAGGTGGTTATATGGTCTCTCTTGGCTTGGTCAACATGGGGAAATCGAAATCAAATTGTTCATGGCAAAGCAGGGAAGAGTGCGGTTGACTTAAACAGGTTTGTAATGTCTTTTTTCGACGAAATAAAGTTGAGATGTGGTAGTGGGAATGAGAGAAAATCTGCGAGAAGGCCAGCAGTTGTTCCATGAGTTGCTCCTATAGCCCCTGTTGTTAAAATTAATGTGGATGCTGCCTTATTTTTGTAGGACTTGACTGGGGGAGCTGGATTGGTGATTCGGGACAGTGGAGGAATTTTTCTGGCAGGCTGCTCAAGGAGAATACCAGCACTCCAAGACCCTTCATTGCCTTTGAAAACAGTAAGGATATGATGGTGAAAACAATTAAAAAAAAAAACTTATAATAGAGATACCATATCCGTTCAATTAAGAAGCAAAAAAAAAAAATGAAATTTGAAGAATACTCTTTTTCTTGTTTTTTCCTTTCCATCTAAAGTCTAGACAACTTTTAATTTGCTTTTCTTTATTGGCTCTTCTATAGATAGTTTTTGGAATATCTATGGTCGAACTCAGGCTATTGAAAATGAAACCCACTAAAGAGCCCATTTTCTCTCAAAAATCCAACAGTCTAAGGCTGCACTAAAGTAATACTTAAATTTCCCTGTTTGGGCCCATGAATTCTCGGGACAATGGGGTTGAAAGATCTTTCTTTCATATCCCAAAATTTTCAACCAAAAAATAGCGAAAGAAGAAAAACATTTGGAACGCCCACCGTGGGTGCCCCACGAACACAGGGTTAAGAGCCTTGCGCTCTACCAGCTCAGCTAAATATTAATTAACGTCTGGATAGTTACTGCATAGGATGAGCTTCACTTCGCCAGCCATTATCTCTAATGTGATCTGCTTTGAAATGCAATGGATTGAATTACTAAGTTCAAATTTAAACTATGTTACTTCAAAAAAATGAAGGAAAAATACAGTTTGTATTATTGTGGTTTGGTCTTGGTTAAGTTTACTCTTTGTTTATGAGCACAGATTAAATAGTATTAAATGAGCCTTCATCTAATTTCATTATTTAAATTTTATAACCTAACAAAAGGTAGAGCACACACCTTTACCTTGAATAGTGTAACAAAAAGATTAGGATCCTTAACAGAGTGACCGAGAAGAATTGGTATATAAGTATACTTAGACTGAACACAAATAACCTAAAAATTTAACTGAATTTGAACTATTCTATAATCGAATTAAAAATGTGGTTACTGAAAAAAAATGATTAGATTTATGGTTCAGATTTTTTTTTGTTATGACTATGGTTATGGTTCTTTATTTTTAAATATGTTGGTTAACCACTTAACCTAATTATATATATATATATATATATATATATATATATATATATATATTATCTAATTATAATTTTATCCTTATAAATTATATTTATGTTTCAAGACCAATGGTATAACAATAAAATATGTTACAAGTAAAAAGCCTAACTCCTTATAGCTTAATCACTTAATTAGTTAATCATAATCATTTTTAACTCTCGAGCATAATCACATATTTCAACTTTGACAATAAACTAATCAGTTTTGAACATTGATGATTGATGTGGAGAACTTGGAGGAGAATAGCTTGCTTGTTTAATGTTTTGGTTATTTTAGTTTTCATTTGAAAGTTTGTATTTTGTAATTTGTTTTGAAGTATTTGAATGTGAATTATATTTTGGTTAAATTATATCATTCTTTGGTTAGTTAAGAATTTTAATATGGATTGTTTAAATTATATCACGCTTTTATTAGTATAACTTTCTTGAATTGATAAAATTTTGGTTAACCGTGGTTAGTTGTAAAATTTTAATAACCGAACCTAACTAAAAGTGTGGTTACCAAAAGATGGTTATCATTTTGGATAAATTACTGTTATGGTTATGATTTTAAATAAATTACTGTTATGGTTATGATCAGACCAAATTTTGAGGTTTCTTAACCATACCTCACCCTAAGTATACCAATACTCACTAGTTGTAATAAATTGCTGAGGCCCAATATTTTTTTTTAAAGGCCTCGATTTTTTAATTCAAAACTAATAGCAGTAGAGCTTTTCTTTTTCTTCTTTTTTTTTTATAAAAAGAAGCTTATATGGTATTGAGTTTGATCTACCAATTTTAACAAAGGTTAATTTAGTCATTATTATAAAATAAAGTTTATTTTGTTAATCACCTATTTGTTAGGTTATAAAATCTAAATAATGGAGGTAGATGAATGCTTATTTAATGCTATTTAACATGTGCCCAAGCATAAGGTTAATTTAGTCTATTTTTTAAAGAACATATAATTCATTAAAACTATTAAAAAAATATACAATCTCTGTTTAAACATGCACGAAGATCCCTCAAGGAATTCGTAGTCACAAAACATTCAGCAAAACTTAAAATAATGAATTCATCCATCTCTTAAAAAGTTTCAGAGATGTTAGTAAAAATTTGGTTCAATGGTAAAAAAACCAAGTATGAGGCTTTGAGACATGACACAAGAGTATCTTCTAACCCTTCAAAAAGATTAAGGAAATGTGAGTTTGAATTATTTTTTCAAGCCAGTGAAGTTTTACATGGCATTAGTAAGCAAAGAGTGGGCCTGATTTGAGCTTAATTTTGGGCTGCTTGGGAATGCGTTTATATGCAAGCAATATGTGGTTGGAAATCCCAATGTGTGTAGTTTGACTTGGTTAAACCATGCATTAATTAGATTCTTTTATGACAAGTTATGGTCAATTTTTCAGAAGTGGTTTTTAGTTGTCAGTCTAGCCTTAAATGTGACTTTTGTGTTCATTGTGAGTCAAAAATGCGTATTTAGCTTATTATAGTATTTGTTCAGTTTAAGGTCATTTATATTTAATTTGAAATGTAATTTTAACTATTACCTATGCATGTTGTCCCAAGTTTGATTATAAATATTTTGAGTGTAAAAGTGTTACTTACCCTTCGTATTCCTTTTTAATTATCTAAATTCGGTATCAAATTGGTATCAGAGCTTAGGTGTCATGGCTGTTTGAGGTTGTCGTGTGTAAGAACAAGTTGAGAAAGACACCTGTGAGATGGAGTTAGATGATCTTAATAGGCAAATTCAATATTTACAACATCACGTGGACCATTATGAAAATCGAGAAGAACATGAAAGGCCTCTACAAGTGGTTTTTCTAACAACATTTTTTTTTATGAATATAATACCTTCTATTGTGCTCCAAGCCAAGATTTTAGTGATGGATCTTCCTCACATCATTGGGCTCTAAGAAAACATCATTACTTTGAGCGTGACCATGATGTAAAAGTTGATATTCCTGATTTTTTAGGGTAAAATGCAACCTGATGATTTCCTTGATTGGCTCCACACTATTAAAATAGTTTTTGAGTACAAAGATTATCCAGATGAACATAAAATAAAACTAATTGCTCTTAAAATGAGAAAGTATGCTTCCTTGTGGTGGGAAAATCTAAAGAATTAGAGAGCTTGTGAAGAAAGGAGCAAGATCAAAATATGGGAAAAGATGAAAAGGGAACTCAAGAGGAGTTTTTTTTTCCAGAGAACTATATGCAAGAAAACTTCCTCAAATTGCACAATTTAAAGCAATCATATATGTCCGTTGATAAATATATAAAAAGGTTTAAGCACTTTAAGCTGAAACGCAATGTTGTTTAATCAGAAGAGTAGACTATAGCTCGTTATTTAGGGGCTTAAATCATGAAATCGGTAATGTTCTTAGACTTCAGCCTAGAAATCTCTTTCAATTGGGGGGGTGCTTCTTATTTTAAACCATCAACAACGACAAACCCTTCAAAAGCTGATTCCAAAAGTGATACTGGTTCCAAGCAAGCTGGTTCTTCCAATTTTGGTTCACAAAAATGCTTTAAATGTCAAGGTTATGGACATATTGCTTCTGATTGTCTAAACCAAAAAATCATTATTATTGCAGAAAAGGATCTAGAAGAAAGGAATGAAGCTAACTCTCAAGCTTTCTATGAAGAATATGAAGTTACTTATGTTGATCAGGGTGAATAACTTGTTGTCCGTCGAAGTTTATGTGTTGTCCATAAAGAAGATGAAGTTACTTATTGTTGCCCTTTATCTAAATTTTAATAATGACAAAACACTACTCTAAGTGTACTAACAGTTTTATCTAAGTGTTTAAACGATAAAAGCATTCAGTAAAGAATCAAGATGTAAGAACTCAACCCGTGTCAGACACCAAGTCAAGACAGAAGATATAGTATAGGTATTAAGGTATTGAAACAAACTGTAAATCTCTTCTGCTCAAGTAAGTAGCTTGTTTTATGGCTCTTTTTATAAAAGTGATTTGACAAAACTATTTATTCAAACTCTTTTTATAAAAGTAATTTGACAAAACTATTTATTCAAACTCTTCTAAGTCAAAAACATTTTTTAACATGAAAAACTGGGTTGAAGGGCAACCCAGTCGACTGGCTCCTTGTATCAGTCGACTGGGATATGGGACAGAATGTCCCCAGTCGACTGGGTGATCTATACCAGTCGACTAGCAACTGGGACAGTGAGTTCCCAATTGACTGGTGCTTAGGACTCAGTCGACTGGTATTCTCCCACAGCATAAAAGTGAACTTTTTCACTTGACCCTAGTACTAAGACCCAGTCGACTTACTAAGACCCAGTCGACTGGTAATTCGAAAAATATGACCGTTTGAGATGCCAGACTTGAGCATTTAATGCACCAAACCTACCAAGTCAGTGTCTAATGGCTATATTAATTCAAGGCTATATAAACCCACTGCAGTGAGCATTTAAAAAAAGAAGATTAGACATTCAATTCATAGTTTGTTCGTTAATACTCAAAAGCTTTAAAAAATTTATTGTTGAGCCATTCTTCAAGTTTTTCTTTGAAAGAGAGATATTGTTCATTTGTAAAAACATTCATTGCTATCTCTCTACCATTTACTTTACAGCAACTCATATTTATTGTAAAGGGATTAACTTCCGCAAGGAAGAGATTAGCTTTCGAGAGGAAGGGATTGTTTGTAAGGTTTGTGTAACACCAGTGAAGTTGTACGACTAAAAGTTTTAGTGGATCACTTCAAGGAGGTTCCTTAAAGGGAGTAGACGTAGGGTCGGAATGAATCCAACATTGCCGAACCACTATAAACTGAGTTTGCATTTTCTCTTCCTTAAACTCTTTTACTTAAAGTACATTACTTGTTTATACACTTGTGCATTTAACTGTTTTTATAAACTTGCAAGTAATTAGTCAAAGTTTTTAAAAAACCAATTCACCCCCCTCTTAGGTTTGAACCTCAGTCTACAATTGGTATCAGAGCCTCATTCTCAATTTCAAGCTTAAAATATTTGAGTTGATCCGATGGCATCAAATAGCTATTCTGAGGGACATTCCTACACTAGGCCTTCCTTGTTCAATAGCTTCAACTAAAATTATTGAAAAAACATGATGAAAATATTCGTCGAAGAACAAGATTATAATCTATGGAGAGTCATTGAGAAAGGACCTAGAATTCATACAAAGGAAATAACTTTTGGAGAAATCAATCATACAATGCCTAAACTCAAAACTGAGTTCAATGATGAAGATTATAGAATGATGTTTCTAAACAGTAGAGCCACAAGTATTTTACATTGTGCTTTAAATATTTCTGAATATAATAAAATTTCCGCATGTATTTTGGCTAAGGAGATTTGGGATAAATTGCAAGTTACATATGAAGGAACTAGCGAAGTTAAAAAATAAAAAATCTATATGCTAGTGTCCGAGTATGAATCTTTCAAAATGTCTCCTAACGAAACAATTTCTCAAATGCACTCACATTTCACAACTATTGTTAACGGTTTGAAGCTTCTTGGTAGGAAAATTAAAGAGTTTGAACTAACAAGAAAAATCTTAAGATCTAATCTTAAGATCTTTGCAACCCACTTGGAAAGTAAAGAAGACGGCCATCACGGAGGCTAAAGATCTCGACAAACTTGATGTCGAAACACTTTTCGGATCACTGTTGACGTACGAGATGGAAGAAATGAATCCCATTATCAATGATGATGAGAAAAAGAAAAAGGTGATTGCTCTCAAAGCCTCTACGAGCAACAAAGAAGAGGAAACGGAAAAAGAGGTGGAGAGTAGCAAAGAAGATAGTGAGATGGCTTTAATCACCAAATAGTTTCACAGATTCTTGAAGAAAAGCAAGAAATTATACACAAAGGATCCCACTTCAAAAAGGGAACCACTTGTGTATTATGGCTGCAAGAAGCCCGGTCATATCAAGGTCGATTGTACAGCAAAAAACAAACCATATAAGAGCTTTAAAAAGAAAGCTATGATTGTAACCACTTAGAGTGATGATGAAGAAGAAGGCTCCTCGTATAAAGAGATTAGATACGAGGAGATTTCCAACCTATATCTTATGGCAATCGACGACGAAAATGAGGTATCAAATTCTTCCCCTTCTAAAAATAATATTGTTAGTAGTAGTGAAGAATTAATAGAAGTCATAAATGAAATGCATGAAGAATTGAAGAAATTCGATTATAGGAACACCATTCTCAAAAAGGAGGTGTCATCTCTTTCTAAAGAGATGGAAGGCTTAAAAGAGGAAAAAGAAAAACTATCTTCCTTGCATGAATCTTCTCAAGATTTTCTTAAAGATGAAAATGAAAACTTAAAGAAGAAGATAATAAAATTGAATGGCACTATATCTAGACTTATGCTTGGAAAAGAAAAGCTAGATAAAGTGTTATCTTGTCAAACATTAAATGGATGAAAATTCAGGTTAGGTTATTCTCCATTAGGCAAGCAAAAATCAAAAGAGAGCTTATTCGTGAAAGTATCATGTGTGAATGAAGCCTTTACTTCAAAGACCACTAGCAAGGTCAAACATATTCCCTCAATGAATACTAGTAGGTTTAAAAATACCAATTCTAATGCATATACTAAAATGAAGCATCCTAGAAATACTCATGCTTATATGTATGCTCATTCAAGAAATGCTTATACACATCCTAGGACTAACCATCATGTGCATCCTAGAAACAATATGCATACTCAAAACTTGCGCACTGCACATGCATATCCTAGAAATTATCATCATGGTTATCCTAGAAATAATATGCATATTCATAATAATGCAAGCATGTATCCTAGAAATCATCATCATACATTTCCTAGAAATGACATGCATGTTCGTAACCCTTACAATAGAAACATGTATCATAGGAATTCTTATCCAAAGAATTATAGATATGCACAACTAAGAAATCCTAGAAATTTTAATAACTATTATCCTAGGATTGTGCATCATCAACATATCTATAAATATAGAACACTTTATGTTGTTAAGAAAGTATGGGTCCCTAAAGGAACTATATTTTCTAGGACTAACCCCAAAGGACCCAAGAAATTTTGGGTACTTAAAAGTGCAATTGTGTATCCTTATGTGATGTAGATATGTCTCCACACCAAAGAAAAAGGTAACCGTTGGTACCTTGATAGTGGATGCTCAAAGCACATGATCCGTGATAGAAGTTTATTCAAAGAGCTAATTCTAATGGCAGACATGTCACTATTGGAGACAACTCAAAAATAAAGATCATTAGTCATGAAAAAGTTGGTAATAATTTTTCAACCATAGATAATGTATTATTAGTGCAAGGCCTTAAGCCAAATTTACTAAGTCTCAGTCAACTATGTGACAAAGGCAACAAAGTAATATTTGAAACCTCTCATTGTCTAGTTATAGACATCAAGAGTAACAATATCAAGTTTGTTGGCCAAAGACACAAAAATGTCTATATAGTTGATTTAAAATCCTTGCATTCGGAAAATGAAAAATGTTTTCCCACATTTAGTGAAAACTCATGGCTATGGTATAGAAAGCTTGGTCATGTGAACATGGATTTGCTTAAAATTATTTCAAGAAAAGATTTAGTCATTGGACTTCCCAAAATCAAATTTGAAAAAGATAAAGTGTGTGATGCTTGTCAAATGGGAAAGCAAACTAGAATTTCTTTTAAATAAAAAAGGTAGTCTCAACTACTAGACCATTGGAACTTTTGCATATGGACTTATTTAGTTCAATAAGTACCATTAGTCTAGGTGGCCATCAATATGCTCTTGTTATTGCTGATGACTATTCAAGATATACCTTTGTTATCTTTATTGCTTACAATGATGAATTTTAAAGAGGATTTGAAAACTTTTGCAAAAGGGTTCAAAATAAAAAAGGAATTTGTATTTCAAGTATTAGAAGTGATTATGGTAAAGAATTTGAAAACCAAAGTTTTTCAAAATTTTGTGATGAAAATGGAATTGTGTCGTGCAGAAATATACCTAAATTAATAAGTAAATAATTGAACAGTTTTACTTGCAAGTGCACAAGGTCAACTTAGTAGTATAGTGTGCAAAATGCGAGTTCATCTCCACAGGGATTGGTAAAGTTCGATTTAAAATTATATTCGTACTATAAAATGATAGAAATAAGTATTGAGTTTGAATTGATAATGATAAAAACGTAGGGCTTTGATATCCACCACTAATCATATTTTCCCAATAAAACAATATTCCAATGCTTTAGTCATATTACGGATACCTAATGTTGTCAACCTAAGGGCATGGTGTATACTCCTTAAGCTATTGATTTTCTTAAGCAACGAGTTAGGCATGATGTATACTCTAACTTTTTTCTTTCTTAAGGGATTTAGCATGGTGTATGCTATGTTGTTCCTTAAGAGAGCATATTATCTGTGAAAGTCAACAAACACACAAGACCTAGGGCATGTTATATACTCCCGGTTTCCCATGTTGATTAACCCAAGAATCTAGCGTGGATTTATTTTGTTACTATTGTCAGACCTAGGACTCGGTCATCCAAATTGATCTAACTAACTAATCTATACCGCATTCATATGTTGATCAGGCAAACATAAATGAGGAATTCAATAAAACAGGCATTTAATCAAGTTAAGAGTCATAATACAACTATCACAAAGGCAACAATATTCATATATGGAAAAACATAATTAGGGCTTCAATCGAGCCCTACTAATAAGTTAGTTACACATGGTTCTGATGTTAAACATCTTCATAAATAAAATAAAGGAAAGAAGAAACCCGAAAAATACTGGCTAGAAGAATTGTCAATTTCTCTCTCCAAATTGTTTCTCCAAAAGCTCAAACTAAATGAAGGATCCGGTTTTTGTGTTTTACAGGCCTATTTATAAGGTTTAAGGACATCTGGAAACCCTAATTCGTAAAACAAAACCCTAACCCTACTTTCCAAAATAAATTCTGTCGTTTTACTACACATGTGCGCTCGATCTCAAGGTGCGCTTGAGCCTTCTTCTTGTGCGCATGAGTGTTGGTGCGCTCGATCAAACACTTCTGTACTCGATCGCACTATGTGTAGTTTCCAATTCTTTTAGTTTTTGTTCTCCAAACCAGATAATGCTCCATTTTCTTCAATAACCTAGTAAAACACAAAACACAGAAAAGAAATAAAATAGCATGAAATAACACAACTAGGAACTTAACAAATGTAAATTAATGGGCTTAAATACGAATATTTAAGCACTTATGACACTCTCAAACTTACATATTACTAGTCCCATAGCAATATGAAACTAAAGAATAACTAAAAACAAATAACACAGATAAATCCATCATTCATAGTATCCAAAAATTTCGGTTACACACAAAACCATGATGTTCATTCAATGAGCAAGCTTAAAATACAAACCCATCTTCGCAATGAATAGGAGTTTTAAAATCTAATTACTTACACGAGACTGGCTAAGGCATCACAAGTCCAACTCAGTGTAAGGTGATCTTTCACATAAAAAATGAAGCTTCTAAATAACTCTAATGTGTAGTGTTTCATGTCTCAAGATCCATCGAATTTTCTATCAGAATAAACAATAATGACATAGTTTTATTTCCTTCTTTTCTTTTATTATGAGATTGTTTTGCCATATTTAGTTCCCTTAAGCTTTCTAATTGACAAATGTAGCGAGTGTTTAGTCAATGACTCTCAAACCAGATGGTTTTAGGGCATTAGGTGTAAAGACACCCTTAAGGACTTACTAACTCGAGTCCAAAAGGCTACGAAACTAAACTGGTCTTAATACTACCAAGCAAAATTCCCACCTTTTGACGTGAACACTCACTGCTTACTAAGGCAAAAGGTCCAGTTACTCAGTAGAAAGTTTATTTAGTGATAATTATGAGCAAAATTCCCACCTTTTGACGTGAACACTCACTGCTTACTGAGGCAAGAGGTCCAGTTACTTAGTGGAAAGTTTATTTAATGATCATTATGAGCATTTTTTCTCTTTTTTGTGCAATTTTTTTTTTACTTTCCTATGCCAAAATGTTCATCTAACAAGTCATCCGGTTACAGTTAAGCTGTGGAAACATACATATTAAAATCACATGTTATACCTAGGGGTGAGTATGGGTCGGTTTAGCCTAAAAATTAAACCCAACCCATTCATACTAGGTTGGAAAAATCTCAACCCAACCCAACCCATGAACCCATCCAACCTCAACTCAACCCAACCCATTCTAATTGGTTTGGGTCACCGGGTTGATATATTTTTTCTACCAAAAAATTAAATCATACATATTACATAATAAAAAAATATTATACTAAATCCAAATCATACATATTACATAATAAAAAAATATTATACTAAATCCAAAACCAAATCCATACATATTGCAAATAAAAGTTGTGTGCATCATCTTTATACAAACTAAACGATGGAAATCATGAATTTGATGATCAAGTTTATACTTAACATTGAAATTTAATATGCCAATCCCCTTCTTGGCTCATTGAAATTTAATATGCTAGCCTCTGTAATAGATGCAATAACGTCTTCATATTATTGATATAAGACTTAGACATGATAAACAAGTTTATTATCAATAAGAAATTTTAGATTTCAATTTCAAAAACCAGAAAGATAAAAGTTTATCACTTGAGAATACAGTTCAGACAAAATCATAGGGGAACCAAATGAAATTTTTCATATCTATCATACCCAAAAATTTGTAAAAACATTTCTCCCTTGAACATCTTCAGTTCTCAATCTAATCTTTCTGTAAGCATGGTCTTCATCACCTTGGAGGTCAGCAAGTGAAACCTCAAAGACTAGATGTTTGAGTGCTTCAGAAGTAATCTGTTAGAAACCATGAAAATATTATTTCTATGCATCAATATAGCCTAAAATACATCCTATGCAGAATTCAAATTGTTTCAACAAAAATACAATAGCATGCAAGATTTAAGGTAAAAGTTCACAGCCTAGCGTCCTCCTCACACAAAGTAGGCAAGTGAGATGCAACAAAATGATATAGACGGCAGCAACTCAACAGATTTTTTGAAAGTCTTGTTGAGAAACAATTTTCCAGAATAGTGAAGTTTATCATTAGAAGCTCAAGAAAAAATTTATACACAACTTATTAAATAATAAATATCATAACAAAGAACAGTATAAGAAAATATACCCAGCACACTGGTTGCTAAGGCAAGGTGAAGAAAATGATAAAATCACAATTAATTAAAAAAAAGGTCTACCATTTAGTTTTTATTGATTAATAGTTTACCATTTAGTACACGGCAAACAAAAGAATTCTACAGTCTACAGGCTACCCCTACAGCTCTTACTATCTCTGATAAAGTTTATTTCTCATTTTGAAACTTGAGATTTGAAATAAATTTTAATTTTCTCTTCTACCACAACTGGGAAAGCAAAAAAGAATTCAATCTTTCATCATGATACAAACTGGATAATATATGAAAACCCAGAATATAAATATTTTTTAGAAACAAAATACAAACAATTCAATCGAATTTGTGGTTTATGTATATTCAAATCAATCAATTTACAATACAAGTAAAGCAAGAGCTCAGAAATAAGTAAAGAATTCAACCTTCTGGGCAATTAAAACATTGGTTCCAAACTTGGTACTGCTTGTTTTCGAAAAGGAAAAGTGTAAAAGGAAAAGGAAAAGTGGAAAACCCGGCCAACACTTTCTAAGGAAAAGGAAGATTGCATAGTATTGCATACCTTTCTGGCTTTCTCTCACCAAACTTCACATTCGCCACCTGGATTTCTTTCAAGAGAAAACGATAACCCCACAAAGAAACGAAGAAAGAGATAATGAGGAGACTAAAATTCTCAATCAGAGAGGTTAGATTTAGTGAATTATAATTTTTTTTCCCAAAATACCCATCATTCTATTATCTAATTACAACAAACTATGCCCTGTTTGGCTATTTGGATTTGGACTGTGCTACATATAATTTTACTCATTCATTATACTATAATTATTTAAATACAATTTTATATAATATATATATATATATATAATATAATATAATTATATATTTGACTGGGTTATCGGTTTGGGTCAGTTTGAAAATTTTGAACCCATGACCCAACCCAACCCAACCCATCGGGTTCAAAAAAATTGCAACCCAACCCAACCCAACTTCTAAAAAGACCCAATCCATTGTATCGGTTTGGGTCGGATCCACAGGTCAACCGGGTTCCAGAGGCTCACTCCTAGTTATACCTCACAGGATTATGTGCTAATGTGCTTACATCAGATTTAAATTAAACTTGTGAGTTCTTAAATGCCTAAAGTGAGTAACTAAATTTTAAAACTCTATTTATTGGATCATGTGTTCAGAATTTTAAGCTCACTAATGAAATTGTATCACAATATTTGTTTAGATCAACAAAAAATTTGAAATAACATAAACATGCATTTATCTTTTTAATAATATAAAAAAAACTGGAACAGAGTGTGTGAATGTGTCTACCATACCCCCAAACTGAAACTACACATTGTCCCCAATGTGTGAAAATTATGGAAAGATCTGACATAAGGAATGGAGAACTAGCTGGCTGGCATGGCTTGTAGCACACCCCCAAACTTGAACGGATGCACACATTGTCCCTGAAGCAGAAAAACGAAAGTAATACTGGAAAATAAAAGATATTAAGACTAAATAGTAATGAGAAAAACAAAAGGTCAATATAAAAATAAACACTAACAAGAAATGTGAAAAATAAAAACAAAAGGATATGCTGTGGGGTGCCTCCCATGAGCGCTAAGTTTTACGTCTTCAGCCAGACGGTGCACCACTATCACTACTGATCTCTAAGTGGTACAGAAAATGAGGCATCAGAAGTGGGAGGTAGGCGATCTAGAATGGCCCGGAGCATTGCTTTTTGTCTCGTAAAGCATTCCTTCAACCCATCTATGCGCTGATGAACTAGGCACATAGCTTCCTGATCCTCTCGACGAATATCAGCTATCTCATACCGGAAAGAAGATATTTCATCAAGGATGTGCTGATACTTTGTAAGTCCCATGTCAGCATGGTCTTCCTCCCAAGTATGGCCTTCTGTGGGGTCCTCGGTCTTCATAGGATTATCCTCTACTTTTTCAGCAGCTGGTGCAGGCTTTCAGAGTCCTCTGGGCATGTGTGACTGGCTCTGGGTCCACTGAGTCTTACCGAATAAGGGGTGTTCCCTAACTGGTCTATCTGTGAAGGTGTTCTTAATTCTCTTTTTCTTGAAAATATATGAGAGGAGGAACAAGAATAGGAGCCCCTAGGCATTAGCAGTGGTGCCCTAGCGTGCATGGACATGGTCCCAAAACTTATGAAGCTAGCTCCAGATGATAGCTCGGATAGAGTACTAGTGGCCTCTATGAAAGACATACAGTGCTTGGAGGAACTGGTCATGCCTCTGAGTCTTGTGTCCCAGTGGGCACACATTACGCTGTAGAATGGAATTAGCAAGCCAGAGTTATGAAGGCAACTTGGACTGATTCCCAGCATTGTTATACCTATCTGCATACTACCCGACACACATGTCCTCTATGATGGTGGAAAGAATAAAGGGCTCCGGCTGCTCATCCAACTGGATGCCTTCAAGCGGATACTCATCATGATAATGGAGGGTAACAACTATATCTGAAAATATCACGTCAATGTACTTACCCTGAACAGATGAGGACAAGACACCCGGCCTGCTACAATTGAAAGATAGGTTCTCATAAAACTGAACGACGAACCAAGTATAAGTAGTAAAGTTGATAGGCTTGAATAGCCTCTTCAAACCACGATGCTTGAATTCCTGGACAGCCCATTGAGTGGCTTCAAAGTTTTTGAAATCGTCGTCAATGTTGAATGTGGTTTCGAATAAGATCTCACGTTGTTCAAAGTTGGGCCTGGAAGACTGTGTGTGGCTTCTCGAGGTGCAGGATGTGGAGGTAGTGTGTTTAGGCATGCTGGATAGAATCTGCAGCAGGGGTGCACTTGGTCTCACTCTGCCTCTATGCTTGATCATAGACTTCTTGTGCTAGAGCGCACTAAGTTAGGAGTTTTATCAAGCAGGTGGTGTGCTTGTGTGAACCAAGTTGTGCTCAACACTTCCTAAAGTGTTTCAACCTCCTGATGTGGTGAGTGTAGTGGAAATGGCGGCGTAGGGAGTTTGAATAATGGGATGCAGTGGTAATGCTGTGAGTGTAGTGGGCGAGTGTGGTGTGGTCCAAAAAATTGGTTTGAGAGTGCAAGAGTGAAAGATGCGAGAGTGAGAGTGAAAAGGTGCAACATAATCAAATGACTTAAAATAAACATGTGACTCTCTGCCCCGAGTGCGCTCGGTCGCACTTGTGCGTAGGTGTGTGCATGCGATTGAGCTCGCGTGCCATTGGGTACATGGCAAGAGTGCGCTCGAGCACACTATGAGATACGCACGATCACAGTGGGTCAGAATGTACCCTACCACTAAACTAACTAAAGTAATGACAAAAATTAAAAATAATAAAGAATAATAAACAGAAATAAAAATGTACCGTACTTAGTGGCCTTAGTACCACTGACCTCAATAGAGGCATTTGAGCTACACGTTTATCAAAGTTGAAACTGCTCAAACGCTCTCTATAATAGCTTCAGTGCTACTCACTTGGAAGGGAACACTTAAGGTCCACTTTATGTGGCTCAAATGCTCTTGGTGCAGCTGCATACTGGATAGACTGGAGTGCCAAATCTTCATCTCTTGGCAACAATTGGATTTCAAGGTATGGCTGGACTCTATGTCCATTTACTATGAATGTCCGAGTGCTGTTGGAACCATGGATCTCCAAAGCACCATGAGGAAAGACCTTGGTGACCACATAAGGACTAGACCATCGGGATTTGAGCTTGCCTGGGAATAATCTTAATCATGAATTATAGAGCAACACCTTCTGTCCCACATGAAACTCTTTCCTAACCAGCTATTTATCGTGATAGGCTTTGGTCCATTCTTTGTAGAGCTTGGCGTTCTCATATGCATCATGCCTTAATTCTTTCAGCTCATTCAAGTGCAGCTTTCTCTTTTCACCCACTTGTTTCATGTCAAAATTGAATTGCTTGATGGCCCAATATGCTTGATGCTCTAACTCCACCGGTAGATGACACACTTTCCCAAAAACCAATCAGTATGGAGACATGCCAATTGGTGTCTTGTAAGCTGTCCTATATGCCTATAGAGCATCATTCAGGTGCAAAGACCAATCATTCCTACTAGGATTCATGGTTCTTTCCAGGGTGCCTTTGATATCTCGGTTACTTATCTCCACTTGGCCACTGGTTTAAGGATGATATGGAGTGCCAACTTTATTGGTGATCCCATATTTCCTGATCAAGGTAGTGAAAGATTGATTATGGAAGTGGCTACCTCTATCACTGATTATTGCTCTTGGAGTCCCAAACCGAGTAAAGATGTTATCCTATAGAAACTTCATAACCACTTTGTGATCATTAGTCTTTGAGGGGACAGCCTCGACCCATTTGAACACATAATCCACACCAACAAGAATATGTAAATACCTATACGAGTTAGGAAATTGACCCATGAAATCAATACCCTATACATAAAAAAGCTCGACTACATGAATATTTTGTAATGGCATCTGATTTCGGGATGAGATGTTACCTGTCCTCTGGCATCTATCACATGATCTGCAAAATGAAAAGGCATCTTTAAACAAATTAGGCCAATAAAAATCGGATTGTAATATCTTAAGAGCTGTTCTCTTGGCCCCAAAATGTCCTTCATAAGCAAACTGATGGCAATGTTGCAAAAAGCTCAAATCCTCCTCTTCTGAGACACACTTTCTGATGATTTGATCAGGACATAATTTGACTAGGTAGGGGTCATTCCAATGGTAGTGTCGAGACATAGATATCAACCACTTCTTTTCTTGACTGGTCATAGCTAGAGGAAAAACCTTAGCAGTTATATAATTTATAACATCAGCATACCATGGGAGTGTTACCTCTAATGCGAACAATTGTTCATCGGGGAAATTCTCATTCAAAGGTAGCTCATTTTTTTTGTCCTCATGAGGTAGCCTAGATAGGTGATCGGCAACCACATTCTCACTGCCTTTCTTGTCTTTAATCTCCAAGTTCTTACAATAGGAGTACCATCTGATCAACCTAGGCTTTGCATCTTTCTTAGAAAACAAATATCTCAAAGCAGCATGATCAGTAAAAACAATAACCTTAGAGCCACTCAGGTATGATCTAAACTTCTCCAAAGCAAAAATAACAGCTAACAATTCTTTTTTAGTAGTAGAATAATTTAGCTGAGCATCATTTAAAGTTATAGAAGCATAATAAATAACATGAGTTACCTTATTGACTCTCTGGCCCAAGACAGCTCCCAAGGTGAAGTCAATGGCATCACACATCAGCTCAAATGGAAGACTCTAATCAGGTGCCATCATTATTGGTACAGAGGTGAGCACATTCTTCAATGTGTTGAAAGCTTTCATACAGTCTTCAGTCCATTCAAACTTGGTATCTTTAGCTAACAATGCAAAAAGAGGTCTAGAGGTCTTATAAAAGTCATTGATGAATCGTCTATAAAATCCAACATGTCCAAGGAAACTTCTGACACCCTTGACTATTAGAAGAGGAGGCAACTTTGAAATGATGTCGATCTTAGCTTTGTCTAGCTCAATACCTTTGTTGGAAATGGAATAACCTAACACAATCCCTTGTTGAACCATAAAGTGACATTTTTCTCAATTTAACACCAAGTTGCATTCTTCACATCTCTTAAGGACACTCTTCAGATGATTGAGGCATTCATCAAAATTAGAACCAAAAACACTAAAGTCATCTATAAATACCTCAATGAATTTTTCCACCATGTCGAAAAAAATGGTCATCATACATCTTTGAAAGGTGACTGGTGCATTGTATAAATCGAATGACATCCTTCTGTAAGCAAATGTGCCAAAAGGACATGTGAAGGTGGTATTTTCTTAGTCCTTTGGTGCTATTGTAATATAGTTATAACCATTATACCCATCCAATAAGCAATAGTAGCTATGGCCAGCTAATCTCTCTAACATCTAATCAATGAAGGGCAAGGGAAAATGATCTTTTCTGGTCACCTTGTTTAACCTTCTGTAATCAATGTAGAGCCTCCACCCAGTGGTTATTCTTGTAGGTATTAACTCCTTATTTTCATTTTTCACTACTATGATCCAACTCTTTTTCAAAACAACTTGGACTGGACTTACCCATTTACTGTCTGAGATGGGGTAGTAATGCCAACATCTAATAGTTTTAATACCTCTGCCTTGACTACCTCTTTTATGTGTGAGTTGAGTCTTCTTTGAGCATCCTGGGTGGGTTTTGCTTTATCTTCAAGGTAGATATGATGCATGCACTTGGCTGGACTTATTCCCTTAATGTCAGCAATGGTCCATCCGATAGTAGATCTATGCTCTCTAAGAACTCTCAACAGTTTCTTTTCTTCCCCAACATTTAGATTGGCAGCAACTATCATTGGTAATGTCTTATTCTCTTCCAGATAAGCATAGGTTAAATGCTCTGGCAACTACTTTAATTCCAAGTTGGGTGTCTGGACAATGGAAGAGAGAAAAGTAGCATTAGTAGGCACAAAAGGTTTAATTGGAGGGGTATACTTACTTGAATGTTTTGGAGAGGCCTCAAGGAGGTGCACAGCTTCAATGATGTCATCAGTAACATCCTCAGATTCTAGCTCAATATCCAATCTTGTGAAACTATGAGTGAGGGTGGTTTCCAATGGATCAATGTGATGAACCTGAAAAGCTTGCTCAACAAAACTTTGCATCATACATACATTAAAATATTCCAAATCATCTTAAGGTAATTTTAATGCATCAAATATTTTGAATTCTATTTTCTCACCATTTACCTTCATACTTACGATACCCTTTTTCACACAAATTTTAGTATCAGCAGTTCTCATAAAGGGTTTTCCTAAAATGATAGGCAGAGGTAATGGCATAAGGCATTCTTCTATATCTAATATAATAAAATTAGTAGGTAAAATAAACTCACCTATCTTTAATAAGACATCCTCAAGAATACCTCTTGGTCTTTTGATGCTTCTGTCTGCCAGTTGCAAAGTGATAGAAGTTGATTGAAGCTCCCCTAAACATAAGGTCTCAAAGACCGTGTATGGTAGCAAATTGACACCCGCTCCTAAATCCAGTAATGCATGCTCAAACAGCTGGCCACCTATCCTGCAAGGAATGGTAAAACTACCTAGATCTTTTAGCTTAGGTGGTAATTTTCTTAACAACACCGCACTTACCTCTTCAGTTAAAGCCACTGTTTCATGTTCCTGAAACTTCCTCTTATGAGTGCAACAATCTTTCAAAAATTTAGCATAAGCATGAATTTGTTGAATTGCATCTAATAAAAGAATGTTTATCTCTACTTTCCGCAACGTTTCAAAAAGATCAAGCAGTTTATTTTCTTTATTTGGCTTTACTAACCTTTAAGGGAGGGGTGGTGCATTCACCTTATCCATTTCACTTACCTTTGATGCAGATGGTTTCTCTGGATATGCTTGTGCAGGCTCATCAGTTCCTATGATCTTACCATTTCTGAGAGTTGTAACAGTCTTTAGTTGCTGGTGTCCTCCTGGGTTAGGTAGTGTTTGGGTTGGGAGTTCACCTTGCTTTCTTCCACTCAGCTCCTTAGCCAATTGCCCTACCTGTACCTCTAGTCTTTGAATGGTTTGTTATGCTTTGCAGTGGTTTGTCTTTGCTCAGTCCAAAATTATCTTTCATCTACCATGAACTGATCTTGTGAAGTCATCAACTGTTGTTGCAGAGTTGCCAATTGCCTCACAAGACTCTCTAGATCACTTTTTTTTTTATTCGGGAATTGATTGGGCTGCTGGTTGGGAGTTCCTTTGCTGTCCTTGAAGGTTCAGGCCATTCTGATTGTTAGTCCATTAGAAGTTGGGGTGGTTTCGCCATCCAGGATTGTAGGTATTTGCATATGGATTGTTCTTGGGCTGATAATTGTTTGGTCCCACATAGTTTGCTTGCTCTGGATCTGTAGATGAATACAAAGGGAAAGTTTCAATAGTGTGATCAAAATGAGAGCATATAGCACATACCTAGAGTTGTGTAGCTTGTGGACTAGGTGAGATGTTCTGAGCAGTCATAGCTTTAACAAGCATATCTAGCTTCCTCTCCACAGTAGTCATCTGATTTGAGGATCCACCATTTAAAGTGACCTCATACATACCTTTGCTCTTAACTCCTTGTCTACCTCTGGATGAGAATTTTTGGGTATGCTCACTTAGTGTTTCAAATAGCTCTATGGCTTCTTCATTACTCTTTTCCATCAGCACACCTCCACAACCTGAATCCGCATTACCTTTATTTAGGTAACTCAGACCTTCATAGAAAGCTTGTACCAGCTCATCTTGAGGTAGATAGTGATGTGGACATTTGAGAAGTAGCTCATTGAAGTGTCTCCATACTTCAAAGAAAAGGTCTCCATCCTTCTGTTGGAAAGATTGAATCTCCTTCCTCATCGGTCTTGTCTTTTATGCTGGAAAGAACTTATTCAGGAACTTATTGGATAACTCTTCCCAGGTATGGATAGACACTGCAGGTAATGAATTATACCACAACTTAGCATTATCTTTTAATGAAAAAAGGAAAAGAATTAACCTGATTCCCTCTTGATCTAGGCCCTGGATATGCGTGAACTTGTAGAGATCAAAGAATTCCCGAAGGTGCAAGTGTGGGTCCTCTGCCAGTGTACCCCTGAAATGAGTCAAAACACTAAGTATTTGTGGGGATATGTAATAATTGTCTTCTGCCTAAATTTGGTAAGTGATGCCTGAGGGCTGGTTGAGGTTCCGTGGAATAAAGGATTGCTTCATGGGTCTTCGCTCTGGTGGCAGTTGGTTATCAAGCTGTTCCGCCATTGGTGCTTCTCCCTCGAATTCTTCTTCTACCTCTTCAACATTATCTCTAAGCCTTTGTCAAATGGTCCGCTCAAGCCTTGTATCGAGTGGAAAGAAGGTTGGATTCCTGGATCGAAGCCATTGCATGAATTAGCTAAAACACTTCAGTGTAACAGTTTCAGTACTGCTGTTCGGGTAGTCTCTGCCCCGAGTGCACTTGATCGCACTAAGCACTGTGCTGGATCACATTGCTAGCAATTTACTCTACTGCAAGCCTGAAATAGAAAAAAAAAACAACAAACACAAAACAAAGGAAATAAATTAGATATTTGATAAAACAAAATATAACAGAAAAAATAAAACTGAACGAAAAATAATTCTAAACAGAATTTTAGCACAATACCCGACAACGGCGCCAAAAACTTGTTATGCATAAATCTACCTAAATTAATAAGTCAATAATTAAATAGTTTTACTTGCAAGTGCACAAGGTCAACTTAGTAGTATAGTGTGCAAAATGTGAGATCATCTCCACAAGGATTGGTAAAGTTCGATTTAAAATTATATTCGTACTATAAAACGATAGAAATAAGTATTGAGTTTGAATTGATAATGATAAAAACGTAGGGCTTTGATATCCACACTAATCATATTTTCCCAATAAAACAATGTGCCAATGCTTTAGTCATATTACGAATACCTAATGTTGTCAACCTAAGGGCATGGTGTATACTCCTTAAGCTATTGATTTTCCTAAGCAATGAGTTAGGCATGGTGTATACTCTAATTCTTTTCTTTCTTAAGGGATTTAGCATGGTGTATGCTAAGTTGTTCCTTAAGAGAGCATATTATATGTGAAAGTCAACAAACACACAAGACCTAGGGCATGTTATATACTTTCGGTTTCCCATGTTGATTAACCCCAGAATCCGGTGTGGATTTCTTTTTTTACTATTGTCAGACCCAGGACTCGGTCATCCAAATTGATCTAACTAACTAATCCATACCACATGCATATGTTGATCAGGCAAACACATATGAGGAATTCAATAAAACAGACATTTAATCAAGTTGAGAACCATAACATAGCTATCGCAAAGGCAACAGTATTCATATATGGAAAAAAATAATTAGGGCTTCAACTGAGCCCTACTAATAAGTTAGTTACACATGGTTCTGATGTTAAAAATCTTCATAAATAAAATAAAGGAAAGAAAAAACCCAAAAAATACTGGCTAAAAGAGTCGTCAATTCCCCTCTCCAAATCGTTTCTCCAAAAGCTCAAACTAAAAGAAGGATCTGGTTTATGTGTTTTACAGGCTTATTTATAAGGTTTAACCTTAATTCATAAAACAAAACCCTAACCCTACTTTCCAAAATAGGTTCTGCCATTTTACTGCATGTGTGCGCTCGATCTCAAGGTGCACTGGAGCCTTCTTCTTGTGCGCACGAGTGCTGTTGCTCTCGATCGCACACTTCTGTGCTTGATCGTACTTTGTGCAGTTTCTAGTTCTTCCAATTTTTGCTCTCCAAACCAGATAATGCTCCATTTTCTTCAATAACCTAGTGAAACACAGAAAAGAAATAAAATAGCATGAAATAACACAACTTGGAACTTAACAAATGTAAATTAAGGGGCTTAAATACGAATATTTAAGCACTTATCAAATTGATCATAACTTTTCAACTCCTAGAACTCCTCAACAAAATGGAGTTATTGAGAGGAAAAATAGAGTTCTAGAAGAATTTGCAAAAATAGTGCTTTGTGAAAATAGCTTACCAAAATACTTTTGGGCGGAAGCAGTAAACACCTCTTGCTATATCTTGAATAGAATTTTAATTAGACCTATGCGTAACAAAAGTCCATATGAATTATGGAAAGGTAGAAAGCCTAATATCTCCTATTTTCATACCTTTGGTTGTAAATGCTTTATCCTAAATAATAATAAAACTAACTTGGGTAATTTTGACTCAAAGACCGATGAGGGGATATTCTTAGGATACTCAACTTTTAGTAAAGCTTATAGAGTCTTCAACAAGAGAACACTAGTGGTAGAAGAATCCATACATATAGCACTTGATGAGTCTAACCGACCTAAAAGAGCGCCCACCTCAAACAAATCAAAAGATAGAAGCTCTCAAATTGGATCAACCATCCACAAGTCAACAAGAGGATGGTCTTCCTAAAGATTGGAGGTATGTAAATTATCACCCAATCGATCAAGTGATTGGTGATCCTTCACAAGGGGCAAGAACTCATTCCTCTATTAGAAATGTTTGCAACTATGTAGCTTACTTGTCTCAAATAGAACCTAAAACATTTATAGAAGCCGAGAAGGATATTGATTGGATAAATACCGTGCAAGAAGAAATAAACCAATTTGAAAGAAACAATGTATGGAATCTAGTTCCTAGACCAAAGAATCATACAATAATAGGAACTAAATAGGTATTTAGAAATAAGATAGATGAAAATGATACAGTGACTAGAAACAAGGCTAGACTAGTTGCTAAGGGATATAATCAAGAAGGAATAGACTTTGATGAGACCTATGCCCCAATAGCAAGATTAGAAGCTATTCGAATGTTATTAGCCTTTGAATGCTTTAATAAGTTTAAATTATTTCAAATGGATGTAAAGAGTGCCTTTCTAAATGGCTTTATAGAAGAAGAGGCATATGTTGAGCAACCTCTTAGATTTGGGAATCCTAGTCTTCCAAATCATGTCTACAAGCTTTCTAAAGCTCTATATAGGTTGAAGCAAGCTCCAAGAGCATGATATGAAAGACTAAGTAAATTTTTGATTGACAATAATTTTACAAGAGGAAAAATAGACACAACTCTCTTCACAAAAATGACACTCTACTAGTCCAAATATAAGTTGATGATATCATATTTGGTGCTACTAATGAATCTATGTGTCAAGAGTTTGCCAAGTGCATGCAAGGTGAATTTGAAATGAGCATGATGGGAGAGCTTACCTACTTCCTTAGACTTCAAATCAAACAATTGAAAAGAGGCATCTTCATCAATTAATCAAAATACACCAATGACCTACTAAAAAGGTTCGGGATGGAAAGCTCAAAGTCACTTGGTACTCCTATGAGTACATCTAAAAAACTTGACCTTGATGAAGGAGGTAAGTGTGTAGACACTAAAGCTTATAGAATCATGATAGGAGCTCTACTTTATTTAACTACAAGTAGACTTGATATAATGTTCAGTGTATTCATGTTTGCTAGATTTTAAGCTAATCCTAAGGAATCGCATGTAGTTACAATCAAACCCTAGGATTATGGTACTCTAGAGATTCATCTTTTGAGCTTGTAGGATATTCAGATGTTGATTTTGTGGGGTGTAGGTTAGATAGAAAAAGTACTAGTAGAACATGCCAATTCTTGGGTGCAATGTTAACCTCTTAGTTTTCCAAGGAACAAAACTCGGTTGCACTATCAACCGTCGAGGCGGAATACATAACAGCTAAAAGTTGTTGTGCCCAAGTGTTGTGGATGAAACAACATCTAGAAGATGTAGGAATGAACTTTAAATTATCCCAATACATTACAATAATACCAGTGCGATCAACTTAACCAAAAACCTTATTCAGCACTCTAGAACCAAACACATAGAAATTAGACATCATTTCTTAAGAGACCATGCTAAAAAAGGTGATATAAAACTATAATTCATTCCTTCATAAGATCAAATACCTGACATTCTTACAAAACCTTTAAGTGAAGCTAGTTTTTGTAAAATTAGACTATTGATGGGATTATTAAACTATGATAAACTGTATGCTTGATTGCATCATCATTTGCATACTTAACATCTAGTGAATGAGTATTAAACCTTATTTAATATTTCCTTCACTCAAGATGGCATAGATAAACAAATTTAGTGTTTGAAAGTTTTTTTTAAAGGGTCCAGTCGATTGGTAAGTTTATCCAGTCTACTCGTAACACACTACCTATTTACCCAGTCGACTAGTAGAACAAGACCCAGTTTGAAACCAAAATTTTGAATTTCTAGTAACTACCCAGTTGACTGGTAAGGATGACCCAGTCGACTGATATATCTTTTCTAGTTTACCCAATCGATTGGTGTCCTGACCCAGTCGACTGGTATGTTAAAATTTTCCAAATCTATAAAGGATCCAATCGACAAGTGCCCTAACCCAGTCGACTGGTATCGCGATTCTATAAATAGTCTCTTAAGTTTTTCAGTTTTCATGCCATTTTTGAAAACTCTAAGCTTTCTCTCTCTAGAAAATCTCCTATTTCTGACCAAAATCTCACAAACACACTCTATAGAATCCTTGATCTCATCCCTCATAACCTTTATTTCAACTTTCCACGGTTGAAATTTTTGTTTTTCCCCAAAATCTCTCACTCTCTCCAAAAACATCTTTTTTCTAAAATGTCTGAGAGAATCCGAATCAAAACCATTGTTGGAAGACCTCACGGGCCTACTAGGCCACGATCCAAGAATTCCACGGAACCGGACACCAAAGGGAAGGGATTGGCGGGCTCTTCTAGGAAAAAGGTGAGGACAGAGCTCGATGACTCCCTGTTTAGGAGTCCAGCCACCAAAGAAAGGTATAACTTTATCATTCATCATTAGAAGATCATGACAGGTAGATTCGTTGACTTTGAATCTATTCGTCATGCTAACTTTGACATACTACCTTTATTTGAGGCAGTGTGCTTGACCTTACTGGTTAAGATTCACCAAAAATACTATCCATGCTTGATTCACCAATTCTACGCGAACTTGGTGAAACCTAGTCCACTGGCTCTTCGGTTCAGAACCAATGTGATGGGTGTGGAGTTTGAGATCAACATTGACCTCTTGGTGAGCATACTGAGGATCCTTGTAAGAGGGATCCAATAGAGTTCGGACAAATGGCTGGACAACTTCGACTATGAGGAGGCATGTCAGATCGTTAGGGGTGACCCTAACTATATCTTTCGGCCCACTACATTTCACACATGTAGTGACATGCCCCTTGATTTGAAGTTGTTCAATCTCATTATGAGTTGGACCATCCATCCACGACTTGGGATATCTCTCGAAGATAGATGTAGTATTGATTTGGTGTCTTAAAACTGGACATATTTTCAATATTTACCCCCAACTGCTCACCAACATGATAAACGGTGAAACTAATGACTTCGGGTGCCTTCTCTATGGGACGCTCATCACCCTCATCCTCTAGCACTTCTGGGTTCTTCTTCTTGCCTCTAAGGCTCAAGACATAAGCCCCAAGGATATCATCAACGTCTCTTCTCTGAAGAAGATGGGATGCACGGTCCGAGATGGAATGATCTACTCCAAAGCCGGAAAGAACATCAGGATTGGAGAAGATGACAGCAGTGAGGAGGATGACAAGGGTCCAAGTGATGTAGCCCCTACCACTGCTATGGACACTGATGACCGAGCACCACCGCATGGTGGTTCTAGTACTGGTCCAACTGGATACGGTGATCTACTCTAGGCCATATCGAGCCTCCAGCTATCCATGTAATCCGGGTTTTAGAGTTTGAGCTCTTCTGTTGATTTCATGCATCATGACCTCCGCTTTCTTAGAGACGACTTCGAGCTGCACTAAGAGCACACAAAGGGCTCCTTGGCTGAGCTTTGGGATCCTACACAAGTCGGCTCTGATTCGCCCGCTCGCTGAGTTACCTGTTGTTATCTTTTTAGTTGTTCTTGGCATGAACATTTTTACGCTATGTGATTACTTATTTTAAATCATTCTTTACTTGAAAATATGCTTTAACTACTTATGCTAGTGTGCAAACTTTCGGTTCTTTTCGGGAAGTCTTCCCAGCTCCAAATTATGCCTAGTTTTAGCATACAAGTTTTTTTATACATAGTCTTACTGTCCATAGTACCTATGTTGTTTTTTTTTTTTGGAATCACACCCCATTTTCTGCTGTTGTCAAAACGGGGGAGAAAAATGAGAAACAAAAAAATATAATTGTAGACTTAAAATAGAGCATAGATTTAGAAGGAACATTGCTCTAAAAAACTTATTAAATATAAGACTATGTTGAGTTGCTTAGTTGGGTTGATTATAAACTGCTTTGAATGGTTTTACAAGTTGGTTTTATTCAAAAAACAGAGGAAACTCTACCTATTTTTTTTTCTAAAAACTCAACACTTAGTTTTTAAAACTGTTTTCTCTCATTAGTTTTGTCATCATCAAAAAAGGGAAGATTGTTGCCCCTTATCTAAATTTTAATAATGACAAAACACTACTCTAAGTGTATCAACAGTTTTATCTAAGTGTTTAAATGATAAAAGCATTCAGCAAAGAATCAAGATGCAAGAACTCAACCCGTATCAGACACCAAGTCAAGACAAAAGATATAGTATAGGCATTAAGGTATTGAAACAAACTATAAATCTCTCTGCTCAAGTAAGTAGCTTGTCTTATGGCCCTTTTTATAAAATCATTTTGACAAAACTATTTATTCAAACTCTTCTAAGTCAAAAACATTTTTTAAAATGAAAAACTAGGTTGAAGGGTAACCCAGTCGACCGGCTCTTTATACCAGTCGACTGAGATATGGGACAGAATGTCCCCAGTCGACTGGGTGATCTATATTAGTCGACTGGAAACTGGGACTGTGAGTTCCCAGTCGACTGGTACTAAGACCCAGTCGACTGGTAATTCAAAAAATATGATCTTTTTAGGTGCTAGACTTGAGCATTTAATGCACCAAACTCACCAAGTCAGTGTCTAATGGCCATATTAATTTAAGGCTATATAAACCTACTTCAATGAGCATTTAAAAAAATAAGATTAGACATTCAATTCATAGGTTGCTCATTAATACTCAAAAGCTTTGAAAAATTTATTGTTGAGCCATTCTTCAAGCTTTTCTTTGAAAGAGAGATATTGTTCATTTGTAAAAGCATTAATTGCTATCTCTCTACCATTTACTTTACAGTAACTCATATTTATTGTAAAGGGATTAACTTCCGCAAGGAAGAGATTAGCTTCTGAGAGGAAAGGATTGTTTGTAAGGTTTGTACAACACCTGTGAAGTTGTACGACTAAAATTTTTAGTGGATCACTTCAAGGAGGTTCCTTAAAGAGAGTAGACGTAGGGTCGGAATGAATCCGATATTGCCGAACCACTATAAACTGAGTTTGCATTTTCTTTTCTTTAAACTCTTTTACTTAAAGCACATTACTTGTTTATATGCTTGTGCATTTAACTATTTTTATAAACTTGCAAGTAATTAGTCATAGTTTTTAAAAACCCAATTCACCCCCTTCTTGGGTTAGAACCTCAGTCTACACTTATATTGATCATGGTGACTTACATCTTCCACACCAGATGTAGTTCTCATGGTTAAGTGTGTGATATCATCATTGATAGTTGTCCTTACAGGAATTTTTTTTTTTTACTAAGATGATGGAAAATCTTCAACTCCAAACAGAGGCGTATCCACACCCTTACAAGCTCAAGTGGCTGGACAAGGTACACTAGATAAAGGTAACAAAAAATGCCTTGTTTCTTTCTCAATTAGTAAAAAATTACTGGTGTGATATTATTCCTATGGATACTTGTCATATATTGCTTGGTCATCTATAGCAATATGATAGAAGAGTTCAACATGATGGGTAAATAAAAACACTTATAATTTTGTTAAGGATGGTGAAAAGATTACCTTGGGTCCTTCCAAACTTGAGATCACTCCCAAGCCTTAAAAAGAATAAGGAATTCATTTTATCAACAAATTTGAGGTTTATAGAAATGCTGAAAGTTTGAATTCAACATATGCACTTGTGTTGTTAGAGGAAATGCAGGCTAGAATAAGGCTTCTTTTATAGTGCAACCTCTACTTGATGAATTCTATGTTTCTTTCCCTGAAGAAATTGTACCTGGACTTCCTCCAATGAAGGATATTCAATGCATGGTTATGCATTTTGGTTTTTATAATGCTCTTAGTAATTTCATGCACATTATGAATCATGTATTCAAACTATTTAATAGCAGATTTGTTGTCGTCTATTTTGATGACATTCTTGTGTACAAAAAAGACAAGGAATCACATTTAGGCCATCTTCAATAGGTGTTGCAAACCTCTGAGAGATCAAAAGTTGTATAGAAATTTGAAAAGTGCCAATTCTTTACCAACATCCTTGAATTTTTAGGCTATGTTGTTTCCTTTGAAGGAGTGAAGATGTGTCCTTGCAAAATTGAAATAATTATTAAATGGCTTGTCCCTAAGTCACTCCATGATATCAGAAGCTTCCATGGCCTCGTTTCTTTTTATTGTTGCTTTATCAAAGATTTCATCTCCATAATCGCTCCAATCACCGAGTGCTTGAAAGTGGGAGTTTCAAGTGGACTATTGAAGCACAAATAAGTTTTGAATTTATCAAACAAAAGGTGACAAATGTTCACATTCGCTCTCTTCCAAATTTTAACAATGTTTTTAAAATAGAATGTGATGATTCTAACGTGGAAATTAGTGCAGTTCTCAATCAAGAAGGAAAACCAATTGCTTTATTTGTCGAAAAGCATAATGATTCTCGCAAGAAGTACTCTAATTAAGACAAAGAATTCAATGTTATTGTTCGAGCGTTGTATCTTGAGTTACTATCTCCTTTCGAACCAATTTGTGCTCATTTTTTATCAAGAAGCTTTGAAGTTTCTTCATAGTCAATAGAAGCTCAATAGCAGAAATGCTCATTGGGTATAATTCCACCAAATTTTCTACTTTGTTATCTATGGGATACGAGATAGTACCTCATGGTCAGTGGGTACCACTAAGAATGATATGAGCATATCTTCATAAGAGACAAACCGAAAAGAAATAACTTCTCCTTAATGGATTATCTAATAGGGTGTTAACGAACGTGTCAACTAAACAAAGCCATATGCGGAAAATTACATCAATGAGTCGCAACTTGGTTTTTAAGGACCCAGAAAACTATTACCACTGGTCAATTGAGGGTCAAGATTTGTGGGTTTAGAGATTAGGTATGAGATAAGAAGGTCACAAGTAATCGCCTTATCAACGCCTAAACCTCGAGGGACTTAGTCCTTACTCTTACATTTCAAATGGATTCTTTTTATATTATTAATTACTAATTTAATTGTTCTTCTTTAATTTAAGTGATCAAATAAGCAAGAAATGAATATTGGAGAACACACAAAAATATGAGCATTCACATGACGATATAATCCATCCATAGCAATTAAAGTGTAAAAAAGTAAATGTGATTACAAAGGAAATAGAGGCCAAAACATTTCACTCTAAAATTACGTTAAATATAAGAAAGTGATAAATTGTGATTACAAGGGAAATAACGGCCAAAACATTCCACTCTAAAATTACATCAAATCTAGAAAAGTGATAAAGGAAAGTAAAAAATTTCCTAACCGCAACATTACAAATCCAAACAGTTTATATGAAAGTGATAAATAAAGTATAGAGAACTTATAACATAGGAAACATCATACAAGCTATTGAATCTAGCGTTTAACATGCCAAAATCCTAACATAAACAAACACAACATGTAATCAAAGGTAAAAACAAAAAAATTAGCATGATTAAATCATCAAGATAACCTTAGAAATATTTGAGTGAGGATTTGAGAAGCAATCAAATCAAGAACTACATGTAAATGAATACAATCAAGCATAGACTTAGATTGAATCAAAGAAATATTTAATGAATGAAGAAAACTAAATCATACAACCATATAGTTTCTAGAAGTCATATGAATCACAAAATCATGTTAGAAGTCATGGAAACACATAAACAACTTAAATGAGACAAAACGAAAATGAAATGAACAAAGAAGAGAAAAACAATGTCTAGCAACCAATTTGAAGGCGGACAGGCCCAATCACTACTTCAAAGTGGCTGTTGGAAAGTTGGTTCAAATTGTGTTCTAGCTTTGGGTTTTTGATTCCAATCCTCAGTTTGACAAAATTTAAATAATCACATGTGAAAAATTCTAGATCATAAAAACAATCTCAAACACAGATTAAAACAAGCAATAAGTGATTTAAATCAAACTACTTAGAAAAATATCAAGAGAGATATGCAAGGGAGTGTACTTGAGTTTATACCTTAAGTACGCGTAAAACTCTTGTAAATATCAACAAATTGTTTCATTGATTCTTCCTTAAGTAGCTTTGCACAAAATTTCAAGGTAGAAGACTATTATCCTTCCTCGAAATTGGGTGGTTGTCTCCTTATAACTCTCAAGAATACGTCGATGTGTTATGTTTGATCAATGAACAAAAGTTGACACTGTTCGTCATTTACTATTATCAAAAGATTGATGAAACACAAAAATAAGACCTTTTTGATGAAGGATCTTAGTTAGGTATTGAGTGAGGACTCTGTTTTTATGTTAGATGAGTGTTTAGAGACTAGGTTTAATGTTTTTGTGTGGGCGAAGGCAAAAATCTAAAAATTGAATGTTTGAGTGTTAAGGTTTGTGTGTGAATCAAAAGAGCTAGAAGATGATCCTTATATGGCTGTTAAGATGATATTTAAATGGTTTAGGAGGTGCTTTAATGGTTAGTAATAAGCTTTGGTCGTCTTAGAGAGAATAGGTAAGAGTTTAGTGACTTTCCAATTTGAATTATTAATAAGGAAATTATGTAGATTCTGGACCTTAAGTTGAAATGTGCCGTTCTCACTCATTCGGACAATTTTAGGTCTTTTATTAGAATTTATGGAAATCCCATAGAGTTTTCTTTCAAGCTTAAGTAGTGGAATGTGAAAATTCATCACATATTTTAAATGGGAGCCCAAACACTAAAACTGTTAAGTTTTGGAGTTGTTTCTGTAAAAATTTAAGTCACTCATCTCTAATTAGATTACAACCCGTAATATATCATTGGAAATATAATTAAAAAATCTAATACTATAAAGAAAAACAAGTTCTCAAATGCTCTAAATAAAAAGATATTAACCTCAAAAGTCAAGTTCTCAAAACAGTAAAAATGGGTCTTTTGGCAAAGTCATCTTTTGTGGCTTTAAAATTATTCTATTCTCTAGTATCAATCAACCTTTGGCATGATAAGAACATAAATTCATTGAAGAATGAACCTCAATTTTACATGACAACCTATCGTCTTTGGTGTTTTCATGGAATTCTAAGAAGATGGATTATCATTTATCAAATTTTACAAAATTGGATGTCTGTAGTTGCCCCTCTTTGGAGTCACATGCACAGTAGATGCATGCGACTTCAAAGCCTTAAAGACAACAATTTTACCTTTTGGTAGATGATAATCAGGGACATGCAATAAAATGTATAAGCAAAACAATTAAGCATACACACACAGATGGTTACACTTAAGGGCTTGAGTTGCCTACGTACCCCAAAAGGGATCATACCAAGCATAGTCCATCAAACATGGGGCATAACAACATTTTTAGAATTAAGTTAAAACCTTACTTCATACTTATCAAAATAAAGCTTAGTCTACCTGATTGCAAAATGTGATCTTTCTACTGCATACTTGATGGAGAAGATTGAATTGACATGCTAGCAGAAATGCGATTATTGACATATTAGCTAAAATATAGTTGTTAACACACTGGTAAGAATGAAATTATTGACATGCTAAGGCTTGGGATGCCTACGTACCCCAAAAGGGATCAGACCAAGCATAGTCCATTAAACATGGGGCATAACAACATTTTTTGAATTAAAGTACAACCTGACTTCGTACTTATCAAAATAAAGCTTAGTCTACCTGATTGCAAAATGTGATCTTTTTACTGTATACTCGATGGATAATGGAAGATTAAATTGACATGCTAGCAAACATGCGATTATTGACATATTAGCAAGAATGTGGTTATTGACATGCTGGTAAGAATGCAATTATTGACATACTCAAAAGAATGCAATTATTAACAAAATGGAAAGAATATGATTGTTGGCATATTGGCAAGAATATGATTGTTGGCATACCATCAAGAACACGATTGTTGACTTATTGGAAAGAATATGATTGTTTTCATTCGGGCAAGAATGTGAATGTTGACATACTGACAAGAATGTAATTGGGCAAGAATGTGACTGTTGACATATTGGAAAAAATGTGATTGTACAAGAATGTGATTGTTTGCAAGAATGCAATTTTTATTATTAGAAAAAATGCGATTGTTTGACCAAATGTAAGAGCGAATAACTAATGGAATCTTCAAAGAATTGTCGCTTGAAGTAATCCTCAAGGAACTATCATTTGAAATTGTGGAGAGTTTTCAAAGAAAAGATTGGGACATGATTTTGAAGAGTTTTGGAGGTTGTTACCAAAATAATTTTTGAGAGTTTAGAAAATTTTGGAAGTTGAGTTACCAAAATAATTTTTGAAAGAATTTCAGATATGGAGGAGAATTTTGGAAGTTGTTTTACCAAAATAATTTTTGAGAGAATTTCATATATGGAGGAGAATTTTGGAAGTTGTTTTTACCAAAATGACTTTTGAAAGAAATGATTGATTCAATTTTTCTTAAAAAATTTAAAGGAAAATGTTTGATTTGAAAGACTTTTGACTTTTGACTTTGACTTTAAGGACGTGAAAGGAAATCAATTGGTTGTGCACTTAAGTGATTATGTGTAAAGCACTGTTGTGCGAAAATCAACCTAAATTAATAGGCAAACAATCGAACTTGTTTTACTTGCAAGTGCACAAGGTCAACAGTAGGATAGTGTGCAAATGTGAGATCATCTCCACAGGGATTGATAAATTTTGATTTAGAATTTGTTTCGCAATATAAAATAACAGAAATAAATATTGGGTTTGAATTAATAATGATAAAAACGTAGGAACTTGACATCCACCACCAATCATGCTACCACAATAAAACAATATGCCAATGCTTTAAATATGTCATGAATGCTTAATGTTTATCAACCTAAGGGCTTGGTCCGCTCCTTAAGCTATTGATTTCCCTAAGCAACAAGTTAGGCATGATGTATACTCTAACTCTTTTCTTTCTTAAGGGATTTAGCATGGTGTATATTGAGTTGATCCTTAAGAGAGCATAGGATCTGTGAAAATCAACAACCACACGAGACTTAGCGCATGGTGTATACTCCCTTTTTCCTATGTTGATTAACCTAAGAACCTGGCGTGGATTTCTTTTAAACCTAGGACTCGGTCATCCAAATTGATTCAACTAACTAATCCATACCACATGCATATGTTGATCAGACAAACACATATGAGGAATTTAAATAAAAACAGGCATTTAATCAAGTTAAGCATCACAACATAAATATCGCAAAGGCGCCAATACTGAATTATTGAGTAAACATAGTTAGGGCTTCAATCAAGCCCTACTAGAAAATTAGTTACACATAGTTTTGATGCTAAACATCATCATAAAATAAAATAAAAGGGAAGAAGAAAACCGAGAACACTATGGAGTAGAGTCATCAATTTGTCTTTATGAAATCCCCTCTGGCCTCCTCCAAAAGGAAGATCCCTTTTCTGTGTTTTTATAGGGCTATTTATAAGGTTTAGGAAACCCTAGGACCATTTTAGAGCTCGTAAAATAAAACCCTAAGTTTATTTCCAAAACAGGTTCTACTGTTTTACTATACGTGTGTGCTCGATCGCACATTGGTGCGTTGTGCGCAAGCACAGGTTGCACTCGATCCTGGCTTGGGCGCTTGAGCATTGGTGCGCTTGATCGTAGGTCTCTTGCGCTCGATCGCACTAAGAACCTATCAGTTTTTCCAGCTTTGCTCTTTGAGCTCTAAAATGCTTCCTTTTCTCTAAGAACCTATAAAAACCCATAAAACATAAAAAGGAAGTAAAATAGAATAAAATACGCACACTAAAGGCTTAACAAACGTAAATTAAGGGGCTTAAATATGAATATTTAAGCGCTTATCATACCCCCAAACTTACATATTGCTAGTCCCTTAACAATACGAAACAAAAAATTAAATGAAAAACAAAGACGCAAAGATAAATTCATCATTCATGGTATCCAAAAATTTAAGTATCACACAAAACCATGATGTTTATTCATGAGAAAGTTTAAAATACAAAAGCATTTTCGTAATGAATAGGAGTTTTATTTCTAATTACTTACACGAGGCCGACTAAGGCATTACAAGTCTGACTTAGTGTATGGTGTACTAGCACATAAAGAATGAAGCTTCCAAATAACTCCAATGTGTAGTGTTTCAGTGTCTCAAGATTAATCAAATTTCCTATCAGGATGAACAAAAAAATGGCATAGTTTTATTTCCTTCATTTCTTTTATTATGAGATTTTTGCCATGTTTAATTCCCTTAAGCTTTCTAATTGACCCATGTAGCGAGTGTTTAGTTAATGACTCATAAACCAGATGGGTTTAGGGCATTAGGTGTAAAGACACCCCTAAGGACTTACTAACTCGAGTAAAAAAGGCTATGAAACTAAACTGTCATAATGCTACCAAGCGCAAAATTCCCACCTTTTGACGTGAACACTCACTGCTTACTGAGACAAGAGGTCCAGTTACTTAGTGAAAAGTTTATTAATGATCATCATAAGCATTTTTTTATGCCATGTGTTCATCTAACAAGTCATTCAATTACAATTAAGCCATGGAAACATACATATTAAAATCAAATGTCATACCTCATACAATTATGTGCTAATGTGCTCGTGTCAGATTAGATCAAACTTGTAAATTCTTAAATGCCTAAAGTGAGTAACTAAATTTTAAAATTCTGTTATCGGATCATGTGTTCATAATTTTAAGCTCCCTAATGAAATCACATCCTAATATTTGTGTAAATCAACCGAAATTTCAAAACAACATGAACATGCATTTATCTTCTCTTCTAAACAATACTAAATAAAAAAACTGGGACAAAGTGTGTGTGAATGTGTCTCCCATACCCCCAAATTTAAATTACACATTGTCCCCAATATGTGAATAACATGGAAAGAGCTAACCTGGGAGATGGAGAACTAGCTGGGCTGGCATGGCTCATAACACACCCCCAAACTTGAACTGATGCACACGTTGTCCCTGAAAAAGAAATACTAAAGTAATACTGGAAAGTTTTTTTACTAAAAATAAACAGTTAATGAGAAATACATAAAAAATAAAAAAAATAAAAGGATATGCTGTGGGTTGCCTCCCATGAGTGCTAAGTTTTACGTCTTCAGCCAGACACTCTTATTCCCTCCCAGAAAAGCAAAAGTTAAATGCACTCGCAACTGCTTCAAATCCAAATTTGGTGCTTGGATGCTTTGGAGAGGCCTCAAGGATGTGCACAGCTTCAATGATGTTATCAATAACATTTGCAGATTCTGGCTCAATAACTACTCTTGTGAAACCATGGGTGAGGGTGGACTCCAATGGATTAAGGTGATGGACCTGAAAAACTTCCTCAACAACACTTTGCATCATGCATACATTAAAACATTTCATATCATCTTGAGGTAATTTTAATGCATCAAATATTTTGAATTCAACGTTCTCACCATTTACCTTCATACTTACAATACCCTTTTTCACACAAATTTTTTTATCAGCAGTTCTCATAAAGGGTCTTCCTAAGATGATGGGCAAAGGCAATGGCATAGGAGATTCTTCCATATTTAATACAATAAAATCAGTAGGTAAAATAAATGGACCTACCTTTACCAAGATATCCTCAAGAATACCTCTTGGTCTTTTGATGCTTCTGTCTGCCAATTGCAAGGTGATAGAAGTTGATTGAAGTTCCCCCAAACTTAGTGTCTTAAATACAGTGTATGGCAGCAAGTTGACACCAACCCTTAGATCTAATAGTGCATGCTAAAAAATCTAGTCACCTATCCTACAAGGATTTGTAAAACTACCTGGATCTTTTAGCTTGGGTGGTAGTTTCCTTAATAATACTGCACTTACCTCTTCAGTTAAAGCCACTATTTCATGCTCCTGAAACTTCTTTTTATTGTGCAACAATCTTTCAAAAATTTAGCATATGCAGGAATTTGTTGAATTGCATTTAATAAAGGAATGTTTATCTCTATTTTTCTCAAAATTTTAAAACATATCAAGCAATTTAGTTTCTTTCTTTGGCTTTACTAACCTTTGAGGGAAGGGTGGTGCATTCGCCTTCTCCATTTCACTTACTCTTGATGTGGATGCTCTATTTGGAGGTGCTTGTGTAGGTTTATCAACTCCTATGATCGTACCATTTCTAAGAGTTGTCACACCAGTCTGTTGCTGATGTCCTATTGGATTAGGTAGTGTTTGGGCGGGGAGTTCACCTGCTTTTTTCCACTCAGCTCTTTAGCTATTTGCCCCACTTGTACTTCTAGTCTTTGAATAGCTTGCTCATGCTTGGCATTGATTTGTCTTTTTTCAGTCCGAAATTATCTTTCCTCTGCCATGAACTGTTCTTGTGAAGTTATCAGTTGTTGTTACTGAGTTGCCAATTGCCTCACAATGCTCTCTAGGTCATTCTGCTTTGATTCCAGAACTGGTTGGGCTGCTTATTGGGAGTTCTTTTGCTGCCCTTGAAGGTTGAAGGCATTTTGATCGTTGCTCCATGAGAATTTGGGGTGGTTTCTCTATCCAGGATTGTAGGATTTGCATATGCATTGTTCTTGGAGCATAGTTGTTTGGTCCCACATAGTTTACTTACTCTGGATCTGCAGATGAATACAAAGGGCAAGTTTCAATAGTATGATCACAATGAGAACATATAGCACATACCTGGAGCTATGTAGCTTGTGGTCGAGGTGGGATGTTCTGAGCAATCATGGCTTTTACAAGCATATCTAGCTTCCTTTCCATAGCATCCATATGATTTGAAGATCCACCATTTAAGGTCACTTTGTACTTGCTCTTGCTCAGAACTCCTTGTCTACCTCTAGAGGAGAATTGCTGGATGTGCTCACTTAATGTCTTGAATAGATCCATGGCTTCTTCACTACTTTTTTCCATTAGCACACCTCCACAACCTGAATCCACAATACCTTGATTTATGTCACTCAAACCTTCATAGAAAGCTTGTACCAGCTCATCTTGAGGTAGATTGTGATGTGGGCATTTGAGTAGCAGCTCATTGAAGTGTCTCCATACTTCAAAGAAAAAGTCTTCATCCCTCTGTTGGAAGGATTGAATTTTCTTCCTCATCTGCCTTGTCTTTTGTGCTGGGAAAAATTTCCTTAGAAATCTACTGGATAAGTCTTCCCAAGTATGGATGGACACTGCAGGCAAAGAATTATACCACAACTTAACTTTATCTTTTAATGAAAAAGGGAAATGAACTAACCTGATTCCTTCTTGATTTAGGCCCTGGATGTGCTGGAACTTGCAGAGGTCAAAGAATTCTCGAAGGTGCAAGTGTGGATCCTTAGCAGGTGTACCCCTAAAATGAGTCAAAACACTGAGTATATGTGGGGATATGTAATAATTGCTTTCCGCCTCAGGTTGATATGCAATGTATAAAGGTTGGTTAAAGTTCTGTGGGATGAAGGATTGCTTCATGGGTCTATGCTCTAGTGGCGGTTGGTTGTCAAGCTATTCTGCCATTGGTGCTTCTCTCTCGAATTCTTCTTCTTCCTCCTCAACGTTGTTTCTAAGCCCTTGTCGAATGGTCCGCTCAATCTCTGTATCAAGGGGAAAGATGGTTGGATACCTGGATCGAAGCCCTTGCATGAATCAGCTGAAATACTTCGGTGCAGCAATTCAGTACTGATGCTCAGGTAGTCTCTGCCCTAAGTGCGCTCTATCGTAATGCCAGAAACAACACTGCTGCAGACCTGAAACAGAAAAACAGAGAACAAAAAGAAGAAAAATTAGGTTTGTGATAAAAGAATAAAAAGAACAGAAAAAAATAAAACTAGACAAAAAATAATTCTAAATAGAATTTAACGCAATCCCGGCAACAGCGCCAAAAACTTGTTGTGCGAAAATCCACCTAAATTAGTAGGCAAATAATCGAACTTTTTTTACTTGCAAGTGCACAAGGTCAACAATAGTGTAGTGTGCAAATGAAAGATCGTCTCCATAGGGATTGGTAAATTTTGATTTAGAATTATTTTCGCAATATAAAACAATAGAAATAAATATTGGGTTTGAATTAATAATGATAAAAACGTAGGGACTTGACATCCACCACCAATCATGCTGCCACAATAAAACAATATGCCAATGCTTTAAATATGTCATGAATACCTAATGTTTGTCAACCTAAGGGCTTAGTCCGCTCCTTAAGCTATTGATTTCCCTAAGCAACGAGTTAGGCATGGTGTATACTCTAACTATTTTCTTTCTTAAGGGATTCAACATGGTGTATACTGAGTTGTTCCTTAAGAGAGCATAGGATATGTGGAAATGGACAACCACACGAGACCTAGGGCATGGTGTATGCTCCCGGTTTCCTATATTGATTAACCCAAGAACCTAACGTTGATTTTTTTTGTTACTATTATTAAACCCAGGACTCGGTCATCCAAAGTGATTCAACTAACTAATCTATACCACATGCATACGCTGATCAGGCAAACACATATGAGGAATTTAAAGAAAAACAGGCATTTAATCAAGTTAAGCATCACAGCATAAATATCGCAAAGGTGCCAATACCGAATTATTGAGTAAACATAGTTAGGGCTTCAATCAAGCCCTAATAGAAAATTAGTTACACATAGTTATGATGCTAAACATCATCATAAAATAAAATAAAAGGGAAGAAGAAACCCAAGAACACTATAGAGAAGAGTCATCAATTTGTCTCCATGAAATCCCCTCTGGCCTCCTCCAAAAGGAAGATCCCCTTTTTGTGTTTTTACAGGGCTATTTATAAGGTTTAAGAAACCCTAGAACCATCTAAAAACCCTAGAGCTCGTAAAATAAAACCCTAAGTTTATTTCCAAAACAGGTTATGCCGTTTTACTGTACGTGTGCGCTCGATCGCACATTGGTGCGCTCTTCTTGCGTGCTAGTGCAGGTTGCGCTCGATATTTTCTTGGGTGCTTGAGCATTGGTGCACTCGATCGTAGGTCTCCTACACTCGATTGCACTAGGCAACTGTCAATTTTTCCAGCTTTGTTCTTTGAGCTCCAAAATGCTTCATTTTCTTCAAGAACCTATAAAAACACATAAAGGAAGTAAATAGAATAAAATACACACACTAAGGGCTTAACAAATGTAAATTAAGGGGCTTAAATATGAATATTTAAGTACTTATCAAGCACATGTCTTTAAAACATAAAAGATGAATGAAAGACTTGGTGTTCGCATTTGCTAAGTAGAGAAGAAGCGTGGTATTCTTCCTTTTGGAACCAAAAATCCACTTGAAAACCAATTTGTGCACCATTCGAAGAAGCAATTTGGAAAATGACACAAAATTTAAACTACGATCGTTATCCTCCAAAAAGAATAAAAAGACGGCACGATAATACCTCGGATATCTAATGAAGAGGAATTCTAAGTTATGCACCAAGTGAAGAAAGAGATTACATGAGTGTGCTTTTAGTCTATCAACACAATCACTTGAATTTATTGAGTGAAAATGGTAAGCTTGTGTTGTTTTCCTTTCATATTTGGGCAATATTTGTGCACAAACATTGTGAAGATGGGTATATGAAATTATGAATGCAAGGTATTTTTGAAAACACCAAGATGAATGTTCACACTTTGATTTGATGATTGAGGATGTTAAGAATGATTTAAAGGATTAGAGGAAGAAATATGTACATGTATATCCAAATCATATAAAACAAAATAGAATAACTTGAGGTTGGAAGTCACTTTGAAGTGGCGGCTAGCACCAAATCACCACTTCAAAGTGGCAGCTAGCCCTACCAACCACTTTGAAACGGTGGCTAGGAATGCCTTATTTAGATCTTTGTTTCTTTTTTGCTGTTTCTATCTTGATTCTATGGAAGTTCTAACATATCTAATATATTTACCTAGGAACACCTAAGATCATATGATAATTTTCATGATGCAAAAGTTTGGCAATAGAGCTTACCTAAGAAGTAGAGGAAGATTATTGGCAATGCCAGATTCAATGACTTCATCAAATCATTCCTCAAATGGTATAAGAATTTGCTTTTATTGAGATTCCTTTTTGAGAGATGGTAGGATGTAAATCACACTTTCCAATTCAAAAAAATGGAAGCAACATTAACTCTAGTTGACTTTGCGGCGATTACATCTTTTATGGTGGATAGAGTACCTTTATGATATGACACCGAAATTCACTTAAACTTAGCGGTGATGATGGATCTTATTGATGAAACACTAGCCTCTCATGGAGAGAAAACTATTCCTTATACCACTTATAAGGATATGTATAAGGACAAGGTGGGGAGCACCAAGAAGTAATGTACTCAAATTGCACACGTGTTTATCCTTTTCCTCATTGGTAGTGCATTGTTTCCAAATTCCAACAATACCATACATTTGCACTACTTGAGTTCCTTGAGGCATTTGGACAAAATCAAGAACTACAATTGGGGAGAAACTACATTGGGATTTATATACTTGGGTGCATATATGGCATCTAGGGGGTCCAATGGGGTTCAAGCTTTGCAATTTCTTGGGAGTTATTTTCTCACACTTGTTTTGTCTCACTGGAATTGTATTTGCATTTGGATTCTCACAAGTTTTTGGCACATGTAGATTTTGGCATATAAGTACTTCACCATTATGGGTGTAGCACCACCAGGACCGGCTTCATTTCCTAGACTTGCTATGTGGGAGCATGACAAGAGAAGGTCATGTGATTTAAAGGATTAGAAGAAGAAAGTGGTGGACATCACAAGAGAAACAGTGAGCTTTCAATCTTTTGTCTTCAATGGATATTTGCGCACTTATTTGCTTTTTCATACTTGCCCCTTGATTACCTTGTAAATGGTTAGAGACCTTTTGGTACTGGAGGAGACATGGCATGATTACATGATAGAGTCTTTGAGAGAATAGGAAGTGTATCTTACTTCCCATACCTGGAAGTCGATTATGGTATCTTGGAAAACGTGTCTTGATAAAAATCTATGAAGATTTGAATCCTAGAGTTCCTAGTCATTCACCACCCACTATGTTGGCGAACTTCTACTTTGCTAAGCCAGTTTTCTAGAAGGGCATGTGAGGATGGCCTACGCACATATGGCTTGATACTTCACGCATTTCTTGTGATGTATTTACAGCGGCACAACTCATGCCAATGTTTGACTTAGTATAACGCATTTTTTTACTGAGTCACCTCATTTTCAATTGTTCATGGTTACTAATTCTTGTCTGTTATAGTCGACTTCATCACAGACCGATGGTGCCCTTTGTCAAGCTTCCATGATATCTGATTATCAATAGTAAGGGATGCATCAAGACTGACATTCTTATGAAATGGGATATAGAGCTACCTTCTTTGGAGTATGATGAGATGTGTCTCTTGCCTATTAGACCCAATGCTTTACTACCTGGCTATCCTATCCCTGAGGATGTTAAGTCGATGAGCTTATCATTCATCACTTGCTTACACACACTGATATTCACTTAAATTTATGTTCACTTTCTTTTATTGAAAACCTTGAAACTTCTTGAACCAAATTCCATAAGTGAGGGTGAACGAGCATCTAACGTTGGTTGGTGGACTGAGATCATTGTCATTGAGCCAAAGGTTAAAGGCTAGCAATAAACTGGCTAAGGTGTATGCTAGAATTATGATATTCTTGTGCACCTTTAATCAACTTGACACTTATTGAAATCATGTTTTGACACCAAATCCTATTTTTAAGAGTTTCTTGAAGAACAATATTAGACTGGATATGCGAGAACTTTCAATGGTCACAACCTTAGTTTTGCTGCTGGAACTTCTTCCTTTCATGCACCAGAGGAGTCTAATTATGAAAAAGAGGCTAAAGAGAGTGAGAGTACCCCATCTAATGAGGTGTTAATAGATAGCTTGACTCGAGCTCGGAGGATGTCAAAGAGGAGGCGTTGATGTCATTGACTCATATTTTCAGCTATAGGATGATTTAAGATTTGCAATGCATGGATGCTATGATTTATTAACCTGATTATGGATAATTTTTATTTAGGATTTAGCATAAGTATGCATGGATGCATATAAATGCAAGTGTTATTGTGCTTAAAGTGCACACAAGAATGCAAGTGTTAAATGTATGAATGGGAATCAAACGGGATACGAAACAAAACTTTTAAAAAAGATGAGGGAATCACAACTTTGAAATAGCAAGACACCTAAACCACCACTTCAAGTGGTGGATTACCCTAAACCATCCATAAAACCACCACTTTGAAGTGACTTTGACGAAATCTTGATATTTTGTGTAGTTTTCCTTATCCTACTTGAATTATGACTTCTCTAAACCTCTATAAATTGATAGAGACTTGTTTTGAGACTTCGCAAACTTGAGAGGAATCTCTTAAATACTAAGGAGACATCCTTAGAAGCTAGATTCAAAACTTGGTTCTCTAAATAACAAGGAATTCTTCCCTTTAACATCAAGATTTTCAACTTAGATGCAATGTTCTCATTGCTTCAAGAGAAGACTTATGATGAGTTCTTGATGATGATTTCTCACTTTTGGGATCCTACAAGGCATGTTTTTTCCTTTAGTTTCACGGAAAATTGTCCCACTTTTGAGGAATTTTGCGTAATTCTTGTTTTCTTCCATCCAAGAATATCATCATTCCATCTCCAAAATTTGGGTATGTAGGTAAATTGGATTCATCTTTTGGCTTGCATGAGAGAGAAATTTTTTTATGGATTAGTGAAGACCATATAGAGCAACTAGCACTCATTCAACATTTTTCTCAAAACATCACAACTGCCATTGAATACCTATTTACTCAAAGAAGAGATATTTGCTTTTACCTCTTGGGTTATTATTTTTTAAAATCAAATGAAGGCTATGGTTGCTGCGCATTGATAGATGTGGTAGAAAACACTGAAAAATCATTAAACTCTGTAGCATTGATCCTTAGCGAAACTTTTCGTTGGATAAATGCAATGACCAAGAAAAAATTATGCCTTTTAATGGAAGCCCCTTATTACTCCAAATATTGTTGTACGAATGCCTCACATTAGTTCAACCACCAATATCACTAGCTTACACACAACTTCAATACTGTATTATAGTTAGAGACCTCCCTCAACCGTTGATAGAAAAGAAAACTTGAGTTGCTTGGTTATCATGGTTGCGCTCAGATGAGATTCAATGGACTTGACCCTGGTGGGACATCAAATTTTCTATGATTAGGAGTTTGCAAAGTGAGGTTATTATCTTGCATAGATTTAATCTCTCATCATTCTATACTCATCCATGACTCAATAGAAAATTTGGGTTATTATTTTTTAAAATCAAATGAAGGCTATGGTTGCTGTGCATTGATAGATGTGGTAGAAAACATTTAAAAATCACTAAACCCTATAGCACTGATCCTTAGCGAAACTTTTCATTGGATAAATGCAATGACCAAGAAAAAACTATGCCTTTTAATGGAAGCCCCTTATTACTCCAAATATTGTTGTATGAATGCCTCACATTAGTTCAACCACCAATATCACTAGCTTACACACAACTTCAATACCGTATTATAGGTAGAGACCTCCCTCAACCGTTGATACAAAAGAAAACTTGAGTTGCTTGGTTACCATGGTTGCGCTCAGATGAGATTCAATGGACTTGACCCTGGTGGGACATAAAATTTGCTATGATTAAGAGTTTGCAAAGTGAGGTTATTATCTTGCATAGATTTAATCTCTCATTATTCTATACTCATCTATGACTTAATAGAAAATTTGGGTTATTATTTTTTAAAATCAAATGAAGGCTATGGTTATTGCGCATTGATAGATGTGGTAGAAAACATTGAAAAATCACTAAACCCTGTAGCACTGATCCTTAGCAAAACTTTTCAATGGATAAATGCAATGACCAAGAAAAAACTATGCCTTTTAATGGAAGCCCCTTATTACTCCAAATATTGTTGTACGAATGCCTCACATTAGTTCAACCACTAACATCACTAGCTTACACACAACTTCAATACTGTATTATAGGTAGAGACCTCCCTCAACCGTTGATAGAAAAGAAACCTTGAGTTGCTTGGTTATCATGGTTGCGCTCAGATGAGATTCAATGGACTTAACCCTGGTGGGACATCAAATTTGCTATAATTAAGAGTTTGCAAAGTGAGGTTATTATCTTTTATAGATTTAATCTCTCATCATTCTATACTCATCCATGACTAAATAGAAAATTTGGCATAGCTCAAGAAATTCCACAATTAGATTGCAACTACAAGTGTGCGACTATGTTAGAGATCATGATAATCAAGATTAAAGAAACTTGGACCACCGCTCCCACCATGTTCACGACTTACCCTTTAGAAGCTATTGAGTCATCAAAGGACTACAATTTTTGGGTGATGAATGATGCAATAATTACATATATGGACACGTGGAAAAGTAAGTACAAGAAACTGAAGCCAACTATCAAGAAGAAAACTGGCACGCCAATAAACAGACGTGTAAATTAATTCCTTGCTCTAAAAATTATTGTATGAAATATTGTGGAAAACAAAGGTCATTTCCCACAGAGAATTGTAAATTAATTCAATTAAACACTTAATTGTTAAAAGAAAAAAAATAGAAATAATTAAACTAAATAATTTCTAAACTAATTTAAATTCAAAATAACCTAATAAACTAATTGGGGGGTTTTTTTAAATGATTAACTAAAAATTACGAATAATGAAAGACAACTAAAATATGATTCAAAATCGAATAAACTTTGTAATAATAATGAGAAAATTGGTTAAAGGATCATTCTCCACCACTAGACATGAAATGATGAATCAATATCAGAGTTATCCCTAAATTCCTAATAAAATTACCAACCGTAGATAATAATAAGCTCTATTACCCCAATCATTTCTTAGTTTGTCATTAAGTAAAACAAGTTATTTACTTAATCTTTATCTATTAAATAACCTAGAATAAGCTCTATAAATTTAATTTAATTGAATCATTAGGTTAAGAAAGATAGGTTGGTCCAAGAAACAAACGCATAAGCTCGATTCATTTATCTTGAGTTATGTTCCATATAATAATCACACGAAAATATCCCATCATCAATGATTACTAATTGCTACCATTGATTAGAAATTCAAGACAATTACAGATCAACTTCCTAACCTAGCAATAGATAATTACCTTATTTCATTTTGTTGGCCACCCCAAAAAAAATAAAATAATAATCATAAACAATTTTTGTGGAAGAACATAAACAATTTTATTAGAAATATGGATAATAATCTCTGAATATTCAATCACAAAATCATGTCTAGGTCTTTGAAATCACCTTTAACCAAAAATAAAATTAGCTAGACATAATCCTAAAATTAAAAACGAAATAAATATTCAAAGACATGAAAGATGGGAAGAATGAATAATGAAAGCGAATAACAGTAATCTTGAGGAGTCTTCTATGCAGATGAATCTCCTTGATCACCAATAGCAGCTACATTCTTCCCAATTTTCTCTTCTCTCTTTTTTTCGTATAGGAAAAAACTGTTTCTTTTACAAGGCAAGGGCAGCCGGCCTTATATAGGCAAACTCCTAGAAAAGAAAAGGAAAGTACAATAATACTACTCCTTCTAGGAAAAGGAAAGACACTGAAATGGGAAATACTTCTACTACTAGGAAAACATGAAATAAGAAAGTAGCTAAAAGGAAATATAACACAAAATAGGAAAAAGTGCAGCCTAGGAAAAAGAAAGACATTGAAATGGGAAATACTTCTACTACTACGAAAACATGAAATAGGAAAGTAACTAAAAGGAAATATGACACAAAATAAGAAAACGTGCAGCACAAGTAAAACTGGTATATATATGGAGGCTCACAATATTCATAAGGGGTTTTTTTTATTGCCCTCTCAAGCTATGCGAGCCATGGCCCGTGTCAATAGATATCCCTAGCCAAACTCCAGGGAACAGACGACTACAGCATTTAGCACCCATGCTGCGGCACGCGTCTTTCTTCGAATTCAACTATTTTCCTTTGATAAAACGACGTTATCTCTCTCATTCTGACTTCGATTTTCGAATTGTTTGATCCCAGACGTTCCGGATCTTCTTACCAATATTATTTTTTATCCAATATTATTTTTAAGCACCTGTGACCTGAAAATACACAAAAAATACCCGTGATTCTGAAAAACACATTTTTGAGACAATTAAGTAAAAATGCAAGATTTAAACCTAATTTCCCACAAATAATACCGATAAATCACTAAGTATTAGTGTATTTTCAAGTACTCATCATAACCCCCAACCAACTCCTTGCTAGTCCCTAGCAAGTCAAGCATCTAAAAATTATCTCCAACTAAAACTACTCATAAACTAAGATAAATCACTTTCGTCGATTGCACGGTTGAATGTAGCGAATGCAACAAGACTTTAAACCTATCGGTGGCCCAAATAGGACAAGTATAGTCTCGTGAGGGCTTCCAGCGGTGATACGCACAAACACCTAAAAGAATTAAGCTTAATCCTGGGTCGATTCATAATCCTGTCTTATAAGATTGCCAAGAGCATATAATTAATAGTATCATCAGATATCACACAAATTCAAGAGTTAGATTCACAAGTCCACTCATACTCTTGCCATCAACATCTACCACTTTCCTTGCACAATTATTCAGAAACATTAGTTTTACTACTCGGATTGTGTTATGCGGACAAGTATTAATCATGATATCAAAATATGTATATCAAACTACATAGGCCTATTTTTCAAAAATACTCTCCACTAATGTAGGATTATCACACCACTTCGGATCAAAAAGACTTTATCAAGCTTGTAATTTTACGCTAGGGTAATGGCTACAAACAAAGGATAGGATTCAAACAAAGTAAGAGGACCTTATTTGAAGCACAACCTTAAAGCACTAGGAGCCTCTATTCCTAAACATTAACTTTCCTTGATCATTGAACTCATCTTTTCAACCAAACCCTTTTTTATTCTCTTTTCAACCATCCCCAATTTCTTGAAAACCATGTATTTTCATTCATGCATTTTCCTTTTTTATTTTTTTTTCCATCTACTCCTTGATAACTTGCCACAACCCCCAACCTATCATCTTTCATAACTTGGGTTTTGGTAGTATTCAAAATCAACTCATTTCCTAACTCCTTTTATGCTTTATTTTAATGTGTGCATTTAGGTCCTCTTAAAGGGTAAGAATATAGTGTTTAAGCTCCAAAAGGGGTAGGCTATAATGGGCTAAAAACAAGAAAAAAATGGTCTCTTATTATGGCTCAAAGGGGTGACTAGTAGTCAAAAATGAAAAAGAGTAGGCTAGAAAGGCTCAAATGATCCAACAATGGCCTAAATTATCTCTTTAATGCTGTGAATCCTAGGATTTCTCCTCTAGCAATCATCAAATAGGTTCTAGAGTATGTTGAGATCAATTATAAAATCAAAATCTATATAAAGCTTCTCTAAGCATGCAAAGACTATCAATCCTCACAATCATATTAAGGAATAGAATAAATCTCAAACAATTGCAGACTAGACAAGCAACCCACTCTTAAACTCATATAAAATCCAACTCAATTGAAAACTACATACAAATGCCACCTGATATACCATTATTGACCATACGAATCAACTTAAACATCAAACTTAGTCTTTCTTTCTTTTTATTTAATTTTAATTTTAATTTGTTTTAAAAAAAAATAGAATTCTAAGGAAAATGAAACTAAAAACTCTTAAAATCCTAAGGAAAATAAAACTAAAAACAAAAATAAAATAAAAAGCTTAAAAAATAATGAAAATATAGCAATACATCATCCACCCCAACCTAAATTGGGCAATGTCCTCATTATTATGAAAAATAAAATAAACTGAACCGAACTAAAAACTAAATGAAATAAATAAAAAAATAAAAACAAAACAAAACAAAATTGGGTTGCCTCCTAGTTAGCACTTGGTTTAGTGTCATCAGCCAGATGTGTACCCCTTTTTCACTCATCAATATATGCTAGTTCGTAGAGTTATATATCCTCTACATCATGCATCTCAAATGACTCATAGTAAGGCTTCAATCTATGTCCGTTCACCTTAAAGATCTCGTCAGTTTTCAAACTCTTGATTGCAACTGCACTGTGAGGAAAAATATTAGTAACAATAAAAGTACTAACCCAACAGGAATGTAACTTACCAGGAAATAACTTCAGACGTGAGCGGAATAAAAGGACTTTTGCCTGACACTAAATTTTTTTCACACAATCATCCTATCGTGGAACACCTTAGTTTTCTCCTTGTAAGTTCTTGCACTCTCATAGGCATCATTTCGTATCCCCTCAAGTTCTTGCAGTTGGAGTTTCCTTTGCTCACCCGTGGAATCCATCTCCATGTTGCATTGTTTTACCACCCGAAATACCTTGTGCTCTAATTCAACCAGAAGATGGCAAGGCTTACCATAGACTAACCGATAAGGAGACATACCGATGGGCATCTTGTAAGCAGTTCTATAAGCCCAAAGTGCATCATCAAGGCGTGAACTCCAATCTTTTCTATTCGGGTTGACCGTATTTTCAAGTATGGATTTCACTTCTCGATTCAACACTTCAGCTTGCCCATTGGTTTATGGATGATATGTCGTGGATACTTTGTGTTTGATGTTATACTTCTTCAACAATGCTTCCACCAACTGATTGCAAAAGTGTGTACCTCTGTTGCTAATCAAAGCCTTTGGTGTTCCAAACCTTGCAAAGATGTTAGGCTTTACAAAATCTACAACAACTTTAGAATCATTAGTTTTGGTGGCTTTTGCTTCCATCCATTTCAAGACATAATCAACGGCAAGTAAAATGTTAAGATTACCAAAAGAAGATGAGAAGGGTCCCATGAAATCAATGCCCAAACATTAAAAATCTCAGTAAAGTATTGGGGTTTGTGGCATCTGATTCCAAGCACCTAAGTTATCTATTCTTTGACAACGATCACATGACTTGCAAAAGAGGTATGTATCCTTAAACAACAAGGGCCAATAAAAACCACAATCAAACACCTTAAGTGTCATCCTCTTAGGTCCAAAGTGTCCCTCGCATGCATAAGAATGACAGAAGGTAAGAATAGAAGAGAATTCGGATTCGGGTACACACTTTCTTATCAATTTATCGGAGCAATGCTTCCACAGATATAGATCATCCCACACATAGCACTTTGCATTTGCTTTAATCTTGTCCTTCATAGTACGAGTCAAATCTACCAATAGCTTCTTGGTAACCAAGTAATTGACAATATCTGCGTACTAAGGAGCTACTAATCCAACTGAAAATAATTGCTCATCCAAAAAATTCTCATGCAATGGTAGGGCATCTTCATCATGAATCAAGCAGCTTAGATGATATGTAACCAGATTTTAACTACTTCTCTTGTTTTTAATCTCTAAATCGAATTATTCTAAGAGAAGTATCCATCAGATGAGGCGTGGCTTAGCATCATTCTTAGTTAGCAAGTACCTAAGAGCTACATGATCAGATTAAATGATTACCTTTGTACTAATAAAGTAAGAACAAAATTTTTCCAAAGTAAAGATAACCGCAAAAAGCTCATTTTCAACAGTGGAATAATTAAGTTGGGCATCATTTAATGTTCGGGATGCATAGTAAGTGGCATAGGGAAGCTTTCCCACTCGTTGTCCTAAAACAACACCCACAGCATAATTATTGGCGTCGTGCATGATCTCAAATAAGAGGTTATAGTCAGGTGGTTTGACGATAGGAGCCGAAGTCAATAGCTCCTTCAGTTTTTCAAATGTTTCTTTGCACATCTCATCAAACTCAAAAACCACATCCTTTTTAAGCAACTTGTACAAGGGCAATGTTATCTTTGAAAAATCCTTGATAAACCTGCTATAAAATCCTGCATGACCAAGAAAAGAGCGAATCTCCATCACACTAGTGGGAGGTGATAAGGAACGAACAAGATAAATCTTAGATTTATCAACCTCAATACCCCTAGAAGATATAACATGTCCCAATACTATACCTTAATCTACCATAAAGTAGTATTCTTCCTAGTTTAATATAAGGTTCGTTTCCATGCAACGTTTAAGAACGAGTGTAAGGTTATCAAGACATTTATCAAAAGAATCACTGTAGACACTAAAATTATCCATAAATAACTCTATGATGTTCTCAACATATTCAGAAAAAATACTAACCATACACCGTTGGAAAGTCGCTGGAGCATTGCAAAGACCAAAAGGCATACGTCGGTAGGCAAATGTACCATATAGACAAGTGAATGTCGTCTTTTCTTGGTCTTCCGGTGCGATCACAATTTGGTTATAGCCTGAATAACCATCAAGGAAACAGTAGTAAGAATGATCGGCTAATCTTTCAAGCATTTGATCAATGAACAGCAGAGGAAAGTGGTCTTTGCGAGTTGCCGAGTTGTGTTTTCGATAGTCGATGTAAACTCGCCATCCGATTTGGACACGGGTCAGAACTAGCTCATTATCTTCGTTTTTTACGACAGTGACCCTGGATTTATTTGGAACCACTTGTATTGGACTCACCCTCTTGCTATCCGAGATTGGGTAAATTACCCCTACATCTAGGAGCTTCAGTATCTCCTTTTTGACCACCTTCATCATAGGTGAGTTTAATCTTCGTTGTGCCTCTCTGGTAGGTTTCGATTCCTCTTCTAGCAATATTTAATGTATGCACATGGATGGACTAATTCCTTTGATATCATAAATTATCCAACCAATAGTCGTCTTATGATCTTTAAGCACCTGAATGAGCTTCTCCTCTTGTAAATCTGAGAGGTTCTTGGCAATGATCACAGGAAATGTGTCATTTTCACCTAGGTAAACATACTTAAGATGCTCTGGAAGGAGTTTCAGTTCCAGGTTAGGTGCCTATATCACAGAAGGTAAAAGTTTCTCATTAGATATGGGTAATTCAAGGAACAAAACATCATACCTCATTTGTGGTAGGGCTTCTAAGAATACCATAACTTTCTCTACATCTTCAGTCACTTGTACATCCCATTTCAGCCTCTTGGGAGTTTTCATCTCCAAGTGCTCACTAATGGCGACCTCCAAATTGTCTTTGACAGTCAACTCAAATAATTGTTGTGCTAAAAAATCAATAATATCAACTGCAAATACAGAATGTAAATCACTAGGATATCTCATGGCCTTATAGATATTGAAACGAATAACTTCCCCATTGAATTCCACAGTGAAAGTCCCATCATGAACATCTATCTTTGTCCACATAGTTTTTAGGAATGGTCTTCCTAGCTGTATCGGTGTTGGGTTGGGAGATGTCTCATCCTCTATCTCTAGAACATAAAAATCTGCCAGAAAGACTAATTCATTTACCTGCACCAGAACATCCTCTACAACTCCCTTTGGATATGTGTTAGAACGGTCAACAAGTTATATAATTACACCAGTTTCCTCAAGTGATCCAAGATTTAAATAAGTATAAATAGAATAAGGCATCACATTAATTGATGCTCCTAAATCTAACATAGCTTTTTCAAACCTGGTATTACCGATTATGCAGGGAATGGTGAAAGTGCCTGGATTTTTGCTCTTAGGTGGAAGCTTCCTTTGTAGCACTGTTGAGATGTTTTCCCTCACACTTATTTGCTAATTATTTTTCAGCTTTTCTTATTGGTGCATAATTCTTTTAGGAATTTGGCATAGTGTGGCACCTGCTTTATTGCATCTAAAAGAGGTATATTTACCTCCATGTTGTGGAAGGTCTCCAGAATTTCCTCATCTTGCTCCTTCTTTTTAGACTTAGTAAACCTGTTGGGAAAAGGTTGAGGAGTAACATAGGAAGAGTTAGGCATTTTTTCACTTACCTTAGGGGATGACGAATATCAATGGATGGTTCACCTTCATCTTCCTCCAGAATAGCTTTCCATTTTTGTTCTGCCTTTGTGGATGGCATGCTTGATAGTGCATGTTGTGAAGTTTCAAGCGGCTTTCCACTTCTCATTGTGACTGCACTAGCATTCTCCTATGGGTTAACCACAGTCTGAGATGGGAGTTTTCCTGATCATTGTGCTTTCAACTTACCCACCGTTGAGCGATTATATACCTAAATAAATAAGTAAATAATCGCACTAGTTTTACTTGCAAGTGCATAAGGTCGACAGTGTAGTGTAGTGTGCGAAAGCAAGATCATCTCCACAGGGATTGGTAAAGTTCAGTTTTTAGAATTCGTTTCTTTAAAGTTAAAAAAAATAAAATAACTGTTGAATATGAGTGATAATAATAAAGACATAGGGCTTTGATATCCACCACTAGTTATACTTTTCCAATTGTATAATGTATCAGTGCACTAGCCTTATCATGCATACCTACTGGTTGTCAACCTAAGGGCATGGTATCTACTCCTTAAGCTATTGATTTTCCTAAGCAACGAGTTAGGCATGGTATCTACTTTAACTCTTTTCTTCCTTAAGGGATTCAGCATGGTGTCTGCTTGAGTTGTTCCCTAAGAAAGCATAAATACTATGAAAATCGATAACCACATGAGACCTAGGGAATGGTATCTACTCCTGGTTTCCCATGTTGATTAACCCGGGTATCCGGATAAGATACCCCTAGTTACTAATGTTAGACCTAGGACTCGGTCATCCAAATTGATCTAACTAACAGCCCATACCACATGCATCGCTGGCCATACACACACATATGAGGAATTTAAATAAGCACAGGCATTAATCAAGTTAAGCAACATAATAAAGGCTATTGGCAAAGATTTATCAATGAATAAATATATGAGAAAGCATAACTAGGGCTTCAATCGAGCCCTATAAGAAAGTTAGTTACACATGCTGTTTAAAAACATCATATATAAACTAAACATAAAGAGAAGAATAAACCCAAGAGAAGAGGCGTCAATTCTCTCACAAAGCTTACAACTCCAAGTAAGAGCTAAGAGAAGTGTTATCTAAGTTGTCGTCATTTGTGTGTGCTTTACAGGTGTATTTATAGGTCTTTGAGAAGTCCTAGAAGCCTTATGAGTTCCTAAACTTTCCTAAAACAACAACTTTATTATTTCCAAAATAGGATTCTACAGTTTACTGTTCACGCACGTACATGTGCGCTCGATCGCATGTGTCTTGTGTGCGCACGATCGCACTGTGCACTCGATCACATTGCATGGTGCGATCGATCGTAATTTGTCCAGAGGCTGCTCCAAGAATTCCAAGCTTCTTCCTTTAATTGCCAAAACTGCTTCTTTTTCACCAAGACCCTATGAAAACATGTAAAATACACAAATGAAGTAAAAGAGACTAAATTAACGTAACTAAGGACCTAACAAATGTAAATAAGGGAGCTTAAATATGAATATTTAAGCACCTATCACACCCCCAAACTTACATATTGCTAGTCCCTTAGCAATACAAAATTAAAAACTAAAACAAGAAAAACACATATCAATCCAATGTTCATGGCGTCAATCAAAGGTTTAGATTTTACACAAAACTATGATGCGCATTCATGAGCAAGCTTAACAAGTATAAACATATTTTTGCAATGAATAACAGTTTTGAACATAAATCATTTTCATGAGGAAGTTTAAAGTATCACAAGTTTGACTTTAATGTGTGGTGACTAGCACATAAAAGATTGGGTTTCCAAATAATTCAAAGGTGTAGTGTTTCGATTACCCAAGATTCACCAAACATCCTATCAGAGTCAACAAAGATGGCATAGACTTTTATTTGTGAGATTTTTGCCAAGTTAGTTCCCTTAAGCTTTCTTGTTGACTCGTGTAATGAGCGTTTAGCCAATAACTCCCAAACCAGATGGTTTTAGGGCATTAGGTGTAAAGATACCCCTAAGGACTTACTAACTCGAGTCAATAAGGCTACAAAACTAACTGGTCTTAATGCTACCATTTAGAATTTTCTACCTTTTGACATGACACTCAATGCTTACTGAGGCAAGAGGGTCAGTTACTCAGTGAAAAGTTCTTTTTAATGATCGTTTAAGATTTTTCACCTTCTGACGTGGCACTCAATGCTTACTGAGGCAAGAGGGTCAGTTACTCAGTGGAAGATTTGTTTTATTGATCATTAGGAGCATTTTTTTTCTTTTTGAGCACTGATAAATCTTTTCTATTTTAATATGCTAAAATGTCAATCTAATAGGTCATTTAGTTCGCAGTCAAGCAAAAGAAATATACAAATCCAAATAACATGTCATACCCCACACAATTATGTGCTAATGTGCTCGTGATAGTTTAGGTTAAACTTGTGAATTTTTAAATGCCTAAAAAGCAGTTATCTAGGTTCAAAACTTGATTATTGGCCTATATGTTCAAAGTGTTAAGCTCGCTGATGAAGTCGAATCATAAAGTTTGTTGAGATCACAAAAAAGTTTATTGGACAGAATGAACATGCATTTATCTATGAAAATAGCAACAAAACAAAAAAATGTGGGACAAAGTGAGTGTGTGAATGTGTCCCCATACCCCCAAACTTAAATTGCACATTGTCCCAAATGTGTGAATAGCATGGAAAGAGCTGACCTGAAAGATGGAGAACTGATGGCTGACATGGCTCGTGGCACGCCCCTAAACTTCAACTGGATACACTCATGCTGTCCTCGAAAAAGAAAGAAAAACAGACATAAAATGGAAAACAAGTAATAAACAACAATAGAAAAGTAAACTATGAAATACTAATAATAAACTATGAAAAGGATATGCTTTGGGGTGCTTCCCATGAGCACTAAGTTTAACGTCTTCAGCTAGACGTGATATCCTCTCAACGTTAGTCTTTTGGTAGGGAGTACTTAAAGCCCGCTTCATATGGCTCAAATGTTCTTGGTGGTGATGCACATTCATCATGACTCAATCTTTTCAAATGCGATTTCTTTTTATCACCCGGTCTTGGATGCATAGGATAAACTTCAAGGAGGTGCATAGCTTCAAATATGTCATCAGGGACAGTTTTTTATGCAGGCTCAATATTCGATCTTTTGAAGCTATGGGTGAGGGCGGCTTCTAATGGCTCAGTGTGATGGACCTGAAAAGCTTGCTTGACAACATTTTGCATCATACATTCATTAAAACATTCATCATTATTATCATTTTGGGGTAATTTCATTGCATCAAATATCTTAAATTCTATTGTCTCACCATTTACCATCATACTTACAATACCCTTTTTCACATTAATTATTGTATCAGCCGTTCTCATAAAGGGTCTTCCTAAGATGATGGGCAGAGGTAATGGCATAGCGCATTCTTCAATATCTAACACAATGAAGTCGGCAAAATAAACTCTCCTACCTTTACCAATACATCTTCAAGTATACCTCTAGGTCTTTTGATGCTTCTATCTGCCAATTGCAAAGTGATAGAGGTTGGTTGAAGCTCCCCCAAACCTAGCTTTTTAACTACTGTATAAGGTAGCAAATTGACAGTTGCTCCTAAATCTAGTAATGTTTGCTCAAACAACTGATCACCTATCCTACAGGGAATAGTAAAACTACCCGGATCATTTAGTTTTGGTGGTAGTTTTCTTAACAAAACCGCACTTACCTCTTCAGTTAGAGCCACTGTTTCATGTTCTTGAAGCTTTCTTTTATTAGTGCAACAATCTTTTAAAAATTTAGCATAAGCAGGGATTTGTTTAATTGCATCTAATAAGGGAATGTTAATTTCTACTTTTCTTAAAGTTTCAAAGATATCAAGCAATTTATCTTTCTTTGGCGTTACTAACCTTTGAGGGAATGGTGGTGCATTCCACTTCTCTACTTCACTTACCTTGGATGTGGATGGATTAGCTGGAGATGCTTGAGCAGGCTCATTAACTCCTATGATCTTACCATTACGGAGAGTTGTAACGGCTTTTAGCTGCTAATGTCCTCTTGGATTTGGTAGTGTTTGTGCATGGAGTTCACCTTGCTTTCTTTCGCTTAGCTCCTTAGCAAATTGCCCCATTTGTACCTCTAACCTTTGAATTGCTTGCTCATGTGTTTGTTTTTGCTGATCTAATGAAGTCATCAATGTTGTCATTAGTTGTTGTTATTGAGTGGCTAATTGCTTTACAAGACTTTCTAGATTATCCTTCTTGGGTTCTGGAACTGGTTGGGCTACTTTATGGAAGTTCCTTTGTTGCTCTTGAAGGTTCAAGGTGTTTTGATTGTTGCTCCATGAGAGGTTGGGGTGGTCTCGCTATCCAGGGTTGTATGTATTTGCATATGCATCATTCGGTCCCATATAGTTTGTTTGCTCAGGATCTGTAGAAGAATACAAATGGCAGGTCTTAGTAGTGTGATCAAATTGAGAACATAAAGCACATACCTGGCTTTGTGTACCTTGTGGTCGAGGAGATGTGTTTTGAGTAGACATGGCTTTTACAATCATATCTAGCCTCATATCTAGCTTCATCTCCAAAGCAACTATTTGGACAGAGGGTCCACCATTCAGAGTAACCTCATACATACCTTTGCTCTTGACTCTTTGTCTACCTCTAGAGGAGAATTGTTGAGTATGCTCACTCAATGCCTCAAACAGTTCCATGACTTTTTCACTGCTCTTCTCTATCAGCACACCTCCATAACCAGAATCAGCAATACCTTTATTCATGTCATTTAGACCTTCATAAAAGGCTAGTACCAGCTCATCTTGAGGTAGGTTGGGGTGTGGGTATTTGAGTAATAGCTTGTTGAAGTGTCCCCATGCCTCAAAGAACAGATCTCCATCCCTTTGTTGGAAGGATTGGATCTCCTTCCTCATTTGCCTCGTCTTTTGGGCTAGGAAGAACTTCCTTAGAAATTTGCCAGCCAACTCCTCTCAAGTGTGGATTGAAACTGCAGGCAAAGAATTGTACCATAGTTTAGCATTATTTTTTAAGGAAAAGGGAAATAGAATTATCCTTATTCCTTTTTGGTCTAGGCCTTGGATATGCTAGAACTTGCAAAGATCGAAAAATTCCCGGAGGTGTAAGTGTGGATCTTCATTGGGTGTACCCCGAAAGTGAGTTAGTGCACTCAGTATTTATGGAGATATGTAGTAATTGCCTTCTGCCTTAGGTTGATATACAATGCATGATGGCTGAATAAGGTTCCGTGGGGTGAAGGATTGCTTCATCGGTATTCGTGCAGGTGGTTGCTGGTTTTCGAGCTATTCCGTCATTGGAGCTTCATTCTCGAATTCTTCTTCGTTCTCCTTGAAGTTGTCCCTAAGCCTTTGTCGGATGGTCTGTTCAAGCTCGGGATCAAGGGAAAAATTTGTTGGATGTTGGGATCGAAGTCCGTGCATTAATCAGAAGAAACAGCTTCAGTGCAGCAGTTCAACTCTGCTACTCGGATACTTTTTGCCCTAAATGCGCTCGATCGCCCAGGAGGTTGCGATCGATCACACGTACCACAAAAAGTACGATTAGTGCCAGAAATAGAAAGGAAGTCAATTAGGGTTTGAAGAATAAAAATAAAAGTAAAAAAACAGAAACTTAAAATTTTTAGAAAATTTTAAAGCATAATAAAAATAATGACGAAAATAATTCTAAAAGAAAATTTAGCGCAATCCCCGCCAACGGCGCCAAAAACTTGTTGAGCGATTATATACCTAAATAAATAAGTAAATAATCGCACTAGTTTTACTTGCAAGTGCACAAGGTCGACAGTGTAGTGTAGTGTGCGAAAGCAAGATCATCTCCACAGGGATTAGTAAAGTTCAGTTTTTAGAATTAGTTTCTTTAAAGTAAAAAAAAATAAAATAACTGTTGAATGTGAGTGATAATAATAAGGACATAGGGCTTTGATATCCACCACTAGTCATACTTTCCCAATTGTATAATGTATCAGTGCAGTAGCCTTATCATGCATACCTACTGGTTGTCAACCTAAGGGCATGGTATCTACTCCTTAAGCTATTGATTTCCCTAAGCAACGAGTTAGGCATAGTATCTACTCTAACTCGTTTCTTCCTTAAGGGATTCAGCATGGTATCTGCTTGAGTTGTTCCCTAAGAAAGCATAAGTACTATGGAAATCGACAACCACATGAGACCTAGGGTATGGTATCTACTTTCGGTTTCCCATGTTGATTAACCTGGGTATCCGGATAACATATCTCTCGTTACTAATGTTAGGTCAGGACTCGGTCATCCAAATTGATCTAACTAACAGGTCCATACCACATGCATACGCCGCCATACACATACATATGAGGAATTTAAATAAGCACAGACATTAATCAAGTTAAGCAACATAATAAAGGCTATTGGCAAAGATTTATCAATGAATAAATATATGAGAAAGCATAACTAGGGCTTCACTCGAGCCCTTTAAGAAAGTTAGTTACACATGTTGTCTAAAAACATCATATATAAACTAAACATAAAGAGAAGAATAAACCCGAGAGAAGAGGCATCAATTCTCTCCCAAAGCTTACAACTCCAAGTAAGAGCTAAAAGAAGTGTTCTCTAAGTTGTCGTCATTTGTGTGTGCTTTACAGGTGTATTTATAGGTCTTTGAGAAGTCCTAGAAGCCTTATGAGTTCCTAAACTTTCCTAAAACAACAACTCTATTATTTCCAAAATAGGATTCTGTAGTTTATTGTTCACACCCGTACATGTGCGCTTGATTGCATGTGTCTTGTGTGCGCATGATCGCACTGTGCGCTCGATCGCATTACATGGTGCGATCGATCACAATTTGTCTAGAGGCTGCTCCAAGAATTTCAGGCTTCTTCCTTTAAGTGCCAAAACTGCTTCTTTTTCACCAAGACCTTATAAAAACATGTAAAACACACAAATGAAGTAAAAGAGACTAAATTAACGTAACTAAGGACCTAAAAAATGTAAATAAGGGGGCTTAAATATGAATATTTAAGCACTTATCACCCACTGTTATAGCTAGTTGGCTCATTTAATTCTCCAAACTCTGGATACTTGCCTTGGTTTCCTATTGAAATTGCATTGTATTGGTAGTAAGGGTTTTTACTATATCTTCCAGAGATGTACCTGAGTTTTGTGGAGTGGGTTGAGGTTTAGCTTGGTATGGCTGTTGCATCCTTTGTTGATTGAACCTCAGTGGCCGATTGAGAATGGCATTTGGAGCATTTTGTTGATTTCTCCATAGCTAAAATTAGGACGATCCCTCCATCCAGTAATTTATGTGTTGGAGAAAGGGTCATATCTCTGCCTTTGTTGACCTGGAAATCTGCCCATGGCGTTAGCTTGCTCCATGTTGCCTTTTTGCAAATTTGGCCACATGTCAGTTGGATGCCCTATCATCGAACAAACTCCACATGGTTTGGCTTGTTGCATATTCTCCACAACCATTTGTTGCATGAGTGAAGTGAGGTGGGTAAGTTGTTGCTTAATTGTTGTTGTCCTTACCTCATTCACTTTCTTTGGTGGTGGTGGTGGTTCATGCCGGCTACTGAACTGTTGGGAGTTAGCTGCCATGTTTGCAATCAAATTCCTTACAACTTTCGGCATTTTATCCAATAAGGCTCCCCCACTAGGAGCATCAATCATAATTGTCTCCATTGGCATTAATCCCTCATAGAAATATTGGATGAGGAGTTGTTCACTAATTTGGTGGTGAGGGCAGCTAGCACATAGTTTCTTAAAACGCTCTCAGTATTCATAAAGTGATTCTCCATTGTACTGCCGAATACCACATATTTTCTTCCTGATGTTGGCAGCCTTTGATGTAGGGAAATACTTCTCCAGAAATAGCCTCTTCATATCATTCCATGTGGTTACAGTGCCGGAAGGTAAATAGTAGAGCCATTCCTTTGTTGAATCAGCCAAAGAGAATGGAAAGGCTCTCAACTTGACTTGCTCTTCAGAAATTTCGGTCGGTTTCATGCTTGAACACACCAAATGAAATTCCTTGAGATGCTTATTTGGGTCTTCTCCTAAAAAACCGTGGAATGTCAGCAGGAGATGAATCATTCCTAATTTAAGTTCAAAAGCAACATTTAGAGTAAGATACTCAATACATAATGGTTGTTGATCAATGTTCGACACCGCTAACTCCTTAAGTGTTATGTTATTCAATGTCATCTTTTCGTAATCAGAGTAGTCCAAATCAGCTGATGAGTCGCTTGATGAACTAGATGGGAAGGCAGTGTGGATTACTCGATCAAATGTTTATGAGATGGGTCCTTTTGATCTAAGTTGTAGAGACTCCGATGTATTCAAATTTACCTGAAAAAAGAAGAAGAAAAACAAACTAAGAAAATAAAAAGCAAAAACTGAAAACAAATTAAAAATAAAAATAAGAAATTAACAAATAAGAAATTTAATGTATTAATTTAACAATCCCTGGCGACACGGCGCCAAAATTAGGCATGCCAAAAAGCAGACATGTAAATTAATTTCTTGCTTTAAAAATTATCGTATGAAATATAGTGGGAAGCAAAGGTCATTTCTCATAGAGGATTGTAAATTAATTCAATTAAACACTTAATTGTTAAAAGAAAAAAAAATAATTAAACTAAATAATTTCTAAACTAATTTAAATTCAAAACAACCTAATAAACTAATTGGGTTTTTTTTTTAAATGATTAACTAAAAATTACGAATAATGAGTGACAACTAAAATATTATTCAAAATTGAATAAAATTTGTAACAATAACGAGAAAACTGATCAAATGATCATTCTTCACCACTAGACATGAAATGATGAATCAATATCAAAGTTATCCCCAAATTCCTAATAAAATTACCAACTGTAGATAATAATAAGCTCTATTAACCCAATCTTTCCTTAGTTTGTCGTTAAGTAAAACAAGCTCTTTACTTAATCTTTATCTATTAAATAACCTATAATAAGCTTCTAAATTTAATTTAATAGAAGCATTAGGTTAAGAAAGATAGGTTGATTCAAGAAACAAACGCATAAGCTCGGTTCATTTATCTTGAGTTATGTTCCATATAATAATCACACGAAAATATCCTATTATCAATGATTACTAACTGCTACCATTGATTAGAAATTCAAGACTATTACGGATCAAGATTCCTAACCTAGCAATAGATAATTACCCTATTTCACTTGGTTGGCCACCCTGAATAAAATAAAATAATAATCATAAACAATTTTATTAGAAATATGGATAATAATCTCTGAATATTCAATCACAAAATCATGTCTAGGGTTTTGAAATCACCCTTAACCAAAAATAAAATTAGCTAGACATAATCCTAAAATTAAAAACAAAATAAATATTCATAGACATGAAAGATGGGAAGAATTAAGAATGAACGCGAACAACAATAATCTTGAAGAGTCTTCTATGCAGATAAATCTCCTTAATCACCAATAGGAGCTACGTTCTTCCCAATTTTCTCTTCTATCTTTTTTTGGTCTAAGAAAAATCTATTTTTTTACAAGGCAAGGACAACCGGCCTTATATAGGAAAACTCCTATAAAAGAAAATAAAAGTACAATAATACTACTCCTTCTAGGAAAACATGAAATAGGAAAGTAACTAAAAGGAAACATAACACAAAATAGGAAAAAGTGCAGCCTAGGAAAAGGAAAGATATTGAAATGGGAAATGCTTCTACTACTAGGAAATTATGAAATAGGAAAGCAACTACAAGGAAATATGACACAAAATAGGAAAAAGTGTCGCACCAGTAAAACTGGTATATATATGGAGGCTCACAATATTCATAGAGTTTTTTTTTTTATTGCTCTATCTAGCTATATGGGCTGTGGCCCATGTCAGTTGACATCCCTAGCCAAACTCTACGGAACAGACGGTCGCAGCATGCAAAACCCATGCTGATGCACGCGTCCTTCGAATTCAGCTATTTTCCTTTAATAAAACGACCTCATCTCTCTCATTCTGACTCCGATTTTTGAACCGTTTGATCCTAGACGTTCCAGATCTTTTTGCCAATATTATTTTTTTATCTAAATATTATCTTTAAGCACCTGTGACATGAAAATACACCAAAAATACCTGTGATTCTAAAAAACACATTTTTAAGACTATTAAGTAAAAATGCAAGATTAAAACCTAATTTCCCACAAATAATACCGATAAATCACTAAGTATTAGTTTATTTTCAAGTACTCATCAAAAACAATGCAAAGAAAAAAGAACACCTAGACTTTTTGTATCCAAAACTTTTATCAAGAAATAATAAAGCCCAAAATCTCATGTTTTATTAATGTAGTAAAGTAGTTTTTACAATGTTCTTTCGAAATGTAATGAATTATTTTCATTAATGCAAAGTTATATTGATTTCCTCTAAATGCAATCAAAGAATGGCCATATTCTTGCGTAATTTCTCCCTTTTTTTATTTTTTTTATTTTCTTTACTTTAACTTTTGGTTAAACTGCTTTTATGCGTTTTCAACTTAAAGAGTTTTTCTCTTCTTTTTTTCCATTTGTTTTTATTTTGATAATGACTCTAACTTTTGCTTAGGTCACCCTTGTAGGTTTTCAACCTAATGAGTCTCTTAATTTTTTTTATGGGGAAAAATGAGCATTAAATAAGATATTTCTTTAGCTTATCTAGGTTAATGGGTTCTGAAAATTCGTTTCCATCAACATCAGTGATTTGGCTGCACCTCCACTATGGACCAATCCGCTTTGGCTTAAACTTTCTGCTAGGATCAAAGTTAGGTGGGAAAAATTCCTTCAGGACCAAATCATCCTCATTGAGATTTTTTGTTGAAGGCTCTAGAAATTCTTCTTTAGTAACCTTGTACATGATAAAGGGCTCTTAGTCTCTTCTCAACTATAAGGACCAACTCTTTATAACAAGCACACAACCATTCTTATTCAGAAACTTGACTTTCCAAAGTGATTTTCAAGGAAGGGATCTCAATCTTAATAGGGAGTACTGCTTCCATACCATATACCAAACCATATGGAGTTACACTAGTGGATATTCAAAATGATGTTTGATACCCCCACAGAGCATATGGTAACTTCTTATACTAATCCTTATATATCTTAGTCATCTTCTTTATGATCACCTTGATGTTATTTTTAGCAACTTTGACAACACCATTGGTCTAAGGATGATAGGTGGATGACTTGTGATGCACAATCTTGTATTCTTGAAGAAAATCTAGTACTTCTCCTTGAAAGTGAGAAACCATCCATAAAGAAAAATAAAGAATGACCAAAGGTGTTATCTTCGAGCATGTCAATGTGGGGAAATGGAAGATCATCCTTTATTTTAACCTTCTTAGGATCATGGTAATGAACACAACAATAGATCCTACCATATTTTTCAAAACTGGAACAATGTTGGCAACCTAATATGGATACTTAGCAACCATGAGAAATTTGGCTTTCAACTTTTTCATGATCTCCTCTTTGATTTTCATAACTCATTCATGTTTCATGAGTGTCAACTTTTGCTTTACTAGTTTTATGTAGAGGAATGTGATGTTGTGCAAGTTGAGGAACTATGCCAGGAACATCCTCTTATTATATTTGAGAATTCATTCAAAAGTGTGACAAGTTGTTCTTTTTCTTATGCTGAAAGAGTGTTGCCAATTTTGATTTCTTTAGTATTGTCATTTGTTCCAAGATTAATGGAGATAGATTCATCAAATTTTTGTTGAGCTTTGTATTTTTCTTCACTTTCATCAATTTCATTGTTTTGGGCCTAATTATTATAAGATAAAACAAGTGGATGCTCAGACTCTAAGCATACTTCATTAATAAAATCAAGATTTTTAGATTTTGTATATCTCTCGACCTTATAGTTTTAAGACTCGGAACATCAAAGTTAAAAAAAGACTCAGACTCGAACTTGGACTCTGAGCTAGAACTTGAACTTGAACTTGAACTTGAAAAGGAAATAGACTTGAACTTAGACACTAAACTGGACTTTGAAAATGAAACTCTTTACCACTCGTAGGTGGCCAAAAATTAAACCTAAGACTAGACTTATTTTCGAACTTCCAAGCATTGACTATACCATTAACTGGACAAATGAGTTGGGAGGGATTGACTACAATAGCTCCTTTGCTTATCTTAAACAAGGATTCTATGGCTTAATGCTCCATCTCTTTTATCCAGTCACTCTCCCGCTCTTCCAAAGGTTTGAATTTATCATTACTTTCCTAATCCACTTCAACATCATCAAAAATCTTAAAGCCCAAGTACAACACCAATTTTTTACTTTACTTTCCATAGAGGGTTCATATCCTAACTCTTGACAGTTCTCATTACAAACAATGTTAGGGAAATGAGGGATGCTGTTATGAGTTTTAAATTACTAGCAAGCACATGAGTCGTTTGCAGTATAGCGTTGTGCAAGTGCGAGGTCGAATCCACAGGGAATTGTGTTATGAAAATATATTTTTAATCTAAACTAACTTTATCTTAACCTAGTTCCAAATTGTGAATGATATTGCAAAAAAAATATAAACTAAACTAAGTTGATTTAAAAACTAATAATTAAAACACTTAGGTTTCTGAATCCACCCCACCGAAATTAAGCATATATGTCCTAAAAAATAGCCTATCAAAAGATTCCATGAATCCAACTATAAGACAAAAAACAAAGAATATCCTAATTAAACCAAAAGTGTCCAATGTATCCGCTCTTAACAAATCACAAAGGAAATCCAATTTAATTGAAAACAATTCAATGTATCCATCAGATGAAACACAAGGAATATCCAACAGAACAATTTAAACTCAATCAATCATAAGATTAACTCAAATAATTGACAGAACATTTATACTAAAAATTGTCAGATTTGTACAAGCAAATCTGAACTACTACGCCAAACAACGGTGGGGCTTCATCTTCAACCTTAGCTGAAGAGTCTAGCCACTCATAACTATGAAACTAAAATTCATAATAAAAATTCTAAACATTCAAACTAAAACAACTAAATAAAAAGAAATAAATAACTTTACATGGGAGAAATTCCACTCGCTGATGGGCGGCGCTTCCCCTCGTGGTAGCAATGCCTTCGGGATCCACTAGAATGCTAGCGGAAGTCCACCAGTAAACACCAAAGTGGCTCAGGAATTGTACATTAAAGATGAAGTGAAGAAGGGCTTATATAGGGAAATATCACAAGTGCAATATGCTTCCAATCCGATGTGGGATACTGCAGATTCCAGTTTTTGCTCTTTGACATTTGTCTACTAAAACTGCCATAACTTTCTCTAGAAAAATCATTTTATTGATTCATAAAATTTTCCAAAAAACAGACATCGGGATCTTTCCAAGCATGTATGGCTCATCTCGTGGTTCTTCCTGAATCAATACAGTTAAATCCTCAAAAATGGCTGATCTGTCACGCTGAAATCATGCACAGCCTGACCTTTGTCTACTAAAACTACCATAAGAAAAATCATTTTATTGATCCGTAAAATTCCCCATAAAATAGACATCCGGATCTTTCCAAGAATATATGGCTCATCTTCTGGTTCTTCCTAAATCAATACAAATTAATCCTCAAAAATGGCTGATCTGCATGAGCAATTCTGGAAATTTAGTGAAACTTCTTTCAAAGCTTGTAAACCTGTAAAACAACGAAACAACTCAAAGTAACAAATTCTTAAGCTAACAAGTGTAAATTAAAGGGCCAAAATATGCAATATTTGGAACTCATCAGATGCCTTAGAAGTTTTTGCCTAAACCTTTGCCTTGATGATAAACCATCTTACTCATTGTTGGGGGAAATATTTTATTTCGTAACACATGGCTATATGAGGGACGCGTGGTGATAAATATAGTGTTTCTAGTGATAGTGTGATGCTTGTGGTCATAGTGGATTTACTTTTTACAGCGAGAAAATGATATCAGTGTCTAGCATCGTAAGGGTCCACATTTGTAGAAACAATGATTGCAGTCTATGACAACAAATTCTACCCTTGTAGAATACACCACAACCTAGGTTATTTGGAAATTAGGTCCAGAGTTTCCACCAAGAAAATTTCACTACTAAAGCAAACCATCTATTGCTATTTGTATCATCCTACAAAAAGAAACTTAGAAACAAGCAAGGCGAGGATATTGAGCAGAGAGAGATAATATAATACGATAGTAAGTAAAGATTGTCTTAGGTAAAAAAGGCAGTAAGTAAATAGTGTGATAGGTAAATACTACAGTAATTAGAAACGATAGTCAATAATTATGGCGATAAATACTGAGAGCAAAGATAAAGTAGTGATATGATATTCAGTAATGAATAGGCCCACGTATGGATATGGGGTGGGGAGAAGAAAAATGATGCAATGTTTGGGAATGCACAAGTGATAGTGGGATTAGCTTCCAACAATAGTAGTAAGAGATGGTGTGTCTTAAATAGTATTGATCACCTTGACAAATGTGCAGAATGTGTTTACGATGGTGGTGAAACACGATTTGTTGGTGTTCAGGTATCATAGAAAGAAATATAAGATACCATAACGGTGTTAGGTGTGCTTGTAGCAATAGAAAAAGTTACAGCAAAGTTGTTGTGTTTTTTAGAGCTTTAATGAAAGTGTTGTAGGGTGTGTGGCGACAAAGGACCACTTTAGTAAAGTTTTTACGTGAGATGGAGGTCGACTTTGGTGTTTAAGGGTCAGAGATTTGATAGTTAGTGAAGAAACAAGAGTTGTATGTGCACCTTGTTTTCCTCTATTTTGCTCTTCAAAACAGAGCTTTTGTGTTTGCTTTTAATAACTCTTAGCTTGTTGTTACCTCTTAGATCTTTTTTAGGCCTTTCTGATTTTGGAAAATGAATAGGGTTTATATAGAGAAGGGAAGTATCAATTGTGTGGATGGGAAGCTTAGCACTGAATCACATATGAATTATTGAGGAAATCCATATATTACAGCTGCTATTGTTGGCTTGATAGAGGAGCTCTGCACAACACTATTCATCATCTTTTACTATTTCAGTACTACAGTAATAATGAAGATGATGATGAACAGTGGCTTAAATAGTGTTTTGGGCATGTAAGGGAGTCATCAACTACTGTTTGAGTGCTAGATCTTCTCAACAGTGGGAAATAGTGTGTAAACAGTAGCTTGAATAGTATTTCTACAGAAAGTAGTATGATTTCTACATTATGATAATGGTGAGCCAAAATCTTGGTTAATTGAGAGATTTCTGTGGGATTGAAGAAATATACTGATACCCAATAAATAATTAGTCCCAGAAATTTGTAAAATAGTTAGTGGCTAGATAAGAGAAATGGGCTTAGATATGTTGTTGTAAATGTAGTAAAATGGTAAAATGGAAGCTAATTAGTGTGTGCTAAGTGTGCATAATGAATCTATAGATAGCCATGTGGATTCCAAGCGTCTACAAGTCTTGCAAGAGGTGCTTAAGTTCAACTTAAGCAAGTGTGAACTCACTTAGTTACCATAAGGTTATAATCATGTTCTCATTTACCAACCAAACAAAAATCCCTACGTGAGACCCTTAGGGGGTGGCTTGGGATCCACATGATACATAATGTGTGTGTATGCATAATAATATAGCAAGATCTTTAGAAAGTGATGTGTGTTTGGGGTTACACCCTTTTACCTTTTGCTGACATTATAACTCTTTTGTGGGTTTCTTGGACACATCTATTAGGCTTTATTGTTTGGGATAGCTAGGCTGGCCTTACAATGGTCTCTATTTGGCTTGGAGGTTGTTATTGGACCAATTATAGCCATGGCTCGTATTATTACAGTAGCTCATGCTTGATTCTCAATTTCATTCAACGGATAATTTTATTGATGTAAGCTCTTATAATGCTTTTGGGTAGATAAAAGTGTTAGGTCAAGGCTCATGTAGTAGTTATTCAACCAAACAGGCCCTTGTGTTTGCCATGTTGTGATCAAGAGTTATGATTCACTCAAGCTAAGGTACCTCATTAGTTTTGTACTATCTGACAACTATTTAGGTCATTATTTTACTAAATCCATGTTATGGTCAAGTGTTATGACCATACAAGCTTTGTTTTACAAAGGTACCTCTTTGGCTATGTAGTAGTGAAGGTTTAGGAGGGCCTTCTTACAACTGTTTCCTTAAAACCTTATGATTGTATGTCCAAGTATTTGAGAAGAGGTTGCAAGGAGCCATTTAAGTGTTCTTAGGCATTTTGAAGTGGGCCAAGACTTGTAAAATGGGCCAATGATGCTATTGTTTGAGGGAAATAGGTCTTTAATGAATTGAGCACCGAGAGATAGGTTGTTTAGGATTTGTTAGTTGAGGCAGTAGTATAGAGGAGGAGAAGTGTTTAGGTGTCTTGATATGTACGTCTACATTTTGAAAGGGCTAGTAAGGTGCTTTAACATGGTCATGAAGAAATGGGTATCAAAACTCATCATACTCTCAACCATGAGGTTCTTGGAAATATCAACCATATCAACAGTGAAGTCAGAGCCGTTCAAAGTAAACTCACTAGTTTCAATATCAACTCCTAGCACATCTATGATAACTTGATTCCCTCCTATAGTTATTACTCAATTTTCTCCCTCGATTTTGTCCAATTGATGCAAATTCGAGGGAACAACTCCAAAAGAATGGATCCAAAGTCTTTTTAACAGTAGGTTAAAGAAAGTAGACACATCAATCACATAGAACTCAATCTCACCACTCATTCGTCCTATATTAGTACTTATTGTGAACACACCAATCAAACTTCTTCTAGTATTATCATAGGCTTAAACAATATAGGAAGCAGACATGAGCTCTTTGGAACTAACTCCTAAGCATTGCATATTATGCAAAGGACAAATATTGAGTGCAGAGCCATTATCAATCATTACCTTGGGTATATTGTTTCATAGAATTCTAAGGTGATATCGAGGGACTTGTTACGATTCACGTTTTGAGGTGGTAATTCTTCATTGGTGAAGATTATCTCTTTAATAGTTTTCTCAGTGATAGTTATAAAAGTTATAATTTTCTCAAGTGTAGTATCAACAGGAATTTTCATTTTGACTAAAGCTTTCTTATGAGGATAATAGGCTTTTAAAAAACCCCACACAAAGACATTAGCATACGTCTTCTTCAATTGTTTGATCATTCGATCTCCATCATATTCAGTCACTATCTCTTTACCTTTTACAACAACCTTAGCATTGGAACTCTCTCATTTTCCTAAATGGTTTTATGTAAGATTGGGAGGCCTGAAACTTCTACCACCTTGAGTCACTTGGTAAAGATCTTGGAACTTATCATCCTCTTTGATCTCTTAATCAAAGGCCCGCTAAATCTCTTCGTTAGAATCCTAAAACTCCTCATCATCATCGCTTCTCACACGTTCACCATCAATCTCTTGCCAAAAGTTATGGATGGTCATGATATAGAAGGCTTCTTGTAGATCATTGGGGTGGAAGGTGAATAAGGTAAGTAGTCTATTTGGGGTAATGAAAATAGTAAAAGTCATCATTTTGGTCAATGTTGTCTAGGAAGTTGATACGATTCATTGGGAGGACATTTTGGTAGTTTAGTAAGGGATTTTTATGAATATTTGGGAGAAACTTTGGGTTTGGGAAGGTCTCCACTATCAATGAGATCTTGGATTGCATGGCGAAGCCGACCACACCTATCATTATTGTGGCCTTCTTGCTGGTGAAAGTCATAATATTCAATAGAGTCATATCTTGGGCCATCTTTATTAAGGTTCACAAGTCCACAAGGAGTCAAAAGGCCTTCTCTAATCAATTTCTCCATAACCTTGGATCTAGAGCAACCTAAATTATCAAACTTTCAATAAATCCTCTCGGTGACCATAGAATTAGCTTCAATGGCTTTTGCATTATCATAGAATTATTCATTTTTCTTTAGTACTTAGGAAAATCATTATTAGGGATTGTACCACTAGTTATTGCATCTTCAACTTGGATTCTTAAGTCACACAATTGTTGGAAAATGGCGAAAGGAATGGCAAAGAGACTTTGAAAGTAGATGGGGTAGAGTTTCTTAAGAACATGATGGACTTGGTATTTTTCAATAGGGCGATTAGTAATTTTGGCCACTCTATATCTCCAACGGGCTATGAATTCAAAAAAGTCTCATTGGGCTTTTGTTTAGTGGTTTCAAGGTCTTTGAGGGTGATATTAATTTGGGTATTGCAAGAATAATTTTTGACGAATTTGGTTGTAATGTCTTCAAGGGTTTTGATTATGGAGGACTCAAGAGAAAAGAAACATTAGAGGGAAGGGACAATGAGTTCTTTGAAAGAGTTGTGGGATAAGAATTTTGGATATTCCAAATAGTCGCATAGCTCTTACATAGTACTTCAATCGATTCTTGGGATTGCAATTGCCATCAAACTTGTTAAGAACAAGCACCTTGAACTTAGGGGGTAGTTGCTCACCAAATGTGGGTGAAATGTGTTCCATTTTTATAGGTACCGCACCTTTTCATCATACCCCATAACTCAAAGCTTAATACCCAAGGTCATGCCCTTCGCGAACGGATGAATAGGAGAGGGTGCGGATCGAAGTGCATTTGTATATGGAAAGATTAACACCTACTAGGTCTAATACAACCCTTTATGTGTAGTAAGGAGGCCCATATCATAGAGTGGGCTTGTAAGTGTTAGCTAGCAATTGTTTCACTGTTATATGACATTTAGGCCTTATAGAGGGATATTTTTCCAAGGGATATATCATATAAGCACAAAGCAGAGATGATGGGTAGAGTCATTATTTGACCTTAAAGGAGGCCAAAATCCTTATCATTGGTTCGTGAGAGATTTACAGCAAGAGATTGGGGTAGGAAAAAAGAATGAATTAAAGCATCCTCACTCTCCTAGGTCGAAATCTAGCCCTCATGCTTTTGGAAAAATATTTAATAGTTAGCTTAAATTATTCATGCTACACACTAAACATACATGCATATCCAAAGCAATTACATTAATCAATCTACAGTTATATCAATCAAACGTACATGAATAGAAATAATTAAATATTGAAAATACATCATTTAAAAGCGTAAAATAACATATTTCACCTGACAACAGAGGTAAACACGTTAAAACATAGGAGAATAAATAATAAAAATAATAAAAAACACGAAATCTAAGAATTTGAGATTACATCAGTCAATCGGGTCTAGGTGGAACCTAACCGATCAAGGGATAGGGTCGGCTGGCCCTAGTGAGGAGCTGATCGGCTCCCCTATTACTGTTTCTTGCAAAATCATATTTTTGACCCAAAAAAAATTTGATTTTCGTCGGTTTTGATCAAATTCAAACAATATGAAATCACGAAAAATCCTAATCTAAATGATGTGAAGATGTACAAATACTAAATACATTTTCTTATCATTACATATAAGATATAAAAAGAAACCTAATCTACATGACGTACGAAATTTGGATGCAACCTAAGACATACTTTGTAAATTAAATCTATGTGATGTGCAAGCAATGTATTAAAGCATTCATAAATTTATGGAGGCTCATAACAAACAATCTCCATTCTTGTAATAAAATTAATTACTCTAATAACCCTTGTTTGTGATCTGATCTTTTTGCATGTTGCGAAAGGATTAATAATGAGGCTAATCCAAAATGTAGAAAAATTTCACGTGTGATGTGGATGCCTTTAGATTATTGATTGTCGTGTATTGGTGGATGAATGCACATTGGATTTAAAATTTGGATCAAGAAATATTGTGAAAAGACTTGGGTTTTTCTTTATGCGTATAGATTTTATGGAGGTTAGGGTTTATGGAAAAATTAGAATTTTAATGGGGATTTAGGGTTTAGGAAAAGAAAATATGGTTGGGAATTTTGCTAGGAAAATTATGGTGGTTTCATATGGTAAAACTAGGGGTTCAAGTAAGCGGTTAGGATGCATCAGATTTGATCTGACAGTGGTCAAGGTTTTTTTTGTAAAGGTAGAAAAACTAAGTTTTCTCGCCACTTTTAGGGTTTCTAGAACCCAAAAATCGAGTTCCAGAATAGTTGAAGGTGAAATAAAAAATTGAGGCAACTCTACGGGTTAGGTCTCGAACCCGACTGACCAGCCTTAGGGCCCATCCAGCCGATTAAATCTGTCCCTCTGGTATTGTATTTTTTTTTTAATTTTTTGGTCCATTTTGTTTCATTTTGATTTGGTTTGATTTGATTTGAGTTTCTTTGATCAATTATCATCCAAATTTCAATTTCTATCACATATTCATCCATCTTGAGATTCTCGGGCCCATATTTCATCATCGGGCCATACATATGGTTCGTTATAATATTTGAAATGAAATTAGATATCTACAACTTGCTTTCTTTTAATTGAGCTTCTCCATAAGCGAAAGTTAAAGGCTATGAGGAACCACAATATCTTTCCAAATATTGGACCGATATAGTGTTGTGCATGTAATGCAAGGAAATATTCTATAGGAAAATAAATGTGTCATGGGAAAAACCATAATAGTGACATGTACCTGACAGCTACAGAGTTGATTTCCATAACTTTTATGATGTATAACCCTACTGAGGAATCTTATGGAAAGACTTGTTCAAGATCAAATTCCACTGAGAATTTTGAGTTGGAGGTACATCTTGGTTGAGGGTTTATAGGAGTTCCTGTTTAAAGGACTTTAATGGGGGACTCCTATTTAAAAATCTTTATGGTTTACACCTATTTAAAGGACTTTTGAAAAAAAATCTTATTTAATGGACTTTATGGTTTACGCCTGTTTAAATAACTTTTATGGGAAATGCCTGTTTAAAGGACTCTTTGGAAAACGTCTATTTAAAGGACTTTATGATGAATGCCTCTTTAAAAGACTTTAGAAAAGGTTGTTTGAGAAACTTTATGGTTGACGTTTGTTTAAAGGACTTTGTGAAAAATGTCAATCTAAAGAACTTCGTGGTTGACGCCTCTTTAAAGGACTTTTGGAAAACACTTGTTTAAAGGACTTTGAAAACATCTTTTTAAAAGACTTTGGAAATTAATTTTTTTAATGGAAATTGGAAAACACTTATTCTCCATTAGGACACATTTCTTGGATTCCAATGGGGAACAAATATTTTGAAATTTTTCAGATTTTACTAGGGATTTAGGTTAGTCCATTCTTGGACTTGACTGGATATGAAAGTTGATTCATTTTTCCTTTATTTGAGAATGACTCCACTAATGAAAAATATATTTTGTTACCAAATTACTTACTTTGGAAAGATTTTGCTAACTATGTTGTCATCTGAACTGATAATTGGACTTCTGAATGAATCATCGACTGTAAGAATGTTTGAAAAATACTTTTCCATCTTGAATTTTGGAATTTCAATATTGTCTCAATTGGAATTAAAATTAATGCGCAAAACAAGGTAAAAATGTATAAAATTGAATGAAACGGGATTGGTAGCAAGTCGATCCTCCAACGGCTACTTTATTTTCAAATTAAAAATCTTTTGATCCCAGACAGCTAGTTTGACTAGATTTTTCCTATAAATACTCCAAGATTTTTTCTTTTAACCACACACCTTTTAGACTTCATTACTGAGAGAAAACACCCAAATTTCTTCTTCTTGGTGATCTTTCAACAGTCCTGCGGTTTTTGCTTTAGATTTTAATAGTCAAGGTCATTCCGTTCGAGGAATGATGAATATGTGAGGGTGCAGATCGAAGTGAGTTAGCATATGAAAATATTAGAGCCTACTAGGTCTGATAGGTGCTTAAATATTCATATTTAAGCCCCCTAATTTACATTTGATAGGTCCTTAGTTATGTTAATTTAGCCCATTTTACTTCATTTGTGTGTTTCACATATTTTTATAGGCTCTTGGAGAAAAAGAAGCAGTTTTGGCACTTAAGAGAAGAAGTCTGGAAATCCTGGAGCAGCTTCTGGTCAAAGTGTGATCGATCTCAATACTGCATGCGATCGAGCGCACATGCGATCATTCGCACACATGAAGGATCGAGCGCACATGTACGGGCGTGAACAGTAAACTGCAGAACTCTATTTTGGAAATAAGAGAGTTTTGTGTTTTAAGAAAGTTTAGGAACTCATGAGCCTTTTAGGACTACTCAAGCCCTATAAATACACCTGTAAAGCACACACAAAATATAACTTCTTGGACATAACACTTCTTTTTTTCTTTACTTGGAGTTGTAAGCTTTGGGAGAGAATTGATGCCTCTTCTCTCGGGTTTATTCTTATCTTTATGTTTAATTTATATATAATGTTTATCTTAGACAGCATGTCTAACTAACTTTCTTATAAGGCTCGATTGAAGCCCTAGTTATGCTTTCTCATATATTTATTCATTGATAAAATCTTTGCCAATAGCCTTTATTATGTTGCTTAACTTGATTAATGTCTGTGCTTATTTAAATTCCTCATATATATGTGTATGGCCAACGTATGCATGTGGTACGGATAGGTTAGTTAGATCAATTTGGATGACCAAGTCCTGGGTCTAATATTAGTAACAAAAGATATCCACACCGGATTCTTGGTTTAATCAACATGGGAAACCGGGAGTAGATACCATGCCCTAGGTCTCATGTGGTTGTCGATTTCCATAGCCCCTATGCTTTCTTAAGGAATAACTCACACAAATACCATGTTGAATCTCTTAAGGAAGAAAAGAGTTAGAGTAGATATCATGCCTAACTCGTTGCTTAGGAAAATCAATAGCTTAAGGAGTAGATACCATGCCCTTAAGTTGGCGACCATTAGGTATACATGATAAGGCTAGTGCACTGATACTTTATACAATTGGGAAAGTATGACTAGTGGTGGATATCAAAAGCCTTATGCCTTTATTATTATCAAATCACATACAACAGTTATTTATTTCTTTTTACTCTAAAGAAACTAATTCTAAAACTGAACTTTACCAATCCCTGTAGAGATGATCTTGCTTTCGTACACTATACTACACTATTGACCTTGTGCACTTGTAAGTAAAACGAGTGCGATTATTTACTTATTAATTTAGGTAAATAAACACGCAACAAGTTTTTGGCGCCGTTGCTGGGGATTGCGCTAAAAGTTCCTTTTAGAATTACTTTCGTTTAATCATTATTATTATTATGTAATTTTGTGTTTACCATATTTGTTTTTCATCAAAACCTAATCGATTTGTTTTCTGTTTCAGGCACATCAAACCCTAAATCACACTTTTTGTGATACTTGCGATCGATCGCAGCCTTTTATGCGATCGAGCACAATTAAGGCAGAGAGTTACCCGAGCAGCAGAGTGAACTGCTGCACTGAAGTTGGTTTGACCTGATTTATGCACAGACTTCGATCCCAACATCCAACATTCTTTCTCCTTGATCCCAAGCTTGAATGGACCATCCGACAAGGGCTTAGGGACAACTTAGAGGAGAACGAAGAAGAAGTCGAGAACGAAACACCAATGGCGGAACAGCTTGAAAACCAGCAACCACCTGCACGAGTACCGATGAAGCACTCCTTCATCCCACGGAACATTGATCAACCATCATGCATTGCATATCAACCTGAGGCGGTAGGAAACTATTATATATCTCCGTAAATATTGAATGATTTAACTCACTTTAGGGGTACTCCTAATGAAGATCCACACTTGCAACTCCGAGAATTTTTCGATCTTTGCAACTTCCAGCACATACAAGGCCTAGAACAAGAAGGAATAAGGTTAATTCTGTTCCCTTTTTCCTTGAAAGATAATGCTAAACTATGGTATAATTCTTTGCCTGCAGTTTCTATCCATACTTGGGAGGAGTTGGCAAGCAAGTTCCTAAGGAAGTTTTTCCCAGCCCAAAAGACGAGGCAAATGAGGAAGGAGATCCAGTCCTTCCAACAAAAAGATGGAGACCTCTTCTTCGAAGCATGGGGACACTTCAACGAATTGTTACTCAATTGCCCACACCATAACCTGCCTCAAGATGAACTGATACAAGCCTTTTATGAAGGTTTGAAAGACACTAATAAAAGTATTGTTGATTCAAGTTGTGGAAGAGTGTTGATGGAGAAAAGCAGCGAAAAAGCGATGGAGCTCTTCGAAACCCTTAGTGAACACACTCAGCAGTTCTCCTCTCGAGATAGACATCTAACCAAAGGTAAAGGTGTGTATGAGGTAAATCTGAATGGAGGAACATCCCCTCAAATAGCAACATTGGAAAGGAAAATAGATTTATTGGTAAAAGCCATGGCTGCTCAAAATGCCTCATCCAGCCTACCATCCACCCCACTCCAGGTATGTGCAATATGTTCCCAATACGACCATAATACTGATACTTATCCTTTGCATTCACTTGCAGATATAGAACAAGCAAATTATGTAGGGCCTAATAACTATCCGCCGAAAAATGACCCCTATGCAAATACATACAACCCTAGATGGCGGAATCACCCAAATTTCTTATGGAGCAACAATCAGAACAATCAAGGATAGCAACGAAATCCCCAGTCTACTGCTCATGCTACTCCTGAACCAAAGAAGAACGACCTCGAAAGTCTTGTGAGACAACTAGCCACTCAGCAGCAGCAATTGATGATGTTACAAGAACAGTTCATGACTCAGCAAAGACAAACCACTGCAAAACATGAGCAAGCAATTCAAAGACTAGAGGTACAAATGGGACAATTGGCTAAAGAGCTCAGTGGCAGAAAGCAAGGAGAGCTCCCAGCTCAAACACTACCTAACTCTAGGGGGGCATCAACAACTAAATGTTGTGACAACCTTGAGAAATGGCAAGGTGGTAGGATCCGACGAACCTGACAAAGCATCCACCTCTAAAGTAAGTGAGATGGAAAAGGTAAATACACCCTCACCATTTCCTCAAAGGTTGGTGAAACCTAAGAAAGAGACCAAATTGATTGACATTTTTGAAACCTTGAAAAAGGTAGAGATTAATATTCCTTTGTTAGATGCCATTAACCAAATTCCTGCATATGCTAAATTTTTGAAAGATTATTGCACTAACAAAAAGAAGTTTCAGGAACATGAGATGGTTGCCTTAACCAAAGAGGTAAGTGTTGTGCTTTTACGTAAATTACCACATAAACTGAAAGATCCGGGTAGTTTTACTATTCTTTGCAGGCTAGGTGACCAACTGTTCGAACATTCACTATCGGATCTAGGAGAGAGTGTCAACCTGCTGCTATACAGTGTCTACGAGACATTAGGTTTGGGGGAGCTTCAACCAACCTCTGTTACTTTGCAACTAGCTGACAGAAGCATCAAACGACTGAGAGGTATCCTTGAGGATGTGTTGGTAAGAGTAGGAAAATTCATTATACCTGCTGATTTTATAGTATTAGATATGGAAGAATGTACCCTGCCATTACCTCTCCCCATCATCCTTGGACGCCCCTTTATGATAACTGCTGACACTAATATTAATGTAAAAAGGGACATTGTCACAATGAGGGTAAATGATGAGGAGATAGAATTTAAAATATTCAATACATTAAAATCAACCAATAATGATAATGAATATTCTAATGTGAACTTCATGCAAAGTGTTGTTGAGAAAGCTTCTCAGGTCCATCACACCACTACATTGGAGACTATCCCCAGCCATGAGGACACAAGAGTGAAGATTAGGCCCGAGGATGACAATGTGATTAAAGACATCAATACAGCTGCATGCCTCCTCAAGAATACACCACAGCCTTCAAGTAAGTATGCTCTTCAAATTGACCCTCCTGCCATTACTAATACTATTTTTCCTTACTTTATTGACCAGGAATCAAACGTGGAAATGAAGCAACTATCAAGGGCACTTGAACCACCTGATGTGGGCTCTAAGTGCCCCATTCAACGGGAGTAGCACTGTATCAAGAGAGTGCTTGAGACATTTCACACTTGCCAATCATGTAGCTCAAGTGTCTCTACTGAGGTTAGTGGTACTGAGGCCTCTAACACATGGTAAGGTTATATTGTTCCAAAACTGTCATTTTTCAGCTAAGGAAAGTTTTTATTTTTACCCATGTACACTGCTTGCGATTGATTGCACCATTCCATGCGATGAAGCGCAAGGGTGCGATCGAGCGCTCCAGTCAATGTGCTCGAGCACACAAGTGCGATCGAGTGCACTCGTGGCAGAAGGTTTAGTTATAAGTCTAAAAATCTTCACATTCACACACTCACTGTCTATTCACATTTCACTCACTCCCTCGCACTCTCTGGTTACAAACGCACAACACCTACATTCTCTCTTCAACTCCCACACTCTCTACCATCACCACCAGCACCACTCCCTATCACCACTGTCATCCACCATTTCCACCATCACCAACCATCACCACAACGCCACATACCCCCTCCCCTGGTACATATTACCCCCATCCGCAAGGTACTCCTTCTGCACACACACATGAATTTTGTTGTTTCATTTACAACATTCATTCTATTTATATGTATCTTGTGCATGATTGGAGCTTGTTTTGTTTGCATGAGGTTAGGAACGAATTCAAACCCTCAAGACCAGTGCTTAGTCTTTTGTTGCACACCACCTGTTCGAGGAAACGCCTGACCGTGTGCGATCGAGCGCACGGCTGTTGCGATCGAACGTATAATCTAGTGTGCGATCGAGCGCATCTATTTGAGATCGATCAAAAATTAGGCAGAAACAAACAGCAGCATGTCCAAGCCATTAGTTTCCACCTCCAGTGCATCCAGCAGCCATGCCTCATCCTCTCGGCCCAGCATCAAGCAACAAGAGCTCTTATTCGAGACCGCCTTCGCCATCGATGAAGTATTCAAGCACATGGATGCCACTCAATGGGCCGTCCAAGCATTTAAACATCGAGGGTTGAAGAGGCTTTTTAAGCTAGTTTGCTCAACTACTTACTCCCAGCTCGTAGTCCAGTTCTATGCGAGCCTATCCTTTGACTGCAGCAGACCGGGAGTACTGACTTCTTCAGTCCAGGGCACACCCGTCGAGGTGACTAATGTCGATATAACCGCTGCTCTTCATTACACTACCGAGTCCCCTTCGGAGGGCACCAATATCGAAGATCAGCCGAAATCCTTTGCCCTGGCTGAGATTATTACGGATATGTGCACTGGTCAGTACGCCGACAGAGACAAAAATGCAGCTAGTCGGTCAAAGTTGCCTCCAAAACTTTGGCTTGTCGACACTATCCTTCAACGTAATGTGTGTCCATTAGGGCACAAGACACAGCGGAGAGACCAGTTTCTACAGACCCTATATGCCTTCCACAGAGGTCACTGGTACTCTATTCCAGCTGTTATATAGAGCTAGTTGCACAAATTCTAGGATCACGTCCATGGCCGGCAGACCACCATGGCCAATGCATGGGGCCTCCTTTTCCCGTTCCTCCTCTCCTACATACTTAAGAGGAAAGGGGTTAAGGGGACCACTAGTGACGGACCAGTGCGAGAGCATCCCTTCTTCGGGAAGGCTCAGTGGACACATAGCCTCTCGCACATGTCTCGAGGACTCTCAGCACCTGCTCCAGCAGTTGAGAGTGTTGAGGAGGATCGTATGGAGACCGAGACCCCTATAGTTAGCCTAGTACGAGAGGAAGATCATACGGACATGGGACCCACAAAGTCCCAGCACTTTCTAGCTGAGTTGTCCTCCTTTCGAGGTGAGGTTTCTGCCGCTACCACACTCGTGCATCAGCGCATGGATAGTTTGGAGGCACAGTTAGCACGACAGGAGGCTATGTTGCAGGCTATTCTTGATCGCCTACCTCTGGCACCTGGTACCTCTTCGACTGCACCACTTGATGATCAGCAGTGAGAGGATACCACGTCTGGCTGAAAACGTTAAACTTAACGCTCATGGGAGGCATGCCAAAGCATATCCTTTGTAGTATTTTTTGCTTTATTGTTAGTGTTTACTTTTCCATGTCTGTTATTATTACTTGTTTTCCATTTTATGTTTGTTTTTTTTTCTTTTTCAAAGACAACGTGAGTGCATCCAGTTGAAGTTTGGGGGCGTGCTACGAGCCATGCCAGCCATATAGTTCTCCATCTCCCAGGTCAGCTCCTTCCATGCTATTCACACATTGGGGACAATGTGCAATTTAAGTTTGAGGGTATGGGGACATATTCACACACTCACTATCTCCCATTTTTTGTTTTGTGTTCTTATAGATAAATGCATGTTCATTCTGTTCCAATAAAATTTTGGTGATCTAAACAAACGATATGATTTAACTTCATAAGTGAGCTTAAAACTTTGAACATATAGGCCGATAATTAAAGTTTTGAACATAGATCACCTCCTTTTAGGCATTTAAGGATTCACAAGTTTAACCTAAACGATCACAAGCACATTAGCACATAATTGTGTGGGGTATGACATGTAATTTCGATTTATATGTTTCTTTTACTCGATTGTGAACCAAATGGCCTATTAGACTAACATCTTGGCATAAGAAAATAGAAACAAATTGTTAGTACTCAAAAAGAAAAAAATGTTCCTAATGATCAATAAAACAAACTTTCCACTGAGTAACTGGCCCTCTTGCCTCAGTAAGCAGTGAGTGTCACGTCAAAAGGTGGAGATTCTGATTGGTAGCATTGAGACCAGTTAGTTTCGTAGCTTTTTGACTCGAGTTAGTAAGTCCTTAGGGGTGTCTTTACACCTAATGCCCTAAAACTATCTGGTTTGGGAGTCATTGGCTAAACACTCGTTACATGAGTCAAATAGAAAACATAAGGGAACTAATTTGGCAAAAATCTCACAAATAAAAGAAAAGAAGAAAACTTATGCCATCTTTGTTGATACTAAAAGGAAATTTGGTGAATTTTGAGTCATCAAAACACTACACATTAGAATTATTTGGAAACCTAATCTTTTATGTGCTAGTTCACCACACACTAAAGTCAAACTTGTGATGTCTTAAATTGCCTCATGAAAGTGATTTGCGTTCAAAACTCTTATTCACTGCAAAGATATGTTTATATGTGTTAAGTTTGCTCATGAATGCACATCATTATTTTGTGTGACAACCAAAAATTTTTGTGGATATTATGATTATTGGATTTATCTATGTGGCGTTATTTTTTTCATTTTTGTTTTTTGTTTTGTATTGCTAAGGGACTAGCAATATGTAAGTTTGGGGCTGTGATAAGTGCTTAAATTCATATTTAAACCCCCTAATTTACATTTGATAGGTCCTTAGTTATGTTAATTTAGCCTATTTTACTTCATTTGTGTGTTTCACATGTTTTTATAGGGTCTTGGAGAAAAAGAAGCAGTTTTGGCACTTACGGGAAGAAGCCTGGAAATCCTGGAGCAGCTTCTGGTCAAAGTGCGATCAATTACAATACTGTATGCGATCGAGCGCATATGCGATCGTTCGCACACATGAAGGATCGAGTGCAGCACTGCGATCGAACGCAAGACGTATGCGATCGAGTGCACATGTATGGGCGTGAACAATAAACTACAGAACCCTATTTTGGAAATAAGAGAGTTTTTTGTTTTAGGAAAGTTTAGGAACTCATGAGCCTTCTAGGACTACTCAAGCCCTACAAATACACATGTAAAGCACACACAAAATATAACTTCTTGGAGAGAACACTTCTCTTTTTCTTTACTTGGAGTTGTAAGCTTTGGAGAGAATTGACACCTCTTCTCTCGAGTTTATTCTTCTCTTTATGTTTAGTTTATATATGATGTTTATCTTAGATAGCATGTGTAACTAACTATCTTATAGGGCTCGATTGAAGCCCTAGTTATGCTTTCTCATATATTTATTCATTGATAAAATCTTTGCCAATAGCCTTTATTATGTTGTTTAACTTGATTAATGCCTGTGCTTATTTAAATTCCTCATATGTATGTGTCTGGCCAACGTATGCATATGGTATAGATAGGTTAGTTAGATCAATTTGGATGACCGAGTCCTGGGTCTAACATTAGTAACAAAAGATATCCACACCGGATTCTTGGATTAATCAACATGGGAAACCAGGAGTAGATACCATGCCCTAGGTCTCATATGGTTGTCAATTTCCATAGCCCTTATGCTTTCTCAAGGAACAACTCACGCAGATACCATGCTGAATCCCTTAAGGAAGAAAAGAGTTAGAGTAGATACCATGCCTAACTCGTTGCTTAGGGAAATCAATAGCTTAAGGAGTAGATACCATGCCCTTAGGTTGGCGACCATTAGGTATAGTGCACTGATACATTATACAATTGGAAAAGTATGACTAGTGGTGGATATCAAAGCCCTATGCCTTTATTATTATCAAATCACATATAACGGTTATTTATTTCTTTTTACTTTAAAGAAACTAATTCTAAAACCAAACTTTACCAATCCCTGTGGAGATGATCTTGCTTTCGCACACTATACTACACTATTGACCTTGTGCACTTGCAAGTAAAACGAGTGTGATTATTTACTTATTAATTTAGGTAAATAAATGCGCAACAAGTTGTAACACAATCATTTATAAGTAGTAAGGACACCCCTACCATAGGTGCACTTTTAAGTGTTAAACTAGAAATTGCTTCATTGTTATATGACATTTAGGCTTTTTCGAGGAACACTTTCCGAAGAGACGTGCCATCTAAGCACATAGCAAAGATGACAGATAAGTTGGAGTCATATTTGACCTTAAAGGGGGTCAAAATCCCTTACCATTGATTTGTGAGAGATTCGAAGCAAAAGATTGGGGTACGAGAGAAGAAAGAATTAAAGCTTACCTTCTCGCTTAGGTCAAAACCTAACCCTCGTGCTCTTGGAAAAATATTTAATAATTAACTTATACATGCATATTTGAAGCAACTATATCAATCAATATTGTAAGCAATATCAACCAAATAATGAATTAACAGTCATGCGTAGAAATAATTAAATAATGAAAATACTTCATTGAAAAGCATAAAATAACATATTTGCCCTAACAAGGGGGGCAAGCACGTTAATGCAGAGAAGAATAAACATTAAAAATCAAAAGGGAATTAAGAACATGAAATCTAGGAAATCAACATTAGGTCAACCAACCAGGTTTAGACGGGACCCAATCGATCAAAAGACAGGGTCGACCGACCTCAATAAGGAGCTGACCGATTCATCTACTATTGTTATTGGTAGAATTGTATTTTTGATAGAAAAATTTGATTTTCATCGATTTTGATCGAATTCAAAAAATATGAAATAATGGAAAATCCTAATCTAAATGACATGTGAAGATGTATAAATCCTAAATATATTATTTTATCATGTCATCTGAAATACTAATCTACATAACGTACAAAATTCATATGCAATCTAAGACATGCTTTGTAAATTAATTCTATATGGCGTGCGAGCGATGAATTACAGCACGCATAAATCCATGGAGACTCATAATAAATAATATCCATGTTTGTAATAAAATTAAATAAACTACTAATCTTTGTTTATGATTGTAGACATCATATTTTGTTCCCTTCGATAATTAACAATCGTTCGCTTTCTTTTTCTATGATAGTGACGATGATTCATATGAATGATTGAAATGTACTTTATGAAAAGTTCAATTATTTTCTATGATTAAGAGTTCATACAATGAAGGAATAAATTTCACAACAAGGATTTAAAGTTAGGAAGATAAAAAAAAGGCCAAAATCTCCTTTTTTGAGTATCTATCTTGCGAACTTAATAATTTTTCTCACAAAATCTAAGACCTTGTTCTTTCCCATATCAATAAAAAATTTTAATTATTTTTCCAATGATATATTATGATCATTTTTCCTATAAGAGATTAGTGAGAACTTATTTATTTATCGAAACAAGTCTGAAGCTAACGAGTTTTAGTACGATGGCTCTCATTAAAATCGATAAAGAATTTTGATACAAGACAAACTAGGATTGAAAATAAACTCATTTATATTTCCAGGAAGTATAAATAGGCATCTTAACCCCTCCGGACGAGCTCAAATGGCCCGTTTGAATTCATGTCCGGAATTTGGAAATATTCCTATTCAAAGCGGGAATTCAATTTTGGAAATTGCCTCGAAGCTTCCTTTGCCTCCAAGCCAGCCAAAACTGATTCTTAAACCTAATAGGACTTCTCTAGTTTATAAATAATCCTTTTTGTATACCTTTAGGGGATCTTTAGCCTCTCTTTACAGCTACACAGTTTCAATCCCGTTTATGAGAGAAAATCAAGAGAAAAAGAGTGCTAAATGATGAGCTTTGTGAGGAAAACAATTGTTCTTAAGCCTAAACTTAAATCCTAATCCTAAGGTATAATATTATACATAAAATTCATCAAAATCCTCCATATAATTTCAATTTTCTGATCATGGAAAATAAGAAACAAATCATAAACTTGCATCAAAGATTGTTAGCATCTGAATCCTTGTCTTCTTGAAGAGAATAAGGAAACTATCCCCATTCCCCCATTCAGAGAAGAATAGGAGTTTCATGATCTTTATTTTCCATGATAGATCACTTAAGTAAGATCCTAGAAACCTTTTTTGATCTTCGCAAGAATCCTTGCACGCTTTGAATGTAGAATTAAATATGTTATCTTTCAAAGTTGTTAATCTTTTATTGTTCTTCATGCAATTTACCTTTATAAATTAATTCTATATTTGATTTAGTGTTTTTTGTATTTTTTTTAATTGTTCAAGGTTGATATTATGTTAGTTTAGAAAATAATTTGTATGCTATGATAATTTAAAACTCATTATAAACCAGAGGAATAAAAAACCTAAAAGTAGTCAAAATTGTGAAACCTATTGATCCAAGAACCACTTTAGTGGCAAAAATAATCCCGGGTGCCACTTTCGAGGTGCCACTCCCAACCTAGATTTTCGTCGAAATTGATTTTTGTATTTTTTTTGCTTTCGATGTTTGATTTACATGTTCACATGTTTCCAAACTTGTTTGTATGATTCATATAACATATAAAAACAACTTAGAAACATATTTTAGGATTCTAAATCATAAATTACCTTTCTTTGATTAATCATGAACTCAAAACCTAGAAAATACAAGTTTTGAAAATTTTGCGAATTGGGATGCTATAGTACGTTTTAATTGCTTATGGATGTTATATGATGATACAAATAAGTTAAAGTAGTTTTCCTTTGTTAGATGATCACTCTATAATTCGATTTTATGATGATATATATACTCACATGTCTCTAATTCGTGCCCTTTTATGATCTATATGCTTAATAATTGAATTCCCCATGATTATATGCTTGATTTGATTTTAAACAGTTGTTGTCCATGCTATGAGAACATGATAAACTTACTGTTTTGGTTTCGAATATGTCATATTTTTACATGATTATATAATTGAAAATCGTTTGGATGGGATAACAAACCCTAATTGATGATTTCATACTCAATGACATGTTCTTGATTGGATTGTATGCTTAGATGGATAGATTAATTATTGTTATAATTATTTGACTATGAATGAGTTTAATCGTTTATTTTATTTTTTATGGATGAATAAATTTATTTTATGTATTGCTATGGAAATTGAGCTAATTTACTTTTTCTACTTATAAATTGCCATGGATGGATTTTTTTTAATTGCTATTGATGGATTTATTCAATTGCCATGGATGGATTTTATTGATTACTATGGATGGTTTATTTATTATTTTGTAATTTTGGAATGTAAGCCATGGTTAGACACCTTTTATATTGTTGCAATTTTAGTTTATTATTTTTGGGTTTTCTTTATTTTCTTATAATTTTCGCACTTTATTTTTTCATACTTTTATATGTTTCATAGCTGCTATGGATGGATGTATGTTATTGTATGTTCATAATATTGTGTGGCTCATCATTATTTCATATCATTGAGTGCATATATGATCATTGATAAGAACCAATTACTTCAAACTAATTAAAAAGAATCCAATATGCAAGAGTATGAGCTAGACCCATCGAAGTCTAGGCGCACTTGAGTCACTCATTCATGACCATTCTATTGCATACCCAATCACCGGATTCAAATATCTAAATCAAATAAAGACCAACGGGAATGTGGTTTCTTGATCCCTAAAACCAAGTGACGACTCCTTGATGTGATTATCCACCAATGATTTGTGTCATTGGCTTACCTTTAGAAATTTTGGATAATCCATTAAGTAGATGCCATGTCCCTTTGGATTGTCCCTTTGAATTTGTCCCTTTTGGTATTAGTCCTTGAAATGTAAAGTGGAATGAAAAGTGAAGTGCAAATTCATGTATCCACACTTTGGTGACTCCAATGGGGAGATCATACTAGAAATTGCATATTAATTTGATTTCGTTGAATTAATTCTTAAATTTTAAACTTGAATTATTCACCACAATCAAGTCATTCCCAAAAAAACCTCTTGAGGTAGATGAAATTGGGTGCACATATAAATTCAATGTGAAAGGTATAACTGAGGAATTCTCCTCACATGAAGTCAATTCGATGACACGTACCGAGGGATTGTCAAGTATTGTTTGACTGAGGCTTGGAAATACTATTGCCTTGGAAGGTATATAAGACGTCCTATGTCATGGTGCACTAGCCCACATGTATCAGTGTCTAGATGTTTAAACCTTAAGTCAACAAACGGGTCCAACGCCTACAAACCTTGCTTACTTGCTGTGACTGAACATATACGTTAGCATGCATCATGATCACCTATTAACTGAATGAACCTAAAGGATTAATAAACTAAAGCTTAAAACTTGATTTCTTTGAATTAATTTAAAGAATTAACCATGATTGTTTGCTTATATATTATCCTTTAGAAAAATCATGTGCTTAGATGAGTAGGTTTTGTGCTTAACTTAAGACACATGAAGTAAATATGCTTAAGTTAATGAGATAAGTGAAGAAAAAAAATTGTGATTGCATGCATGTAATGAACCTAATGGAATAATTTACCTCTTTGCATTCATCTTGCAATAAGACTAGATTTCTTGTCACTTCATCTAAGTGAGTCCTTATCTCATGCACATGTAAATGTCTTATTGAAATCAAAGAGAAACATTAACAAGATTAAATACATAAATCAGTAAGGAAAATTTTCTCCTTTTATTTGAATGCATATTTTACTTGTATGCTCTATGAGAATGCTTGAACTTAATGAATGCATTTTCAACCTCGACACAAATTAATCATGGAAGCATGTGATTAAACAAGATGAAAGCAATGCATGAATGGATGTTTCAAGTGCAAAATTAAATGTGTATTTTATTTCTTTGCATGAATCATGAACATGTGTACATGAATATCTTGGATTGCATGAAAGTCAATTATGTGAAAATTTCATGTGCAAACTTGTGAGAAGAATGATTCCAAAGATAAAAGCATGCATGAATGATCTTGAATGTCCTCAATTATTTTGCATTATTCATGAACCTAGTGAAAAGGTAAAATCACTAAGTGTGAATTGTGATGCTCTAATCTTAAGACATTTACCTTTATACATGAATGGAAGCATGTCCATAAATGAATGATTAATAGTATGATATGATTTCAATCTTGATCTCCTTATTTTTCAAAAGTGACCCAAATTTTTAATAAACAAAATCCACTTTCTTTTCTATGGGTCAACAAAATTTTTGTATGCTACTCATGCTTCATGGATTCAAAACTCAATTTTCTTGATGATTTCATACATAGGCTTGGCAAGGTAAAATTTTATTCTGGACTCCTTTAAACTATTTTTGTTCTTGATTTTCACAAATGGAAGAAAATTGTTTTCTTTCATTTCCCAATAGAGTTTTCCATGAAAGTTAATGGGATTAAGAATTAAAATTCTATTATTCACGCTTAGCTTGGAATCATGTGTGTTAATTGAATTCAAATGTTGCTTTTCATGATTGGTTTGAGAGTCAAATTGCTCATGTATTCATGTATGAATTGAAGTTATGTGTTGTCTTATGCATTATTGGTTTGAGTGTCACATTGATTTGACTATTTGCATATGGATCGAGATAATTGATGTTGAATTTAGCATGCTTTCTTGAAGATTGAATTAGATAAACCATACTTTTGTCATTCTAGGTAGAAAGCACTTCATCCATTTTTGGGTTCATGTTTGTATTACAAAACTTTGGGTTTTGAGTTTATACACATTAGAGTCATATGTTTAGGAATATTGTCAAGTATATAACTCTCTAGATTGCATGTGGTATAGATTCATATAGCAAGTAGAGTTCTTCACCCCTTTAAAAAAATAAAATAAAAAAATAAAAAAATTTAGAAAAATCAAACATTCATAAACATTCCAAACAATTCATACAAAGGCACCTATCCATGCCACACACAAAAACTACCCGAATTCTCAATCTAAAAAGGAACTAAAAAGATGAAGACTCATAAACAGAGAGAGAATGTAAAGAATAGAGAAAATCATACATCCATTTGCCAAGAAAACCTCTAGTAAACAGGTATGACAACCAAATTGTTAATACTAAGAATCGATATAAGAGTTATTGAATAAGGAAATCCAAAAGGGGGTGAATTGGGTTTAAAACCTTTTTCATTCAATTAAGAATTTAAACACCAATCAAGTAGACTATCAAATTTAAGGTGAGTAAACTATAAACAATAAATAAGAACTTGCTAAAATTAAAGAGAATAAGGAGAAGAGCTTGCAAATGGATTTATAGTGGTTCGATTATTCTTTGTGCCTAGTCCACTTCTCAAGAGATTTTTTGAGAGTTCTCTTCACTAATCTAAGCAAATAACACAATCAAGATGTTTCCATACCCTTACAAGAAAATTTTCTCTCACAAGAAATACTTCACAAGTGTTTAACACATAAACACTCAACAATTCCTCATGAAGAGTTACAATAACTATTTTACAAACAAGATGATGAAAGATTGTTTGTGTTACAACAAAAGAGAGATCTTTAATGGAAGATTATAGATGAAATTTCTCACTCAAAGACTCATAGCACAAGAAAAGCTAAATTTTAGATTTTGAAAACTTAATGAATCAATTAATGAGCTCAAAGATATTCAAGATTGTTAAAAAGGCTTATTAATGTTGTGTATTTATCGTTCTAACTTCTACTAGCTATTAAAGACATTAAATGGTTGTTTGGTGCATCGAATACTCTATTTCATGCCTCCATTTTTTAAAACAAGCCATTATTTACGACAATACAGTCAACTATGACTTTTACACAATCGACTGTCACTTTGAATTTTTGAATCAAAAAGACAAAAATCGAACGATCAATCGACTGTGAGTTTTTCCAGTCAACTGTGAAAGGTCTCTGGTTCTTTCTACATTTGACTGCGAAATCCCATAGTCGACTACTCTTTAACACTTAAAGTAAGAATTAAAAGTAATTGAGCCTACAGTTGACTGTAGTACTAAGCCAATGGGTTGTGACTATCCAAACTCTCAATTTTACTCAAAAACTTATAACAGGTTTAAATCGTTAAATTGATTTTAAGTAAGACATTTTAGAGAAAACATTTTGAATCATACTAGAGCTAAGAGTTGGGAGAGATAAAGCAAAAATACCTAACTAAGAAATGGTTTTCAAATATCTCTCAATTTCTTCAACTTCTTCTTTAAATGATCTTTCATAATTCATGGATTTTCACGTGTGTGCCTTGCATTTTTAAGTGTGTGCCTTACAGCTTGTGACTTAGAGCTAACTTAGACAATAGATGGTTAGCTTAATAATCATGGTTTTTCATTATCAAAATAAATACATGGTCCATAATCTCTCACTTTTTGATGATGATAAAATCAGTTTTCAAAATTGTTTTGCAAAACTAAGTGTTGGATTTTTGGGATTTTTTTACATAGTCTCCTTTATTTTTCTAATAAAAACCTCTTGCAAATCAAAGAAATTTATAGTCCAAACCCAACCAAACATTTAAAGAAGTAAAAGTATTATAAATACTAATACCAATCCACCATTCCATTTCGCCACTACCAATCATTCCCCAATTAAGCATATTAACCTTTTAACTACTTATCAAGAACATATAAAAAAAACATATAAAAGCTTAGATACATGGATACTTCTCCCCCATTTTTTCAATATTACAACGGGAAAAGAGAGAGAAGCTCCCCCTAAACACATGCATCCATTTGAAAATAAAAAGAACCATTCATATAAGATAAGGGAGAAAACAAAAAATAATTATAATGATAAGCATTTCATAACATTCAAAAGGTTTCCTTTATGCTAAAGCATACACTCAAAATCATAATAATATCCAAAATCAGTGTGAATGCATAAGAAAAACAATAAATAAAATGCACTTTCAATAGAGTTAGAGTTTTAGCCATAAAGGGAAAAAGGAATGAGGAAAAGGGGGGAATCATCACGTGCACCAAGGAATTCATAAACTCATAAATCTTCCCTAACATCCCACTACACTTGAAATGGAGACACCCCACATCATCCTTCAAGGTGCCAATAGAAGTCTACACACTTTCTTTCAAAGAATCAAGATCAGTCTTTATACCTTGCACATCCAAAGCAATGGTATTCATTCCATTTTGAATACTCACTAAAGCTGCTAAGATCTCAGCATTGGAACTTAGAGGAGCTTGGTCTTCCTCATCTTCAATAGGACATCAACCTTCATCATCATCCAAAAGAGTTGAATGATAAGCTCTTCTTTACACCCTTTTCCCAAAACCCCTTATACAATTTAACCAACTTCATTCTATTTAGAGTATGGGTGTCAAAGGTGTCAACATGAGCCATTTCTACAACATCATAATCGTCTAATAGAATCTCAAAATACATGAGAATGTTAGTGACTAACATCACAAACAGTAGCTCTCCTATAATGTGTTAAGCCTCTTCGATAATCTTACACATAATCAAACTATAAATAATGTATTTATTTCTAGACAGCAAACTCCAAAGTAGCACAATATCAAGTCTAGATATATAGGTGTAACTTCCACTTCTAAGATTGATATAATAGTCATTTATTAAATGAAGTACCCTAGACTCAATAGTCAAGGCAGAGTAGCCATTATAGGTATTTTTATGGAAAGCATACTCGAGGTCTCTTTTCAACAATCTCACTACTTCTTCTTCTTAAAATCATTTGGAAAATTAAATGCATCGACCCAAGCTCTTCCTTATGAATTTTTATAATCCTAAAAAGCACATTGGGAGTTACACGAAATTACTTACCCATTATCGAGGTTTGAAAATTCAAAGACCTAGTAGAAACCTTCACTAAATTAGTATAAAATTGTTTAATTAGTCTAGGATAGGTCTTCTCCTTCATTGAAACTAACGGCATCCATCCAATATTCTTAAAATAATTTAACATCATATATCTAAGCTTTAGAAAGCTATCCTTGATTATTTTATTAGAGCCAATGAATTGTTCATACCTTACTTGAGTGTTCGAATCATGAAATCTTGAAGCATCAAAATCCAATTTTGCTTTCTTACTTTACTCTCCAGCCACGCCCTTTCCTTTATTCTCTGTAACATTTTTAACATCTTCTTGAATTGGTCATTTGATAAATGCGTCACCCCTAGCCTTAGTTCTTTGGTACATGAATTTTTTCCCTTTGGATGATTAATATTATATTGGAATCAGTGTTTAAAAAGGCGGAGTCTAGGCGCGCCCAGAGGCGAAATAGGGCTAAAACACCCCAAGGCATGAAACCTTGGGCGTATCTGTTGCTAGGAGTGCATTTTTCAGGTCTGGGCGTTCGCCCAGACATGAGGCATATGCCTTTGACACCCCAGGCGTCTCAACATGCGCCCAATGCATTTTTTTAATAAGCCCTTAACCCAGCAACAGAAGGATTTGGAAGTTATAGAGGAGCTCATCAGAAGGATTTGGATCCTCATCAAAAGGCTTCAAGAGCTGCCATGTGGCTGCATCAGAGGCATCCGATTCTTCTTCCACGGTCAACGATGCATTTATTGTAACTATGGCCACCGTGATCCGTGCTCCATAAAAGGATTTCATGGTGGTCAAGCAAGAATGGGCTGCTGAGTTCGGGCTGAATTGTGGGAGAAGGAGCTCAATGATGGAGACAGAGTTGGGTGAGTCCATGTTTTATTTGTCTTAGAGTTTCGAGGAAGAAGAAAATGAGGTGAAATAGTGGAAGCCACCAGAGTTGCCCAAGAGTTCCCAGATTGGAGCTAAGATGGTGAATGGTTCGACTTCTGTCATTAAGTATTGAGAAAGAAGAGTGAGGGGCTTTGATTTAGGGAAGAAATGGTTGCCAACTTGCAAGGGCAAAATAGTTTTCCAATGCACTATAAGACAAAATATACCATGGATTTGGAGAATCCACCTGTGTATTTAGCGCAATTGACGTATCTCAGTCCATGATTTTTTGGGTATATATGCATGTATAAATATTTATGTATGTATGTACTTATGTACAAAATATGTGTGTATTTTTATACGTATATATATGTGTATGATAAATTGAGTGCGAATCATCTGCTATTAAAAAAATTAAAAATTGTGAATACCTGGTCATCATTTTTTTTTTTTATGTTTGTTGGAATTTGGAACATGTTTGTGTCTTATGATGAATAGATTGGTCAATTTGAAAATCAGAATTTGGCTTTTGGAGTGTGATTTGTGATTTATTGATGAAAGATGAGATGTTTGTGAATTTGTTATATTATTGTAAGTGTGTAAACAACAACCACTTAACATTGTGTTTGTGATGTTAACGTGTGTTTGTGAAATATTTTGATAAATATTCATTCATAGGTCTTACGTTAGTAAAGTTTATTGATAATTAATTTATTTATATTATTTCAATTTTTTAGTATTTTTATAATTTAATTAATATTATTTTATTCAAAACACCCTAACGTTTCAAAAGGCTTACGCCCCAATGTCTCGGGGCTTACGCCTCACCCAATGCCCTTGCGTCTGAAAACACTGGTCGGAATAAGAGAGAAGGGAATAGGAGAGATTTTTAAGAGTTGATATGTGAAGATTTGAGTGAATTTTGGTGAAATTTTGAAGAGAGAGTAAGATTTGCACTTAAGGTTTGAAAAGAGGATAAAGGAAAAATGAAAAACGAATGGTTTCAACACGTTGGAATTTATATTATCGGGCTTATAATCAATTGTATGTGAGAGAAAATCGATTAATGGAGGTCAAATTTTGAATTAATATCAGGTGTCGAAGGCACAGTCTACTATAATAAACTCCAGTCAACTGCAAAAAGTTTTTTGTCCAAAACGAGTTTTGGCATAAAGTTTTCATAGTCGACTATGGAGTTATGTCAATCACCTGTCAAGTAGAATGAACTCAAATTTTGGCTTTCTTTTGCAAACTAAAATTGTTATATGTCATTTGATAAGTACTTAAATATTCATATTTAAGCCCCTTAATTTACAGTTGTTAGGCTCTTCGTTTATGTATTTTAGTATATTCTACTTCATTTTTGTGTTCTCTGTGTTTCTTATAGGCTTGTGAAGAAAAGAAATCAGTTTGAAGCTTTAAAGGAAGAAAATTGAAGTTCTAGAACCAACTAGTGAAATCGAGCGCAACATTGTCGAGATCAAGCGCACAAGAACTCGTGCGCACACCTAGAAGGCTCGAGCGCAACCCTGTGCTCGAGTGCAAAAGCACGCGATCGAGCACACAAGCACAGAGAGGCAACAGAGCTAGTTTTGAAAAGATTGCTTCAGATCTTATTTTGGAAATTAGGGTTTCAAGGTGTCCTTAGAACCCTATAAATAGGCCTGTAAAACACAGAAACTGGACTGTTTTTAGCTTCCCCTTAGTTTTAGTTTTAGGTCAGGAAGCCGGAGGCCAGAGGGGATTTTAAAGAAGAATTGATGACTCTTCTATGGAGCTCTCTTGGGTTTCTTCTTTCCTTTATTTTATTATGTGTAACTAACTTACTAATAGGGCTCTATTGAAGCCCTAATTATGCTTTTCCATATATATATATTCATTGATTGTCTTTGCCAATAGCCATGTTATGATGCTTTAATTGATTAATGCCTATTTTATTGAATTCATATGTGTGTGTCTGATCAACATATGCATGTGGTATGAATTAGTTAGTTAGATCAATTTGGATGACCGAGTCCCGGGTCTGACGATAGTAACAAAAGAAATCCACGCCGGATTCTTGGGTTAATCAACATGAGAAACCGGGAGTATACACCATACCCTAGATTTCGTATAGTTTTCGATTTCCACAGACCTTATGCTCTCTTAAGGAACAACTCAGTATACACCATGTTGAATCCCTTAAGAAAGAAAAGAATTAGAGTAGACACCATGCCTAACTCATTGCTTAGGGAGATTAATAGCTTAAGGAGTAGATACCATGCCCTTAGGTTGACAACCATTAGGTATTCATGGTAAGGCTAGAGCATTGGCACAATACTTATTGGGAAAGTATGATTAGTGGTGGATATCAAAGCTCTATGTTCTTATCATTATCAATCTAGACTTAATATTTATTTCTATCAATTTTTACATTGTGAAACTGATTCTAAAACGAAATTCACCAATCCCTGTGGAGATGATCTTGCACTTGCACACTATGCTACTATTGACCTTGTGCACTTGCAAGTAAAACAAGTTCGATTATTTGCTTATTTATTTGGCTAGATAAATGCACAACAAATTTTTGGCATTGTTACCAGGGATTGCGCTAAATTTCTATTTAGAATTATTTTCTTTAGTTTTTATTTTATTTTATTTATTTATTCTGTTCTGTTTTATTTTGTTTTATAAAAAAAAAAAACCTAATTTTTCTTTCTTTTCGTTTTCTATTTTTCTGTTTCAAGTACTGCAGCAGTACTGCGCTCGAGCGCACTCCTTGGTGCGATCGAGCGCAATCAAGGCAGAGACTACCCGAGCAATAGTACTAAAACTTCTACACTGAAGCCTTTCAACTAAAATTCATACACGGTCTTCGATCCAGGTATCCAACCATCTTTTTCACTTGATATAGAGATTGAGCGGACCATTAGACAGAGGCTTAGAAACGACGTTGAGAAGAACAAGAAGAATTCAAGGGAGAAGCACAAATGGCGGAACAGCGTGAGCGAAGACCTAGGATCAATCCTTCATCCCACGGAACCTCGACCAGCCCTCATGCATTGCTTATTAACCAGAGATGGAAGGCAATTATTACATATCTCCGCAGATACTCAGTACATTGACTCATTTTAGGGGTACACCTGCTGAGGATCCACACTTGCACCTTCGGGAATTCTTTGACCTCTGCAAGTTCCAACACATCCAGGGCCTAAATCTAAAGAGAATCAGGTTAATTCTTTTCCCTTTTTCATTAAAAGATAAAGCTAAGTTGTGGTATAATTCATTGCCTATAGATTCTATCCATATTTGGGATGAGCTATCCAATAGGTTCCTAAGAAAAATTTTCCCAGCACAAAAGACAAAGCAAATGAGAAGAGAGATTCAATCTTTCCAACAGAGGGACAAAGACTTTTTCTTTGAGGCATGGAGACACTTCAATGAGCTGCTACTCAAATGCCCACACCACAATCTACCTTAGGATGAGCTGGTACAAGCTTTCTATGATGGTTTGAGTGATATTAATCAAAGTATTGTGGATTCAGGTTGTGGAGGTGTGTGATAGGAGCTAAAATATTCATATTTAAGCCCCTTAATTTACATTTGTTAAGTTCTTTATCTATATGTTTTAGTCTATTTTACTTCACTTTTGTGTTTTACACGTTTTTATAGGGTCTTGGAGAAAAAGAAGCATTTTTGGCACTTAAAGGAATAAATCTGGAAATCCTGGAGCAGCTGCTGGCTAGATTGTGATCGAGCGCACTCCTCTGTGCGATCGAGCGCAGCATTGCGATTAAGCGCACCACATATGCGATCGAGCGCACATGTATGGGTGTGAACAGTAAACTGCATAACCCTGTTTTGGAAATAACTCTATTTTGGAAATAAAGGGGTTTTGTGTTTTAGGAAAGTTTAGGAACTCATGAGCCTCTTAGGACTTCTCAAAGACCTATAAATACACTTGTAAATCACACACAAAAGGCATCACCTCTTGGGGGGATCACTTCTTAGATCCATTCTTTTATCTTTTGCTTTAGCTTGGAGAAGGAGACCGTGGAGCAGAATTGACGACTCTTCTCTCGGGTTTCTTCTTTCCTTTTTATTTTATTATGTGTAATTAAATTCTTAGTAGGGCTTGGTTGAAGCCCTAATTATGTTTACTCAATAAATTTAGTATTGGTGCCTTGCGATATTTATGTTGTGTTGCTTAAACTTGATTAATACCTGCTTTTATTTAAATTCCTCATATTTATATGTCTGATCAATATGTGCATGTGGTATGGACTTGTTAGTTAGATCAATTTGGATGACCGAGTCCTGGGTCTAACATTAGTAACAAGGGATATCTTATCCGGATACCCGGGTTAATCAACATAGGAAACCGGGAGTAGATACCATGCCCTAGGTCTCATGTGGTTGTCGATTTCCATAGTACTTATGTTTTCTTAAGGAACAACTCAAGCAGATACCATGCTGAATCCCTTAAGGAAGAAAAGAGTTAGAGTAGATACCATGCCTAACTCGTTGCTTAGGGAAATCAATAGCTTAAGGAGTAGATACCATGCTCTTAGGTTGGCAACCAGTAGGTATACATGGCATGAATAAAGCATTGGCATACTATTATATTGTGGTAGCATAATTAGTGGTGGATATCAAGTCCCTACGCCTTTATCCTTAGTATTTATCTTTATTATTTCTCAACGCTTTTATTATTTCTATCTTTTTATATTGCGAATATAATTCTAAATTGAACTTTACCAATCCCTGTGGAGATGATCTTGCATTCGCACACTATACTACATTGTTGACCTTGTGCACTTGCAAGTAAAACAAGTGCGATTATTTACTTATTTATTTAAGTGGATAAACGCACAACAAGTTTTTGGTGCCGTTGCCGGGGATTGTGCTAAATTTCTTTTTGGAATTATTTTCATTAGTTTTTTTTTTATTATTATTATTTTATTCTATTTGATTATGTTCTGTTTTATTTTTATTTTTAACAAAAATCAGATTTATTCCTCCTTTTCATTTTCTGTTCAGGTGTGCAGAGGAGGAGTTTCTGTCCTCATTGCGATCGAGCGCAGTGCCTTGTGCGATCGAGCGCAAGTCCGCGATCGAGCGTAGTTTAGTGTGCGCTCGAGTGCAAATAGTCCAGAGACTACTCGAGCAGCAGTACTGAAGCTGCTGCACTAAGGTATTCCTGCTTATTCATGCAAGGGCTTCGAGTGAGAAACCCAACCATCCTTCCACTTGATATAAAGAGTGAGCAGATCATTCGAAAGAGGCCTAGAAACAACTTCGAGGAGAGAGAAGAAGAATTTGAGGGTGAAGCACCAATGACAAAAGATCAATATACTTGTCTAGATGCTATGGAGAGGAAGCTAGATATGCTCATAAACGCCATGACTACTCAAAACATATCACCTAGTCCGCGAGGCAAACCACTCCAGGTATGTGCTATATGTTCTCGTTTTGATCACACTACTAACACTTGCCCTTTGTATTCATATGCAGATCAAGAGCAAGAAAATTATGAGGGATCGCATAATGCATATACAAATACCTACAATCTTGGATGGAAGCACCACCCCAACCTCTCATGGAGCAACAATCACAATGCTTTGAATCTTCAAGGACAGCAACGACACTTCCAACCAGCAGCCCAACCAGTGTCGGAATCAGAAAATAGTGACTTAGAGAGTCTTATGAGGCAACTGATGACTTCACAAGAACAGTTCATGATTGAGCAATGACAAATCAATACCAAGCATGAGCAAGCTATTCATAGATTGGAAGTACAAATGGGGGAATTGGCTAAGGAGCTAAGTGAACAAAAGCAAGGTGTTGTTAAACAAGTCTTTCATGACCATCATATTGATCCCTTGGAGACCACCTTCACCCATTATTTCAAAGGTTCAGATATTGAGCCAAAATCAGAAGATGTTACTAAAGACCTCATTGAAACTGTGCACATTCTAGAGGCCTTTCCAAAGCATCTAAGTAAGTACACCGATCCATTTGACCATCATGTGCCTACTAATATTATTTTCTCTTCTATTGTATAGGCACCTAACTTGGAATTCAAGCAGTTGTCAGAGCATTTACCGTATGCTTATATGGGAGAGAATAAGACATTTCCTATGCTAGCTGCTGCCACTCGTAGTTTTGGGGAAAAATAAGGCTTGGTCCGGCTGAAGACGTTAAACTTAGCGCTCATGGGAGGCACCCCACAGCTTATCCTTTTATTTTTATTATTTTACGTATTTATTTTTATTTATTTATTTTTATTACTTCTTGTTTTCCCGTATTACGTCAGTTTTTATTTTTTAGGGACAATGTGTGCATCCGTTCAAGTTTGGGGGTACACTATGAGCCATGCCGACCTAGCTAGTTCTCCATCTCCCAGGTCAGTTCTTTCCTTGTTATTCACACATTGGGGACAATGTGTAATTTAAGTTTGGAGATATGGGAAACACATTCACACACACCTTGTCCCAGTTTTTTTTTGTTTTGTTGTTTTTCATAGATAAATACATGTTCATTCCGTTTCAAAATTTTTGGGTGTTCTAAACAAACAATATGATTTGACTTCATAAGTGAGCTTAACACCTTGAACATATGGGCCAATAATTAAGTTTTGAACCATAATCACTTTCTTTTAGGCATTTAAGGATTCACAAGTTCGACTTAAACTAAACATGAGCACATTAGCACATAGTTGTGTGGGGTATGACATGTAATTTTGATTTGTATGTTTTTTTTGCTTGACTGTGAACCAGATGACCTATTAGATTAACGTGGTGGCATAAGAAAATAAAAAAAGTTCGTTATTGCTCAAAAAGAAAAGAAAAAAAAATGCTCCTAAAGATCATTAAAAAGAACTTTCCATTGAGTAACTGGCCCTCTTGCCTCAGTAAGCAGTGAGTGTCACGTCAAAAAATGGAATATTTTGATCGGTAGCATTAAGATCAGTTAGTTTCGTAGCCTTTTTGACTCGAGTTAGTAAGCCCTTAGGGGTGTTTCTACACCTAATGCCCTAAAACCATCTGGTTTGGGAGTCATTGGCTAAACGCTCGTTACACGAGTCAAATAGAAAGCTTAAGGGAACTAACTTGGCAAAAATCTCACAAATAAAAGAAAAGAAGAAAATCTATGCCATCTTTGTTGATTCTAATAGAAAATTTGGTGAATCTTGAGTCATCGAAACACTACACATTAGAATTATTTGGAAACCCAATCTTTTATGTGCTAGTCCACCACACACTCAGTTAAACTTGTGATGTCTTAACCTGCCTCATGAAAGTGATTTGCATTCAAAACTTGTATTCATTGCAAAGATGTGTTTATACTTGTTAAGCTTACTCATGAATGCGCATCATAGTTTTGTGTGAAACCTAAACTTTTGTTGGACACCATGAGCATTGGATTTATCTTTGCGTCTTTGTTTTTCATTTAGTTTTTGGTTTTGTATTGCTAAGGGACTAGCAATATGTAAGTTTGGGGGTGTGATAGGAGCTAAAATATTCATATTTAAGCCCCTTAATTTACATTTGTTAAGTTCTTTATCTATATGTTTTAGTCTATTTTACTTCACTTTTTGTGTTTTACAAGTTTTTATAGGGTCTTGGAGAAAAAGAAGCATTTTTGGCACTTAAAGAAATAAATCTGGAAATCCTGGAGCAGCTGCTGGCTAGATTGTGATCGAGCGCACTCCTCTGTGCGATCGAGCGCAGCATTGCGATCGAGCGCACATGTATGGGCGTGAACAGTAAACTGCAGAACCCTGTTTTGGAAATAACTCTATTTTGGAAATAAAGGAGTTTTGTGTTTTAGGAAAGTTTAGGAACTCATGAGCCTCTTAGGACTTCTCAAAGACCTATAAATACACTTGTAAATCACACACAAAAGGCATCACCTCTTGGGGGGATCACTTCTTAGATCCATTCTTTTATCTTTTGCTTTAGCTTGGAGAAGGAGACCGTGGAGCGGAATTGACGACTCTTCTCTTGGGTTTCTTCTTTCCTTTTTATTTTATTATGTGTAATTAAATTCTTAGTAGGGCTTGGTTGAAGCCCTAATTATGTTTACTCAATAAATTTAGTATTGGTGCCTTGCGATATTTATGTTGTGTTGCTTAAACTTGATTAATACCTGCTTTTATTTAAATTCCTCATATGTATATGTCTGATCAATATGTGCATGTGATATGGACTTGTTAGTTAGATCAATTTGGATGACCGAGTCCTGGGTCTAACATTAGTAACAAGGGATATCTTATCCAGATACCCGGGTTAATCAACATGGGAAACCGGGAGTAGATACCATGCCCTAGGTCTCATATGGTTGTCGATTTCCATAGTACTTATGTTTTCTTAAGGAACAACTCAAGCAGATACCATGCTGAATCCCTTAAGGAAGAAAAGAGTTAGAGTAGATACCATGCCTAACTCGTTGCTTAGGGAAATTAATAGCTTAAGGAGTAGATATCATGCCCTTAGGTTGGCAACCAGTAGGTATACATGGCATGAATAAAGCATTGGCATACTGTTATATTGTGGTAGCATAATTAGTGGTGGATATCAAGTCCCTACGCCTTTATCCTTAGTATTTTATCTTTATTTTTTCTCAACGCTTTTATTATTTCTATCTTTTTATATTGCGAATATAATTCTAAATTGAACTTTACCAATCCCTGTGGAGATGATCTTGCATTCGCACACTATACTACATTGTTGACCTTGTGCACTTGCAAGTAAAACAAGTGCGATTATTTACTTATTTATTTAAGTGGATAAACGCACAATAGTGTGCTGATGGAGCAAAGTAATGAAGAAGCCATAGAGCTTTTTGAGACGTTAAGCAAACACACCCAGCAATTCTCATCTAGAGGAAGACCAAGAGTAAAGAGCAAGGGTATGTATGAAGTGAACTTAAATGGTGGATCTCCAAATCAAATGGCTGTTATGGAAAGAAAGATAGATATACTTGTAAAAGCCATGACTGCTAAGAACAGCCCACATCGCCCACAAGCTACACCACTATAGGTATGTGCTGTATGTTCTCATTTTGATCACACTACTGAAACTCGACCTTTGTATTCATTTGCATATCCAAAGCAAGCAAACTATATGGGACCAAACAACTATCCTCCCGAGAACAATCTATATGCAAATACCTACAATCCTAGATGGTGGAACCACCCTAACTTCATATGGAACAACAACTAGAATGCCTTGAACCTATAAGGGTAGCAAAGGAACTCCCAACAAGCAGCCCAATCAGTTTCGAAATAAAAGGAAAGTGACTTAGAGAGTCTTGTGAGGCAATTGGCAACTCAATAACAACAGTTGGTAACTCAGCAACAATAGTTGATGACTTCACAAGAACAGTTCATGACAGAGGAAAGATAATTTCAGACTGAGCAAAGACAAATCAATGCAAAGCATGAGCAAGCCATTCAAAGACTAGAGGTCCAAGTGGGGCAATTGGCTAAGGAGTTAAGTGAAAGAAAGCAAGGTGAACTTCCAGCCCAAAAACTACCTAATCCAAGAGGACATCAGCAACTGAATGTCGTTACAACTCTTAGAAATGGTAAGATCATAGGAACTAATGAGCCTACACAAGCATCCACATCAAAGGTAAGTAAGATGAAAAAAGTAAATGCACTACCCTTCCCTCAAAGGTTAGTAAAGCCTAAGAAAGAAAGTAAACTGCTTGATATTTTTGAAACTTTGCGGAAAGTAGAAATAAATGTTCCCTTATTAGATGCAATTCAATAAATACCTGCTTATGCTAAATTTTTAAATGATTGTTGCACTCATAAGAGGAAGTTTCAGGAACATGAGGCAGTAGCTTTAACAGAAGAGGTAAGTGATGTGCTATTAAGAAAACTACCACCAAAACTGAAAGATCCTGGTAGTTTTACCATTCCTTGCAGGATAGGTAACCAGATTTTTGAGCATGCATAATTGGATTTAGGGGCGAGTGTCAATTTGCTGCCATATACAGTATTCAAGACACTAAGTTTGGGGGAGCTTCAACCAACTTCTATCACCTTGCAACTGGCAGACAGAAGCATAAAAAGACCAAGAGGTATTATTGAGGATGTCTTGGTAAAGGTAGGTCCATTTATTTTACCTACTGATTTTATTGTATTAGATATGGAAGAATCTCCTATGCCATTGCCTTTGCCCATCGTCTTAGGAAGACCCTTTATGACAACTGTTGATATAAAAATTTGTGTGAAAAAAGGGTATTGTAAGTATGAAGGTAAATGGTGAGAAAGTTGAATTCAACATATATAATACATTAAAATTACCCCAAGATAATATGGAATATTCTAATATATATATATATATGATGCAAGGTGTTGTTGAGAAAGTTTTTCAGGTCCATCACATTACTTCATTGGAGTCCACCCTCACCCATGGGTTAACAAGATCGGATGTTGAGCCAGAATCTGCAGATATTACTGATAACATCATTAAGGCCTCTCCAAAGCATCCAAGCACCAAATTTGGCATTGAAGCAGTTACGGGTGTATTTAACTTATGCTTTTCTGGGAGGGAATAATAGTGTCTGGCTGAAGATGTTAAACTTAGCACTCATAGAAGGCACCCCATAGTTTATCCTTTAATTTTTTTTATTGTTTTTCATATTTAGTTTTATTGTTTATTTTTAGTACTTCTTGTTTTCCCGTATTACGTTAGTTTTTCTTTTTAGGGACAATGTGTGCATCCGTTCAAGTTTGGGGGTGTGCTATGAGCCATGCCGGCCCAACTTGTTCTCCATCTCTCAAGTCAGATCTTTCCATGTTATTCACACATTGAGGACAATGTGTAATTTAAGTTTGGGGGTATAGGAGACACATTCACACACTTTGTCCCAGTTTTTTTGAAAAGATAAATGCATGTTCATATTATGTTGAAAATTTTGGTTGATTTAAACAAATATTATGATAAAACTTCATCAGTAAGCCTAAAAATCTAGAACACAGTCTAATGATAAAGTTTTAAATGTTTTAATTATTTACTTCAAGGCATCTAAGAATTCACAAAGTTTGATCTAAATCTGACACGAGCACATTAGCATATAATGGTGTAAGGTATGATGTATAATTTCTATGTATATGTTTCCATGACCTAACTGTAAGCTGATAACTTGTTAGAATAACACTTTGGCATAGAAAAATAAAGAAGAATGTTATTATGCAAAAAGAGAAAGAAAAAAATGCTCCTAATGATTATTAAATAAACTTTCCACTAAGTAACTGGACCTCTTGCCTCAGTAAGCAGTGAGTGTTCACGTCAAAAGGTGAGAATGATGCATATAATGATCATTAAATAAAGTTTCCACTGAGTAAGTTGACCTCTTACCTCAGTAAGCAATGAGTGTTCACGTCAAAATGTGGGGATTTTGCTTGGAAGCATTAAGACCAGTTAGTTTCATAGCCTTTTTGACTCGAGGTAGTAAGTCTTTAAGGGTGTCTTTATACCTAATGCCTTAAAACCATCTAGTTTGGGAGTTATTGGCTAAATATTTGCTACATGGGTCAATTAGAAAGCTTAATGGAACTCAATATGGCAAAGAGCTTATAATAAAATAAATAAAACTATGTCGTTATTGTTCATTCTGATAGGGAATTCAATGAATGTTAAGACACTGAAACACTATACATGGGAATTATTCGGAAGCTTCATCTTTTATGTGCTAATCCACCACACACTAAGTCAAACTTGTGATGCCTTAAACCAACCTTGTGTAAGTAATTAAAAATTTAAAACCCTTTTTCATTGCGAAGATGTGTTTATATTTTTAAGCCTACTCATGAACAAACATCATGGTTTTATGTGAAACCCAAATTTTTAAATAACATGAATGATGAATTTATCTTTTAATTTTTTTTTTCAGTTAGTTTTTCGTTTTGTATTGCTAAGGGACTAGCAATATGTAAGTTTACGGGTGTGATAAGTGCTTAAATATTCATATTTAAGCCCCTTAATTTATAGTTGTTAGGCTCTTCGTTTATGTATTTTAGTATATTCTACTTCATTTTTGTGTTCTTTGTGTTTCTTATAGGCTTGTGAAGAAAAGAAAGCAGTTTGAAGCTTTAAAGGAAGAAAACTGAAGTTCTGGAACTAGCTAGTGCGATCAAGCGCAACATTGCCGTGATCGAGCGCACAAGAACTCATGCCCACACCTAGAAGGCTCAAGCGCAACCCTGCGCTCGAGTGCAAAAGCATGCGATCTAGCGCACATGCACAGAGAGGCGGCAGAGCCAGTTTTGGAAAGATTGCTCCGGATCTTATTTTGGAAATTAGAGTTTCGAGGTGTCTTTAGAGCCCTATAAATAGGCTTGTAAAACACAAAAACTGGACTTTTTTTTAGCTTCCCTTTAGTTTTAGTTTTAGGTCAGGAGACCGGAGGCCAGAGGCGATTTCAGAGAAGAATTGACGACTCTTCAATGGAGCTCTCTCGAGTTTCTTCTTTCCTTTATTTTATTATTTGTAACTAACTTACTAACGCAGCTCGATTGAAGCCCTAATTATGCTTTTCCATATATATATATTCATTGATTGTCTTTACCAATAGCCATGTTATGATACTTTAATTCATTAATGCACATTTTATTGAATTCCTCATATGTGTGTGTTTGATCAATGTATGCATGTGGTATGGATTAGTTAGTTAGATCAATTTGGATGACCGAGTCCTGGGTCTGACGATAGTAACAAAAGAAATCCACGCCGGATTCTTGGGTTAATCAACATGAGAAACCGAAATTATACACCATACCCTAGGTCTCATGTGGTTGTTGATTTCCACAGACCTTATGCTCTCTTAAGGAACAACTCAGTATACACCATGCTGAATCCCTTAAGAAAGAAATGAGTTAGAGTAGATACCATGCCTAACTTGTTACTTAGGGAGATTAATAGCTTAAGGAGTAGATACCATGCTCTTAGATTGACAACCATTAGGTTTTCATGGTAGGGCTAGAGCATTGGCACATTACTTATTGGGAAAGTATGATTAGTGGTGGATATCAAAGCCCTATGTTCTTATCATTATCAATCTAGACTCAATATTTATTTCTATCGATTTTTACATTGTGAAACTGATTCTAAAACGAAATTCACCAATCCCTGTGGAGATGATCTCGCACTTGTACACTATGCTACTATTGACCTTGTGCACTTGCAAGTAAAACAAGTTCAATTATTTGCTTATTTATTTGGGTAGATAAACGCACAACATCATTTTTAAGTGAGAAAACATTAAATTAAGAAATAATCTTCATTCACTCAATGGCAATTTATATAAGTGATGAATGCAGATCATGGAAATAAATAATCAAACACAATTTTGTATTCCCAATTCCATGCTTATCATACAAAATCTATCTTCATTTAGAGGTTTAGTAAAGATATTTGCTAATTGCTTATCGGTTCTCACAAATTCAAGTTTAATGTTTCCTTTTTGTGCATTATCGTGAATAAAATGATATCTAATTTCAATATGCTTAATTCATAAATGTTGAATTAGATTCTTACTAAGATTAATTGCACTTGTATTATCACACATAATGGGTACATGAACAAAATGTATAAAATCTTCAAGTTGTTTAATCTATAAAATTTGTGCACAACAACTATCAAATGCTACATATTCTGCTTCGGTTGTTTATAATGCAACCAAATTTTGTTTTTTTTAAAAACCAAGATGTTAACATGCAACCAAATTTTGTTTTTTTTAAAAACCAAGATGTTAACATGCAACCAAGAAATTGACTAGTTCCAATAATGTTTTTTCTATCAAGCTTACATTTGGAAAAATCTACATCCGAGTATCCAATAAGATTAAAAGAAGACTCTTTAGGATACCACAATCCTAAATTTTGAGTGACTATCAAATATATTAAAATTATTTTAATGACAATCAAATGAGATTCTTTTGAACAAGACTGAAAGCGTGCACACATGCAAATAGTAAACATAATATCCAGTCTACTAGCAGATAGATATAATAAAGCTCCTATCATGCTTTTATATTTCTTAATATCAATATTTTTACCTTTCTCATCCTTGTCAAGCTTTGTTGAAGTGCTCATAGGAGTTCCATGTAGCTTTGCACCTTCCAACTCAAAGCGCTTGATCAAGTCCCTTGTATACTTAGATTGATTAATGAAGATGTCTTCCTTAGCTTGCTTTATTTGAAGTCTAAGAAAATAGTTGAGCTCTCCCATCAAACTCATCTTAAACTCACCTTATATACACTTAGAAAAATCTTCACACATTTTCTCATTAGTAGCACCAATTATAATGCGATCAATATAAATTTGCACTGAGAGAATGTCATGATAGTGAATTTTTGTGAAAAATGTTACTTTTTTCTCTTGAAAAACCATTAACAAGTACAAACGTGCTTAATCTTTTATACCATGCTCTAGAAGCTTGTTTCAACCCATAAAGAGCTTTAGAAAGCTTTTAGACATGGTTTGGAAGTTTTGGATCTTCAAAACTAGAGGTTGTTCAACATAAACGTCTTATTCAATAAAATCATTTAGAAAAACATTTTTCACATCCATTTGAAATAATTTGAAGCCTTTAAAACATCCAAATGTAAGCAACATTCTAATAGCCTCAAGTCTATTTACCATAGCAAAAGTTGAACGATTCGAGACCTGTCAATCACACGAATTATAAACAAAAAGAAAAGAAGACGAGATTTACCCAGGTTCACCCAAGAATAGGCTACGTCCTACCAGAAGTTTCTTATTATCAACCTCACAAATCTCTCTGTTTCAATGTATGCTCAGTACATAAAGAGTATTTATATGCAACTTAAAACGTCTTAATTATGGTATAATTAGGTTTCTGTTCTGCTGTAGAACTACGGCTTTTCATGGGCTTAAGCCCAAACTGCCAAGCAAAAAACCAGGCCCAACTCACCGGGGAGCGGGACCCCGTGTTCGTCCAGGGTTCTATAGATCTAGTCCCGTGAAGTATACACCAACTCTAACAAAAGTTTCACCAAAATCAATTCCTTCTTCTTTATCATACCCTTTAGCTACAAGTCTAGCTTTATTCCTAATTACTATTATGGATTCATCCATTTTGTTTCTAAATGCCCATTTAGTTCCAATAATGGAATAATTTGTTGGCTTAGGAACCAAGGTGAAAACCATTTTTCGCTCAAATTGATTTAGTTCATCTTGAATAACAAGAAGCTAATTTTCATCTTGTTCGGCCTCTTCAATTGATTTAGGTTCAATTTGAGATAGAAAAAAAATGTGACTATATAGATTTCTAATAGAAGAACAAGTCTTTACCGGTTGTGAAGGATCACCAATTACTTGATCGATTGGGTGATAGTTCACATACCTCCAATCCTTAAGAAGATCATCATTCCTTTCTCCTTGTTGAGTAGTGGAAGGTTGATCAACTCTTGATTCACTTTCTACTTGGGCAACTTGTGGTTCCTTTTCCTTAAGGTTAACAATGATAGTGGGATTGTCCACTTTTTGCATAATACCTACATCATCATCACTAAAAATTCTTTTTACATAAAAGGAATTAGTCTCATCAAATACAATATGCACGGATTCTTCAACCACTAGAGTTCTTTTATTAAGGACTCTATAAACCTTACAAGAGGTTGAATCCCATGAAAATACATTCATCCGTCTTAAAATCAAATTTACCTAATTTATCTTTGTTGTTATGCAAGATGAAACATTTACACTGAAAAACGTGAAAATATGAAATATTTGGCTTTTTACCCTTCTATGGTTCATATGGAATTTCTTTTAGTATAGACCTAACTAAAACTCTATTTAAACATAATAAGTAGTATTAACGGCTTCCGCCCAAAAGTATTTTGGCAAACTATTTTCATACAAAAGTCCTAACAATTTCTTCTAAAACTCTATTTTTGTTTTCAGCAATTCCATTTTATTGAGAGGTTCTAGAAGCTGAAAATTTATTATCAATTCCATGATCATCATAATATTTTGCAAAGTTTTGATTTTTAATTTTTTTTCATGATCGTTTCTTATACTAGTGATTGCAAAACCTTTTTTTCATTTTGAATCTTTTTGCAAAAGCTTACAAAAGCTTGGAATGCTTCATCCTTATAAACAATGAAGATAGCAAAGTTATATCTAAAATAGTCATCCATAATAACAAGAATATATTGATAACCACCAATACTAATATTTTGAATTGGTCCAAATAAATCCATATGTAAAAATTGTAATGTCTTAGAGGTTGAAACAACATTTTTTAGATTAAAAGAAATTCTAGTTTGCTTTCCTATTTGATAAGCATCATAAATTTTATCTTTTTCAAACTTCAAAATATTTTTTTGAATGCATTTGAATCAAATCCATGTTAACATTGTCAAGTCTTCTATGCCATAACCAAGAGCTTTCACTAAAAGTGGAAAAATATTTTTCATTTTCCGAATGTAAACATTTAAGGTCTACAACATAAACATTTTCATATCTTTGGCTAACAAATTTGATCTTATCACTCTTGATATTTATTATAAGATAATGAGTTGATTCAAAAGTGACTCTATTTTCTTTATCGCATAATTGACTTATGCTAAGTAAATTATGCTTTAATTCTTGAAAAAATATAACATGATCAATAGTTGATGAATCTTTACCCGTTTTACCATGGCCAATGATTTTCATCTTGGTGTCGTCTTCAATGGTAATATGTCCCTATCTTTTGGAGTTAATCTACAATGATTTCTTTACAACCGATCATGTACTTTAAGCATCCACTATCAATGTACCAATGACCGTCTTCCTTCCTTGATTGAAGACATACCTACACCATAAAGGATTTTACAATGCAACTTTTAGGTAACCAAAATTTATTGGGTCCTTTAGGGTTAGTCCTTGAAAATATAGATCTTTTTGGAACTCATACCTTCTTAACAATATAGCTAGTACTATTTAAATATTGATAAGCATGATGCACATTTCTAAAATAATAACCAGAGTTGTTTCTAGAATTAATTCGATAAACATATCTAGCATTTTTAGAGTGCATATTTCTAACATCATACCCATAATCATTATAAGTGTAGTTTCTATTTTTAGAGTAAGAATGATGAACATGAAAATCTAGAATTAACATATCTTGCCTATGAATAAGCATTTCTACTATATGCATTTCTAGCATAAGAGTTTCTAGAATGAGCATATTAGGCATAATAATTCTTAGAATGAGCATTTCTATTTTGATGATCTCTAGAATAAGCATGTTTAGGATATGCATGAGCATTCCCCATTTGAGAATTATCATTATATTTTCTAGCATTCTTAGATGGTGCATTATAAGCTTTGTTAGAAATAAGATAGCTAGTAGCTTCATTCAAATTTGTTGCTTTTACGAAAATGGTTCCATTTGATTTTTGTTTACTCATAAGAGAGTATCCCAATCCAAATTTTTCTCTACTCATTTTTTAGCAAGCCAACACTTCATTTAGTTTTTATTTTCCCTTAACAAGTCTAGATATAGTGTTGTCTAACTTAATCACTTTTTCTTTAAAATGTCATTTCATTTTTAAAATCATCTAGTGTTAAGTTACCATCTTCCAAAAAAAAACTTCTTGTTTTGTTCTTTCAAATCATTCATTTCTTTATAGAGGGATGAATTTTTTTTCTTGAGAGTAATATTTTTAATGCCAAATTTTTTAAACTTACCATGCAATTCATTGAATGTTTAAATTAAATCTTCATGCACAATTTTATTATCAACTTTAATGTCTAAAGAGTTAGTTACCTTATGTTCATCATCAATTACCGTCAAGCAAAGGTTGACAATCTCTTGATATGTATTATCATCATCCGAGTCTTCCTCCTCATCATCACTCCAAGTAGCCACCATTGCTTTCTTCTTGAAGCTTTATAAGGGGCTTCTTTGCTAGAGGGCAATCTACCTTGATATGTCCAGGCTTTTTGCATCCAAGGCATATGATTTGATATTTCTTAATGGAATCGTCTCTAGTATAAGGATTTTTGCTTGAATTCTTCTTGAACATCAAGTACTTTTGGAATCTCTTAGTAATGAGAGCAATGTCCCCATCTTCTTCAATGCTTTCATCACCATCTTTTACTTGTTTGTTAGTAGTAGTCTTGAGAGAAATGGTATTCTTCTTGGTCTTATCATCATCTTCTTTGTTGATGACATTTTATCTTATGAGTCAACAATGACCTAATAAGAGTATCAATCTCAAGATCATCAAGGTCCTTTGCTTCTTCAATGGCAGTCATATTTGATTCCCATGCTTTACGCAAAGACCTAAGAATTTTTCTCACTAACTCCTCATTATCATAATATTTACCAAGAAGTTTCATATCATTGATAATGTTAGTAAAACGATAATACATTTCGAATATGGACTCAGTTGGTGACTATAACGACCCATCCTAAGCGAGCCCACCCAAGACGGTGTCGTCAACTTTTAGATCCAAATACGACATATATGCAACAACTATTACATTAATCATTTTGAAGATCGTTAAAATCATCTGCCTCAATTCTTTTACAGAGGAGTTATAACTTTCTTTCTTTACAACTTTCACAAAATATACAAATATGTATGTTCATGTACAACTCTTTATATATATTATAACTGTCTATCTCATTTTATCTTCTTTTCTTTTCTTTTTTCTTTCTTTTTTCTTTTGTCTTTCTTTATTTCCTTTCTTTATACTATCTGAAAATGCCAACCACGAGGACTTACTTAGATGCTTACTCTATCAAGATAAGGATCTACCGGTCTTGTCCACAACTTGAAATTATTTAATATTGAGGAATGAGCTTTATAAGCTCAGTAAATTATGATTTATTAAAAATACTGGATTTTTATACTTTTAGTCATAATTATATCACAATTCATATTCATAATTCAAATCATTTATTCATCTATCAATTCTTATATCATGATATTTCAATTATGATTTCATCTCATATATTTCAATCAACTTATAATTATCATCTTTGATATTATTACTATCATCATCTTTTATCATAATTTTCATCATGAGGTTCACATTCATATCATTCATTATATGAAAATCATGTGGATATCATATTCATCAACTTTATATCACAACTGTCTCATCATGAAATTCATACTCATATCAACATTTTATAATCATTATGATGCCTTAACATCTCAATTAATACAAAGAATATAAACATGAATGCATCCACATCCTCATCTTGTCATTTTATTTCTCATCATTTCGTTTTTTTTTCCTTTCATATCTCATCCATACTATCAATGTATGGGCAATTCATCCATTTTCGGGTATCTATACCAATCTCTGGTACAACTTTTTAGGACGTCTCTCCACATATCGTCGTGTTTCATCCAGACCAATCATAGTTTTAGTCCTCCCCGGGACCACACACTCCATCTCTCTAGTGGCCCCAGTATTCATATGAACAACCACATACAACCAGGCATAACATATCATCATATAAACCAAATATCATTTCCTTTCATAAAATCTTTCTTTTCATCATATAAATCAAATCATATCTTCATACATAATATCAACTCATCTATCATATAGATTCAAGAGATCTTCTCAATAATATCATTTATCTCTTCAGTTTCTCATCAATTTTATAATTTCAAGGATATAATTTCATAACTTATCATATATTCATCATTCATTTTTTAATCATATTATAAGTCATACTTCTATTAAATCATCAAATTAACGTATATAACATGTATTCATCAAATCAACATGTTCATAATATATTCAATAAGTTTTTCTCATACTATTAGTCATTTCAATTTTTATATACATTTCTTATTTGTCTCGCTCACTAACAGTAAATTAAACTCACCACATAGCACTTAAAACTAATCGTGAATCACTTCTTTACCTTTCTTGCTCCTCTCAGCAATTTCACCGGATTGCTGCTTACCACCACCTAACCAAAAAATTTTCGTCAATCTCACTATCCCATATTTCAATTTATATAACCTGTACTAGGTTAAATTTCATGTATGCGTGTTCATCTTTCTTAAATTCAAAGATTTTGATGGAAGCTCTTTTTTTGCTTGAATCCAATTCAAATCATTTTTTTATAAAGAAAAGTAGTAGAACAAACTCTCAAAATTGAAATTTCAAAATAAAATTCTTAAAATTTTAGGCCATGTTTGGATACAATTTTCAGTTTTGAGTTTTCGAAAACTATTTTCCAAAATGAAAATAGAAAATAGTTTTCTGATGTTTTCTAAAGAAAAAATGTTTGGATAACTGTAACCCAAAAACAATTTTAAAAAACAAAAAACAGTAAAAAAATCGTTTGGATAATTTATTTTAGAAACTATTTTGAAAAATAGACATTGCAATCTCAAAATACAGATTCGAACAATATATTACTTCCAAAGGCTTTAACCCTTTTGGTGACCAACAATCACGTATTCAAGAGGGATAAAATTAAAACAAAAACATTGAATCAAACACACAATCGTGGTTAATTAAATAATTAAGATATCAACTCGTTTTAGAATGAAAATGAGTAAGAAAAACAATTCCTACTAGATCGGTTTAGCTACAGAGGAAAGATAACCGGGTTGGAGGGTCGATTTTGATCTGACTTAGTGCAATTCCGGTTTAAACCAAAATTATCCTTCAGTCATGACGGTGGCTGATGAGTGAAAAATATTGCATATTTTGGTCACTTAATTTACATTTTTTAGCTTAAGAATTCGTTACTTTGAGTTGTTTTTCGTTGTTTTACAGGTTTATAAGCTTCGAAAGGAGTTTCACCAAATTGTCAGAATTGCTCTTACAGATTAGCCATTTTCAAGGATTTACCTGTATTGATTCAGGAAGAACCAGAAGATGAACCATATATGCTTGGAAATATCCGGATGTCTATTTTCTGAGAAATTTTACGGATCAATAAAATGAATTTTCTAGAGAAAGTTATGGCAGTTTTAGTAGACAAAAGTCAGGCTGTGCATGATTTCAACGTGACAGATCTGCCATTTTCGAGGATTTAACTATATTGATTCAGGAAGGACCAAGAGATGATCCATATATGCTTGGAAAGATCTGGATGTCTATTTTCTGGCGAATTTTACGGATCAATAAAATGATTTTTCTAGAGAAAGTTATGGCCTTTTTAGTAGACAAAGGTCAAAGAGAAAAAGCTGGAATCTGCAGTATCCCACATCGGATTGGAAACACATTGCACTTGTGATGTTTCCCTATATAAGACCCTCTTCACTTCATCTTTAGTGTGCAATTCTTGAGCCACTTTGGTACAAACCGGTGGACCGTCTGCTAGCATTCTGATGGATCCCGAAGGCTTTGCTACCACGAGGGGAAGTGCCGCCCAACAACAAGTGGAATTTCTCCCTTGTATAGTAAATATTTCTTTTCATTTCGTTTTTGTTTAGTTTAAATGTTTAGCATTTTTTTTATGAACTGTAGTTTCATAATTATGTGAGGCTAAAATCTTCAAACTAAGGTTGAAGATAAAGCCTCGCCGTTGTTTGGCATAACAGTTTCAGATTTGTTTATACAATTCTGATTTTTTTTAGTATAAATGTTCTATCAATTATTTGAGTAAAATCTTATGATTGATTGCATTTAAATTATTCTGTTGGATATTCCTTGTGTTTCATCTGATGGATACATCAAATTGTTTTTGATTAAATTGGATTTCCTTCGTGATTTGTTAAAAGCGGATACATTGGATGCTTTTGGTTTAATTGGGATATTTGTTGTTTTTTGTCTTAAGTTGGATTCATGGAATGTTTTAATAGGCTATTTTTACATGAAGATAAATGCTTAGCTTTGGTGGGGTGGATTCAGAAACCTTAGTGTTTTTATCATTAGTTTTTAAATTAATTTAATTTAAGTTTATATTTCTTTTGCAACATATAATTACAAATTTGGAACTAGGTTAAAATAGACTTAGTTTAGATAAAATATATTTTCACAACGCAATTCCCTGTGGATTCGACCTCGCACTTGCATAACACTATATTGCAAACGACTCGTGCGCTTGCGAGTAATTTAAAACTCACAACAAGTTTTTGGGGCTGTTGCCGGGGAACTGTTTGGTTTGTGAAAATTAAATTTTTGTCTGAATTAATTTTATTTTTCTACTAGTCTAGCTAGCATTTTTGTTTTATTTTTTTAATTTTAATTTTACTTTTAATTTTAAATCTAATTTTTATTTTTTTAATTTGAATTTGAATTTTATTTTAGTTTATTTGCATTTGCCCAAAAATAAAATAAAATAAAAATATATAAATATATATAAAATGTGGATGAATCCAGTACCAGTTTCGTAATCTTTAGAGGACACCTTCAAGGATTTCATGAAGATTACCGGCCAGTCCATCGATACAACCAATACATTCAATATTGATAGTTGTTCCATCTGTGCTAGTCCTATGCATTTAGCACAGAATTGTCCATCTACGCCGGCTTTTGTCGAGTATCCCATGGAACAAATGAATGCTTTCGATGACTATTGGTGGCAATCAAATGGAAATTATTCCGAGACATACAATCCAGGGTGGCGGAACAACCCTGATTTTTCATGGACGCAGAACCAACTGATGAATCAGGGAGGAGCCCCTTATCATGCTTACAATCAATACCCTCCTAAATTTCCTTCACCAGTTCCAAGTTTTGGTTACTCAGCCTATCCAGCACCATCACCCGCTTACCAAGCTCCCATTTAAGCGCCAGCGTTGGTTTCACAGTCATTGGAGGACACCTTCAATGATTTCAGGAAGATGATCGGCCAATCCATAAACGAAGTAAGGAGTGCGCAAATAGTAAACACCCAAGCGATTGCTAGGATAGAGAGTCAAATGGATCAAATCATAAGTCACGTGGGTGAAGGAGAAAAGGGAAAGGTCCCCAGTCAACATGTGCCCAACCCGAAGGAATAGTTTACGGTGGGAAATTCATCAACTTCTATGCACGGGCAGGAACAAGTGCAATTGATTGTCCCATTGAGGTCTAGGAGACAAGTGGACAATCAAGTGGAAGAGAACCCAGCTATGCAACAAGAGCAAGAAAGTCGTAACAAGGAAAAGAGAGATGCTGAGCCATCTACAGCCACACCTATTAGTAAGGATCTCCCTAGGTCGTTTGTACCTAAAGTGCCTTACCCTGAGAGATTACAAACGCCCGAGAAAGGAGAGGATTTTGTGGACATTCTGGAGGCATGCTTTGCTCAGTTTGGAGAGGATTTGGATTTAGATAAGTTACTTGAGCAAGCAAATGCCATTTTGGAGTCTGCTCCTCAGAAGAGCAGTGAGACGGAGGAGACTGTAGATGAATCCCGCATTGAGGACCCCCTGGAGGCATGTTTTGCTCAATTTGAAGAGAATTTGGATTTGGATAAGTTGTTTGAGTAAGAAAATGCTACTTTGGAGTCTGCTCCTCAAAAGATCAGTGAGACGAAGGAAACCACAACACCTGAACCCCCCAAGAAGGAACTTAAGCCTTTACCGAACAATCTTAAGTATAAGTTCCTAGGTTCAGCAGATTCTTTGCCTGTGACTACAGCTTTAGATTTGGTTGATGCTCAAGAGGATAAATTATTGGATGTTTTAAGAGAGCACAATGAAGCTATCAGCTGGACTATTGAGGATATCAAGGGGATAAGCTCCTTGGTGGTGATGCACAAGTTAAATTTTGAGGAGAATGCCAAGCCATCGAAGGAGCCACAAAGAGGGCTCAACCCAGCTATACAAGAGGTTCTGATCCTTTATCCAATCTTTGATAGCGAGTTGGTGAGCCCGATTCATGTCGTGCCAAAACAGGCTAAATTGACGGTAGTAATAAATAAAGGTGACGAGTTAGTTCCAACTCGTGTGCAATCAAGATGGAGAATGTGTCTAGACTACCGTAAGTGGAATGCTGCCATAAGGAAGGATCATTTTCCACTCCCATTTATTGACCAGATGGTGGAGCGCTTAGCTGGGCATGATTACTAATGTTGGGTCTGGTTGAAGACGTTAAACTTAGCGCTCATGGGAGGCACCCCACAGCTTATCCTTTTTGTTTATTTATTATTTTATATATTTATGATTAACGTTTGTTTCCAGTATTTTTTGTTTTCCAGTCTTTATTTTTCAGGGACAACGCTTACTTCAGTTCAAGTTTGGGGGTATGTTATGAGTCATACCAGTCTAGCTAGTTCTCCATCTTCCAGGTTAGCTCTTTCCATATTATTCACACATTGGAGTCAATGTGTAATTTAAGTTTGGGGGTATGGGAGACACATTTCACACACTTTGTCCTAATTTGTTGTTGTTGTTTTTTTTTTTTAGTGAAGATAAATGCATGTTCATGTTTGTTTGAAAATTTTGGTTGATCTGAAAATTTTTGATGTGATTTCATTGGTGAGTTTAAAACTTTGAACACATGATCTGATGATAGAGTTTAAACTTTAGCTACTTACTTTAGGCATTCGAGAATTCACATGTTTGATTTAATCTAACACGTGCACATTAGCATATATTTGTGTGAGGTATGACATTTGATGTTAATGTGTATGTTTCTTATCTTAACTGAAACGGGATGACTTGTTGGATAAACACTTAGGCACAGAAAAGCATAAAAAAAATATTATTAATGATCGTCATCAATAAACTTTCCACTGAGTAACTGGACCTCTTGCCTCAGTAAGTAATGAGTGTTCAAGTTAAAAGGTGAGAATTTTATTCATAGTGATCATTGCAAAACTTTCTGCTGAGTAACTGAACCTCTTGCCTCAGTAAGCAGTGAGTGTTCACGTTAAAAGGTGAAAATTTTGCTTGGTAGTATTAAGGACAGTTTAGTTTTGTAGCATTCTTGACTCGAGTTAGTAAGTCTTTAGGGGATGTTTTTACACCTAATGCCTTAAAACCATCTGGTTTGGGAGTCATTGACTCAACACTCGTTACATGGGTCAATTAGAAAGCTTAAGGGAACTAAACATAGCAGAGCCTTATAAAAAAAAGAGAAAATAAAAAAAAATAAAGAAAATAAAACTATGCCATCGTTGTTCATTCTGATGAGAAATTCTGTGAATCTTGAGATGTGGAAACATTGTACATTGAACTTATTTGGAAACCTCATCAGTATATGCTAATTCACTTTACACTGATTCAAGCTTGTGATGTCTTAGCATGCCTCTTGTAAGTAATTAGGTTTTAAATTCTTATTCATTGTGAAGATGGTTTAGATTTTTTAAGCTTGCTCATGAATGAATTTCATGATTTTGAGTGCTCCTTAAATTTTTGGATACCATGAGTAATGAACTTATCTTTATGTTCTTTATTTTCCATTTAGTTTATTTATTTTGTTTTGCTAAGGGACTAGCAAAATGTAAGTTTGGTGGTATTTGATGAGTGAAAAATATTGCATATTTTGGCCCCTTAATTTACATTTGTTAGCTTAAAAATTCCTTACTTTGAGTTTTTTTTCGTTGTTTTACAGGTTTATAAGCTTGGAAAGGAGTTTCACTAAATTGCCAGAATTGCTCGTACAGATCAGCTATTTTCGAGGATTTAACTGTATTGATTCAGGAATAACCAGAAGATGAGCCATAAATGCTTGGAAAGATCCGGATGTCTGTTTTTTGAGGAATTTTACAGATCAATAAAATGATTTTTCTAGAGAAAGTTATGACATTTTTAGTAGAAAAAGGTCAAACAGCAAAAGCTGGAATCTGCAGTATCCCACATCGGATTGGAAACACATTGCACTTGTGATGTTTCCCTATATAAGCCCCTCTTCACTTCATCTTTAGTGTGCAATTCCTGAGCCACTTTGGTACAAACTGGTGGACCGTCTGTTAGCATTCTAGTGGATCCCGAAGGCTTTGCTACCACGAGGGGAAGCGCCGCCCAACAACAAGTGGAATTTCTCCCTTTTATAGTAAATATTTCTTTTCATTTTGTTTTTGTTTAGTTTAAATATTTAGCACTTTTATTATGAACTGTAGTTTTATAATTATGAGAGGCTAAAATCTTCAAACTAAGGTTGAAGATGAAGCCTTGTCGTTGTTTGGCATAATAGTTTCAGATTTATTTATACAATTCTGATGTTTTTTTAGTATAAATGTTCTGTCAATTATTTGAGTAAAATCTTATGATTGATTGCGTTTAAATTGTTCTGTTGGATATTCCTTGTGTTTCATCTGATGGATACATCAAATTGTTTTTGATTAAATTGGATTTCCTTTGTGATTCGTTAAAAGCGGATACATTGGATGCTTTTGGTTTAATTGGGATATTTGTTGTTTTTTGTCTTAAGTTGGATTCATGGAATGTTTTGATAGGCTATTTTTACATGAAGACATATGCTTAGCTTTGGTGGGGTGGATTCAGAAACCTTAGTGTTTTTATCATTAGTTTTTAAATCAATTTAATTTAAGTTTATATTTCTTTTGCAACATATGATTACAAATTTGGAACTAGGTTAAAATAGACTTAGTTTAGATAAAAATATATTTTCACAACGCAATTCCTTGTGGATTCGACCTCGCACTTGCACAACACTATATTGCAAACAACTCGTGCGCTTGCGAGTAATTTAAAACTCACAACAGTGGCGTCAAATCCGACTTTTAGTTGCCGAAAAAAAGTAAAGCGGGAGTGAAAAGGGAATGAATCGGGAGTTGAGTTGGATTTGACCCGGTGCAATTCCAATCAGATCGAAACCAAACTTCGCGGTTTGGCAGAAAATTATCCTCCGATCACGATGGTGGCATCAAATCCAGTGTTTGGTTGCCAGAAAAAAGGTAGAACATGAGTGAAAAGGGAACAAGGCGTGCCTTTGTATTTTGGTTGTTGACAACGGACCAGGCGACGGATAGACTGGGCTTCTTGGGTCTTGGTCGCCCAAGGGTTTCGCACTAGCTGATGGTGATGCCGAATATGAGATTGATGTTCTTGATATGACTGCTCGTTACACTTGTGGCTGAGTCGATATCGTTATAAGAAGGATTTTATAATAGTTGAGTATTACTATTGAATAAGATGTATATACAGTCGCAATAGACTCTTAGTTGCAAGAACTAAATAATATATTTAGTGAGCTAGCAGTTGAACTTCTTATTCTTAGATCAGCTCTGGGTCCAAAGAATGGGTTTGAATTATTCAGTATTAATGATATATGCAATTTGGTTGATAAATTCTATCTTAAGGACTTCAAAGACTAAGAAAAAATTTAGTTGAAATGCCAATTGCAACATTATGGACTTGACATTCCTAAGCACTCAAGTTTTCAAAATGTGTTCACAATTTCTGAACTGCAAAGATTGGTGGGGATGGAAAAGTCAAAAACCTATCATTTGATTGATCGATTGATTCATCTTGTGCTCACTCTTTCAGTTTCAACAGCAACAATTGAAAGAGCTTTTTCAACAATAAAGATTGTAAAGATAAGACTTCACAGCAAAATGGATGATGAGTTTCTCACAAATACATTAGTTATCTATATTGAAAAATAAATTGATGAAAAATTTAGTGCAAAGATGATTATAGATGAATTTGATTCTATTAAAAATCGTCGAGCATGACTTTTATAGAAGGTGTCATCTTTTGTACTTTTGATAATGAGGTATAACTTTTTTAATATATAATTATGTGAAAATTAAAAGGGACAACTTTTGTACAAATATTTAGGTTATAACTTGCTCTTAATATAGTGAAAGTCATGTTTTGAGATTTAAATCTATTTTACACTTTTTATATAGTCAATTTTTCTTAAAATTATTCACCTCCCAGTATAAATTTATGACTCCGCACTTGGTATCTCTTTTTTCCCTTAACAAAACAGTCTCTACTCTCTTAGGCCATGTTTGGATACAATTTTTAGTTTTGAGTTTTTGAAAACTATTTTCCAAAATAAAAATAAAAAGTAGTTTTATGATGTTTTCTAAAGAAAACATATTTGAATAATTGTAACCCGAAAACAATTTTTTTTTAAAAAAGTGAAAAATCATTTGGATAATTTATTTTAGAAACTATTTTGAAAATAGACATTACAATTTAAAAATACTGATTTGAACAACATACTACTTCCAAAAGCTTTAACCCATTTGGTGACCAACAATCACGTATTCAAGAGGGATAAAATTAAAACAAAAACACTGAATCAGACACACAATCATGATTAATTAAATAATTAACATATCAACTCGTTTTAGAATGAAAATGAGTAAGAAAAACAATTCTGGTTAGACTGATTTAGCTGTAGAGGAAAGATAACCGGGTTGGAAGGTTGATTTTGATATGATGTAATTCCAGTTAGATCGAAACTGGACTTCGGAGTTTAACAAAAAATTATCCTCCGATCATAACAGCAGAATCAGATCCGACGTTTGGTTGCTGGAAAAAGGTATAACGCGAATGAAAAGGGAACAAGTCGGGAGTCGAGTTGGATTTGACCCGGTGCAATTCCAGTCAGATTGAAACCGAACTTTGGGGTTTGGCCAAAAATTGTCCTCCGATCGCGATGGCGGCATCAGATCCGATGTTTCGTTGCTAGAAAAAGGTAGAACTAGAGTGAAAAGGGAACAAGTCATGCCTCTGTATTTTGGTTGTTATTGACGGACCAGGCGACAGGTAAACTGGGCTTCTCGAGTCTTGGTCACCCGAGGGTTCCGCACCGGCCGATGGTGACGCCGAACTCCTAGGTGATGGTGAGTTTACAAGTGGTCGTTTTTGAAAACCCAAAACTATTTTTGAAATAGCTCCAAGCTATTTTCAAAAATGGGTTTTCAAAAACAGATTTTTTGAAAATTAGTCTGAAAACTTATAACCAAACAAATTTTTAGATTTTAAAAATAATTTTTCAGTTTTTGAAAACCAAAAACTATTTTTAAAAAGAGAATCCAAACATACACTTACCTTTTCAAAGTTTATCTTCAAATTTCTTGAAATCCTTTCTTGAATCAAACAATTTCTAAGACAAGATTATGAAATCCTTCAGTTTTAAAGTGTTTGTAAGCTTTTCTAGAGAGAAAGTAATTCTTAGAGAGAGAAAACGAGTTTCAAATGTATGAAAATGATTTCAAGTCTCAAAAATCCTTTTATATTAAAATTTTCGGTCCGACCAGTTAACCACCCAACCAACTAATTGGTGCTTTAAATTTTTTTGAAATTGCCATTGAATAGCCGATCGACCGACTAGCTGACTGACAGCCGACCGAATCTCCTACCAATTGATCGGTCGATCGATCGGTTCAGTTGACCAATCGACTGCCTAGCACCTCAACCACTAGACGACTGTTAGTCGACCGGTTCAACCTCTACCAGTCGATTGGTCACCCTCACTAGTAGACCAATTGGCCGATCAGTTTGGGTAACCAATCGACTGCTTGGTCGATCGGTTTCCTCTTTCTGAAATTTTTGAAAAAAAAATTATCTTTCTTCCGTAATTTTTTTAAATTCTTTTCTTCAATTTCATTCAACATCTTTCTTCAAAAATTGTTTCAAATTCAACTTTCAATTCATATGTATACATGATAAATTTTAGGGGTGAGCATGGGTTGGTTTGGGTCGAGTTGGCCTAAAAAATCAACACTACCCAATTATACCAAGTTGAAAAAATCTCAACCTAACCCAACCCAACCCAAGAACCCATCTCACCCAGCCTAACTCAACCCATTAAAATCGGTTTAGGTCGCCGGTTTAGTATTTTTTCACTTAAAAATTAATGCGAATATATTACGTAAAACAAAATATTTTACTACAATTATTCATCATTCATTATATCCAAAATCAAATTCATACGAATTTATTAAATCTTACAAACCATCATTTACAAATTAAGTACCCAATCACTTCACACAAAGTTCAAACAACTTTAATTTAATACAAACCATACAAAAGTAAATAAAAACTAGATTTTAAAAAAGTTTGATCACTAAAATTCTTCAAAACTTCAACACTAGTATAAACTTGGTCCTAGAATCTCCATAACCAAGTTTCATCGTAAAAAAAACAGAAAGTGAATGAACATAGGATAAGCAAATCAATTCAACAAGTTTTTGAAAAGTATATTAAAATCCAAAAGAAATACTTTTACAAGAACAAATGATCTTCTTTAACTAAATTCACATATTTAAATTCTAACTGACTTTTTTTTTGGAAACTAGTATATAAGAAAAAAAAAAGATATATATATATATAAACAAACATACACAAAATAATATATTGCAATTCAAACTAACTTATTAAAACATGAATGTAGTCCATCAATCCTTAAAGTAAATAAATTTTAAATATATATATATATATATATATAATATAATTTATAATGATCGGGTTATCAGTTTGGGTCGGGTTGAAATTTTTTAACCTATGACCCAACCTAACCCATCGGGTTCAAAAATTTCTCAACCCAAACCTAACCCAACTTTTGAAAACTCCAACCTATTACACCTGCTTGGATCGGGTTGGTTTCCATGCTCACCCCTAATAAATTTCAATATATATTCAATTTACTCTTTTGCCCTTACTTCGAGGGTATGGGTATTATAGTGACATTTTGAAAGCCTCATAGTTAGATACTAATCTATTGATTTTGAACTTCTTAACTTGATTAGTACCTTCATATATGACTTGAAGTTTCTCCCAAAATTCTTTAGCCGATTCACTTGCCGAAATTTTATTGTATTTATTTATATCTAAAGCAAAATAAAGCATTTTTGTAGCTCTAATATTAAAAGAAACCTTTTTTTCCTATCATCGTCATTAAATTCTTGTCTAATTTTAGGAAGCTCAACTTTGACTTCCTTAACATTCACTTTTGTCATACGAATTCTAGGTTCATCAATAATGATTTCCCATAACTCAAAATCTTGAGCTTCTAGGAAAATTCTCATTCTATATTTCCAATAACAATAATTTATTCACATGAACAAAGGAGGTCTAGCCGAGAAATGACTTTCGCTAAGCATATTTCCTACATTGGTTGTCATAGGATCTATTATAAGATTTTAAGCCTAAACAATAAAACCTGGCTCTGATACTAATTGTTAAATAAAGCAACCCAGGAGTGAATTGGGTTTAAAAGCTTTTTTGATTAATTGAACATTTAAAAACCAATCAAGCAAGCTCTCAAATTTAAGGCAAGTAAACCATAAACAATAATAAAAAAAGAACTCGATGAAAATTAAAGAGAATAAGGGAGAAGAGCTTGTAAACAGATTCATAGTGGTTCAATCACTCATTGTGCCTAGTCCACTCCTCAATAGATCTTCTTGAGAGTTCCCTTCATTAATCCAAGCAAAGAACATAATCAAGCAACTTCAAGGTGTTGCCCAAACCTTTACAAGAAAAATTTCTCAAACAAGAAATATCTCACATATGTTTAACACCTAAACACTCAGCAATTCCTCACAAAGAGTTACACTAACTCTTTTACAAACAAAATGATGAAAGATTGTTTGGGGTATAACAAGAGAGATCTTTAATGGAATATTACAACTAAAATTTCTCTCTCAAAGACTCTTAGCACAAGAAAGACTATTTCATATTTTGAAAACTTAATGAGTCAATTAATGTGTTCAATGATATTCAAGATTGTTAAAGAGGCTCATTAATGTTGAATATTTATAGTCCTAACACCTATTAGCCGTTAAAGACATTAAATGATCATTTGGTGCATTAACTATTTTGTCTCATGCCTCTATATTTGAAAACTAGGTGTTATTTATGACAACATTGTCGATTGTGACTTTTACCCAGTCGACTGTCACTTTAAGTTTTTGAATCAAAGAGGCAGAAATCGAGTGATCAATTGACTATGAGTTTTTCTAGTCGACTGTGAAAAATATTTAGCTCTTTCTACAGTTAACTACCAAATCCCATAGTTGACTTCTCTTAAGCACTGAAAGTGAAAGTTAGAAGTAACTAAGTCCTACAGTTGACTGTAGTACCAACCCAATTGACCATGGCAACCCAAACTCCCAATTTTACTTAAAAAGTTATAGCAGGTTTAAATCATTGAATCGATTTTTAAGTAAGACATTTTAGAGAATACATTCTAAGCTCTACTAGCGCTAAGAGTTGAGAGAGAAAGAACAAAGATACCTAACTAAGAAATTATCTTCAAATATCTCTCAATTTCTTTCTTAAACGGTCTTTAATGCTTTATGGATTTCCATGTGCGTGCGTGCCTTGCTCCTTGTGCCTTAGAGCTAACTTAGACAAGAGATGGTTAGCTCAATGATCATGGTTTATCATTATCAAAATCAATATAAGGTCAACAAGAGTAATAGTAAAAAGAGATGGCCATGCGCGATAAAATAATATGATCATCGACATTATTGTGGAGTAAAATATCTGTTGTACATGTTAGAGACATTTTAAATTGTTAAGTGGGTAGAGATAAAAATAAAAATAAATTTACAAAAAATTAGATAGATAAATTTATCTAAAGCTTTGGACAGTAAGGAGCCAAGGAAGTTAAATAATTTTGAGGAGTACAACAGTTAGTAGTAATCTACTTAAGCATAGCAAAAATTGGAAAGTAAAAACAAAAATGCATAGACTTCCCATAAACTTTAAAAAATAGAACATAAATCATACACAAAATAGGCGAAGGTTCACTCTACTGTCACATTTTGGTCTAGACCTCAAAAGAAGTCCACTCTAGACTCTCGTCTAGTCAATTTGGCGGTTGACTTAGGTAAATTAAGGTTTAGGAAAAGAAGTATATCTCAACATCGCGCGTGCATGGTTTTCTTATTTCGAAAAAAATAAAGAATATGATTTATGGTATTAATTCATATTATGTGCGCTTAGACAATAAGATTTTATTTCAATTACATTTATAAATGAATCAACATAATCTTCTAATTTTAGATCTAAAATTTCATTTTCTATTTTACAGAAATATACCACCATACCTATTCAAATTAAATTGAATGAATTGAAACTTCAAAGATATAATTAAATAATTTTTTTTTGAATCATCTCTATTTTTTAGAATTGAAATGAGATTGAATGTAACATGTTGGTTTGTCATGGTTCCCAATCCAACGGTTCATATTCACACATCCCCACCGTAATGACCATACACGTTACCTACGCCCTCATTACCGCACTTGTTTGTTGCCGTGCTAGGTTTGTCAGAATCTCCAAGCCTATTTTCGTAGTTTCTAGCTTATAAAAATAATAACCCCTACCTCACCGTCCAGTATATCCCGATCAACGGTACATATTTACCCACGCAATTAACTCTAATTTATTCTCCTGTTTTTCCAAATAAACATAATTTACACATATAAGTTCTCCCTTTCTTCTCCCTCTGTAAGTACTCAAAGCCCTTTTCCCTGTACTTTCTCTCTCTTGAGATCCCCAAACCATCACAATCATCGAAACCCTAATTTCTCTGCTTTAATCGCTTCTCTGGTTAAGCAATTTTCCCCGTCAAAGTCGATATTTTGATATATTATACCTCCATATTCGATTTTTTCATGTTCTGGTGACCATTGCGATATACAACTTATCAGTTCTTGACGACAAATTCGCTGCTTGATTTTTTTATTCGGTTATTTGTGTGTAATCTTTTGATTATTTGTGGCGGTGAAGGAGAGAGGTGTCGTGCTGTGAAAGAGATTTTAGGGTTTTGTTGTGATGATAATCGGAGAATGAACGATGCCAGTACTGCGTAGCGGAGCGCGCAGGGGTCGGGGAGCAGCGAAGCAGCAGCCGAATCCGATCGAGGCGGGAGAAGCGATTGCTACGCGGACAAGGAGGAGGCAGGCGGCGGCTGCTGCTGCGGCAGCGGCAGTGGTGCCAAAGAATAGCAACAAGAAGCAGGCGGTCGATGAGAAAGTAGTGGTTGCGGCGGCAGCAGCGGCGAAGAAGGAAGATGATAACAGGGTTCTGGATGACGGACTAAGAGTAGTTGCTGCTGCTGGTGGGGCGGAGAAAGAGGAGGTAGGGGAGAAGCCCATGGATGAGTTCGATAGCGGAGGCCGCAGTAATGAGAAGGCCAATGCTGGTGAAGACGAGGGAAGCTCCACGCCACTTCCTGAGAAGGTTTGTTTTTATTTATTTATTAACATTTCTACTAATAGCGTTTACACTTAACTTTAATCTCAAGAAATGCGGGTTCTTTTGGGCTTTGTGGGTTGGTGTTTTGATATTTGTATGAATGCTGTTATACAAGGTTGTAATGGTTAGTGTTCGTTTGTATTTGCGTTATTTTGGGCATGGTTCTGTTGTTTAATGGTATCGGACGTTAGGTTGGAGGGATATAGGGATTTGGGACTTCTTGCTACTATTGGGTAAAAAAGATTTCTTCTTGGTTTCATGTCTTTTTCCCTTCAGATATAGTGAAAAACCGCTTGTGGGTTTTACTAGGTTGTTGTGACCATTGATTGTTTAGCTGCTTTAGGGATTTGGTGCCTCCTAAGAAAGTAATTTTTGTTGGAAATTTTGTTGTGTGTTTTGATTGTGGACTCAGATGGTTTGCAAGTGTCTGGTTTTGTTATCATTATCCTAATTCCTAATATATGGAGGCTGGAATGAGATATGGATGACTTTTAGGAGTAATTAACGCTTGGGATTTGGTTTTATTATCTTGAATTCTTGATTGAAAATACTGATTCAGATGTGATTTCAGTCGGAATATCGAAAGTTGGAAACTGTAAATTTTTTTAAAGGAGTTGATTGTTTGACATGAGATTACTTTTTAATCTGGTTTATATTATACTTTTCTTTTTTTTACCGTAATTGTTATCTGATATCATTTAGCATTTTGGCAGATAAGGTGTTTGCCTGTTTGGCTTTCATTTTTGAGTGTTGACACTTGTTAATTGATCACAATGTCATAAGACACGATATCTTTATCTTTCCCTTTCCTTAGACCTAAGAATCTTGTTTTCAAAAATGGAATAATAATAGCACTAGAAACATACAGTCTATTTGGACAATACTTGGTACTCGTGATGGGAATCAGCCCCCCATATACTTGGTAGAATAAGTGATGCCAACAGGATAGCCTTTCTTGATTGGAACAGGAGCCATTAAAGATGATGAGTGTTTGCAGATGCAGGCATAGCGATTTTGATGTGCCAAAATATAAACTTTTGCTCATCATGGTGCTTTATAGAGGTTCAGATCTAGACATCATCACAAAAACAAGATTATGTATGTAGTAGGGTCTTCATTAAGATTGGATCATAGGATTATATCATGAACTTTGCAATGTAAGATTTGGACAGGTTTTCTCTCTCCACTTTGGGCCAAACATAATTACTATAAATGCCTCATTAGGATCATGATTGTAGCCAAGGCGATTAACAAATGAATAAGCATATACAAGAAGAAAATTAACAAAAAAAGAAATATTAATTGAGGAAACACTATAATTTGGAGGAGCCAAGATGATCAGAAAGTAAGATGTGACACTTTAATACCGTTGATATTGACTGAATTTAACTGTTTACTAGTGATGTTGTGATATTCTTGGAATTAAAATGGGACTTTTGGATTGAGGATCATCACAACTCACAAGTAGGATGGCTTGAATTAGTAATTCATTTATTTTCTGTCAAATTTGTTTTCCTTATTTCCCTTAAGTTGATTTATTTGTTGCCTTTCCCACTAGGACATTTTATCTGCATGCACCACAAGTTTTTCAATGCTAGCTAGCACAATTAGGTATGGTAATGGGGCAGATTCGGGGCTGGTATCTCCTTATCTGGCCCCGCCCAGGATAGCTGTCCATTTGCCCTGTCCTCGCATCGGGGACTAAATTTCCAATCCGAATCCGCCTGGATGGGAGGCTTTAGGTATCTGCCCCATCCATCCCGATACGGCCTCTGCTTACATTATCACATACCATCACCCACATCAACAAAAAACAACACAATACTACAAGAAAAAAATTCAATCTTTTTTTAATAAAAAAAATCAAAGTTTTTGCAGTTCTGCATCCTGTCTCTCTCTCTCTCTTATCTTTCACTAAGATCTGTGCCAAGCAGGCAGCAGTGTGTAAATGCTGCAAGCGCGCAGAACCATCAGATGCTGTATCACAATCTGCTGCCATGTAGAGAATAGAGAGGGAAAAGAGAGAGAGAAGAGAGACAAAGAGCGTGTGTCTGACGGCTGTGAAGTGAGAAAAGAGTAAAACCCTCGTGATATATGTGTATATATACACTATGAAAATACTAAAATAAACTAAGGGAAAATGACATTTCACTATTCGGGGCGGGACGGGAACATGCTATAACTGCTCCTAACCTGTCCCCAGTACGGGTGGAAAAAAACTCGCCCCGAAACTGCCCCCCTCCAATTTTCCCAAAAAAAAAAAAAAAACTAACTGCGCCAACTGGGGCAGTATGCAAGGGCCCAGTGGGGATTGCCATCCCTAAGCTCAATCCGAATGCCAAAGTCTTGACTGCACCAGGCATTTTTATTCTATCTTTTTTCATGACTAGCATAACTTTATCTTTTAGTAATTCCTCAACATAGTATTTTTCTAGCATTTGTATGAAGTTCTTATTGTTTGCACATCTGCTTTCCTAATCAATCCTTTCCCCCTTCCCCCCTGTATTGGCAATACCCTTTATGAAATGTTATGGAACTTCATTGAGATATATGCTTGTAATTTGATATTTTGATAAGCTATATTTACCATCATGTCTGCTGCCAGCTGTGCGCTTGTTCCTGATTTCATGATGCATTTTTGCAAATGTTGAGAACTACTTGTTATTTTAAAAACATATATTCTTCTATTTGCTTCTTCCGTTTACTTTTCTTTTTAATTAATGATAAATCACTGTCATCATTATTCTGAATATTTCTGATTAAAATTTTGAAATATTATACCTAGCTGCTTCTTTGTGTTCTTTGTGTTACCTGAAAATTAATAATTCTTGGATTACATTGCCACAGGTTCAAGTTGGGGGTTCCCCGATGTACAAATTAGAAAGGAAGTTGGGTAAGGGTGGATTTGGACAAGTTTATGTTGGTCGGCGTGTTTCTCCTGTAGATACAAATGAGAGAACTGGCCCAGGAGCTGTGGAGGTATATCTTTTAGTTGTTATGTTTTTCTTCTATAACATATATATATATATATATTAATTTTATATCCTGTAACCTTTATTTTCTAGGTGGCTTTGAAATTTGAGCATAGAAGCAGCAAAGGATGTAATTATGGACCACCATATGAGTGGCAAGTTTACAAGTGAGTATGGTCATATATCTCTTATTATGTTATGATGATTGTTGGCTATTAATCTATAACTTTTACTTTGTCTTTTATACAGCACTCTTGGTGGAAGTCATGGTGTACCGCGAGTGCACTACAAGGGTCGACAAGGGGACTATTATGTCATGGTATGTAAATGTTTTCCTTATTTGGCCCACATTTCAGTTTTTTTTGGCTGGTCCGAATTCATGGAGCATTTTTGTACCTGTAAAAAAAGTGGAGCTCTTTTGTAAAGTATTCTTCAGTCTGCCTCTGCTTGATTGTAGAATGGCTTTCCAATGATAAATCTTAATGTCTGTAGGTTATGGATATTCTGGGACCGAGCTTGTGGGATGTTTGGAATAATAATTCTCACACGTAAGCCCATGGAAAATTGACTTTATGACTTATTTGAAATTTTCTCTCTGCATAATTCTGTCTATTAGTATATCATTTCAATTGCTTTGTTGAAGCAGTTTTGAGGCTTGCAGAATGTCTGTTGAAATGGTTGCATGCATTGCCATTGAAGCAATATCCATATTGGAGAAGATGCACTCTCGAGGGTAAGATCTTATATTTTACAAATTGTGCATGTTATTTTCTTGTAATGGTTGTCCTTCTCGCTTTCTGACCCCTTCCTTTCTTTGTGTTGCTTTGGTAAGGTGGAGTTTCTTGGTCTAGAAACAGTCAGCTCTATTTTTCCTTTCTGTATGGTGTCTTGTGTCATGTTGATGGATGATGTATTTCTTGTAATCTATGTCTGCTAAAGGATTGCTTGACAAGCGACCTAGTCAGCTCATAGTATACCATCTGAATCTATAAATTTATAATGGGGAGTGGTAAACCTATTACTCTACTAATCTAATCTGCCCTATAGGGAATCAGCTTCACAATTCAGTCATATTTTGCTGATTTAGTTTTTTTAGCTTATTATTGCTAAATACAAATGTATGATTTGATTTCTCAAATATGCATAATTTGGTATTTATGAAATAGGAAATTGTCACTAAACTTATTGCAGGTATGTGCATGGAGATGTAAAGCCAGAGAATTTTCTACTTGGGGCTCCAGGAACTCCTGATGAGAAAAAATTGTTCCTTGTTGATCTGGGACTAGGTAATTTACGAGTCATGTTATTTTTTAAATGTTAATTTCATTATGCAGCAGTATCCAGTAATTCTCAATTTCATGACCTGTTATGTTGAAACAGCTACTAAATGGCGAGATAGTTCAACTGGTATGCATGTTGAATATGACCAAAGACCAGATGTTTTCAGGTACAGCCATTGATTGTACTCTGGTGGTTTGGTTATCTTCATGACCTTGGCTATTGTTTACATTCATTTATTTCGAATGGGTACTCTGGCATGACAGGGGAACAGTGCGTTATGCTAGCGTGCATGCTCATTTAGGGAGAACTGGTAGCAGGAGAGATGATCTGGAATCTCTTGCATACACACTCATTTTTCTTCTCCGAGGTCGTTTGCCTTGGCAGGGATACCAGGTTGGTCCAGTTTCTTTACATGGATAAAAGTTTCTGCTATGTCTTTTGTATTCATTTCAATTTGATCATCTTAGGGAGAGAATAAAGGGTTTCTTGTTTGCAAGAAGAAGATGGCAACATCTCCAGAGGCTTTGTGTTGCTTCTGTCCCCAGCCTTTCAGACAGTTTGTTGAGTATGTTGTAACTTTGAAGTTTGATGAGGAACCTAACTATGCAAAATACGTTTCCCTCTTTGATGGGATTGTCGGGCCCAATCCAGATATCAGACCAATTAACACAGAAGGTGCACAGAAGGTACTAACAATGCTCTTTCTTTTTTGTATTTAGTCAAGGATTACTTTTGAGCGGTGTTTATTTTATTTGGTTATTGAAGGAATTAATATATATCTAAAAGTTAGGACTTTTTTTAAACTATGAATCAAATTCTAGAGTTATCTAATTTCGCTTTTCATCTTGTGAAGCTTGGTCATAAGAGAGGCCGCTTGACTATGGAGGATGAAGAAGATGAACAACCAAAAAAGAAAATCCGCATGGGTATGCCAGCAACACAGTGGATTAGTGTGTACAATGCTCGTCGACCTATGAAGCAAAGGTTTGGCCATGACTCAAATCATTTGTCAGGTTCTATCTAGTCTTTGTTTTGTAGATCCTTCCTCTCTTTTTTTCCGTGGTTGATCTCTTGTTTATTCACCATCCTTTACATGGTCCTGTTTAACTTATAAAGGGTTTTGCTCAAAATAAGTTCTATGACTATGTTTGACAGTCTTATTGTTGGTTCGGTAGAAATAAGAACATATCGGGTAAACATAAAATTAGGCAAGGATTAAAATTTGGTGCTCTTTTGATGCTGTAGGTATCACTATAATGTGGCTGATTCAAGGCTTGCACAGCACATTGACAAAGGAAACGAGGACGGTTTATTTATTAGCTGTGTGGCTTCATGTGAGAATCTTTGGGCACTTATTATGGATGCTGGCACTGGTTTTACAGCACAAGTCTATGAACTCTCACCCTGTTTTCTACACAAGGTAATGTTTGTACCAATTTTTAAAATTTCATTTTGCGGCAGTTTTCTTCCTACTCACTTATGCTAATAAAGATAACTGTTGCATTTGTTTCATTTACATCAGCAAAGTAAATGATTTATTGTTTGGTTGTCTCTGAAGGAATGGATAATGGAGCAGTGGGAAAAGAACTATTATATCAGTGCAATTGCTGGAGCTACAAATGGGAGCTCTTTAGTAGTCATGTCTAAGGGTTAGTCTGAGGTGCCTTAATGTTGGTTTTAACTGGTAATTCTTAGAAGTCTGCGTAACCAACTTAATTCATTGAGTCCAGGTACACAGTATTTGCAGCAGTCTTACAAAGTTAGTGATTCATTTCCTTTCAAGTGGATTAATAAAAAATGGAGGGAGGGCTTCTTTGTGACATCAATGGCCACAGCAGGGAGTAGATGGGGAGTTGTTATGTCTCGTGGTGCCGGATTTTCTGACCAGGTGACCTTGGATTTGATGATGTTTTATACCAATGATATGTGTGGGATTATCATGACTAACTGGTTGTATGTGCATTAATTTTAGGTTGTTGATATTTTATGCCAATGATATGTGTGGGATTATCATGAATAACTGGTTGTATGTGCATTAATTTTAGGTTGTTGAACTTGACTTCCTTTATCCTAGCGAAGGTATTCATAAACGTTGGGATTTTGGGTATCGTATAACTGCAACTGCAGCAACTTGCGACCAGGCTGCTTTTGTTCTTAGTGTGCCACGGAGGAAACCTGTGGATGAAACACAAGAGACGCTTCGAACTTCAGTGTTTCCTAGTACACATGTCAAGGTGGGTTATTTATCTTGGTTTGCTTTTTTCTTTGTTAAGAATTGTTCAATGTCTTTGGGCTCTAAATATCTGGTGATTCTTGCAGGAGAAGTGGGGAAAGAATCTTTATATTGCATCTATTTGTTATGGACGAACGGTCTCATGAGTTGCCAATAGTTACCTTTTGGGTTCCTCTTGACATTATCAGGGATAGTGGTCTCCTAATCAAGTTGGGGAGCGGAAATCCTTTGACTTAATGAAGTGGCATTATCTAGGGTTAGAGAAATTTTGATCAGTACAGGTTTTAATTAATTGTAATCAAAGTATATAATCATTTAGTGAAACCTTGTGTTTTCTGTCTATCTTGTGGAGTTCTCTTTTTGGTGATGTCCATGATCAATCAAAGGCCCAAAATGATGGGCGTTCATTAACTTTGTATAGTTATGAACGGTTTAAGTACTTTGTTTAGGGCCCTATGGAAAAGGTCATGTTTTTGTTTGATATGGGTTCTTGATCTTTCTTTAGGCTATATAAGCGGTGGGGTTCATATTCTACTATTGTGGGTTTCATATACAGTAAATTTACCTCGTTTCTAATGCTATGCCGAATGTGAGTGAGGTATTGAAGCAGGACGACTGGGTGTTTGGGATTGAAGCAGGATAACACGATTTTTCACTGTATTATCAACTCTTTACAGAGTATAATTGGAGGGGATTGAGTATGGACCCTTGTTTGGGAGTTTATCTAATAGGGAATGGGAGGGTATCCTCATTTTTATTAACCCTTAATTTGGGAGGAGGGGAGAGGAGGTGATTGAGTGGTATTGTTATATGTTATGTAATTTCAGTTTTACTTTTTTCTATAGTTTTAATTTTGTAAATTAGGGTATGTTTGTAATGTCATGATAACAATTTATCCATTTCATTTCTCTTCTCTACTAACCAAGCACCCTTCAATTATTATTATTATTTTTTTAACATTTAAACAAGGGAAGTTAACCACCTTTCCTTTTCTTACCTTTTTCACACCCGTCCTTCCCCTTCTCTCTAGACTTCCAAACACAGACATTGTTAAGGGTAGAAAATTTATATCAAATTTTACTTGTTGCACATGGGCGAGGTCGTTTGCGTGTATCTGGGATTGATTGGATTAAAAATCCAGTCGTAAAAAGAATTTTTGACTTGTATATAACTGTAATCCAAAGCAAAATATTTAAACTCCTGACCTTGCTCAAGTTGAAATAATATTTTGGTTTGAGGAATTTGCATTGAGAAGCACTAAAATAGTTATCGTGAACGGGGCTTCATTAATTCAGATGGATGCAATTAAAGCCAACAGGTAACTGTTGTGAAAATCAAAAGTATCTTAAGGCCTTGTTTGGGTTCCATTTAAATGGTGATTAAATCAAAAAATTTAAAGTGAATATGTGATTTAAGTAGATTTGTTTGTTTGGATAATGTGATTATTGATTGTAAAATGATTAAAAGGGTTATATTACTTATTTATAAAAAAAATATAAAATTGTAATTATCTGAAAAAATAAAAAATTAAATAAATACTTTTGCATGTGTCACTACAAAATAAAACAAGACATAAATTTTAATATATATATATATATATGATTTAATTTCCAGTTGAGACTAAAAATGAGCTGTCGCTGGTCAATGGAGAATCATCTTAAATATATTCCATCCATAAAGCACCATATTGTTTTGAAGACAAATTACAAATGCATTAATTGATACATTCTTACCATGCGTTATCTTTTCCTGATGTAGCTTCAAATGCCGCCAACTCGGAGAGACATATGGCACAATTACCTGCATATTAATTGACACTGAAAATTTGTTAAAGATATATAATTAATGGGCGAAACTTAAACGAGCTTCTTTATACCAAGTTCATTTAAAAAAAAAAAAAAATAATTAAAATTATTATTTAATAAAACTTATATAATAAATTAAATATTTAAAATTTTATTTACATCACTTATGTGTGTTTTGTTGAATAAGAGGAGAATAATGATGAGATGTCTCGTCTGGTTATAATAACATAAACTCATCTTGCTTTTAAAGATAGAATGAAACATCATATCTTCTCACTTATCTATCTCATTATATCTTTTCATTTAACCTATTCATCAAACAAGTTTTTGATGTATGTATTAACTCATATTTAACAAAGGTTTAAAACTTATCAATTTTTATACAAAAAAAAAAATAAAGCTTAGATCAAATATTAAAATATATTAAAACATGTTAATTTTTTTTTTTTGTGGTTTTAAAGTTTTTGTTGATGCATATTAGATTGGACACACCTTTAATATTAAAAATATATTAAAGGTATTCATAAACGCTACTATTCATATACTTACCTTGGACACACGTTTTGTAAACTCTAAAAATGATGATAATTATCACTCGAGATTCCAACCAATTACTATTTAGTTTTTCAAGGTATTTATGTGTGTTTGACAGTGTTTAACAATCATTATTATTTTAAAAAACTCTGTTTGTTCTTTTGCTGTTCGCGTTCTATTTAGGTCTTAAAAGTTTAAATCATCATAATTGAGCCATTCACATTTAGTATTGATCCAATTAGTTCTTCTATCAAGTGTCCAGTTAAAATTGAAGTGTTCAAATCTTTCTATCAAACTTAAAATAATTGAATTTCAATCTATTATAATAACTATCAATTTTGTTAATCTCAAATCTAATATTATTTCACCTAAATTTTATTTGAGTAATTGACAAAAAAAAATCAAATTAAATCAATACTAAACACTAATAACCTGATTAAGATGACTTAAATACGAATAAAAAATTAAAGATAAAATTTATTCTAAAGTATGTGATAAAGATCTTAATTGATCCCCACCTCACCCTGCAATGTCATGCTTTTATTAACTTTACCGGTGTGTCAATTACGTCCCGCCATTGACAAGAATTGATCCCCACCTCAGCCTACAATGACATGCTTTTATTAACTTTACCGGTGTGTCTTTGCATAGTACTGCACTCAATAATCAATGAAAATAACAAATAATAATAGTAGTATCAGCAAGTCATAGAAAAACAACACGCCTGATTTTTTACTTAAAAAACCGTGAATGGAAAATTTACGAGACCTGGTTCAAGAAAAACCTCCGACATCTAAAAAATAATGGAATTACAATAGATATTGTCTAGATTATTTAGAAGATCAACAAAATGTTTGTCGTCACCTAAAAATGAATTTCAAGAATAATTCACCAAATAAAAATGACAGACTCCTCATTTTGTGAGTTCAATGATTCTTTGAATGTACAATAAATTCTAACCTTATATGAGTGAATAAGACAACAATTTAAGATGGAAAGCAAAACAAAACGCCATTTCTATACAATGAATCAAATAATATCAGGTAAGAATGGAGGAAAACCCTAGCTCTAGTTCTGGCCCCTTTGCGTCGTGGAAGAGATTGACAGGCTTCAAAGAAGTGTCTCCAAGCTTAGACCTCCATTATCTTATCGTGACAAACTTGAGGGACTTTCTAGTATGTGGAATCAAGAGCTCTCAGAGGCCATTACAGAGAACTTGTTACAAGACTCGGGAAGCCTTGGACCAGGTCTGTTATTGCCAAAATCCATGGTAGATCCATTGGTTAAGTCTATCTCAAAGGAAAGACTGAGATTTTATGGGAACCCCGAGGTAGTTTTGAGATGATTAATCTGGGCAAGGGCTACTTTGTCATCAGATTTGCTTCCTTGGTTTGTTTGGACAACTTTTCTTGACTGTAATATGTTAAGTTCCTGACTTCAACCCAGGTAATGCCACCATAGACTCTAAAGCTGCTCTCTGGATTCGCCTTAATGGCCTTCCTATTGAATACTTTGATAGGAAATTCCTTCAATGGATTGGAGACAAGCTTGGGAGGTTACTAAAGATCGATCTTTGAACCAATAACGTCGAGAGAGGATGTTATGCCCACATTTGTGTTCAGCTTGATATCAGTAAACCTCTGCGATCTTAAGTGAAACTTGGAAAAACCCGCAAGGACCTCCAATATGAATCACTTTGCTTCAAATGTGGGGTCATTGGGCACAAGGTTGAAGGCTGTCCTTTACGCAGACCTGAAGATAATGTCACCAGCTTTACTCAAAAGAAGGATAAGGCTGAAGATTGGGATGAGTATGGACCATGGGTCTTTGTCACAAACAAGAAGAATTGTCCATTTGCCACCTCTAATCAATTGACAGGGGAACACCAGCACCAAAAGTTGCAGCAAGATACTTAGAAAAGAAAAGAAAAAAGTGCTGCGGGAAAATAATTGATTGCAAAAAGCTTTCAAATTTGATAGACTAGCAAAACAAACATTATACAGAAAAAAAAAAAAAAAAAAAACAAATGCATACACAAGCAGAACATGTCATATTTAAAGTAGAACACTTCTATTGCACAAAACTAGAAACATAAAAAATTTCCATATGAACATCAAGTGGAATTTATGAAATAGAGCATCAACATGATTCTTTTCTACTTAGTACAAGGAAAAAAAGGAGTGTAGAATCAACTCTGCTCAATATTCAGAGGAAAAGAATTTAACCAAAACATGTGATCCCAATTATCAATAGAACCAAAACCAACACCTCTCTTTGTCCAAATCTGCTTGCAGCAGCACTTTTGAGACAAGCAAGAACTCTGGTTTATCCTTCTCTAGGACCGATATTCGCATAACTCGCATCAAGGCTCGTGAGCGAGCTAAGGAGAGAGCTGCCAAGGAGAAAGACAAAGAGAACGAGTCACGCATTGCGCACCAACAGAATGTGAACTCAATCTCACAAAATTCCTCCTTCACTGAGCTGCCCATTATTGTTATCAATAGCGTTACCAACAATAATAATAACAACCACAACAACAGTCATAATGGTTCAGCTCATAAAAAATGTTCATTCAAAACTTTTATCAAGCATATTATTTGCAAAATACTTACCTCACCAAGATGTTGAGTCGGAAACGTTCACCTGCAAATAAACACAAACCATATTCAATAGCCCCATAAACTTAAAGAAAATTTGAGAGAGAAGGAGAAGCTTAACAAAAATTTAAAATTCTTACCTTGTGAGATTTCTAGTGAAGAACGAAATAAATTTTGTGAATTAAGAGAGAGATGGTGCTTATACACTCGCAGATTTAGAATTCAATATTTTTTAAAATCTTGCACTTTCTCTGCGCCAAGAAATTTTGATGAGATAGGGAGATGGAGAAAGAGAGATTAAGAGGAGAGAAAGAGAATGACTGAGTCGGGGAAGATTGTACTGAGACAGAGACATGTCTCTGCAAGGAGGAGATTGTCGCGCAAGATGAGAAAGGGACAGAGTCAGCTGGGTTTTTTCAGGCCACGTGTCCATTTCTTATTCGCTGATTTCTAACCCTGATTAACTCAACCTAAACAACTTCCCCAAGCCCACATTGAATGACCTAACTTATCTTGATTGGCTCGGTCGGTTTAGATTCAGATCAACCAAAAAATTCGGATTTAGATCCGGATCAATCAAAAAATTCTCCAAATAAAGAGAATCCTGGAGTAAAGTCATCAAATCAGATTTGGGACTGCTTCAACCTCATTCTAACGGAGGCTTTAGACAACGTGTTCTACAATGCCCCCGTGTGGCGAATATACACCCGATACTGGAACCAGTGAGCTAGTGTACATGGGTGCAAATCAGCCCAAGAATGATGTTGAATGTAGCAATATCGAAAGTATTACAAGAATCACTTCTCAAGTAGAACCTACCATGGCAAACTCGAGTGAACAAAACCACGTATTTGCTGAGAACATGGAGATAAGAGGATGCTACCGGCTCTTTCGTAGACGATGAGAATAGAAATTAGCAGCAATCAACTAGGAGCTTGCGCATAAGGAATGTGCTTGCCTAATCCAAATATTTGCATGTTGGATTACGAAGTGGTGATCGCCCCATTGATCCCAAGATTCCTAACTCGAAGAAGGGGAAACGCTCCAAAAATTAGGGGCTCAATATTGGTCCTTACCGAAACAATCGAAGCCATGACTACGCATCTTCAGACTTTTATTAAAATCTTGACTTGGAATTGCAAAGGTCTCCCACCACAATGTTCGATCTATTGTTATGGATATTACTAGAAAACTTGACCCTACTGTGCTTATTCTAATTGAAAACAGAATTGGTGGTTATCATGTAGCCCGTATTGCCAACTTTCTAGGGTTTATCAACCATTATATAGTGGTCTCAGTTGGGCTTGCTGGAGGAATTTGATTATCATGGAATAATGCAGATATTTATGTAGACATTGTGGATAGTTCAGACCAGCACATTGTACACTACTATCCAGGTGCTCTTTCACTCCACTTCTAGGTCTTTTACTACAATTTATGCGAGTCCCCGTAATGATCGAAGGAGAGTTCTATGGGATAAACTAAAATCCTTGGCTGATTTAACACATTCTCCTTGGCTAATTGCGGGTGATTTCAATGATGTTCTTTATGATTATGAAAAATGTAGGGGTAGAAGGGTATATCAAAACTGAGCCAAAAGGTTCAGGTTCAAGGATTGTGTTCTTTCACTCCACTTCTTGGTTTTTAACTGCAATTTATGTGAGTCTCCATAATGATCGAAGGAGACTGTTATAGGATAAACTAAAATTCTTGGCTAATTTAACACGCTCTCCTTGGCTCATTGCCAGTGATTTCAATGATGTCCTTTATGATTATGAAAAATGTGGGGTTAGAAGGATTTATCAAAATCGAGGTAAAAGTTTCAAGGATTGTATGGACTATTGTAACATGGCTGACCTTGGATTTAATGGCCCTAAATTTACTTTGATAAACCTTAGAAGCTCGAGGGGCTTATTCATCAAAGATTAGATAGGTTTTGGGGTAACTCCAATTGGTGCTTACTTTTCTTGGATGCTCTTATTTTACATCTTACTCGTACTCACTCACACCATTGTCCCATTTTACTTGATACATCATCGAATCATGTTTTCCATCCTAGGCCTTTCCATTTTGAATTCATTATATTGTGAAGGAAGCTTGGTTAGATTTGGATTTCTTGCGTGGTGCTAACTGTTTTAAAACTCTTGTTAAAGATTGGAACCTGGGAATCTTTTTGATAGTAAAACATAGGGTCCAAGCCAGGCTTGCTAATCTTCAATGAGCCATTGGCAACATGACTAACCCCAGTCTTTTTCACCAAAACTTGGAAAAACATCTCGTTGAGTTGTAATTCAATTGAAATTGGCTCTCGATAGCAAGGAGGGGTGATCTCTTGTCACTATAAAAAGTTATTTAAATTGAAATTTAAAAAGAAAAAAAAAATCATAAAAGTAAGCTAAATACTCAATATAGATGGTTAGTTACTAAATCAAATAACTCACTGAATTTAATTTGTACCTAAATCAAAGTTAAAATAGTAAACTAGATTATAATATGATTCTTTTTTTTTTAAATGATAATGAGTTGACATGAACACGATGGATTAACTAGAATTTGCTCGAAATCCAAATGGACCCAATCCAAACTGACCCAAGAACTGATTGACTCAAACGCGATTGGCTCAAAACCCAAGCGACTCGTGACCCGATTGACTCAAGGTCTATATGACCCGAAATCCAATTGACCCAAAACCTGAGAGACCCGTGCCTCGGAAAACCAATAATCCGAACGACCAGAAACCTGAGCAACTTGCTACCTAAACAATTTGTGATCCGAACGACCCGTGGCCCAAATGACTTAAAACCCAAAATGACCTAACTCGAACCTAACCCGATCCGCCCGTTTGCCACCTCTAATCATTTGATATCTAGTGTAATAAATTAATAATATTAATGTATCTTACACACTAATTTATTATATATATTTTTTATTTTACAAAAAAAGATCATTAGAATTAATATTATATTCATATAAATCATGCACGTCAACCTTCGTCATAATCATATATATGGTGAATAGAAATTTAATTTTATCATTTATTAGTTATTAACTTCTTAAATTCTTTATATTTATATTATTTTCATAATTTTGATTTGCATTTAATCAAACCATAATTATTTAAATATATTAAAATGAGAAAAAAGTATATTAAGTTATTATTAAAATATTTTTGTGAATTTAATTATATTGAAAAATAAAAAATAAAATAGGATGACAATCTAAATTTAAAATGGAGTTCAAATTATTTCTTAAAAAATTTGAGGAAAAGAAAATAGAAAAATAGAGCAAATCTGATAGGTCATATCAAGTATACTAAAAAACTTAAAATGATATAAAACAAAATTGTCCGAACTCGAAACGACCTGAAATGACCTGACCAAAAATGACACAACCTAAATGACTAGAGACTCAACATGGCTTGAGATCGACACGACCTGATCTGACCTGTAACCCGAAATGAACCAAACCCGAATGACTCGACCCGAGATCGAGATGACACGACCCAATCTGACTTGCAACCCGAAGTGAACTAAACCCGAATGACTTGACCCGATCAAATTGCCACCTCCAATTGCAAAGAATGCATAAAATACCCTTAAATAAAAAAAAAATTAGCCAACATGGAAATATATCAATATGGATTTGTATAATACTAAATGATTGATGGACAATTCTTGACAAACATCAGCATTCCTTGTAAACATAAACTATAAATTGGTATACAAGAGTTAAAATTATAGCAACTATGGCTTGTTGGCCAACTGAAATAGTCTTTTCCTTTTTCTGGTTGGAGCTGCTGGTGATGCTTGGAGGTGAATAGAGGAATGCCATTGAAATACAATCATCTTTCTCACCTTTGTAAATGGGCCTTCCTATCACATGCTTGGACTGCCCACCACTCAATGCCTGTGAGAGAAAACCCCCAAAAAAGGATGGAAAAGCGCTTAAATATGAAAATAAATTCATTCATCTATGAAAGACAGAAAGAGAGATTATATGGTACAATTTTATCATCATTTTATCCATAAACTTGATTATAATATCTCCAATAAAATGATTAGACCAGCCCCTTAGTTGCTAGCATCATATACAAAGAGGTAAAAAATTAAAACAAAAAAAACCTACATGTTGTTTCAATGTTGCCTTTCCTGACCAAATTCTCCCACTAAATCTCGTTTATGTAAAACACACACTGCTTCACTAGGGACAAAATTCTCTTAAAAACGTTCACTAATTATTTGATGAAGACACGCGTCTGTTTGACACGTGTGATTTAATATGGGAATTTAGTCGGAATTGATCAAAAAAAAGATAATAAAATAATTTATAGGGTTAAAGATTCAATAAACGTAAATTAAAACCTTAAGATAAATTGAAATCTCAAAGATCATAATGAATTTTTTTGTAAAAGATGATCAAACGGTGGTTTGGTAAAACAACGTAAAAACAGTTTTCTTTACACGAATTTAAGTTTTTAAAAACTAAATATCCTGATTATAAAAAACTATTTTTCAACTTTCGATTATTTTTTAATAGTATTTTAGTCTAACTTAAAACTATTTTATAAATTCTCCCAAATGCTACCAAATTAACAAACCGAAAGTTAAAAACATCACATGAGAATATAAAATTTACCTGTGTTTGGTCTCCAATTGTGATCACCAAGGCATCTTTATCTGGGCAGAAAGATACCCAACCTTTCTTGGAGTAAACGTGAAACTCAGAAGAGCCATCACATATATGCAAACACAAGGCATGTGAGTAATCAATTCCCCTTATCAGCATCCTAATCACATCATATCTCAAAGAGCTAGCCCACCCATCATTCGTAATGTTACATTTATGCTTGTATACATAACATACCGAGCCAAACTGTTCTGAACCCTGCATCATTTCATTTCCACACATTGATTTTCTAAGATAATTTTCTTGGAGAACTAGCAGAATTTTCTCAGCAATCTTCTCTATATTGGACATAAGGACTTCCATTTTCTCACTGCATATTACAAGAAGTATGGCATTAAACATTGTTCAATAATTTCTTGAAAACCAAAAAGGGAATTGCCAATATATTATTACCTGAAATTTGAATACCCAACTGGCCAAATTCCATCCATGAGGAAACTCAAACTTCCATCTCTACACCAAACAAACTCCTCACTCAATTCACTTTCCTCCTCACCGTGGACTTCCTCGAACCCATACGGCTTCTCCGCCGAACTCATCACTGCCGCCCGTTTTTCCGTTGACACCTGGAAAATCCCGGTAGCCGTAGCCAATACTGATTTTATAAATTCACCCGGAATTCCATAATTCACCAATTGAAAGCACCCAATTGTGGCTAAAGAATCCAAAATCTTAGGAATTGCATCGCTTTCCGGGGAATTCAATAAATGGAAATCAATTTTTGGAGGGTTTTCAATGAATTTTTGCCTAGGGAAGACCTTATCAGGTAAAATTAAATCAGGGACTCTAAATGAATGCTCAAGAAAGTCAGTGAGGACAGCATCGTTCGTGACTGATGATCTACGGCCGGTGGCAATTGGAGACGGCGGCGGGGCACGGAAATCGAAAGGCCTTTCAGGCATGGATTCAGGTGACATTGCCATTGAAACTGGTACACAATAAGCTCAAATTTTTGATAAGCTTTTATTGTGTTTTTAGTGCATGAATTTCTCTTTACTTCGTTTCTTTATTGATACATTAAAGTTAAAGCAAACAAAAGTGAATGAAACAACAATGATAGCATGTAATGAGAATTGAAGACATTTTGGAGAATCATCACACAACATTGTTGATATATGCTTTTTCCTATCTTCCTTTACTACTTTCACTTTTATGCCATCATTCTTTAATAGCTAGCAATGGCCTGGCTTGCAAGGGGCAGTGGGGCACACAAGTTCTGGGGTCATATGTGTGACTCAATACAAATTTTAAAAATTATCAATTAAATTTTTATCTCGATATAAAATAGAGGTTTTAACACCCGATGTCATGCTGATAAGAATTTTCCCCTTATTCAATATGAGTATTTTTCTCTTGGTGGCTTTATGTTTGATGGAAATTCTTCAAATATTACAATTTGTTTTAATGTACTAGAATGAGCAAGAAATGGTCTCATAATCCATTAAAAAAGTGGTCCCATTGGCAATTACTTTGTCCTAATTCGAAGTAGGCCTCATTTTTTGTTTTTTTAATGATTCCTATCATTAAGAAATATTTGCAGTTGATTTAACAATTATTACAAAGACATGCGCCGATGAAAGAGGTCTAATTATTTTTTATTTTTTATAGTTTAACAAGTTCTTTTACATGCAAGTGGGATGACAAAAAAACTAAAGGGTTTTATGTTTGAACCCAAAAATGCAAGTAAAGAGCTGAACAAAATATTAATGAAAAATAAGTATTTTCGGAACTCAAAACTATGAACTGAGCTTAATATCATATTAAAAAAAATTAAGTTACTAATTCTCTTAAAAGTTTTATTTTTTTTTTGAAGTTTAACACCTATAAACAGAAACAATGTCAAATACATTGATTTTTATTTTTAAGAAATTCACATTAGGCTAAAAAAACTATTTTCGTTACTGTTTTATTAAACATTAAAAAAAAATTAATTTCGTTATTATTTTATTATAAACAATTTTATAAATCATAATCCATTTGTACATGTTTATGATAAATAAGTCTCTAATCTCTCTCACATTTTCTTAAAGATTTTTTTTTTTCAACTGAACCATATTTCATATAATAAATAAAGAAAAGAAGTTTACTAGACTGAAAAAGTACTATCAGTTTACCTTTTTGAACTTCACGTGTTGAAAGTATTGGTGGACCACTAAAGAAACATAAGGTGGGCCTCCATGTCTCTTAGGGGGGTCTAACTTGGACTGGACTGCCCTAAATTTTAGCATAAAACTTTTGCTTGGGTTGGGTAATTGATTCCTCTTGACCCCACCTTGGATCAAGCACAAAGTACACCATTGGTTTAAACAATTACCACCTGTCCAGTTGGGCTAAATTGACCAATTTAAAGTTCTGAACATGAACAATGTACAATAAAGGCTTTTCCACAAGCTACATTGACCAAATTAACTGAAAATTGAACATTGGCTTCTACTGGGCTTAGCTTACAGAAACTTTGTTGCTCACTTGCTCCCTTGAAGTTCCATATCTAGCAATTCATTCTTTTTTTTTCTTAAAAAGAAGAAGTGGAACATAAAAAAGTGACACGCCCAGCTGTGTGGGCTCAGATCTAGTGGTCTTTAAGACCAAAGTGTGATTTTGAATAGACAATAGATATGGGCCGACGTGATTAGAAACTCAAAAGGTGCTATTTGAGTCCAATTTAGCTGCCAAGACCTGAGGTCAAAACATGAACAAGTCAAACTAGCTCAAAGTTAACTTAACCATTGGGTGTCCAAAACAAATTAATGACATCGGAAATGATTTATTTACACCTGCCAAAGGCATTTATTTTTGAAATTCTAAGATGAAATAATCAAAAAGCAAGAAATGAGTCGTTACAATGATTTTTTGAAAGTAAAATAATCAAATATATATTAATTGAGTTTCTATATGTGTTATAATATTATTAGTGCACTGTTCAGGTGCCAAATACTTTTAGTCCTAAAAACCATCCCAATCAAAATTCAAAGAATAATACGGAATAAAAAACAATTGGAGGTTCAATAGCATTTAAAGTTCTCTAGATTTTGCCAAGAAGCTTACATATGGAAACATCTACTGAAAAATCACTTAAAAAATCAAATTTGAAGTAATGTAATGATTGTGTTGATATTTTCATAAAAAAAAAAAAAAACCATTGCGTTTTGTTCTCAGTTTTAATCTCTCTTTTACGTTTTTAAATTGATCAATTTACACCCTATACTATTGGGTGTTATTCATTAAACTCTTATGATGAGTATTCCGATCAATTTGACACCGATGCACACGTGAAAGGCACATGTGCCATTTTTTACACGCAAAAAATCACTCTTACCCTCTATTATTAATATGCTTACCCAATACTCATTTTTTTTTCACTAATAAAAAAAATCTCATACCAGTAAAACCCAATAAACTTATCTCTTTCAACTTTCATCTCATTCGTCTCATGCTCTCTCTCTTATGTGCAAAAAGCTCTAATGTGGTGAAAACCCTAACCCAGAACATGTCTCTCTCTCCATCTTCTTCGTTCTCTTATTCTCTATCTTCATCACAAAAACCCTAACGCTGACAAATAAATTTCATCAAATTCTACCGCTCACTTTACTGTATCACCCCATCTCTTATATTCCCTTCTTTCTATTAGTGAAAAATCCTAATTTATAAGGTAATTTTATAGTTTCCCAATTTATAAGGTAAGTTTGTTTTTAAAGTTGATTTTTTGTTTAATTTTTCAATTTATCTTCAACCCAAACTTATGGTTATTTATTTCTGTTTAATTCTTAAATTTACCTTCAATTTTATTTTTATAATTGGCAAGATATTTATCTTAAGTTGTTTATTGGTGGTTTGATGATTCTTGGATCAAATTTTTTTTTTGTGTTATTTAATCGTTGCCTATTAAGTGTTTGTAAAAAGTCCTTAAGGACTTCTCTACTCATTAAAATTTCTCTTCTTACAATGAGTTGTTGTGCTTTCTTTGTAATAATTGGGGCTTTTTTTAGAGCTTAATTCTTGGTAGCTTGGAATATATAGAATCTCCTCAATTTTTTATGCTTGTTTTTGGTTAAGTGGGTGTTGTATTATGAGGTAGTTTTGGGCTATTCTATGTTGGTGCTCTTATGGTGTTGACTTTTCTTTGTTTGGATAGACTTTTAGGTCTGCTATGGTTAATATTTATGAAATTCCTTTTGCTTTAATCTCTATTCTTGCTGCTCTTATGGTATTGAGTTTATTTTTTTATCTATTGATTAATTTTTGCATATTTATTGGCAAGAAATTTTTCTTGAGTTTATTTTTGCTTTCTATTGATTAAGTTCTTTGATTATGTGTGTTGTAAATGTCAGGGTAATGGAAGTTGCGGGTTCTTTTAGCTGGCATGATCCTGAGTAGTCCTCTTTATGCTAAGAGAATTGTCCCAAGAACATTTAAGAGGTTTTCCATATTGGAGAAAGAAGCCATGATAATAGAGCCAAGGTAAAGAGATACAAGAATATTTTGATTTGGTCATGGTTTTGTTTGTGTTTGTTATAATGGCAGAATGGGGTTGGTATATTTATCTTTCCTTGATGTATTCCTAGGAATGTTAAAATGGTAAAATGGGGTTGGTGTATGTATCTCTCCTTGATGTATTCTTGAGAATGTTAGAATATTGCGTAATAAGGTTGTTGTAAGCTTTGACCTGAACAATGAATGAATGTGTTTCTTCTTTATGCAATTCTTATTCCATCTAGTTTAAAAGCAAGTGAATGTGTGCAATTCTCCATTCTTTTCTTAGTCCAATTTGAATTCATGAAAGTAATATTGTAGAGCTAATTACTACAAGCAAAACATTGTTCCATTCATACTAATCAATTCCTAAACTAGTACATTAAACAAAAAAAAATACATATTCATATTCATATTCATCACTTCTTTAAACTAGTACAATGAAAGAAAAAAATATATAATCATACTCATCACTTGTAGCATTAGTACAGTAAACAAAAAATATAGATTCATGCTCTATCATTTCCTGCAATAATACAATGAACAAAAAACACAGATTCATGCTAATCATTTCTTGTACTAGTACAATGAAAAAAAAAAGATTCATACGAATCATTTCTTATACTAGTACAATGAACAAAAAAAACCCATATTCATGCTAATCATTTAGTGCACTAGTACAATGAACAAAAAACCCATATTCATACTAATCAATTTCTACATTGGTATGTGAACAAAAACCCATAATTCTCATCACTTTAGCAACAAAAAACTCAGAATTCTCATTACTAGTAAAACAAATAAACAAAAAAACAGATTTGTCATCCTGTCTAGCAACAATTACCGAGCAGCACCTTTCCTTGCACTACTCACCCTTCCACCTCTTCTCACTGCACCACCCCTTATTCCACCATCTTTTCTTCCACCACCTATGGCAATAAATTTTGGTCTTATCATTGGGTCATCTTGAATGAAAATACCTAACTAATTCACAATCCAAACTCAGGGTAGTAAAACAATTTAAATCAAATGTATAAAATTATACCTCATCATAAAAAATACCACGGCCAATAGAATTTTGAACAAATATAGGTTTAAGCTCAGTAGCATTTTGAGTTCCCTTGTCCTTCTTTGTTCTTTTTGAAGCTTGACTAGTACCATAATTTAGGCCACCCCTTGCAGCTTCATTACTGTCTCGGTGAAGCCTAGTTATAACTTCAACACGCGATTTGCACCTTGAAAACTACCCTCTCCATTTTGCACCTTAGAATGGTAAAATGGGGTTGGTGTATATATGTCTCCTTGATGTATTCTTGGGAATGTTAGAATATTTCATAATAGGGTTGTTGTAAGCTTTGACCTAAACAATGAATGAATGTGTTTCTTCTTTGTGCAATTCTTGTTCCATCTAGTTTAAAGGCAGGTGAATGTGTGCAATTCTCAATTCTTTTCTTAGTCCAATTTGAATTCATGTAAGTGAAACTATAGAGATAACTACTATAGCAAAACATTGAAGAAAAAAAAATTGTTCTATTCATTCTAATCAATTCCTAAAGTAATACATTAAACAAAAAAATATATATATTCATGTTTATCACTTCTTTAAACTAGTACAGTGAAAGAAGAAAATACATAATCATACTCATCATTTGTAGCATTAGTACAGTAAACAAAAACCATAGATTCATGCTCTATCATTTCCTGTAATAATATAATGAACATAAAACACAGATTCATGCTAATAACTTCTTGTGCTAGTACAATGAACAAAAAACATAGAATTCTCATCACTTTAGCAACAAAAAAACTCATAATTCTCATTACTACTAAAATAAACAAACAAAAAAGCATAATGTCATCATGTTAAACAATAATTACTGAGCAACACCTCTCTCTACACCACTCATCCTTTCACCACCTCCCTTTGCACCACCCTTCATTCCACCACCTTTCTTTCCACCACTTATGGCAATAAATTTTGGCCTTATCATTGAGTCATCCTGCATGAAAATACCCAACTAATTTATAATCCAAACTTATGGTAATAAAACAATTTAAAATCAAATGTATAAAATTATACCTCATTATAAACAATGCCACAACCAATAGAATTTTGAACAAATGTGGGTTTAGGCTTAATAGCATTTTGAGTTCCCTTGTCCTTCTTTATTTCTTTATCCTTTTTGCAGCTTGACCGGTACCATGATTTACTCCACAACTTGCAGCTTTATTACCGTTTCGGTGAAGCCTAGTTGCAGCTTCAACACACCATTTGCACCTTGAGAACTATCCTTTCCATTTGAACTAATATCAAGAGTTATACTCTTCAACCAACCAATAAACATAAAAAATAATGGAGTTATTATAAAAAATCATTAAAGTTTATACAATAAACATATGAAAACATAAAAAGAAGTAATTTTCCTTAATTATCTTAGTTTTTTTTTTTTTTACTTTTTTTTTTGTTAGAGTTCTCAAAATATTTACTTGTCCTAAACTTGTGTCAAAACTCCAAACAATTTGAACACTGTATAGTTTGAATCCTTAACTTAGGTCCAGTGCTCTATCTTGGCTTATCTAGACATTTTCTTCTATTTCTTTTTAGCCTTCCTCATTAATTGATAGGGTTAGGAAGAGATATCTCATCGCAAGCAGACTGAATCCATTGTTCCATACTAGAAATAGGATAAATAATGGGTTCATAAGACTTGAGGTATGCATCATTCAATTACCACTTCTGAACAAATTCTTCAGATTGCCATAAATCTTCATAGATGGCAACAACTGCATGTTTGCACGTGATTCCACTCAAATCAAATTCCCACACCCACAAGTGTTGTCTTTTAAGTTCATAGTGAAGGTCATTCCATGACAACTCACTGGGTAGATCTCACTCCTAAAAGAACTTGTTGCTTTACAATCATGAAAAGTAAATTTTTTCTCCTCTAATTTATATTGAATTTTAGGAGGGATATTGTAAGGCATCTTTTTTATGCCCTCCCTTTTCACATGGTACATTTCCATAAGCATTGTCCTAATCTCCTCCATCATCGCAATGACTAATTTATCTCTATGCTTCAGAATATAGGATTTGAATCTCTTTGAAAGATTATTGACAATAAGATCACACTTGTTTCTACTTGAGAAAGTGTTTTGCCTAAAGATTTTGATTGACATTCATCAAATAATTCCACCCATCTAAACTCTTTCTCTTTAAGTTATCCAAATCCTTCTTGAAATCAGGATAATTGTAAGCTGATACAAATCTCCAGAATAACCTGATGAGATCAACCCCTTTGAATATTTTGTTTCTAAAATTAGCCAATAAATGTCTAACACACACCCTATGCTCAACATTAGGCAACATATCCTTGAAAGTCTCTATCTCTAGTACAGCTACAATAATAAGATAGAAGTCTCGAAGGTTCCTAAACTTGAGTTTATCCATCATTTTCTTCCTATAAGCCAAACTAACTTCATCTAAAAGGTTATTTCCAAGATTATGGTTCTTTGAATGAAAACATTGTTGTTTTTATTGTTACTAATTACAAGTTTGCTTTCATTCATGAGTGTATGATCTAAGACAAAATTTTGATTGTGCATGAAGCTTTCCAATGTTTGCACACCCAAAATAAAGGACATAGAATGTATATGGCTCTTAAGTTGGACATAAACAAGGCATACGATCATGTTGAATGGGGGTTTTTTTTTTTTGTTGAAAAAAGTCCTTCTAAAGTTTGACTTTGATAACAAATGGGTGTAGCTTGTTATGTAGTGTGTTATCACCATGGCTTATTATTTGGTGATGAATAGAGTTGCTTTCTTGAGGTTCAAGCCTAAGAAGAATTGAGGCAAAGTGATCCTCCATAACTATATTGGTTTATTCTTGTATCTGATGTGCTCTCTCATATGATCTATAAAGCTGAGATGGAAGGTCGATTTAATGGGTTGAGAATTCAGCCAACTTGTCTTGTCTTTTCCCATATATTATTTAATTGATGACTCAACCTTTTCTGGTAGAGTTGATGAAAAGAATGTGGGATTTCAAGTAAATATCCTTAATCTCATAAATTCCCACATATGAATAAAGAACACCAAATAATCCATAGATAGAGAGAATATGATGCATACCTTAGATCCTTTAGCTCCATCTTTATATGCACAACAAAATCTTCACTCTATCTAAGGAATAATCCTTGATTAATCAATAGGTGTTTTCTCTCTTTATTCTCCTTTATAACACTGGCTTCAATGCAAAGACTAACCCTAATGCATGTAGAGAATATGATGCCTTTAGAATAGAGAATAAGAAGGGCGACATAGCTTTTACTTTATATAGTGATCCAATGACCAACTCATAAAAAATCCAAAGGTCTACTATGACCCACACTAGCTAGCCCATATTAGACACATTAGAATATTAGGCCCATTGTAAATAGATTTATCTATTGGACTCACTTTATGTCTCACTTGATAGATCAACACTTAGCCCGTTTTATGACTAAACCCAATAAACCACAATTAATGTAAGCCCACCAAATTGAAAAAAATTATAACATTCTCCCACTTGGACAATATTAACTGTTATCAGTTTTTAAAACAAATTTTACCATTTTAAAATGATTCTCAAGCTAAGATAACTATAAAGATTTATGCATGCATTTCACAACATTGGTCTCGAGACCAATCTAAGTGTCAATCTAGTTCAATAGAGTCCTTAATACCGAATTGTAATTGCATCTTTTGAGCGATATAGGACCTTCCATGGTTATGAGAATCAATAAACTCCATCAATATGGAACCAATTTAGTGGTGTTGCAAGGAAACAAAATCCATAAAGTAGTTTTTATATGTTGTTTTCCCCTTGTTAATCTTTTGATCTTTTCCACTTTAAGCAACACAAGTACACTAGAAAAAATCATTTATGGTTTTCAACAACACTTGTATGTCTTATCTATAACCTTAATTTCTTGAAATATACTTTATGTGCCACAAGACATACACTTAAGACTACAAATAGAATTATGCAGGCTTTGCTTAAGACAGACACGTGTTTTAAGACTTTTAATCTTTATATGATAAGTCATAATTTACATCATGCATCCACATGCACTATGTATATCACAGTGATATAAAAAATCGTATAGATATCAACTGTATATAACCAAATAGCTTTCCATGATCATTATCAACATAACAATCCCAAATACATCACCCAAAGATGTAAATAATTAAAGTACATTACCAAAAGATGTAAAAAATAATGTAAACAGATAGAGTAAATACAATGTTTTTTGCTAATCAATTATATCCAAAGATACCTTAAGCCCTTACTTTAAGTATGTCACTTTAATGTATTAAGGCAAAGACCCTTGGTTTGAGCATAAACAGTCAAATTATTTGTTTTATTTTTTTTTCCATAATGTCACCTTACTCTATTAACCTTCTCAACTGTCAGGAACTTTACTTCGATATCCTTCATTATTCTTAAAGAACAAATGTTATCACAGCACAACTGTATGTGCGTAGCAATAAAAAAGATCATGAACGACTCGATAACTAGATTCTTTAATCAAGCAGCTTGTGTTGCAGCCTAAAGCATGCCACAACCTTAGCTTACATGATAGAAGAAACAAGTGTTTACCTGGCATTTTCCTAAACTAGCACCTCCTGCCACCATAACCAAATAATCCAATGAAAACTTTTTTTTTTATCTTGACAAATAGTAAAGTTTGAATTTGTATACTCCTCTATTTCAAGATTTTGAGAACCTTTTATAAACCAATTTGAAATCCTACTGTGACAAGGTCTATGTCTATGGATTTCAATTTCAAGAAATACCTATGTCTTTCCAAGTTCTTTTATATTAGAATGCTTAGATATTAGTTGTTTAACTTTATGCAACAATCCTACGACATTATCAACAAGAAACATTTCATCTTCATTCATGATAAGGAAGATAAAATTGCTCCTATTGACCTTGATATATATTCACCGATTCACATTTGTTCTCAACAAACCTTTATGAAGTTACTATATCATCAAATTTTAGATATTACAGTCTAGAAGTTTACTTTGAACTCTTTAAGTCTTTTGTATCTTTACACATATAATGTTTTTTCACTTTCTTCCTTAAATTCCTTAGGTTCTATCATATAGACTTCCTTATAAAGTCTCCCCACAAGATAACACTTTTCATTTCCATTTGACATAGCTCTAAAACCAGTTGAGTAACTAGTGTCATGATCACTCTAAAAGCATCTTTAGATGAAACTAAAAAGAAAGTTTCATTGTAAACAATCATTTCTCTCCGAGTGAACTATTTAACCATCAATATGGACTAGAAACTTTCAATCATTTGGAGTCCTTCTAAGTCTTACAACCATTATAAAATTCTACAAGCTCAACCTTCATAAGCTCCCTAAAACCAGTATTAAGTCTCATTTAATACAACTTTTATCTCATCATTTTTCACCACATATCTAATTGAAAACTAGAAAATAACTTTTGACAAGTCACTGGTGATCCACAACATAGCCAATATTATAGTCACTCTCATTTGAATAGATCATATAGATCAAAATATTGGCAGATCTTCTCTCCCTGATGGATCACAACTGGTACCCTACACTACTGCATTATGTTGTTGAGGAGTTTTAACAGGAACTGTTTGAGCAACGAGTTCTTGTTTCTCTATAGGTCACACCATAAGGGGTAGAAACCAATATGTCCATATTTATAGGTATAGAAAAAAAAAACTATCCAAACATCCCCACAATCCTTAATGATCTGAGAACAACTACCATTTTTAGCCATATTAACAGTAAAAAAATTAGCTCTCTTTGATTCCATAATTCTAGTATTTTCAAGTAAAACTATGAAACTTATTTCTTATAATGATCTGAGTATCTTATGATGAAGCAACAAGAGTATCTTGAATCTAACATGCCTTCATTTGTAATATATATACATACATATATATACACACATATATATATAGTACATGCACGGGGTAGGAACCAATATGTCCATATTTATAGGTATAGAAAAAAAAAACTATCCAAACATCCCCCACAATCTTTAATGATCTGAGAATAACTACCATTTTCAGCCATATTAACACTAGAAAATTAGCTGTCTTTGATTCTATAATGATCTGAGTACCTTATGATGAAGCAACAAGAGTATCTTGAATCCAACATGCCTTCATTATATATATATATATATATTTCTGAAAAATATTCCCTAAATATAGAGATTATCAATGTTAAGATTTTCATGTAGTCCATAATTCAAATAGAACTTCATATATAACTTTACAAGGTACTTTATTGAGGACTTTTTTGTTTGGCTTTCTCTTGCTTTATGAATCCATATATGGTAAAAGCAACATAGTTACCACTATCTAGCCACCATACTAAATGAGGCTTCAGTTACATTAGATTCACTTAGAATAAGATTTAAAGAGTTACCCTCACAATTGTTATCCTTTATCCACATTTTTACTTTTATTTCAATCTCATTTCTCATAACCCTTTTATTGTTTTATTTTTATATAAGAAGCACTTAATTTTAGTTTATAAAGACAACATCCTTAAGACCCACTACATTTCTAATCTAATCAAATTCATTATTAATTCTGAACAATTTTTGAAGCATTATATTAACCCATCGTGTCTTTCTTGATACTTGTTTTGAAAACAAGTAAGACAATCTGATTTCTCTCATAATTTGAAAATGGACTATCTTTATTATGTATTACCAAACATATCCTTCTACATCATACCTTATGAAATTCACTTTATACCGAATTGAATCTATCTAAGCATTTAATGACTCTCGGTATCTTTTCATTACAACAATCCACTCAATAGGTACTCTAGAACATATTTCTTAAAGGTCAGCAAGCACACATGATCAAACTTAATCAATGAGTCATTAACATGTTATTGTATCATAACTATTATCCTCATGTTCTGTAGGTTTATCCTTATTCATTACCAAGTATATGTGTGTTATCACTTATGACAAACTGAACATTTCATTTTCTACTTTATGAAAATTCAAGCCAATTAGAACCTCAATTACTAGCTTATTGTTCTTAACAGTAGAATGTGAATTTTAAGGGGTGGCTTATTTAGTTAAACAATTCAATTTTATTAGCAAATTGTAGCGTAATAATGTACTCCAAAACTATAAACAAGTACATTCTCTAAAAGTTCATACACATCATCATGTAAACACCTTTGGGTAGAATTCATGACACACAATCATGAAATCCTCCACATAGTAGCGGCTATGAAAATCTATTCAAACATTCATAAATCTACCACATTTGGGTGTGTAGACCATTTGGGTCAGTCACTTTTCAACCATATGCTTCCTATATGACCTTCTTAATTCAAATACACAATCACCACCTTTGGGTGAATGACCATAAATTAGAGTTATAGACATCTCACTACCGTATAGGATTGATATTTCATAAATCCAATTGAAAATGTCACTTTGGAAGCTATATTTAAACTAAACTCATGAAAAACAATAGGATATGATCTTAGACTTGAAAACAGGAGGCTAATTTTGTCTCTAAATTCATATTTCTTGCTAATTACATTGTTAATAACCTTATAGTTTCTTTAGGAATGGTTTTAATTTAATTTAGATGTGATTCTGGGCACTTTAAGCGAAAATAGGGCAAAAACGGAGTGATAGTCGACTATCAAATTTTTTTATCTAGATCTTTCCCTTAGCACAATCGACTGCCCATAAGTGGCAATCAATTGTGAACCAGACACCTAATGCTATTTGCGTGATTTTCACGTTTTTTCACACCCAAAATCATTTTTATTTATATGCAAACCATATTTAGGGGTTTTAATTTATACTTTATGTATTTTAATCCTTATAAACACTATTGATTCAACCAAATAACCTTAATCTAGCAAATAACTAGCAATACATCAATTGAATCAACACAATCAAAATCCCTAAAACATGTTTCTACAAACATTGAATCAATTCGATTGAAAATGAAAAGTAATTCTTATATTAACATCAACCATCATATGAATCAATCAAGCATATTAACATTAGTGCTAGAATTAAAAACTCTAGCATGCTTTCTATCAAACTTTATTCAATCAATAAATTGAAGCCTCAGTTAGGGTTCTAAACCCAATCTATGGTGGCTCTGATACTACATGTATGATTTCAAGTAAATATCCTTTAACCCATGGATCCCCATATATGAATAAAGAACACCTAATAATCCATAGATAGAAAGAATATGATGCATACTTTAGATCCTTTAGCTCCATCTTTATATGTGCAGCAGAATCTTCAATCTACCCAAGGAATAATCTTTGGTTAAGCAATATGTGCTTCTCCTCCTTATTCTCATTTAGCACACTAGCTTCAATGGGGTGGCTAACTCTAATGTGTGTATAGAATATGATATCTCTAGGGTTGAGAATATGAAGGACCTAACTCTTACTTTATATAGTGATCTAATGGTTCGCCTATTAAGGGTTCAAAGGTCTACTATGGCCTACACTAGTTAGTCCATATTAAACACGTTAGAGTATTAAGTCCATTGTAAATAGATTAGTCTATTGAGCTTACTTTATGTCTCACTTGATAGACCAGGATTTAACCCGTTTTATGATAAAACTCAATAAACCATAATTAATGTAAGCTCACCAAATAAGAAAAATTCTAAAAAGGAACTGTGATGAGATCCTCACCATTCTTGGCCGTTACTCATAAGCTTCAGGGCAGTTAATTAATTTTTAAAAGTCTGGTATTTTCTTCAGTGCCAATACAACCATGAGGGTCAGTGAAGCTGTCATTGTCAAGCTTGGTGTTTCAGCATTTGGGGAAGCAGACAAGTACTTGGGGCTTCTAACAATTTCATGTTGAAGCAAATCTGAGGCTCTTAATTTTCTCAAAGCCAGAATTAGATAGAAGAAAAAGTTGGAAACACAAACTCGTTTTCCAAGCAAGAAGGAATGTTCTTATTAAGTCGATCCTTAATTCCAGAGGGGCGAAGCCTCTACCTAGCCACATCTGGGCCATGGCCCAAGCTAAGCTTCCGTTAAAAAGCGCTAGTCACTAACGTTTTCTATTTGGCCCAGGCTTAATCTATGCAGCAATATATAGTAATTATAATTATATGGTGAACATAACTGCATATACCTAGAGGGCAGAGATTAATCACTGACTCGCTGGTCTAGAGACTAGAGTGATACTTTATTGGTTTGAGCATTTGAACAGTAATGATGAACTATGGACCCGATTACCTTAACTTGATACTTAACAAATTCATAAACCTAAGACCATAAGTCAAAGTTTTGAAAAAAATATGGAATAGGGTACTGCTAGTAAAAAAGTTTAATTTTTTATGTACTATTATATCATGATTTTTTATTTTCAATGGCGGAGCAAGAATTTAATTGGGGAGGGGGATAAAGAGTGTAATTCTCCCCTTTTAACATATACATTTAATTACATATTAAAAAATAAATAAAAAACATATTGTATCCATAGAAACAAGTAACATTAAGATATATCATATATTTAAATATTATGAAAATGGTTAATATTATTTAAGAAAAAGGAAAAAAAATTACATGAGATAAAAGTAGGGAAAAAAAGAAACATTCATAATTGGATCCAAGTATACAGAGTTTGGAGTAAATTATAAAAAAACAATGCATAATAAAACTCTTTGTTTCATAACAAAGTATAAAATAAGACAACTAAAATAGATTTTATGAGAGTGTGATACACTTAAGATTTTTTTTTAATATTTTATTATGAGTCTCCTTAGAATTTATTTTAAATTCAACTAACAAAGGAATGTAAAAAAGTGTATTTTGTCTTTTACTGAGTGAATATTGTGGTCAGCTTTTTGTTGGGAGAAGATAGCTATTTTATTTGTTGTTTTTTTTATCAGTGGGTTATCATTTGTTGTTTTTTATTGGTATGATTTTTATTACATCATTATATCCCCGAGACCTTTGTACAGTTTGAATATTTTTTTAACATATTTTTTAAATATCATTTTTTTGCATGAGGCACATGTGTAACTAAAGTATATATTAAAGTAATATTATATGGTAGATATTTACAGCAACTGAAAACAAATTCTTATCAGGTGACCAAACGAGGTTCATATTTTCACCCCTATATACGCACCTAAAAGAAATTTCTAGCTTTGCCCTTGCTCTATGCTATCCCTGTTTATATGATGTCCTGTTTCAAACTGCTTAAAACTTTCTGTAACAATATGCTTAGGGTCATATGTGACTTTTGGTGGGGGGTTGGTGAATCTAGTAAGAACGTTCACTGGTCAAGAAGGGATGTCCTGACTCAACTGACGCATAAGTGACTAACTGTGATGCTTCTTTTGTGGAGACATGCTCAGTTGCTGGTATTGGTGTGTGTTGATGCTGAAAATCTACTGCAGAGCTGGAGGTCCAATGTTCAATGGCCTGCACAAATAACAAGGGGTGAACTAAAGAGTCACCAGAGGGAAGGAGGGTGATGCCTCCGAAGACTCTCCGGTGCTTTTGTTAGGACAAGGTTTTGAGAAAATAGGGAGCAATGTGATATCAGTGTTTCAGTTATGAACTTGAAAGTTGAGATGATCTTGAATTCATATACCTTGGGCCTTTTATAGCGTTTCGGAGGCAGGTTGGCCGCGTGCCCGGGATGTCGTGATCCCTGAGATCTCATTTTTCCAATGAAGGGTCTTGTTGCGTGTTCAGGGGCGGCTCAATCCTTGCAATTACACTTATACTTTTGCATGGGGAGTCCGCGAGTGACGATGGTTATATCAACTGCTTACCCACGTGTCATTCGGTCGTTAGAGAGGGATTGTCCACGTGTTATCAGGTTACTAGATGATGATTTACTGGTGTGATCACGTGTCGTTAGGTCATTGTAGGGGGATTATCCACGTATGATCAGGCTACTGGAGGGAGATTTATTGGTCGTATTAGATGCCCCCCACTTCCTTAAGTACATTTATGTGTTTTGAGGAAGTATAATAGGGTTTCGGCCTTAGAGACGTTGGACCGAGCATTTGAGCAATAATCAATATGCTCGACCTTGGAGACGTTGGACCGAGCATTTGAGAAACAGTCAATATTCTCAGCCCTAGAGACGTTGGACCGAGCATTTGAGCAATAGTCAATATCCTCGGCCCTAGAGACGTTGGACCGAGCATTTGAGCAACAGTCAATATCCTCGGCCCAGCATTTGAGCAACAATCAATATGCTTGGCCTTGGAGACGTTGGACCATAGCATTTGAGCAGCAATCAATATGCTCGGCCTTGGAGATGTTGGACCGAGCATTTGAGCAATAGTCAATATTCTCGGCCTTAGAGACGTTGGACCAAGCATTTGAGCAACAGTTAATATGCTCGGCTTTGGAGAGGTTGGACCAATGATTTGAGCAATAGTTAATATGTTCAGCCTCAGAGACGTTGGACCAAGTATTTGAGTAGCAGTCAATATGCTCGGCCTCGGAGACGTTGCGCTGAACATTTAAGAAACAGTCAATATGCTCGGCCTTTGAGACGTTGGACCGAGCATTTGAGCAACAGTCAATATGCTTGGCCTTGGAGATGTTGGACCGAACATTTGAGTAACAGTTAATATGTTTGGCCTTGGAGACGTTAGACCGAGCATTTGAGCAGCAATCAATATGCTTGGCCTTAGAGACGTTGGACCAGGCATTTGAGATACAGTCAATACGCTCGGCGTTGGAGACATTGGACCGAGCATTTGAGAAACAGTCAATATGCTCGGCCTTGGAGAATCCTCGTGGATGTTTGGTTTGGGCTGTCTGTTTTGAAGTCCTTGGTGGACTTTTGGGCTTCTTCTTTTAGAGTGCTTAGCGGACTTTTGAGGTTCTTCTTCTAGAGTCCTTAGTGGACTTTTGGGCTCCTCCTTTTAGGGTCCTTAGTGGACTTTTGGGCTTGTAAATGGTTTTTTGGACCATGTTTTTGTTTTAGGCTTTAGAAACTTTCCTTAACCTTTAGGTTCATAAAAAAGCCTTTGGGCTGTTTCTAGAGCCTTCTGTGAAGGCATTCAACGCAAGAGCATTAAGCTATTTTTAAAGATGGAATATTGGGCCATTTAATGTGCGCAATCGTTTTTAGTGAAATGGCGGCACTCATCGTTGGTTGTTCGTCTTTTATCACCTTGGGGAATGGAATGGTGCCTTGGTTATACCAAATGCCATTTTTCATGACTGAGGGTGCCTTGGGGAACTCAACGGCACCTCGAGCACATTAAACATCACGTCATTATGACTGTTAGAGCCCTCGAAGAACGTAACAATACCTCGGTCATACCAAAGGTCACGTCTTCCCAATTGTAGTGGAGTTAATTCTCCCTGTTTATCATGCCCGTGCTCCTATATAAGAGTAGTTCCTTCTCATTTCTTTTCACTTTATTTCATTTACAATCAGAGAAAATTTTAAGAGATCATAGAGTTGGTCAAAAGTTTGAGAGTGCTCGAAGTCAGTATAAGTTAAAGAGTTATTGGAGTTTATTGGGAGACTGGAGGCGCTCAGAGTCGGGTGGAGATCTTTAGGAGTGCTTTCGTTTAAGGGAGATCTAAGTGTTAGCTGAAGAAGAAATAACTACTCACAATAGACGTGAATATCAAATCTTGGTGAGTCTCTCTACCTGTTTTTCCATGTCTTCGGTAGATAGATTTCATGATAGGCCTAGTAGTGGTAGTGAGGATAGTGGGGATATGTCTAGGGAGTTGGAGAAAGCCATGGGCCTGTCCTCTAGTGGGGGTGAGTCCTTGGAGGAGGTTATCGCTCAAAAGGGCCCACTAGCAATGGTGCCCTGCGTGCCTGGGGAAAAGGAGGGAGAAGAGGAGGATTCCTCCTCTGAGGGCGAAGACAAGGTGGATAAAACCTTGGTCAAGTTAATGGGAGATATGATGGTTGAGGATAGAGTTCAGTGGTCATTCATGGCGAAGTCTGTGCCCAGTCAGATGGGGGAGGGGGAACTCGAGGTCATCTATAGGGTATACCGTATCCCCGAAGAGTACACCTTCAGGCTAGCTGGGGTTAGAGAGAGGGCCTATGATGTCTTCTCTAGTCATGCGCCCTATGAAATATGTATTTACGAGCAACACTTGAGTGCAAAGAAGGGGTTGTTAAAAAAGAAGCCTTCCTCAATTAAGTGGTGGAAGAAGTCTTTCTTCTTCGTCTAGAGTAAGAGAAGCTTTAAGATTCTCCTTTCTTGGAGTCTAGATTGAGATGGCAAGTGTAACAAGCCGCACCTACTACACTTGAATCAAAATATGTTGAAGGCTATAGTGGTCACGTCCCTAAACGTGGAGGCCTTGTGTGATAACAAAGAGTTAGTGAGGTATGACCTCTGCCCTAGCTGCCAGTAGGAAACCATAGAGAGCGATAATTTCGGTGTTTGTGCCCTTATCTTTTTTTTGCTTTATCTTTCTTTATGTTTTGCTTTGTTTTTTTCATGTCTTTGAGCTCTCTCCTGAGCCAAGGGTTGTCTCAGACGCACCCCAGGCTGAGCTAATGCAGGCTCTGTCTTCATCTTGGGGCGCTCCTTTTGTAGTCGAGGTCTTCACACCCAATTGGGACTTGAAGATCAATGACTCAGTCTTCATCCATCCCCGGGTGGTTCTAGAGCATCTTGTCTTGGGGATCCCACCTCATGACATGATTAAGCTTTCGCGAAAGTTGATCAAGGGGCTTTCCTTGGTAGTTGAAACCCTGACCTCTCAGATAAAAACTGTCACTTTTCCCTTTACTTGAGTTTCTTCTACTTCCTGGTAGCTAATGATCCTTTGTTTTGTTTTAGTTTGGCGTGTTGCTTAGAGTGCCATCGCGTCGGTGCCTGGATATGGCTGAAAGCTAGGCCGGTGCCAGCAAAAACTAGATAAGAGCTGAGAGCTCGTTCAGCAGGTATAACCCAGGGGGCTAATCGGGCCAAGGTCGTGGTCATGCAGGAGAGGGACACCCTGCACCTTGAGAGAGACACCACAGTGGCCTTGGAGCAGCCGCTGAGGGATGAGGAGATTGAGGCCTTTAAGACAGTCGTAGGGAAGGCTCTAGCCACCTTCAAAGACTCAGCCTCCTACCGAGAGACCGTTGAGGAGGAGGCCGACCAACAGTTCTTCGAGGGCTTCGCGGTGGCCAAAAAGAAGGCTGAGACCTTCTATCCTCAGGTCGACTTCTCATACCTCGATCTAGGAGTCTCGGAAGACAAGGAGGGAGTCGTGGCTGGTTTGGATGGGGTGAAAGATGAGGCAGCTCAGCCAAGTGGTGAGGCTAAGGTTGTTTCCGAAGGGGAGGCCGCCCCTTAAGGACTTTACTTTTCTTCTTTTGTAGTTTTCTTTTTTTTTTTCCTTAGTAAGCCAAGGCCGATAACACCCTTCTATAATTATACGGCTTAATAAGATTCCTAGCTTTTTTTTTTCTTTAACTCTATGTTCCTTAGTTTCAATTGCACTGTGGTTTTGTGAGTTACACTTGGGGGTACACTCTTCGTAGAATGTTTAGAGGTTCTCAGTGTTCCAAGTGGGGGGGATGGGCTTGCCGCCCAACTCCTTGAGTTCGAAAGTTCCGATCAGGCACATTTTCTTGATAAAATACAGGCATTCTCAGTTTGGGACGAGCTTCCCAGTCTTTCGAGGATGAGACATTTCATTTTTTTGTAGAATGAGTTCGTGTAACTTGAAGCTTCTACTTTGAACTCGAGAGTTTTAGTATCTAGCCACCTTCTCCTAGCAAGCGAAAAACCATATCTAGGCTTTATCCCAAGCTTCGTCAATGAGATCAACATTCATTCATAGGGCTTCTTCGTTGTTAGCTTGCTCAAAGTGTTGTACTCGTAACGAGGGCACCCCAACTTCCAAGGGGATGATTGCTTTGGAACCATCCGCCATGAAGAAAGGTGTTTCTCCCGTTAGTGTCCGAGTGGTGGTTTGGTAGGCCCAGAGTACATTTGGAAGATGGTTGGTCCATTGCTTGTCGGTTTCGTCTAGTATTCTCTTGATGCTTTGCAGAACTGTTATATTGGTTACCTCAGCCTGTGGATACCTAACGGATGAGAATCGATGCTTGATGCGGAGCTCTTCGCAATTGTTTACCGTTATCAGTGACTAGTACTAGGGGTATGTCGAAACAGCACACTATCTATTTCCAAACAAAACTTTGGGCCTAGTGATCTGTTATGCTGGCCAGTGGCGTTACCTCAACCCACTTAGTGAAGTAGTCTATTACTATAATGAGATGTTTTCTTTGACTGGGCACCCCAGTGAAGGGACTAATGAGATCCATCCCCCACAAAGCGAAAGCATGTGGGCACAGGGGGAGTATTTCTAGTAGCTTCTGCATTTCTTGACTAATTTCATGGCATCTTTCTGCATTTTAGGCCAGCAATATCCCTGGGGAGCACTTTGAAGGCTAAAACCTGGCTTCTTAGGTGATTTTCGTATATCCCTTCGTGAACCTCTCGAAGAGTGCAATTGGCTTCGGTGGGCTCGAGACACCTTAGGTAAGGCATCGTAAGGCCTTTCTTGTATAGTTATTCATCTAAGATCGTGTATTGGGACGTGCGAGGGATGAGCTTTCTAGCTTCATTTTTCTGTTCGAGTGTACCCAGGTTTCTCCTTCGGTTACTGGCAGCACCGGGACCTTATCAATTCTCGGGACGGTGAGAGTCTTGAGGTACACGACTTGAATTAGCTCGGACTGTAGAGAGGAGGTGAGTCTAGCCAGAGCATCAGCTTTCGAGTTCTCCGTCTGGGGAACATGGGTTATCTGGAACATTCTGAATTCGGAGGCGAGTTCCTTAGCCTTTTCAAGGTAGTGAGCAATCTTCTCCCATCGGGTTTCGAACTCTACAATCATTCGATTTACTAGCTACGAGTCGTTATACGCATCCAAGGCCCCAATGGTCATTGCTTTTGCTAACTTCATTTCGACAAACAACGCCTCGTACTCCGCTTCATTGTTGGAAGCTCTTAACCCGAACCTTAGGGCGTACTCGATGGCAAATCTATCCAAGATGTAGAGGATAAGCCTAGCCCCGCTTCCAATACTGTTGGAAGGACAGTCAATATGGAAGGTCCATCGTGGAACTTTCTCAGCTGCTTTTGGTCCCGATGTTTGGTCCAGACTTTCCTCAGTGTTGTCTCCATAATAAAGTCTGTGAGGGCTCAAGTTTTGATGGCCTTTCGGGGATGGTATCGGATATTGAACTCCCTGAGTTTTATGGACCACTTAACTATCCTCCCAGAGATGTTTGGCTTGTACAACACTTGTTTCAGTGGCTGGTCTATTAGGAGGACAATGGTGTGTGCTTGGAAGTACAGTCAAAGCTTTCGTGTTGTGACTAAGAGGGCATACATCATATTTTCTATCAAAAGGTATCATGCTTCTACGTCATGGATGATTTTACTGACATATTACACAAGTTTTTGAATGCCCGCCTCCTCCCGGACCAGGACGGAGGCTACTACCTCTTGCCGGGCCAATAGGTATAGGAAGAGTTTCTCGCCTGTGACAGGTTTGGTTAGAAGTGGGAGTGAGCTCAGATAGTTCTAAAACTCTTCAAAGGCTTTTCGACAGTCTTCAATCTAGACAAAGTCATTTGCCTTCCTGATGACTTTAAAGAATGAGAGGCACATTTCTGTATATTTTGACATGAAAACGAATGAGTGCAGCCATGCGCCCTGTCAACTATGTTACTTTTTTTACCATTATACGGGGGTCATGCCGAGGATAGCTTTGATTTTGTCCGAGTTGGCTTCTATCCCACTTTGGGTGACCATAAAGCTGAGATGTTTTCCCTAGTAACTCCAAATGTGCACTTCGCGGGATTCAACTTCATATGGTGTCGGCGTAGCACCCCATATGTTTCCTCCAGGTCAGAGTTGTAGTTTTTGGCCCTGACACTCTTGACCAATATATCGTCTACATATACCTCCATGTTCTTCCCAACCTGTCTATAGAAGGTCTTGTTCACCAACCTTTGGTAAGTTGCTCCAACATTTTTTAGCCCGAAGAGCACGACCTTGTAGCAGTATAGCCTTTGGCCCATGATGAAGATCGTTTTCTCCCTGTTGGGCTTGTGTATAAGGATCTGGTTGTAACCGGAATATGGGTCTATAAAAGTTAGAAGCTCGTATCCCGAGCTGGCATCAACCGACTGATTGATCTGCGATAGAGGAAAGCTATCCTTTGATTAGACTTTATTTAGGTCAGTAAAGTCGATACAGATTTGCCACTTATCATTGAGCTTCTGGACCATTACTATGTTGGATACCAATCGGGGTAATCTGCCTCCCGAGTAAAGTTAGCCTCGAGTAACTTGTCTACTTCGGATTTGATGGCGGTTTGCCGTTTTGGGGCGAATGATCCTTTTTTTCGAATGACAGGCTTGTGACCCGAGTCTACGTTTAATCAGCGCACGATGACCTCGAGGCTGATCCCAGGCATATCTGAGGCTAGCCAAGTGAATAAATCATGATTCTTCCGGATGAGGGACTTCTTGAGGTCTTCGGGGAGACTAAAGCTGATCTGGACTATTTAAGAGAGGTCCTCACTGAGGGAGACAACGGTGAATTCCTCCATAGGTCTGCCTCTGGGAACTTTTACTTCGTCTCTGAAGTCTTTTACTTCTAGGGGTAAAGCTTCAGTCCTTTTCTCTTTCCTCATGATACTCAGATAGCACGACTGAGAGATCTATTGGTTTCCCTTGACTTCGCTACCTTATCGTTTGTGGGGAACTTCATCTTTAAATGGTAGGTGGAGACAACTGCTTTTAGTCTGTTGAGGGTAAATCTGCTAATGATCATATTGCAGGATGACAGTTGCTTGACTACCAGGAAGGTAATTTACGCAGTAGCTATCCATGGAGCCGTCCTTGAAGTGGCAGGGAGAACTATGCTACCCTAGATGAACACCGGAGTCCCCGAGAAGCCATACAGAGGTGTGGAGATTGGTTCCAACTAATCATCTTTTAGCTACATCTGCTAGAAAGAATCATAGAACAAGATTTCAGCCGAGCTCCCATCCAGATAGTCATCTGTGAAGGAGATTGCTTGGTTTGTCTTTCTTTATTTATTGGGGCCGCTGATGGAGGCCAAGGACCTAGTATATGCGTTTCCATTCTATCTTGAGTTGCCCCCGGCGACGGGCCCCCCACAGTTTGTCTTGATAACCTTGGTCGTTGAGACTTTTTGGCCTCTTCGGTTAGGCTCTTCTGGGTCGGTCAGGCATTCTCCCTTGCCATGATCTAGTAAACTCCTTTAGATGCTCTCGATTGATGATGACCTCAATCCGTTTCTTTAGGGTGTGGCACTCTTCAGTTTCATGTTCATGGTTTCTATGGAACCAACACCACTTGCTCTTATCTCCGTTGAGGTACTGTGGTCTCAGGGGCCATTGGAGGATCTCCCTGTCTTGTAGTTGCATTAGGAATTTTGTCCTGGATGTATTGAGAGGAGAAAAGTTCTCAAAGCGGGCGGGGGCCCTGTGCCTACCCTTGCAATGGGGTCTTTTGACTGCCCCACTGTCAGGGTCGATGACGTTTTTCCTCTTCTTCTCCATCTCCCATTCCCTTTCCCTTCGAAAGCCTTGGTCGTCTTCCGCTAGCATGTATTTCTCAGCTCGGGCCAATACCTCGTTCATGTCCTTAGGCAGCCGTCTGGTGAGCTTAGAGCTGAAGATTCTGGATCTTAGTCTATTTTTGAATGCTAGTATCTGAATGTTGAGATCAAGGTCAGGGATCTCCCAAACAGCGGTGTTGAACCTTGATATGTAGGCTAGAAGCCTATCCCTTCTATGCTGGATGATGTCGAACAGGCCCTCTGATGACTTCTTGGGCCCCTTATTGCTAATAAAGCGGGATGCGAATGCGTAGCTGAGCTCTTTAAAAGTGGTGACACTTTTTCAAGCGTTAGGGGAAATGCTCGGCACATGATCGAATCGAAGTGTCGATGCAGCATCATGGTAGTTTTTCAATGCTAGAGGTGATCCAAGGGATCTGTCGAGCTGTCATAGGGTTTAATTTGCAGCATTCGAAAATTTAGTGGGAGTGAGGCCTCAAGGATTTCCTGTGTGAATGATGGGTCATGGATGCTGAGTTCATCCAAGACGTTATGATTTCAATATTTGAATGCCTTGTTGATTTTATCTTCCATCTCACTGATTCGTTTGTCTAGGCCGAGGTTACTTTTGGAGGAGAAGCCTCCCTTGGACTCACTAGCGCGGGGTAGTGAGGATTCAACAGTGGAGCGATTGTCGATAGGGAGCCCGTTACTAAGAGGGCTAGTGAAACAACCCATCCCGGGTTGGCCACCCCCGAGACGGTGTCATCATATTTTGAAAATTTCAGCACGACACATATATGCAACAAATAAAAATAAATAACACCAAAAAAAATTTTAACATAAATTATCAACCCTCAACAAGGGAGTTACATCAATCTGATCTTTAAAAATTATATACAACGTAAATGCATGAATATTTACAAATAAATTTTTATTTTATTTTCTCATTAGTCTGAGGATGTTGACATGTACGTGGCTTACAGAAAATGATTTTGTCTGAACTTCAACTCACCAAACTATTTGTCAAGCCTGCTACTTGAAATCATTGTACAATGAGGGGTGAGCTTCACAAGCTCAGTGAATTAAATTTACTAGAAGTACTCATTTGTATAAAAGGTCTTCCTATAAATAATCATTTATATCTTATACAACTTGATACTAGCACTCTACTATCACTACACATGTCATACTATCTATTCTCTATCTATCTATTCCTCTTATTTATTGGTTCACCTTAAAACCATCAATTATCTCATAAATACCTCGTGATGAGGTTCACATCATAAAGTCTACCATTTAGATGGTTCTTATCACCATAACTGTCCCTATGTGAGACTCATCCATCTATAAATAAATTCACGATAATAGACCACACATCAGCATTTCAATAATGCAAGCAATAATTAAAACAGATGCAATACATGAATTATTATTATGGGAACATCTTCCCACATGTTGACATGTTTTTATTATCTTAGACCGGCTGCCTTCCCGGTTCTTTCATTTTCATTTAGACCGGCTGTCTTCCCGGTTCTTTTCTTTACAGCTTGTCCTGACTGCCACGTAATTTATATCTAGCATACACCAGCTGTCACGGTGTTCCTTTTATTTTCAGCATATACTGACTGTCATGGTTTTTCAATTAGACCTGCTGCCTTCCCTGTTCTTTTCTTTTTCATTTAATGCATATGCATATGAACAAAGATATGAGATATGCATCTGAACAATAACATCAAAAAAAATGAATTCAAATATCTAAATTGACTATCCTTATTTTTCTCAAATTATCTAAAAATTCCACTAAAATCTTATCTTCCCAAATCACATCAAATCATCCATTAAAGCTTGTCGAGATCCATTAAATTTAATCTCCTCATAATTTGTATCAAAACATCAACCATAGCTCATCAAGAATTTCACTTATCGCTTTTATTATTAAATCAACTTATTATTCTAATAATATTTCTTCTCACATAATAATTTTTCTACTTGTCCAATATTCATATCATATCTATCAACAAATCTTTATCTATCACCAAAATATAAAATAATTATTTATTTTAATATTATCACTAGATTTTTCATTTTTATTTAGATTATTTAAAGTAAATCCAACTCACCACATAGCAGTTAATACTACCTGTGGATCACCTCATTTCCTTTCCCGTTCTTCTCATAAATTTACCCCGATTGCATATCGTCAACACCTTCTGTTTTTCTAATAGCTTCTCATGATTCTCTATGAAATTCTGCAATAAAATCTTTCAAAATTTTGCTCTTGCTTTTGGTTCCCAAGTGTTTAGAGAAATTGAATTGAGGAAAGAATAAACCAAAGGTTTCGCTAAGAAAAAAAATTAAAAGCAAATATATATATATATGAAAAACTAAGATCAGCAACCCTCCTGAATTGGCTACCATGTTTTTTTTACACTCGTCAAACATGCATCTCCTAATATTTCTCAAGCTGCCACATTTTGGAGACGTGCAAGGCATACACTCCTCCTTCACAAATTTTAAACATTTGGCAGCAGGTGCTACCACTTACTGCCACGTTTTTTTTTTTTTGACTTTTTTTTTTCTTTTCTTTCTTCTGGATGTCTCTGGATGCCATTGAAATTTTTTTTTTTTTAGAATTGCTTTATTCCAATTGGACTTTTCGCATTTAAAATATCTATATTATATTTTAACTTTATATCATATTTACTAAAGTACTTTTTTATCCTTACTTTACGATTACGAGTATTACAATTCTACCCACTTTATAAAAATTTCGTCCCCGAAATTTGCTTATCTAACTCCAGAAACAACAATGAATAATATTTCTTCATAATTGTCTCACGTAATCTCTTCAACATCCTTATTCTGCCGTAGAACTTGGATTAATGAAATTATTTTATTACATAAGACTTGTTCTTTTTGTCTAAAATTCTCACTGGTACTTGTATATAAGCCCAATCTTTATGTATTTCTATAGTGTAGCTCAAAATATTAATATTTATCAAGTAAGTGTTCTCGCCAAAGTGAAACGTGTAATATGTTATGTCACTGCTTTAACTCTGGAGGCAATTCCAGGATATTCACAACTAGCCCAACTTTCTTAATAACCTTATAGGGTCCCACTTGCCTCAGACTCAACTTTTCTTTCTTTTTGATCCTCAACACACCTTTTTCATTGAGATATTCTTCAATACACCCAATCACCTACTTAAAACTCAAGAGGTCATTTCTTAGTATCAACAAAGCTATTTGGTCTACTCTGTGCTGCTTTATGGTTCTCTCTAACCAATTTGATCATCTCAGTTGTTAACTCGATAATTGATGGACCAGATATATTTCTCTCTCCCATTTCTTCCCAATATATAAGAGTTCTACACCTCCTACCGTACAATATCTCAATCGGTGCCATCCCCATACTAGTTTGATACTAATTATTATAAACAATTTCAATCGATGACATGTAAGCATTCCAAACTTATTGAGAACTCATCATATTTGTCCTTAACATATCCTCTAGTACTCTAAAAATCCTTTCTGTTTGAGCATAAAAAATTATATTAAATTACAACTGTGTACCCGTGGCTTTCTGAAAGCCTTTCCAAAGCTAGGGTGTAAATCTAGCATCTCCAAATGACACTATTTTCAATAGTACTCCATACCACCTCACAATCTTAGCTACATCTTTCTTCAATCCTAACCAGCAGAAATTTTGTCTTAATCCTCTATACATCTTATTGTTACTTGGTTGCATTAAATCTACATCCTTATATACCTCTCTCAATATCTTCTTTCTCAACTCCACATCATTGGGAACACAAATCCTATGTTCCGATACCAAAATACCCTTATTTCAAAATTTTGAACTCAAAATGCTTTCTAATAAGCACTCAATGCTTAATCTTTTCTATCTCTTCATCTCTACCTTGCATCTCTAAAACATTTTACTATGGATGACTGTACAACCATATTTGTTAACCATGATCCTCTATCACTGATATTTAACTTCATTCTTATCTCTTTTAAATCTGTCATCAATTTCACATCATAACTCCCAATAGCAGACAACCTTCTTGTAGATTTTCTACTTAATGCATCAGCTATCACCCTTGCATTTTCTAGATGATAGTGAATTGTACAATCATATTTACTAATCAACTCTATCCACCATCTTTGCCTCAAATTCAACTCTCTCTGAGCAGGTAAGTATGTCAAACTCTTATAACCCATGAATATCTTACAAGTGACTCCATACAGATGATGTCTCTAATTTTTAAAGTAAACACTATAGCAAGCAACTCTAAGTCATGAGTAGGAAAATTTCTATCATGAATCTTCAATTGCCTAGAAGTATGAGCCACAGCTTTCCTATGTTACACATGTCTCAATCATTGATGTGATGCATCACTATACACCACAAATCCTTTATCACCATAAAGAAACACCAATACTGGAGCTGTAGTCAATTTCTCCTTTAGAAATGGGAAATTTTTCTCATACTTCCCTCACCATAAAAATCTCACCTCTTTCCTGGTGAGTCTATTCAACAGTATTGCAATAATAGAAAAATTCTGAAAACATCTTCTATAATAACCAGCTAACCACAAGAAAATTCTAATCTCAGTCACATTGGTTGCTCTCTCCCAACTTAATATTGTCTCTACCTTTTGTGGATCAACTGTTATGTCATCTCTCGATATTACACGTTCCAAGAAAGTTATTTCATTCAGCCAACACTCACACATAGAGAACTTTGCATATACTTTCTCTCTCCTCAGAATATCTAACACACTGTTTAATGTTTCACATGTTCTTCTTTCTTAGAATATATCAGAATGTCAAATACAACCATAAACTTGTTAAGATATAGTTTAAACACTCTATTCATCAAGTCCATGAATGTTTCTGGAACATTAGTCAATCTAAATGACATCACAAGAAGCTTATGACCATAACATGTCCCAAAAGTAGTCTTAGGCACATCTCCATTCTTTATCTTCAACGAGTGATAACCTGATCTCAGGTTTATCTTAGAAAACACTCACTCCTTGCAACTACTCAAACAATTCATTCATCTTGGGTAAAAGATATTTGTTCTTATTCCACTATTTGTAGTCTGTACACACTTTTATCATTCCATCTTCCTTCTTCACAAACACTACATGAGCTCCTCATGATGATACGCTAAATCAAATAAGTTGTTTATCTAACAACTTTCAAAGTTGCACTTTCAATTCTCTCAACTTAATGAGTGCCATTCTGTAGAGTACTGTAGATATATGTGATGAACCTGGTATCACATCAATAGAGAATTAAATCTCCCTACTAGAAGGCAATCTAGACAACTCATCACGAAACACATCATGAAAACTTTCACAACTAAGATTTCTTCTGACTTCCTATTTTCCTTTCTAGAATCCATTATGTATGCCAAATACTCCTCATGTCCATATCTTGAACACTACAATCTTTCTGGAGCAATCAACTCAGACATAATACATCGATAACTAATTCTTTCCCAAAATCGAATGAAGATCTATCATATTCAAAGGTAATAAATCAGCTTCAGATTCTCTATCACTGATACGAATCACACAGCCCTTGTAAACATTTATGATTTTCACTCTCTCTTTAGTGGGAACTTCAACAAAAATATTTTGCATCAAAGTACTAATACATACTTCAATAGACTTCATATGAATACTGGATGCAAAAGAATGGGTTGCACCAAGATCAACTAAGATTGATATGTCCATCTTTTCTATATACAAAGCACCTCAAATTAGAACAATTATGGGATAAATATCTTATCTGAATATATCTATGAAAAACTTCTGTCTCTCAATCATACATCAGATTACCACTTCCCCTTGGTGGCATACTTACTTCCTCTACTATGACTCCCAGTTCCTGTAAGTGTCTCCCAAATCTAAGGATTCTATCAATATTACTCTGAGCTACAAATGCAATAGATCCTGCTTGCCTCTGACTTTATACTACAGTTTTCTTGTCACAAGGAACACCTCCTCTGGGTGGTCTCCCACCCTGCACATTCATACTGGTGCCACCTCTAGGTTCCTCAATTCTAGACCTCTTCCGTTGATTTCTCTTACCTCTAATTTCCATCAAATTCTCAATCTGAAGTGTTATATCCACCAACTTGACATAATTCATAGGCCTCATGTAAGATAGTGTTGATCAAATCTTTAAACATAGTTCATTTATGAACCTCTTACACTTCTTCTCCTCTAGGTCTACCATTTTCGATACCACCTTTGTCAAAGCCGAAAATCTGCTATCATACTGAGTCATAGTCAATACATTTGCTTCTAATAAAATCTCTATCTTGTTGGACTCTATAGATATAAGGAAAGTATCTATCAAGAAAAACCTCCTTAAACCTATTCCAGGTTAAAGGTCTATCAATATCTGTACTTACCTGGGAAGAGTATCCTCTTATCATTCTAAAGCTTCTCTATCTAACTCAAATGAAGCAAAAAAAATAACCCTCTGCCTGTCAGGCACTGGTAAGGTACCAAATAATCTCTCTACATGTTTCTCCTAAAACTTAGGCTTAAAAGGATTCATAGATCCTTTAAACAACACGGGATTCAACTTAAAAATCTTCATGCATCTCATGCATAAACTCACTTTTCCCCCTTTTTAAATGTCTACCATTACTGGATTAACAACCTCAGGCACTGCTCTAGCTTGTTCATCAAATCTATGCTATAAGCTGTCAACTCTATTATCTGTTACCTTCACTTCTCAAGAGCATGTGCAAGAGCTTATCTTAGCTCATCTCTTTCAACTTCAGATTCTCTCCTACCTTTACTAATATCAATTATATTACTAATATCAATCATACTATCGACACGTTCCCTTCTAAGAACCATATATTCAGACTCCACCTCAACTTGTCAAAAATATTGGGGGCCTACCACGCCCTCTCAAATCAACAACTCTAATTATAGCTCTAGTGCATCCACGTGTCATTCTCAGATTATTTTAAATATAATTTATTTTAATCTTCAACTTTCTTACTTTTTATGTAGTCTACAAAACCATAAAACCTAATGCTCTGATACCAAAATTGTAACAACCCATCCCAGGTTAGCCACCCCCAAGACAGTGTCATCACATTTTAAAAATCTCAGCATGACACATATATGCAACAAATAAAAAAAAATAACACCAAAAGAAATTTTTACATAAATCCTCAACCCTCAACAAGGGAGTTACATCAATTTGATCTTTAAACATTTTATACAAAGTAAATGCATGAATATTTACAAATAAATTTTTATTTTATTTTTTCATTAGTCTGAGGATGTTGACACGTACGTGGCTTATAGAAAATGATTTCGTCTGAACCTTAACTCACCAAACTATTTGTCATGCCTACTACCTGAAATCATTGTACAATGAGGGGTGAGCTTCACAAGCTCAGTGAATTAAATTTACTAGAAGTACTCATTTGTATAAAAAGTCTTCCCATAAATAATCATTTATATCTTATACAACTTGATACTAGCACTCTATTATCACTACACATGTCATACTATCCATTCTCTATCAACCTCTTCCTCTTATTTATTGGTTCACCTTAAAACCATCAATTATCTCATAATTACCTCGTGATGAGGTTCACATCATAAAGTCTACCATTTAGATGGTTCTTATCACTATAACTATCCCTCTGTGAGACTCATCCATCTATAAATAAATTCACGATAATACACCACACATTAGCATTTCAATAATGCAAGCAATAATTAAAACAGATGCAATGCATGAATTATTATTATGGGAACGTCTTCCCACATGTCGACATGTTTTTATTATCTTAGACTGGTTGTTTTCCCGGTTCTTTTATTCTCATTTAGACTGACTACCTTCCCGGTTCTTTCATTCTCATTTAGACCGGCTGTCATCCCGGTTCTTTTCTTTATAGCTTGTCCCGACTGTCACGAAATTTATATCCAGCATATACCGGCTATCACGGTGTCCTTTTTATTTTCAGCACATACTGACTGTCACAGTTTTTCAATTAGACCGGCTACCTTCTCGGTTCTTTTCTTTTCATTTAATGCATATGCATATGCATATGAATAAAGATATAAGATATGCATCCGTACAATAACATTAAAAAAAAACATAAATTCAAATATCTAAATTGACTATCCTTATTTTTCTCAAATTATCTAAAAATTCCATTAAAATCCTCTCATCCCAAATCACATCAAACCATCCATTAAAGCTTGTCGAGATCCACTAAAATTCATCTCCTTATAATTCGTATCAAAACATCAAGCATAGCTCATCAAGAATTTCACTTATCGTTTTTATTATTAAATCAACTTATTTTTTTAATAATATTTCTTCTAACACAATAATTTTTCTACTTGTCTAATATTCATATCATATCTATCAACCAAATCTTTATCTATCACCAAAATATAAGATAATAATTTATTTTAATATTATCACTAGATTTTTCATTTTTATTTAGATTACTTAAAGTAAATCCAACTTACCACGTAGCACTTAACACTACCCGTGGATCACCTCCTTGCCTTTCCCGTTCCTCTCAGAAATTTCTTCCGATTGCAGATCGTCAACACCTTCTGTTTTTCTGATAGCTTCTCATGATTCTCTATGAAATTCCGCAGTAAACCCCTTCAAAATTTTGCTCTTTCAACCTTTCTTTTGGTTCCCAAGCGTTTATAGAAATTGAATTGAGGAAAGGAGAAACCAAAGGTTTTGCTAAGAAATAAATTAAAGGAAGGCATATATATATATATATGAAAAACTAAGTTCAGCAGCCCCCCTGAATTGGCTGCCATGTTTTCTTACACTTGTCAAACATGCATATCCCAACATTTTTCAAGCTGCCACATTTTGGAGACGTGCAAGGCATGCACGCCTCCTTCACAAATTGTAAACATTTGGCAGCAGGTGCTGCCACCTACTGCCACATTTTTTTTTTAAACTTTTCTTTTCTTTTCTTTCTTCTGGACGACTCTAGATGTCCCTGAATTTTTTTTTAGAATTGCTTTATTCCAATTGGACTTTTCGCATTTAAAATATATATTATATTTTAACTTTATATCATATTTATTAAAGTACTTCTTTACCCTTACTTTACGATTACGGGTGTTACAGCTAGTCTGCCTCGTTGTGCGGTGGAGAGATGAAGGTGAGGGCTGTCGACCCCCTCTCCAGACTTCGGTAGCCAGGTTTGTTACCAAGCCAGAGAGCTGTAGGAATTATGCTTGGCTTATTGGAGTAGCAGGGTGACCTGTGGCGGCTCATTGGGGATTTTCGGGAGGGCCGACCTCTGCGTGGTGGGGGCGTTGTGCTCCTATGAGGGTCCGCGGGTCACAGCCAAAGGAGGGTAGTACCTCCGAAGACCCTCTTGGGAGCACTGTGATAGTACCTTGGGCCTTTTATAGCGTTTCGGAGGCAGGTTAGCCACGTTCTCAGGATGGCGTGATCCCTGAGAACTCGCTTCTCAGGCGAAAGGTCTTGTCACGTGTTCAGGGGTGGCTCAATACCTACAGTTACGCTTACACTTATGCACGAGGAGTTCGCGAGTGACGATGGTTATGTCAACTGCTTGCCCACATATCGTTCGATCGTTGGAGGGGGATTATCCACGTGTTATCAAGCTACTAGAGGATGATTTACTGGTGTGATAATGTGTCGTTAGGTAATTGGATGGGGATTATCTACGTGTCATCAGACTACTAAGGGTAATTTATTGGTCGTATCAATGTGGTATGCAGGGATGACTTGGGGCCGATTCTTGATGGCAGAAGCCTGGGCTCTTCGGATTGCTATTCTTATGGCAGTTACTTTGTGGTTTCCCACCCCCATTTCATTGTAAGTCTTGTACGCAGTTCTGCTAATCTCACTCTGCTAATCTGCATGACATGTTACCATTGGATCTGTTTTGATGTCACGGATGGTTGTACATTTATCTCTATCCTTTTCTGCCCCAGCAAAACAAGCTCTTTCTTGGACGGCGACGTAAACCTCTTTAAATCTCGTCTCGGTCCAAAACAAAAAGACTAAAATTGTCTCAAGGGATTGATTGTGATTGGAATATTGTGGAGTACGTAGGCAGCATGAGGACCCACAAATTTGTTGTATCGTATCATATTCTTCTTTCATTGACTGTGAATTGGATTAGGCCGTGGTTGTACTGTTTTTTATGGATGCAGTTTTTTATGAGTTACATGAAATTAAAAAATTTAGTTGATAATTATATAATTGAATATTTGGATATTTTATTTTTTATTAAATTATTATTATAATTTTTTTTGTAATTATCAATAAAATTTTTCGATTTCGTGATAATTTTCATAAAATCAAAATTCACAATTATTAACTGTACACTAGTCAAAAGTAATTTGATCACGTGTTTATTAAGCATTACTTGTTTCTATTTCTATTAGTATTACTAATTATTTCTCTCCAAGGGAAAAAAAATTGCTCATGAGTAAAAATAGCACACGTTCAACCAATTGACATTATTATTATTGTCCGAAATCGTCAAATGAATAATGAAATGACAAAACTACTTTCTTATTTTCAAGAAAGATTTTAGTTAACTAGTAATGTTTTAAGGACACTTATTGAAAAGGACCAAGCTCTCAAGTTAAATCATCTATTTGGTTTTACAAAATACAAAATAAATACTTATAATTTTGAGAAAATGCTAGTGGTCATTTGTCGTTACTGGTCTGGTCAAAAAGTCAACATATCTCAACATATTCATTTTGTGTACAATTTTGACCTCTCGTCGCAATGTTCCTTTCCTACCTATAGAAAATGATAATGCAACAGCAACGTAACTATGTTTAAAGTTAGTTTGTGTGGTTTATAATAATCTTTTGAAACTAACTTTGTCCAAGTGGCTGGCATGCTTACAACTCGTATCAGTTGTCTATTTGTCCAAGTGGCATGTGAGGATCAGAGCGGTAGATATTAAAAAATTATATAAAATTGATACAGCTTGTATAAGTCGTTCAGTGTTTTCAGAGGCGAAGACGTTGGATGAGATGTTTTACTCAATAAAACGAAGCATAAGCTCCGAGGCATTGGGGCATAAAGCTTTTAAAACGTTGGAGCATTTTGAATAAAATAATATTAATTAAATTATAAAAATATTAAAAAATTAAAATAATATAAATAAATTAATTATCAATAAACTTTACTAATTTAAGACCTATGAATGAATATTTATTAAAATATTTTTACACAAATATCAAACAATTTGATGAAAATTTTAATCATATATGATATTAGAGGTACGCTATCGTTTGTTGCATATGTATTCATCAATTTATACTATGATCTTTCAATATAGTGGTTTCATTTGTAATGACATCCAATCAAAATGTTAAAAATTTAAAAATAATTTAATTTGTAATTAATTAATTAATTAATTATTATCAAAGTTTAATACTTTACTAACTCTCTATAATCTAATAATTATAATTTTATAAATATTAATATATATTTATATATAAATTATATGAAGTATAACTTATATTTCTATATTGTTGTAATTTGTAAGTGATTAATTAAATAGTTTGTAATTATTATTAAACTAGATAACATGTATTATATATTTATAAAGTGCAATAATATCACACCGACAGTGTTAGCTTAGTGGTAAGGTCTATGATTCTTTAGGTCATGGGTTCGAGCCGTAGGGAAGAAAACTTGTCTGATTTAACCAAAACGAACGACGTCGTTTTAGTTAAATGGACTGATTTCAGTTATCCATTTAACTAAAACGACCTCGTTTTGAGGTGCAGAGGCAAAATATATATATATATATATATATATCATTGGGCGTTCGCCCCCAGGTCATCCCGAACGCCCCAACCCAAAAGGCGAACGTCCACGGGTAGGTACGCCCCAACAACTATAATCTCACAATCTCATTAAAATCCCCCCATGTAAAATAATATGGCCCACATATGTTTTATTTGGGTGACATGTAAAGAATTAACTACCCACTAATGTATTGAATTAGACATGTAGGTTACGGGTAGTTTGTTAAAATTAAACTACCTAGTAATGGTAGGAAGTTATAACTCCTTTAATGGAAGGGAGATATAAAAAGAATTTTAAACTGACAAGGGTACTTAGTCTAGAAAAATATATGATGTCTGTGATTTCCATCAAATCTCATCTCCTTAGATTTGCATAGGCTAAAAAACTTTGTCAAAGACTCAAATTGTTTCTGAGTGACTTAAGTGATACGAATTCGTGGTGCTGTCTTGGATAACAAAGCAAGTGATTTCAATAGAGAACAACATGCTAGATCAATCATGGCTCTAGGTTAATAATTTATTTATTTTGTTTCTTCTATAATAAAGCTAACATTTGGTATCAGAGCTAGCCTCTAGATCAAAATGGTTAGCATTGTGTGGCGTCCTATTTCGTTGTAATTGTTTTTGTTCTTCTAAAAATTTATGTAGTAGGTTGATTAATTTCTTGGGTTGTAATTAATTATTATTTTATGCCAAAGTTTTACGGCATTCATTGTAAAGGCCATGAAAACTTCAATATTTTGGTTTTCATTAAATTATTTGGTGTGTTTTTGTATGTTTAATTGCTTTACTAGACTTGATCCGTTAACTTCGGCATGTCATGATATGTTTGTAAATAATTGTGAGATTTTCTTTTACCACCATTCAAACAGTATAAAAAAAAGTAAATATTTGAAAGCTATTTTTTTTTTCTATAGATCTTGTTTTGAAAAACTACTGATTAAAATGGCTGAGTAACTGTAATTTTTTGCTCATTTTTTTCATCAGTTTTGGTGATTATGCACTATATAAGTTGTTTCTTATACACATACTTTACAGTTTACCAACTGATATTGAATCTAACTTCACATGGACATACTTTACCAACCGACTTTAAAAGTAAATAGGAATTCATTGGTTTTTTTATTATTACAACCATATTAAAAAGTCCACCGTAGATGCATTTCGTCAGTTTTATATTTGAAACATTTTTACAGCCTTATTTTTCTTTTCTTTGAGAGACTTAATTTTTTATTATTATTAGAAGATAAATTATCCGTTATATATAATATAAAAGAAAGGTGACAAAATATGTGATCTCAAAATTTATTTACAAATTATCATGAACAAATAGGTTTATTACGCATGAATTTCATGATTAAATTTGTCTTGGATGTGGTTTATGGTTTCATTAACATGAGGATTTGTTAATTGAATGGTGATTCTATTTTAAAAGAATTGAACATTATTGTGTTTTAAAATTAGCCACAACATTATAAAATATATTGATGTGTGATTTTTGGATTTTACAATCACATCAAGTTTTATAAAATTTATGTAAAGTAGCATCACGAGTGGTATTAAATCATTTGAAATATTTAACTACTCCACAAAGAGTTAATTATTATGAATGACTTAATATAATAAAATTGTTGATTTGACATGGAAAAGAAGGTTTTTATACCCACGGGTGTAAGTCTTTTACTCTTGGTTCCTAAATCACGAGTTTTATAATTAAAGAACAAATCCAATACATGATGTAACCTCTACGCACAAGAAGGATTGGATTTTCACTAATGAATTCAACATGGGTTGGTTCATATTATAGATAATGTTTCAAAGTAAGGATTGTATGTTTCTTGGTTTATTATTATTGCGGTTATAGTTACTTCCTTTATGAATAGTGAATCATCACACATTCTCTTATTGAGTGGTGATAATTTTTCGGATTGGAAAGACAAAATTCTCTTAACATTAGGGTGTATGGACTTAGACTTGGCACTTTGTGTGGACGAACCACTCTTTCCCACGGAATTAAGCACAGTTGAAGAAAAGAATGCATATGAAAGGTGAGAGAGTTCAAACCGTTTAAGGTTGATGCTCATTAAGTCTCATATCAGCAAAAGCATAAAGGATTCCATTCCCAACTGTGATAAAGTCAAAGGCTTCTTGAAGTCAATCGAAGATCAATTTGTCAAGTCTAATACAGTTTTGGCTAGCACCTTAATGAGAAAACTCTTAGGCAAAAGACACGATAATTCTAAAGATGTGCGTGAGCACATTTAGAAATAAGGGACATTGTTGCTCAACTCAAGTCCTTAGATATTGACATTTTAGATTCATTTCTTGTCTTTTTTTTTTTTTCTCTCTTCCTATGGAGTATGGACCTTGTAAAATCTCTTATAACACGCATAAGGATAAATAGTCAGTTAATGAACTTCTGACTATGTGTGTTCAAGAGGAAGAGAAACTAAAGTATGAGAACCTAGAAAGTGCTCATTTGGTGACTCATGGAAAAATATATTACAAGAAAGATAAATATGTTCTTGGAGTGAAAAAATAAGGAAAAAGACCATTCAAGAAAGATGGTGAAGAAAAATGCTTCTTTTATAAGAAAAAAGGGCATATGAAGAAGGATTGCCCTAAATATAAGAAATGGCTCGAGAAGAAAGGTAATCTCTTTTCTTTTGTGTGTTATGAATCTAATTTTGCTACAATTCATCATAATACTTAGTGGATTTATTCGGGTACTACAATTCACATTGCCAATACCATACATAGTTTTTTCAACCTCAAGAAGCCAATGGGTAGTGAACAAGGCATCTACTTAGCAAATGGGATGCATTCACACGTGGAAGCCGTTGGAACCTTTAGATTAATCTTGGAGACTGACTTTGTTTTAGATCTTAAAAACACTATTTATATCCCTTTGTTTTCTAGGAACTTAATTTTTATTTCTAGACTAGTACCTTTTGGTTATGGTTTTAACTTTGTTGGTTCAACTTTTAGTTGTCTAAAAACTCTTTTATTGTTGGTTCTGGGACCTTGGTAGATGGTTTGTATAAATTGAATTTGAATTCCACATTTGAACAAACCTTCTTTACCCTGCATGATAATATTGGTACTAAGCGTTGTATTGTTGATAAAAGCTCCTCTATTATGTGGCATAGGAGATTGGGACATATCTCCATTGAAAGAATTAAAAGGTTAGTGAATGATAGGGTCTTAAAAACTCTTGGATTTTCTTACTTTGGTACTTATGTGGATTGCATTAAGGGTAAGCAAACCAACAAGATCAATAAAGGTGCAAAAAGGAATTCTGAAGTTTTAGAGATCATACACATAGATATTTGTGGGCCATTTACTCCATCTTGTCTAAATGGTCAGAGATATTTTATCTCGTTTATTGATGACCATATATATATATATATATATATATATATATATATATATATATATATATATATTTCTTATTCCATATAGATGGGGCCCTTAAGACTTTCAAAACCTTTAAGACAGAGGTAGAGAAACAATTAGGAAAACATATCAAAATTATAAGGTCAAACAAGGGTGGAGAATATTATGGAAGGTACACAGAAATGGGTTAATGGCTAAGTCCATATGTAGAGTTCCGTAAGGAAGAAAACATTGTGGCTCAGTACAGAAGGCCAAGTGAACTTTATCAAAATGGGGTTACCGAAAGAAGAAATCGAACTCTAATGGACATTTTGAGAAGTATGATGAGCAACTCAAATCTTCCCATATTTTTGTGGAATGAAGCCGTAAAACCTACAATGTATATCTTAAACAAGGTCCATCTAAAGTTGTTCCTAAATCTCCTTTTGAGTTGTGGAAATGGTGGAAACCAAGCTTAAGACATATACACATATGGGAATGTCAAGTTGAAGTTAGGGTTTACAATCCACAATTGAATAAGTTGGAATCAAGAACTGTCAGTGGATATTTCATTGGCTATGCAAAAGAGTCCAAGGGATATAGATTTTATTGTCCCTCACATATACCAAGAATTATTGAGGTTAGAAATGTTAACTTCATCGAGGATGTTAACGTTAGTGGGAGTGGTATTTCTCAAAGAATTGAATTTGAGGAAGTACAGGATTCAGTAATAATGCTTACAGATACTAATCAATTGATTGTTTTTCAAGGGAATAGTCCAAGAACCATTGAAGAACAACCAATTCAGGAAGGATCACTTCATTAGGAACAAGTTAACATAGAGCCTACAGCACAAAATCCACCAAATATGGAAGAGTTTGTAGAATTGAGAAAATCCTCAAAAACAAGAAGGCCAGCAATTTCTAGCGATTATGTTATGTACCTATAAGAATTTGACTTTGATGTTGGATTAAAGAATGACCCTAGCTCGTTTCACAAGCCATGAATGGAGAAAATTTTAATCTATGGTATGATACCACGAAATGCGCGATAGAGTCAATGACTAAAAATCAAGTCTGGGACCTTATTGAGTTACCCAAAGAAGTCAAGACCATTGGTTGTAAATGAGTCTATAAAACTAAAAAGGACACTCTTGGTAACATTGAGTGATATAAAGTTAGGCTTATAGCCAAAGGCTTTACTCCAAGGGAAAGCATTAACTACCATGATACATTTTTTTCTGTTTCAAATAAGGATTCATTTTGAATCATTATGGCTTTAGTAGCTCATTTTTACATGGAGCTACATCAAATGGATGTGAAAATGACATTCTTGAATGGGGATCTTGAGTAGGAAGTATACATGACTCAGCCTGAGGGATTTAGTTTCAAAGAGAACAGTCACTTGGTTTGCAAGTTAAGGAAATCAATATATGGGTTAAAACAAGCATCACGTAAATGGTATTTCAAATTTCACAATGTAGTTACTTCATTTGGTTTTACAGGGAACGTTATGGATAATTGTATATACCTTAAGGTTAGTGGGAGCAAGTACATATTTTTTGTCCTATATGTTGATGATATTTTACTTGCAACCAATGATATAGGTTTGCTGCACGACACAAAGTATTTTCTCTCTCAAAACTTTGACATGAAGGATATGTGTGAAGCTTCTTATGTCATTGGCATAGAAATTCACAAAGACAAATCTCAAAGTACATTAGGATTGTCTCAAAATACCTACATTGTAAAGGTCTTAAAGAGATTCAGAATGAAGGATTGTTCACTTTGTGTAGTACATATCTTGAAATGTAACAAATTTAGTTTTAAGTCAATGTCCAAAAAATGGTTTGGAAAATGAGCAAATGTAAAGTATTCCTTATGCATCAGCAATCAGTAGACTAATGTATGCATTAGTGTGCACTAGACCTGACATAAACTTTTATGTGGGAATGCTTGGTAGATACTAAAACATTCCAAGAATGGAACATTGAAAGGTAGCTAAGAAAGTCTTGCGATACTTGCAAGGAACCAAGATCTACATGCTCACATATAAGTATGTTGATCACCTAGACGTGGTTGGATATTCAAATTCAGATTTTGCTGGTTGTCCAGACTCCAAGAAGTTGACCTCAAGGTATGTGTTTTTACTTGTTGGAGGTGTCATATCTTAGAGAAGCACAAAACAATCAATATTCGCTTCATCCACTATGGAGGCAGAATTTATAGCATGCTTTGAAGCTACTTCACAGGCAATATGGTTAGGGTTTAGAGTGGTGGATTACATAGCTAAGCCATTGAAGTTGTATTATGATAATTCGATTGTTGTGTTCTTTTCTAAGAATAACAAGAGTGAAAGTCGAAATAAGCACATTGGCATTAAGTACTTAGTTGTCAGAGATAACGTAAAAAACCATGTGGTAATGATCGACCATATAAGTATAAAGTTAATGGTTGCAGATCCCATGACAAAAGGATTGTTAGCAAAAGTGTATAAGGATCATGTGGATCATATGATATTTATTAGCTCATTTTAGTTTCATTATTATCAGACAACATTTGTTTTATAGTCAATTCTAACATGATGTTTAGTACACAAGTGTTTGTCATGTTTTATTAATCCATTAAATGGAATGGACCTTGAATGACTTATAAGAAGTCATTCATAAGGAATCAATGCCACATAAGGTTCTCATTTGGAGAGAATCATACATTATAATATATGGAAGAAAGTGTTCCCTAGAAGAGCATAACCACCATGATTCGTTTTATTAAGAATCTCTTTTGAGAATATAATTTCCATAATTATGACATGGGTAGTTTCAGTCTATGGCCGTAGTTTATGAAAGTGTTACCCAAATTTCAGTTATATAATGTGGGCCAAGTGGAGAATGTAAAATAACGTGGCCCACATATATTTTATTTGGATGACACGTAAAGAATTAACTTCTCACTAATGTATTGAATTGGGCATGTGGGTTATGGGTAGTTTGTTAAAATTAAACTACCTAGTAGTGGTGGGAAGTCATAACTCCCTTGATGGAAGTGAGATATAAAAAGAATTTTAAACTAACAAAGGTCCATATTCTAGCAAAATATTCGATGTTTGTGATTTCCATTAAATCTCATCTACAGTGATTTGCATAGGCTTGAAGGCTTTATCAGACACTCAAATTGCTTCATAAAAGTCTAAGTGAGTTAATTGATACGGATTCGTGGTGTTGTCGTGGATAGCAAAACAAGTGGATTTCGATAGAGAACAACGTGCTTGATCAATCATGATTGGAGGTTAGTAATATATTTATTTTGTTTCTTCTGCAATAAAGCTAACACCCCACACACACACCCAAGGTAAATAACTTTGCATTTTCAAACGTCTCAATAACTCCCATGAATCATTCTTTAAGGTGTGTTTTGGAAAACTTTTGCCACAGAAAAAGAGCTGGTGGAAATAGATTTGATTATTTTTCCTAAAATCATTGTTTAGTAAAATTTCACTACCACAGCTTTTTTAAAAATAGCTGTCAGGGAAAGCTAAAAATCACTTTTTTTTTTATATATATAAGCAAAGGTGGGGAGCTTTTAAAATGTGCTTGATCGGGTAGCTCCTAAAGTTTTAATGAATTTTATGTAAAACCAAAACTACTCTTACCACATTTCTCTAATTTCTATCTAACTCCTTATATATTCAAATTATCTAAATCATTAATCCTTATTTCTCTTTGTTAAAACAACAAACTCGGCCATGAAAATGGCACTTCGAAGAAGTGGGTGAAGAAAACAAAGATTGTAGATATTTTTATTTTATCATTAAGTAATAAATGATTTTATTAATATAAAGTTGTTGATTATTATTAGATAATGAATATTTCTTTTTTGTTGTTAATAAAGAATACCTCTTTAGTCAAAAAAGAATAATTTATTAAAACTGTATATCTTTGAACCATATCTATTTTAATAATTTTACAGTTTTATAACACTATTAAGATTCAATTACTAAACATTATTATTGATTACAACACTTTCATAATGCTTTTACAAGACACTTTACCAAACACTACACTGAATTTTTAGTAACAACACTTCTCACAGCTCTTTTGGTACCAGTACTCTCACAGTACTTTTAACGCCAACATAGCTACATCACAGCACTTTCAAACGCCTTTAGATTATACAAGGATTTCCATAAACCCTGTAAACCACCAGGGAGTGGTTGCCCATAAACCCTGTAAACCGCCGAGGAGTGGTTGCCCGCCCATCATCGATAGTAAAATCAATATGTGAATCAGAATACATACCAATTTTACGGACAACGAACGGTTCCAGAACATTAACTAAATGGAGAGGTACAAAAACAGAACTACATAAATTAAGCAGCGAGTCTTTCTTTTGGGAGAGTATATTCATGTACCTTGTTTGAACTGTTGTTTATAATCGATTATTTAACAAATTTAAAGAAAAAAAAATAATAGAGCACCACTGCACCTTAGAATTTAGATGTCGATCGACTATGACAATCCAAGTGTTAAGAGTATAAAAAGAATAATTGGATATTTTTCCATTAGGTTCAACTCAAGCTTTTGGAATTCCTGTTGTTTCTAACACGGTATTAGAGTATTATATCTTAGTTTCAGGTCTTGGAAAATCTTTTTTTTAATTAGTATTTCTTTCATGTATTACTCACATTTAAGTTTTTGTACAAAGTCCGTTAATCTCTCTTTAACTTGGATCATTATCTTATATTTAAGTTTACGTGTAAAATTTATTAATCTTTTCATCATTTTGCATATGAGAAGACATATTAAAATTTAAAAATAATATTTGAATTTTTTTCATCTGCATAAATTTTTAAAATAATTTATAGCTTAACTACTCTCAACATCCAGCAAAAAGTGTGTCCACACGATGTATAATTTGGAGCTTAAAGTCAAGTCTATACGTTTGGAAAAAAGTAGTTTAGGTTGTTTGCAGTTAGGTGTTGTTTACCGTATGATGTTAGGCCACGTTAATTAAAATTTAAATCAACAATTAGGGTTACACCACAAATTTTTTTAATCAGATACTCTTCTATCATGTTAACAAAGTATTCTTTGTTAAAAAAATTTTTTTTTTTTTTAAATAAAGTAAAATAATGACGAGCCAATTCTAATTTCCTTATAATGGTTTTTAGCAATAATGTCTAAAAACATACAGATCTAAAGTCGAATCTTTTTTAAACACACAGATGAGCTGTGATGATGGTTTAATTAAAAAAATACGTAAATATGATGTTAGTATGTAGATCTTATCGAACTCTTTCCAACAATATCAAACGTGTACTTTTCCGATTACTAGTAGGATCAATAACGTAAAAGATTTTTGAAGATTACAAAATTAAATCATTTATATATTCAATTACTTATTTTTTTTAGAAGATTTTTTAAGTTATTTTGACTATCAAATTTTGAATACCATCAACCACCAACAGTTCTCAAATAGAAAGGATCCAGTCCTATATGTTTCATATATTCTATTTCAATTACAGCAGTGGCCAGTGAAAGTGCAATATTAATCATCTCTTTATCAGCCAGGTTTTATTGAACGTTGATGTCCAATTGATGAAGAATTATTCCTTTTAGATCATTGGTTAGAGTTCTTGGACAATCCCTAAAAGTGGGCTAAAGGTTAGATCCTCTTTCATATTAAACAAATAATTAGAAAGAGGTTGACCAAACAACCCTTCATACAATATTTCAACCATGAAGATCCCTGTGATCTAACTCAAAGACTTAGAATAATGCCTTTTATAATTACCATCCCAACATCCACAATTGTCAACAACAAAAAACAAGGGGTGGTCATGTACCATCACTTTTAACTCTTGTTATGTGAACTCAAAGTGTCCATTTCACATACACGGCCAAGCTTAAACTTTGCATTAATTGAGCGAATTCTAAGCCTACGTTGAATTTTAAGCATAATATAAAAAACCAAAACAGTCGTCAAACTAATATTTTGAGAAATAGTCTTCATGAATGAGAATTCGGCAGAACCTCCAATGTTTATAGGGCCTTTTTACGATCAAGAGAAACTTCACTGCGAGATGTAGAATTTGAAGTTACATCACCTGTATGTCCTTTACGATAACACTTAAAAAAATTTAAGATTAATTACAAAAAATTCATTATGTTAATTGTATTTTTAAAGAATATCTCGAATTTTTTTATCGTAAAAAGTATTCTGTAGTTGATTCTATTTTCAAAGATAACCTAAGAAGTTTTTTTGATAGTAAATTTTTTTTAATGTGGTATGTTTTTGTTAATAAAAAAATACTTTGTGATTGATTAAAAGAGACATATCACGCATCACAAAATATTTATTTGAGAAGTTCTTTTTAGTTTTTAGTTAATTTTGTGTTTTTGGATGACTAAATGTTTGTAGAACTTTGTTTCTTTTTATTGGAGGATCTGTTTTTGGATCTTTAGCCAAAACTAATGAAATTACTTTATAGTTTAAAAAAAATTCATCTAAATTTTAGTAATTTTTTATCGGATTGTTTATCCGTTGAAGATTTAACTTTATAAATTATTAATTATATTATGTCAGAATTTGAACTCTTTTTTCCTTTGGTAAATATTTACTGAAGAAAAATCTTAGGAAAGTTTCATATTCTTTGTGGGTATATATATTCATAAAAATCAGAGAAAAAATTTTCAATTTCAAAAAATTTTCTTGCGCGTGGATTAAGTGGTAGCTTTCGATAAAGGAGTTTTTGCACGATAAGCAACTAGAGCCGGACCCATACTACAATTGCGTGGCTTTTTTGCTTTTGTCTTCCTCCTTTATGTGAGCCTTGCTGCTGTAAGGAACATGCACCTTCTAGCTTAACGTTAAGAAAGATCCCTCTCAACCTCACAGTTTTCCTCCTTCCATGGCTCAAAATGTCATTATTTAACCTGTAACAATCATTGTATTTTCTAAGAATAAAAAGAAGAAAGAGTTTAGAGTCTTGCTGCGAGCTTGTGGGTTTCTTTCTTCAACAAGACTTTAGGAATACTAGCAAGACTTTTCCCTAATTAAGTTATGCTTGCCACTTTTTTTTGAATAAATCCTGATCTCTAAATCAGTTTGAAAGAAATAATTTATGGGGAAGTGACCTCCCATTTGTGAAGACATTTTTTTTTAGAGTTTTAAAAGTTATTGGAGAATGAGAGAAGATTTTTCCTTCACGTAATGTCTTTAATAATATTTTTTTTATTCTAATAATGAAATCGAATAGTATGGACAATCAGAAAAAATGTATCCATGCCAAATTGATAGTTTTAAATTGAAAGATGATAATGATGTTATTATCTGTTAATTACTTTTAAACCAGACCGCGCGTATTGATATGAATATAGAAGATAAATTAGAATAAACTTAAACTATTGAAACCCAATGTGGTAATTGAAGTTTTTAAGTTTTAATTATGTGCCTTGGACAATTTGTATGATAAATTGACTTGGTTAAACATCCTGCAGTGAGCTGATGTCAAGTTGTTGAATAAAACACACAATGGGAACCTAAGAAAATTAATCTTGGGAAAAGGAATTTGTCATAATAATCGTTTTCCTTGGTGAATAATATTGTCAAACTTGATTTTTAATGAAACATTTTTTCCTTTTTTCTCTATTTATGATTAATACTGATAATAAACCAAATATAATTAATTATGGATATAATGGATTACAAGATATTAATTTAACATCACAAAATAATTTTTCTATTTTGTCATGAATATAATCAAAATTAACTATTGAAATTACTTGACAATCATGATGTGAATAAACATTATCTAAGAAAAGTATATAACCATTTTAATTTTCACATTATAATAAATAAAAAATATTATATCAAATTTTTTTATTCAAATGAGGACATATATCTTTTTGTTATTTAGAAAGTTTAAAAAAAATAACATAAAATATATATAAACCTTAAAGGTACCTAAGAAAATTAAACCAACGAAAGGAATTTGTTGTTGTCCTCACTTTTTCATAACAATTGTTTTCCTTCATCAATAACGTCACACATGACTTTTAATGAACTACATATAATTAATTGTGGATATAATGGATTACAACATATTAACTTAACGTCACAAAATATTTTTGCATTTTATTGCAAATATAATCTAAATTAACCATTAAAATTACTTGACAATCATGATGTAAATAAAAATTATCTAAGATAAGTAGATAAACATTTTAATTTTCACAATATAATAAAAAAATAAATTAAAATGTCAACTTTTTTTTAATTCAAATGAGGACATATATCCTTTTGTTATTTAGAAAGTATGAAAAAAATAACATAAAATATTTAAAAGCTTAAAGGTACCTAAGAAAATTAATCTCAGGAAAGCAATTTGTCTTGTCCCTACTCTTTCATAACAACCGTTTTCCTTGATCAATAATGTTTAATGAATATTTTTCCTTTTTTCTTTGTTTATGATTAACACCGATAATAAACTACATATAATTAATTGTGCATATAATGGATTACAACACTTTAATTTAACATCACAAAATATTTTTTGTATTTTTTCATGAATATAATCTAAATTAACTATTAAAATTACTTGATAATCAAGATGTAAATAAAAATTATCTAAGATAAGTAGATAAACATTTTAATTTTCAAATTATAATACAAAAAAATTTATATTGTCAATTTTTTTATTCAAATGAGGACATATATCTTATTGTTATCGAGAAAGTATAAAAAAAAAGTACATAAAATAAATATAAGGCTTAAAAGTATCCAAGAAAATAATCTCGGGAAAGATATTTGTCGTTGCCCCTAACAATCGTTTTCCTTGATCAATAACGTCAAACATGGCTTTAAATGTGGTTGGTGACGAATCTAGTGACGCACAATCTAATGAATTAAGTGCCGCTAAAGCTTGTTTTCTTTATGTTATAAGAAGCCGCACTTAGAGGTAAATATCTAAGCCAGTTTGTTTCTTTTTGTACGAATTAAATTAAATAAAGATAGCCCACAAGTACTAAGCCAGTTTGTTTAAACATGCTGGTGAGAGCTCATATAAAAATATAATTCAACTTCGATTTTTTTTTTTAAAGTATACTATAAAACGCCCTCCTTTTTGTGGGGACACATGTGGAAGGGGACACTGCACACATGTAAATCCAAAAGATATAGCTTTACCGACAATAAAAAATGTTTGAAGCTATCATTTTTTTCTAAATGAGATTTGGATTGCTGCAATCTTAATCAACCTATCATTTAGATATTAATTTATGTTTGAAAATTAATAATATATATTTCGTTTAAGGGGTAGAACTAATTCCAACAATTCAGCTCGTTTGAAAGGCTCAATTTGAAAAGTTCAATTCGTAACTCGATTAAATCAAGTTCGAATTGTGCTTTTGACTCGTTTAGTTTATCAAACCAAGTTTGAGCAATGTTAAATTCGGTTCGTTAGGCTCGCGAGCCAACTTGATTTAATTAATAAATTAAATAAATATTATATATTATTTTTATTTTATATATTTAATATATTATAAAAACAGATATATTTTTTGTTTTATTTCAAAAATATAAATACCTAATTTATTTATTTTATTTTTAAAAATATATATGTTTATTATTTTATTTTGAAAAACTCAATTGGAGTTGATTTTCAAACCGAACTCGAGTCTAAATTTCACATTGTGAGTTGAATTTGAGTTAAATTTACTTAACTCAAGTTCGGTTTCAGTTTTTTTAACAGATCATTATTCAATGTAGGCTGAGGACGTCAATGCAGAAGAGCTGATCTAGTAGGTTCAAACTCATCTCTAATAGCCATAAGAAATAAAAAAAAAAGACGATGTTTATCATTCGCTGTTGAATGGATGGCAGAACAATCAAAGCAGAATGAATGGCGGTACAATAGGAGCATAATCCAACTTTTAATATGTGGGGAATAGTGTTTAGAAACATATCGCTAATGGAGACGGTCTTTTAGAATAAAAAAAAATTCATAGTATGAGACCATGGACGACAATAGGATTTAATCAAGGAAAATATGGGTCACTTGAGCAACATCATTTTGTTGCACTTGTGATATTTTTTAATCAAACGACAAAGCCAAAAAAAGAACTAAAATAAATATGGAAAAACCTTATCAATGACATGGCAATTGACATGTCAAATGATGTGTCACAGATGAGTCATTAACTGCTGATGCGATATTTACGTGGCAAGTAAGGTTGACGTGACAGCTGTCGTCAACGAGTTATTGGAGCATAAATAGAATTTGGGTTGAGAGTCGAATAAAAAACTAGGTCTGGACTCGACCCAACATGTGATGATGAATAGAAAAGAATTTGACTATCGAACTTCGATGGATAACCGATCAACAGTCGTAGCCTATCGAAATAGTAAGTTCTAGATGAAGCAATCAAATGAGGATAAAACACGACGAAAATATATTAGATTGATTCTCTAACAAATCTTTGGTTATCATACCATGTTAATCTAATTGAATATAAAGAAGAATAGAAGAGTGTGTTGTGTTGAGTGAATACTTAATATACCTAGGTGTATATTTTATACGACTAACCTAGGCTAGGAAAGGAAATAGCCAATTGACTTAGAACTAACATATTTTATACATACAATTGGTATATTTTATAAAAATTATATACAATAATAGGATACGAATCTGATCAAAAATCTGATCTATCGATAAAACTTATTTCACTCTATTATAATACAGTGGAGGGTGATTGCTTATTGATTACCTACCAACTCTTAAACTTCTCAAATTTTTTTCCATATGAATCATCGACTCCATTAATAACTAGTAAGAAAATTTTGGTCTCTTCAACCCAATTCTCTCTTTGTACATTCCCTTTTGCTCATAACCTAGGAAGTGGGTACTTTTATACCGTACAAAGAAATTGTCAAACCGCGCGTGACATTAATATGAAAGAACCATTGCTCGAAAAAAGCACACTCTGAATTGATAGGTACCACTGCCTGTCACATTTGACTAGTGTTTGAACAGTCAAAATAATATTTTTTAATTCATTACCAACTTGGTTACCCCTATAGCAGCCCTTATTTTACATGCATGTGTGTATATATATCCTCCAAAATCTCCCTTTGGAAAATAGATCACTTAACACCACTGCTCTTGACAATCTTTCTTCAAATCTCTCTCTCACTCTCTCTCTACTTATAAACAAAAAGAGATAAAAGAGATAAGAGAAAGAGAGACACTTTTTTAAGAATTCTTGGAAAGGAAAGTACAGCAAAGTGAAAACATAAAGAAGCTACAGAAAATCCACCAATCCAATCTCTGCCTCTCTCAAAGCGGAGGAGTTCAGCTTCATTTCCAATTCTGTTATTCAAGAAACACAATCAAGTAAGCACTTTCTTGCAGTTTCCTGCCCTTTGTTCGGTTAATGAGAAACCAGAAGATATGAATTAATAGAATATTACAACATATATTTCTCATTATTACCTTAATTTTAATTAAGCCTTACCTCAACCAAGCAAAATGGTTGCAGTTAGGCTGATCATTTGAGGTTTTTATATGTAAATTGTTTAGCTTTTAAAGCACTGAAATGCATACAACTCTTTCTCTACACAAATAATTTTATGATCCATTAACATTTTTCAGGATTAATCCCTTTAAATTCTTACTTGGTTTCAATTTTTTATGATCTGGGTATGTTTCAGAACCGAGAGCAGAACAAGAAACTGAGAACATGGATGGTATAGAAAAAAGTAGGAGATCAGGGCGGCACATGAGCTTGAGTCATAGCATAAGCAGAACTTTGAGCAGGGCTAGTTGGAGCATGGAAGAAGTTTTTGCCAGTGGTAAGCATTCGAGGAGAAACAGCCGAGTCGATGAAGATGAAGAAGCACTTAAATGGGCTGCAATTGAGAAATTACCAACCTATGATCGGTTAAGAACAAGTATCATGACTTCTTTTGTCGATCATGAGATCCTTGGAAACAAGGCCGTGCATAGAGAAGTTGATGTGGCGAAGATGGATATAAGTGAACGCCAAAAGTTCATCGACACACTCCTTCAAGTTGCAGAGGAAGATAATGAAAAGTTCTTGAAAAAGTTTAGAAACAGGATTGATAAGTGAGTTTCTCTCTGTCTTACTTAATTATGGGCCTTTTTTTAATGCATATAGAATTTCTTTCTTCTTAATTTCTCTCTTTCTGATTAAAAAAAGTTATTATTCTTAAAAAAAAGTACCCATAAAAGATGTTCTTATTTTTTTTCTTCAAACTATTCTATTTTGTCATTTGTCTCATACTTATCTCTTTTGAAAGCTGCTTGTCTCTCTGTCACTTTCTCACTGAAAGACTAACAAATTAAGTCAATGGGAGAATTTTCTTATGGCTGTCTTGATTCATAAGAGAATCAAAATTAACATTGTTTCTTATTAAATAGCAATTCATGCTTCGACTCAAATGGTTAATTAACTCTTCCTTAATTATTTGACTTTTCTTGTAATTTCAGGGTTGGAATTAAACTCCCAACTGTAGAAGTTCGGTATGAGCATTTAACTATTGAAGCCGATTGCTATGTTGGGTCAAGAGCTCTTCCTACACTTCCAAATGTTGCCAGAAATATCGCAGAATCAGCTCTTGGTTTACTTGGGATTAGATTAGCCAAGAGAACAAAGCTTACTATCCTTAAAGATGCCTCCGGGATTTTGAAACCATCAAGGTAATTAAAAACAAATTTATTTTTAACCTTTTAAATGTAACGGTGATCAGTGCGAATCACGTTAATATGATTGAAAATTAATCAAATAATAAACTGAAAAGACAAAAAAAAAAAAAAAAGTTTATGGGATCAAACTTTTTGAGAATGTGTAATCTATTTTTTTTTTTTCTTTCTGATTCATGTTCACTACATTTTGATATGGCTTCACTTGTTTTGTTACAGAATGACCCTTTTGTTAGGTCCACCATCTTCCGGGAAGACAACTCTTTTGTTGGCATTGGCAGGAAAATTAGACCCAAGCTTAAAGGTTAATCACAATTTTTATGATCACATAACTCATCCTCTTGTGTAGCTAATTAGTTCAATGGGTCTCCACCGAACCAAAAACAATTGGTTGAGTAATATGTTCAATAAAACTCGCTAATATGAATGACTTTTGTTATGGAACAGGCTAATGGGAAAATAACTTACAATGGGTATCAGATTGATGAATTTGTGCCACAAAAGACATCTGCTTATATTAGCCAAAATGATATTCATGTTGGAGAAATGACTGAAAGAAACCCTAGATTTCTCAGCAAGATGCCTAGGAGTTGGGAGTAGATACGGTATAATTTTATCAAAATTTAATCACAATTATTAGTACTTGTTAATTTTCTATTTGATTGATGATTTAATGAATTAAATTGTTTTGAATTTTTTTTTTTGTGATTCAGATCTCCTATGTGAGCTTGCAAGAAGAGAGAAGGATAATGGAATTTTCCCAGAGGCAGAAATAGACCTTTTCATGAAGGTAAATATTACAAAAAAATAACAAAATACATATTATTTACTTATAATTTTTAAATTATCTGTTTTTTTAATAATTCATATATTTATATGCTTGTACAAACTTCAGGCAACGGCAGTAAAGGGAATTGAGAGCAGCCTCATCACTGATTACACTCTCAAAGTAAGTTGAATTTTGGCAGAGTAAATGGTAACAATTCAAGAAAATTATTACTGTTATGTCTTAACATTCCAAAAAAAGATAGGACTATCATTCTGCTTTCCTTTGAATTTTTGGCAAGTCATATTCAAACAAATCCCCTAAGATTTCCATCTCTTTTAGATTTTCTTCTAGTCCAAATTTTCTCCTCACCTACTATACAGCGCTTATTGACTTCCAACCATGCTGTTGGTGGATCAGATATGGGCAATGGGTCATACACACTCTGTCCTTTTTTATAGCAAACTTTTTAAGTTAACTACTTCTCTAAATGTTAATGCACTTTCTGAAAATCACCCACCAAGTCTTATTGATAATGTAAATTCCATTTACCAAACATGATGGTAATTAGTAAATATAGCTAATTAAATTATATATATTTTTAAAAATATTATTAGATTTATTTTAACTCATGTTAATCAATTGAACAGTTATTAGGACTTGATATTTGCAAGGATACTATTGTTGGAGATGAAATGCACAGAGGAATATCAGGCGGTCAAAAGAAAAGAGTAACAACAGGTTAATTTTTACTATTATATTGTTTATGAAAATTAATTATGCTTTGACCTTAGGGCTTTTTTTTCCTTCTACAAAATCACTTTTGCCAAATAACCTAAAAAATATTCAAAGAATTGGCCAAATGTATCTATTGACCATGCCAAAAACTTGGTCAACCTACCCCTCAATTTTATTTATTTTTAAATGAAAAATGGAGAACAGCACTTTTTAGAAGATGGAACATTAGTGCTTTCCTCACTGCCTAAAGTAGCAAAAACCTAACTTTTATATTCAGTTTTTACACAAAGAGTTGCACTCAAAAAGATAAATTGTGACAATATTTCCAGTTGGTCACCTTTTTTCTTCTAAAAATATTTTCATGTGGGTGGCCAATTACTGTTAGATTTGCTCATTTTTATAGTACTAATTATGAAGCTTATCTATATAACACTAATATAATAATAAACATGAGCGGCATTATGGACCACAATGACTGAATAATGTTAATTTAGTGATATTTGAAAATTGATTAAAATATTTTTAAATTAATAAATTTTTAAAGAAATTACTTTAAATTATTTTAAAATTTTTAATTTAAATATACTTTAATTGGCTTTTTGCACTTGAAAACAACAGCCATCCAGTTTGCCAACTTACGCAGTTGGCTCTTATCATGAAAATTTTGGTAAATACAGGAGAGATGATTGTTGGGCCCACTAAGACACTATTCATGGATGAGATATCAACCGGTCTAGATAGCTCCACAACATATCAAATAGTGAAATGCTTGCAGCAAATTGTTCATCTTACTGAGGCCACAATCTTGATGTCCCTACTCCAACCAGCTCCTGAGACGTTCGATCTTTTTGATGATATCATACTCTTATCAGAGGGTCATATCGTCTACCAGGGCCCACGGGAGCATATAGTCGAGTTCTTTGCTAGCTGTGGGTTCAAATGTCCTGAGAGAAAGGGCACCGCTGACTTCTTACAGGAGGTAAAATCATAATGGGAAGCACTTAAATATCGTACTCAATTGACTTCCCTTATAAAAACCCATTTATAAGGCCCAAAGCCTAACTAATAATGACCCATTTGATTCTAAACAATTCTGTAAAGGCCAAATTCAATTTGGGCTAAGATATGCTGAATTTTTTTAACTATTAAGCTCATATCAAATTCCGAGAAATTTTGGGGGGACAGCAAATTTAGTAACATGGTGAAAATTGTTACAGGTTACCTCAAAGAAGGATCAAGAGCAATACTGGGCAGAGAAGAGCAATACTGGGCAGAGAAGAGCAAGCCGTACAGGTACATTTCGGTCACAGAATTTGCAAGCAGGTTCAAGAGCTTCCATGTAGGTATGCAGCTGGAGAACGAGCTGTCGGTTCCGTTCGATAAGTCTAGAGGCCATAAAGCAGCATTAGTATTCAAGAAATACACGGTCTCGAAAATTGAACTGTTCAAGGCATGCTGTGACAGAGAATGGTTACTGATCAAAAGAAATTCATTCGTTTATGTGTTCAAGACTGTCCAAATTATCATCATGGCAGCCATCGCCGCCACAGTTTTTATAAAGAGTAAAATGCATACAAGGAATGAGGATGATGCGGCATTATTTATTGGTGCACTGTTGTTCTCAATGATCATTAACATGTTCAATGGTTTTGCTGAGCTATCAATCATGATCAGTAGGCTTCCTGTATTTTACAAACAGAGAGACCTTCTGTTCCATCCACCTTGGACTTTCACTGTCCCAACTTTCCTGCTCAGGGTACCGATTTCGGTTTTGGAGTCTGCTGCTTGGATGATTGTCACATATTACTCCATAGGATTTGCGCCTGAAGCTAGCAGGTAAAACTTAAATCAATCATTGCCCAAATTTCAATTTTTCTTTTATATCATAGATTAATATTGAAAATTAATTGGTACCCATATGCAGGTTCTTCAAGAATTTTCTAGTGGTGTTTTTAATCCAACAAATGGCTGCTGGGATTTTTAGGCTCATTGCTGGAATCTGCAGAACCATGATCATTGCCAATACCGGGGGTGCTTTAACTCTCATCGTTGTCTTCATGCTAGGAGGTTTCCTCCTTCCTAGAGGTATATATATGAAAACAATCCTCCACATTTCAAATTTTTTGTGCAATTTACATATCCAATGAATTAACATAAAGAGTTGATTATATTCTGACAGGTGAAATTCCAAGTTGGTGGAAATGGGGTTACTGGGTCTCACCTTTAACGTATAGTTACAATGCTATTACAGTAAATGAAATGTATGCTCCAAGATGGATGAACAAATTGGTATGTTATTGCAAAACAATAATAATAATGATAGATGCAATACCAGAAAGATAGAAGTTTGTAAAATTGCAGAGTTCTTAGTTGAATTTACTTGTGCTGCAGGCTTCAGACAAAGTTACCAGATTGGGAGAGGCCGTGCTAAGGAATTTCGACATTTACCAAAATGAAAACTGGTTTTGGATTGGTGTTGCAGCACTTCTTGGGTTCACTGTCCTCTTCAATGTCCTCTTCACCTTTTCTCTCATGTACCTAAATCGTAAGTTTCAACATTCACATAAATCAAGCTGTAATTTGAGTTCTCATTTTTCTGAGATAACTGAATTTTCTATGTTCTTTGGTTGATATGATAGCTCTTGGAAAGAAACAAGCCATAATTTCTGAAGAAACAGCAGAAGAGATCGAAGGTAACAAGGAAGAACCAAGACTGAAAATAACAAAATCAAAGAACTCTAAATCATTATCTTCTTCTGATGCAAACAATTCAAGAAACAGAACAATTAATATAGACTACATTTCAATCTTATCTAAACTGTACCATTATATAGATTATCATGTTTCTTACATGGACTTCAATTTTTTTTCAGGAGAAATGGCAATCCGTAGAATGGCCAGTCGATCAAATCCCAGTGCCACAAGTAAAAATGCTGACTCGCAACTTGAAGCAGCCAATGGTATTGCTCCAAAGAGAGGAATGGTTCTTCCGTTCACTCCTCTCGCTATGTCCTTCAACAGTGTGAAATATTATGTGGACATGCCCCCTGTAAGAATTTCTTCTCTATCACTTAATTGTTTATTCCTATCAACCACTATGAAACTCTAATTAAATACCCACATTGCAACAGGAAATGAAAGAACAAGGAGTAGCTGAGGACAGTCTCCAATTACTTCGGGATGTAACAGGCGCATTTAGGCCTGGAGTTTTGACTGCACTAATGGGAGTTAGTGGAGCTGGTAAAACAACTTTGATGGATGTTTTAGCAGGAAGGAAGACGGGTGGATACATCGAGGGTGATATCAGAATCTCTGGTTTCCCCAAGAAACAAGAGACCTTTGCAAGAATTTCAGGCTACTGTGAACAAAATGATATCCACTCACCCCAAGTCACAGTTAGAGAATCCTTGATCTACTCAGCTTTCCTTAGGCTCCCTAAAGAAGTTAGCAAAGAGGAAAAGATGGTAAGAATCATGTCTTGTGTAGCTTCTGCTAGAAAAAAAAATGTTTTTGAGTCAGAAAATCAAGTACTAAAGCAATGTTGTCATTTTGTTGTCTTGTTATCAGATTTTTGTGGATGAAGTTATGGAATTGGTTGAGCTAAGTAATCTAAAGGATGCTATAGTGGGGCTCCCAGGAATCACAGGGTTGTCAACAGAACAAAGAAAGAGGTTGACAATTGCAGTGGAGCTTGTTGCTAATCCTTCAATCATTTTCATGGATGAGCCAACATCAGGACTTGATGCAAGGGCAGCTGCCATTGTTATGAGGACTGTGAGGAACACTGTTGACACTGGTAGAACTGTTGTCTGCACAATTCATCAGCCTAGCATTGATATATTTGAAGCCTTCGATGAGTTGCTACTTATGAAGAGAGGAGGACAAGTGATCTACGCAGGACCATTGGGTCGCAATTCTCATAAGATCATTGAATATTTTGAGGTTGCTCTAACATCCTGAACTTAGATTTCCCTTATCTGACATAACTGAGTAAAAGCTGAAAAGCATTTTCTGATTCCAAAATTATGCACAATTGCAGGCAATTCCTGGAGTCCCCAAAATTAAGGAAAAATACAATCCGGCAACATGGATGCTAGAAGTGAGCTCAGTTGCAGCTGAAGTTCGGCTTGGAATGGACTTTGCTGAGCACTACAAGTCATCATCCTTGCATCAGTAAGTCAAGAACTCAATATATAAGCAACAACACCCAAAGCAAATTGTTTAACCCTTTTAGAGTTTTGAGTCTTTTTTTTTTGTTCTGAGCTAATATATTTGGATATGAGCAGGCGAAACAAGGCTTTAGTAAATGAGTTGAGCACACCACCAGCAGGAGCGAAAGACCTCTATTTTGCCACTCAGTACTCACAATCCTTATGGGGGCAGTTCAAATCTTGCCTCTGGAAGCAGTGGTGGACATATTGGAGAAGTCCTGATTATAACCTTGTGAGGTTCTTCTTCACTTTGGTTGCTGCTCTCATGATTGGTACAATATTCTGGAAGGTTGGAACTAAAAGGTTTGCGTCTACTGCCTACTTATAAAATCCGAAGTTCATTGATCCTATCAGCAACAACTCAATGTTCTATGATATATCACCTAAATTACTTATTTCTTCTTTGTTCTATGATTTTCAGGGACAATGTTAGTGATCTTACAATGATCATTGGGGCTATGTATGCTGCTGTCTTGTTTGTTGGAATCAATAACTGTTCAACAGTACAGCCAATAGTATCAGTAGAAAGAACAGTCTTTTATCGAGAAAGAGCAGCTGGAATGTACTCTGCATTACCTTATGCCCTTTCACAGGTGAGGGAAATTAGGGCCTTTGTTCTACATGCTTATTCTCGCTATTATTGGTAGGAGAAAAATGTGAAAGGAAAGAAAAAAAAGAAAAGAAAAGAAAAGATTGATCTTTCCTTTGATGTGTTTGGTAGAGGGGTGGAAAAGTGGAAGGAATGAAGAAAAAGGAAATACAAAATTAGTTAATTTTACTTTCCACTCTCTAATCCATCCAATTTGGGAGGATTGACAATTACTCCATTATTTAAAGAGGAAAAGTGTGTACCTTTTCCTCTCTTACCAATTAGCATAAAAGTGTATCTTTTCTCTCCCACTTCCTTCCTCCCTCTTTCCTCCCTAGGAGTCATAGCCTACTGTTTCCTTCATATTGATTTTGTCTTCTCTCCATGGCTTCACTACCCTTCAAAAAAGGGTCAACTTAGTAGGTATTGTAACTGTTTGATCCATTTAATTTACTCCTAATTCTCTGTCATGCAGGTGATTGTCGAGATACCATACGTGCTCGTTGAAACTACATATTATACACTTATTGTGTATGCCATGGTGAGCTTTCAATGGACAGCAGTAAAGTTCTTCTGGTTCTTCTTTGTGACCTTCTTCTCCTTACTTTACTTCACATACTATGGAATGATGACTGTTTCCATCACACCAAACCACCAAGTAGCATCTATCTTCGCTGCAGCATTCTATGGTCTCTTCAATCTTTTCTCAGGCTTCTTTATCCCCAGACCGGTATGTATGTAATAACTTATTTTACAAGAAGCTATATATTTGCAAAATTTCAATGAATAATCTTGCTAGTCAAGCAATTTTAATACTAAATTCTACCCTGTTTGAAATTTTCAGAGAATTCCTAAATGGTGGGTTTGGTATTACTGGATTTGCCCAGTAGCATGGACAGTTTATGGATTGATTGTGTCACAGTACGGTGATATAGAGGACACCATTAAAGTCCCTGGGATGACACAAGACCCCACTGTTAAGTGGTATATCAAAGACCATTACGGGTACGATCCAGGTTTCATGGGGCCAGTTGCTGGAGTCCTGGTTGGCTTCTCAGTCTTCTTTGCATGCGTGTATGCCTACTGCATAAAGACATTGAACTTCCAATCGAGATAGATTAAGATATTTATGCAATGGAATTCTTCTTCTTTCATGTTTAACTAGTCAAAAGTGACCCCTTGTAGATATAAAAGACAAGCCAACCAAAATCAAAACATGGTGGCTGTAGTTTGAAAGCTTGGATTGTCTGTTAAATGTTGTTTTGGATTTGAAGATTAAGCAATGTGTTTATTTCTACAAAATAGATGACAACATTTGAGAGTTGTATTTTGTAAATGTAACAAAGGATGATAGATATGTTATGTTAGTTATTGAAGCAATGGAAAGAATAATGCTCCAAAGGATGAAATATATGTTATGTTGGTTACAAAATCCTTAATGCTTCCTATTCAGCAACCTCAAATAAATAAAGATTCTTGGGTGAAATGGATTGCTCATCTATATGGCCTTTTGAAACTAAATACAGGTGATTCTAGTAGATAAGGTCTCAAAAAGAGGTCTTATGAGAAACTATATTGCCTTTTCGTATTATTTTGGGTTAGGTTCAATTATGGATTTAACAGATCTGCAAATTTGCAGAAGCAGAAACATTGTTATTTCTTTAATTGAAATTAATTCTATGGTTCTAATAGATTGTTTTAACAAGTTCATACCCTGGAAGATTTTTTATATAATTGGTCACACTGTTCAAAGAAGAAAATCGTCCTGCATGTTTGGAAATCATGAGAGATATTCAAGATATTGCCCATAGCCGAGGAACAACAACTACCGGAAATCAAACACAAAGGCTACTACCAGGAACTAGAGTGAGGAAGCCTCCAACATGGACAAAGCTTGAATAAAGTGCCTATAAAAAAATTATTGATCATTTTCTTGTTTCTTAAAATGAAGAATTTTGTTGAGAGATTCTGAGATGGGTGCTGATTTTATGAGTTCAAGCTCACAAAATCATTTTCCTTATGAAATGATTAACTTCCTTATAAATCATTTTATGTAGGTGTCACGGAGATATATTGTTGAATGGTTAAGCATATGATCTGCATGCAAGTACTGCTCATCAGAAGTAGGTGGAAAATTGGAAAAACATGTTCATACTTTTGTTAATAGTGACTAGTGAGTATCATCATATTTTGGAGGATTAATTGCTTGTGATAGGCCTCATGGCCCAAGAATTTAAGTTGGCTCTGTTGACCATAACTGCACATCAAATAAAAAACAAACATTCTGGTTTATTAACCAAAAAAAAAAAAAAAATTGGTTTAATATTTTAAAATTTGAATCTACTCTGAATACTTTTGGATATGATCATTTTACTCGTTAAACTTTTAATTTTTTAATTTAATACGTAAAAATTGCGTTAATCACTTAAAATATCCATATAAACGTAATGTAAAACGTTAGATATATAAGTTCTTTACCCATTTCTAATCAGATATGTGACATTTTCGTGGATTTTTGTTGAGCATTTGACAAAATCTTCTTTAAAATTGTTTGATTTGAATAATTTTGAAAATTTTTATTTTAAATTAAAACAAATAAAAGTTTATGGATTAAAATAATCTTACTCATAGTACATGTAGTAAATTCATAATTTAGCTTAATTTTATCGTTGTTCTTGACGGTAAATTATCCTCTAACCTAAAAAATGAAATAATTCTCCATCTCAATTTTGGACAGTAGCAAATTATTTCATTCCTCAAATTCTTTAATTAAATTTAACAATTTTATTTTTTACACGTGCACACACATAACAAAATACACATGAATTATTTCAAAATCGAGAAGGAAGATTATTCTGATAATTTGGTACCCATGATAAAACCCGAGGAACCAAGATAATACTGACCCAAGGATACTAGGCCAACCACAACCCTTTTCTTTTTAGTGGCTTCTCTCCGGAGTCCTGCCAAGTGTGGCAGTCGGCCGCCGCTAGTTTGTGCTAACAAAAGGCAAATCAATTGCCCCAGACGACAAAAAAAAAACGAAGAAAAAAGTGTTGTTACAACCATCAGAATAAAATAACGCCATATTCGAAAGGTAGCTTTTTCCATGGGACATCGTGCGATCGGACGAGTGTGGCTCGGCTTGTCATTGCAAGGTACAAAACTAAGAGTGTGCAAGGTTGAGTTGGGATTTGGCTCCGGTTACAAATCAATACTAAACTCATGACATAATATTTTTTAAAATTTTAATTTAACTCAATCTGTAAAGAGTTATATAAATTTGAAGGTAAGTTATATTTTCATATATGAAATTAAAGGCTTTAATTTCATAAATATATTTATGGTACTAAAAGTAATTGTTATATAGGTGTTAGAAGTTTCACCTCATAAAATCCATTAAATTATAAGAATTATCATGATTACATTTCTTTATTATCACTCATCTCTCTCTTCTCACTCTCTCATTTCTCACTTTTTTTTCCACTCAAGGATGAGATAGTAAAGTCATATGAAAACATTTACGGGTTTTTAAAAAGTTTTCTGATGTCATCTGATATTTGATAAAAAAATTTACGCTTAAGTTAACATGTTCAATAAAGGGGTATGTTTCTGTAAACTTAATAACAAACCTCATATATATAATAGTCATTTTTCAATACCACATGTAAGTTTCTAAAATTAACCCAAACATCATATATGAAAATATAATTTACCTTAACTCAACTCATGAAAACTTAAGTTCGGGTCGACTAATGGATTCAAAATAGGATGGACTGAATTGGGTCTGATTAGATTTTTTAAGTCTTTTTTTTTTATATTAGATGTTAAATATTACAAAAAAAATATTAAAAGCATCACATTAAATTATTCAAATTTTAAAAATTTAAATATCCTACATATATTCAATTCATTAACTAGTAATATTGGTTATATAATTAAATTTGGATTCACGGATTACGGGTTAAGATAGAGTTGTAAAAACTCAAACCCTAATCCCATCCAAGTTGAATTAGGATTGAATTTTTCAACTCCATCCTAATTCAATTCTAAAAAATCTCAACTTTAACTTACCAAAAGTTTGGTTTAGACTAGGATTGGATAGAGTAACTTGCACAAGTTGCATGCAACCTTGTACAAAACCAAAAGCAGACAAAGCACTCTTGAATTTCAACAGGGGGTAATGAGTCATCTGCATCTCTTTATTTAGAGTTGGATAATGGGCGTGTTAGGCCAAGTGCGGGTGATTCATTGTGTGTTACGAGTAAAACGAGTGCGAGCGAATAAGACAATGAGTCAGTTTTTTTCACACCCAAACCTAATCTGTTTTTTTGCGAATGAATCCACGGGCGACTTATTAAAAATTATTAACATTAAATAAAATAAATATTATTTTTTAAAATACAAAAATATTTTATTAACGATAAATACAGTGACATAAAAATTATAACGAGAGAAGGTGGTGGTGTCATGATATTCAAAAACTGAAATATGACTGCTCAATATCACATGGTAGTTACATTAGGCTTGATTGAGTTGGGCATTAGCTTTCCTTGGGCTTCTGGATGAAAATTTTGATTTTCGAAGATGTTTTGTCTTCTTACATGAAGGAAAGAAATTTAAAAGTTTTGTACTTTTTATTGTCTTGATATAAGCAAAATGGAATGACTGACTCAAGTGAAATATCTATAATAGATTTATTCAAGTGAATGTTTTAATTTTCTATTCTCCTCATCATTGGAATATGTAGTATTTGGTGATTAGATGATTATATATTCCATTTTTTAACTGAAGCAATATGTTTTGCAGCTCATTCAAGCTTGGATGAGCATTTGGGGCGCTGGTCAGAGTATCAGTGGGTATTGGATGATTATTATGAGAGCAAGGAATTGGTAAGCTTGATTTAATGTATTTATAAAGCATTTTTGTTATTTAGTGTGCATTTTTTTGAACTTGGTAATTCAATAAATATAATTGGAGGGTTGCATTTTTTTATGGGGACAAGGGTGTGGGAGGAGAATTTTCATTATATATTTGAACTTAGTTATAATTATTTAAAAATTTGAGTGATAATATTTTAAAGTATCTAAATTGGATGTCTAAATGAGATGTATGAATAGCATCTCTATAATCATTCGAAGAATCAATTGCAAGTTTATTTACCAGAGTGATGTTATTTAAAGACCAATTTCATACACTCTAAAAATTTGAGTAATAATAACCACTTCAATTTTAAAATAGTTAGGTTTCAAGTTTTCTCATTATTTCTGAAAACATTTGGTGAGCCTAAAATATTCATTATTCTTGCTTGCCAAAACGAGCAGATAGAATAAGCGTGTGGACTGCACTAGCCTCTTAATTCTTTTAAGGTCCACACTACACACTACACACCACGAGTCCGTTTTTATTGGGCAGTTTTTTATTTTCAGTTTTCGAAAATTAAAATTGAAAATAGTTTTCAGAAAGAAAACGTGTTTGGATAACTGTAACTCAAAAATTGTTTTCGAAACAGAAAACAATGAAACGTTGTTTGGATAATCTTATATTTGAAAACTGTTTTGATACACCTTGTAATTATTTTTACTTTTAAGTTTAAATTTAAAATCTATATTAATTTTATTTATCATATTTACTAAATATTTAAAAATAATTAATATTATTTTATTTTTAAAATTTTAATATTTTTTATATATCATCGAGGAAGAATGAAACAATGAAGTGAACATTGATTTTAGAGATATTTTTTAAAAATTATGTCAAAATACACCAATTTAAAGTTTTTAAAAAATAGTTTTTAAAAACTGATTTTTTAAAAACTGTTTTAGAAAATTATTTTTAAAAACTGTTTGCTAAACATTAAAAAATTTTTTTTTTTAACTGTTTTCAGTTTTTTAAAACTAAAAACAGTTGCTGTTTCCAAACAACCTTAAGTGACAATTTTGTGCCTTGAAACAATGCAAGGCAGCTAAGAAATTGCCAACAAACATTTTGCTCTCTTTTTTTTTTCTTTTTTTTTTTTTTTTCTCATTTTGGGAAGTGGAGTCTATGATAAATTAGGCTTTTTTATTCATTAGATTGGCACTTTGGAAATAAAACTGCCATTTTGCACTGTGATTACTCTTCTAAATCAGTAATCAATAATCATCATCATTTTTTAAGATTACTTTCGTTAATCTTATAGACTAGTCAAAGCAAAATTAGACTGGTCGTGTTACCGCGTATTTGTAGAGCAAAAGTTGGTGTAAAGTCATAATAAGATAAACCAAATTAGCTTAATAGACAATCATCTCCATGATGATTATGGTTGGACATAAATTTAAAGAAAACAGACGGCTGTAACCATTGGCAACCAAGTAAGCCTCCACCAGATGCATTTTTTTGGGAGTGATAAAAGCGAGAAGTTTGTCAATTTCAATGCGTTATCTTTGAAAGAAAGAAAATGGAGTAAGAAACAAGAAGCAAGTCATGGGTTTAGCATTAAAAATTGGTCACTTTTTGGTTTTAGGCCCCTAGTTATTTATATATACCTTTTTAGGAAAGATTAAAGGATCATGCACAAGTAAGTTAAAAATTCGGCCCTTTTTTAGTCCTCTGGTTTTATGGCATACGGTTTTTGCATTAAACATTGAACCCCTCCCTAGTTTCCTTTCAAACTGAGATCAAAAGTTTACGAGTTAAAACGCCTGTAGCATGTTGGCCGAATTTTTCTGGCAGCTTCAAAAAGTAACAGTTAAAGCCAAACACTAGTTTGATATCACTTTTTAACAATCTTTACAAAAAGTCCAAAATAACTTTAACTCCCTTTCAAACTGAGATCAAAAGTTTACGAGTTTAAACGCTTATAGCATGTTTGACCTAATTTTTCTGGCAGTTTTTGTTGTCAAAAAGTAAAAGTTAAGCCAAACAGTACTTTGATATCACTTTTAACAATCTTTACCAAAACTCCTAAATAACTTTAACTCCATAGCATTTCTATCCACATTTGTTTCTAAAATCACTTTTGAGTCCATATAATAGAATCCAAAATTAGGGATAGCAAAAGTTTTCATTCTTAATGAGGACCTGGACTCCCCAGCCTGATCGATGAAGCTGGGTTTTGAACAAATCATTTCAAAAGTGATCTAAGAAAAGGATACGGGTCAAATCCACTAAGTGAATAAGGATACGAGTCAAATCCATCTCTTTTATTTCGTTGTGATTATTTAGAGATCTTAATTAGTGTATAGAACAGAGTTTAATCAGAGATACAATGCTCAGCCTCTAATCTTTTATAGTCTACTATAGTGGTCTAATTGGATGGCAAACCATAAGGATGAGCATGAAAACAGGTAAACCCACGGATCAAACTCAAAAAAGTGCAATGGGTTGGATTGGGTTGAGGTTTTCAGAAGTTGAGTTGAGAAATTATTGAACCCGGTGGATTGGGTTAGGTCACGAGTTTTTAAAAAATTTTAACTCGGCCCAAATCTGTAACCTGATCATTTTATAATTATATTTTACATATATTTAAAATATACTTTCTTTAAGGATTGATGGATTATAGCCATATTTAGGTAAGTTAGTTTTGATTGATGGAATATATCTTCTCATTTCTTTTCTTTCTTCTTTTTAGAAACCCTTTAACAAAAATACTAGTTTTCATCAAAAAAGCAAATTTAGGATTTAAATATGTTAAGAGTATGTTTTCTTTTTACTAATTTTTAGTTGAAGAAGTCCTTTTGTTCTCGTGAATATGTTTCTTTTAGATTTTCAATATGCTTTCCAAAAACTTATTGAATTAATTTGCTTATCTTATAGTCTTTCATTTTGTATTTTTGGTATGATGTATACGTTTGGTATTTTGTAAGAACTTGGTCATGAAGATTCTATCTAGGGCCAAGTCTATACTGTGTTTATGTTTTGAAAAATTTGATTGATGAAACTCCTCCAAAATCTAATTTTTATTTACTTTTGTATGGTTTGTAAGATTTACTGAATTCTTGTATGGATTTGATTTTGAATATAAAGAATGATGAATTATTTGTATTTGTTAGGAAATATGATGATTGAAAAAATATGATTTGCACAAAAATTAATCAATTAAAAATTTAACAAAGAGAGAGACAGAGAGATATAGAGATTTATAGTGGTTCGACGATAAGCCTACGTCCACTTCTTCAATAGGCCTTCCTCTCGATCTACTGAGTTCCACTAATCTCAACGATTACACTTGGCTTGAATTTTCGAGTACCGAGCATGCCTTTACACCTTGTTTTGCTTTACAGGTAGCAAGCAAACCTTACAAAAGAAACCTATTTCAAACTCTCACTTTTACACTACTGATTTAAACATTACTGAAGTAGTAAACACTAAATCTTTAGACTCTGTGTAAAACTGAGATTGAATTATTTCTTCTTGCTCTTGTGTTGAACTCCCTTCAACAAACTTTGATTTATAGCTTCAACCAAGCTCTCAAAAAATGGCAACTTTGAAAACATCCTTTTTAGATTAATATCTCTTTTATTGTAGATCATATGATCTCCAATGGTCACTTCCAGTTGACTGGTTTTCTCTTCAGTAGACCGAGTCTTCTGACTAGTCTTTATAAAACACTGAAACTTCTACTGGTCGACTTACCGATCGACTACTTCTCTCCTAGTAGTCGACACACTATTCAAATGGCTTTGCTTGGTAGTCGACTAGTTCTCTTTGGTAGTCAACTCACTAGTCGACTAGTGCACTACTGGTTGACCACCTAGTCGACTACCTCCAGGTCTGCTTGACGCCACTAATTTGTTCTGCTGCAACATTTCTCTCTTTCACTGAATTGTTCTTTGGCATCTTAATTGCTCTTTCTTTGATCTTTCACATCACTGCTACAGGACCCATGTGCTTCACCTTCCTTTTTGATTTCTTCTAGATCCTATGTGCTTCACCTTCCTTTTTGGTTTCTTCTAGATCCTATGTGCTGGACCCACCATAAAAAATTCGCTTTGTTTTAATATAAAAACAAGAATATATTTTCTATAGCTGACTTGTTCTTAGTAAATGTCATTTGGAATATTTATTCAGCTTTTGTCTCTCTGCCACCTTAGTACTTACGTGCCTGTAGACTTGACCAGCACCGACATTAGATATTGTTCTCCTTTAACAACTTATTGCCTATTTGTTCTTTGCTTTCCTTTAGGCCCACCACTCCAATTTGAAGCCAAATTGTTCCATCCAAAGAAAAGATACAACCCCATCATCATGCCACTAATGTGAATCCACATAATGCCACCAATTTTTCTTTTTTCTAGCCCATGCTCTAAGATTTGTTTGGCTTGATTGTTCAACTAAAAAATCACCACTTTAAATAAACTCTTAAACCTTCATGCTTAAACAAACTTGTTTATCATTTAACACGGGTTTTATTTACATAAAAATTAAACGACATTAGGATATAAAATATCCTAACAGTAGTAAAATATTTTTTCTTATGTAATATGTTTGAATTAATTTTTAAGTGAAAAAAGTTAAATTGACAACCCAAACCTATCCAAATCAATTTGAATGGGTTGGTATTGACCCTTATTTGATTTTAATAATGACAAAACATTAGCTTTTATCTGTGCTAACAATCTTAGCTAAGTGTTCAAGTTACAAGCAGACTTCAAATTCAAATACAAGATGCAAAACAATCATATGTGACTAAGATTGTTAATATAAGAGATATTAGATCAAGATCAAGACCTAGAATAGGTTATATGGTAGGTAAGACCTGTAAATCTCTACCCACAAGTACTTAGCTTTTTAATATGGCTTATTTTGTGTTAACAAAATGTTTTACAATAATCTTTTCCGACTAGAAAAATGTTTTGAAAATAGAAAACTATGCTCCAAGACATCTAATCGATTGAATGGTTTCATTTAGTCGACTGAATGAAGTCCAATCGATTGAATGATGTGGTTCAGTCGACTGAATTAAGAATATAAAGTTTCCTTCATTTAGCCAATCGACTGAATAAACCATATAGTATACTGAATAACAAGCTTGGCTTAAATTTGAATTTCAAATAATCATCCAGTCAGCTGGACAATCCATCCAATCGACTAAACGTTCGAAAATAACGGTAATATTTCAGTTCAGAAAGTGTATTCAGTGCATTTAATGCACCAAACCACTCCCAAACGGGATTTTTTTTATAGATTAATGGCTAGTAGTTTTTTAATCAATTAAAACCCATCATAAATTAGAGATAAAAGACACACGAGTATTAAATCTTCATCTTCTCATTTACTATCATTCAAAGCTTTCAAAATCCTTTATGAACCATTCTTAAAAGCTTTGTACTTCTAAGAGAGATATATTCTTCCTTGTAAAAGCATTAAATTCAAGTCTCTCTTGTTTTTCTTTTACAATCAATTCAAATCGTTGTAAAGAGAAAAAGTTTGTGTAACACTTAGAGTGTTTAGGTATTAAACACTTCCTTGTAACTTCTTTGTGGAAGAGATCTTTGTAAGGTTTAGGCAACACCCTAGAAGTTGCTTAACTATTCGTAGTGGATTGCTTCAAAGAGGTTCCTTGAAGAGAGTGGACATAGGGTCGAAATGATTCTGATATTGCCAAACCACTATAAACAAAGTTTGCTTGACTATTCGTAGTGGATTGCTTTAAGGAGGTTCCTTGAAGAGAGTGGACGTAGGGTCGGAATGATTCCGCTATTGCGAAACCCTTATAAATGGAGTTTGCATATTCTCTTCATTTACTCCTTTTAATTTCAAGCAAGTTATTTGTTTTTTTTCTTAAATTGATTAAATTGTTAAAATTTGTTTGTTAATTGCAAAATACTTTTTAAAACCCAATTCACCTTCCCTCTTAGGTTTGTACCTCAGTCTACAATTAGTATTAGAACCATGTACTCAATTTTAGGCTTAAAATCATTGAGTTGATCCAATGGCTTCAAACGATTATACCGAAGGTCATTCCTATACTAGGCCTCCTTTGTTCAATGACACAAATCTTTGTTGAAGAACAAGATTATAATTTGTGGAGAATCATTGAAGAATGACCTAAAATTCCTTAAGGATATAACTATTGGAAAGATCGTTCATACAATGCCTAAGCTCAAAATGGAGTTTGATGAAGAGAGTTGTAGAATGATGTCTCTAAATAGTAGAGTTACTAGTATACTACATTGTGCTTTAGATATAAATTAATACAATAAAATTTCAGCATGTATTTTGGCTAACGAAATATGTAACAAACTTTAAATTACTTATGAGAGCACTAGCGAAGTTAAAAAATAAAAAATTTATATGTTAGTGTTTAAGTATGAATCTTTCAAAATGTCTCATAGTGAAACAATTTTTGAAATGCACTCCCTCTTCACTACTATTATTAATGGTTTAAAGGTTATTGGTAAGAACTTTGAGGAGTTTGAGCTAACAAAGAAGATATTAAGATCTTTTCTAACAACTTGGAAAGCATATGAAACGGACATAACAAAGGCCAAAGACCTCGACAAACTTGATGTCAAAACCTTTCTCGGGTCATTATTGACATACAAGATGGAAGAAATGAATCCCGGTGTCAATAATGATGAGATAAAGAAAAAGAAAATGATTGCTCTCAAAGTTTCCAGAAGCAAGAAAACGGAAGAAAAAGAAGAAGAGGATAAGAGTAATGAAGAAGATGGTGATATGGCACTCATCACTAAAAGATTTCATAAGCTCTTAAAGAAAAGCAAGAAACTTTATACAAATGATTCCACTCTAAAAAGAGAACCTATTGTTTGCTATGGTTGCAAGAAGCCTTGGCATATTAAGGTCGATTACCCAACAACAAACAAACTATACAAAAGCTTAAAAAAGAAAGTCATGGTTGCAACCACTTGGAGTGATGATGAAGAAGAAGAACTTTTGGATAATGACGTCGGATATGAAGAAATTTTCAATCTTTGCTTAATGTCAATTGATGATGAAGATGAGGTAACAAATTCTTCCCCACTAATAACAATGATAATATTGTTAGTATAAGTGAAGAATTGATTAAAGTGATAATAAAATGCATAAAGAATTGAAGAAATTTGATTATAAAAATATTACTCTCAAGAAGGAAGTCTTATCTCTATCTAAAGATATGGAAACTCTAAAAGAAGAAAAAGAAAAAGAAAAACTATATTCTATGCTCTATAACTTGTCACAAGATTTCTTGAAAAATAAAAATGATTGTTTGAAAAAGAAAGTGATGAAGTTAAATAACACTCTATCTAAACTTATTCTTGGAAAAGAAAAACAAGATGAAGTGTTATATTGCCAAAGAATGAGTGGGGAAAAATCTGGTTTGGGTTATTCTCCATTAGGCAAACAAAAATCAGAAAAGACTTTCTTTGTGAAAACAACATGTGTGAATTAACCCTCCACTTCTAAGGCCTCTAGCAGTATTTAAAGTTTTCCTTTAAATATTCTAGTAAGCCTAAGAATGTAAATTTTAATTCAAATGCCTATGCTAGAAATAGAAATCCTAGAAATACTTGTGCACATACTCATCCTAGAAATAAAAATGATAGGAATACACATTTAAGAAATGCACATGCTAAGAATAAATATCCTAGAAATAACTATCATGCATATCCTAAAGATAACATGTATGTTCATAACTCCTATGTTATAAACATGATTCTAGAAATGTTCATCCAAGGAATAATAGGCATACATATTCAAGATATCTTAGAAAATTCTATGACTATCATCCTAGAATCATGCATCATCAACAGGTCTACAATTATAGAGCATCTTATAATGTTAAGAAAGTATAAGTCCCTAAAGGAGCAGTATTTTCTATGACTAACCCCAAAGAACACAAGAAATTTTAGGTACCTAAGAGTGCTATTGTGTATCCATATATAATATATATATGTCTCCACACCAAAGAAAGAGGTAACTATTGGTTCTTTGATAATGGATGCTCAAAACACATGTCCAGTGATCAAAGTATGTTCAAGAAGCTAACTCTAAGGGATGACGAATACATAACCATTGGAGATAACATCAAGATAAAGATTATCAGGCATGGCAAAGTGGGTAAAGATTCTTCAACCATTGACCATCTTTTATATGTGCAAGGCCTTAAGCCAAATTTACTTATTATTAGTCAATTATGTGACAAAGGCAACAAAATCATATTTGAGTCCTCTCATTGTCTAGTAATAGACATCAAGAGTAACAAGATTAAGTTTGTTGGCCATAGACATAATAATGTCTATCTAGTTGATTTAAAATCTTTACCTTCAGAAAGTGAAAAATGTTTTCCCACTTTTAGTGAAAACTCATGACTATGGCATAGAATGCTTAGCCATGTGAACATGGATTTACTTAAAATTCTTTCAAGAAAAGATTTAGTTATTGGTCTTCCCAAAATAAAATTTGAAAAAGACAAAATTTGTGATGTTTATCAAATGAGAAAACAAATTTTAATTCCAAAAAGGTGATTTCAACCTTTAGACCATTAGAACTTTTACATATAGACTTATTTGGTCCAATAAACACCATTAGTCTAGGTATCCATCAATATACTCTTGTTATTGTTGATGATTATTCAAGATATACATTTGTTATTTTTATTGTTTATAAAAATGAAACCTTGAAAGGTTTTGTGAACTTTTGCAAGAAGGTTCAAAATGAAAAAAGAATTTCTATTTCAAGTATTAGAAGTGATCATGGAAAAGAATTTGAAAATCAAAATTTTTCAAAATTGTGATGAAAATGGAATTGATCATAATTTTTTAACCCTTAAAACTCCTCAACAAAATGGTGTTGTTGAGAGAAAAAATAGAGTTCTAGAAGAATATGCAAGAACCATGCTTTATGAAAATAGTTTACCAAAATACTTTGGGTGGAAGTCGTGGATACTTCTTGTTATGTTTTAAATAGAGTATTAACTAGGTCTATGCTCGAAAAAATTCCATATGAACTATGAAAAAGTTACAAAGTCTAATATCTCTTATTTTTGTGCTTTCGGTTGCAAATGCTTCTTCCTAAATAACAATAAAACTAATTTAGGTAAATTTGACTTTAAGATCGATGAAGGGATATTCTTAGGATATTCAACCTCTAGTAAAGCTTATAGAGTCTTTAACAAAAGAACTCTAGTAGTCAAAGAATCTGTACATGTTGTTTTTGATGAATCTAACCCAATTAGTAGTAGCTTAATGATGATGCAGATTTTATTCTAAGAATGAATACATCTACTCCCATTGTTGATCCTAAGGAAAGTCAACCTCAACCAAATCAAATGGTAGAAGCTCCCAATCATGATCAACCCTCCAAAGTCATCAAGGAAACAAACTTCCTAAATATCGGAGGTATATGAATTATCATCCAATCAATCAAGTGATTGGTGATCTTTCACAAGGGGTAAGAACCCAATCTTCTATGAGAAATATTTGCAATTGTGTAGATTATTTATCGCAAGTATAACCTAAAACTTTTGTAGAAGCCGAAAAGAATGTTAACTGGATAAATGCTATGCAAGAAGATTTAAATCAATTTGAAAGAAATAAAGTGTGAAATTTAGTTTCTAGACCAAAAAAATCATACTATCATAGGAACTAAATGGGTTTTTAGAAACTAAATGGGTTTTTAGAAGCAAAATGGATGAAAAGGGAATTGTAACTAGGAACAAGGCTAGACTTGTTGCTAAGGGTTACAATCAAGAAGAAGGAATATACTTTGATGAGACTTATGCTCCCGTAGCTAGATTAGAAGCTATTCGTATGTTGCTAGCTTTAAAATTTTTAAGCTTTTTCAAATGGATGTGATAAGTGTTTTTTTAAATGACTTTATAGAAGAAGAGGTATATGCTGAACAACCTCTTGGTTTTGAAAATCCTAATCTTCAAAACCATGTTTATAAGATTTCTAAAGTTTTTTATGGGTTGAAGCAAGATCCAAGAGCATAGTATAAAAGGTTAAGCAAGTTTTTACTTGAAAATGGTTTTACAAGAGAAAAATAGGTGTAACGTTTTTTTACAAAAACTAATAAGCATGATACACTTTTATTACAAATTTATGTAGATGAAATTATATTTAGTGCCTCTAATGAATCTATGTGTCAAGAATTTGCCAAGTGTATGCAAGGTGAAATTGAGATGAGTATGACGAAAGAGCTTACATACTTCTTTGGACTTCAAATCAAACAAACAAAGGGAGGCATCTTCATAAACTAATCCAAATACACCAAAGACTTGTTAAAGAGGTTTGGAATGGAGAACTCAAAGTCTCTTAGGACTCCCATGAGTACCTCTATAAAACTTGACTTGGATGATGAAGGTAAGTGTGTAGACACTAAAAGTAGACCTGATATAATATTTAGTGTGTGCATGTGTGCTAGATTCTAAGCTAATCCTAGGGAATCTCATATTGTTGCTGTAAAAATAATTTTAATATATTTGTAAGGAACTCTAAATCTAGGCTTATGGTATTATAGAAAATCGACTTTTAAGCTTGTTGGGTACTTTGATGCTAATTTTATAGGTTGTAAGTTAGATAAAAAAAAAAAAAAAAAAACACTAGTGGAGCATGCTAATTTCTAGGTGCTATGTTAACTTCTGGGTTTTCAAAGAAATAAAATTCAATTGCACTATCAATTGCCGATGCAGAATATATAGCTGTTGGTAGTTGTTATGCACAAGTTTTATGGATGAAATAACAACTAGAAGATTATGACATGTGTTTTAATAAATATTCCAATTTATTTTGACAACACTAGTGCTATCAACTTGACCCAAAAAAAACCCAATTTAGCATTCTAGAAGCAAACATATTTAGATAAGACATCACTTTATAAGAGATAATGCTCAAAATGGTGATATTAAACTAGAATTCATTCCCTCTAAAGATCAAATTGTTGACATTCTTACAAACCTCTGAATGAAGATAGATTTTTTAAATTAGACTGTTAATGGGATTAAAAGACTATGAATGTGTGTGTTTGATTGCATTTGCATTCATCATTTGCATATGTGTCATTGAGTGAATGAAGATTGATTCTCAATTTTATATTTCTACCACTAAAAAATGGCATAGAACAAATCAGACTTACAATCCTTCAAATTGGAGTTCATAATTTTCTTTGAAATTCCTGATCCAGTCGACTGAATAGAACCATTCAGTCGATTAAAACGCATTTGTTTCTAAACCTGAACTTTCTGCCACTTTTAAATCGATCATATGTTCATCCATTCGGCTGAATAACATCATCTAGTCAATTGAATGAACTTTTTTAATCAACTGAATCGCAAGTCTTTTTTAATCCCAACTCTTTATCATTTTTCCAGTCGACTAAAAATACTGATCCAGTCAACTGAAAAGACCCATCCAGTCATCTAAAAACGCAAAATTTTCAGTTTTTAAACTCTTTTTCAGTTTTTTAAAACTCCATTAAAACTTTTTCTAAGCTTTTTCTAAAACATTTCAAAATTCAAAATTTCCACTGATTTTTCCCATCAAAATCCCTTTTTATTGCCCGAAATAATTACCCATTCCTCAAATCCCTTGATTATCTCTCAAATCTTCAAATTTTGAATTTCATTTTTGAAATCCCTAAAAACATTTAAATAAAAAACACACCTTATCTCTCTCCTTCAACAGATTTTGAAGAAACCATTGTTCCCACTTCAGTATCTCCTTATACCAACGTTCTAAAACTCAATCCCCACCTTTTTTTACCCTTAATTTAAGTCTTAAAACCCTCTCTATTCTCGAATTGCGTTTTGTGGATTTTTCTGTCTCTCTCCTTTATGGCTGATCGACCTAAACAATATAAGATAATCTACTCTGGTCCAGATAATCAAACTTCTTGAAAGTGCAAGGCTTCTTCTAAAGAGAAAGGAAAATCAAAAGAATGAGAAATGAGTGAACCTCCAAGGGACAACCCTCCAAAGGACCACCTTAACGCCTCTCATTTTCGAGATGATTATGCTAAGGAGAGGTATATTACTACCATAAGGACTAAATCAATTAGGCTTGGTAGAGTCTTAGACTTTTTGACCCTTACCTTCGATAATTTCAATCTTAGACCTCTATTTGATAAGATGGGTTGGACTGATCTAGTCATTTTTTCAGGAAAAATTCTATCATAAGCTAATGTATCAGTTTTATTTCAATTTAAGATACTTTTCATACTCCTCCACTAGATTTTCAACTGTTGTCATGTGATACGAGATCACTATCACTCCCACTGTCCTTCATGAGGTCCTATAGTTACCCACTACGGGGATGAGGTGGATAGGATATGGGTGGCCGCATGATTTTGATATCAGTAGGCCTGCAGGGTTGTTAAAGGGGATAGAACTTACATTTAGTAAAGTCAAATCTATAACACCTATCTTGACCTTCCTTTAGACTCTAGGATCTTAAACCTAATAGTCAATTGGACTCTGAACACCAGATTAGGAAGTCAAAACTGCCCTTCCAAATTAGACTTATATAATACTTGTGTTCGTAAAATAAGGGTAAAGAAATAATTTTACATATATTATATTGAATTAAATAATCCATGGATGAAAGATTTAGTATTGATTTGAAATGATATTGAAAATTTTGTTTAAAAGAGTTAAGAATTTTTTAAGAAGAAAATACTTAAATTTTTTTAAATTTAAAGTTAAAGTGATAGAATTTTGAAGAAAAATATGGACTGAAATTGAGAAAAATAATTTAAAAAAATTCAGAAGAAAATATAAATTTTTATAAAAAAATTTGGAAGGAAGAAAAGATGAAAATTTGATTTTTAAAGGGAAAATGGCAAAACTATAATTATGTAATGGTAAACAATAAATTTTAAATCATGGCAAAATTGTAAATAATTGATGGCAAATAATTAAATTGTATTAAAAAAAAGGGCATACTTGAATTTGAGACAGATGAGATGGATGGAGTTTATTAGTGACTATGATTGTACAATTCACTATTATCCAAGGAAAGCAAATGTAGTAGCTGATGCGTTGAGTAGAAAGTCCACAGAGAGATTAGCTGCTATTCGAAGTCATGATATTAGCTTGATGGTAGAATTTAATATCAATGATAGAGTATTGATGGCAAATATGGTGGTATAATTTTCTATTATTGAACGTTTGTTACAGATGCAGAGTAGAGATGAAGGGATAGAGAAATCGAACAGGAAGTATTGAGCGGGAAGCCAACTGATTTAAGATGTATAGAAGGTTGAGACATAATTATTGGTGGTCAGGGATAAAGAAGGATGTAGCTGAGTATATTTCTAGATGTTTGATTTGTAAACAGGTGAAGTTTGAGAATAGACATCCAATAGGTTTATTACAACCTCTTCCAGTACCTAAATGGCCATGGGAGAATGTAAGTAAGAATTTTATTTACGATTTTCCCCGTACCCAGAGAGATCATGATGCTGTATGGGTTATAGTGGATAGACTCTCTGAGTCTTCGCATATCCTTCCTATTAAAACTACTTGGAGTCCTGAAAATTTGGTTGAATGGTATGTAGTGGAGATTATGAGATTACATGGAGTACTTTTGAGCAGTGTATCATATAGACATTCTAGATTTACTTCTAGATTTTGGAGGGGTTTTTAGAAAGCTATGGGTACACAGTTGCAGTTTAGTAAAAATTTTCATCCTCAAACTGATGGGCAGATAGAGAGGATCATCAGAATACTTGAGGATATGCTGAGGGCAAATGTATTGAGTTTTTCAATGATTTGGGATGCTTATTTACATTGATCAAGTTTGCATACAATAATCAGTATCAAGCTAGTATTAGGATGACACTATTTGAGTCTTTATATGGTAGAAGGTACAGAACTCCAATATATTGGGAAGAAGTTGGAGAAAAAAATATATTTGGTCCAGAAATGATAGATCTGACTACTTAGAGGATCAAATTGGTTAGAGAGAACCTTAGAGCAGTACAGAACAGGCAGAAAGAATATGCTGATAATAGAAGATGATCTCTTGAGTTTCAGGTGGGTGACTGGGTGTTTTTGAAGATATCTCCATGGAAAGTGTATTGAGATTTAATAAGAAAGGGAAGTTGAGTTTGAGATTTGTGGGGCCCTATGAGGTGATTGAAAGAGTTAGACCACTAATATATAGATCGGATTTGCTTATAGAGTTAAAGCAATTGTACAATGTGTTTCATGTTTCACTTTTGAGAAAGTGTTTACATGATGAATCCAATAGTATTCTGAGTCAAGCGATAGAACTTCAGGAAGATTTGACCTTTATGTAAGTACCAGTCAAAATTTTAGACACAAAGGAACAAGTCTTGCGTAATAAAGTTATTCATTTAGTTCAATTGTTATGGCAGAACAAAGATGTTGAAGAAATTACTTGGAAGCATGAGGCATGAATGAGGAAACAGTACTCCCAGCTTTTTCATGAGTTAGGTAAGGAAATTTCGAGAATGAAATTTTTATAAGGTGGGTAGAATTTTAATACTCATGTTCATAAAATAAGGGTTAAAAAGTAATTTTACATGCATTATATTGAATTAAATAATCCATGGATGAAAGATTTAGTATTGATTTGAAATAATAATTGAAAGATAATATTGAAAATTTTGTTGAAAAGAGTCAGGAAATTTTGAAGAAAAAAGTACTGAAATTTTTTGAAATTCGAAGTTGAAATGAAAGAATTTAAAAAAAATATAGACTGAAGATGAGGAAAGGAATTAAAAAAATGGAAGAAAATATAAATTTTTATATTTCTCTATAATTTTTATAAAAAAATTTGGAAGGAAGAAAAGATGAAAATTTGATTTTTCAACAGAAAATGGTTATGCAATGGTGAAACGGTAAATTTTAAATGATGGCGGAATTGTAAATAATCAATGGAAAATATGTAAATTGTATTAAAAAAAAGGGTAGGCTTCACGTGAAGCGGTGAAGATAAGTAAAAAGAAAAAAAAATATAATATATTATTTAAAAAATGGCAGTTCATGTGAAGTGGTGAAGATAGTTAAAAAGAAAAAAATAATATTAATAAATAAAAAGAAAAAATGAAGAGGCAAACGGTGAAGAACATGGGTTCTTACAAAACCCATGTAAAACAATGTTAACCACATTGATATTTTTAATAAAATAATATTATAATATATATTTTTTTTAAAAAAATTGCAAAGCTTATAAGTCTCTAAAACTCAAAGACTTTGTTTTCGTTCAAATCTCGTTTAGTTTCTTTCTTTCTTCAATTCAAATTCTTAGCAAAAAAGGTTATAAAGAAAATTTCTGTACTATTAGAGATGATTACTGTCATTCAATTACAATAGTAAGATTTCATCACATTTGAGGTAAATTTTCAATAAGATTCATAACTAAATAATTATATTGTTTGAATTAAATTATGAGATAGTAAGATTTATGAAAGTTTATGATTAAGTATTGGTGATCAGCAATCTCAAGAAATTGCTGAAAGGAGCAGGAAAGGTAAGCAGGTGATCAACGAGTAGCTTTAAGTGCTACAAGTTGAGTTAGATTTACTTTTAGTAATTGGGACCAACAAAAATATGGATTTTATGATATTTAAATAAATTATTGAATTATAATGATTAGATGATGTATTTTTTTTTTATGTATGATACTTGATTGATTGATTGATTGATTAGGAATTAAATAATATGTTGAAAAATAATTATATAATAATTTATATTTTTTTAAAAGGACAGATTAATGAAAAATATGCTGAAAAGAAATATGAAATTTTTGTAAAATATGATTGAAAAATTAATATGATATTTGAGGAGACAATTTAATAAATATGATTAAAATAATAATAATTTTGAGAAAGAGAGTTGAATTGAATGCTTGATGTATGTTTGCTTTCATGTTATTGCTCATATGCATAAAAGGGCAAACCAGGAAGGTAACTAGTCTGGTTGAGAAAGCCATGAAGGTAGCTGGTTTAGCTGAAATATGTTGACATGTGGGGAGACGTTCCCAAATGATAATATGAAATGATCTGATGAGAAAGAAAGAAAGAAAATTTAAATTCATATATTATATTTGTTTTAAATATTTATTATTAATGGATAAGATGCTAAAGAATCGGTTTTGAATATTAAATGATTGATAGATAGATGAGTCTTAGAATGAGAAAATTTTGATAATAAATAAATAAAAAGAATGGTACAATAAAAAATTATATGATCGATTGTTTGTATGATGTGAACCTTTTGATGATATTAAATTGATAAAATATATGAGATATATGTATTAGAAGATGATAACCTGATAGTTTATTTATTTAGAGATTGACAAATGATTGAATTAGTATATAAGAAGAGATAGATGATTAATTATGTTGATTTAACAGTGACTGAATATAACTAGAAGTATATAAATCGAGTACTTCTAGTAAATTTAATTCACTGAGCTTGTGAAGCTCACTCCTCATTGTTAAATAATTTCAGGTAGCAGGCAGGACTGATAAATTTATGAGCTGAGACTCAGATTGAGTTAATATATGTAAGTCTCATGGTCCACATCCTCAAACTAGTGGAAGAAGAAAAAAAAATTGTAGATATTCATACATCTTTAGTATGTTGTATATATTATTTCAGATAGGATATTAATAATATAACTCCCCTATTGAGAGTTGATGTATATATATTTTTAGTTGATGTATGTTTTTAGAATTTTTACATATATGCGTCGTGCTGAGATCTCAAAACGTGACGACATCGTCTCGGGGATGGGTCGTTACAACTTCCTCCTCATCTACTGCCTTAAGACAGACACTCCTTATACTCTCTACCCACTCCTCCTTAGTAATATGGTTGTAAGTCATAATAGTGATGTAGGTGTCCTTCCTTATGGTATGATCATAATTTTGCTCCTAAAGCACTTTGGAGTACCTTTTCCTAAGTCCGAGGCACAAGAATTTGACTCCAAAGACATCATCGACATTTCCTATCTAAAAAAGATGGGGTACATGGTTAGAGATCAAATAGTCATCTCTAAGCCTAGCAAGAACATTTGGATTAGAAATGAACCGCCTGATAAAGCAACACCAGCACCCGAGGCTCCTAAGAAGACTCCATCCAGGCCAATTGCCACAAGGCATCCAGTCGGCTCTTAGGATGTGATCCTTGAAGCCTTGGCTATCCTTCAGGTCTTTATGTATAGCATAAAACAGGCCACAGATATCAAACTTGATGATCTGAGGTCAAGACTTCATGTTGTCTACGATGATCTCTTGACCTTCTGAGCTGATTATCAAAGTTCACTGGACGAGCTTCGATAGTAGAATCTTCGGACTTAAGACTAGATTTGAGAGATTCAAGACCACTTTTGAACCTCTAGCTTCCCTCTTCCACCTCCTCCAGATGATTGACACTATTAATCATGGTATCTCTTATATATTTCTGATTTTGAGAAACTTTGCAAGTTACATTTCTTTTCTCATGCATTTTACAGTTTTCAGACTTATTCTCATGCCTGGTTGACATGTTAAATGTTTATTATGCTTAAACTTTTTCTATGTTCATGGGAACCGTATCTATTTATGGATATGTTTAGCTAAATAGCTCTTCTTTTGCAAATTGCTTGGTTGTTGTCGTTTTTAACTCATTTGTTAATTTTTTTATTCTTCTCGGGCGGTTTTCTCATCTGTGTTTTGGGCTAATCTTTCATACTTAAATATATATACTTCATACTTATTGTTTTTTATGTATGCATAGTCTTAGGGGGAGCATTGCTCCGAACCTATTAGAATTTCTTCAAATAGAATTTATACCTTGATATATACTTGGTTGGATGCCTTCGAAAACATGCAGATGGGTTTTATCCTAAAAATAGAGGAAACTTTATCCATTTTCTGCAACAACTCAGCGCTTAGTTTTCTAAAAATTGTTTTTCTCTTTATGGTTTTGTCATCATAAAATAAGAAGAAATTGTTGACCTTTATTTTATTTTAATAATGAAAAAACACTAGCTCTTATTTGTGCTAACAATCTTAGCTAAGTATTCAAGTTGCAAACATATTTTAAATTCAAAAACAAGATGCAAAACAAGCATATGTGACAAATATTATTAATCTGAGAGATACTAGATCAAGATCAAAACCTAGAATAAGTTTTGAGGTAGGTAAAACATGTAAATCTCTAGCTATAAGCACTTAGCTTTTTAATATGGCTCATTTTGTTTTAACAAAATGTTTTTTCAATAATATTTTTTTACTGGAAAAATGTTTTGAAAACAAAAAACTCTATTCCAAGACATCCAGTCGACTGAATGGTTTCATTCAGTCGATTAATGAAGTCCAGTCGACTGAATGATGTAGTTCAGTCGACTGAATGATGTGGTTCAGTTGAGTGAATGAAGAACAAAAAGTTTCCTTCATTTAACTAGTCGACTGAATAAACCACACAATCGATTAAATGACAGACCTAACTTAAATTTGAATTTCAAATAGTCATCCAGTCACTGGACGATCCATCTAGTTGACTGGATGTTCAAAAATAACGGTAATATTTCAGTTCAGAAAATCTGTTAAGTGCATTTAATGCACCAAACTACTCCCAAACGGGAGTTTTTAGAGAGCAACGGCTAGTATGTTTTTTTATATGTAAAAAACCATAATAAATGAGAGATAAAAGACAAATAGAGCATTAAATCTTCATCTTCTCATTTGCTATCATTCAAAACTTTCAAAATCTTTTATGAGCCATTCTTAAAAGTTTTGTACTTCTAAGACAGATATATTCTTCTTTATAAGAGCATTAAATTCAATCTTTTTTTTTTCTTTTACACTCAATTCAAATCATTATAAAGAGAAAGAGTTAGGGCAACTCTTAGAGTGTTTAGGCATTAAACACTTCCTTATGGAAGATATCTTTGTAAGGTTTGGGAAACACTCTAGAAGTTGTTAATTGTTAAAACTTTTTTGTTAATTGCAAAAAGTTTTTTTTAAAATCCAATTCACCCCGTCTTGGGTTTTTACTTCGGTCTAAAGTTGAGTTGGGTTGGAATTGGATGGGTTCATAGATTGAGTTGAGTTGAGATTTTTTCAACCTAGTATGATTGTGTTGGGTTGAATTTTTAAGCAAATCAAACCCAAACCGACCAATGCTCAACCTTAGCTAACCATGTCGTCTATGCCTGTCAAATATACTATCAAATCACAAACTATCACGCCTTTGAGCTATGACATATAACAAGTTCAGTTGTGGTATTGAAACAAGCAGTTGGATTACATGTGGTTGAAACTATTGCATATAAATATCCTATTCCTACTAAAAAATGAATCATAATTGAGTATTCACACTTATATATATATATTCTTGTCAAATTACATACCTTTTAAAAATATATCAATTATAGATGTAGAATATAATAAAACCATCATCATTCAAACATAAAATGATAAAGATGGTGTATTAACCAACACCAAATCATAATTACAATCCAATATTCAAATACTAACACAAAACAATACCAAAGTCATATTATTTTAAGAACTACTAATCCAAAACAATATTAACTAAAAATGTTTAGAAGTTGCATTCCCAAACTTTCTAAACTTAAGTAAATGTGTCATTATAAAAAAAATATCATGTGAAAACAAATTTAACCCAATGGAGGAGGATAAAAGAACAAATGAAAAAAAAAAAACAAAAAATCATTTAGTGTTAGGTTTCGGCCAAAACAACTGAAACAATCAAAACAAAAAGCGAAATGAAATACATGGGTAATCTGTTTTGGTTTATTGTTAAAACTGAAATGTTTCGGTAAAAAAAGAACGAAATTCATAACTTTGGTATTTACATAATTTCCACTATATAAATATCATTAATTATCACTGACCATTTGTTTATATTATCAATTGAGAAAATTATTATTATTAATTTAATTATTAGTATTTGTAATAAATTTACTATTACGATAAATATTATTATTTTAATATTTTTTATATTATCATTATTCATATTTTATTGTGATTAAAATTAATTTTTTAATTGGTCGAATACTACAATCAATTTGGAAAAAGCATCCAAATAATTTAATGGTCCACATATATCTTTATTGGTAATTTCAACATCTAAAACACTTATATGCTTATCAACCAAACAAACCAATTAGTTTGATAGCTCATTTAGCATAATTTTTACCAAATATTAAATAATTATAAACTCCAAACAATTTTACTCATACCTGTTTAAAATCATTTTTGAGTACCTACAACAAAATCAAAACTTAAACCAAACGGACTTTAACTCATTCATTCGCCTAAACATGAATATTTAAAGGCTCTAGTTTTTTTTTCTTGAATTAAGGATGCAGGTTAGAAAGGTCAATTTTCAAAAGGTAAAGTCTATGTTCCTCGAATAAAAAAAAACAACTTACTTTATTTATACATTTTGTAGTAACACACGTACACTTTTAATGGTAAAAATAAAATTATTAATAATAAAAAAGTAATCTTATCACTTAAAATATGTGATTATTATTAAAAATATATTTTAACAAATAAAGTAAATTATCTATTTTGTTTGCAAATGCAGTCTAGCAATTACCTTTTTAAAATCATGATCTATGAATAGTTCTCTAATAAAAATGATAAAGATAAAGAAACAAAGGCAAATAAGCGGACAGTGACATCAGGCGAGTACACTTAAAGGAAGACGTCACGTAGGCATAATATTTTTTTTTTTCCAGTCTTTCTATATTATCAATATAGTTACTATGTATTACTAATTATTTTTCAAAATACCACCAATGAAGGTCCTAAACAAAAAAAAAAAAAAAATTTGTACAAATATAATGTCACCAACAAATGTATACCCATCAACATTAAAAAAATGTGGAAGAAGAGTTTTTCGCCAAATTTTGAAGCTATGTACAATAATCCTGTAAATTGATTCATTTTTACAATAAACTTTGAGTTCTTTTGTTTTTTTAAGTATATAATAAATTACGTGGTTTGTATTATTAATTTAGAATGTGTTTTTGTTAATTTCATCGTTTATTTGTGTCCATTTGAATGCGAGATTGATCTATAAATTTCATAAACTATTTGGAGATCATTCAATCCAATAATTTTAAGAATTTTTCACTCCCATATATTTTTTTGCTTTTTCAATCTTTAATAATAAAAAATTTATTTTCATTTATAAAATGATTTATATATTTTTTTTATCAGAGTCAATCACATTTATCATTGTACGTCTTTAAAAAAATCATGATCAAATTCTTTATTTTGTTAAGTTTTTTAGATAATTTTATTTACAAATAATATTTAAAATGATTACTTTACAGTTAAAAAAACTTAAGATTTATTATAAAAATTAATCAAATCACAAAATTATACAAATATTTTAACTTAAAAGTTTTTAACGGGAGTGTCCCATAATCTTTATATTAGTAAATAAGAGGCACCTTAATTATTGCATGGTGTTCAGTCTTTGCAACAATCTCCAACTTTGGCATAAAGCTGATTATAATATGGAGTATCATATTATATAATTATAATTATAGCAAAAGAGTAGTGCCCATTTTAACAACAAATCATAAGAGTATTAAACATCGTGGACATACTTCTGTGATGAATTTAAAGAATAGTGGCCAAATAAAATACCATTTTTACCTTTGACTTTATCTTTGAATCAGCATTTTGCCTTTCAGCTCTTAAAATTGTGTTTTTGCCACTGTTTTGTAATTTATTTACATTTCTGCCACTCAGATAAACACTATTTACCATTCTACCACTGCTAGTATTACACGTGCCATTGATAGATTCTAAAAATACAAACCTCCCATTTTTACATATCTTTTATTTTTCTTTTTAGAGTAAAATAATTTTATATAATTATTTAAAAAATTATGAGTGCAATACTATTAAATCATAATTTATTAATAAAAATACAATATAGCTTGAATTGACAAACCTATTATCCCAAATGAAATGAAAGACAAAAGGAAGAAAAGTAGGTGGGAATTTTAATTTGCTTTATATGGTAAAAATATATATTTGATGATAAAATTTATATTTTTTTTTGATAAAATACATATTTTTTATGGAAATTTTTTTTTACCATTAAGTATAAATTTACCATAAAAACTATATGTTTTATCACAAATTGTATAGTAAATTAAATTGCTTTTTTTTCCCCACAAAACACTGTAGATAACTCTACCAAAAAAGTAAGTTGTATCTGTATTATTAATAAAGTCATAACATTTTTTTGGTGCCATTCTTTTTGAAATGTCTAAAACACCACCACATAAATATATATTTATTGTGTTGTTAGGTATAAAAATGTAAAATTAATTAGTTAAGCAGTTAAACATTATTCATTTCAAAAACCACTTATCTGCAACAATCACCTAAGCAGTTACACAGCACCTACTACTCACTAATTCACATCTACCTATACATATTCTCTCATTCTATTATTTATTTCTATGTTAATTATTGGTAACTAATTCCCTAAGTTTATTTTTTTTTGTTTTTCCTTTTTCAAGGGAGATTCTTTTTAATTCTTTTTATTCACAATTGATTTCTTTTCTTTAATTAAATTAATTCTTCTTTAATAAGTTGTTTAATCCGATAGAAGAATAGATATCATACTAAAAATCAAGACCTAGAGTTTTGATATCATATTATAATATAATTGAGTTACTAATTATCATAAAAGTTTAAATCGAAAGAAAAAAGCTCCATTATGTTTTTATACTTTAACCCAACCTATCGCACACTCTTATGACAGGAAAAAAAATTCAATATATCAGGAGTATTGCTCATTCTATTTACTTTCATTTAAATTTCATAATCGAAGTAAATTTTTTTGAGTGAATCACACATAGAGAAGAAAAATACACTCGTTGTATTGAAAAATTTCTTCCATGACATTATCTTCTATCTAAAATGTATCTTTTGAATGCCACTATATTCAGGAGATTATCTTATCAATATTAGGGATTTGTAAGTTAGAAAGTACACCAAGAGAAAGCTAGCAAATTAATTTATGCGTTTAATTATATATTCACACACACACACACACACACACACATATATATATATATATATATATATATATATATATATTGATGTGATCAAAATAATAAGATCCAATGAGAGTCAAACATGTGGCCAATCTTCTTTAGGCAATGAAGTGACCTGACCTGCTCTGACTATGGTAACATGCACATTACCGTAGTTTCGGGCATCTTGCCCTGATAACTCAAGTAGAGGTCATCTCGTATGGACATAGGCTATTCCATATAAGACTCGAGATTTAGAAGTCACATCCTAATAGTGTTTCACTTCGGAAGACCAAAAAGAAGAACTCAACAGCGTCTATATAAAGAGGCTTCCATCTTCAAGGAAAAGGAGGAGGCATTCATATACAAGAAAGAGATAGATGTATACATGTAAAGGAGAGAAATATACAGTAAGAGGTAAAACCAGAAAAAAATTCCAGCTGCAGGGAGAAAATAGATGAGGAACAAAGAGAATTACCCAAATTCTCTCATTCTTCCATTCACTTCGATATAATTCTTCATTCTACCATTTTTTGAAAGAGCCTGCTGACTTAAGGATCGGAGGACCTTTCCCGGAGTACAAAGCTTCAGGAAACTTAGGTGTCTGAATACTTTAAACTTAAAAGAAACAATCATTTCGAAGATCTTCCATCCAACCCAACCTCGAGCAACACCCCGTTGAAAGCCATCAAAGACCAATAATTCTTTATTGTCATTTTTGTCATCAACATATATATAATCGAAGTAAATTTTTTTGAGTGAATCACACATAGAGAAGAAAAATACACTCGTTGTATTGAAAAATTTCTTCCATGACATTATCTTCTATTTAAAATGTATCTTTTAAGTGTCACTACATTCAGGAGATTATCTTATCAATATCAAGGATTTCTAAGGTAGAAAGTACACCAAGAGAAAGCTAGCAAATTAATTTATGCGTTTAATTATATATTCACACACACACACACACACACACACACACACACACACACATATATATATATATATATATATATATATATATATATATATTGATGTGATCAAAATAATATGATCCAATGAGAGTCAAACACGTGACCAATCTTCTTTAAGCAGTGAAGTGACCCGACTTGCTTTGACTATGTTGGCGTGCACGTTATCGTAGTTCCGGGCATCTTGATGTGATAACTCAAGCAGAGATCATCTCATACGAACATAAGCCATTCCCTATAAGGCTTGAGATTCAGAAGTCACATCCCAATAGTGTTTCACTTCGGAAGACCAAAAGAAGAACTCAACAGCATCTATATAAAGAGGCTTCCATCTTCAAGGAAAAGGAGGAGGCATTCATATACAAGAAAGAGATAGATGCATACATGTAAAAGAGAGAAACATGCAATAAGAGGTAAAACCAGAAAAAATTCCAGGTACAAGGAGAAAATAGACGAGGAACAAAGAGAATTACCCAAATTCTCTCCTCCTCCCATTCACCTCGATATAATTCTTCCTTCTACCATTCTTTGAAAGAACCTACTGACTAAGCATCAGATGGCTCTTCCTGGAGTACAAAGCTTCAGGAAACTTAGGTGTCTGAATACTTTAAGCTTAAAAGAAACAGTCATTTCAAAAATCTTCCATCCAAACCAACCTCGAGCAACACCCCGTTGAAAGCCATCAAAGACCAATAATTTTTCATTTTTGTCATCAACATATATATATATATAAATATTCTAAAATAAATAAAAAATCAACTTCAAGTACAGTAAATCGATCCTACAAATATCTTTGATGGTAGACCATACAATACAATGAACAAATCAATTAATTGTTTTGAGTTTCGTCAAGTTGTTCGATTTTATTGAATGATTTTGTTTTTCTACCGAAAACGTACAAAATAAAAAATGTTCTCCAAATTAACGGTTTAAACAATTCAATGGTTGTTATTCTTAACTTTGTAAGAAAAAAAATATTTAAGATGTTCTTTTTTCTTTCATTGTTTTCTCAAGAAAGTCTAAATTAACGGTTTGAAATGTTGACGCCACCATTTTTCTAAAAACAGATTTTTTTTTTGAGTAAACGAACACTTTAAAAAACATAGTCTCCAACAATGTTGGAATTGGATCAATTTCTTATCACACTAAACTCCATGAAGAAGGGTCCCTACCATCTATATGACCTTATCTTTGGATCCCTCATAATTAACATGGTAAATTTTAGTTCCGATATGTTTTGGTGTGCTATTTTAAATATATTTTTGTTAAATTATATATCTGGATAAAATTTTATTAATTATAAATACATACCATAAAAAATTATTATCATTCAAACATAAATGATAAATATGGTATATTAATTAATAACAAATTATAATTATAATATAAAATTCAAATACTAACACAAAATAACATCAAAATCATGTTATTTTTAGAATTAATAATCCAAACTAATATTAACTAAAAATTTTTAAAAATTGTATTCACAATCTTTTTAAGCTTAATTAAAGTATCATTGTAAAAAAACATAATTTGAAAACAAATTTATACCATTGAAAGAGAATAGAAGAAAAAAAAAACAAAACAAATTATATGATATTATGTTTCAATTAAAATAAAGCATTAAAAATATTAATATAAAAATAATTATTTTCGATTTATTACTGAAATCAAACTGTTTGGACCGTTTCAATTCATAGCCTTTCTATGAACACCTATTTTTTTTTGCTATTCTAAAAGCACCGCTTTGGCAGTATGGGATAGACTCCTCTTGCAAAAACTGTGCTGTAAAATGACTATAAAAAATATTTTTGTATATAAATTTTAATTTTTTAAATTTTAAGATTTAATAAAATCATATTTATTTTAAATTTATATATATTTCAAATATTAATTCACAAATTTTTACTGCAAAATAATTAATCTCATCGACGTCTTAAATCATATCTCATGCATAAAACACAAACAATATCCCACGTGTCCAGATTTTGATAAATCCACTGGACGTGACCAAAATTCTTTCGGGGTTACTTCTGTAATATTCCGACAAAATCAGCTACCCACATGTCATTTGAAGAGAGAGAAAGCCAGGACACGTTTTTAGCTCCTTCCCTGTCGTCTTCACCACTCTCTCTTTCCTCTCTCTCTCTCTCTCTCTAACTGATTTTGTGTGTAATAGGAAAGAGTGAGAGAGACTTTCTCTTCTTTCTATTTGCAAGGAGAGGTTATTATCCTAAAGACTCTCTTCTTTGTATTTGTTTTCTCTCTCTGCAGAATACAGAGAAACCCAAAAGACTCTGTCTTCTGCTCATATTTCTAGCCATGATCTCGTTGAATAGAAGCAATTTTCTGGTAATATAAATCAAACGCATTTCTCTTCTCAAGATTTCAATCATACCGACTTCACACGTTCAACAAAAAAATTCACTAATCAGCTTTGCGATGCTTTGTTTATCTGAGTGTTCTCGTTCACATTAAAATCACAGGATTTTCAAATTTTTCCCCTTATTTTCACTCATTCACATTCTTGAGCACGAATTTTTGTAAGATTTTCACTTATCAAATATTCTCATCAGTTTCTTTTTCCATTTTCTCGATTGTATGTTTGAATTCCATTTTTGGTGTTTTTGTTTAGCTGTTTCACTCAAATAGACACACAATTTTAAACTTTTTGAATATATTTTTGTTCATTAAATCATTTGCTCTTTCACATTGAGAATCACATATTGTTATTATTTTTTTTATTAATTAGCACTTTTCGCGTTCAAAAGAACACAAAATTTTCAATAAATTTTTTTTGCCGATTATATAAGCTCCGTGGAGCTGTTTACGTATAAAAAGTACAAATTTAAAACATTTTTTTTCTGCCGATCAATTAATTGGGTATGATGGGAGATATTCTTTGTTTAAACAGAAGACAGGCATATCTGGGTCGTGTAGCCCTTTCTCTGTCAGGCAGAGAAGATTACCACCAGCTTCTGTGAAAGTGGTAGCTGTTTCGGGGTCGAACAGGGATCGAAACGGCAGCGTTCTAATGGAGAGCACATTGCAGGAAATGAGGGATGGTGCCTCAGTGCTTGACATGGACCCCAAATCCACTGTTGGTGGTGGGGTCCAGGACGTGTACGGTGAGGATGCTGCCACCGAGGATCAGCCTGTCACCCCTTGGTCTGTCTCTGTTGCTAGGTGAGATTTTGATCAATGGTAGATAATATCTACATTAGATTTAATTATATATATATATATATATATATATATATATATATATATATTTTGCCTTTATTTGGTTAAATGTGCGGGTTTCGATGATTTCAATGGTTTTTTTTTTAATTGAATTTTAATTTGTTTTTTTTTTAGCTTGATTTTTAATTTGTTTTTTTTTTTAGCTTGATTTGTTGTAGTTTGCGTTTGTAAAGTGTATAAACGAATTAGGCATATAATGAATTTGCCATTATTGTTTTTATTATTTTCTTAGTAACTGCTTTGTTGTATAATAAGCCTTATGCTTATGCAATTCTCTTGATAAATGTTCTTATGTTATAATAGTTGTAGTTTTATAGCGTAATTGTGACATCTAGTGTGTGTTTGCGCCCGAGATCTAGTGATCTCTGATTCATTCTTCTTTTTCCTTTTATATTCTGTTTTTTTTTTCGCTTTTATATCCTTGGTTGAGAGTTTTGCCTTTTTTTATTGAATGTTTTAGATCTTAAATGCTATGGCTAGATAAATTTAGCCTTTTCTAATGGTTGATGCAGATCTTTGTTTTGTTGTTTGCGTTTCTTAGTTGTGAATAAAATATTCTGATAAAGTTGATTTTGCAGTTAAATAAGTAAATTGTTTATTAATCAAAGTACATATAGTGTTGTGTGACTTGTGTCTATGTTCATGTTTTCTTTTTCAAGTTTTATTTAATTTAGTTTGATAGCATCTAGATTTACTTGTATTAAAAAGGCATCTAGACTTTCTAACTTTTTTTCCGTGTGGATATTTTACTATTGTGCTTCTTCTTTTGAGATGGCTGAAGTCACTCTACTGCTAGATAGAACTTTTAATCCATGTATTGCGCTACCTTTGACACCAAATGGATGAGAATTTTGGTTGTTTTGTTAACTTCCAATTTCATAATTCCCTTTCTTGTGTTGCAGTGGTTATTCATTGTTGCGTGATCCTCACCACAACAAAGGGCTTGCCTTCAGTTATAAAGAGAGAGATGCACACTATTTGTGTGGTCTTCTCCCCCCAACAGTTGTTTCTCAAGACCTCCAGGTTATCTACCCAGCTCTTAAATCCTTTCACTTTCACCCCTCCAATCAAATGTACTGAATTCATTAAATATACTATAAACCTTTTTGCTACCACTGACCAGGTGAAGAAATTGATGCACAATATCCGCCAGTACCAAGTTCCCTTGCAGAAGTACATGGCCATGATGGATCTTCAGGTTGCTGGTCACTCATTTCATTCTCGTTTTGGCTCCTAAGCATTTTAGTTGGAATTAATTGCTATGTAGTTCTGAACTTTTATTGATACCTTGGATTAGATACATTTGTTTTAGTTTTATTGTATATAATCTTATAAATTGTTGGCGAATTCACCAGTTATAACTTCTATGTTGTTTTAAAGAGTTTTAAATTGAGAAAACTTGTTTTCGCTTCATCATGTGTTGTTTGTCTCTCTTTCTCTTGAATGTACTTCTGTAATTCTTTTTCTAGATTCCCGTAGAATTTTGTTCTGGCTATAGAATTCCCAAATTTCGTTCTTCACAATACTTCTGGTTCTTCAGGAGTCAAATGAAAGGCTGTTTTACAAGCTCCTCATTAACCATGTCGAGGAGTTACTTCCAGTTGTCTACACCCCAACCGTTGGTGAAGCTTGCCAGAAATATGGGAGCATCTTTAGGCGTCCTCAGGGTCTATTTATCAGTTTGAAAGAAAAGTATGTCTTGCCACCTTCCTCTATTCCCCCCAAATTCATGATCACTTCTAATTTTCGATGAATTACTTCCTAGCTATGTGTATTGGAACTGATAGGTAGTCCTTTGCAGGGGAAAGATTCTTGAGGTATTGAGGAACTGGCCCGAGAAGAATGTTCAGGTCATTGTTGTCACCGATGGGGAGCGGATTTTAGGGCTAGGGGATCTTGGCTGTCAGGTATGTTACATCTGATTTTATGATTAAGGATTCTTAATTTAATTATCTTAATTAATAACCTTGCCAGTAGAGGGTTTGGACTTGCAAACACACATTCACACAGGCCTATAACTGATTCGGCTGATGACATTCATAATTTTCTTCAGGGGATGGGGATACCTGTTGGGAAACTTTCTCTATATACAGCGCTCGGAGGAGTCCGCCCTTCAGCTGTAAGTATCCACATGAGCGACGCAGTTATTTCCTGGCATGGCTAAGTCAACAATGCTGCAAATTTACTGCAATGTGTTTATTTGTTCAGCAATAGCTGGTATACTCCGCTAAAACCTATGCTGCAAATTTGGGTTTGGCTCCTTTATTCCATCATTGCAGAGCTTTGCAGTTTCCAAGACATGCTAGTCACAGCATGCCATCTGAACAAAAACATAGGGGTGCTGCCATCCTTTTTCATTGAAATAGCTAAAGGTGTTTTAGTGATCCCAGGGTTTGCTTTATTTCTAGAATGATGGAAATGCCTCTCTACATAAAAATACTTGGAAGGCTATGAGCCTCAATGGAAAGGCCATAGAAAATTTTACGAAAGAGGATCTGAACCTCCAAAACTTAAGACAATTAGTTGCATTCAACTGTTTTTCATGATGCCATTATATCACTTTCTTTCTGCAGCTAACATAAAATTTCTCAAATTTATAATTACGTCAGTGCTTGCCTGTAACCATTGATGTGGGGACAAACAATGAGAAATTGTTGAATGATGAGTTCTACCTAGGGCTCCGGCATAGGAGAGCTACTGGGCAGGTTTATTATTAGCCTATCCCATCTGGTTCTGATTTCTGATTGAATTTCATTTACTTAAAGTTGTGTAATTTCTGTCACAATAAAGTGGGTTTTCTCTTTCTTTCTCTAGGAATATGCTGAACTTCTACATGAATTCATGACTGCAGTCAAACAGAATTATGGGGAGAAAGTTCTCGTTCAGGTAGTTGGGCACCGGCAAGGACATTAATCAAGTAGCTGTTAGATTGCAGGATCTGTTCATTTGTTTTTTTGTTTGCTTGTATCTTGTGTTCACTAAACTCACACACACACACACACACATATATATATATACATTTTGCAGTTTGAAGACTTTGCGAATCATAATGCTTTTGATCTACTTGCAAAGTATGGCACAACTCATCTCGTTTTCAACGATGATATTCAGGTAATTTATACGAAATTGTGGTCACTGGATAATTGGCATATGTTTGTCTCTAATACTTGGGACAATAACTTTATTCCAGGGCACAGCATCTGTGGTCCTCTCTGGGCTGGTCGGAGCCCTGAAATTTGTAGGGGGAAACTTAGCTGACCACAGATTCCTATTCCTTGGTGCTGGAGAGGTGAGTACATATTACCCTACATAGAAATTTCTTGATCTGCTTATGGTTTCTTTTCCAGTGAGCAATAAAGAAATGGATATTGAGAAGTTCTCTGCACCCCGCTTTCAACCACCTCGGTCCCCTTTCAGTCTTCTTTTGTCTTTTAGTTAGCATATGCACCTACCACTTTCCTGTTTTGTTGCAGGCTGGCACTGGAATAGCAGAACTCATAGCCCTTGAGATGTCCAAACAGGTTATAACCTATTATTAGCTGTAATGGATTTTTTAAATATAGTGTTGAAAATATTTTTTTTCGACACTTTGTAAGTTAAAGGAGAATAAAATCTAAAATAAAGCCAGAAATCATACTTCATTCTTTATGCAGGCAAATATGCCATTGGATGAGGCTCGCAAGAATATTTGGCTTGTGGACTCGAAGGTAGTAAAAACCTCATCGAGCTCCTTACTTTATAAGTGGGCCCCTTATTTTCCCATCTTCTTCAGTTTTTCCGTAAGTATAATGCTGTATCCAAATCCTCTTAGGGATTGATTGCCAGCTCCCGCAAGGAATCACTCCAACATTTCAAAAAGCCCTGGGCTCATGAACATGAACCTATAAAGGAACTTGTAGATGCTGTTAAGGTGTAGAGTCTCTCTTTCTCTCTTGCTATCTATATATATATATATATATATATACAAAGGTTTCATTCTCTTCAAATTCTTGTCTTATTGTTTCAGGAAATCAAACCAACAGTGTTGATTGGAACATCAGGAGTCGGTAGAACATTTACTCAAGAAGTAGTTGAGGCTATGGCTGCCTTGAATGAGGTATTTTGTTTGTCTATCTGTCTACTTATAAATTGGAGAAAATTTGTTTGCATTTAAAATGCAACACTGGCTGTTCTCATATCTGGTTGCGTGCAGAAACCCATTATTCTTGCTCTATCCAACCCAACTTCCCAATCTGAGTGTACGGCTGAAGACGCTTATACATGGAGTCAGGTAACACAAGCATGCAACTTATCTTGTTTCTTCATGCCGAACTGTATCATATCAATCAGCCTCTTTTCCCACCCCCTTAAAAGAACCCCTTTGTATCATATCATGAGCCATGACTAACTTTTTTTATTTCGTTATTTCTTCTTGTCATTTGCAGGGACGTGCCATTTTTGCTAGTGGGAGTCCATTTGCCCCCGTCGAATATGAGGGGAAAGTTTTTGTGCCTGGCCAGGTGTAAAATCTAGATAATTTAGATGAAGGGTTTACTAAATATCAAGTCAGTAATATTGAGGACTTATTTTGGTTTCTTTTTGTTGTCCAGGCAAATAATGCATACATTTTCCCTGGATTTGGTCTTGGTTTGATAATGTCTGGTACAATCCGTGTTCATGACGACATGCTTCTGGCAGCCTGTAAGTGCCCAAATAGTATATACTTAAATTACTAAGAAGTCTGCATGGGAAATTTATGATAGCCTACCAATTTTGTCCAGAAGTTCTTTTCTCATAATTCGTTTGCAACTATGTAGTACCTTTTCTGTGGTAATATATGGTTGCAGTTTACCTTTCATAGACTTTCGATAAAGGCTTTCCTGCCTGATAGATCACTAGGAATTGAGTTCTAAGATTTGATGGGGTGTCCCATTTTTGTTCTGTTTCAGTATGTTCAGTCATTTGACACAATAAGCTTAAATCTGCACGCTTATCAATTCTAAATCGATAGCTAATTCTCTCTTTGGTATTATTTCTTATATGCTAGCTGCATTTACATCAAATGTTACATAGTTTGTTTCTTTTCAAGTTGAATCTATTGTACCCATATGATCTTTCAGTAGCTATATGTCAAAGAAGCTTTATTGGTTTCTTGTTTTACCATAATAAAATCCTTGCTCTTCTCCGGGAACAGCGGAAGCTTTGGCTGCTCAGGTGACCCAGGAGAACTTTGAAAAAGGACTCATATACCCGCCATTCACAAACATAAGAAAGATTTCAGCACATATCGCTGCCAACGTAGCTGCTAAAGCTTACGAACTTGGTGAGTCTCGTAAATAATTCAGCTCATTATATATCTGCCTTGTGCAACTTGTTAGGTATGCTTACAATTCGGCAATTTCTTTGTAGGTTTGGCTACTCGCCTCCCACAACCTAAGGATCTGGTTAAGCACGCCGAGAGTTGCATGTATAGCCCCGCCTATCGAAGCTACCGGTGAACTAGCAGGAAATTTGTAGCTTTTGTTGTTTTGAAGTTTGACTTTCGTCCTATAATGAACTATTGTCGGTCTCTTCTCCCCAACTCCACCCACCCCCCTTTTTTTTTTCTTTTCATTCCGGCTCTGTAAGTCATCTTGGTGGGTAAGTGTTAGTAAGAACCACAAATAATAAAATGCTTAGAAATTTTTTTTTCTCTTTTTGTGATTAAAATATGATGCAAAAGCAAACTACCAATGAAACAAATCACCATAATAATAATAGCAAAAAATAATGTCAAATAAATCAACCTATAAGAACATCAAAATTTTTACGTAAAAAACCCTTTCGGAAAAAATTACATGACTTAGTTTAGTTAAGCTAAAAGTATTTAAATAATGGAATACATAATACAAGTATTTTCAGTCAAGAAAGAGATCACCAATCATCAATACATAAGAGTATTAATCTCTTAGATGATAGTAATATATCATAACAAAAAAGTGGATAACAATAAGACAGTAAATAGTTCATCAAGTGGGTAGTGAAAACACAAGAATAAAGTAGCCAATTAACGATCGGAATAGTACAAATGTTCTCCACTTTGTCGGAAACAACTTATTGAAATCTTGTTGAAATCGGACTATGGATCTCCACCGATCGTGCTAGCAAATTGTTTGTCTTGTTTTGTTCTCCAAACAAAGCATTCTATTTTTCTACCTTTTTCTCCTCACTGTACAAACACTCACTCTATCTCTCATTGTGTTCTCTGCATGCATATAAAATAACAGGCCTCAGAATGGATTTTAAGTTCCCAACACCACTTGAAACAAGAACCTCCATAATGAGATTATTATTTTCAAAGACTTGAAAACTACGTGTGAATGAGTTTTACATACCCAATGTTTAAATCACCAAGTGACTTTCAACATCCCTTTCTTTACTTCCCTTCTCTTTACTGTTGTTGTTCTTTTTTTTTTTTAGTTAATATATTATGTTCCCCATATATGAAGGATTACACAACAAATCTCTCCCGTCCCAAATTACGTGGGAACCATCACTTCAATGGGTGAAAACATCATGCTCATTTTCTTTTTACATAACTCAAATTTCTCCTCGGCAAGGTTTTAGTCATCTTGTCTAAACCATTCTCATAAGTGTGAATCTTCTCAAGCTGTAGCAGCTTCATCTCCTAAGCATCACAAATCCAATGGCACAAAACCTCAATATGCTTGGATTTTGAATGAGATTTTGGGTTCTTGCAAAGATTGATGACATTTTGACTGTCACAATAAAGTACATATTTCTTTTGTTCAAGACCTAATTCTTGTAGGAATTTCTTCATCCATAACAACTCTTTGTTGGCTTCAGTCACTGCAATATACTTAACCTCTATGGTAGACAAAATAACACATTTCTGTAACCTAGACTGCCATGACGCTGCTCCCCCTACAAAAGTCATCAAGTATCCTAAAGTGGACTTCTTGGAATCAATACCACCAGCTATGTTTGCATTTCTGAATCCATCTAACACAGGATTGCCATCACCAAACCATCAACATACCTTGGAAGTACATCTGAGATACTTAAGTATCCATTTCACTGCAATCCAATGCTCTTTTCCTGGATTAAAAAAGAATCGGCTAACCACACCAACAACATGAACGATATTCGGTCTAGTGCATACAATAGCATGAGAGAGCAGTGAGGACTACTGATCAAATCCATAACAATCCTCATTGCCTTAACCCAAAATGATTTAGGCAATTTTGCATGAGAGAGCATACACTTGATTCTTACACAAATTGTTATGTTCATTCTCTCTGTTAGTCCATTCTGCTAAGGTGTTTTAGGAATTGTTTTCTGAAGCTTGATACAATGGCTTCTACAATAATGCTCAAATGAACCCCTGTATTCACCTCCATTATCTGCTCAAACACATTTTAATTGATTTCCTCTTTCTTTTTCAACTTTCAAATGAAAACGCTTGAACACTTCGAGCACCTGGTCTTTAGTTTTCAAAGGAAATGCCGACACCTTTTAGAGTGATCATCAATAAAGGTAACAAAGTAGATAGCACCACCAATACTTCTATTTTTCATAGAACAAACATTACTATGAACTAAATCTAGGATTCCACTACGTCTAGATGGAGAAGTTATATGAAATGAAACTCTACTTTGCTTACCAGCTAGAAAGTGAGAACAAGTCTTAATGGAGTACCTTACATGGATGGTAGATACTGCTTCTTTATCAGTACTGAAAATCCCTTTTTCACTTATGTGGCCGAGTTACTTATGCCAGAGTTGAATGAAATTATCATGACCAACATTCACCTGACCTTGACTCACTTTTGCTTACAGTATGTATAGAGTCTCACATTTCTTTCCTCTCCCCATAATAAAAAAACCTCTAAAGAGCTTCCACTTTCCACAACCAAATTCATTGTGATAGCTTTCATCATCAAGCTAACTAGTTGAGATCAGATTGAAGCAGAGATCATGAACATGTGTGACATCTTTCAAAAACAACTTGCACTTGATACCAATTTCTAACCAGATATCTCTCATGACCACAATTTTGCACGAAGCACCATTTCCCATCTTCACATAGCCAACGACATCACTATTATAAAATGAGAATAAATCTTTATAAGAAATGACAATGAATGAAGAACTAGTGTCAGTAATCCAAGTAGAATCCTGACAAGTGAGGTTCACATAAGCATCATCAAAGCAATCATAACATTCTCATCAGATGCAACTATAACAGTGCCTTTGTCTTCTTTCTGTTCTCCGCTTTTGTCATTCTTCTGCTCTTTTTTTTTCCACTTTCTACATTCCTTTTTATAATGTCCTGGCTTGCCACAATGATAACAATTAATTCACTTTTTAGTTGACTTTGATCTTCCTATTGAACCATCTCCTGATTTGTCATGATTATAATGATGCTTTCTGCTTTTCTTCTCCCCCGATTCTTTGTAACAAGTTCTTGAGCCTCAAAAGAGATTCCTTGCTCATTTCTTCTAGTTTCCTCATTAAACATGATGTCTTTCACTATGGCAAATGTTAATGCTCAATCATCAGTTGAATTGCTAACTGACACCACCAGGGTATCCCAATTATCCGGTAATGAGCTCAACAAAAACAAAGCTACCACTTCATCATCAAACACAACCTTCAAGTTTGTCAACTGATTCAACAAACTCAAAAAATCATTCAAATGTTCTATAACTGAGCGACCCTCCTTGTATTTCAGATTTATAAACTTTCTGATGATAAGAGCCTTGTTCTACGCATATTTTCTTTCATATATAGCTTCCAATTTCTTCCAAAGTGCATTGACATTAGTCCCAATGGTACTCTCTGATCAATCCATTACCGAATCACCCCGATAGCTTTTCTTTGCAAAACATCCCACTTTTTGTTAGTTTTGTCTACCGGTTTAGTTTCTTTAACAAGTTCATACATATCCTTCCAATATAACAAATCTAACATCTTGGGCTTCCAAACAGAGTAATTAGTGGTAGTGAGTTTAATCATATAACTTGAACTCGAAGTCTCCTCCATTTTAATCCACACAAGAATTAACAATCCAATCAAACTAAGAGCTCTGATACTACTTTGTTGGGAAGAACCACAAATATTAAAATGCCTAAAAAATTTATCAAAAATATGTTTGAAAAAATTATTTTTAATAATATTATAATTATTACTATTATTCAAGGTAAAAATGATAAAAAGATAGTCCCACATGCGTGGGAAAGATTCTATCCCATGGGGGAGGTGGGACAAAAATAATGGGATTAGGACAAATTTTATCCCACTTTAATCCAAATGAATAGTAAATCCCTCAAACCAAATGAGGGATAACTATTTTCATGGGATTAAAATTGTTCAATCCTACTTTAATCCCACTATTGACTTTTAATTGATTTTAATGATAACAAAAATATGTTAAATTGTGCTAATCAATTTATCTAAGTGCTCAAAACTACAAGACGATTCCTCAAAAGACAACCAACTAAGCACTAAACCTTTGAAGAAGTTGAAGATTAGGTATTAAGATAGTAATTTAAATGATGTAACTCTCTTACTCAAGTACCTAGCTTACTATATGACCCATTTTTATTTTAAAGTATTTTTAACAAAATGATTTTGACTGGATTTGTTTTTCATAAAATAAAATGAAAACAGAGAAAACTCTCTTTCAAGTCATCCAGTCGACTGAATGAAGTACAAAAAGTATACCCTTCTTCATCCAATCGATTGAACATTCATCCAGTCGATTGAATGAAATACGTTACATAGAAGTTTGAATTTCAATAGCATCCAGTCGACTAAATACTCGAAATAATGAAAATTTTTCAAAATTTGAAGTGGGTAACGACTAGTAGGCATTTAAACTATAAAAGCCCATCATAAATGAGAGAAGATAACAAATCTTGAGCATCAAATCTTCTTCTTCTCATTTATTTCTCTCAAAGCTTTCCAAAAACTTTATGAGCCATTCTTAAAAGCTTTGAACTTCTAAGAGAGATAATTTCTTCTTTGTAATAGCATTAAATGCAAAGTCTCTCTTATTCTTGAATCATAAATTTCCAATCATTGTAAAGAGAAAGAGTTTGTGTAACTCTTAGAGTGTTTAGGTGTTAAACACTTATTGTAAATATTTCCTTAATCATAAGAGATTGTGTACGATTTGGGCAACACCCGTGAAGTTTCTCAAGTTATTAGTGGATTACTTCAGAGAGGTTCCTTGAAGAGAGTGGACGTACGGTCAGAGAAATCAAATATTGCTGAACCACTATAAATAGTGTTTGCACATTCTCTTCCTTATCTATTCACTTTCAGCTCTATTGTACTTGCTACTCTTGATTATGCTTGAAAAGTATTTAAAATTTGTTTATTGCGCAAAAATTTTTAAAATCCAATTCACCCCCTCTTGGGTTTGCACATTAATGTCAGAGCCCTGTTATCAATTTTAAGGCTTAGAATCCTTAAGTTGATCCGATGGCAACCAATAGTTACACCGAAGGTCATTCCAATATTAGACCTCATTTGTTCAATAACATAAATTATAATTATTGAAAAAATAGAATGAAAATATTTGTTGAAGGACATTATAATTTGTGGATGATCATTGAAGAAGGACCTAAAATTCCTACAATGGTTATAACTATTGGAGAGATTGTTCATACAGTGCCTAAACCCAAAAGAGAGTTCAATGAAGAGGATTGTAGAATGTTGTCTTTAAATAGTAGAGTTACTAGTATATTACATTATGCATTAGACTTAAATGAATACAACAAAATCTCAGCATGTGATTCGGCAAAAGAAATATGGGACAAACTTCAATTTATATATGAGGGCACTAGTGAAGTAAAGAAAACAAAAATCGATATGCTAGTGTCCAAGTATGAATCTTTTAAAATATCTCTTACCGAAACCATATCGAAAATGTATTATCGTCTAACTAATATCATTAATGGTTCAAAGCTTCTTAGTAGGAACATTGAGAAGCATGAGTTAACAAGGAAGATTCTTATATCATTGCTACCAAGTTGGTAAGCAAAGAAAATGACGATTAAAGAAGCCAAAAGCCTTGATTTACTTGAAGTCGAAACTGTTCTTGGCTCTCTATTGACTTATGAAATGGAAGAAATGAGTGAAACAGTTAGCAATGAAGAGTCAAAAAAGAAGAAAGTCATTACTATCAAAGCTACCACAAAAAAGAAAGTGGAAGAAAAAGAAGAAGAGAATGAGAGTAGTGAAGAAGATGGAGAGATGACTCTCATCACTAAGAGATTTCAAAAGTTCTTGAAGAAGAATAAGAAGCCTTACACAAAGGACTTCACAAAAAGGAAACCAATGGTGTGCTTTTGTTGCGAGAAACTTGGGCACATCAAGGCCAATTGCCTTACAACAAAGAAGGCGTACAATAACTTCAAGAAGAAAAAAATGGTGGCCATTACATCAACTTTGAGGAAGACTCCAATAATGAGATCAACTATGAAAAGATTTCCAACATTTGCTTAATGCCAATCAATGATGAAAGTGAGATAACTAGTTCTCCCCCCACTAATTATATTGATAGTAGTAATGAGGAATTGATTGAGGTAATAAATGAAATGCATATGGAATTAAAAAAATTTGATTATAGAAATGTAGCTATCAAAAAACAAGTCTCATCCATCTCTAAAGAGATGAGAACTTTAAAAGAGGAAAAAGAAAAACTTTCTTTAGAGCTTAATAACTCATCACTTGACTATTTGAAAAACGAAAATGATGATTCGAAAAAAAAAAGTGATGGAGTTAAATAACACCATATCTAGGCTTGTTCTTAGAAAAGAAGAATTAGGTGAAGTGTTATCTAGCCAAAGAATGAGTGGAGAAAAATCCAGATTGGGTTAATCTCCATTAGGTAAGCAAAAAATTAATGAGATTATCTTTGTGAAAGCAACTTGTGTGAATGAACCCTCCATTTCTAAGGCTCTTAGCAATGTTAAAAATGTTATTTTGAAAAATTCTAAGAAGTCTAAGAATACAAATTTCAATTCTAACGTAAAGAATTCAATTGCCTATGCTAGGAATAAAAATCTTAGAAATACTAATACACATATATATGCTCATCTTAGAAACAAAAATGCTAGGAATATATATTCAAGAAATGCACATGCTAGGAATGCATATCCTAGAAATAACTATAATGTATACCCTAGAGATAATATGTATGTTCATAATTCCTATGCTAGAAACATGTATTCTAGGAATGTTCATCCAAGGAATGGTAGACATGCATATTCAAGACATCATAGAAACTTCTATGACTATCATCCTAGGATCATGCATCATCAACATATCTACAATTATAGAGCACCTTCTAATGTTAAGAAAGTATGGGTCCCTAAAGGAACCATATTTTCTAGGACTAACCCCAAAGGACCCAAGAAATTTTGGGTACCTAAGAGTGCTATTGTGTATCCATGTGTAATGTAGATTTGTCTCCACACGAAGGAAAAAAGTTTGGTACCTTGATAGTGGGTGCTCGAAGCACATGACCGGTGATCAAAGTGTGTTCAAAGAGTTGACTCTAAGGGATGATAAACATGTCACCATTGGAGATGACATCAAGATGAAAATCATTGGACATGGTAAAGTGGGTAAAATTTTTTCAACCATTGATCATGTATTATTTGTGCAAGACTTTAAGACTAATTTGCTTAGTATTAGTCAACTTTGTGACAAAGGCAATAAAGCTATATTTGAGTCCTCTCATTGTCTTATAATACACATTAAGAGTAACAATATTAAATTTGTTGGCCAAAGACACGAAATTGTCTACTTAGTTTATTTAAATTCTTTACCTTCGGAAAATGAACAATGTTTTTCGGCTTTTATCGAAAACTCATGGCTATGGTATAGAAGGTTTGGACATGTAAACATGAATTTAATTAAAATAATTTCAAGAAAATATTTAGTTATTGATCTTCCCAAAATCAAGTTTGAAAAAGACAAAGTATATGATACTTGTCAAATGGGAAAACAAATAAAAGTTTCTTTTAAATCCAAAAATGTGATTTCAACTACTAGACCATTAAAGCTTTTACATATGGACTTGTTTGGTCCTATAAGCACTATTAGTCTTGGTGACCACCAATAGACTTTTTTTTTATTGTTGATAATTATTTGAGATATACCTTTGTTATTTTTATTGCTTATAAGGATGAAGCTTATAAAGGTTTTGTGAACTTTTGTAAAAAAGTTTAAAATGGAAAAGATATTTCTATCTCAAGTATTAGAAGAGATCATGGAAAAGAATTTGGAAACCAAAGCTTCAAAATTTTATAATGAAAATGAAATTGATTACAACTTTTCAGCCCCTAGAACTCTTCAACAAAATGGTGTTATTGAAAGAAAAATAGAGTTCTAGAGGAATTTGCAAGAACTATGCTTTGTGAAAATAGTTTACCAAAATATTTTTGGCCAGAAGTTATAAACACTTCGTGCTAAGTTTTAAATAATGTTAATTAGGCCTATGCTTAACAAAACTCTATATGAACTATGAAAATGTAGAAAGCCTAATATCTCTTATTTTTGTGCTTTTGATTGCAAATGCTTCATCTTAAATAACAATAAAACTAATTTGGGTAAATTTGACTCAAAGATCGATGAAGAGATATTCTTAGGATATTCAACCTCTAGTAAAGCCTATAGAGTCTTTAATAAAAGAACTATAGTGGTTGAAGAATTCGAACATATTGCCTTTGATGAGACTAACCCTGTTATTAGTAGAAAAGTTTCTTTTGATGATGATGTAGATTTATACAAATAATGGATACTTCCACTCTCATTGTTGACCCTAAAGAAAGTCAACTTCAAATGGATCAAAATTTAGATGTTCCCAAACTTAATCAACCTTCTACAAACCAACAAGAAATTAGGCTTCCCAAAAATTGGAGGCATGTGAATTATCACCTAATTGACCACGTAATTGGTGATCCTTTACAAGGGGTAAAAACTTGTTCTTCTATTTGAAATGTATGTAACTTTGTAGCTTATTTATCCCAAATAGAACTTAAGTCCTATATTGAAGCCGAAATTGATGAAAATTGGATTCTTGCAATGCAAGGGGAGTTAAATCAGTTTGGGAGAAATAAAGTTTGGACTTTAGTTCCAAGGCCGAAGGATCATTCAATGATTGGAACTAAATAGGTGTTTAGAAACAAAATGGATGAAAATTGAGTTGTAACTAGGCAAAAGGCTAGATTTGTTGCAAAAGGCTACAATCAAGAAGAAGGAATAAACGTTGATGAAACCTATGCGCTCATAGCTAGATTAGAAACAATTCGTATGTTACTTGCATTTTCATACTTTAAAATTTTTAAGCTATTTCAAATGGATGTAAAAAGTGAATTTTTAAATAGTTTTATTGAAGAAGAGGTTTATTTTGAGCAACCTCCTGGTTTTGAAGATTCTAACCTTCCAAATTATGTTTATAACCTTTTAAAAACTCTTTATGTGTTAAAGCAAACTCCAAAGGCATGGTATGAACGGTAAAGTACGTTTTTACTTGAAAATGGTTTTACAAGAGGAAAAGTAGGTACAACTCTTTTTATAAAAACTAATAAGGATGATACACTATTAGTTCAAATTTATGTAGATGATATTATTTTTGGTGCTTCTAATGAGTCTATGTGTCAAGAATTTGCTAAGTGTATGCAAGGTGAATTTGTGATGAGTATGATGGGAGAGCTTACCTACTTTCTTGGACTTCAAATCGAACAATCAAAGGGAGGCATCTTCATCGGTCAGTCCAAACACACCAAGGACTTACTAAAGAATTTTGGGATGGAGAATTAACAATCAATTGGGACTCCCATGGGAACCTTAACAAAGCTTGACCTAGATGAAGAAGGTAAATCTGTTGAAACGAAAAAGTATATAAACATAATGGGCACATTACTTTACTTGTGTGCTAGTAGCCTTGATATGATCTTTAGTCTATGCATGTGTAATGACCCATCCCGGGTTGGCCACCCCGAGACGGTGTCATCACATTTTGAGAATCCCAACATGACACATATATGCAACAATAAAATAATACCAACAGAAAATTTTATTTTAATCCTCAACCCTTAACAGGGGAGATACATAAATCTGATATTAACTTACACATAATATACAACGTAAAATGCATGAATATTTACAAATAATTATTTATTTCATTTTTTCACTAGTTTGAGGATATTGACACCTACATGACTTACAAAAATACTTTCGTCTAACTCTCAACCCACCAGATTATTTATCCTGTCTGCTACCAGAAATCATTGTACAATGAGGGATGAGCTTCACAAGCTCAGTGAATTAAATTTGTTAAAAGTAATCAAATTTCATAAATAACCCTTTAATATTTAATCATTTATTTCTCCTATAACTGGATAATAGTATAATTTCTAACATTTAAATAATTCCTATCTTATCGTATTTCTGTCTTTTTCTCACTATAACTGTCTCTCTGTGAGACACATCTATCTATAAATAAAATTCACAATAATATATATCACACATAAGCATTTCAATAATGCAAGTAATAATTAAAACAGATGCAATGCATGAATTATTAGTATGAGAACGTTTTCCCACATGTCGATATGTTGTTATTATCTTCGACCAGCCTCTTCCCGGTTCTTTACAGCTTATCCCGGCTGACATGAAATTTATTTCCAGTATATATCGGCTGTCATGGTGTCCCTTTTATTTCCAGCATATACCGGCTATCACGGTTTTTCAATTAAACCGACCCCTTCTCGGTTCTTTCGGTTTTCTTATTTAATGCATATGCATATGAACAATGATATGAAATATACATATGAACAGTAATGTACAAAAACAAATGAATTCAAAATATTCCAATTAACTATCTGGTCTTTCCTCAACTCTCTGCTTAATAAATCTCACAATTTTCATCTCCACATATATCACATCCATTTATTTACTGAAACTCGACAAAAATCTATTTATCACCGTCATTATTAAGTTAACTAATTATTCTAATAACATTCTTTTTCATATAATAATTTCCACATGTCAACTATTCATTTCATACTTATCAACCAAATTTTTATCTACCACCAAAGCATACACTAATAATTTATTTTAATATTATCACTAGATATTTGATTTTTTATTTAGATTACTTAAAGTAAATTCAACTCACCATGTAGCACTTAAAGCTACCCGTGGATCACTTCCTTGCCTTTCCCATTCATCTCCGAAATTTCCCCCGGTTGCTGATCGTCACCACCTGACATAATATTTATATTAAATTTCTAATTTATTATTAAATTCTTCATAAACCACACCTTTTGAAAATTCCCACTTTGACTTTCAGGAAATTTCATGAATGCTAAAAATTCAAAATTAAACATTGCGTTATTACCTTCTATTTTTCTGATTGCTTCTCGTAACTCTCTATAAAATTCCTTAGTAAACCCCTTCAAAATTTTGCTATTTCAACTTTTCTTTTGGTTCCCAAGTGTTTACGAAAATAGAGAAATTGAAAGAAAACTTAAACGAAATCGGGATGTATAACTTTAACGCTTGCCTAAACTTGATACATATATAGACAAGATTTTTTTAAAAAAAAATCTTTGGCAGCCTCCCCCCAAAATGCTCCACGAAATGTGCATGTGTCCTACATGCACATTTCTTCTTTCTTTGGCTGCCACCAAATGGTTTAGGTGGAAGGCATACAATCCACCAACATAAACTTGGCACACATACAATAAACTTGGCAGTACATGCTGCCACCTACTGCCACGTTTTTTTAATTTTTTTCTTTTTCTTTTTCTTATATACTGTTCACGATTTTTTTTTTTGCTTTATTCAAATACTAATAAATCTTTCACATATATTTTATTTTAATTCCATGTCATACTTATTAAATTACTTTTTTACCATTACTTTACAAATACGGGTATTACAATTCTATCCACCTTACAAAAATTTCATCCCCGAAATTTCCTTACCTAAAATCAAGAAAAGAGTTGGGGGTAATCCTTTCTCATTCTTGCTTCATGCTCCGATGTGAATTCTTCGACATCTTTATTTCGCTATAATACTTGAATCAAAGAAATGACTTTATTGCGCAAGACTTGTTCCTTTCTGTCTAGGATTCTGACTGGTACTAGTATAAAAGTCAAATCTTTCTGAATTTCTATTGCCTGATTAGAGATACTATGGGATTCATCGTGTAAGTACTTTCTCAGCAGTGACACATGAAACATATTATGTAATTTCTTTAATTCTGGAGGCAAATTCAAACGATATGTTACTGGTCAAATTTTCTCGATCACCTCATACGGCCCCACAAATCTCGGGCTCAGCTTTCCCTTCTTCTTAAATCTCAATACTCCCTTCCATGGAGATATCTTCAAAAATACCCAATCACCAACTTGGAACTCGAGAGGTCGTCTTCTTTTATTAGTATATCATTTCTGTCTGTTCAGAGTTGCTCTAAGGTTCTCTTTAACCAGTTTGATCATTTCAGTAGTCAAGTCTATCATTTCTGGGCCATATATCTTTCTCTCTCCAATTTCTTTCCAGCATACTGGAGTTCTACACCTTCTACCATACAAAGCCTCGAAGGGTGCCATCCCAATACTAGTTTGATACTGGTTATTGTATGCAAACTCGATCAATGGCAATTAGCATCCCAGCTCACTGAAAAGCTCAATACACTTACCTTCAGCATGTCTTCTAGTATTCTGATGATTCTCTTCGTTTGGCCATCAGTTTGTGGATGAAAAGCTGTACTAAACTGTAATTGCGTACCCATAGATTCTTGGAAACCCCTCCAAAATCTAGAGGTAAATCTAGAATCTCTATCTGATACAATACCCAAAGGTATTCCATATAATTTTACTATTTCTGCTACATACAACTCAGCCAACTTTTCTGGACTCTAAGTAGTTTTAATAGGAAAAAAATGTGAAGACTTAGAAAGTTTATCCACTATAACCCATACAACGTCATATACCTTCTGGGTATGAGGAAAACCAGAGACAAAATCCATACTCACACTTTCCCATGGCCACTCAGGTATTGGAAAAGGTTGTAATAAACATGTTGGATGTCTATTCTTAGCCTTCTCCTGTTGACAAATCAAATATCTAGAAATATATTCTGCTACATCATTCTTCATCCCTGACCACCAACAATTTTGTCTCAACCCCCTGTACATCTTATTATTACCTGGGTGCATGGAATATCCAGAATCATGAGCCTCTTTTAGTATCTCCTTTCTCATCTCCACATCATTGGGAACACAAACTCTATGCCCCAATACTACTATACCATCTTCTCTAATTCTAAACTTGATTAACTTCCCACTTAACACTTCCCGTTTGATCTTCTCTATCCCCTCATCTCTACCCTGTATCTGTAATAAACAATCAATAAAAGAAGATTGTGTCACCATATTTGCCATTAATACTCCTCTATCATTGACACTCAACTGCATACTCGTTCTTCTTAATTCTATCATCACGTAAGTATTATGACTCCAAATAGCAGCTAATCTCCCTGTAGCCTGTTGTAGCGATTATCTACCTAAATAAATAAGCAAATAACCGAACTTGTTTTACTTGCAAGTGCACAAGATCAATAGCAATAGTGGCATAGTGTGCAAGTGTGAGATCATTTCCACAGGGATTGGTGAATTTCGATTTAGAATTAATTTCACAAAGTAAAAATAGATGGAAATAAATGTTGAGTCTAGATTAATAATAATGATAAAGGCGTAGGGACTTGGTATCTACCACTAATCATGCTACCCCAACAAAACAATATGCCAATGTTCTACTCATGCTATGAAAATCGTAGAAAATTATTATGTGAGAAGAAATATTAGTAGAAAAATGAGTTGATTTAATAATAAAAGTAAGAAGTGAAATTCTTGATGAGCTATGGTTGAGATTTTGATATGAATTTTTTAGGAGATAAATTTTAGTAGATCTTAACAATCTTTGATGGATGATTTGATGAGATTTTGGGTGAAATTTAGTGAATTTTGACAAATTTTAATGGAGGATTTGATGTGATTTGGGATGAGAGAGTCTTAGTGGAAAATTTTATATAAATTTGAGAATGATCAAGAATACCAATTTAGTTGTTTTTATGTTACTGATCATATTTTCATTTAATATCATTGTTTTTATTCATATGTATTAAATGAGAAAGAAAAGAATCGGGAAGGCAGCCAGTCTAATGAAAATGAAAGAACCGGGAAGGCAACCAGTCTAATTGAAAAACTGTAACAGCCGGTATATGCTGGAAATAAATTCCGTGACAGCTGGATAAGCTGTAAAGAGCCGAAAATACAGTCAGTCTTATGAGAATGAAAGAACCGGGAAGGTAGTCGGTCTAAATAAAAATAAAAGAACCGGGAGGGCAGTCGGTCTAAGATAATAACAACCTGTCGACAGGTGGGAAGACGTTCCCATCATAATCATTCATGCATTTGCATCTGTTTTAATTATTGCTGCATTATTGAAATGTTGAGGTGTGATGTATTATCGTAAATATAATTATAGATGATTGAATCTCATAGAAAGAGACAGTTATGGTGATAAGAACCATCTAAATGATGGACTTTATGATGTGAACCTCATTACGAGGTAATTATGAGATAATTGATGGTCATAAGGTAGACCAATGATTGAGAAGAAGATATTGATAGAGAATGAATCTTATGTCATGTGTAACGATAGTAGAAAGTTTTCATCAGGTTATGTGAAAAATAAAAGATTAAATATTAAAGGACTATTTATGGAATTTGGAATACTTTTAGTAAATTTAATTCACTGAGCTTATGAAGCTCACTCCTCATTGTACAATGATTTTCAGGTAGCAAGCTTGGCAAATAATTTGGTGAGTTGAGGTTCAGAAGAAATCATTTTCTGTAAGCCGCGTACGTGTCATCATCCTCAGACTAATGAGAAAATAAAAATGAAAAATTTATTTGTAAATCTTAATGCATTTTACGTTGTATAGAATGCTTAAAGATCGAATTGATGTAAAGTTCTTTTGGTGATATTTATTTTTATTGTTGCATATATGTGTCATGTTGGGATTCTCAAAATATGATGACACTGTTTCGGGGTGGCCAACCCGGGATGGGTCGTTACAATTTTGGTATCTGAGCATTAGGTTTTATGATTCTGTAGACTGTATAAAAAGTAAGAAAGTGAAAGGTTAAAATAAATAATATTTTAATGAACAGTCTGAGGATGTCACGTGGACGCGCTAGATCTAGAATTAGAGTTTTTGAATTAAAAAGGGCGTGGTAGGCCCCTAATATTTTTGACAAGTTGAGGTTAAGTCTGAATCTGTAGTTCCTAGAAGGTAACGTGTTGATAGTATGATTCATATTAGTAAAATAAATGATATTATTAAAGGTATGAGAGAATCTGAGGTTGAAAAGTGAAGGTAATAGATGATAGAGTTGATAGCTTATAGCATTGACTTGATGAACATGTTAGAGCAGTGCCTGAGGTTGTTAATCCAGTAATGGTAAATGTTCAAAGGGGAAAAGTGAGTTTACACATGAAATGCAGAAAGATTATTTTGTTAGATATATTAAGTTGAATGCCTTGTTGTTTAAATGATCTAGGAATCCTTTTATGCCTGAGTTTCGGGAGAAACATGTTGAGAGATTATTTGGTATTTTACTAGTAACTGACAGACAGATGGTTGCCTTTGCTTCATTTGAGTTAGAATGAAAAGTTTTGGAATGGTGGGAGGATATTCTTCTCAGGGTAAGTGCAAATGTTGTTAGACTCTTAACCTGGAATAGGTTTAAGGAGGTTTTCTTTGATAAATACTTTTCTTAGATCTTTAGAGCCCAACAAGATAGAGTTTTATTTATTTGAGGCATATGAATTATGTCAGATTGGTGGATATATCATTTTAGATTAAGAGAAATGTGATGGAGTTTAAGGAAAGAGAAAAAAATGGTTAAAGAGGCTTAGACATAAAGGTTATAGAGGTAGTGGTAGTATGAGTGTACAGGGTGAGAGATCACCTCAAATGGGGCATTCCTTGTTACAAGAAACTGAAGTACAGAGTCAGAGGAAAGCAGAATCTATTACTTCTGTAACTCAGAATATTATTGGTGGGACCCTTAGATTTGGGAGACAGGTTATGAGAATTGGGAGTCGTGGCAGAGGAAGTAAGTAGGCCACCAAGGGGAAGTGGTAATCTGACATAGGATTGGAAGACAGAAGTTTGTTACAGATATATTCAGATGAGATATTTATTTCAGAATTGTCAAAATTTGAAATGCTTTATGTGTGGAGAAGGTGGACATGTCAATGTTGGTTGACCTTGATGCAACCCATTCTTTTGCATCAAGTATTTATATGAAGTTTATTGAAGTATGTATTAGTTCTTGGGTGCGAAATATTTATGTGATAATCATAAATGCTTATAAAGGTTGTCTGATTCGTATCAGTAATAGAAAAATCTAAAGCGGATTTATTATCTTTGAATATATATATAATTTCATTTAATGTTGAAAATGAATTGATTGTCGATGTATTACACTTGGGTTGATTGTTCCAGAAAGAAGATAGTGTTCAAAATATGGACATAAGAAGTTTAACTTTTAGAGAGAACATAAAATACTCTCAAACTATCTTATTTTGCTCCGACCACTAGGAGATGGTTGAAGAAGGATTGTGAGAAGTAATTGACATACATAACGGATCCTAGAAAGGAAAATAGGAAGTTAGAATAAATCTTAGTGGTGAAAGATTATTCTAATATAATTTCTTGATGAGTTGCTTAGGTTGTCTCTAAGTAGGGAGATTAAATTTTTTATTGATGTGATACCAGGATTATCACATATATTTAATAGCACCCTAAAGAGTGGCAACCATTGGATTAAGAGAGTTGAAAGTTTAAGAGTTGTTAGATAAACAATTTATTCAATTTAAGGTGCTGCTAGGAAGAGCCCATGTAATGGCTGTGAAGAAAGAAAGATGGAACGATGAAATTGTGTACAAGCTACAAATAGTTGAATAAGAACAAAGATCTTTTACTCAAGATAAATAAATTGTTTGAGTAGTACAAGGAGTGAAAGTATTTTCTAAGATATATTTGAGATTAGGTTATCACCCATTTGATAATAAAAGAATGAGACGTGTCAAAGACTGCTTTTATGACACGTTATGGTTATAAGTTTCTGGTGATACCATTTGGGTTGACTAATGTTCCAGAAACGTTCATGGACTTGATGAATAGAGTGTTTAAAATATTTCTTAACAAATTTATGGTTGTATTTGATTTCCGGATATATTCTAAGGAGGAAGAATAATATGTGAAACATTAGACAGTGTGTTGGAGGTTCTGAGGAAATAAAAAATTATATGCAAAGTTTTTCTAAGAGTGAGTGTTAACTGAATGAAATAATTTTCTTGGAACATATAATATTGAGAAATGGCATAACAGATGATCTATAAATGGTAGAGGCAATGTTAAGATGGGAGAGACCAACTAATGTGACTGAGATTAGAATCTTCTTGAGGTTAGTTGGTTATTATAGAAGATTCTTTCAAATTTTTTTATTGTAATGCAGTTGAATAGACTGACCAGGAAAAATGTGAGATTGTATGGTGAGCGAAGTGTGAGAAAAATTTCCAATCACTAAAGGAGATATTGACTATAGCTCCAGCATTGGTGCTTTCCTTCTGGTGATGAAAGATTTGTGGTGTATAATGATATGTCATATCAATGATTGAGATATGTGTAACATAGAAAAGTTGTGGGCTATACTTCTAGGCAATTGAAGATTCATGATAGAAATTACCATACTCATGAATTAGAGTTAGCTGTTATAGTATTACTTTAAAGATTGAAGACATTATCTGTATGGTGCCACTTGCGAGATATTCATGGGTTATAAGAGTTGGACATGCTTATCTACCAAAAGAGAGTTGAATTCGAGGTAAAGATGGTAGATGAAGTTAATTAGTAACGATGATTGTACAATTCACTATCATCTAGAAAATGTGAAAGTGATAGTTGATACATTGAGTATAAAGTCTACAAGAAAGTTAACTGCTAGTGGGAGCTCTGATGTGAAATTGATGAGGGATTTAGAGAAATGAGAATAAAGTTGAATATCAGTGGTAGAAGATCATAAATAAATAAAATAGTTGTACAGTCATCCATAGTAAAATGCTTTAGAGATGCAATGTATAGATGAAAAGATAGAAAAGATTAAGTATTGAATGCTTACTAGAAAACAATATAAGTTAAAAATTTAAAATGATGGTATCCTGGATAGAAATAGTGTTTCTAATAACGTAGAGTTGAGAAAAGAGATAAGGAGGGAGGCACATAATGATGTAGATTTGATGCAATCAAGTAACAATAAGATGTATACATGATTGAGATAGAATTTTCTGATGGTCAGGATTTAAGAGGGATGTAGCTGATAGAAAGAATTATTAGAGTATTAGAATATATATTAAGGGCAAAGGTGATGAGTTTCTCAGTAAGTTAAGATGCTTACATGTCATCAATTGAAATTGCTGATAATAATCAGTAACAAACTAATATTGGGTTGGCACCGATTGAGGCACTGTATGGTCGGAGGTGTAGAATTCCTTTATATTGGGAAGAAATGGAAGAGAAAAATATATCTGGTCTATCAATTATTGAGCTACCAATTGAGAGGATCAAATTTGTTAGAGAGAACTGTAAAGAAGCCTAGAGTAGACCTCTTGAGTCTCAAGTAGGTGATTGGGTGTATAGAAAATATCTCAATGAAAAGGTGCATTAAGATTTAAATAGAAAATGAAAGTTGAATCCGAGGTATGTGGAATCCTATGAGGTTGTTGAAGTTGGATTAGTTGTGAGTAACCTGGATTTGCCTCCAGAATTTAGAACATTTATATAATGTATTACATGTTTCACTTTTAAGAAAGTGGTTACATGATATTTGGAGCTAAGCTATAGAAATTCAGAAATATTGGGCTTATATACAAGTACCAGAGAAATTTTAGACAAAAAGAGCAAGTTATGTGTAATAGAATAATTTTACTAGTTTAAAGTTCGGTGGCGAAATAAAGATGTTAAAGAGATTTCATGAAAGCATAAGACAAGTATAAAGAAGTATTATTTATATTTGTATCTGAAGTAAAGTCAAGAAATTTCAAGGACAAAATTTTTGTAAGGTAGGTAGAATTGTAATACCCGTATTTATGAAGTAAAGGTAAAGAAGTAATTTAATAAATATGGTATGAAATTAAAATATTTTACGCAAAGGATTTAGTATTGAACAAAATAATTCCTTAAAAAAAAAAAATTCTGGGATGTGGACGTCATTAAAGGATTTTTGGGACGTGGACGTCATTAAAAAAAATTATTATTAAAAAAAATTATATATTAAATTATTATTTTTTTCAAAAAAAAAAACCAAAAGGTTAAAAAGTGTGGGCAGCAGGTATTACACCTGCTGCCAATATTAAGTGAGGCATTTATAATGCCTCAACCGTCTCAAAAACGTGGAGACCTTTGGGGACGGGGGCTACTGAAGTTTCAGCCCAAATTTCGTGTATATATATCAGATGTGAGAGCAAAAAATTTCACTCAACATGTTTCATTAGTTTCTCTTTCAAATTTCTCTGTTTCCTTAAACACTTGGGAACCCAAAGTAAAGTTAAAAGAGCAAGATTTTAAAGGAGTTTACTGCGGAATTTCATAGAGAATCTGGAATACCTATCAAAAAAGTATAAGGTAATAATGTAGTGTTTATTTTTGGATTTTTAAGCATTTATGAAATTTCTCCAAATTCAAGTGAGAATTTTCAAAGTGTGGTTTATATCAGATTGAAGAATAAATTAGAAAATTTATATAAATATGATGTCAGGTGTTGATGATCTACAACTAGGGGAATTTTTGAGAGAAACGGGAAAGGCAAAGAGGTGATCCACGGGTAGCTTTAAGAGCTACGTGGTGAGTTGGATTTACTTTAAGTAGTCTAAGTAAAAATCAATTATTTGGTGATAATATTAAATTTAATTGTTAAAGTATGATTGGGTGGTAGATAAATCTTTGAGTGGATAGATTTGTTATAAATGTTGGAATCGTAGAAAATTATTATGTGAGAAGAAATATTAGTAGAAAAATGAGTTGATTTAATAATAAAAGTAAGAAGTGAAATTCTTGATGAGCTATGGTTGAGATTTTGATATGAATTTTTGAGGAGATAATTTTAGTAGATCTTAACAATCTTTGATGGATGATTTGATGAGATTTGGGGTGAAATTTAGTGAATCTTGACAAATTTTAATGGAGGATTTGATGTGATTTAGGATGAGAGAGTCTTAATGGAAAATTTTATATAAATTTGAGAATGATCAAGAATGCCAATTTAATTGTTTTAAAATTTTGTTGTTTTTATGTTATTGATCATATGTTCATTTGATATCATTGTTTTTATGCATATGCATTAAATGAGAAAGAAAAAAACTGGGAAGGCAGCCGGTCTAATGAAAATGAAAGAACCGGGAAGGCAACCGGTCTAATTGAAAAACCATGACAACCGTTATATGCTGGAAATAAATTCCGTGACAGTCAGGATAAGCTGTAAAGAGCCGAGAAGGCAGCAGGTCTTATGAGAATGAGAGAACCGGGAAGGCAGTCGGTCTGAATAAAAATAAAAGAACCGGGAGGGCAGCCGGTCTAAGATAATAACAACCTATCGACAGGTTGGAAGACGTTCCCATCATATTCATTCATGCATTTCCATCTGTTTTAATTATTGCTCCATTATTGAAATGTTGAGGTGTGATGTATTATCGTGAATATAATTATAGATGATTGAATCTCATAGAAAGAGACAGTTATGGTGAGAAGAACCATCTAAATGATGGACTTTATGATGTGAACCTCATTATGAGGTAATTATGAGATAATTGATGGTCTTAAGGTGGACCAATGATTGAGAAGAAGATATTGATAGAGAATGAATCTTATGTCATGTGTAATGATAGTAGAAAGTTTTCATCAGGTTATATGAAAAATAAAATATTAAATATTAAAGGACTATTTATGGAATTTGGAATACTTTTAGTAAATTTAATTCACTGAGCTTATAAAGCTCACTCCTCATTGTACAATGATTTTCAGGTAGCAAGCTTGGCAAATAATTTGGTGAGTTGAGGTTCAGAAGAAATCATTTTCTGTAAGCCGCGTACGTGTCATCATCCTCAGACTAATGAGAAAATAAAAGTGAAAAATTTATTTGTAAATCTTCATGCATTTTACGTTGTATAGAATGCTTAAATATCGGATTGATGTAAAGTTCTTTTGGTGATATTTATTTTTATTGTTGCATATGTGTGTCGTGCTGGGATTCTCAAAATGTGATGACATCGTTTCGGGGTGGCTAACCCGGGATGAGTCGTTACAATTAGGTTTGGCAATTTCGACATAGAACCCTTGTTTCATAGACTATGATGGAAACCTTTTGTGAAAATCAACGAAAAATGCTATCCTAGACTTATCCACCAGTTTTATGCCAACATAGTTCAACCCAATCCTGACATACCTGGGTTCTTAACCATGATTATGGGAAAAAAGTTTACTGTGTTAGTAAGTCTTTTGGTAAAACTCATGAAATTACCTACTGAAGGTATCAAATGGATAAGGGATGGTCTGCTTCTCGACTTTGACTATGAAAATGCATGTGGAGTTGTCAAGGGAGACCCAAACTATGTTTATGGCATCTAAAACTACAACACCTATCCAGACCTGCCTTTACACTCTAGGATTCTAAATCTTATAGTCAATTGGACTTTTAATCCAAGGCTAAGTAGTAGGAACAACCCATCTAAACTGGACATTGTCCTGATTTACTGTCTTAAGACGGGCACTCCCTACAACCTATACTTTCCTTATGATTAATTTGATAGTAGGTGGTGGGAACAACACTGGGTTTCTACCATATAGCATGCTCATAACTCTTATCCTGAAACATTTCGAGATTTCATTTCCTAAAAATGAATCTAAGGATATTAACATGTCAGATGTTATTAATGTATCTTCTATTAAAAAGATGAGATGTACTATCAAGGATAACTTTGTAGTTTCCAAGCCTGGCTGAAATATTTGCATTTCGAATGAGGATGAGCTAGATGAAGAGGCAAAAGACGAACATGATGTTCCCAGGGGTCTTCGACAACCTGTCAGAGGTTAGGAAAGCGTAGCTGGTGCTGATTCATATGCTGACATCTTCGGGCATTGACTGGTCTCTAAGTCACCCTGAACAACATACAAGAAGCTACTAACATGAAGCTTGATAAAATTTGAGTGGGGATGACTTCGATTTATGATGATTTCGCAAACTTCAGTACTGAAGCCTAATGACAGCATGCTCAGCTTCAAGATTAGAGAACTCAGATTCAAGATCAACTTTGTCGCTTTGGTTCTCCTCTTCCTTCTTCTCCTTATTACGATTGAAAGTGTTGATTTCTTTCATCTATCTTTTTATATCTATGAATCTACAGAACTATTTGCAAGTTATATTTCCTTTACCTTCATGCATATTTAGTTTTTCATACTTTTATAGGATATTTGGCTTATGAGAGCCTTGAATTTTTAGGTATCTTTTGCTAGGCTCATAAGAGCCTTAGCTTTATGTATGGATGCTTACTTTTAGCTCATGGGAGCATTATCTTTATATGGTGGATGTTTGCCTATTATTTTCTCTATGCTTTCATTTGAACATAAATAACCATATTTCTGATTCGTCCCGGGAGAGCTTAACTCTCAGTTTTGACTTAAATTTTCATATATAGATTTCTATTGTCCTTATCTTTCTATCTATGGAATAGAATTTTATTTTTCTGTATTTTAGACTCGCTTTTCTACTATTTGTAAAAACGGGGAGAAAAAGGAGAAAATATGCAAAAAATGTGTTGTATGCTTGCTCCTTTAAGTATTTTAAGTGATTTAAAATAATTTATAACTGCCTATGTTGCTAGTTGGGTTGCTTTTTAAAAAATGTAGGAGTTTTTTTTTTTTATCATAAAAACCAAGGAGACTCTGTCTGTTTTTCAATAAAAACCAAACACTTAGATTTTAAAACAGTTTTTCTCCTTATGGTTTTGTCATCATAAAAAATGGGGAGATTGTTGACCCTTATTTGATTTTAACGATAACAAAAAAATATTAAATTGTGTTAACCAATTTATCTAAGTGCTCAAAGTTGCAAAGAATGTTCCTCAAAAGACAACCAATTAAACACTCAACCTTAGAAGAAGTTGAAGATCAAAATTAGGTACTAAGATAGTAATTTAAATGATGTAACTCTCTTACTCAAGTATATAGCTTACTATATGGCTCATTTTTATTTTAAAGTATTTTCAAAAAAATGATTTTGACTAGATTTGTTTTTTATAAAACAAAATGAAAACAAATAAAACTCTGTTTCAAGTCATCCAGTTGACTGAAAGAAGGACAAAAAGTCTGTCCTTTTTCACCTAGTCGACTGAATGAAATAGTTGATACAAAAATTTGAATTTCAAATAGTATCCAGTAGACTAGATAGTCGAAATAACGGAAAATTTTCAAAATCTGAAGTGGTTTAGAGCATTAAATGCTCTAAACCCCTCCTAAACGTATTTTGGTGTGAGTAACAACTAGTAGGCATTTAAACTATAAAATTCCATCATAAATGAGGAAAGATAACAACTCTTGAGCATCAAATCTTCTTCTTCTCATTTATTTCTCTCAAAACTCTCCAAAAATCTTTTTGAGCCATTCTTAAAAACTTTGAACTTTTAAGAGAAATAATTTCTTCTTCGTAAGAGAATTAAATGCAAAGTCCTTCTTGTTCTTGAATCATAAATTTTCAATCATTTTAAAGAGAAAGAGTTGGTGTAACTTTTAGAGTGTTTAGGTGTAAAACACTTCTTATAAAGACTTCCTTAATCGGAAGAGATTGTGTATGGTTTGGGCAACACCCATGAAGTTGCTCGAGTTATTAATGTATTACTTCAAGTAGGTTTCTTGAAGAGAGTGGATGTAGGGTTAGAGAAATCCAATATTGTCGAACCACTATAAATAACATTTGCACATTCTCTTCTTTATCTCTTTACTTTCAGCTCTATTATACTTGATGATCATGATTGTGCTTGAAAAGTATTTAAAATTTGTTTATTGTGCAAAAAAATTTAAATAGCCAATTCACCCCCTCACGGGTTTGCATCTTGGTCTACACCCACCAACCAAACAGGCCCTAAGGCCATGGGAAACTAAATCAAATGTCTAAAGATTTATTTAAAATGACTATATCTGGATATTTTTCTTAATAGTCAAAAGATCAATAGAATTTAGTTGTTTCAAAACTTCTTATATCGAAAATACTGGTTGAGGTTATTTGGTGTCACTCAGTAACTGCTTAAGAGAGTTTATTATATGGTTTCTGTTTTTTATAAGCAAAAACTAAATCAAACATCTTTAAAAAAATATAATTTATAAAAAAATTAAAAACTATTTTAATGGTTATGGTTATGGTTCTTGATTTTTAAATATGTCAGTTAACCACTTAACCTAACCATATTAAAATTATATATATAATTTATAGTTATATATAATTATATATATTTGATAAATATATAATATATATCTAATTACAATTTTATCCTTATAAATTATAAACTTATATGTTTTAAAATCAAAGGTATAATTGTAAAATAACTTATAAGTAAAAACCCTAAAATCAGAAGTCAATAACCTAGCCCTACCTCTCCTCATTCTCTTTGACTATTTCTCTAATCTCTCTCTGGAACCTTACCTTATTGGTGTGCAACCAATAAGGTAGAAACTCCTCCACCCTCCAGCCCTCAACTATAGTGTTCCTTACTTCCCTTCTGTCTTGATTCTTGGGTTCTTTCTCTATGAAAGAAAGTAAGGAACCCTCCCGCCTCCATAGTCCATACAACACCACTAACCACCACCACCCTTCAATTTCAGGCATCGTGATCCATTTCCTTTCACCCTCATCACGTCGAACTAAGGATTTAAAGGTAAGATAGATTTTATTTGATTTCTCTATCCTCTGTATGGGTATTTCTGTATACCTTCAAGAAAGTATTTCTCTCTGTATTTTCTCTATTTCTAATTGTTTGGGTCTTTATTTGTTCTTTATTCATCGTATCTTTGGTGCTCTATGTTTCTAACTCTTTGGGTCTCTACTTTCTGTATTGTATTGAATTATACTTTCTTTGTATATGACTGTAGGTGTATTTGGTGTTTAAATGTTTAATATGTTATCATTGTATTTCTTTAGATCAAAATTTGTTAGTATCTCAAGCTTGCAATTAATACTTCTTAAGACCTGCTTTGTTGAAGGTTTCTTCTTGTTAATTATGGATGACTATGAGAGCATTTGTCATTGTGATACTAAAGTAGAATTCTGGTTTGTTAGGTGATTAGTGGTTCTATTTTCATCAGTGGCTAATCTGATTTGAATAGTAATGTTGAAAATGAAAATGGTCTAGTTTACTCATTTATGGAATTATGGTTTTCTATGTGTAGAAGTAAAACATTTTGTGTACTTTTTTTCCTTGGGTTTTGGTGTGGGAGTCCCAGCCTTATCTTACAATCCCTTTTCTTTTTGGTTTTGGGTTTTATTATACCATTTGAATTGTAATGATGCTAATTAATAATATTAACCTTTGCTTTTAAAAAAAGAAAGAAAACAAAACAAATGATCAAATCTCTTTAAAATAAGGGTGATTCTTTAATGATATTTTATTCGATCAAATACGCATTGAAGAAAATAATATTCTAATAATTATTTCTGGGTAATGGTCAATATTAACTTGACAATCCAACAACACCTTAAAGGAGCAAAGGAGTATTATTTCGTTTTTGTTTACTTTCTTATTTATGTTTTTCATCTTTTTCTTTCTTACTAGATGGAGTCTGATGGGCCACGACGATCTGAAAGGGGCCATAAGCTGAATCCCAAATATTTAGGATAAGCTAGGACATGAAAGACCGTTGCATGCAGCATGTATGCAACGTAGACAATGGACGGGGCCATTAAACACGTTAAGAACAATGTAGGAGGGACTGGGTCGTAGCAGTCGAGAGTTTTACGTGCAAATGGGTCTTCAGTTGCGAATGGGTCCTCAGTAGTTGCGAATTTTACATCACTTTTATTTCATGCAGTTATGCTCTATTTTACGTGGGTTTGCATGTGCTGTTGTTAGTTTCTAGTTTCCCTTTTGTTTCGGTTTGATTGTACATGGCTTTTCTTATTTAAGTAGCCAAAAGTTATCAATGAGAAATCAAGAAATCATTTTTTATGTAAACCGTGCGGTACTTTCTCACCCGAAGAGAAAACAAATCACTTATCATTTGTAATATCTTTTATTGGGACCTATCATTGGTATCAGAGCCAGGTTACTTATGGGAACCAATAAGGAACGTATTGAGCAGTTGGAGGCAAGGCTCAGTGGAGTGCAAGATGGGCTACACAGGATGGAGCTCGGCATGGCGGTCAGGCTTCGTCATTTGGAAAAAACTTTTAACCGTCTCTCTGATGTATTGCACGCAAACCAGGAGCCTCCAAACTACGGTAACCAACAAAGTGAAGGCCACAACGGGGGTCGGCATGTTGTATCCTCCAAAACAGCGAAGCTTGAATTTCAATTTTCAGGAGATAATCCGACGGAGTGGTTCAATCGTGTGAACCAATTTTTTGAATTTCTGAATACTCCTGAAGCCCATAAAGTTTCTTTAGCCTTCTACTGCTTGAAAAAAGAGGCCAACCAGTGGTGGCAGTGGATCTATAGGACGTTCCAAGAAGAAGGACGCGCTCTATCATGGGCAAATTTTGAAGACGAACTCTGGGCTCGCTTTGAGCCTTCGGAGTGCGAAGATTTTGATGAAACACTTTCAAGGATAAGGTATGATGGTTCTTTGCGTGATTGTCAGCGGGAATTTGAGTGCTTGGGCAATCGAGTACGAGGTTGGATGCAGAGGGCTCTTGTAGGAACATTTATGGGTGGCTTAAAAATGGACATTTCGAATGGTATCCGAATGTTTAAGCCACAATCCTTGAAGGAAGCCATCGGCTTAGCACGGATGAAAGATGATCAATTTACCAGACAAAGGAGGTTTGTCAGACCAGTACCATCGATGCGAGCTCCCCTAGCCCTTCCCCCGCCAATCGAGCAGCACCATCAACCCCTGCAAATCCTGTTCGGCGACTCACCTAGGAGGAAATTCAACAGAGGAGAGCCCATAATTTATGTTTTAATTATAATGACTGTTTTACTACAGGGCACAAATGTCAAGGGTCGCAGATACTCATGCTGGAGGGTTACAATGGCAGCGACACTCTTTTATGTGACAATGACATCAAAGAACAACCAGCCAAAGAGAATTATGAGGAGCATGCCGAACCAAAAATTATGTTGCATGCATTAACAGGATGGACCGCCCCAAGACCATGCAGATAGCTACCAGAATCGGTTCCCACGACGTCATTATATTGATTGATAGCGGGTCGACTCACAATTTTATTAGTGAGCGTATGGCCAACCTGCTGCGATTACCGGTGGTGCCAATGGAAACCTTCATAGTTCAAGTTGCCAATGGAGAAAATCTTAGATGCCAAGGGCGGTTTGAAGAGGTACAACTGGATCTACAGAGAACTCTTTTTTCCTTAACTCTTTACTCCTTACCTCTCACAGGGTTGAACGTAGTGCTTGGGATTCAATGGCTCGAGCTACTTGGCTCCGTGGTTTGCGACTAGAAATAGTTGACCATGGAATTTTTGAGGGAGAACCAGACCAGGAGATTGATAGGCATTGATGGGCAAGACATCCGAGCGGCATCACTCAAAGAGCTATCCAAGGAAATTCACCCTAGCCAGGCGCTATTTGCATTATGCTTCCAAGTCACCCAAAAGGAACCACAAGAGAATATTCATCTGAACATGCATGAGATATTACAGGAATTCTCTTATTTGTTCACAGAGCCCTCAAGCTTACCACCAACATGGGAGGCTGATCACAACATCATTCTTAAAGAAGGAACCGAGTTAATTAATGTTCGGCTTTACTGGTACGCGCATTATCAAAAGAACGAGATTGAGAAACAGGTCCAAGATATGCTAAGATCAAGGCTTGTTCGACCCAGCACTAGCCCTTTATCATCACCCGTTTTTCTAGTGAAGAAGAAAGACATGAACTGGCGTTTTTGCACAGATTATCGCGCGCTCAATGCTGCAACCATTAAAGACCGATTTTCGATCCCCATAGTTGATGATATGTTAGACAAGCTCTACAGTGCTTCCTACTTTACCAAGCTAGATATGAGGGTGGGGTACCATCAGGTACGAATAAATCCACATGATATCCATAAAACTACTTTCCAAACACATAATGGATATTATGAATACTTGGTTATGCCATTTGGCCTATGTGATGCACCTTCTACATTCCAAGCTATCATGAACTCTATCTTTCGTCATCATCATCACAAATTCATATTAGTTTTCTTTGATGACATTTTGATTTATAGTTCTGATTGGGACAAGCATTTAGTGCATGTAAGGCAGACCTTTGAAATATTGAGGCAGCACCAATTCTTTGTCAAAGCTACCAAGTCTGTATTTGGGCAACAAGAATTGGAGTACTTGGGGCACATTATCAATTACCAGGGCGTAAAGGTGGACGAAAGTAAGATTGCTGCTATGGTAGCTTGGCCTCAGCCTACTAACATTTCGAAACTACATGGCTTTTTAGGTTTGACAGGATATTACCGGAAGTTCATCCAGAATTATGGCATTATAGCTCGACCACTCACCAATCTTCTAAAAAAATGCTAATTCGGATGGCATGAGAAAGTTGAAGCCGCCTTCCTTGATCTCAAACAGTCTATGACAACCACTCTTACATTGGCCATGCCTAACTTCAACGATGCCTTCACTATCGAAACGGATGCATCCAGGGAAGGAATTGGAGCGGTCTTGTCCCAGCAAGGCAAACCAGTGGCGTACATGAGTCGAGTTCTTGGAGTGACCAAGAAATCTTGGTCGACATATGCTAAGGAGATATTGGCTATCGTAGAAGCCATACACATATGGTGGCCTTACCTTCTAGGCCAAAAATTCTATATTCAGACCGATCAACGTAGTCTCAAGTATTTCCTGGAACAAAGAATAGCAACCCCGGAGCAACAAAAATGGGTTGCTAAGCTCTTGGGCTATGACTACGAAATTATTTACTGACCAGGTCATGAAAACTCTGCAGTCGATGCCCTCTCAAATAAGCAAGGTAGTCCAATTCTTCACCATATTTTCCTTCCGCAGGTTATGGGAAGAAATTAAAAAACTTCAAAGGAGGACCAGTACATTCAGTCAATGGGCTGTGCAGCCACGAAACAACCTGAGGGATCATATACATGGCATCAAGGGATACTACTATACAAAGAGAGGGCCGTCATTCCGGACGATGCACCCTTAAGGGCTAAGCTGTTACACGAAATGCATGACACCAAGGTAAGGGGTCATTCGAGCGTTTATGTACGTTTAAGAAGTTGGGACAGCGGTTTTATTGGCCTGGGATACATAGAGTAGTGCAAAACTATGTCAAAGGGTGCGAGGTATGCTAGAAGATAAAGGCCGAGACATTGGCTCCAGTTGGGCTTCTTCAACCACTGCCAATCTCGTGCCAATTATGGGACGACCTCACCTTAGAGTTTATTGAGGGATTACCAGTTTTGCAAGGAAGGGACACCATCATGGTAGTCGACAAGTTTAGTAAGTCTGCATATTTTTTTGCTTTAAGCCATCCCTTTACTGCAAAAAATGTGGCAGAAAAATTTGTGGAAGGCATCATCAAGCTTCACAGGATGCCCAAGTCCATTATTAGTGATCGGGACCCAATCTTCATCAGCAACTTCTGGAAAGAATTTTTCAAGATGTCGGGCACCAAACTATAGCTCACTTCCGCATACCACCCACAGACGGATGGCCAGACGGAAGTCATCAATCGCTGCGTCGAATAGTATTTTCGATGTTTCGTTCATCAGTGGCCACGGAAATGGTACTGCCACCTACCTTGGACTGAATATTGGTAATATACCATATTTCGACAGGGATGACCATTTTTCAGGCGCTATATGGAAGACTGTCACCCTCCATTCTGAGGTACAATGAAGTACTGTCACTGGTACACGAAGTTAACCAACAACTCATGAATCGAGATAAACTGCTACGACAACTGAAGGCCAACTTAGAAAGATCGTTGAATAGAATGAAGCAGATGGCAGATCAAAAGAGAATGGATATTTCTTTCGACATCGGCGAATGGGTACTTTTGAAGCTGCATCCATACCACCAGCAAACGGTCTTCAAACGGGTCCATCAGAAACTAGCTAACTGTTTTTATGGACCCTACCAGATTCTAGAAAAGATCGAACCTGTTGCATACAAGTTACAGCTACCAGAAGGGGTACGCGTTCACCTAGTGTTTCACGTGTCATTGCTTAAACGATACCAGGACAACGGGGGCTTTACTGAGACAAAACAAGCCGAGTTACCACCATTCCCCGACGAAGGGGTAGTCATATTGGAGCCTCAAAATATTTTAGACTACTGTTGGATCAAGCAAGGAACCCAACACGTCGAAGAAAGCTTAGTGCAATGGAAGCATCTTCTAACCGAGGAGGCAACATGGGAGACAACAAACAAGCTACAGGAGATGTTTCTGAATATGGACCTTGAGAACAAGGATCCACTTGATGGGGGAGGTATTGATAGGCCAAGACGATCTGAGAGGGGTCATAAGCCGAATCCCAAATATTTGGGATAAGCTGAGACGTGAAAGACCGTTGCATGTAGCATACATGCAACGTAGACAGTGGACGGGGCCATTAAACACGTGAAGAACAATGCAGGAGGGACTAGGTCATAGCAGTCGAGAGTTTTATGTGCAAATAGGTCTTCAGTTGCAAATGGCTCCTCAGTAGTTGCAAATTTTACGTCACTTTTATTTCATTCAGTTATGCTTTGTTTTACATGTGTTTGCACGTCACTTTTATTTCATGCAATTATGCTTTGTTTTACGTGGGTTTGCATGTGCTGTTGTTAGTTTATAGTTTCCCTTTTGTTTTGCTTTGCTTGTATAGGGCTTTGCTTATTTAAGTAGCCAAAAGTTATCAATGAAAAATCAATAAATCATTTTTTTATCTAAACCGTACAGTACTTTCTCACCCAAAGAGAAAATAATTCACTTATCATTTGTAATATCTTTTATTGGGAACTATCAGAGTCCATGGGAGATAACACTAAAAATACGGTTGAAAGTTCATACAACCATATTAATTTGACTCCAAGTCTTTCTCCTACTCCACCTCCTTAAGAATCATCTGCATCAGAAAACCCACATGCATCTAAAAAACAACTTCTATCAAAGGTGATTGATTCTAAGAAAAGATCTTGGGTATTGGATCATTTTGCTTTATTGAATGAAAATGATGAAGAAGCCTCGTGTAGATTTTATGGAAAGTTATTTCTTGTAAAAAAAAAGGAGCTGGTACATGTGGAACGATTAACCACTTGAAAAAATGCATTGAACTAAATACTTGTGATGATAAAAAGACAGAAAACTTTCAATTATAAACCAATAGAAAATGTTAAGTCTCGTGTACCTGGTAGTAGTACCACATAAACACTTAGCATTTGGAAGTTTGAACAAGAGGCTTATAAGAAAGCATTTGTAAGGATGATTATTAAGGATGAGTTACCTTTTAGGCATGTGGAGCATGAGGGGTTTCAAGACTTTTATGGAGTGATGCAACCATGATTTTCCATTCCTTCTCATAGAACACTAACTAGAGATTACTTAAATCTCTATATAGAGGAGACGAGTACGTCGAATTTTTTTTGGTAAGTTTAATCATAGAATTAGCCTCACCACTGACATATGGACCTTCTGTCAAAACCTTAATTATACGTGTCTCATTGCTCATTTTATTGATGATGATTGGAAATTGCACAAAATAATTTTGAACTTTTGTTCAATTTCTAGTCATTCGAGTGAAGTAATCGGTAAAGCAATTAAGAGATGCTTGCTTGATTGGGGTATTAGTAATATTTTCACAATAATAGTTGATAATGCCAGCTCTAATGATATGGGGATTCAACGCTTGAGAAGAAGACTTAGTAATTGGAAAAGGGTGTATCTTAAAGGGTAACTATTTATATATGAGATGTGATACACATATTTTGACCTTAACTGTTAGGGAAGGGTTACAAGAGTTGGATGGGTTATTTTTAGAATCTGCGGGGCTGTTAAATATGTGAGATCTTCTCCGGCAAAGTTGCAAAGGTTCAAAACTTGTGTTCAGCAAGAAAAAATTGAAAGCAAGAGTCTTGTTTGCTTAGATGTTGAAACTAGGTGGAACTCTACATACTTGTGTTAGAATCAGCTTTGAAATTTCAAAAAGATTTTGACATGTTAAATATTGAAGATGCCAAGTATAAGAAGGATTTTAACTCAAAAATGGGTTTTTCTACAGAAAACGATTAGGAACAAGCTTGTGCTTTATTATCTTTCCTAAAAATCTTTAATGAGGCAAATCTAAAAGTTTCTAGATCTCTTTATGTGACTGGGAATGTTTACATGAAAGAACTTTATAGTGTGGGGATGATGATAACTAGGAAGTGTTTGATTGGTGATAGACATATAAGTTCAATGACTATGAAAATGAAGAAGTACGATAAATATTGGAGAAACATTAATAATATCAATATGATGTTATTCATTGCCATGATAGTTGACCCTCATTGTAAATTTAATTACATGAATTGGGTCATTAACAAGTCATATGACTTTCACAAGGCAAAAGATTTGCGTGAGAAAGTACTACAAACTTTGGTTTCTATGTTTGAGTTCTATGGTTCTCTTGATGCTTCTATGAGTGTGCAATCAACTACCAATCTCAAGTACAAAGTGAGATGGATGTAGTTAACATAGAGAATGTTGATGATTTTATGAACTCATTGTATAAGAAGCAAAATGCAAGCCAAAGAGGTGAAGAAACCAAATCTGAGTTGGATAAGTATTTAGTGGATGATTGTGAAAATGATACCGAAAAGTCTTTTGATATTTTGTGTTGGTAGAAAACTGATGGTTGCAAATATAAAGTTCTTTTTTCTATGGCACGAGATTTGTTGGCTATGCCGGTATCAACTGTTGCATCTGAGTCGGCTTTTAGTGCCGAAGGACGTGTGCTTGATTCATTTCGCAACTCTATAACTCCAAAAATGGTTGAAGTTTTGTACACAAGATTGGATCCGAAAAACATAAGGTCCACTTATAGTAGAAGAAAGCTTGGCTGAACTTGAAAATTTGGAACCAAGTATTTTCTCATTAATTTTGAAATTTTGTGCATAGAAACTAAATTCTAGTTTAATTGGTACTGATTTACTACATGTTTATTTTCTAGTGTATGTTATTCTTGAGGTAAGTTGATGTTTTGAATGAGAATATCTTTTATTGTTTTATTTTTCATTTTTAAGTAAATTCTAACTTATTATTATTTTCTTGTGGTTTTTGATACATATATAAACTTTGTAATAACCCAATCAGTCTTGAACAATGAACATTGACGATTGCGGGGGATAACTTGGAGTTGGAGGAGAGTATACTGATTGTTCATTTTAATGTTTTCATTTGAAAGTTTGTACTTCGTAACTTATTTTAAAGTATTTCAATTAAAATCAAATGTTAAGAATTTTAATATGGATTGACTGAATTATATTATGTCTTGAAATGTAAAACTTTCTTGAATTGATAAAATTTTGGTTTTTTTTTTTTGTTAACCATGGTTAAATGTAAAATTTTGATAACCGAACCTAACCAAAACTGTGGTTTTCAGAAGAAATTTAGATAAATTATAGTTATGGTTATGATTCGACTAAATTTTAAGATAACTTAACCATGTCACCCCTACATGACACAAATGGTTGATAAACTAGGGTGGCGAAATATTCTCTTCCGAGAAACATGGCAGCACAGATGTTTAATTGCCGAAGACTTATACACTAATATGTTGCTAATTTTTCTTTTTCTATTTTTTTTTTCATTCTATTGGTTAACTATGAATTGTGTCGCCTCAGTTTAAATCTGATTACTTTCTTAGGATACTTTTTCCCCCTTGGCTACCTAAGTCTTAAGGATTATTTTAATTTCATTATGTACAACAATTATGAAAAATAAAAAGTGTGCTGTCATTCATGGCAATTTTTGTCTGATTCCGTTCAATTTATCAATGTTTTTTAATATCAATTTTAAATTGAAATTTATTTTTTTAAAATTTATCAAAAATATTAATAAAATTAAATAAAATTTTATTAAATAAAAATTAATAAATGATTTAATTTGATTTGATTAAATTTTTATAAATTTTAAAATATAAACTAAAACTTAAAGTTAACTTTAAATTAAACTTAAACATCGCAATTGATTTTTTTAAGACTTTTCTATTAAATTGTTCTGACTGAAATTTTAGTTCAGGCTCAGTTTCCAGAGTATATTTATCAATTCACATAACCATTAAAAAAAAAAAAAAAAACAGAATCAAGGTACACATATGCAGAGGATAAAATTTAAACAACCTTAATTTACCTTCCATACAGACACAATTTTAAAACATGTGATCCACAGTTTCTATTTCATCTTTACATAATGCACAATTCATATCAGTACGTAGTACGCATAGGAGATGTAAAAAGGGAAAACAAATACAAAGAGTAGAAATCGTTTAACAACGAGCTTTGCCGCAAAAAATTGCATTAACTTGATCATTTTGCCGACCATCTTCTAAGAATTTTTTTTTTTTTTTAAGAATTCAATATGAAATTCATAATCCAAAAGAATATTATAGATGAGCATAAAATACTTAATATTAAATCGATAGAATTGTTTAGAATCTATTGTAGATGATGCAGTGAAATCTTTTATTGATCTATTGGAGCAAATCCTTGCTGAAGCCATTAGGTACTTCTCCTACTTAATTCTCCTTTATACACTAGTTTGATGAGACCAATTTTTTCCCAATATGTAGATTAGGGTTGTTAAGAATCTGGAGGGAGATATAACTTATACTTTGTATAGTGATCAAATGCCCCACTCATGATAAACCCAAAAGCCAACTCTAGTCTACCCTAGCTAATTCATATTAAACAAATTAGAGCATTAAGTCAACCGTAAATAAATTGCTTTATTAGACTCTCATGTTTATTTTAAATAGACAAATCACTTAGCTTGTTTTATAACAAAACCAGAAACTCAATTCATGTTAACCTGTATACATGAAATTCTAACTTTTTTTGTCGACATCAATTAACCAAAGAATCCCAAAAACCAACTGATAGGTTTGATTGTGAACCAAACAACTATAACTTTAGGCCACCAGCTCAGAAGATAAAATCAAAATCTGCGGTTGGCAGTTGACAGTTGATAAAAATCAAAATGTAAATTAAGAGAGAACTTTAGTCTTCCATAATATTTTTGGCTCTTAATTTTTGTGGAATTTATTTATAAGTTCTATCAATTTAATTTATAAGATTTATAATAAACTAACTCAATTTCATTGAGATCGAATTCAAATACAAACGAATTTTATAGTTTATTTTCTTTCCAAAGATAGTATTAATGCATGAAATTACAAATTAATTTTATAAAATTTATGAGATTTATTTGTCTCAAATATATTTTAAAACAAATACTCAGTAATATTATTACTCCAATGGAAAATGTAGGAATTCAAAACCACTCTAGATACTCAAAATGTTTAGGGAAACAAAGTATTTAGTTTCTTACTCTTTGTGGGACAAGGAACCAACGCTCAAGCAAGCTGTACCTAGCAATAACATGGCTTATGAATGTTGTCAGGCTTAATATTGCTCTTATAGATGAGATAGAAAACATCAAACTATTTTTATTAGGATTTTGATTCAATTTTCAAAAAAAAAAAAATTTCTAATTGGTTTGGAAAATTTTGTTTCTTATTTTGTAAAAATAATAGTAATTTCCTATTAGTTACCTTTGAGCCCAAAATATATATGAAGCCAATGTGATCAAACAGTATAAAAATTAATTAGCTAATTTTAAAATTTGTTATCCACTGCAGAAAACTTTGATGACCTTCTTTAATATGGAAGGTTAGAAAAGCAAAGCAAACATGGTTTGAGCATCAACTTTGAAAAGAAAAACCAATGAACTAATTTAGATTAACAAACCCACCCAATCACCTCCTCCTAGGAATTAAGTTGACTCCTCGTTTGATATTACAAAGACGAGAAAATTAATTCCAACAGCAAAACATAATTTCACGATTATATATATATATATATATATATATATATATATATGTGTGTGTGTGTGTGTGTGACGAATTGATCATAAATTGAAAAAATACTACTTTGTTCAAAGAAAGAGAATAAATTTGATAGATAGAATAGATCAGAAATTAAAAAATAAAATAAGTTATAGATTTGATCATATATGTTGGTAGTAACGGAGGGGAAAAGAGTATCGGGGAGCTGTAGGTGATGACAGAAGAATAGAGAGCACAAAGGAGAGAGATGCAGGACTCCATGCATATTGCATAACATCCTCTGTGCTCTCTATCTTCTGTCAGCAACATCACCACATTATGCCTCCTCTTTCCCCAGTCCCTACACCTTACCCTACAGTTTCTTGATTTAAGGGAAAGTCCCAATAGCCTCTATTTATAAGGAAAAAAGGAGCACCCACTGAAGAGGAGAGAGAATGGTTTCAATGGGGTAATACACACCTACATCATATACTTTCTATTTGTAACCGTTTTCAATTCACGAGATCAGCATGAATATCTAACCTATATGAGGTGCAATTTGTAACTTGTATAATTGTCTGTTATATACCTTTTTTCAATTATTTATATCTCTTGTAATTTACAATGTGATTGGATGGAGGTAATTAAAGGTGATAAAATGTTATCTCTTGTAATTTACAGTGTGTTTGGATGGAGGTAATTAAAAGTGATAAAATGGAACGTAATGACAGTTATGTTATCTATGCTTGTTTGGGAGGTTTTTTAAGGAGGGTAATATAATTGGACACTAAATATATAGTTAAGAGTTGTAACTTTAATCATAATAGTAGTATAGATGTAGAGATGACAAAACTTTATTTGAACCGAAAACTCAACCCGATCAATCTGCTCAAACTCAAAAATAGTTTATATTGATTTATTTTGTATCCGTCTCGATTCGAAACTGAGTGATCCGAAACCTGAAATGACTCAAACTCCAATTGACCCAAACATGAATTTACCCGAAAATAAGAAAACGCGAATCCAATATGATCTTATTATAAAATAACCCGAACACAAATGACTTTAAACCCAAGATGCCCCAAATCGAAACCTGATCCAACCAGAAAACCTGATTTTTCATATAAAAAAATTTGCTTATCAAATTAAAGGTGGTCAAATAGAAAATATTGTCTCATAACGTAATTGTAAATGAAATAAAGGAAGTAGATAGTGAAATTTACTCATAAAAGAAATCAGATGGTTCCTTTTACAAAATCAATTTTCCAATAGATAGCTAGCTTGAAAAGATTAACTATATATATTCTGTTTCAATAAAATTAATGTTGATCAATTTTGATAATAACTTGATAAATTATTTAATGATAAAAAATTCCATTGTTAAAATGAATTTATAATTTTCTCACTAATAAAAAGAGTTCTTCACTAATTATCTAATAAAGACTGATCAAAATGTCCACATATTAGATAGAAAAACATTTTTATATACTTTAAAAAACACAAAATTGATACCAACATTATTCCCAATAAATTTTAAAATATAATTATATCTACTATTAAAAAAATTAAGAACAAAGGTTCTATTTATTAAATTATTACTAACTTAACTTGCACTTAATTACATTGAAATTGAATAAAACTAAGCTAACTTAGTAGGTAAATTGGAACATATATAAGAGACAAGATGAAATCACTAGAAATTGGAAAAGAAAATAGTAAATAAAAAAAGTTGACTCAACTCAATGGGTCAACTCGAAACCTAACCGAAACTCGAGACGGACTTACCCGAAATAACCCACAATTCAAATGACCCGTGCATAAGATCAAGGATGCCAATGGGGCGGGTTCGGGGAGGAGAGTGCCTTCTACATCCCCGTTTACCTAAACTATCACCATTCTCATCTCTGACTTCGGTGGGGATTTTTTTTGCCCTTCGTCCATATCCCTGACGAGGATTTTTGAGGACCTAAATCCCTGTTTTTGTCTCTATCCCCATTTACAAAACGAGAATGGGCATTCCCCATGAAGAAATGCGGTAATTTCTTACAAACCCAATTATTTTTCGAAAAATAATTTACACTTAAAAATTATATTAATAACAAAAATATAACATAATGTGGATTAGATATTGGGTTCGGGGGGTTACAAAGTGTCATCCTAAAATCCGTCAGGAATTGTTCATCTTCTTATCCCCATCCTGCCTTAAAATTATGCCCTGTCAGGTTGGAGAATTTAGATCTTTGTCGGGGATCGAGACTTTTTTCATCTCTACATGATATGACCCATACTCGACTTGATTCGAGAGACACTGGCCTTAAAATATCTGAACCCAACTTGACTTGAACTCGAATCCAACGTACTCGACTTGAGAAACAAATGTTCCGACATGACCCAAATTCGAGCCACCTGCCCGAGAAATCATTATGTGGACTGCGCGTACATGTGGATTTTGCACTAAACCAATCATGTTCACCACGTCGAAAATTTTGTAGATTAATTCAATAAATTGACTGTCTAATAAAACTCAAACTATCTTAAATGTTAACACAAGATTCGTTTATTTTACTTTTTTTTTATCGAATGTTTTAGTTTACTATACATATATAGTTTCAACAAGATAGTGAAGGAATAAAGTCATAAGAAATTATTGAACTTGTAACTACTAGGATATATGTTTTACTACAACTTAGGAGTTATTTACAAGGATACATTGCACCAAAAATATAATTAACTGACAAAGTAGCGCGCATTTAACGTTTTACTTTTCAATGATTATTTCTAGAGGGTTGAATGATTCAGAAAATGACAGTGTATCTATCATGTACTCATAAAGATAAAGGTTTCAGCTTCAACTTGCCATGTGCATAAGGATTTTTTGAAATCACATGACATCATTTACGAATTATCACATGCAGGTAAGTTGTTATGATTCATATATGTCATGTTCTGACATAAAATCAGTACTGTATGACACCAACATCTGCAGTTAGGGTCTTATTTATAGTCAACTTATATGAGAACATTAGCAAACGAGGCTTGAAATCGGCAAATTAATCAGCATAAGAAGCCTCATTGCAGATTACATTGCTATAATTCCATAAGTTCTTCACATTTTCGGGTTCTCCTTTTCTTTGCCAGCCAAGAAAACCAACCACCAAATCTCTTCAATTTCAAGATATTATGAGAACAACACGAAACATGAGGTTAAAATTTTATTAACTTTTTTATAAAAAAAAAAAAAAAATTCTTTTATAAGTTCATTTAATCCTATTGTCACATTAAAGTTCTACTTCATTCTTAAAAACAGAAAAACTATGCATGGCTTCATCTTTAGAATGTAACAATTAAACATAACACTATCTTGTACAATCATTTATAAAAGTTACAAAATATTTCTTTCCTCCTAAAAAAGGTGTAGCATGCATATCACATAAATTACTATGAATTAAATCCAGAATTTATGAATTTCTTTGAACACTCGAAAATAGTTTTCTAATGATTTTAGTAAGCAAACATGTTTTGCAATTTTCCATAGTTATATCAAATTTTGGAAGTAAATCTAACTTTATCATATCATTTAATCGTCTAGCATTTACATGTACTAAATGATTATACCAAAGTAAAGCAGAACATTCAACAATATAAGCAAAAATCATACTCGTATTATTAATATTGAGTTTAAACATCCCCTCATACATATATCCCTTCTCAGCAAAAATACCTCCCTTAGAGAGTACAAACTTATTAGCCTAAAATACTAGCTTGAACCCATTTTTGTTCAAGAGGCTTTTAGAAACTGAATTCTTCCTAATTTCAGGTACATGGTACACATCAGTGAGGGTGAAAGTCTTTTGAGAATTGTACTCTAGTTGCACTTTTCCCTTTCCTATCACTGGTACAGTGCCTAAATTTCCCATGTACAGGAAAGTACCATAATAGTTCTTAAAGAACTTCTTTTACTTGTACACATGTCTCGTTGCACTAGAATCAAACCACCAAGCTTCATTGTCCTGAAGGACATTTGCTTCAGAAATCGCAACCACGAATTCTTGTGGTGTTTTTCCTTTTTTCTTCAGCAATCAATAGTCTCTCTTGAAATGCCCCGGTTTCCCACAATTGAAGCAGGAACCCTTAGTTTTCTTATTCTTAGAAAACTTTGCTGGTTATTTATTTCTCTTGTGAGATTCCTAAGAGTGTTTCTTTGAAGTATCTCATTCCTCTACCGTATTGATTTTGAAGAGAGCTTCTTCCTTGCTTTCTTTTCGCAAATCCTATTCAATACAGAGATGGTTGCCTAACTAATCAAGAGTCAGGTCTTCATTTTGGTGCTTCAGACGATTCCTAAAATTCTTTCATAAAGGAGGCATTTTGTACTATAATGGTTGTGACCGTTATGGTCTCATCTATTTTCAGATTATGTTGAGTAAATTGATCTAATATAGTTTTAATCTCACTATATTGATCCATAACACTACGAGTATCAATCATTTTAAAATTATTAAACTTTTTAATAATATAATGCTTACTTACAGCATCATTCTTCATGTACCTTACCTGTAGTGTGTCCCACATCTCCTTTTCCATCTTCACATTGTGGTAGGCATCAAAAAGGTTGTTGGATATGGCATTCAAGATATAACTTTTGCAAATGTCATCATCCCGATCCCATTTATGTCTATCTCTTGTATGACAAATTGTTTCATCTTCTCCAGGTTCGGTCCTTGGAGAATTGATGACATAATAAACCCGAAGCGGTGTCAGGAGGAAGAACATCTTCTTCTACCATCGATAAAAATTTCCTCCGTCGAATTGCTTCAACTTATTGAAGTCTAGCACCATATCTCTCAACGAACTCAAGGAAGTCATTTTGATAAACAAGTGAATTAAACCTTAAGATTGTTGAATATAGGTGGGGAAAAATTGTTAAAAGTGAGGGCTGTTTATTAAAATATGAGAGAGAGAGAGAGAGAGAGAGAGAGACAGAAAGGCTTCAAGGCGTGACCATGTCACTTTTCTTAAGGTTTAATTCGCCCCTCACAGTGCAAGTGGTTACCAGCGAATTTCCTCTAAGATAGGATGAAGCTCTAATGTTATTTTGTACTTTGCACTTGTGAAGATTAACCCAAAACAGCTTATAAGAGTTTATAGATGTATAACACTTATGTCTAGAAATTTGCAAGATTTTAGACATAAGTAAATTAGTATTTTGAAAAGAGAAGAAAAAGAAGAGAGAAACCAGAAAATCTGATTGTAATCTGTATTATGTAATTATGATACCCTTATATAGTGTTGAAATGAGTGTGTCTTTCCATCAGAGACACATTGTTTTAGTTTAAAACATAATTAAATTGAATACATAGTGTTTCTTCACAAATGACACTTTTTTCACATTCAACAGACATAAAACATTCTGAAAATTCAAAAATTTTGAACATCTAGTCGATTAGACCATGTTTTCAGTAGACTTAAAAAGTTACAGAGAGTTCAATGAATTTTCTTCCTTCTATTCAGTCGACTGAATGCTTCATACAGTCGACTATATACACCATTCCGTTGACTGTATGAAGTTTATAGTCAATTGTATCAACTCGCAAAAACCAAAATTTGTTTTTCCTTTTTCTTTTCTCCTTTCCTTTGATTTTCTAAAATATCCCAAATTTAAAATCAAATTTATTTTGAAAATCATCAACATGAAACACTAAAATTTTAAAGTGGTTCGACTTTGAAAATCTATGTCCATGGATCAATAAGTTAATTCTCCACTAATTAATCCTGAATTACAAGTTTTGGAATAAAGAAATTTGAATAAAACTTATACTCTCACTCCCTTTAAAATCAAATTCCTAATTCATTTTCCAAGAAAAATCTAATTTGTGTTACATCAAGTCTGGACTATTAATTGAGCCAAATCTCCACTCTTATTGTGTCAAGCCTCTCTCTCACCTTGGATAAGTCCTTCTCACCTTGGATTAAAGCCCTATCATTTGGGTTAATTTGGCCTTTGCAATTCTGGCTAAAGCTGTCAAACCTCTTTAAGTCATTCTATGTAAGCACCAATCCTCAATGCTTCTTGGTTTAATTCTTGTGTGGGATATACACAACTCGATCCTCTTCCTATTCCATGTGAATTAGCTCTTCAAATTGCAATTCCCTCTTTCTACTCCATATGAATTAGCTCTTTAAATTGCAATTCCTTATTGATGTGGGATTTGACTCACATGTATACCCAACAAATTTCCTTCTTATGTCTGGGTCCATATCAAGCTCATCTCGAATGAAAACCCTTCGTATGTTGGGTGTTTTTGCACCAAAATATATTGAGTAGATTACAATTATATCATTCCAATTTGACAGTAAATACAACCGAATCTCAAATTTTTAATAAAAAGATAATCATGTCTTACTATTTAAGAACATTAGTTGAAATCGTTTAAGAAAAAACTACCTTTCGTTCAGCACGTTGAAACCTTATGCATTTTAAGTGAAAGAAGAAAAAAAATCTAAATCCCTCTTCTTTTGCATACAAAGACCAAAAGTGGCGCCAAATAAAAATTTACGAGATCACTTGTCCCCTTAAAGTAAAAGAAAAAAAAAACTTATTATATAAAGTACAAATTAGATCCTTTCCAATATAATTACTGAAGTTCTCCCAGTATTATTATATTTTTTTTTTTTGAAATTGACATATTTAGCTGTCTCTGTAAAATGTATATATCTTTCTTTTCTGAGAAACACTTCAAAACTTAAGTCATGTTAGTTTCTTTGAGTGGCAAGTCGTGACCAATCATTTCTTTTGCGAGGAACAATCAACTACTTTCTCTAGAAATTTAAGCAAAGCTTAAATTAATAGACCACTTTCTCTGTCGTGTTGTGAGTGAATACGATTAGGTTAGAATTCATATTTATTAAAAAAATAAATTTGTTTTTATTTAATAATAAAATAGTATTACGGGTCAGTTTACACTAATTGTAGCAAATATATTTTTTCAGACTGATCGGAAAAAAATTATATGATTTGAAAAAATTCAAAAAGAAAATACTTGGGGTATGATCAGGAGGACCAGTTTTTCATTGATGTGCATTGTCGCATATTTGTAATATAGATCAGCTTCAAAAATAATGAACACCTAAAGTACATCTCACAAGATAAAACTTTTAGTTTTTTAACATAGCACTTGGGGCGCATGTTTTTCAATTGAATATGCAGGGTGCTTAAATCTATTTATTGTTTGCCTTTTCTTTGCTTTTTAACTTGTGATCCTAACGAAAAATATTACTTCATAGTTATATCAGTGATCAAAATATTAAATTTAATTTCTTCCCGGCTTTATTTTAAATAAATTAGGCCATTTTACAACATATATCTATAAATCATAGTATCCCATAACATTTTTTATTGAAGCGATAACAATCAAAACTGAAACATGATTCTCACATGAAAGGAAATATATTGTTAAACTATAATTTTATTCTCACATGAAGATTAAAATATAATTTTATTGTTTGATACATTTGACAATAATATACCATATGACCATATGGAATGCAACAATAAAACACATAGGATAAGATATTATAATTGTTAAAATAGAAAAAAGATTGGATAAGAAACTCGTGTATTATCAATGTATTTTCAAAGATGAATACAAACTTATATATAGAGTTTAAGAATATAAAATTAATAGAAATAAAAAAATTCAGGGTTAAAATAAATTAAGAAACTAACACATATGAAACTAATACTGCAATAGGAATATGAAATATCATATATGTTAACAACTCCCCTCAAACTCAAGGTGGTAAAGTAGACGCTAACTTGAGTTTGTAAACAGAATCAAAGAATCATCGAAAAGAACAAACTTCGATGAAGAACTAGAAGTAACTCCCCCTAACATGTAAGTTCACTTCCTTGCATGTGCCATCGTTGGAAATAAGAAAAGAACACAAACATGAGTCAAAATAAGTTGAAGAGTACGGCCCCTACTCTAATACCCCTTCACAAGATTGAGTGATGATTATCGAGGAATACAAAAGTAAGGGAATTACTTGGATTCAAGATGGAAGTTGAAAGCTGACGTGATGGAATAAGTGACAGTTGACGTGATGGAATACGTGGCTGGCAGGGACTCGGAGCAGAATAACAAGTAGTAGCTTGGTAGGACCTGAAGCTGAATCATGGGTCACGGAGCTTGGCAAAACCAAGAACATAATTGCAAATTGAGGAGTAGATATAGCAGACTAGAAACATGTTGTTAGTCTTGATCTGGTCAATATTTTCAGGAATAAACTAATTTGCAGTGATGGGAAAAAAATCTGCAAGATTATAATAATCTAGAACAAGAAAGAAAAGGGTTATGTTTAGACGAGTAGCATTAGACTATCCGTCGAAATTGCAAAAGTTCAAAAAACGACTCTCAAAATAAGATCAATCGCGCTAATACTATGTTAAAATAAAAGAGAGATTAGAAGAAAAAACTTTTGTATTATTGATGTATTGTGAAAGATGAATACAAGCCTATACATAGAGATTTATAATATATATAATAGCTAATAGAAATAGGAAACTTTGGGTTATAATAATTAGAAAACTAAAATAATTTAGAAATTAAAATAATTTGAAAACTAATACATATGAAACTTTTATTGCAATAGAAATAGAAATATTATATACGTTAACAATAATAATGGGGCATCTAGAACTAGTAGTATTTGGCTTAATATATACTTATTGCCTCAACTCAAATAATAAATTTGAGTGCGTCCAGGTTTTGTGTTTGATTTCTCAAATCAAAAACTATTTTATAGATAAGTATGGTTATTGTGTGGTGGATAAGGATTAAGGGTAGGTTAGATCATTACTATAAATCAAAATTATAAAGGCATTTTGGGTGCTTTTGTTATAAAAAATAATATAAAAAAAGAAATTTGTGTTATATGGTAAAATTCATAATTTTATGGTAAAACACATTTTTATGATAAAAAATTGTTTTTACCATCAAAAGTATAAATTTATCACCAAAAATATATATTTTACCACAAAATACATAGGTAAGGCAAAGGTATAATTATAGGTGGAGTCTAAGGTTCTTTCCTTAAAAAAGACAATTTACCTTATTTACATGCATTTTGTGGTAAAACACAAATTTTTTTGATAAATTTATACTTATAGTGGTAAAAACAAAACAAAAAATTACCGTCAAAAGTTTATGTTTTATTAAAAAAAAAAATTACCATTAAAAATGTATATTTTAATTATAAGTTTGATAAATTATCTTGTTATATAATATACATGCTCGGTGCACAAGTTACTAGTATTAGCTTTTCTTCATTTGGTTTATTTTTCCTCTCAAACACCACATGCAGGTGAGTCACATATCATTCTATGTAAATTCAAGTTCATATCCAAAACAAATTTTAATAACATAAATAATATATATATATATATATATATATATATATATATGTATACTCAGAGATTACTGGTAGTTAAACGTTTAAGATAATTTAATCAGAAAAAGAAAAAGAACCCTTTTAAGATAAAATACTTCGAAAAAAAAAAAAGAAAGAGATAGGAAAGGGGTGCTCTTGTGTTATCTTGGAAGATAAATTTTAGTCTACAAATCTTGACTTTTGGCTACCTACAAAGCATGCGTTGTCGCGTGGAAAGTTTATAAATCACGCGGTCCGTATACAGCGATAGGTCTTAAGATAAGGTCCTTCAAGCACTAGCCTTTTTAACATCCAAACAATCGGTTAACAATTGGTGGACATGGAACGGTTTAAATTGATTTGGTCTAAAAAAATTAATTGAACATAATTATATTGAGTTGAAATTTATTATACTGAATTTAAAAAATCTCAATCCAACTCAATTTATAAACTTATCTAATTTTAACTTAATCAAATTCAATCTATTTAAATCGGTTTAGATCGGTTTAAGTCATTGATTTAATATTTTTTCACTTAAAAATTAATGTAAATATATTATATAATAAAAAAAATTTACTATAATTATTCATAATTTATTATATTCAAAATCAAATCCATACGATAATTAATTAAATCTTGTAAGTCATCATTTACAAATTAAGTACTTTAAATCACTTTACATAAAGATCATACAACCTTAATTTAATAAAAAACATACAAAAAATTAGATTTTAAAAGTGTTTGGTCAATTAAATTATTCAAAATTTCAACCTAGTATAGACTTTGTGTTAAAATTTCTATAATCAAATTACATCGTACCAAAAACATAAAGTGAATAAATATATGATAAACAAATCAATTTAACAAGTATTTGAAAAACATATTGAAAGTCTAAAATAAATGCTTTCACAAGAACAAACGGTTTTCTTCAACTAAAAAGTATTAAAAAGATACAAGTTTCTTACATATTGAATTTCTAATTGACCTTTTTGGTTTTTTTTTTATTTTATAAGCCTAATTGGTCATTTTGATGGAAACTAATATTTTTTTTGTTGGAGGGTTTTTAAGAAGAAAAAAGAAAAGATATATATATATATATATATATATATATATATATATATATATATACACACACGCATATATATAAAAATACACGAAATATATATTACAATCCAAACTACCTTACTAAAATATGAATATAGCCCTTCAATTCTTAAAGTAAGTATATTTTAAATATATATAAAATATAATTATATAATGACCAGATTACTGGTTTGGGTCGGGTTGAAATTTTTTAACTCATGACTCAACCTAACTCATTGACTTCAAAAAATTTTCAACCCAAATCTAGCCCAAGTTTTGAAAACTCCAATCTAACTCATTATATCGATTTGAGTCGGGTTCGTTGGTTTTTATATTCAACCCTAAGGACAAGTATAAACGTTTGATTAATAAATTATTATTTTAATCATACAAATAATTATTGTTTGACAATATAACGAGTAAAGTTTAAAAAAAATAATTATTTATATGAGTGTCAAACTAAAAAAATATGTGGTAGACTAAGATTGATGTTCTAATATCTTTGCCACCTTTTGGATTAGATATTATGGAGACAAGCAATCTATGTTGGATTTTAGGGAATTTGGATATTCTCCGTTTGATTATTGAAATTGAGTCAAGTTCATGATAAAGTTGAAAGTCAAATCATCAAATGGAGAAAATTTAAATCTAAATTTGCATTGGTGGCATTTAATCTCACCTTAAACTTAATTTTCATTTTAATTTTTAAATGCAATGATCTAAATCAAATCTTTTCAATTATTATATTTAAGGTGCCTTGCTAGATTGTGTTTCTAATGTACATTTTACTGTAAAATACATACTGTTTTTATAGTAGAATATAATTTTTTTTTGTGAAAAAAATGATTATAAAAAATTATCATATAAAATATAAAATTTACCAACAAAAAGATACGTTTTAGACTCTTGGAAAAAAATAGCGTCTTATTTTGCAACAAAAAAACCCAAATTGACACTCCGTCCAACGAGTTCAATACCCGCAACATCAATAGCACTCCCTTTGTTTTATATATCCGTTTCTTTTTATTATAGAATTTCTTAAAAATAATGTTCATATAGTTTCTTTTCATTTTAGAATTTCTTTTTAAAAATTACTCATATTAAAAAAAATGAAAGCATATTTTTCTTAACTTTCTTAAATATTCACCTTTTAAAAAAAAATCATTGTAAGTTTTTGTCTTGTACAGAAAACAAATACTAAAGTTTTTAGTTACTTTTTTTTGTTGAAAGCAAAGTTTTTAGTTACTTTAGTATAATTTAATTGTAAGCTTTCTTTTTATCTTTAGTTGATTTGTTTTAATTAGTTAACAGGGGCAGGGTAACTCTTTGCAATGTGCTCCATGGTTCCTCCAATTATTTTATTTTATTTTGTTATATTATATATTTTGCTTTTCAAAAATATAATCTTACAAATTGTATCTCCCTCCAAAAAATATATAAAAAAATATTTCAATTAAATTAAATTATATGAAATATATTACGTACTTATCATTTTAAAAACTATCTCCAAGAAGAAAATCCACACTATTTATTCCCTTTTTTTCAAGTTTTTTGTACTTTTATTATTTGTTAGTTTGGTTCCAAAGTTGTTAAGTTGATTGGTAATTAGTTAAATCTTATACATATATACTTTTCCAAGAGGCATATGTTGCATTTTTTTAACAAAAAAAATTTGCGAATTAAAAACAAAAAAATATAATATTATTTATTTATTTTTTCAAACTTACATGAAATAAATTAATAAATGACCTTCACCTGAAGGAGAATACCCCGAAAGCATTTGAATTATTTCTCCACGTTTTGAACATGTCTCTTGTCAATCACTATTATTATTGAATTAATTAAAAAAAATTAGATGAAGTTTTTCTTCTTGATGTTGACTACCTATTTGTACGTCAACTTATCAACCACTAGAGCAAAAGATCTTTGAAAAACATAATGATTATATGTTCCGTGTGGATTAGTGTGATCAATGAAATTTGTGGTGATCTATGAAACAATGCCCCTTACCTTGAGGCCCACATAAAGTAATATGGCCATCACTAATCCGCGTGGTACTCTGTGACAAGTCAATTACCTCCATTAGGTATTTAGTGGAATCCCGTAATTGACTATACCCTGTAATTGATCCTGCGTTTATACAAAAATACTTGATTAGGTTCAGATTAGACTCCATCTGATCGCCATACTTCTAGTGACATTTATACCAAAGTAAATATCAAAGCTTAAACCACCGCGGTATAGTTGAAATGAATGAAACTTTATAAAATACATATAAAATTATTGGTTTTAATTTTTATATTTAATCAAATAATCATATCACAATGATTTTTTAAGTCGAATATGTAATAAATTCAAACATTAAATGTGACAATTAATAAGTGGAGATAGATGTAATAAATTCAAGCATTAATTGTGGCAATTAAGTGGAGGTAGATGTGCTCCACTAAGCATTAATTGTGGCCAAATTAATTCAATTATTCTTAGTGCATTTCTCCTATAAATAGGATAACCATAGAGCATATTAAGAGTTAGCAAGTTAGAGTGTTAGAGAAAAAACACAAGGTGTATGCTTAAGGAATGTTGGTTCATATTCTCAATGGTTGTATTGAGAGTATAAGGTATATGTAACCAACCTATATGGTCCATGTTTAACCCTTTGCCTATCCATTGATTGTGATAACAAGCGTATAGAATACGGACGGATGTTCTTGATGGAAGAACATGTATAAATACAGGTTTGGTCCCTAGACTCGGTACTTCTCATTTTCTTTCATAAACCATCAAATTGAAGAGAGTTCTGAGAGTCTAGAAGAACCAATATCGAGAGAATAGCAGATTGTGTAAGTGAAAAGCTTCAATGGCTGGAGGTATGTTTACGGTCTTTATAATTCCGCATTTAATCTATATGCTATTTAAGTTGTTCAGCATGTTTAGATTTTATTTAAGTTCTAACATTTGGTATCAGAGCATTGTTTGCCTCTGCCTTGAAGTATTAAGCAATCTGTAATACTTTCGATTTATACCCAAAAAATAATTTGATTTCAAAGTTTGTTTTTCGAGTATTTTTTGATGGAAAATAATGTTAGAAATCATTAGGAAATTCGATTTCTAGTATTTCTGAGTTTTAAAATCTTGGAAGCCAATTTTATGGATTTTCACTATGTTGCATATGATTTGTAATTATTTGCAAAAATAAAGTTTATGAACCCTTATAGGTATTTATTTTATTTATGTGCTTAAAATTATGTGTTATGTATGTATAACTTTTTTGGGTTATGCATGCAATTTAAGTTTAAATAGTTTTAGTGCATAAATAATTTAATGTTGGGCATGTATTTTTAATTTTGTGATTATTTTGCTCAAATTAAGATTACGCATATATACTATTTATGTTAGTTCTATATATGCAATTTCAGTAAATGCTCATTTTTAGCATGTTTTTGTTTTTCAATTCATGCTTTTAGAATGAGTTTATTTTATGCAATGAATTAAATTAACTGCATAATATTATGTTTAATTATACAATTTATTTTTTATTTATGAGAACTTTATTTACATATGATAACATATTATTAAGTTTATATATTGTTAGATTACGTAAACTTAGGTTATTCTCATAAAACTTAATTTGTGCATAACACATTAAGGTTCATAATACATTACTATGAACAATTAAGTTAAAAATTATGAATAATTCATAAACAATTTGTAATTGACATAAGACAGCATGATCTAAGACAATGCTCTGTCTAAGGATTCTGGTTTTTAATGAGACTTTGTCCCGACCAATTATCCTGGGAGCACTCTTAGTGATTGCCTATTATGTTACTGCATAATTGCTTTTAGGCATTAAGTAGAGCCTAAAATATAGTAAATATAAATGTCTAGTGAACTATATAATTTTAAAATATTTAAAGAGTAGCCACAACATCTTTAATTATATAAAATTATATATTAAGTGGATTAGGATTACATAATGGACATTAATTGTAATTAATTATATGAATATAATGATTTTACCCCATAGGGATTTTATTGTGTTTATATAATTAATTAGGATAATATATTAAAATTAGTTTTTCTTAATTTACCCACATGAGTTAAGAAGAATTAGTTTAATAGTTTTATCATAAAATTTAAAGATAGAAAAACATCAAACTGTAATCATAATATACATTATGAATTTAGTAAAAATAGTTTGATAAAATTTATCATAAAGTATAAAGAATTTTATTGAATTAAAAATTTAGCCCACAGGTAATTTTTAATGAAATTAGATTCAATTTCAACGTGTTTTTACATTGGTAAAACATGCAATTTAGAAAATTAGACCTCAAATCTTGACATAAGCTTTTGGACTTTATGCAGTTACTCAACCCACTAGTTTCTCTGATATCCGTTGTGACATACCCGAACTTAGGGGAGATAACTATAAGGTATGGAGGGAGAAGATTCTTCTCCATCTAGGGTGGATGGAAATAGATTATGCTACTAGGAAGGACGAACCACCGGCAATCGTCGATAACAGCACTCCAGCTGCTATCACGCTATATGAGCGATGGGAGCGATCCAATCGGCTCAGCGTGATGTTTATCAAAACTAAGATAACTGCTGGTATACGTGGTTCTGTCGACCAGCATGAGAAAGTCCGCGATTTGTTGAAAGCCGTTGATGATCAATTCGTCACTTCAGAAAAGGCATTGACAAGCACCCTGATAATGAGATTATCATCCCTCAGACTCACCAGCGTAAAAGGGGTGCGCGAGCACATAATGCAAATGCGTGACATTGCGGCTCAACTTAAGAAACTCGAGGTTAATATGTCGGAATCCTTCCTAGTGCACTACATTCTGAACACCTTTCCAACTTAGTACGGGCCTTTCAAAATCTCGTACAACACACATAAAGACCATGCGTGTTCAAGAAGAAGAGAGACTTATGATGGAACTGGGTGAGAGTGCAATGTTGTCTTCTACTCGATGGAAGGACAAAGCTAAACCTATCAAATCTCAAGCCAATCAGAAGGGGAAAGGTAAAATACCACCTCAAGTTGATATCAAGAAAGAAGAAAAATGTTTGTTTTGTAAAAAGAAGGGACATATGAAGAAGGAATGCATAAAATTCCAAAAATGGCTTAAGAAGAAAGGTAATCCAACCTCGTTTGTTTGTTATGAATCTAATATGGTTAATGTTAATATTAACCCCTGGTGGATTGATTCTGGATCTACAATCCATATTGTAAACTCCTTGCAGGGTATGCAAAACCTAAGGAAGCCAGTGGGAATTGAGCAAAGCATCTTATCAGGAAACAAGATGGGCTCACATGTGGAGGCGATTGGAATGTACATTTTAACTTTAAGTAGTGGCTTTATTTTAAAATTGGAAAGGACCTTTTATGTACCAAGTTTCTCACGAAACTTGATTTCTGTTTCCAGACTTATACCATTTGGATATTCTTTTAATTTTCAAGACATATCTTTTAGTTTATTTTATAAAACTGATTGTGTTGGGAATGGTATTTTGATTGATGGTCTTTATCATCTTTATTTACAAAATGATGCCACTTATAGTTCAATGCATGTTCAAACTGGCGTTAAAAGGTGTAATATTAACGATGACTCCTCTATGTTATGGCACCGGAGATTAAAACATATCTCCATAGAAAGAATTAAGAGATTAGTGAATGAAAGGGTACTTAGTACTCTAGATTATACTGATTTTGATACTTGTGTGGACTGTATTAAGGGAAAGCAGACCAACAAGTTCAAGAAAGGTGCTAATAGGAGTTCGGACATATTAGAAATCATTCATACTGATATATGTTGTCCAGACATGGACGCACATGGTCAGAAATATTTCATCACTTTTATCGATGATTACTCACGATATATGTATATCTATTTGCTTCATAATAAGAATGAAACATTGGATGCCTTCAAAGTCTTTAAGGCTGAAGTTGAGAACCAATGCGGAAAGCAAATACAAATTGTGAGATCCGATAGAGATGGAGAATATTATGGTAGATACATAGAAAGTGGACAAGCACCTGGTCTTTTTGCCAAGTTTCTTCAAGAACATGGGATTGTTGCCCAATACACTATGCCTGGTTCCCCATACCAGAATGGTGTTGCAGAAAGAAGAAACTGAACATTGATGGACATGGTGCGAAGTATGCATAACAACTCTAACCTTCCTACATCCTTGTGGACTGAAGCACTAAAGACGGCTGCGTATATATTAAACCGAGTTTCAACCAAAGCTGTTCCTAAGACACCATTTGAATTATGGAAAGGTTGGAAACTGAGTTTGCGACGTTTGGGGATGTCCGTCTGAGGTGAGGATTTATAACCCACAAGAGAAGAAACTGGATCCGAGGACCATTAGTGGGTATTTCGTTGGATATGCCGAAAGGTCCAAGGGTTACAGGTTTATTGTCCAACTCATACTACTAGGATTGTGGAATCAAGAAACGCTAAGTTTCTAGAGAATGACATGATCAGTGGGAGGGATCGGTTCAGGAACTTAGTTCCTGCACATGATTATACAGAACCTACACATGATCATACAGAATCTCAACCTTCATCAAATGATAGATTGGTTATAGTTCATAACACGCCTTAAGTACAAGCTTGTGTTGACCAATCGATCATTGAGGTTCCACAAGCTGCTGACAACATTCTAATATATCAAACAATTCAGGAAATACCACAAGCTCCTGAAAAACCAGTTGAACCCCAAGCTCCCCTAGGAGACATTGGTACAACATTAAGAAAATCTACTAGAAGCAGGAGATCAGCAATTCTTAGTGATTACATTGTGTATCTACAAGAATCTGACTATAATTTTGGAGCCGAAAATGATCCTGAAACCTTTTCACAGGCCATAAGTTGCAAAGGGTCAATCATATGGCACGATGCCATAAAGGAAGAGATGAATTCCATGAAAAACAACGGAGTTTGGGATCTTGTAGAGTTGCCTAATGGGGCGAAGGCCATTGGTTGCAAATGGGTCTTTAAAACCAAGATAGATTCATTAAGCAACATTGAGAGATACAAAGCGAGACTCGTTGCTAAGGGATTTACTCAAAAAGTAGGAATCGATTACACGAAGACTTTCTCTCTTGTATCTAAGAAAGATTCTCTTCGTATTATTTTGGCATTAATTGCTCACATTTGACCTTGAGCTGCAACAAATGGATGTGAAAACCGCATTTCTTAATGGAGATCTAGAGGAGGAGGTTTATATGAAACAACCTGAAGGTTTCTCTTCTAATGATGGTGAGCATTTGGTTTGCAAGCTTAGGAAATCCATATACGGTTTAAAACAAGCCTATCGTCAATGGTATTTTAAATTCCATGAAGTAATTTCTTCATTCGGTTTTGTTGAAAATCCCATGGATCAATGTATATACCAGAAGGTCAGTGGGAGTAAAATTTGTTTTCTTGTTTTATATGTGGATGATATTTTACTTGCAACCAATGATAAGGGCTTGTTGCATGAGGTGAAACAATTTCTCTCTAAAAATTTTGATATGAAAGATATGGGTGAGGCATCTTATGTCATTGGCATTAAGATCCATAGAGATAGACCTCGAGGTGTTTTAGGTTTGTCATAAGAAACCTATATCAAAAAAGTTTTAGAGAGATTTCGGATGATAGATTGTTCACCAAGTGTAGCTCCATTGTGAAGGGTGATAGGTTCAATTTGAACCAATGCCCGAAGAACGATTTTGAGAGGGAATACATGAAGAACATTTTATATGCTTCTGCAATCGGAAGCCTTATGTATGCTCAGGTCTGCACTAGACCTGACATTGCATTTGTTGTAGGGATGTTAGGGCGATATCAGAGTAACCCAGGTATAGACCACTGGAGAGCTGCAAAGAAAGTAATGAGGTATCTTCAAGGAACTAAAGACTACAAGCTTATATATAGACAGACGAACAATCTGGATATGATTGGCTACTCTGATTCAGACTTTGCTGGCTGTGTTGATTCACATAAATCAACATCAGGGTACATTTTTCTAATGGCCGGTGGAGCTGTTTCTTGGAGAAGTGTCAAGCAGACATTGACTGCTACTTCTACTATGGAAGCCGAGTTCGTCTCCTATTTTGAGGCCACTTCACATGGTGTATGGCTTAGGAGTTTCATTTCTGGGCTTAGAGTCATGGATTCTATATCTAGGCCATTAAGAATTTTCTGTGACAATTCAGCTACTTTCTTTATGGCTAAAAACTATAAAAGTGGAAGTCGAAGTAAACACATCGACATTAAGTATTTAGCCATAAGAGAAAGTGTAAAAGAAAAGAAAGTGGTCATTGAACACATTAGCACTGAATTGATGATCGCTGATCCTTTGACTAAAAGCATGCCACCTTTGAAATTCAAGGATCATGTAGAAAAAATGAGACTTGGTTCCACTTTGTAAGTGTATACATACAGTTTATTAATGAAACTCTTACATATTTTGATGTTTTCTCATATTCATGTGCACCTTAATTTCTTTGAGAAAATTCATATGTATAGGACCAAGAATAAATATAGGGTTAATTCATTAAGAAATGTTACCACATGAAGAATAATACTTGAGGAACTAAATGCATCGTAATACATGGAAGGTAATACTCACTCTTAGAGGACTTATCGTCATGATTCATGTATTTACTTCTTAAAATATATCAATGGGATTAAGTTAGGTTAAACATATGGACCAAGTGGGAGAATGTAACAAATTCAAGCATTAATTGTGGCAATTAATAAGTGGAGGTAGATGTAATAAATTCAAGCATTAATTGTGGCAATTAAGTGGAGGTAGATGTGCTCCACTAAGCATTAATTGTGGTCAAATTAATTCAATTATTCTTAGTGCATTTCTCCTATAAATAGGATAACCATAGAGCATATTAAGAGTTAGCAAGTTAGAGTGTTAGAGAAAAAACACTAGGTGTATGCTTAAGGAATGTTGGTTCATATTCTCAATGGTTGTATTGAGAGTATAAGGTATATATAACCAACCTATATATGGTCCATGTTTAACCCTTTGGCTATCCATTGATTGTGGTAACAAGCGTATGGAATACGGACGGACGTTCTTGATGGAAGAACATGTATAAATACAGGTTTGGTCACTAGACTCGGTACTTCTCATTTTCTTTCATACACCATCAAATTGAAGAGAGTTCTGAGAGTCTAGAAGAACCAATATCGAGAGAATAACAGATTGCGTAAGTGAAAAGCTTCAATGGCTGGAGGTATGTTTACGGTCTTTATAATTCTGCATTTAATCTATATGCTATTTAAGTTGTTCAGCATGTTTAGATTTTATTTAAATTCTAACAAAATATAGTTGGTTTATCTTTAACTCAACCAAAAATATAAATTTTGTATGATACGCATAAATTGACACGAGCTACCACCTTATGTTGAAAAAAATTATCACAACTTAAATTTGTTTTTTCTTTAAAAAAATAAAGATACTTAACCATCATTTTTGTTTGTTATTGAGCTCAATAAATGAGAACAAGTCACGTCATGTAAATAATTTAAATTTTTTATTTTGTCCCTGTTCACTTGCTTATTACCATTCATACTTCTCAAAATTACTAATTGGATATCATAACTATTAAGATGGATAAAAGTAATAGACAAATGAGATAGTTTTCTATCACGACTCTTAAAAAAATTCTGAAAGTATTTTTTTCTGTTTGTTCAATATTCTTTTAATAATTTTTTTTCTCTATAAAACCTTTTGTTGGATGTAAGTAAAGAAGATCATAGAGACAAATGGAAAGCAAAAGATAATAGAATAATAATAATGAAATTATGAAACCTATGCTATTATTTTATGTTTTATCTATTTATACTTTAAATATATTATGAAAGCTTTGAGATATAAACATTCAACTTTCGTTACGTGTTTCTTTCTCCATTCCAAACATAGTTTTGGTTTAATAATTATTACATTTGGTTTAAATTTACGAGGCCAAATTCTAGATGGTTGAATTGAAGTTATGTGGTATTTTCCCTCCCAAATGATATTTATAATTTGATATTTTTAGTTGTGTGGTGTATATAAAGATCAATCACTACGGCTTGCAAAGACTCAAAATAGAGAATAATATCAATTGAACTAAGAGTGCTCTATTATTATATTAAGTCTAATAAATTGAATTTATGAAATTGTATTCTAAAAAATATATAAAAAGAAAGAATAAGATCATCCATCATAAATTTAAAAATTTAATTTTGTTAACATATTTAATTTTAATAACATAATATTTTGTTTTTTCTACATATTATTGTTTCTTAAATTCATCTTTTATTTAAAATTTCATATCTTTTACTTTTATGTGTTGTTCCTCATATATTAAAATCATATTTTACATAAATTAAATAAATTTCATAACAAGCATAAAATAAATAAATAAATAAAATTATATCACTTATAACGTGAAGATGATTGGGCTGAGGCACAGATTAATCGCTTCTCTTTAGAACATTTCGCATTACCGCATAGGTAATTAAACTCTACCAGTGCAATAATCTAATAATCGCGCCGCCTCCAGGATACAACAACTCAACATTCTCTTTTCGTTGTTACTCAATGATATCTGCACCATATCAATGAGCCAAAACTTCATATTAATTTTCTTTGCCCATAATAATTCAAATAATATAAAGTAGAAAAGAAACTAAAATGAAGAGGAAGAATATTGGATTGTGTTCTTCCACCAAAGGGCATGCAAGTAGTCTTATTTATAGGACTCTAGTATAGTAACCTCCAAAATCTAACTTAATGGCCTTATTACCAGGGTAATAAATCCTAAAAATAAATATGGTCTAACGGATTTTAGTTTTAAGGGCATATTCATATTAAATGAGGAATAACACCTTATTTGACTGGCTCCTAATGGGTCTTTTGTAATCACAATTTGGTTAATTCTATAATTACTAAGCTCATACTCACAAGCTTGTGAACATTTAATTTTTTTTTATTAAAATACAAGACAATTCCCTCTTCATTTTAATAAAAAAAATAAAATAAAATAAATTATAAGGGCAAATATGGATTATTGTGCATAATAAAGGTAGTGATGCTTTGAACCTTTACTTAGTGAGTCAGTAATTCCTTCTCTATAGCCAATAGTGAATTAAGTCTTGAACAATGGCTGCTCAAGGGAAACTAGAGATTACATCATACACACAAAAATCCAGTTTTCTCATTGAGCTTTTAAACTCAACATGTTACGACCTTATGTTTTATCCCGTATTCATGAGTGCTATAGAGAATTAACCTGTATTCATGCTTTTATTGAAATCCATCAAAAGTGCTCCTGTAACTAAGATACCCCGCTCACAATGAGCCATAGATTTCAATAAGAGCATTAGACTCAACCTTTATTCTCGTTATTTACTTGAATAGTGCACCTTTCAGCCAACGATGTCTATGATTTGTTTTTCCCATTCAAAACCCAATTTTCAAGATCAGTGATCATTGAATTGGGTATCCTCATAAAAAAGGTTCCACATTTTTTGAGCTTACGTTTCATCCCCTCGATATAATCCAAAACATTTTGATTACGCAAGATATTTAATATATTTTTTTATTTCAAAAGATTTGGGTTTATAGTATGTGGTAAAATCTCACATTTTTCTAGAACACAAACCTATTTGCTCACTAGCTCAAACTGAACTCATGTTTATGTAATTGGTGGATTTTTCAGTCTCAAATTTTTAGATACACATGAAATTCACAAATAGATAGAGCCAGTACAATTTAATAATTGAATGTCGCCATGATCATAAGATAATGCCTCATTGTGGGCTAACTCACATGATACCCTTTACAAGCCAAAATTACAAAATAATAATAACCCTCACTGAGCAAGCCACATGATAACATATTATGGACTCTACTTGCACCTTTCGATGTACAATAAGATTATCACTCACAATGACACAAAGAATTTCAAGCTTATGTGAATTTTTCAATAAATTCAATAATTTTTTTTTTCAAAAAATTCAACATAAAAGCGAAATTAATTGCCCCACTATAAAAAATACGTGGATTCCTTCAAAAATATTTTAGCACATTTTTTCAAGTTCGCAATTTTTTTCCCAAATATAAATCATTTTTCAGTTGATACTTTGCACATAATTCATTGAGCTATACAATGTCAATTGCATTTATAATACCAAAGTGATAAGATGCCAAGAGAACCATACATGTTACCTCAACATAAAAATACATTTTACTTCTTTTGTCGATTAATAGTTGCTGCCTATAAAAATAATTTAAACTCTATAAGAATTTTAACTCAACCAATTTTTGGCAGTATATATTAAGGAGAAATATGATGATGATTTTTTTTCCACTGCAACCACATAATTCCATGTAGTAATAATGTAACGAACCTTGTCCAAACAAAATAACTTCCATAAACTTTTAAACATAAATACAAGGGTTTTAAATTCTCATTCTAAAATTTAATTTAGATAAATAAGAAATCCCAAGTAATAGTCTTATTAAATTTAATAAAAAAATTTAAGCCTTGAGGATGCCAGATACTAAACTCCCACTAAACACACACCAAAAATCACACGGGTTGGTTGAGGATTCTTGAACCTACAACGCACTGAAAGTAAAATTGGGGGTGATTTTGTTCTAATATAAAAAGGTATGAATGATACGAAGTTCATTTTTGGTAAAGAGGGTTCAAGAGGTAAAATTATAAACATATTTAGGTCATGATTTTCAATTGGTTTAAAAGGTTAGTAGCTTAACCATGCTTGCAGATTCCAATTTTCATTTAAAAAAAAAAAGATTTTGGGGATAATGGAATGGAGGTGGAAAACTTGGGGAGTTGGTTTGGTAAACTTAAGGGTTTAAATTATTTTAGTGACCAAGTATGAACAAATCTTGAACCTTCGTGGACTTTGATATAGATATGCTTATGAAACAAAATCAAGAGGTCAATATGTATCTTTGGATCGATTGGTTGTGCTTAACCAGTGATTTATTGATGTAGTGTTAAGAGTTTCAAAATTAATGAACTTCAGTTGTCATTTACACATGTTGTCTTGCTTAAGTAATCGATGACTTATTATTATTGGTATATACTTTTGTTGATTTAAATGGCTTTGCAATGCTTGGTGTTGGTAGTGAATTATCGGATTAGAGTCGTGGTAGAATTCAATGATGAGCTTTGAATTAACTTGGAAACCTATACTTATTTTAGTGTCATGGGAAGAATTAGAGGAAAGAAATGAAAGATTTTAGCAAATCAAGGTGTGATTGAAGGAAAACACCAAAGACTAGGAAGTAATCCAAAGGTTTGATTTTGGCACGGCAAAGGTGTGTTTCACCTTACTTTAGTAAGCGTAATGAAATGTGAAATGAAAGAGAAAAATTAAAGGTTTATGAAAATAAATGATTATGGGAAGATACATAAAATGAATAAGTATTATATACATATATGAATATGTAAGAGTAAGTGTAGTCATATCTTGATGAATTTTTCCTTCGAAAAAGTTTTGTAATATGATTAATGGATAAACTTTGTGTTTGAGAAATTGTTGATTAGTCTAATGGCGTATTCTTTTGTGGAATGATGGGTTGTTATATATTTAGTGATATGATTTATTGATGAGTTTTATGTTTGGAAAGTTGTTGTGTGTGAATGCATTTCATTTGACATGTTTTTCAATGATGATGTGAAACGAATAGAACGAAATGTGAGGGTAGGCCTCGTCCACGAGGGATGAAAGGGGACCGAGAAAATGTTGGAATGGTAGGACCTCTCCCGAAAAAGGTGTAAGGGATCTGATGATGTATAATATGATGTCTGACGAACTTATACGTGGGGAGATGACCTTGTTGTTATATGATTTTCCCAATGAGGGGAACTATGATGAGATTAGCCCAGTAAAGAGCAATGAAATGAATGAGATGATTTGAGATATGAATTGTGCATTACATTGTATTGCATTTCACTGATGCATTTTGTTATATTTAGCTCAATGAGGGATGTGATGTATTTTGACCTATATTTTCTTGTTTTGTTATTACCAACTTTCATTTGGGTATTTGAAAGAATCTCATAAAATGTTTTATAATTAAAAAAATGTTGTTACCTCAAAGCTTGGTTGGTAAAGTAAACTGTAGTTTTAAATAATTCGTCTGCTAGTATATATGTAAATATCTTGATCCCCTATTCTTGTGTGATTGTATGATATGTGTAGAGGATCCGTAGACGTGGTTTTATCTATAGAGGGAGTTTCTTTATCTCAATAAGCTACATAGCTTGCCCCCAAATTTTATCTTACAGGTTTGTTGGTCAAGTGTCTATTGACCCTGAATGATTTTAATAGTGATAAAAATCTTAGTTAAGCACTAATGAATATCACTTAAGTGATATAGATTGTTAATAGTGTTTATACATCAAAGAAGATCATGTAGAAATTAGTGAATCAAAGTTGATGATCTCAAAAGTCAAGCTCTCCAAAAGATCAAATTCAAGAAGAATAATTGAAATGCAACTTCAAAGACAAAAGAGCTAAATTATATGTTTGAATCCTAAGATACACTTTATAAGCATTTCAATTTTTAGGAGCTAATTAAATTTACATTGCATTTTATTACATAGCCTTAATTATTGATGATATAAAATCGCTACGTGATTTTATTAAATGAAAACATTAATTTCTTTGGGCTCAATACTTAATACGTTCTAATTGAACTTAAAAAGAATTTATGTTGATATAGAAAATTATTTGAGTATTTGTAATATATCATTCGTCATATATCTTGCACACACATTATGCTTAAATTTGTAATATGTTTTATCATCATAAAAAATACCTCAATTAAGAAATTAATTAAAATAATTTTGACGATAACAAAACACTCTTAATGTGTTTAACTTGTGTTTTAAATGTGCAAGAAAGTTTTATTCAATTGGAAGATTTTTCGGAACTCAAAAATCCAAAAGAATGAAGAAATAAGAAGAAAATTGATGCTGAAAACACTGTTTATCCTGAAAACATTGTCGTAGTGCACAAAAACCGACACATTCGACTGGGTGAATAGTGTCAATTGACTGGGTGCTCGAAAAATCAGTTTTTGCATCAGTTATGAATGACAGTTGACTGGCATAAGTGGACAGTCGACTAGGTAAGTTACAACAACTATATTTTTTAATTTGAAAGGCTATAAACTTGTCTCTAACGAATCTATTTTGTCTCAAATGGCTAGAAGACTTCAAGACACTATAAATAGAGCCTCAAAAGTTATTTGGAAGATAAGAGAAACATTCTACAACAAAGGATTAAAGAAAAAACTTCATTCTCTTCTTTTTTAGTCCAAAACTCCATTGTCAAGTTATAAGTTTTTGACAGAGATAAAAGAGTTGGTATAACTCTTGTGAGAGTTTGTAAGTGAGCTAGTGAGTGTTGGGTATATACACTTGGATAGCAAACTTAGGATTCCTGTGAAAAAAGGTTGAAGCAACATCTTTGAAGTTGTTTGTTTGTATCCGGTTTAAGCAATACCCATGAAGTTGCTTATTTTAATGAAAGGCTTCAAGGAGGATCCTTAAAGATAGTGGACATAGGTTTGGAAGGATTCTGATATTACTGAACCACTATAAATCGAGTTTTCATCTCTCTAACTCTATCTCCTTAATTACTTGGACAATTATCTATTTAAAATTATTTATTATTCAAGTAAATGAGATTTATTGCTTAATTATTTATAATTCAATTGTCTTTTCTATATTAAGCAGTAAACTCTCTCATCTTTGTGCTAGTAATTTAAAAAGATTGATTTGATTTAATTCCGCATATATTTTGGTGTTTGAGATTACAAAAAGAATTTGAAAAATTATTAATACCCAATTCCCCTCCCTTGGGTATTGCTATAATATATTTTGGACCAACAATTGGTATTAGAGCAAGGTGCTATTGTTTTAGGCTTAATATCCTAAAGTTGATCCTATGACAACAACATTTTTAGAAGGAAGAGATCCTACTAGTCCTAATCTTCTCCATGGAACAAATTTCATCCATTGGAAAGCTCAAATGAAGATTTTTATTCAAGCTTATAATTATTATGCTTGGTATTTCATTCTTGATAATGAAAATGATCTTGATGCTAATGATTGTAAATTCATTCAACTAAATACTAAAATTATGAACATACTTTATAGTTCTCTTGATCAAATTTCCTCATGTAAGACCACAAAAGAAATTTGGGATTTATTGGAGCTCATACATGAGGGAAATGAGCAAGAAAATAATTTATAATTGAAAAGTCTTGTTCATGACTTAGAGCATTTTAAAATGAATGAAAAGGAATCAATTTTTTATTTTCAAACTCGTTTTACCATGCTTGTTAAAACTTTATCTTTTATGGGTAAATTTTATTCTAACTTGAACTTGTGAGAATATTATTATGTCTTTGTCAAATCAAAGGAAAATTACTTTGACAAATTATTTTACAAGTGAAAACTTAGAAGAGCTTGTGGAATCTCTCAAGGAGCATGAAAGCTACTTGGATTACAAAGAGGATGATTCCACCACATCTTCACCTCTTATTGAAATTGAAGATATTAATCATGATGGAGATGATGAAGAGGAAGATTGAGAAACTAGATTGAAAGAAAAAAAAAAAGTCTATCAATATGCTTCAATGTCTAAGAAACTTGAGAAGTTTCACTCCAAGAATAATCACTTCATACAATGCAATATGAGGAGAAAGTATTAGAAAAAGGTTGCAACTTGGAGTGTAAATGGAAGTGCAAAAGAAGACTCCAATCTCAAAATGGAAAATTCGTGCTTAATGGAAAAAGATGAGGTAACATCTAAACTATCTCTTGATTTTGAGAATGATAAAATATCAAATGTTAAACTTGAAGAAGAAAATCAGTTTGAATCTTTGAAGAAGAAAGAAATAAATTTTGTACAAAATAAAGAAAAGATGGAGAAACAAAAGAAAAATTATAAAAAAAAATCATTTTTCTATAAAAACTCTATCAAGAAATTCATTTATCACTTCTAATTTTCGTCATGCATATTATAATTTTCATTTGAAGAAAAATTAGAAGGAAAATTGTAAGTGTTGTTAAGGATATAATTTCATCTAATGTAAAGCTTAATGGACCTAAAATAATTTTGGTTGATAAAGGATAAGCTTGCTTTGTTGGAATTTATTTTATTTTTAGCATTGCATTTTGCTATATATTGTGTTGCATTTAAATTACAAGATTTAAAAAAAATTGAGATTAAGAAACAACTTTTTGAATTTATTCTTTCAAATAAATATTATGGTTAGTATTTCAAAAATACATAAAATGTATCTCAATAATGGTTGATATTTGAGAAAGATAAAATTAAAGATTTTCAAAAACTTATGCACTTTTAAAAGCCATATATTTGATGTTATTTTGTGATGAGCTAACAATCTTGATTTAAGTTAAGAAATGTGTGATTAGCCATCTAGCATCAAAGTGAAATGATTCAAATGAGAAATAATCTACCAAGATACATTGCTTGAGTGAGATTTTGCCATCTACTCAAAGGAGCTTTGTTTTAGTAAAAGAATTTTATATGAGGTAAGGACGTTTTGATTATATAAATGTTTGGTCCCTCTATTATTCTTAAATGAATCATATAACATGAAATGCTTAAAATAAACATATTTGATTGATAGCTAAAATGAAAATGATTTTGATGATATATTATGCTAGGTCTAGCTAATCTTGAAAATCTTACACTTGCATAATTGATTTCCCAATTTTCAAAAATTTAATCTAAATTATCATATAATCATTTTTAAACATTTAATGTATTTATAAAACTTGATTTAATGATCTTTCTCAAATGAGTTTTATATTAAAATTTTGCATGACTTTTTTTAAAGAATTATATTCACATTCTTTCTTGTAAAAGATTGCTCAAAATAAAGTTTTGCCTACCTTGATAGTCGATTGTCTCTAAATCCAAAGTCGACTGCCCAAACTAAAGTTTCAAGTCCATTTAATTCTATAAATGGACAGTCGACTTTGTAAATGGAAAGTCAACTGTGAAAATGATGGTAGCTTTCCATAATTGACTGCCCATTTTAATTGTCAATTATCCAGGATGTTTGTATTTCAAAATTTTTGTTATTAAAATTTTGTCTGAGAAAATGAGTTGTCTTTCAATTCTATCTTTAAAAGATTTACTTTATTTTAATCTATAAAAATCGTTTACTCTAATTCATTGAAGTTTTCTTAGCACAATGATTTATGACTTAAATATATTTTAATTTAGTATCCTTGCTAAAGAAAAAATAATTGGAATATGGTTTGAGTTTTAATCACACTCCTCATGTAGGGAAAAAATGTTTTATGATGTACCTTATTTGAAATCATAATGCACTTATTTATGAGGAGAAGTTTAGTAATCTTGATCTATTTTTTTTTTTATAAAAAAAAACACTTTTGTTGAAATATATATTTTTAATTATTTGACATGAGTTATTTCCATTGAATAAAGAAGGTGATCTTCACTTAAATTTTGAAATATTTCAAGAAAAATTAGTTAATTGTTTTTAGCATCCATTCTATTGTGCCTCTATCTCAAGAATAATATATTTTGAATACTCTTTTGAACTTAAATGAAATATAAAATAAGTATTCATATTTATGAGATGAATGGAATTTGCTAAAAATGATACGAAAACTTATTATGATTTGGTATGAATTTTATAAAAAAGTAGATTTTGGACATATTTTCTAGTGTAACTAATTTTTACAATGATAAACATGATAAAAATTATAGGTTAAGTGTTTTAAAGACTATTGTGTGTGGTCTATTCATGAAAATTTCAAATAACTTAAAATCAATTTTGAATCAATTGATTGACCATGAATCATAAAGCTTGAAAAATCTATTGGTTGATCAAACTTGAGTTTTAAAGACTATCATTTATAAATGCATGGTTTAGAAAAGTGTGTTCTTATATCCTTTATGTTGAATGCATAAGTTAAGGAGAAATTGCGTTCCCTTATATGATAAAAAAGAAGAAATCATATGAGTTGAGTTATGGGCTATTTAAGTTGATCATTACTATTGCTTGAATTCGATGCTCTGAATCGTCTTATGCTGCAGGGAGAAAAATATCTTAAAAATAGAAGAAAAATTGTCAAATTTTCCTAAAAAATCTAACATACTCTTGAAGTAGTTGAAAAGTACTTAACATTACTGTATCCATCTACTAATGGAGTTTGTTGAGTCCATCTAAAAAGTTTTATGCAGGTTCATTATTCTCGCAACTCAAATCTTAATTGATTTTTGATGAAAAATATAAAGGAGAAGAATGATAAGACATTTATGCTCATAACATATATTAAAGGAGAAAGTATGGTGAAAATCTTTATCTCATAGTCCTTTATTTTTTAAATATAACTTTGATAAATTCTCTTTGATTTGGCATTGGATAAATCAAATGATGAGCTTGAATTTAGATTTGAGAATTACCTTTGAGTTATTTATTTATCAAATATGAGCTAAATGAAATTTTCTATTATATATACTTGAGTTTGAAAATAATGATTATATTTGCATTGAATTGATAATTGTCTATTTATTGAATTGATAATCATCTATTTATTGAATCTAACCCACCCTGAAAATGATGTTTGATTGATAATTGAAAATTATATTTCGGTGCATATATTCAGGGGGAGTAACCTTTTTAAGTGCTTATAGATCTTTCCAATTTGAACATCTTTTTGAGTAGTTGATGAGCTCTCTGTCTTGATTATTTAATCAATCAACTACCAATAAGGCTTGTTAAGTTTTATCCATTTTTTTTTCCTTTTTTAAAAGTTAAAAATAACTACTTTAGACTTTTTGAAAGGGAGAGAAAATATGATTTTTTTGGTAAAAGATAAAACTTTTGGTAAAATTATTTTACTCAAATCAGTTTAAATACAATGATAAATGTTAGAAAATCACCTCAAGATGCCCAGGTGGTGATCTTCCAAACACCCAAGTCTAGAATGACTTGTAATAATCAGAACAGAAACATAAATCAAACAATCAAAGAAAGAACACAAGCAATTGTTATCGAGGTTCGGCAATGTACCTACGTCCCCGTGAGCTCCTTCGAGCTCTCTGCACTAAATCAACGAGTTCTTTACAAATACAACAACACCTCTTCAAGAATCCCCTTGTTCTTGAAGAACGAAAGAAGAGAAAAAGAAAGTGATAAGGACTAGTATCTCCCTGGAATTTTCCCCAAGAAAATTCCCTTACAAAGCCATTGAATCCGAATCTATACTACTCTCTCTCTAAAAAACCAGCCTCTCTACAATGAGGGTCTCTTGTGTTTAGTGTCTTTACACTCTCACACAACCATGTGTTCTATTTCACACACACTCACATGTCATTCACCTCTCTTGTTATGATGATCACATCACATCACTTTGAATGGCTCCTAGATGACCCTTTATATAGGGCAATGACTTCCTCATCTAATCTTGGAGATCAATCTCCACCCTTAGATCTCAAGAACCAAAGACCCATGGCTCTCTAAGAGTCTAAGTAATACTGTGCATTTTAACCATGCTCCACGCATCTTTCAAAGAGGCTGAAAAACTTGTCTCAGTGTGCCTAACGCCGCGGCTTAGAACAGGGTAGGCCCTAGTGCACAACAGGGCACTAATGCACCACCTTCTGGGTGTCGCAGCGCCCAAGGCTGGGCCGTGGTGCGGCCTAGAGAGGAAGACTTCTGGACTTTCTGCTGGCCGCGACGCACACTCCTTGTGCTGCAGCCTAGAGACATGATGCTGAAGCTCCTCACTCTAGTTTAATCCTTAGACAAATACCAACAATCTCTACCTTTGTCTAAGCGATTAAACCCGAACTCTTGTGGAGAGAACTCAAGATCCAAAATCATCTTGAGTCACCATATCAACCGAATCCAATCCTAAGAAGTCCAAGGCAATGATTAAACTTGCTTAGAGGTAGAACTTTAGTACCTAAATCTGCAGGATTTTCTTCTATTGTGACTTTGTCCACATGAATGCATCATTTCATAACGTTTTCCCAAATGAAATGATACCGAACATCCATATACTTAGTCCTCTCATGGAACACCGGGTTTCTACACAAGTGCCACGCACTTTAGCTATCTGAAGACACCAGCACCTGCTCTTTTAGGACATTTCACTCTTCCAACAACCCTTTGCACCATATAGCCTCCTTTATGGCTTTCGTAGCCGCTATGTACTCCGCCCCGGTTATTGAGAGTGCTACCACTGGCTGTAACTGAACCTTCACGTACCTCAGCAACCACTTCATACCAAGCCAAAGCTCATTTCTGGGATTACTCACAAATCTGCTGAGAACACCCATTGCTTGAGAAATGTCAGGTCTAGTGCTTACCATCATGAACATGACTGATCCAACCGCACTAGAGTAAGGGACCTTATCCATTTCCTTCTTCTCCTCATCTGTTCCAGGACATTGTTCGCTAGAGAACTTGAAATGACCAGCAAAGGGAATCTTCACTGGTTTATCATCTTCTATAGAAAACTTGTACAACACCTTTTCTATGTAGGAAGACGGAGAAACTTTCAACCCGTTTCTCTCTCTTTCCCGAATTCTTCTCATCCCAAGGATCTTTTGTGTAAGGATAAGATCCTTCCTCTCGAACTCCTCACTGAGTTGAGATGTCAACCTTTCTATCCTCTCCCTACTGTTATCAACCAACAACATATCTTCGATATAGACGAGGATAATCACCACTTCATCCACCTTATGTCCAAGTGAGAAGGTTTCTGTGAAATCTATGCCTCTTCTTTGCGTGAACCGCTTCGCCACCAGCCTAGCCTTATTCTGGACTTTATCCCCTGGAGGGTTCCCTTCTTTGATCTTGTAAGTGCACTTACAATCTACAACTCTCTGTTTTATTAGAATGTTCACCAATTCCCAAGAGTTGTTCCTCCTCAAAGAATCAATTTCTTTCTCTATAGCTAGCTTCCATCTTGACGAATCCTTACATCCCATGGCATCAATGTAAGTTTTTGGTTCACTTATCCCTCATTCTGTCCAAGGAGCTGCTGCATTCCCAACCGCAAAACTATATCTCAAAGGTGGTCTGACTAGCCTTCTTTCCGAGTCCCTTGTGAGTTGATAGTCATTCTGACTTGCTGTATCATCCCCTTCTAGTTCAGCCTCCTCATGAGTGTCCTGAGCTTGACATTCATCAATGGGCTCTACTTGGTCCAAACCCTCTTGCCTTCTTTGCTCTACCTGAACTAAATATTCCTTGATGCTATGCTCCATAAATACCGAACTGGTTTGCCCACTAGCCCCTGCAAGGTTAGTTTTCTCCAAATAGGGAAATACATGCTCATTAAAAATGACATCCCTACTTATTATGAGTTTTAATACTTTTTGCTCTAAGGACCACAACCTATACCCCTTAGCCCCTTCCCCATATCCTAGAAAATACATTTTCTAGATCCTGGGATTAAGTTTATCATCCTTTGATGTGCATACGCAGCACACCCAAAAGTTCTAAGGTTATCCAACTTGGGGTTTACCACTCCACATCTCCTCGGGAGTCTTAAGGTCCATAACCCTAGAGGGTGATCTATTAACCAAATATGCAGCAGTAGGCACCACTTCCCCTCAAAAACATTTGGGTAATCTGGATCCTATAATCATGCACCTAACCTTTTCCATAAGGGTCTTATTCATCCTTTCAGCAACTCCATTTTGCTGAGGGGTTTTCACAACTGTTCTATGTCTTAGAATCCCATTTAACTTACAGAATTGATCAAGTTCCTTGTTAAAAAATTCTAAGCCATTATTGGTTCTTAACACCTTAACTACCCTGCCCGTTTGAGTTTCTTCTAGCCTTTTTCACACCACTAATTTATTCAAAGCATCTGATTTATTTTTAAGCAAATAAACCCAAACCTTTCTAAAATAATTATCAATTAAAGACAGAAAGTAAAGATTACCTCCCTGTGTTGGTGTTCTTACTGGCCCCTAAAGATCCACATGGATGTAGTCAAAATTCCCTTAGACTTGTGCACTCTAGTGTTGAAGCTAACCCGGTGTTGCTTCCTAAGAACGGAACACTCGCAGAAATCCAGTTTCTCTACTTTGTCACCACCAAGTAGACCATCCTTGCTGAGAACTTGCAGGCCATTTTCGCTCATATATCCCAAGCGAGTGTGCCCAGGGGCTGCCCTATCCATCTCAGCCATCAAGCTTACAGCTTGATCCTTGATCTCTGTGTCTCCGATCATCTCATAGAGACTATCCTTCATTGCTGCTTTGATCACTATCAAAGATCCCTTGGTTACCTTGATCTTTCCTCATCTGCTTTGTATGTGTACCTCATAGAATCTAGTTGCCCCAATGAGATCAAATTCCTTCTTAAATTTGGAAGATACCTCACATTCCTCACCAGCCTTGTCATTCCATCAAACATCGTCAATTGGATGTCTCCCGTGCCTCTCACTTGGTAAGAAGCATCATTCCCCAGGAAAACCTTTCCATCATTGGTTTCCTTGAAATTCTTGAACCAATCCCGGTGAGGACATATATGATAAGTGCACCCGGAATCCAATATCCATCTCTCACTGCCTTCTTGCCCCCTACTCACACTTGAGCACACAACAAGAACATCATTTTGCTATTCTCTCTTGGCAACCGAAGCCTCTCCATTCTTGGTATGGCTTCTTCCCTCATCCCTCATCTTCTCCTTGCAATCTTTCTTGAAATGACCCTTCTTATAGCAGTAGAAGCATTTCTTCCCTCTAAATCTTGATTTAGAGTGCACTCTCCTATGGCTTTGTCCTTTATCTTTGTCCCGGTAGTAGCCATGTATGTTGCTGCCATACCGAGTTGTTGGTATTCTTCTAACAAACATCCCTTCTCCATTCGATACTTTTCTCATCTTGACTTTGAAATCATGAGCCCTTATAGCATTAATCACAATTTCCTTGGTTAGTGTATCTCTTCCATATTCAATTGCATTAATCAAACTTTCAAAATAATCAAGAAGAGAATTTAACAAAATAACAGCCAATTGTTCATCTGGGAACTTTATACTAAAACTAACCAAATCCTGAACTAGTTTGTTAAACACATCAAGATTATCTTGCAACTCTATATCAGGATCCATTTTAAAAGCAAAGATTCGTTTCAAAAGATGTATCTTATTAGGGAGAGTTTTGGTAAGAAATAACTCATCTAGTTTCTTCCATATGACAGCTGGATCTTCTGAGTCTCTGTACTCCCTTGTAACACTGTCCGACATGTGTAAAAAGATGGTGTTGTATGCCATCTTTTTCATCTCATTCCACTGGACCTCCGTGATACTTGCTGGAAAAGTGTCATCTTCTCCAATCGCCAAGTCCACCTTTTGTTGCATAAGAACCGCCTTGATTTTCCACTTCCAAAGGGAAAAGTCTCCATTTCCATCAAACTTCTCAACAATGAAGTTTGAACCCATCTTGGGGAGAAAATCCCAGATTTATGCAGCACTCACAATTGCTTTCCAACTTCTTCTAAATCTCAAGAACACGACCAAAGATTGATCTCAATACCTTTCTTGAATCACCCTTAAGAACATGATTAGATCTTGATCTCTACTCCGTTTTTGAATCACCCTTAAGAACACAATCAAAGATTGGTCTCTTCTCTGTTCTTGAACCTTAAGAACATGATCAGATCTTGATCTATACTCCGTTCTTGAATCACCCAAGAAGTTGACCTTTGATTCTTAGAGTCTTGCTCTGATACCTTCTGTTCTTGCTCCGATACCAGCTGTTCTTGGACCACAGCTCTAATACCACTATTGGGAAATCACCTCAAGATGCCTAGGTGGTGATCTTCCAAACACCCAAGTTTAGAATGACTTGTAATAATCAAAACAGAAACATAAATCAAACAATCAAAGAAAGAACACAAGCAATTGTTATCGAGGTTCAGCAATGAGCCTACATCCCTGTGAGCTCCTCCAAGCTCTCTGCACTAAATCAATGAGATCTTTACAAATATAGCAACACCTCTTCAAGAATCCCTTTGTTCTTGAAGAACAAAATAAGAGAAAAAGAAAGTGATAAGGACTAGTGTCTCCCTGGAATTTTCTCCAAGAAAATTCTCTTACAAAGCCCTTGAATCCCAATACTCTCACACAACTATGTGTTCTATTTCACACACACTCACATGTCATTCACCTCTCTTGTTGAGATGATCACATCACATCACATCACTTTGAATGGCTCCTATATGACCCTTTATATAGGGTAATGACTTTCTCATCCAATCTTGGAGATCAATTTCCACCCTTAGATCTCAAGAACCAAAAACCCATGGCTCTCTAAGAGTCTGAGTAATACTGTACATTTTAACCATGCTCTATGCACCTTTCAAAAAGGCTGAAAAACTTATCTTAATATGCCTGGTGCCGAGGTCCAGAACAGGGCAGGCCGTGGAGCACAACAGGGCATTAATGCACCACCTTCTGGGTGCTGCGGCCTGGAGAGAAGGACTTCTGGACTTTCTGCTGGCCGCGTCGCACACTCTTTGTGCCGCGGCCCAGAGACCTGATGCTAAAGCTTTTCACTCTTGTTTAATCCTTAGACAAATACCAGCAATAAATTTTTTTTGATATGTTTTAAATTTGAACATTATATCTTGAGAATGTTATCTATCTGTGAGCTATTGGTAAATCAAGCAATGAGTTCAAACTCTTATCCTTTATTAATTAAGTGTAAAACACTCTAAGCATTGAGCTTATTTTGAATCTTGAAGATTTATAATGCTTGAGAAATATTTTAGATCATGTGGGACTTGAATTCATTCTTTTGTTGGAAGTTGGCTACACTTATTTTTATCTCTATGTGCAAAAGAAAATATTGGAAATGAAACCTTTTTCTATTTCTATAAAATTCCAGCGTCTCTTTGAACCCAACTCCTTCAAAAGCTTTATATTACTTGATATCTTGTAAAAGAATTCTTTTTTAACAAGTTTTATCAAAATATTTTTCATAGCATAATTTGAGGGGGAGACTTTCTTTAAAATCTACTTTTTTAAATATTTTTATGATGACAAAAAGGGGGAGAAAAACAAGAAATTAGAGATCCTTTTAGAGACAATTTTATTAAATTAACATATATATCTTGAACTTGTATGGATAATACATTGGTATATATACATTTATTGAAAGAAGATTGAAATTGAGATAAATTGCTTTGGAAAGTGTTTATGTGTGTTTGATTTTTTAAAAGAGGTCAATAGATAGAAATACAATGAGACTATGTCATATTTTTTGCAAAATTCTAATCTCTTCATTTTTTTTTTCAATTTATCTTCTTTAATCTCTAATTAAGATTTTTGTCACCATAAAAAAATGGGAGATTATTGATCAAGTGTCTATTGACCCTGAATGATTTTGGTAGTGAAATAAATCTTAATTAAGCACTAATGGATATTACTTAAGTGATACATATTGTTAATAGTGCTTATACATCAAAGGAGATCAAGATTGTAGAAATTGGTGAATCAAAGTTGATGATCTCAAAAGTCAAGAAGCTCTCCAAAAGATCAAATTCAAGGAGAATAATTGAAACACAACTTCAAAGACAAGAGCTAAATTATAGGCTTGAATCCTAAGATACACTTTGTAAGCATTTCAATTTTTAAGAGCTAAATAAATTTGTATTGCATTTTATTACACAACCTTAATTAATTGAAGATATAAAATCTCTATGTGATTTTATTAAATAAAAATATTAAATTATTTGGGCTCAATACTTAACATGCTCTAATTGAACTTAAAAATAATTTATGTTGATATAGAAAATTATTTGAGCATTTGTAATATATCATTCTTCATATATCTTGCACACACATTATGCTTAATTTGTAATATGTTTTGTCATCATCAAAAAGGCCTCAATCAAGAAATTTATTTAAATAATTTTGATGATAACAAAACACTCTTAAAGTGTTTAACTTGTGTGTTAAATGTACAAAAAAGTTTGATTCAATTGGGAGATTTTTCGGAACTTAAAAATCCAAAAAGAAAGAAGAAAATTGATGTTGAAAACACTTTTCATCCTGAAAACACTATAGTGGTGCACAAAAACTGACTCAGTCGACTGAGTGAATAGTGTCAATCGATTGGTGCTCGAAAAATCAGTTTTGCATTAGTTAGGAAGGACAGTTGACTGCCACAAGTGGACAGTCGACTGGGAAAGTTACAACAACTATATATATATTTTTTTAATTTTAAAGGCTATAAACTTGTTTTTAACGACTCTATTTTGTCTCCAATGGCTAGAAGACTTCAAGAGACTATAAATAGAGCCTCAAAAGTCATTTGGAAGATAAGGGAAACATTCTACAACAAAGGATTCAAGTAATATCTTCGTTCTCTTCTTCTTGAGTCAAAAACTCCATTGTCAAGCTATAAGCTTTTGAGAGGGAAAATATTGAGTTGTAATCTTCATTGAAAAATCTGTCTCTCTTATTTGTTTGTTTCAAACTTTCCTTTCATCATCTTGTTAAAAGAGTTGGTATAACTCTTGTGAGAGTTTGTAAGTGACCTAGTGAGTGTTGGGTATATACACTTGTGTAGCAAACTTAGAATTCTTGTGAAAAAGGTTGAAGCAACACCTTTGAAGTTGCTTGTTTGTATTCAGGTTGAGCAACACCCGTGAAGTTGCTTGTTTTAGTGAAAGACTTCAAGGAGGATCCTTGAAGACAGTGGACGTAGGGTCGAGAAGATTTCGATATTGCCGAACCACTATAAATCGAGTTTGCATCTCTCTAACTCTATCTCCTTAATTACTTACATAATTATTTGCTTAGAATTATTTATTATTCAAGTAAATGACGTTGATTGTTTAATTATTTTATAATTCAGTTATCTTTTCTATATTAAACAATAAACTCTCTCATCTTTATGCTAGTAATTTAAAAATATTGATTTAATTTAATTATGCATATATTTTTATATTTGAGATTGCAAAAAGAATTTGAAAAATTCTTAATACCTAAGTCGCCCTCTTGGGTATTGCTATAATATATTTTGGACTAGTAAGGTTGTTGTAGGTTGAGTTGGTTTTCTTTGGGTTAGCTTATGGGCTTTGACATTAGGTGAGGCTCGGCACTATGTCATTCTTTACCGAGTTTTGGTTTTGAACTAAATATTTGATTTTGTTGGATTTTTGTTTGGTTCTTGAATTTTGTTTACTTTTTCTTAAGTTTAAGTGGTTTTTGGAAAGCCTTAATTATTTTCAAGAAAGATATTGTTTTTGTGAAATTTTTGAGTGAGCATGGAGCTCTATATACTTTAGAATTTTGGAAAATGGGTTATCTAGGGATTTTTGGACTTTTTTGAAATGTTTTGGGCAGATTTCTCTAAAATAGTAACACATGGATTGTATCAAGTGGGAAACTTTATTTTTTTATGTTGATTTCCTTGAAAGTAGGAATTTTACTAAAAGGCTTTAATGTTATCAATATTTGTTGAATTTTCAAAGGGAACTTGAAGAGAGAAATTAATCTTCTTTTTTATTCACGATGTACCCGTTAGGATTATCCCTCTTGGATATTGATCATGACAAATAATATATAACATAACATGAGCTTCGCTTTTTGCAACCTTAATATTTTTTAATCAAATATATGAGTTCTTTTATATAAACTCAACTTCTTTTATGAGATATTCTATGTTTTTGTTTTCTCTCATATATACAATTTTTATATATTAGAGAAAAATAGTTACAAGCGAATAAAAAATTGAGACTGTGAGAACACACAATTTCATTCGTTACTTCATCATAAGTTCAATGAAAATCAATATTTTTTCACATATTGATCATAAAAAATAAAGAATAATTTTTTTATGGTATTAACCCTAATTGATCATGTGGTCATTACTTTAAAACAAAACACATACCTATTATGATATTCACCATGTTTATGCATGACCACGAAAAACAACTAGGTAATATTGATCCATAGGTCTAGGTTAATACAACATTCTTTACAAACCTTAGCATATGCTTCAATTTATTTACCAAAATAGCACAACGTCCTATAATAGTTGTTCCTTATATATTAAAATTATATTTTGCATAAATCAAATAAATTTCATAACAAGAATGAAATAAATAAATAAAATTATATCACCTGTAACGCGAAGAGGATGATCTAATTCACGAATCAATTGCTCTCTTTAGAACGTTTCACATCATCGTGAAGGTAATTAAACTTTACTGGTGCAACGGTCTCATGGTCACACCGCCCCTAAGATACAAGAGCCCAATGTTCTTTTTTCATTGTTACTCAATGATATCTGTACCATATCAATGAGTCAAAACTCCATATACTACATTTTCTTTGCCAATAACAATATTATAAAGTAGAAAAGAAACAAAACTGAAGAGGAAGAATAGTGGATTGTGTTCTTCTACCAAAGGGCATGCAAATAGTCCTATTTATAGGACTTTAATATTGTAACCTCCAAAGTCTCACTTAATGACCTTATTCTTAAGGTAATAAACTCTAAAAAAATATGTATGGTCTAATGGCTCATAAATATGGTATAATTCCTTTTATTATTAAGGGTATAATCATAGTAAATGGGGTATAACTGTTAGTTTGACTAGCCCATAATTTGGCTTATTGTAATCACAATTGTGTTCTATAACTACTAAGCCCATACACACAAGCCCATGAACATACAATTTTTTTATTAAAATATACAACAGTATGTTTAAATTTTGTATCCATATGTTATGTTGTGTAGATAAAAAATTGTTTATAAAAAATAATTAATCGTCTGATTAATTTTATTTTACAAAATAAATGTAAATTCAATATCTTTATTAATTCTTTAATGACACTTCCGAAATTAAAATTCTTTATTTCTAGATGCGCACATGTGTATATTATATTGAGTAATGAAATGATATTAAATAATAAATACATGTTTATTTATTCAATAAATCAAATAAATCTTAATTTACAACATTAACAAAATCTACTTTATGGATATTTTAAGTTCTATTTTTTTAATAAATTATCTATAAAATTATAAAACTCTTACATTGCATGAACATGACAACTAGTTGATGAAATATATTATTTGTCTTCTAAATTTACTTTTGATAAGTGTAATTTTTATATGATTTTTATTACTCATTTACTTATTAAAATTATTAGTCTTTCATTTATTTCTTTTGATTTGATTTGCTTGTGTTTGAAGGAATGAGAAATTTATTTTAAAAAAAAGACTGATATGCCTAAAAGTTTAAAACACCTAACGGTTGTACGAATCAGGATGTGCACCCACTGTGTTCAGGACTAGGACCAGCTTGGAAACCAAATTTGAGAATGCGTACAAGCCTAAGATGTTGTGCACAAAACCTTCACATTGATCCAACATCTAGACCGCACAGTGCCAGATTGCATGCGCGCACAACATCAATTACTTGTGCCGTACTTTTTCCTATTTTGTGTTATATTTCCTTTTAGTTACTTTCCAATTTCATGTTTTCCTAGTGGTAGAAGCATTTGCCATTTCAGTGTCTTTCTTTTTCCTAGGTTGCTCTTTTTCTTATTTTGTGTTATACTTCTTTTTACTTACTTTCCTATTTCATGTTTTCCTTGTAGTAGAAGTATTTCCTATTTCAATGTCTTTCCTTTTCATAGAAGGAGTAGTATTATTGTACTTTCCTTTTCTTTTTTAGGAGTTTGCCTATATATATAGTTGGGTGCTCTCTTATTAGGGAGACTTCAGATTTTTCCTACACATTAATAATAAAGAGAGAAGAGAGAAGGAGGGTGGCTGCCAAGTCTCAATGAAGAGAGATCTTCAACAATCTTGAATGCTTCATCAACTTATTTCAAGCAAAAGAGTTTTATTATCTTCTTTTTAGTTTTCTTTTAATGTATACCAATAAGAACATAGTTGATTTCAGATTTGTTATGAACTAATTTATTTTTCTAGGGCTTTGATGTAGCCTAACTTTAACACATAATTTAAATTCCAAGTTATTTTATTTCAAAGTTATTTTATGTTGAATGTTTATCCTTGATCTTATTGCTTACAATTTTCTGGCCAATTAATGTTTGATTTATTGAATAATAATGAAACCGAGAGGTAATTTGTTATTAGAAGCTTTTTAGGATTAAACACTATTAGTTGAGCAAAAGATAGAGATACTTTGCTGCAGTTAGTGTGATTTTAGATTAAGAAAAATCTAAAGAACTTAATGAATCTTCAAATAATTTAATTTACATAGAGATATGATGAATTATTAGGTGAGGATATTTCTAATGTTATTCGAGAGAAAACATTGAATAATTAAGGGATTTATTTTTCATCAACTTGAAAAATTAGAATTTTATAACAAGGAATAATAAATTGTGTGGGATTACCTAGGTGAGATTAGAAGCTCCACATTATTTTTAAAATCTCTACAACCTTAAGTTTTATTATCTTTTCTTTTAATTTATATTTGTCAAGTACTTTAGTTTAATTTAGATGGTAAAGTCTTTAAAATTTCAGTTTTATTTCCAAATAGTAAATAATTTGGTAAATTTCAATGCTTAATAGCGTAATTAGTCCTTGTGGGTTCGACACTTGTATCTTTAAAACTTTATTACTTGTTACGATTTTGTTCACTTGCAAATATTTTCACACTAAGTTTTTGACGCCATTGCTGGGGACTAATTATTTGTAATTGATATTGATACTAGCTAGATTGTTACTAATTTGGATTTATTTATTTATTTTAGATTGGTGATTAGATCTCAGTTTTGCTTTTCTTTTACTTTTATTTCCGGATTTAGAAGAGTATACCCCGATCTAAACCATTAGAGTCTACACTTTTTGATCCCAAGATTGAGAGAACTTTACGTCAAATCAAGAAAAAGAAGAAGCAAGAAGTCACCACACCTGCCATCACTATGGTGGATCAACGGAATGGAGAGGCGAATAGGGCTTTGAGGGACTATGCTATGCCCTCGGTTAATGGGGCTACATCTAGCATAAGGAGACCGACTATACAAGCTAATAATTTCGAGATTAAGCTAGCAATAATTTAAATGATACAACAAACTGTTCAGTTTGGGGGGCTGTTGCAGGAGGATTCTAATGTTCGTATTGCAAATTTTCTAAAGATTTGCGACACCTTCAAGCACAATGGAGTAACGGATGATGCTATTCATTTAAGATTTTTCGCTTTTCCACTCAAAGAAAAAGCGAAAGCCTGGCTGAATTCTGTTGGTATTTGTCAAAGGATTAAACAGGATTGAAAAAGCTTCAGCATCAGGTCTCCAGGCTGCGGTTCAAGGTGTGCGCACCTCGGCCTCTAGAAAGTCCAGAAGCTGAGGGAGGACCTGTGCGCTGCAGCCCAAGGTGTGTGCACCGTGACACAGCCCATCTAAGCCTCAACACGAAGACCTAAGCCTTAGTATGCCCTATTCCAATCCTCAGCACGAGGCACACCTGACACCTTTGAATCAACACTTTGGATTGATGCGTGAGGCTTGATCAAAACACACAGGATCACTTAGACTCTTAGAGAGCCATGGGTCTTTGGTTCTTAAGATCTAAGGGTGGAGATTGATCTCCAAGATTGGATGAGGAAGTCATTACCCTATATAAAAGGTCATCTAGGAGCCATTCAAGGGGTGAGTAATGTGATGTGAATGACATGTGAATGTGTGTGAAATAGAACACATGGTGTGTGAGAGTGCAAAGACACTAAACATAGGAGAGACTCATTCAAGAGAGGCTGGTTGTTTAGAGAGAGAGTAGTATAGATTGGGGATTCTAGGGAAACTCAAGTCCTTATCACTTTCTTTTTCTCTTCTTTCGTTCTTCAAGAACAAGAGGTTTCTTGAAGAGATGTTGTTGTATTTCTAAAGAACTCATTAATTTAGTGCAGAGAGCTTGGAAGAGTTCACGGGGACATAGGCACATTACCGAACCTCGATAACAATTGCTTGTGTTCTTTCTTTAATTGCTGTTTGATTCCGATTCATTACAAGTCATTCTAGACTTGGGTGTTTGGAAGATCACCACCTGCGCATCTTGAGGTGATTCCGCAACAAATTCTCTACTACCTAGGGTCATTACTACCTAGGAGGAGTTAGTACAAAACTTTTTTAGCAAAGTATTTCCCTCTGGCCAAGATAACAAAGCTAAGGAATGATATTACCACATTCACTCAATTTGAAAATAAATCTTTGTATAAAGCATGGGAGAGGTACAAAGATTTATTGCGAAAGTGTCTTCATCATGACCTTCCAGCATGGCTTCAAGTCCAAACATTCTACAATGATTTGGGAGCTACAAATAGGTCCATGGTTGATGTAGCAGTTGGAGGGGATTTAATGAGTAAAACCCATGAAGCAGCTTATGAAATTTTGGAGGAATTGGCATCCAACAACTATCAATGGACTTCGGAGAGAGCAATGCCAAGAAAGGCAGCTAGAGTTTTTAAACTTGATTCTACTACCACATTGGCGCCACAAATGGAAACTTTATCGAAACAACTAGGTAAGATGAATGTTAATGTTATTCAAACTAATGTTGTATATGATTGTTGTGCAGGAAATCACTCAACTATCGATTGCCAAGTGGGGAATCTGTTTGCTCAACCAAATTCTGAATAAGCTAATTACGTGTCCAATTTTCAATATCAAAACAATCCTTATTCAAACACGTTCAATACTGGATGTTGAAATCAGCCCAATTTTTAATGGAGCAACAATCAAGGGGCAGCTAAACCACCTCAAAATTTTCCGTAACAAGAAAGAAGTTGATACTCGAGGAGATGTTTATGCGATACATGCAAAAGAAAGATTTGGTGATCCAAAACAATTTGGCTTCAATTCATAACCTTCAGGCTCATATTAGTTAGCTTTCAAACATTCTTACAAGGAGCAGAACAGGAACTTTGCCGAGCAATACCGTTACCAATCCTAAGGAACATGTCAAAACAATAATATTGAGAAGTGGGAGGACAATTGAGCAGCCACATGGAGAAAGTACCGAGCAAGATAAAGTTGAAAATCATGTGGAGTTTGAGCCAAATATTGAGGAATCAGAGCAGCAAGTGGCCGACTAGCAAGCTGGAAATTCTAAAGAGAATAAAGAAACTTCAAAACCCACGAATTCCTGGGAGTTTACATTTGAAACTAATTCTCCTTCAATTTATGATCCACTGATTCCTTTTCCTTAAAGACTTAAAAAATAATAATAAGTTAGATAATCAATTCTCTAAATTTCTTAGTATTTTTAAGCAATTGCATATTAATATTCCTCTTATTGAAGCTTTAGAGCAAATGCCTAAATATCTTAAGTTTTTTAAGGATATTTTATCAAACAATCAGAAGTTGGAAGAGCATGAGATGGTGATGTTAACCAAAGAGAGCAATGCAATTTTACAAAAGAAGTTGCCTCCTAAATTGAAAGATTCAGGGAGTTTTACGATTCATTGCACCATAGAAAATTCTTATTTTGATAAAGCTTTGTGTGATTTAGGAGCAAGTATTAATCTTATAACTTTTTCAGTTTTTAGGAAGTTAGGTCTTAGAGAAGCAAAGCCTATTGTGGTCTCTTTATAATTGGCAGATAGGTCTATCAAGCACCAGCGAGGACTCATTGAAGATGTTTTAGTGAAAGTGGACAAGTCTGATTTTCTGGCTGATTTTATTGTGCTAGACATAGAGGAGGATGAAGAAATACCTTTGATTTTGAGGTGACCTTTTCTTGTTATAGGGAGAAATTTAATTGATGTCCAACAAGGGAGACTTATTTTGAGGGTTAATGATGAGCATGTTACTTTTGATGTATTTAAGGCTATGGATTTTCCTTCTGAAGTACACTCTTGTTTTCAAATTAGTGACATAGACTTAGTGGTGGCCGAGACTTTAGGGCTAGATTTTCAAAGCTTCCACTTGAGGTGTGTCTTACTCATTCTACAACTCTTGAATCCGAGAATGAAGAGGTTAAGGAGTGTTTAAGGTATTTGGAAGCTATACCATCCTTTAATCCCTCCATAAAGCCGAAATTGGAAAAGTTAGGTTCATTCATGTTGACATCTTCAAGTAAGGAACCACCCAAACTTGAGCTCAAACTACTTCCATCAAATTTGAGATATACTTTCTTAGGCTAAGACTCTACTTTTCTGGTTATTATTAATGGTTCTTTAAGTGATGTAGAGGAAGAAAAGTTGCTAAGAGTTTTAAAGGAGCATAAGATGGCTTTGGGTTGGACAATCTCGGATATAAAGGGAATTAGTCATTTGATTTGTATGCATAAGATTTTAATGGACGATAGTTTCAAGACGATTGTTCAACCTCAACAGAGATTGAATCCATCAATGCAAGAAGTGGTGCATAAAGAAGTATTGAGGCTCTTAGATGCTAGAATTATCTATCGAATCCCGGATAATGCATGGGTGAGTCCAGTTCTAGTGGTCCCAAAGAAAGGAGGAATAACCATGGTAAAGAATGACAACAATGAACTTATACCAACAAGGATAGTCACGAGATGGCGAGTATGCATAGATTATCGAAGACTTAATGATGCAACTCAAAAAGATCATTTTTCATTGCCTTTTATCGACCAAATGTTAGAAAGACTCGCTGGCCATGCTTACTGTTGTTTTCTAGATGGGTTTTTCGGATATAATCAAATCATAATTTCCCTCGAAGATCAAGAGAAGACTACTTTCACGTGTCCTTACAGAACTTTTGCATATAGGAGGACGCATTTTGGTCTATGCAATGCTCTAGCCATGTTCCAGAGATGCATGATGTCCATTTTCTCCGACATGGTGGAAAAATTTATAGAAGTATTCATGGATGACTTCTCGGTTTTTGGTTATTCTTTTGATAATTGTTTATACAACTTGTCTTTGGTTTTGCAGCGATGTGAGGAGACTAATTTAGTTTTAAACTAAAAAAATGCCACTTTATGGTTGAGGAAGGAATAATGCTTGGCCATCGAATCTCCTTCAAAGGAATTGAAGTCGATAAAGCCAAAATAGATGTTATTGACAAACTCCCACCACTGGCCAATGTGAAGGGCGTGAGAAGTTTCTTGGGTCACGCTGGGTTTTATAGACAGTTCATTAAGGATTTTTCTTAAATTACTAAACCTCTTGCAATCTTTTGATTAAAGATACACTATTTGATTTTTCCCATAAATGCTTGCATGCTTCCATGCTTTTGAAACATTGAAAAAGAAATTAATTTCAGCACCTATAATTGTTTCACCGGATTGAAATTTACCTTTTGAATTGATGTGTGATGCTAGTGATTTTGCTATAGGGGTTATTTTAGGGTAGAGAAAAGATAAAAATTTTCATGTTATTTATTATGCAAAAAGGATTTTAACAAAAGATCAACTTAATTATGCTACTATTGAAAAAGAATTATTAGCAGTTATTTTTGCTTTTGACAAATTTCATTCTTACTTGATAGGTTTGAAGGTGGTTTTCTATACCGATCACTCCACTCTTAAGTACTTGTTTATGAAGAAGGATGCTAAACCAAGATTACTTCGATGGATTTTGCTTATACAAGAATTTGATTTGGAGATTAAGAACAAGAAAGGTATCGAAAATTTGGTGACAGATCACTTGTCCTAGATTGAGCCTAAGGGTGCGGATGATGAGCAACAACTGCTAATAATGAAACATTTTCAGATGAGCATTTGATGGCTGTATAGGTTGTTCGATGGTATTCTGATATAGTCAACTACTTGGTGTCGTGAATTCTACCTCCCGGGATTATATGTCAATAAAAGAAGAAGTTCTTCTCCGACTTGAAGTATTATTTTTGGGAGGAACCTTTTCTATTTTGGCATTGTTCATATCAGAGAATTAGGATATGTGTACCCGAAGAAGAGATGGAGAGCATACTCCGACATTCCCACTCATTGGAAGTGGGCAGCCACTTTGGTGGAGCAAAAATAGCGGTAAAAATTTTGCAATCCGAGTTTTATTGGCCTTCTATTTTTAAAGATTCTTTTAACTTTGTTAATTTATGTGATCATTGTCAACAAGTTGGGAATATTTCTAGGAAACATGAGATGCCTTTGAATAATATTTTAGTGAAATTGTTTGATGTTTGGGGGATAGATTTCATGGGTCCTTTTCCATCTTCGTATTCTAACAAATTTATTTTAGTGGTTGTAGATTATGTTTCCAAGTGGGTGGAAGCTGCTACTTTGCCGACCAATTATGCCTAGGTTGTGGTGAAGTTTCTACGAAAAAATATCTTTTCCCGATCTGGCATTCTAAGGGCGATAATTAGTGATGGTGGAAAGCATTTTTGCAACCATCAATTTTAAGATTTACTTACTAAATACGGATTTACTAATTTGTGGCAACACTATATCATACTCAAACAAGTGGCCAAGTTGAGGTGTCCAATAGGGAGTTGAAGCGCATACTTGAGAATACCGTTAGTATCTCATGAAAGGATTTGTTGGTATTTGTCTAAGGATTTAACAGGAGAAAATTTCAGCTTCAGATACAAGTGTGCGCCGCGGCCCAGGAGATGTGCGCCGTAGCCTCCAGCAAAGGAGCAAGAGTGGAGGTGCTCCCCCTAGGTGTGCACCACGGTACAGAGAGGTGTGCGCCGCAGTGTCCAACAACTAGAGGATTTGTGACCTGTTGTGCGTCGCGACCAGCCCTGTTCTGAGCCACGGCGCCAGGTACACCTGGAGCATGGTTTTCAACCTCTTGTGATGGTGCGTGAGACTTGGTTAAAATGAACAGGATTACTTAGACTCTTAGAGAGCCATGAGTCTTCGGTTCTTAAGATCTAAGGGTTGAGATTGATCTCAAAGATTGGACGAGGAAGTTGTTGCTCTATATAAATAAGTAATAACACACAAGATCATTAGCATGAAAATCATCCTCTCAACAAGAGAGAATGACATGTAAATGTGTGTGAAATAGAACACATGGTGTGTGAGAGTGTAAAGACACTAAACACAGGAGAGACTCATTCAAGAGAAGCTGGTTGTTTAGGGAGAGAGTAGTATAGATTGGGGATTAAAGGGCTTTGTAATTGGAATTTTCTTGCGGAAAATTCCAGGGAAACACTTAGTCCTTATCATTTTCTTTTTCTATTCTTTTTTTCTTCAAGAACTTGAGGATTCTTGAAGAGGTGTTGCTGTAATTGTAAGAACTCCATTGATTTAGTGCAGAGAGCTCGGAGGAGCTCACGGGGACGTAGACATATTGCCAAACCTCGATAACAATTGTTTGTGTTCTTTCTTTGATTGGTTTGATTCCTATTTTGTTTCCGTTTTATTACAAGTCATTGTAGACTTGGGTGTTTGGAAAGATCACAACCTGGGATTCCGCAAGAACGTGATTTTCCAACAGGACTGAGCATGAAGGTTAGATGATGCACTATGGGCTTATGGGAGAGCATTTAAAACATCGATTGGAATGTCACCTTATTGGTTAATTTATTGAAAATAATGCCATTTGTCTGTGGAGCTAGAACATAAAGCTTATTAGGCGATAAAGACACTTAATTTTGATTTAATGGTTACGGGTGAGAAGAGGATGTTGGAAATTAATGAGATCGACGAGTTACGCAATGATGCTTATGAGAATGCTCGGATTTACAAGGATAAAACTAAAATATGGCATGATAAGCATATTTGGAGAAGAGAGTTCGAAGTGGGCAGAAAGTTTTACTATTCAATTCAAGACTTCGACTTTTTCCAGGAAAGTTGTGATCTAGGTGGTCAGGACCATTTGTTGTGACTAGTGTTTTTCAATATGGAGCGGTTGAAGTTCATCATGAGACAAAAGGGACATTCAAGGTTAATGGATAGAGGTTAAAGCCTTATGTGGATGGAGAATTTAGCACGCAAAAGTTTTCCATCAATCTCACTAATCTTGAATAATGATTTGGAGAATGTCTAGCTGTAGACTTTAAACAAAACATTTTTTGGGAAGTAACCCAAGTTTTTTAATTTTTTTTTCTCTTTAATTTTTATTTTTGTTTTCATCTTATAGGTTTGCATAAGTTTGGGGGCTCTCCAATGTGTTACACGGTTGCACTTTCAAGGACAACATTCAATTGGAAATTAAGGAAGCACTTCTTATCTTTTCTCATTCTTTTTCTCTTTTTTTTCTTTCTCATTAAGGACAATGTGTTATTTAAGTTTGGGGGAAAGAAGTTTATGTTTTAAAAAATTAAATTTAAATTTTAAAATAGAAAAGAATTTATTTGTTTTTGGTTTGATGAATTAGAAGGCCTATGATAAGAATATGGTTGAAATTGATTATAATTTTTAGGGAAAATTCTTATTGCTTAAGTTTATTTGTTAATCCTTGACTTGATTTTGCTTAATTTGAGATTTTCTATATTCAACCCATGTTATCATGATCATTAATTGTTTGCATGCCTAGAGAAATTTTATGTGAATATTGTTTGTATGGTCTCAACAAACTCTAGAACTTTTTTGATGACACTCGAGGAGAAATCCTAGACACAATATTACTTGGGAAATGATTTAGGCATTCTTTGAATCGATTGAGCCTTTCAAGCTTACATATTTATTATCTTTATCCCTAGTCATCCCTTTGAGCTGTGTTGAATTATACTTTGGCCTTATATTTTTTTCTTTTTATAAAGCATCATATTCCCTACCGTATTTGAGCTTAAACACTCATGTCCTTACCTTTCAAGAGAACTAAGTTTACACAAAGTCAAAAGAGCATGGAGGTGTGAGAGGTAGAAAGTTTACAAGTAAATTTTATCACAGCCCAAGTTTATAAGATTGAGGGTGTTAAAAGTCAACAAGGTGTTGGGAAGTGTTTAAAAAAATCAATAAAAAATAAAAATAAACATGAGGGAAATCTTTGAAAAAGCGATAAAGATAGGTGTTTTGAGAGATTCAAATGATTAAGAAGGAGTGTATGTGTTAGAAATGACTATGCTCTATTCATTTTGTTTGTGTTCAAAATTAAGTTCTCTTGCTTTGTTTGAATCCTATCTTTTCTTTGTAGCCCTCGCCTTAGCCTTACATTACAAGCCTAATAAAGACCTATTGATCCTTGGTAATACTTTTGTTCTACATTAGTACAGAGTGACTTAAAAAGCAAACCTATGGAGTTTGAATTATCAATTTCATAACTAGAGATCCATTATATATTTATTTGTTTGCATAAAATCATCCGGGAAGCTAATAATGAAGTGAGAATGATAGGTATACATGAATGAGAGGATTGATAATTAGGTAGAATTGAGTTTTGAATTAACTTTTGGACTTGTGTGATAGTGGACGATTCCTTCGGATTATAAACTTTAAGCAATCTTTGAGGCAACAAATTTTATGAATTAAAATAATTCTTGTTTCTAGTTGTTTTTCTCTTTTTCTTTGCTTAAAGGCAAGCAAATTTTAAGTTTGGGGGAATTTGATAAGTGTAATTTTTACATGATTTTTATTACTCATTTACTTATTAAAATTGTTAGTTTTCCTTTATTTCTTTTGACTTGATTTTTATTTATTTTATTTTATTTGCTTGTGTTTGAAGGAATGAGAAGGTTTATTGAAAAAGAAGACTGATATGCCTAGAAGATTAAAAACACTTAATAGTTGTACGAATCAGGATGTGCACCCACTGTGTTCAAGACTAGGACTAGCTCAAAAACCAAATTTGAGAATGCGTACAAGCCTAAGATGTTGCGCACAAAACCTTCACATTGACCCAACATCTAGCCCGCACTGTGCCAGATTTCATGCGCACACAACATAAATTGCTTGTGCTGCACTATTTTCCTATTTTGTGCTATATTTTCTTTTAGTTACTTTTCTATTTCATGTTTTCCTAGTAGTAGAAGTATTTCTCATTTCAATGTCTTTCCTTTTCCTAGAAGGAGTAGCATTATTGTACTTTCCTTTTCTTTTCTAAGGGTTTGCCTATATATATGGCCAGGTGCTCTCTTATTGGCGAGACTTCAGATTTTTCCCAGACATTAATAATAAAGAGAGAAGAGAATGAGGGCAGCTGCCAAGTCTAAATGAAGAGAGATCTTCAACAATCTTGAATGCTTCATCAACTTATTTCAAGCAAAAGAGTTTTATTCTCTTCTCTTTAGTTTTCTTTTGATGCATTCCAATTAGAACATGGTTGATTTCAGATTTGTTATGAACTAATTTTATTTTTCTAGGGCTTTGATGTAGTCTAACTTTGAACACGCAATTTAAATTCCAAGATATTTTATTTCAAAGTTTTTTTTATTTTTTTTATTTTAATGTTGAGTGATTATCATTGATTTTATTACTTACAATTTTCTGGCCAATTATTGCTTGATTTATTGAATCATAATGAAACCGAGAGGTAATTTGTGATTAGAAGCTTTTAGGATTAAAGACTATTAGTTGAGCGAAAGATAGAGATACTTTACGGTAATTAGTGTGATTTTAGATTAATAAAAATCTAAAGAATTTAATGAATTTTCAAATAATTTAATTTACATAGAGATATGATGAATTATTAGGTGAAGATATTTCGAATGTTATTCGAGAGAAAACATTGAATAAGTAAGGGATTTATTTTTCATCAATTTGAAAAATTGGAATTTTATAACAAGAAATAATAAATTGTGTGAGATTAGCTAGGTGAAATAAAAAGCTTTAGATTATTTTTATTATCTCTACAACCTTAAGTTTTATTCTCTTTTCTTTTAATTTATCTTTGTCAAGTACTTTAGTTTAATTTAGGTGGTAAAGTCTTTAAAATTTCAGTTTTATTTTCAAATAGTAAATAATTTAGTAAATTTCAATACTCAATAGCATAATTAGTCATTGTGGGTTCGATACTTTTTTCTTTAAAACTTTACTACTTGTTGCAATTTTATTCACTTGCAAATATTTTCGCACCAACTTTGTCTATCCAATGTACAACAAACACAGGTTTTGCATTTTCTATATTTCACATATACATCTTCCTTTCATTTATATTTTTGTACTAATATCCTTTAGGATCCAAGCATAGTGTAAATGTCCTATGTCAATATGATACAAGATTTCATACCAAAAGAATATATATTGCTTTGTTAGAAATTATAGATTACTCGTGAAAATGTATTTCGGTTTGAAATTTTTGTTCCTTGTATAGTAATAAAATATGTTTAGAATAAATTAAATAAATTTTATAATATATATAAAATAAAATAATAGAAAAATATCACTTATAACACAAAAAGGATGAACTGAGGCACGAATCGATCACTCTCATTAGGACATTTAACGCCATCGCGGAAGTAATTAAACTCTATTGGTGCAATGGTTCTCATGGTCATGTCGCCCTTAGATACAACCCATCGTTTTCTTTTCGTTGTGACTCAACGATACTTGCACTAAATCGATGAGCAAAGCTCCACCTACCACCTTTCTTTACCTGAAATAGTATGGAAAATAGTATATTTAGTCTTATACAAAAATATAAGTAACAAAGAGTAGGAAGAACATGCCCATCTTTTTCACCATAAATTAGATCCGTAACTTAGACCATTTTATTTATTAGATTAAGTATTTAATTTCCTTATTTGGACCCAGGAACCTTTGCCTAACAAATCCTTATTGGATTATTTTCTTTAAATTTTACTCATAGTATTAAGATTTAGTTATAGTATATACAAGTATTGTATATAAAAAACCATTATAAATATTTTTTAAAATAAAAAATGATTGATATGTAATCAAATTCATTAATTTGACCATAAAACAAAAATTAACAAAGATAAATGTATGGTAGTTGATATTTATTTAAATATTTGATTAGATTTTTTTTTCGATTAATGATTTTATTTACACTATAGCAACATTAATATTTCTTGATATTATAAATTTTGAAGATTACTTTTTATTTCTTTATTATTGAAATAAAATGACAGTGTTATTTATATTCATTTTTTTCATTACATATAAATAACTAATTACGCATGATTCATAATCAATTACATGCAACGTATGTACAACAATAGTTGTTTCATTGAGATGTGGCTAGCTATACTCTTTTCTTCTTTTTCTTCTTCTTCTTTTTTTTGGTAAAAATATATGATTATACTCAATTTTATAAAAATAAAGTTTTATGAATTAAATATTGTTCTCCAACAACAATAAATAAAGAAAATAACATAAATTAATTGCTACTATTTTTTCCTTAATAACTAATTTTTACGTTATATTCAGTGGAGAATCCAAAGCCTTTGGCCAGTGGGGCAAACACATGTAACTTAATAATTTTCTTTTGAATTTGTATGCACGACATGAAATAGGTTAATTAATTTGAATTTTGTTATTTTATATATTTTAAATTACTAGGGATGATAATTTTTATATTGTGTTGGATATGGATGTGCTATAGTATTTAGATTGACTTAGGGTATCACTCACACCCAAAAGATATTTTTTGAAATGTTATTAGTCTTGGATTAGTTTAATACTTAGCATTCTTATTTATACTACTCTACTCGCTATGTGCTGAAAATTTTCCTAAACATGTGATAGAGATTGATAAAAAATTATGTGGCTACAAAGTAATATCTAAAATCTTCTTAAAATATATACAAGATACAAAAGAATTCTATAAGATTTTAGAACTCTCTAGATTTGTCAAGTCGACGATCATTACTTTATTGGCGTTCAACAAGCACAAGTGTTGGCACTGACGTGTCCATACATAGAATTAAAATTTTCTGAAATTTATTTGTTTGAAAGTTATTTTTTTTTAATGTAAACAAAGAGATTTAGAAAAATAAATGTATCTTTCAAAATCTCCTTATTTGTGAGTATGGAGGAAAAGTAAAAACACAAATGATTTCACTCTTATTCCCTATCGTCACTCAATCCAAACATATATTTATCTTAACTAAGGATTTTTTTTTTTTTTTATTTGGCAGAGGTATCTACAATTTGATTGACTCATTTTTGCTTTCTCCAGCTTGAGATCAATAATTTGCAACCATCAATTGATTTTGAAGAAGGTGGATATTAATAAATCTATCATCACTTTACATCAATTTCTCCTTCACAAAAAATATGATTTTTTAGTCTTTCGTTATTGTTGTGTCATCTTTCTAAGCTCAAAATTTTGCTTAGGAAATGATTTTTTTTTTTATCTCAAAAATCCATTGAAATCCACGACGCTCATTGAATTTCTAATAAAACTCACATATTTTTGTTGAACTTTGGTTACTTCCAACTGAGTTATGATATGTTTTTTTTAAGCCCAACAATTTTATTTTAACTTATTTTGGTCATTGACTGTTTTATTTCTAATCTTCCAAATACCTACCAAGTTTTAGAAAACAAAATATTCAAAGCCATGTTATGAACAATGTAGCTAAAATATTGAACATTTATTTTACATTGGAGTATAAGAAAATCAAATTAAATTGTACAAATGGACTAAACCTTAACTTAAAATTTACTTTTACCACAAGATCAAAGCTTGATGATATAAAATTAACATTGAATGTAACCAATAAAAGCTCTTTTTAAATATACAATTTATCGTTTTTAAAGGTCAATTTTTTTATTTTAAATTGATATAACATTTTTTATTTGAATGAAAACAATTCTAAATATATATTTTAGGAAAAATTACACTGCACTATCTCTAAGTTTGTTGAAATGACACCAAAATACCAAACCTTTTTAAAACCCACGATTCACTCCAAAACATCAATTTCTGCCATTAAGCATGATCAAAATGAATTTCTTTGAAGAATCGAAATTTTAAATGGAAATTACTTTTCATGATGACAAAAGTACCATTAGATATTATAAATGTTGCTTTTAAAAAAATAGAAGTATTAGGGATGAAACATATTTAACAAGGAATATTTTAGGGTTTTTTTATTAAAAAATTATCATCGTTATTTTTCAAAAATTGTTAAAACTATATTCTAAATGGATTTATATTATATTATATTGTATAATTTTTTTTACTTTATAAAATATTATGATATCATTACCTATCGTATCCTTTTAAATGAAGAAAAATCACTAAAAAAAATTAAAATTTTTAAAAGGAAAGTATATTGATATTTGTTTTTATAAAATTAAATAGCATAATATCTCAAATATATAAATATCAAAGGTCATCAAAAATAAAAATCAAAGGCAAACTTTTCTATTTTAAAATTTAAAATGATATCGCATGTTTTTATTTTTTTAGTTTCATATGAATTCAAATAACCTAAAAATTTATGTTATAATTTTTTTTTGAGATAAATAATTGATAAATTGAATTATTAAACTTATTATAATCACTTAAAGATATTTTAATTTTAAGAGTACTTTGGTCATCATGAAAAGTAATATCTAATTAAAATTTTAATTTTTCAAAGAATTTTGTTTTGGGCTGTTGATAATAAAAATTAATGTTTTGAAATGAATCATGAATTTTAAAAAAATTTGACATGTTAATGTGATTTCGACAAATTTAAAAGTAATGCAGAATAATTTAACATATATTTTAAAACATTAAAAGAGAATAAAGAGTTTGAAAAACTGAGCAAAGACAAATGTAATACTTCATGTACTGTGACCCAACTTGTTCAATTTATTAATGAATTTAGCAAATTCCGTTTTTTTCAACTAATTTTTGGCAAAGGATTTAGCAAATTCTTGCGAGTAAGGGTAGCACAAAACTAATTTGGAAACATAACCATCAATTAACATTCTTACCAACGAACGATGCACCGCGTTGATTAGTCCCAGATTTTCAAAATCCCAAAGTACCCTCTCTCTCTCTCTCTTTTCCCGACACACATGAAATAAAATCCTTTTACCCCATATATTCTCATATCAGTCCATGCAAAATCCGCCGCCTCTCTCATCTCCAATTCTCGCTATCTATAATTATAATATAATATAATTACATCTAGCCACACATTATTATTTGTTTCATTTGTTTACATTTTGAGCTGAGGTGTTAGGTGGTGAGAAATCACGGCCGAGTGATCATGAGGTGCTCGCATTGCGGCAACAACGGCCACAATTCGCGTACATGCGACACGCGCGGGAGTGGCCCGTGCGCTGGGGGTGTGAAGCTGTTTGGCGTTTTGTTGAAGGATGGGTCCACCATCAAGAAGAGCGTGAGCATGGGGAACTTATCGGCGGCGCATTACCATTCTCCGTCTTCCGCCGCCGCTTCACCCGATCCCGACTCCCCGCTCTCCGATCACCTCCGTGATCCGACTCACCTGCCCGAAGGCTACCTGTCCGACGACCCGACCCACGGCTCCGGGTCCACCATCAAACGGGGAGAGAGAAAGAAAGGTATTGTTTTTTCTTTTTCCCCAAGTGTACAAACCACTTAGTAGATATATACGGGTTGGGTCTTGTTTCCCTTATTCGTTAATTGTTAATTTTGGGTTCCATCGTTTTTGTTTTTGTTTTTGTTCTAGTTGTTTGACCTTGTGTGAAATTGAACAATTTGTTTTTATTTTTTGTGGTTGGGTTATTATTTTTTTTATACTTTTTTTTCTCTTTTTGATTTGTTATATATTCAATTACTTCGTCAAAAGTTCAACCATATATATATATATATATATATATATATATATATATATATATATATATATATATAACTTAATGTTGTTTTTATTAGTTAATTTTATGATTGAGTTGTATGATTAGGATTTAATTTAAATTACATGACCATGTGTCGAAATTACATTTTTTTTATATCATTAGACTTTGATATTAACTAATTTTCAATATGAAATAAAATAAATTTCACATAATTAAAATTGTTTGATAATCAGTTGTTTTATTGTAATTTTATTAGTTAATTCTTGGCTTTCTTATGAAAATGAGTGATTTATAATGAAATAAAGAATATTCTCATGTTTTATGGGATCATAAAGTATTTGAGGATTATTGTGTAAAAAAAAATTTAATTTTTATTATTAATTAATTCCCTATTATGTTATATCTATTGTGTTTAAGATTAGTGTTTATATCATAACACTCATATTAGATTTTTTATTTAGACTGAATTATAAAATAAATTATTAATTATGTTATCTCTTGTTTATTTATTTTTTATTCTTTTTGATTTGTTATTTTTTTATCTGTTTATTTTTTCTCGATTTAATATCCTTGATTCTCTATTTTTTTTCTCTTATTTTTTGATTTCCTTTTTGATTTATTTATCCCAAGACAGTTTGACATCAAAACCGAGAAGTTATGCATCTCTACATCTAGTTTATGTCTAGTTATGCATCTCTATATCTATCTATCCCTTAAAACATGTGTTGTATAAAAAATATTCATCAAACCTGGCATTAAGAGAAAGCAACTGAAACACTTTCATTCGCCGCTTTCCATCGACTTCTAGCCTGCACCACTGCCAACATCAGCGTCAAGAGTTTCCCGCAACCAAAACTCTAAGCTTTCAGCTGGTTCCTCTGTCGAAATCCGGCCACGCGCCGCCGCCTCCACCTCCACCTCCGTATAACTCCTCGCAGGAATTTGAGGCCACCACTGGGGTCGAAAATTCCCGATCTATCCAACCCCGAGCACCATGCACCGCTTCACTTTCGTCTTCATCGCTGAAAGAGCCACGACCTATTCGACCTTAGCACGACCGATCTGCAGTTTCCGGTCATCCACCACCGGATCTGATCCCACCACAGTACTCGCAATCTCAAATCCGGCCGACCCTCGAAGTTTCAGTCCCAATCTGTACCGAACCAAATCCCACACGCCCCACGTGCCACCACGAAAATCCGAGTTCTCTAACCCGCCGACCCGACCCGAGCCGCTACTTCGAGCCGAGACACTGTTCCAGGCCGAGACACTGATCCGAGCCGAGAAAAAAGAAAAATAAAAAAAGCAGTTGAAAAAAATAGAAAATTGCACAGCAAAAATAAAATTACAGGTTTCTTTTCTGTTTTTTTTTTAATTATTTACATCAAATTAAAGCCACTTGCAAGAAATGAGTGAGTTGAGTTTCTTCTAATTACAATTCATCATGTATTGTTTCCAATTACTGAAGATGTGTTCTATCAAGTTTGGTCTGTTTGGTCTGATTGAGAAAATTATTGTTCTCCCAAATTAAGTGGATTTTCAAGCTTTTATGCAATATAACTTGCCTCAAGATGCAAGATACTATTTGGGTTGAAACCAAGTTTGATGGTCGTTTTATTTATAACAACTGCCGCCAGTTTGAGACTGAGTGTTCCAATTTTGAAACTCGAATCCTTAAGATGTAACAACTCCTTGCACGAACAACACAATTAGTTCGTCAAAACTTATCCATCAAGGTTTGCGTCACGACGACACCAAGCATAAAGTCGTTTCTCCAATTCAAGGACTCAAATCTCACGATGTACTGGATATATCTCTTGAAACCTGAAGATCACCATTGCCAAAGCATGATGCCGATATGTGTGTGTCTGACATTCCTTCCATCCAATTTGTTCTACTGCTTTGGGTTGAAGCTCCTCTGATATCATTCGTGTTCCCAATTGCAGACATAACATTCAAACAAATTTTAGTCTTTACTAGTCCACTCCAACAATCACTAGTTTTGAAATGATGATCCTTCATCACTTAGAAACTTGAGATCGAGTTTTTTTGCAAGTGGGGTAGAATGATGCATAATGAGATAAAGAATATTCTCATGTTTTATGGGATCTTAGGGTATTTGAGGGATTATTGTGTAAATAAAGAATTTAATTTTTATAATTAATTAGTTTCCTATTATGTTTAGTTTCCTATTGTGTTTAGGATTAATGCTTATATAAGAACACTCGTATTGAGATTTTGATTCAGACGAGATTATGGAATAAACTACTAGTTTTGTTATCTTTTGTTTTTTCTGTTCTTTATTCTTCTTGGTCTGTTCTCCATTTTGTCTCTATCTTTTTGATCTATTTTCTCTCTGTCTAATATCCTGGATTATCTACTGTTTCTCCCCTTTCTCAATCTGCTTCTCTTTCTAGTTATCTGTCCTACATCAACGAGTCACGTTTGTTTCTTCTATATCTCTATAAGTCCGTAGGCTGAAAATGGAGAATTCTTATTTGATTTAGTTTACAGAGATATGAACTGTTACGTGTAATTAATTTTGAAAAGCCACATTTTATTGGCATTTGAACAATCAATCAGTTGATGTTATCAACTGATTGTTTGTTCTACATCAACGAGTCACGTTTGTTTCTTCTATATCTCTATAAGTCCGTAGGCTGAAAAAGGAGAATTGTTATTTGATTTAGTTTACAGAGATGTGAACGTGTAATTAATTTTGAAAAGCCACATTTTATTGGCATTTGAACAATCAATCAGTTGATGTTATCAGGCACACACTTAGATATCATTTGCGCCTGGATTAGATATTCTGTTTTCAAGTTTATGCGGCACAGATACCTCGGATGCTGGAACATTTATTAGCTGGGATTTTGAGAGAATGATTAATGAAGAATGAAAGGGAGACACTCTTGTCCATTTATGATACTTGATCTGCTGCTACTCTTATCACATTGATGCAGTTGTTTTCTTCTAAAATAATTAAAATACAGTGCCAACTCTGTGATTTGTCGAGTTCACTGTATTTGGTATTTATCCATAGCATTTAAGATTTCTGGTGATACTGTTGATTAGCTGTTGTTATGACACAATATGGCAGATCTCTTAGAATTTTGGGCCTGGCAGATTATAAGTGGGTGCTCTTATAGTCTAGTTGTGGTGAGTTGTATTTATAGCTATGGTTCATTTAGTTACCATCAAACTGCCATGTTTCTCATTCCTGCATATTCTCTTCGCAAAACTATAATCTTGCTCTTAATTCTGGTGAAACTCAGATTCGTTTGGTAAAAAGTTCTATAGTAAGCTGCTATTTTTTTCAGAATACCAAGATTATTAGATTACCTTGAGGACATAAATTAGGCTTTTAGAATGTCTTAATTTGTTTGGTCTTCCTACTTATAAAAATAAAATAAAAATTTGTTTGGTCTTCATTGTTCATTCCGAACTGACCATATGGAATGACATATGTTTTGATTTGTGAATATCTCTTATTAAGTTAATTAAGAGAGTGGAGAGTGTGCTTCTGTTGGAAGATTGACATTATCAAGTAATTCTTGCTTAAATATCTCACCTTTTGGTTATGGGGAATAGATTTCTGCTGTTATTTATCACTACATAGTATTTTGGTGATTCGTTTCAGAGAACAAATAGGCCCTTCTCCATGTGATTTAGACTTGCTTAGGAATAGGGGTCACATCACTTATTTTGCATTTATTTTGTTGGGATTGCGTTAAGTTCATGAAAGCATATTTATTTGTTGTTGAACCAATAGGCATACACCTTTTCATCTGGATTATAGTATTGTCAGATAGCAACTATTGGTATGCTCTGTATTTTAAGGTGACTTCTATCATACTTATGTTTGTTTTTCTTAAATTGTTGAAAGGGCAACTATGCATGTATAGTCCATTGGATTTGCCTTCTATGTAGAGATTGAAGTAATTAGATTGCTGTTAGTTATTATTTGAACTACTTATTGTGATTCCATCTTTTCATGCAATTTGTAAATGAAAAAGATGTGCTTCCAAATTGGAAATGATGCACTGATTATTCAGTCTGGCATAATTATTTCTTCATTATTCATCTATTTGATCATCAGATCTATAGTTTACCAGTTGTTCCTCGTAATTTGTATAATTTGGCCTGCTTATATGTGATGGAAATGAGTACAATAATGTTTTTCGGTATTATCCTTGCCATATATTCGCTACCTTTTTTTGGGGTGGGGGGATATTGCTGAGATCCCTGGTGTCTGCTTCATGATGGCTATATTCTGTGGCCAGGTCATGTGCAGTATTATATCATTTGTTAATTTACCTTGCTGACTTGTTAATTCTCAAGCATGGCTTAAATCTCTCGTAACTTGTAATTAGAGATTTCTCCTTTTGTTAATTTAATTGGTTTGCAGGTGTTCCGTGGACAGAAGAGGAGCATCTACAGTTCTTAATTGGCCTTGACAAACTAGGGAAAGGAAACTGGCGTGGCATAGCACGAGAGTTTGTTGTTTCAAGGACTCCTACCCAGGTGGCTAGTCATGCCCAAAAGTATTTCAACCCGCAAAATAATTCTGCCAGAAAAAAAAGACGTTCTAGCCTCTTTGACATGGTTCCAGTTGATGAAACGGTTTGTACTGCTTTATATTTATTTTACATGTTCCACAAGCATGAATATTTGCACCTGTGCCTGTAACCATATACATGTGCGTGCATAGTCATGAAATTTAATGAAAAAGGGGGAAGAAGCATCATAAGACCTGTGCGTAAACTCACTTATAACACAATGGTGTCTGGGCTCCAACCTAACGTGCACATTGGAGTTGGCATTGCTGTGATCAAGCCACCCAGCATCCTGAAAATGAATAATTTAAGACTACACTGAGAGCATGCTGCACATTGATTAAATTTTCTGCCTCTTTTGTTGAAAGGATTTAGGCAGCATTATATAGCGATGCAGCATGCTGCATGTTTTCCTTTCATTGTAACTGTTGAGAGTCCAAATTAGGTTTATGTTGAGAGTCCTAATTGTTGAGATTTTATCTCTAAAATCCACATACTCAAATTTTAGGTAAAAATACAACCATAATAAATAAATAGTCAAATAAAATAAAGAGTAAGAATACCAAGAATTAATGTGGTTTGACAACGTCATTGTTTACATCCACTAACAAAACCAACTGTTTTATTAATCTTCAATTACAACTTTAGGAAGAGCAAAGTCGTCAAACTCTCACCCTAAAGTCTCAATATAACAAAAGCTCTTAACATAACTTTAGTTGTAAGTACTCTCTCTATTTGACAACCTAAAACCTCAATACATCCAAAACTTTCATCATAGCTCTGGTAGTAAACCCCTATAGTTTACAATATATATGAGAATTATGAGTGTGCCTCAAACCTTCTCTGGACCCCTTTTATATAGAAGAGATTTTCCTAATATTAATAGGAAAAGAAAAACAAGAAAACAACTTCTACTACTACTAGGACAAGCAATATCCAATAGGAAATTACTATTACTCCTATTAGAATAAACAACTATAAAATTGAAAACTATTTTTACTAAACCAATTAGAAATCTTTATTGTGGGGAATTGAGTCAAAATCCTAACAGATCTCCATCTTGGCTCAAATTCTCCACCTCATCATCAAATTTGACTTCTTCTTTGGTTGGTGCGATCGTTCCTTTTGGTCTTCCCATCTCATCCACGTACTCTTCAAAGTAATCATTCTCTCATTCAACACGTACAAGCTTTCTTCGTTTACGGTATTTGTCATCACTACCTTTTAAGCATCAAGAACTTGCGTCTCATCATCCTCATTAGCCTTTCTACCCAACTCCTCCAAGTCTTTCATCATTGTCTTGCTTTGCAATTGTGTGTGTTCCTCTTCCTCGTTGTAGATGCACTCCTTATTCGAAAAATCTAGAGACTTGGATCTTGATCTTTCCTTCACCTTCCTTGAAATGCTACACTCGCTCACTTTGTCTTGCTCTTCTCTTGATCTTCTCTTGATATATTCACGAATAATTCTTCAACCTCGAACACACTTGGACTCTTCAACTTATCTCTCTGGAGGTACCGTGGGAACCTCTCCATCAATCCAAATTTCTTTGCCCACCATTAACATAATGACTTCTTCTTCTGGTGGCAAGTACTTCGTCTCTGTCAACATTATACTCAACAAATTAGTGATAATAGAATTGAAAAAGCTAAAATTCATCATATCTTATTCCTTCTTCAATTCATCAAATAGTTTAATATTAATCATGCCTATTTTTTGTATTTCGGCTATCGGAACCACAACTTTGATATCATTTGTTAGGATTTTACCTCTAAAATTCAAATACTCAAATTTTAGGCAAAAACACAACCACAACAGTAAAATGGGCAAATAAGATAAAGAATAAGAACACCAAGAATTAATGTGGATCGACAAACTTTTTGCCTACATCCACCAACAACTCAACTACTTTATTAATCTTCAATTACAACTGTAAGAAGGGCAAAGTTGTCAAACTCTCACCTCAAAATCTCAATACAACAAAAGTTCTTAACCTAACTCTAGTTGTAAGTGTCCTCTCTACTTGACAACCCAAAACCTCAATACACCCAAAGCTCTCATCCTAGTTCTAATAGTAAACCCCTCTAGTTTACAATGTATATGAGAATTATGAGTGTGCGTCAAACCTTCTCTGGGACTCCAAGGAGATTTTCCTAATACTATTAAGAAAAAAAAAAACAATAACAAAGAAAATAACTTTTACTACTACTAAGACAAGCAATATCCAATAGGAAATTACTACCACTCCTATTAGAAAAAACAAAAATCACTTTTCTCAAACCAATTAGAATTCTTCTTTGTGGGGAATTGAGCCAAAATCTTAACACTAATTAGGTTTCCTATTATGTATCCGAGTAGGTTTTTTAATCTTACTTAGTTTCTGTCTATCTTATCTAGTTGATATCTCATAGTCTATTAGGTTTGATATTCATATGTCTATATATAGGACTGTTGAATTGTACTCAAATCAATTAATTAATAATACAAAATTTCTTTTCAATTCTCAATTTCAACATATTCTTTTCAATTCTTAATTTTAACATGGTATAAGAGCTTAAGGTTTGGGATCTTGAAAGTGATCTGAGATAAACACCATTAATATATACATATATACATATATATATATATACATATATACATATATATATATATATATAGTTAAAAATCTTTTTAGTTTTAGTTTTTTTTTCTAGCAATTTTTACGGTGCGATCTCGGAGCTGTTTTAAAAAAAAGATGAATCTGTTTACGGGTAGTGTTCACGGCATTGTTCATGGTGCTATGAGAAAATTTGATAAATAGATTCGTACGAAAAAAAAAGTGATAAAAGGAAATAAGAAAAAGAAGGCTATACAAAAAAAACAAAAAAAAAGGACAGTAAAAAAAGCCTTAGCATTAAAAAAAGGAAGTTAAAAAAGAAGAAGAAAAAGAAGAGTTCAAGAAGAAGAAGAAGAGTTCCTTATCCCGATATTGCTGTGTTGTTTCCTTCCGACTCAATGATTGCAGTTCACTCAAGTCAAAGTCAAAGTTAGTAAAAAAAAAAAAAACAAGACAAAAAGTCAAAGTCTTGTTGATCCGGTGTTCTTGGATCTTATCTCGTTAGGTGATACCGACGTGGTGACCTAACTATTTGTCGTGGGTGTGGAGCCCCAAGGTGTTGTCATGGGTTATTGTAAGTTATGAGTTTTGGTTTATTTGTTTAAGATTGGATGAGGTTTGTTATTGGTATGAGTTTCTTTGTAATAAGTTGGTGCATGCTGAGAGTCCTTATTAGGTTTCCTATTATGTGTCGTAGTAGGTTTCTTAGTCTTACTTAGTTTATGTCCTACCTTATGTAGTTGATGCCTCTTAATCCTATTAGGTTTGATATTCAGAAGTCTATATATAAGACTGTTGAATCGTATTCAAATCAATCAATTAATAATACAAAATTTCTTTTCATTTCTCAATTTCAACAGTAATCATAGAATCTCTACAAATGTATGTGCGTATGTGCTGAATGTTCTGCTTTTTGTACTGATAGTTTGATCAACTATTTATTTGCTTTGCAGGATTTAACAACAGTACCAGTAGAACAAGTATTACTGGCTTCTCCTAAGGCAAGAGAAACTGATAATACAAACTCACTACCTCCGTTAAATCTCTCGCTCAAGTCAGAATTTGAACCAATGAAAGCTGCATGCCAGGAAACAACTCAAGAAGCTGAAGAAACTTCCACACCGTCGAGTAGATTCGCATCCATGGTTCCTGGATTCTTCCCAGCTTATCTACCTGTTCCTTACCCGTTTTGGCCAAATGCTGCCCCACTTGAAGAAGAGAGGGGTGCAGAGGTTTCTCAGGATCAGGTCCTAAAACCAATTCCTGTCGTTAGAAAGGAGCCTGTGAATGTTGATGAGCTGGTTGGCATGTATCAGCTCAGTATAGGAGAGACATAAGGAGGGCATACATAGCGTTCACCGCCTTCATTAAAGTTACTAGGAGAGCCGTCGAGGCAGTCAGCATTTCATGCAAATGCTCCTCTCAGTGGATCGGGCAAAAGTGCAATTCAAGCAGTTTGAATGGGGTGGGATTGGTGTTTTTTCTTTTTGTTAATTCTTTTGTTTCATATTTTTTTCCCTGATAGCATGAAGTTATCTGGTCCTTGTAGTGTAGGTTAAGATTAATATCGCTGGAAATGTTCATTCTAACTGTAAACAGTTATAAGTTAGAATAGTTCAATGGGTTTAGCAACAAAATGCTTTTTCAAAAGTGAATGTTCTGAACTCTAGTTTCATATATCTGGTGACTTCAAAGAATTGCTTGCCAAAGTGGGTCATGGAGTATTGATTTTTCTTAAGTCAAGACATGGAGTATTGATTTTTCTTAAGTCGACATTATTTTACTCATTTTCTTTAATTAGAGAAATCATTTGATTGTTAACGATCAATTACTCTTGGAATTAAAAAATCATCTTCCTCGGTGATTTTAAAAGTTAAATATAAGTTGTTCTTTTCCCATAAGTAATTTAAATTTGGAAAAGGAAGTAAAAAGAGAGAGAGAGAGAGATAGGAAAATAAAGAATGAAATAAAGAAAAGGAAAATAAAACTTGTTTTGGGTTTAGAACATCTTTGGATTCAAAATGGGCTTGAAACTTTCTTTTTCTTTTTAAAACCAAATTGGACTCACCCATATTTGGTATAGGGTACAAAGGTGGGATAGGATTAACTTAATCTTATATAAACAGGTAATCTCATATTTGGTTTGAGGAATTTACTGTTCACTTGGGACTAGGTTGGGACCAATCTAATCTTGATCTCACAAAATCTATCACAGCCCTTTGGGACAGAATTAATCCCACTTTTTAGGATTATTTTTTTTTTCCTCAGGTCTATTTTACCCTTGCACGACTTCATCTCTTCATCTTCTTCCATCTTTTTCTTCCTGGCAGCCGATCTCCTCTTCATCTTCTTCCTTCTTCATCTTCTCCTCCTTCTTTCCCTTTCCCTTCCCTTTCTTCTCCTCCTTCTTCTCTTTTTCCTTCCCTTTCTCCTTCTTCACCACAACAGTCGAAATTGTCATTTTTTCTTGAAGAGAGAGAAAGTAGATAAAAAAATCTATGCTTAAGAGAGAGTGTATGGATTCACGATTTTGGAGAGGAAACTTGATGGACAAAAAGTGGGTTTTTGATGGAGGAGTGAACCATTGTTGCTACTATTGGTAGTGGTGACTGGTGCAATGTGAATCGAGAAGAGAGAGAGAGAGAGAGAGAGAGAGAGAGAGAGAGAGAGAGAGAGAGAGAGAGAGAGAGAGAGAGAGAGCACAAGTGTCTGGTTGGAAAGAAAATTCCTAAGAAAATTTTCAATCCTTTTGGATTTTGAAGATTTCACTAAAATTTGGTAAGAATATTTAAGGAATCAAATGGCAATAGAAATGTTCGGTGTGTTTCTTTGACTTTAATGAAACATAAAGGTGGAAATGAGTGTTTGGTTTTCTAGAAAATGCAATAAAATGTTGGAAATTTTGTTTGGCTTTTTTTTTTTCTTTAGTTTTGACGGTATAGAATTAGAATGAAAGAAAAAAAAAATTATGAAGAAGAAGAAGAGATGATATTGTCCAACTTTTTGATTTTTCTCTTAACTCTCTTCATGAATTGTGTACGTTGATGGCCTTGGCGTAGAAGACCCAAGAAAAAGAAGGAAAGGAAAGAGAGAAGATAATTGAGAGAGTTTTTTTTTTTTTTTGGTTATTTTACATATTAACCAAATGTAAGGGTATTTTGATAATTGTACTTGTTACCCCACTTTAATCCCAATTTGAAAATGTTATAAACCAAATATAGAATCAAGATAGTACATCTTTAATCTCATCTAATCCTATCCTATCCTATCCTAATCCTAATCATTTCCCATTATAATCCTATCCATGAACCAAACAGACCCTAAGGCCTCAAGTGTCTAAACCTTTAAACCCAAAACAATGGCTCGTCTGTTAAAGCCCAATTCTCCCATTAAAAGCGACTCAGGCTTTAGCCCTAAGAGAGCCAGGTCAAGCCTTGACATGGACCCTAAACCCATGGCCCAATTTGAACCTTATACATAAAAGGCCCATTTTCTTATCCTCCTCTAGGAAACCCTAGCTTAGGCAACCACCCCTATCCCAAACGATGTCTTTGCTCCAAACAAATCCCTATTAACTTGAAAAAAAAAAACTCCATTAATGTAACGACTTATCTCGAGCAGGTCCACCCAAGACAATGTCGTCACGTTTTAGATCCAAGCACGACACTTATATGCAACAACTGTTGCATTAATACTGAAAAATAATTACAATCATCTACCTCAACTCTTTTACAGAGGAGTTGCAACTTTTTTTTCTTTACAACTTTCACAAAATATACAATAATTACAAATATGCATGTTCATGTATAACTCTTTACAAATATATACAACTATTTATCTCATTTTTCTTTTCTTTCTTTTATCCTTCTTTCTTTCCTTTCTTTATATTGTCTGAGGATGTCAACAACGAGGACTTACCTAGATACTTACTTTGAATCTCAAGATAAGGATCTATCGGTCCTGCCCGCGGCCTTGGATTATTTAATATTGAGGAATGAGCTTCACAAGCTCAGTGAATTACAATTGACTAGAAGTACTCGATTTGTATACTTCTCGTCATAATTATATCACAATTCATATTCATAATTCAAATCATTTATTCATCTATCAACTCTCGTATCATAATATTTCAATTATCATATAGATATCAATTTTAATTTTATCTCATACATTTCAACCAACTTATAATTATCATCATCATCTTTTTATCATAATCCTCATCATGAGGTTCAAATTCATATTATTCATTATATAAAAATCATGTAGATATTCATCAACTTCTTATCATAACTATCTCATCATGAGACTTATATTCACATCAACATTTCATAATCATTCGGATGCCTTAGCATCTCAATTGATATAAATAATATAAACATGAATGCATCCACATCCACATCCTCATCTCATCATTTCATTTCTTTCTTTCATATCTCATCCATCACATCATATGTCATCTATACTATGGGTAATTCATCCGTTTTTTGGTATCCATACCAGTCTCTAGTACAGCTTTTTGGGACATCTCCCCATATGCCTACATGTTTTATCTAGACCAGCTATGGTTCTGGTCTTCCCCGGGACCACACACTCCATCTCTCTAAGACAGGATTATGACTTCCTTCAATTTTGAAGTTTTTGCAAGCTTTTTCTAAAGAGAGTAATTCTAGAGAGAGAAAATGAATTTCAATTGTACGGAAAATGATTTCAAACTTCTCAAATTCCTTTTATACAAAAATATTCCGATCTGACAGGTCGACTACCAGGTCAACCGGTTTGTCACCTAAAATATTTACAAATCTACCACTGAACCACCGATGGGCTGTTAACCGACCTATTTATCTATTGATCGACCGACCGAGCAGTTAACTGGCCAGTCTACCGGTCAGCCGAATGACTCACCTACCAGTCAATCGACTGGTTGACCAGTTCAACCAACCAGTTAACCGCCTTTGTTTACTTCAAACTTTCAAATTGTTGATCGGTCAGCCGACCGATCACCCACCAGCCAATCGGTTGGTCACCAATCGACCGATCCTTTTGTTAAAATTTCAAAAATTCTTCTTTTCTTTCTTAAAAAAATTTTCAACTATTTTCTTCAAATCTTTCAACATCTTTCTTAAAAAAATTTGTTTCAAATTGAACTTTCAATTCATGTGTATGCATGATAAATTTCAATATATATTTCAATTTACTCTTTTATCCTTACATTGAGGGTATAGGTATTACAATTTTACCCACCATATAAAAATTTCGTCCTTAAAATTTTCTTACCTATATCATAAAAAAGTTGGGGTATAGATTTCTCATGCTTCCTTCACGTTCCCACATGATTTGCTCAACATCTCGACTCTACCATAACACTTGAACTAGTGGAATAACCTTATTACGCAAGATGTGTTCTTTTGTGTCTAAAATTTTGATTGGAATTTGGCCAAAAGTCAAGTCTTCCTAAAGGTCTACAGATTGATACAGAATGTTATGGAATCATCATGTAAATATTTTTGAAAACGAGTATGCAGCTGATTTAATTCTAGAGGAAACTCTAGTTCGTAAGTGAATTACGCCCAAACAGTACCATACGGTAACATCAGAATAGAATGAGATGTCAATCCTACGAAGAGAACGCTTTACAATCAAAGTCTCAGGAAAAAAAATAATGAAAACAAAATTAAAAATTAATATTAAGAAAATGTTTAGAATTAAATGATATAATTTAATTAAGTGAAAGAAAATCAATAATGAGTAACATAAGGGTCCAAGAATCCCTCCTAAATTTCATAGCTTCAACTTATATCAATTCAGTAATTATAACTCAACTACGTATTTCACATCCTAAATACGTAATCAGAAAATAATAGTGAAAGCACCAAAAATATTCTTTTTTAAATTATTATGAGAAATCTCCTTCTTGTTTTTACAAGTAATGCAACGGTCAATCATATACGATATCCTAAATTGATGATATATCCGGAGACAATAACGCAGTAAAGGACAAGCATATATAATTAATATACCGAAATCAGTTGCATCCTAAATTCCACACATAAGAGAAGCATGATTGAACTTATATGGAGAAAAAGAACAGCAATCACCAGAGTTAAATAAAATCTATGGGAGAAGAAAATATAATTGTCTGTCACACAAAAACATCAACTTCAATATTAAATAAAGGGAACAGCTCAAAGTAATTATTCAATGTTAAAAAAACAAATACTGAATTAAATACAAGCCAAACCCGCTATGTCTAGGAGTTCATCTCTTCGCCTTGGTTGAAACTTAGCCTAGCCGATAACACATAATCACAATAGCTCTCTAGAAATTCAGTGTGTATCTGTTCAGCCCCCTGTTCTATGAGTCTAAAATCTTATATATAGCTGTATGAAGACGGCTTTGTAGATAGAAAAGTCACCCTAGGGTTTCTGTTCAGGCCGTGTGCTTTTGTTACTGCCCAGGCCCGATTCTGCTGCTGTCCAGGCCGTGCATTTGCAGCTATCCAGGCCCGGTTTCTATTGTCCAAAACTAGTCCGGTTTACTGTTGTCCAGGCCGTTCAAATCCAAAAAAATCAAAATTTAATAGCTCATTCACTTCTACCATGCTGAAATCACACACAGCCTGACCTTTGTCTACTAAAACTACCATAACATTCTCTAGAAAAATTATATTTATGAGCCGTAAAATTCTCCAGAAAATAGATATCCGGATCTTTTTAAAAATATTTGGCTCATCTCCTAGTTTCTTCTAAATCAATATAGTTTAATCCGTAAAAATGACTGATCTGTACGGGCAATTCTGGCAATTTAATGAAACTTCTTTTCACCCTTTTCTAGTGACAACATGACTTAACAAAATGCTCATCTTTAACAATCTAGAAATGATGGGTTTTGTTGCACTCCTTTTGGGAAACCTAGTTTCCCTGCTCTGAACTGGTCAGGATGTTGTGGATTCTTTCGAACATATTTTATATATTTTTTTTGTTTACGGCTTCTTTGTTTTTTTTAATCTGCAAAACACACTAAAACACAGAATTCTCCAAAGGACCAGACTTGTCAAGAAATTCAATGAATAATCAAAATTAATCTCAACAAATACATATCATTAACTCTATCAGAAGTGCACTTTCATGCCCTAATCAAAACCCCCAACCAGCTCATTGTTAGTACCTAGTGATGCAAGCGAAACAACAATGCATGAAAAGTAACATAGTATGAATGTTATTTATACGAGAATTTTGCAAAACTGTCTAGTATTCAAACAAATGTTGGCCAAAGCTAATAGATGCTAACGAGATTTTCAAATCATGTCTTCTGAGAAACTGTGAGTGTGCGCACTAAGCCTAAACTTTCTTACCACAAACCAATGATGCATAAAACTTTGAATTTAACCAAGAAAGAAGCCTTAACTCCATTATCCTCACAGGTAAAGTGTTTATCAATTTAAAGAGGCAAGGTATTTACTCTTGGAGTTGGAAAGCATATAAAAGCACTCAGTGAAAGGGTCAAGCAATTTAGTATAAGCAAGTGAACAAGAATTGACAACAACATAGGCTAATCACACAATTCAGAACACTTTATCCGACTTACCAATATAATGCCTCAAAATTTCAATGGTTAATCAATAAGCCTGTTGTGCGATTATCTACCTAAATAAATGGGCAAATAATCGAACTTGTTTTACTTGCAAGTGCACAAGGTCAACTTAGTAGTATAGTGTGCGAAAGCAAGATCATCTCCACAGGGATTGGTGAATTTCTTTTTAGAATTATATTTGCAATGTAAAAAGATAGAAATAATAAAAGAGTTGATTTTGATAAAGATAAAATAATAAAGATAAAGACGTAGGGACTTGATATCTACCACTAATCATGCTACCACAACAAAACAGTATGCCAATGCTTTACTCATGTCATGAATACCTAATGTTTGTTAACCTAAGGGCATGGTATCTACTCCTTAAGCTATTGATCTCCCTAAGCAATGAGTTAGGCATGGTATCTACTCTAACTCTTTTCTCTCTCAAGGGATTCAACCTGGTGTATGCTGAGTTGTTCCTTAAGAGAGCATAGGATTTGTGGAAATCGACAACCACACGGGACCTAGGGCATGGTATCTACTCCTGGTTTCCCATGTTGATTAACCCAAGAATCCGGTGTGGATATCTTTTGTTACTAATGTCAGACCCAGGACTCGGTCATCCAAATTGATCTAACTAACAAGCCCATGCCATATGCACATACTGATCAGACATATACATATGAGGAATTTAAATAAAAACATGTATTAATCAAGTTAAGCAACACAACATAAATATCACAAAGGTGCCAATACTAAATTTATTGAGTAAACATAATTAGGGCTTCAACCAAGCCCTTACTAAAAGTTAAGTATACATAATAAAAATAAAGGAAAGAAGAAACCCGAGAGAAGAGTCGTCAATTCTCCTCCACAGTTTCCTTCTCCAAGCTAAAAGCAAAAAGAAGTGTTCTCTAAGTTGTGATCTAAGAAGTGATTATTTGTGTGTGCTTTACAGGTGTATTTATAGGGCTTGAGTAGTCCTAGAAGGCTTATGAGTTCCTAAACTTTCCTAAAACACAAAACTCCTTTATTTCCAAAATAGGGTTCTGCAGTTTACTGTTCACGCCCGTACATGTGCGCTTGATCGCATGCGTCTTGCCCTCGATCGTATTGCTGCGTTCGATCCTTCATGTGTGTGAACGATCGCATGTGCGCTCCATCGCATTGCATGGTGCGATCGATTGCAGTTTGTCTAGAGGTTGCTCCAGGAATTCCAGGCTTCTTCCTTTAAGTGCCAAAACTGCTTCTTTTTCTCCAAGACCTATAAACACATGTGAAACACACAAAATGAAGTAAATTAGACTAAAACTTATAGACAAAGAGCTTAACACATGTAAATTAAAGGGCTTAAATATGAATATTTAAGCACTTATCACACCCCCAAACTTATATATTGCTAGTCCCTTCGCAATACAAAACTAAAAACTAAATGAAGAACAAAAATAAAGATAAATTCATTTCTATGATATTCAAAGATTTGGGTTGTACAAAAAACTATGATAACAGTTCATGAGTAAGCTTAAAATAAAAACACATTTTGGATTGCAAAAGGACTTTCAAAAGTTTTAAGTTACTTACCTAAGGTTGGCTTAAGGCATCGTAAGTTTGATTTGTGTGTGAAGAATTAGCACATATAAGATGGGGCTTCCATATAATTTTAGTGTATAGGGTTTCGATGCCCAAACCTTTATCGAATTCCTTATCAAAGAGAACAAAAATGGCATAATACTTTCTTCTTCTTCTTTTTTTCTTTCATCATGCGATCTTTGCCATGTTGAGTTCCATTAAGCTTTCTATTTGACCCTTGTAACGAGTGTTTAGCCAATGACTCCCAAACCAGATGGTTTTAAGGCATTAGGTGTAAAGACACCCCTAAGGACTTACTAACTTGAATAAAAAAGGCTACGGAACTAACAGGTTTTAATGCTTCTAAATGAAATTTCCCCTTTTTGACGTGAACACTTAATGCTTACTAAGGCAAGAGGCCCAATTACTTAGTGGAAAGCTTTTTGATCACTTCTTGCATGATGAACATTTTTCTTATATTTTTTTTTCTTCTTTATTTTTCTTATGCCAAAGTGTTATTTTCAACAAGTTATCCGATTACGGTTAGATTATGGAAACATATACAAGAGAATTATATGTCATACCCCACACAAATGAGTGTTTAAATGTGCTCGTGCAAATTTGGATCAAACTCGTGAATTCTTAGGTGCCTTGAGGTAGGTAACTAAAATTTGTAAAATTCCCATTGCAAGACTATGTGTTCTAGCTTTTAAGCTTACTAATGAAGTGTTATCAAATTTTTAAATCAACCAAAGTTTTTGTTTACCAAAGGAACATGCATTTATCTTCCTAAAAAAACTGGGACTTAGTGTGTGCATGTGTTTCAAGTGCGTGTGTGATAGTATCTAGTATCTCCCACTACCCCCAAACTTAAAATACACATTGTCCCCAATGTGTGTGGCATGGAAAGATCTGACCTGGGAGATGGAGAACTAAGTTGCTTGCTTTGCTTGTAACATGCCCCCAAACTTGAACTGGATGCACGCACTAAGTACCGGACAAAGAAAAATAAACATTATTCCGGAAAACAAAAACTATGAAATACTAGATATGTAAATATAAATATAAATAAAAGAAAAATATTAAAATGAAAAGGATAAGTCTGAGGTGTCTCCCATGAGCGCTAAGTTTAACATCTTCAGCCGGACCAAGCCTTATTTTTTTTCCAAAAGTAAGAGTGGCAGCAGCTAGCATAGGAAGTGTCTTATTCTCTCCCATATAAGCATAAGGTAAGTGCTCTGGCAACTGCTTGAATTCCAAGTTAGGTGCCTGTACAATAAAAGAGAAAATAGTATTAGTAGGCACATGAATGTCAAATGGATTGGTGTACTTACTTGGACGCTTCGGAGAATCCTCTAGGAGGTGCATAGTTTCAATGATGTCATCAGTAACATCATCACATTCGGGCTCAAAATCTAATCTTGTGATACTATAGGTCAGAGTAGTTTTTAATAGATCAACGTGATGGGCTGGAAATTCTTCCTTAACAACACTTGGAGTATATATTGTTTGAGCAAGATGTTCATCTTGCTTTCTTTCACTTAGCTCCTTAGTTAATTGCTCCACTTGAACTTCCAGTCTTAGAATAGCTTGCTCATGCCTTGCATTTATTTGCCTTTGCTCAGTCATGAACTACTCTTGTGACGTTATTAGTTGCTGTTGTTGAACTACCAGTTGCCTCACAATGCTCTCTAGGTCGCTCTCCTTTGCTTCCAGAACTGATTGGGCTGCTGGTTGGAAGTTTCTTTGTTGCCCTTGAAGGTTCCATGCATTTTGATTATTGCTTCATGAGAAGTTGGGGTGGTTTCACCATTCTGGATTGTAGGTAGTTGCATATGGATTGTAGTTGTTTGGTCTCACATAGTTTGCTTGCTCTTGATCTGCAGATGAATATAAAGGGCAAGTTTTAGTAGTGTGATCAAAATGACTACAAATAGCACATACCTGGAGCGGTGTAGCTTGTGGCCTAGGTGAGGCAATCCGAGCAATCATGACTTCTACAAGCATATCTAGCTTCTTTTCCATAGTATCTAGACAAGCATATCTAGCTTCCGCCATTGGTGCTTCTCCCTTGATTGAATCAATTGAACCGCTTCAGTGCAACAGTTTCAGTGCTGCTGCTCGGGTACTCTCTAGACCTTTTGCGCTCGGGTGCACCCTGAACTGCGCTCGATCGCACTGGGCTTGCGATCGATCGCACCAAGTAGTGCGCTCGATCACAATGAGGACAGAAACTCCTCCTCTGCACACCTAAACAAAAACAAAAAAAGAAGGAATAAATCTGATTTTTGATAAAAATAAAAATAAAACGGAACAGAATAAAATAAACTAACGAAAATAATTTTAAAAAGAAATTTATGACAATCCCCGGCAATGACGCTAAAAACTTGTTGTGCGATTATCTACCTAAATAAATGGGCAAATAATCGAACTTGTTTTACTTGCAAGTGCGCAAGGTCAACTTAGTAGTGTAGTGTGCGAAAGCAAGATCATCTCCACAGGGATTGGTGAATTTCTTTTTAGAATTATATTCGCAATGTAAAAAGATAGAAATAATAAAAGAGTTGATTTTGATAAAGATAAAATAATAAAGATAAAGGCGTAGGGACTTGATATCCACCACTAATCATGCTACCACAACAAAACAGTATGCCAATGCTTTACTCATGTCATGAATACCTAATGTTTGTCAACCTAAGGGCATGGTATCTTCTCCTTAAGCTATTGATCTCCCTAAGCAATGAGTTAGGCATGGTATCTACTCTAACTCTTTTCTCTCTCAAGGGATTCAACCTGGTGTATGCTGAGTTGTTCCTTAAGAGAGCATAGGATTTGTGGAAATCGACAACCACACGGGACCTAGGGCATGGTATCTACTCCCGGTTTCCCATGTTGATTAACCAAAGAATCCGGTGTGGATATCTTTTGTTACTAATGTCAGACCCAGGACTCAGTCATCCAAATTGATCTAACTAACAAGTCCATACGACATGCACATATTGATCAGACATATACATATGAGGAATTTAAATAAAAACATATATTAATCAAGTTAAGCAACACAACATAAATATCGCAAAGGCAACAATACTAAATTTATTAAGTAAACATAATTAGGGCTTCAAGCAAACCCTTACTAAAAGTTAAGTATACATAATAAAAATAAAGGAAAGAAGAAACCCGAGAGAAGAGTCGTTAATTCTCCTCCACAGTTTCCTTCTCCAAGCTAAAAGCAAAAAGAAGTGTTCTCTAAGTTGTGATATAAGAAGTGATTATTTGTGTGTGCTTTACAGGTGTATTTATAGGGCTTGAGTAGTCCTAGAAGGCTCATGAGTTCCTAAACTTTCCTAAAACACAAAACTCCTTTATTTCCAAAATAGGGTTCTACAGTTTACTGTTCACGCCCGTACATGTGCGCTCGATCACATTGCTGCATTCGATCCTTCATGTGTGCGAACAATCGCATGTGCGCTCCATCGCATTGCATGGTGCGATCGATCGCAGTTTGTCCAGAGGCTGCTCCAGGAATTCCAGGCTTCTTCTTTTAAGTGCCAAAACTGCTTCTTTTTCTCTAAGACCTATAAACACATGTAAAACACACAAAATGAAGTAAAACAGACTAAAACTTATAGACAAAGAGCTTAACACATGTAAATTAAGGGGCTTAAATATGAATATTTAAGCACTTATCAAAGCCTTGGTGTTGAAGCTCATTTCTTCTGAGTGTGGTGCGACAATTTATCTTCCTTAAATTGTTGAATCTTCCTTCTTTCAAATACAAACTGAAATCTGATATTTTCTTCTTCTTCTTCTTTTTTTCTTCTTTTTTTTTTCTTTTAGAGAATTACAATATAAATAAATAAGTTGATAGAAGAATGATTTTTTTTCTTTTAGAGAATTACAATATAAATAAATAAACTGATGGAAGAAGAATCATTCCCAAAATATTGTCGACGATTAAAACTCCATGCAAATGTCAATGATGGATTCGAAGGCTTTGACGACTAGCCAAATCATTTCTCCACATGTAAGGTAAGCCAAACAAAGCATCTAAAATAGCAATAAAGCCAATTCAAGTAGGCAATAAATATTCACAATACTAATTTTCTCAGATTGTCCACTCAATAAAAACAAATGTGCTTCAAACATGGTTAAAAATCGAAGATCGTATGCATCACTCTCTAAACAATCCACAAAGCTTAGTATGTGCACAAAAATGAATTTCCAGAAAATAATCAATGTTAATTAAGATAGTGTCATTTGACCTTGACGAAAACAGAGTTGTAATCATGCATCAACAGTTCACCAAAATGTGAAATCTCACAAACATTCCATGATAGTTTCACACAAAACAATATATAATAAGCATAGATATGCTACCACCCCCAACCAGAGTATGACAGTGTCCTCATAGTCACCAAAAGATAAGAAAGTCATACCGACGAGAGAAAGGAACACCAATAACGTAATGTAGGTAAATCTGCATCACACAAAACAAACAAAGCAAAACAAAAGAAACTAAGCTAGAAAGCAATAAAATATAATATAGATACAAGTATCGAACATCAATCAAAGTAGACAGGGGCAACCAGAGAGATCTCTTATGGTTCCTCTACTTTCTCCGCATAGTGCTTCAGACGTTACCCATTCACTTGAAATACTCTCCCATCTTTTGGATCTTCTATCTCAACCAAACCATTGGGAAAGACTTGCTTAACCACGAATGGGCCGGCCCATCTCGAAATTAGAGGTAGACTTGTTGATTGGGCTCGAAATACTTCCTCAAAATTTGCTTGTCATGAGTTGCCTTCATCTTTGCCTTGTAGATTCTAGAGTTATCGTAGGTATTATTTCGTAACTCTTCAATCTCAGCCAACTGAAGCTTTCTATGAATTCTTACATCATTAAGATCAAAGTTAATGCTCTTTACAGCCCAATAAGCACAATGTTCTAACTCAACCGGTAGATGGAAAGCTTTTCCATAGACAAACTGGTATGAAGACATCCCGAGGTTGGTCTTGTAAGCAGTATGGTAAACCCAAAGAGTGTCAGGAAGGTGCAAAGACCAATCCTTTCTATTCGGGTTCACCGTCTTCTCCAATATTTGCTTCACCTCTCGGTTGGTGAATTCAGCTTGGCCATTCATCTATGGGTGGTAGGTGTTAGTGACCTTGTGGTGCACTCCATACCTGCGCATCAAAGCCTTAAAAGAACTGTTACAGAAATGAGTGCCTTGATCACTAATCATAGCTCGAGGCATGCCAAATCTGGAGAAAATATTTTCCTTAAGAAATTTGACAACAGTGTTGTTGTCGTTGTTTCGGCACTCCACAGCCTCTACCCATTTAGACATGTAGTCCACTGCAAGCAAGATATATAGACACCTAAAGGAAGGTGAAAAGGGTCACATAAAATCGATCCCCCAACAATCAAATATTTTAATGACAAGAATTGGGTTAAGGAGCATCATATGCCTTCAGGACAGAGCACCAAGATTTTGGCATCTATCACAAGAACTACAAAATTTTTTAGTGTCTTTAAATAGAGAAGGCCAATATAATCCAGACCATAGAATTTTTGCGGCAGTCTTTATCATAGAAAAGTGACCACCACAAGCTGAACTATGATAAAAATGTAAGACACTATGAATCTCAACCGCAGGGATGCATCACCTTATAATTTGGTTAGGGCAATACTTATAAAGATAAGGGTCATCCTAATAGAAATTTCTTACCTTGATCAAAAATTTAGATTTATCTTGCACACTCCATGTGGATGGCATTTCGCCAGAAACCAAGTAATTTACAATGTGCGCATACCATGGTACTTGGCTTACGATAAACAGATGTTCGTCGGGGAAGTCATCTTGGATGGGTGGCCCATCAGCAGACTCATTGAACTCCAGGCAAGACAAGTGATCTGCCACCACATTCTTCACCCCTTTTTTTATCCTTAATTGTTAAATCAAATTCCTACAAGAGTAAAATCTACCTAATCAATCTTGCCTTAGCATCATTCTTTGAAAGAAGGTACTTAAGGGCTGAATGGTCAGTAAAAACAGTGATAGGTGTACCAATCAGATAAGCATGGAATTTATCTAGGGAAAAGACTACCGCTAGAAATTCTTTTTCAGTAGTAGAATAATTCATTTGTGCATTATTAAGAGTTCTACTAACGTAGTATACAACAAAGGGCTTCCCCTCCCTTCATTGTCCTAAAACTACCCCCACCGCATAATTACTCGTGTCATACATAATCTCAAATGGTAAATTCCATTCTGGTGATTGCGTAATAGGGGCGGACGTAAGCCTATCAATGAGTGTTCGGCAAGCGTCCTCACACTCTTGTCTCCAATTTAACATGGCTTCCTTAGCTAGAAGGTTACACAATGGTCTAGATATAGCAGAGAAACTCTGTATAAACATCCTGTAAAAATCAGCATGCCCAAGAAAGGATCTAACATCCTTAACAGTTTTGGATGTGGGCAATTTAGATAAATTTTTTGACCATATCATTAAATATACTCATCATGCATCTTTGAAATGTAGCCGACGCATTACACAGTCCAAAAGGCATACGTCAAAATGCATAAGTACCAAATGGGCATGTGAACATAGTCTTATCCTGATTTTCTAATACAATATCTATCTAATAATATCCTGAATACCCGTCTAGAAAGCAATAGAAGGGATGGCCAGCTACACGTTCTAAGATTTGGTTTAAAAATGGAAGTAAGAAATGATCCTTGCGGGTGGCGGAATTAAGTTTTCTATAGTCTATGCACATGCGCCACCTTGTCATTACCTTGGTAGGAACAGGCATCCCCTCCGAGTTGGTCACCACAGTTACCCCAGACTTTTTACGTACTACTAAAGTCGGGCTAACCCATTTACTATCAGAGATGGGGTAAATGATACCCACATCTAATAACTTTAAAACTTCATTTTTCACAACTTCTTTCATAGTGGGGTTAAGTCATCTCTGGGATCTCTACGGGGGTTAACTCCTTCATCTAAATGGATCCTATGAGAACATATCAAGGGGCTAATACTTTCAATGTCAGCAATTTTCCATCCTAATGCAGTTTTGTGCTCACTTAACATGTCAATCAATTTCTTTTCTTGTGAATCACTAAGTACAGAGGAAATAATAACAAGAAATGTATCACCTGGTCCCAAGAATGCATGTTTGAGTCCCTCAAGTAGCATCGCTAAGTTGATCTTTGGGGTCTCCTCGGAATATGGCTTAGGTCTCTCTCCATCTCTTGGTAACTCCTCGAAGCTTGGTTGCCATTTTCGTTCTCCTTTATCCTTTGACCTTGAAACAACAAAAACATCAAAAATATCGTCAAGATAAAGTGAACTCTCAGAATAAGAAATTCCAAGGAGATACTCTAAAGATTCTGAATTTTTGCTCAAGTGAGCCTCATCTGGGATCAGTGTGTCTATCATATAAGTATGATAGCAATCATCATTATGTGGTTATCTTCTGATGTTGAAAATGTTGACCTCTAGAGTCATGTTCCCAAAAGACAGCTTCATTATACAGTTCCTACAATTAATAAGAGCATTAGAGGTGGCCAGGAAAGGTCTTCCTAAAATGATTGGAACTTTAGACTCCATATCAACCATTGAATGAGTATCCGGAATGAAAAAATCAACAGGATAATAGAACTTATCTATCTGTATCAATACATCTTCGACTATCCCCCTTGGTTGCTTAGTCGACCGGTCGACCAACTGTAGTACCACAGATGTGGGTTTGATCTCTTCTAGACCCAGTTGCAAGTAGATAGTGTAAGGAATTAGGTTCACACTGGTTCCTAAATCCAGCAAAGCTTGACAGATCTCATGAGTCCCAATTTGACAAGTGATCGTGGGATACCTTGGGTCTTTATATTTGAGCTGTGTCTTTTGCTTAATCACCGCACTCACTTGCTCAGTCAAGACAGTCTTCTTGACTTGATACTTCCTTTTTATGGTACACAGATCCTTAATCACCTTTGCATAGGTTGGTAACTATTTAATCACATGAAGCAAAGGCAAGTTAATCTTAACTTGTTTCAAATGTTCTAGAATCTCACCTTGTATTTCCGAATTCTTTCCTTTTGGTCAGATCGCTTGGGGAAAAGGGACTTGAACCAAAAAATTTTCATTTGGCTCGTTCTTGGGGGCGTTCTTCTCAATGCTCGGAGAGGTGCTCGTGGTCGTCATCTGACTTGATCCATCTAACACCTTACCACTCCGAGTAGTTATGGCTGGGATGGGAATTTGCCTCGCTCTTGCATTGTGAGAGAACTTGTTAGCTTAGTTATTTAAATTTTAATTTCTTTGTTCTCTTCTATTACCTGTGTCATAGCAGTTTCCAATCTTTGAATAATTTTACCTTGTGACTCCATAAATGCGTTTAATTTTTCCTCTAAAAGGATTCTATTAGGTTGTGCATTGTATAAGGTTGTAGGGTATGACACGGTTGGTTGTGCATGTGCGTGTGTGGGTTAGTTTGAATCGGGCCTCCAAATAAAGTTTGGGTGGTTACTCCAACCAGGATTATATGTATTAGAGAAAGGATTATGAGGCTTCTTGTAAATCCCTAAGGCATTAAATTGTTCATCAAAAACCCCTCTTATCTCTGCATAAGTCGGCCAATCCTGAGCTAAGTGTTCCACTCCCTCATAGATGAAATAAACACCTTGTGACTCGACTCTTGCAATAGTATATGTGAGTCTACCATCTTGGGTCTTAAGTGCCTCTAACTCTCGAGTTACTCGTTCTAATTTGGCTTTCATGCTATCCTCTTCCCTAAGTTGGTAGATCCCGGCTGGTCTTGCTCTATTTGTGCTTTCAACAGCACTGGGCCCTATCCAAGTGTGGGCCTTCTCAGCCAAGTCATTTAGATACTCCATTGCATTATTGGGGTTCTTTTACATAATATCCCCATTTCACATCATCTCTATGAATTGACGCTCTCTACTCGTAAGTCCCTTGTAAAAATGACAAACTACACGCCAACTCTCATACCCATGGTGTGGACACATATTTAAAAAATCTTTATACCTCTCCCACACCTGATATAATGTCTCGCTATCCTTTTGGGTAAAGGTTGAAATTTGTCTTCTCAGACCATTGGTTTTGTGAAGTGTGAAGTATTTATTGAAAAATACTTGCGTCATATCTTCCCATGAACCTATGGACCTCAACCACAAAGAGTATAGCCAACCCTTTGCTTTGTCCTTCAAGGAAAAAGGAAAGAACCTCAATTTAACCAAGTTAATAACCTCAGGTCTACCATGAAATGTGGCCAACACTTTCTCAAATTCCCTAATGTGAACATAAGGGTTTTCACTTTCTAAACCATGGAAGGTGGGTATCAATGCTATCATGCCCAGCTTGAAATCTGTATGTTGTGTGTTTAGCGAAAACATGATGCATGATGGTGTAGATGTGCATGTGAGATGAAGGTAGTCATTTAAGGTCCTAATAGGGTCATCTCTGTGATTGCTCATGGTGTTAGAGCTTGTGTTTGAACCTGTTTCACTCTTAATGTAATTCGATGGGTATTCTAACTGAAGTATTCTAACCAATCGTCTGTGTTCGTCTCTATAGACTAAGGTTCCAACCCAAGAGGGGGATGGCTTGGGTTTTTAAAAACTTTCACTAATTACTTCCAAGTTTATAAAAATAGTTAAATACACAAGCGTATAAACAAGTAATATGCTTTAAATAAAAGAGTTTAAGGAATAGAAAGTGCAAACTTAGTTTATAGTGGTTCGGCAATATCAAATTTGTTCCGACCCTATGTCCACTCTCTTCAAGGAACCTTCTTGAAGTTATCCATTAAAGCTTTAGTCATATAACTTCACAGGTGTTGCACAAACCTTACAACCAATCCCTTCCTCTCGGAAGCTAATCTCTTCCTTTCGGAAGTTAATCCCTTTACAATAAATATGAGTTGCTATAAAGCAAATGGTAGAGAGATAGCAATGAATGCTTTTACAAATGAACAATATCTCTCTTTCAAAGTAAAGCTTGAAGAATGGCTCAACAATAAATCTTTCAAAGCTTTTGTGTATTAATAAGAAAAAACTCAATTGAATATGTAATCCTCTGTTCTTAAATGCTCATTTGAGTGGGTTTATATAGCCTAGAATTAATATGGCCATTTGGTATTGACTTGGTACATTTTGGTGCATTAAATGCTCAAGTTTGGCGCTTCAACGGTCATATTTTTCGAATTACCAGTCGACTAGGTCAAGTGAAAAGTCTCACTTTTAAGGCCGTAGAGAGTACCAGTCGACTGGGTCATAAGTACTAGTCGACTGGGGATATACTGTTCCATATCCCAGTTGACTGGTATAAGGGGCTAGTCGACTGGGTTGCCCTTCAACCCAGTTTTTCATGTTTGAAATGTTTTTGACTTAGAAAACTTTGAATAAATAGTTTTGTCAAAATGATTTTACAAAAGAAGCCATAAGACAAGCTAGTTAATTGAACTAAAGAGATTTACAACTTGTTTCAATACCTTATGCCTATACTAAATCTTCTATCTCGACTTGGTGTCTGATACAGGTAGAGTTCTTGCATCTTGATTCTTTGTTGTATGCTTTTATTTTAAAATACTTAGATAACACTGTTAGTACAATTAGAGTAGTATTTTGTCATTATTAAAATTTAGATAAGGATCAACAATCTCCCTCTTTTTGATGATGGCAAAACTAATAAGAGAAAACAGTTTTAAAAACTAAGTGTTGGGTTTATAGAAAAAAAAATGGGCAGGGCTTCCTCTGTTTTTTGAATAAAACTAACCTATAAGAAGTTCAAACAGTTTATAATCAACCCAACCAATCAACTCAACATATTCAATAAGTTCTTCGGAGCAATGCTCCCCCTAAATCTATGCTCTATTTAAGTTTACAATTATACTTCTCTGTTTCTCATTTTTCTCCCCCGTTTTGACAACAGTAGAAAAGTGGGTAGTAAACAAAAAAATAATCTACATAGACACTAAAAACATTAAGATAATGCATAAACAAACTTGTATGCAAAAATTTGGCATAATTTACAGCTGGAAAGACTTCCCGAGAAAAACTGGAAGTTTTCAAAAGCATATATCCAAGCAAAGAAGGATTTACATGAAGTAAACATATTGTGTAAAATTAAAGCAAGTATAGGAATCATAATGTAAACATGAAATATAGTCATATAAAGCAAATATCCATACATCTCGGGCTTCTAAGAGCCAAAAATGAAAACTAAATAGTATGATAAAGTGATGTCCGTGGTAAGAACAACTAAAGCTATATATACAACTGAAAAACATAACAAAAGGCAACTCAGCGAGTGGGAGAATCAGAGTTATCTCGTATAAGATCCTGAAGCTCGGTTAAGGAACCCTATGTATGCTCTCAGTGCAGCTCGAAGTCATCTTTGAGAGAGTGGAGGTCATGATGCATGGCGTCTACAGAAGAGCTCAAGCTCTGGAACTCGAACTGCATAGATAGCTAGAGGTTTATGATGACCTGGAGTAGATCACCATATCTAACTGGACCAGTACTAGACCCATCATGAGGTGGTGCTCGGTCATCCATGTCCATAGCAAGGGCTGCAGCATCTAGACCCTCGTCATCATCATCCCTGCTATCATCCTCGCCAATCTTGATGTTCTTCCCGGCCTTAGAATAGATCATCCCATCTCGGACTGTGTATCTCATCTTCTTCAGAGAGGAGATGTTGATTATGTCCTTGGGGCCGATGATCTAAGCCTCAGAGGTAGGGAGAGGAACCCGAAAATGCTAGAGGATGAGGGTGATGAGCATCCCATAAGGAAGGCACTCAGAGTCACTAGCTTCACCGTTTATCATGTTGGTGAGCAGTAGAGGGTAGATATTGAAGTGGTGTCTAGTCTTAAGACACCAAATCAATACCACATCTATCTTTGAAAGATAGCTCTGACTCCTAAGTCTCGGATGGATGGTCCAACTCACAACAAGGTTGAACAATTTCGAGTCGAGAGGCATATCACTACATGTGTGAAATGTAGTGGGTCGAAAGATATAGTTAGGGTTACCCCTAACGATTTGACAGGTGTCCTCGTAATCGAAGTTTTCTGACCATCTGTCTAGACTCCATTGGATCCCTCCCACAGAGATCCCCAAAATACTCATCAAAAGGTCAGTGTTGACCTCGAACTCCACACCCATCACACTGGTTCTGAACCGAAGAGCCAGCAGACTAGGTTTCACTAAGTTTGCATAGAATCGGTGAATCAGGCGTGGGTAAAATTTTTGGAGAATCTTGACCAGTGGAGTCAAGTATATTGCCTCGAAAGGAGGTAGAATATCAAAGTTAGCATGACGAATAGATTCAAAGTCAAAAAATCTACCTGTTATGATCTTTTTAGTACGGATGATAGTGGTATGCCTCTCTTTTGCAGCTGGATTGAAAAACAGAGAGTTGTTGAGCTCAGTCCTCACCTTTTTGCTCGATGAGCCAGCTAATCCTTTTCCTTTGGAGTTTGGTGCCGTAGATTTCGTGGACCTAGGCCTAGTAGGCGCATGAGGTCCCCTAACTATGGTTTTGATACGGATTCTTTTAGACATTGTGGAAGAAAAGTGTTTTTGGGAAGAGTGAGATTTTGGCAAAAATTGGAAATTTCAACCGTGGAAAGTTGAAGTAAGTTATATGGAGGATGAGATCAAGGCTTTTATGGAGTGTTTTGATGAGATTTTGGTTAGAATGATGAGATTTTCTAGAGAGAAACTTAGGGCTTGAAAAAATGGCGTAAAAATTGAAAAATCTAAAGAACCTATTTATAGAATTGCGATACCAGTCGACAGGGTTAGGGCACCAGTCGACTAGGTCTTTTACAAATTTGGGAATTTTTAACATACTAGTCGACTAGGTCGGGACACCAGTCGACTGGGTAAACTGGCAGAGATATATCAATCGACTGGGTAGTTACCAGAAATTCAAATTTTGGCTCCAAAGAAGGTCTTGATCTGCTAGTCGATTGGTATAGTTGGACTAGTAGACTGGGTAAATAGGCAGTGAGTTACCAATCGACTGGGATAGACTTACCAGTCGACTGGACCCTTAAAAGAAAACTTTCAGATTAGAGTCTTAAAACAAAATTTGTTTTTCTATGCCATCTTGAGTGAGGGAAATATTGAATAAGGTTTCATACTCATTCACTAGATGTCGCGTATGAAAATGATGAAAGATGATGCAATCAAGCATACAGTTTATCATAATCTAATAATCCCATTAGCAGTTTAATTTTACAGAAACTAGCTTCATTTAAAGGTTTTGTAATAATGTCAGCTATTTGATCTTCTGAAGGCATGAATTTTAGTCTTATATCACCTTTTTTAGCATGGTCTCTTAAGAAATGATGTCTAATTTCTATGTGTTTGGTTCTAGAGTGCTGAATAGGGTTTTTGGTTAAGTTTATAGCACCTGTATTATCACAATGTATTGGGTTAATTTTAAAGTTCATGCCATAGTCTTCTAGTTGTTGTTTCATCCATAATACTTGGACACAACAACTTCCTGCTGCTATATATTCCGCCTCGGCGGTTGATAGTACAATGGAGTTTTGTTTCTTGGAAAACCAAGAGGTTAACTTTGCACCAAAGAATTGGCATGTTCCACTAGTGCTTTTTCTATCTAACCTACACCCTGCAAAGTCAGCATCTGAATATCCTACAAGTTCAAAAGATTAATCTCTAAAGTACCATAATCATAGGGTTTGAGTTCCTTGTAGATATCTAAGGATTCTTTTTACTGCAATTACATGTGATTCCTTAGGATTAGCCTAAAATCTAGCATATATTCATACACTGAACATTATATCAGGTCTACTTGCAGTTAAATATAGTAAAGCTCCTATCATGCTTCTATAATATTTAGTGTCTACACACTTACATTCTTCATCAAGATCAAGTTTTGTAGATGTGCTCATAGGAGTATCAAGTGACTTTGAGCTTTCCATACTGAACCTCTTTAGTAGGTCCTTGGTGTATTTTGATTGATTGATGAAGATGCCTCCTTTCAATTGTTTGATTTAAAGTCTAAGGAAGTAGGTAAGCTCTCCAATCATGCTCATTTCAAATTCACCTTGCATGCACTTGGCAAACTCTTGACACATAGATTCATTAGTAGCACCAAATATAATATCATCAACATATATTTGGACTAGTAGAATGTTTTTTTTTGTGAGTTTTTGTGAAGAGGGTTATGTCTATTTTACCTCTTATAAAATTATTGTTAATAAAAAATTTATTTAGTCTTTCATACCATGCTCTTGGAGCTTGCTTCAACCCTATAGAGCTTTAGAAAGCTTGAAGATATGATTTGGAAGACTATGATTCTCAAATCCAAGAGGTTGCTCAATGTATACCTCTTCTTCTATAAAGCCATTTAAAAAGACACTTTTTACATCCATTTGAAATAATTTAAACTTATTAAAGCATGCAAAGTCTAATAACATTTGAATAGCTTCTAATCTTACTACAGGAGCGTAAGTCTCATCAAAGTCTATTCCTTCTTCTTTATTATATCCCTTAGCAACTAGTCTAGCCTTGTTTCTAGTCACTATTCTATTTTTATCCATCTTATTTCTAAATACCTATTTAGTTCTTATTATTGTATGATTATTTGGTCTACGAACTAGATTCCATACATTGTTTCTTTCTGTTGACCCTCATCTAAATTTTAATGATGACAAAACATAACTCTAATAATACTAACAGTGCTATCTAAGTGTTTTAAACGACAAAAGCATACAACTAAGAATCAAGATGCAAGTACTCAACCCAAATCAAACACCAAGTGAAGATAGAAGATCTAGTAAAGGAATAAGGTATTGAAACAAGTTGTAAATCTCACTTGTTCAGGTAACTAGCTTTCCTTATGGCTCATTTTGAAAAAGTATTTTAACAAAACTATTCATTCAAACGTTTATAAGTCAAAAATGTTTCAAAGAATGAAAAACTGGGTTAAAGAGTAACCCAGTCGACTGGGTACTTATACTAGAAGGCTAGTATATGGGACAGTATGTCCCCAGTCGACTGGGTGCTTCATACCAGTCGACTGGTATTTTGGACAGAATGTCCTCAGTCGACTAGTACTATATATAGCCTTAAAAGTGGGACTTTTTACTTGACCCAGTCGACTGATACTAAGACTCAGTCGATTGGTAATTCAAAAAATATGATCGTTGAGACGCGAGACTTGAGCACTGAATGCGCCAAAACATTCCAAGTCAGTACAAAACGGCCATATTAATTCAAGACTATATAAACCCACTCAAATGAGCATTTAAAGAAGGGAGATTACACATTCAATCAAGTTTTGCTCATTAATACACAAAAGCTTTGAAATATTTATTGTTAAGCCATTCTTCAAGCTTTACCTTGAAAAAGAGATATTATTCAGTTGTAAAAGCTTTCATTGCTGTCTCTCTACCATTTACTTTACATCAACTCATATTTATTGTAAAGGGATTAGCTTCCGATAGGAAGATATTAGCTTCTGAGATGAAGGGATAAGCTTCCAAGAGGAAAGGACTGCTTGTAAGGTTTGTGCAACACCTGTGAAGTTGCATGACTAAGAGTTTTAGTGGATTACTTCAAGGAGGTTCCTTGAAGAGAGTGGACTTAGGGTCGAAATGAATCCGATATTGCCGAACCACTATAAACTGAGTTTGCATCTTCTATTCCTTAAACTCTTTTATTTATAGCACATTACTTTTTTACATGCTTGTAGACTTACCTGTTTTTATAAACTTGCAATTAATTAGTGAAAGTTTTTATAAACCCAATTCACCCCCTCTTGGGTTGAAACCTTAGTCTACAATTGGTATCAGAGCCTTGTTCTCAATTTTAGGCTTAAAATATTTGAGTTGATCTGATGGCATCGAATAGCTATTCTGAGAGACATTCCTACACTAGGCCTCCCTTGTTCAATGGCTCCAACTATAACTATTAGAAAAACAGGATGAAAATCTTTGTCGAAGGACAAGATTATAATCTATAGAGAGTCATTGAGGAATGACCTAGAATTCCGACAAAGGCAATAACTATTGAAGAAATCAATCATACAATACCTAATCTCAAAACTAAGTTTAATGATGAGGATTGTAGAATGATGTCTCTCAATAGTAGAGCCACAAGTATTTTACATTGTGCTTTAGATATATCTTAATATAATAAAATTTTCGCATGTGTTTCGGCTAAGGAGATTTGGGATAAACTGCAAGTTACATATAAAGGAACTACTGATGTTAAAAAATAAAAAATCTATATGCTAGTATCCGAATATGAATCTTTTAAAATGTCTCCTAATGAAACAATTTCTCAAATGCACTCACATTTCACAACTATTGTTAATGGTTTGAAGCTTCTTGGTAGAAACATTGAGGAGTTTGAACTAATGAGAAAAATCTTAAGATCTCTACCACCTACTTGGAAACCAAAGAAGACAGCCATTCAGGAGGCCAAAGATCTCAACAAACTTGATGTTGAAACACTTCTCAGGTCCCTATTAATATATGAGATGGAAGAAATGAATCCCATTGTTAATGATGATGAGAAGAAGAAAAAGGTGATTACTCTCAAAGCCTCTACGAGAAACAAATAAGAAGAATCAGAAGAAGAAGTGGAAAGCAACGAAGAAGATGGTGAGATGGCTTTAATCACCAAACGGTTTCACATATTTTTGAAGAAAAGCAAGAAACCTTACATAAAGGATCCCACCTCAAAAAGGGAACCACTTGTGTGTTATGGATGCAAGAGGCCTGGTCACGTCAAGGCCGATTGTACAGCTACAAGTAAACCATACAGGAGCTTCAAGAAGAAAGCTATGATTGCAACCACTTGGAGTGATGATGAAGAAAAAGACTCCTCGGATAAAGAGATCAGATACGAAGAAATTGCTAACTTATGCCTTATAGCAATTGATGATGAAAATGAGGTATCAACTTCTCCATCTTCAAAACATAACATTGTTAGTAGTAGTGAAGAATTGATAGAAGTTATAAATGAAATGTATGAAGAATTGAAGAAATTCGATTCTAGGAACTCTACTCTTAAGAAAGAGGTGTCATCTCTTTCTAAAGAGATGATAAGTCTAAAAGAAGAAAAAGATAAACCATGTTCATTGCTTTATGATTCTCCTCAAGATTTTCTTAAAGATAAAAATGAAAACTTAAAGAAAAAGACATTAGAATTGAATGGCACAATATCTAGACTCATGCTTGGAAAAGAAAAGCTTGATGAAGTGCTATCTTACCAAAGATTAAGTGGAGGAAAATCCATGTTAGGATATTCTCCATTAGGCAAGCAAAAATCAAAAGAGAGCTTATTCATGAAAGCATCATGTGTGAATGAAGCCTCTACTTCAAAGACCACTAGCACGGTCAAAAGCATTCCCTCAATAAATGCTAGTAGGTCTAGAAATACTAATTCTAATGCATATACAAGAATGAAACATCCTAGAAATACTCATGCTTATATGTATGCTCATTCAAATGCTTATACACATCCTAGGAGTAACCATCATATGCATCTTAGAAATAACACGTATACTCAAGGCTTGCACACTGCACAAGCATATCTTAGGAATCACTATCATGGTTATTCTAGAAATAATATGCATACTCATAATAATGCAAGCATGTATCCAAGAAATCTTCATCATACATTTCCTAGAAATAACATGAATATTCCTCATATAAGAAATATGTATCCTAGGAATTCCTACCCTAAGAATTATAGACATGCACAACTAAGTCATCCTAGAAATTTCAATAACTATTGTCCTAGGATTATGCATTATCAACATGTCTATAGAACACCATGTGTTGTTAAGAAAGTATGGGTCCCAAAAGGAACCGTATTTTCAAGGACTAACCCCAAAGGACCCAAGAAATTTTGGGTACCTAAAAATGCAATTGTGTATCCTTGTGTGATGTAGATACGTCTCCACACCAAGGAAAAAAGGTAACTGCTGGTACCATGATAGTGGATGCTCAAAACACATGACTGATGATAAAAGTGTATTCAAAGAGCTAACTCTAAGAGATGGCGGACTTGTCACCATTGGAAACAACACAAAAATAATGATCACCGGGCATGAAAAAGTTAGTAATGATTTCTCAACCATAGATAATGTATAGTACAAGGCCTTAAGCCAAATCTACTAAGTATTAGTTAACTATGTGACAAAGGCAACAAAGTCATATTTGAAACCTCTCATTGTCTAGTTATAGAAATCAAGAGTAACAAGATCAAGTTTGTTGGCCATAGACATGAAAATGTCTATATAGTTGATTTAAAATCATTGCATTCCAAAAATGAAAAATGTTTTCCTGCATTTAGTGAAAACCTATGGCTATGACATAAAAGGCTTGGTCATGTGAACATGAATGTGCTTAAAATCATTTCAAGAAAAAATTTAATCATTGGACTACCCAAAATCAAATTTGAAAAAGATAAAGTATGTAATGCTTGTCAAATGGGAAAACAAACTAGAATTTCTTTTAAATAAAAAAATGTAGTGTCAACTACTAGACCATTGAAACTTTTGCATAAGGACTTATTTGGTCAAATAAGTACCATTAGTCTAGGTGGCCATCAATATGCTCTTGTTATTATTGATACTATTCAAGATATACATTTGTTATCTTTGTTGCTTACAAGGATGAAGCTTTCAAAGGATTTGAAAACTTTTGCAAAAAGGTTCAAAATGAAAAAGGAATTTGTATTTCAAGCATTAGAAGTGATCATGGAAAAGAATTTGAAAACAAAAGTTTTTCAAAATTTTGTGACGAAAATGGAATTGATCACAACTTTTCAGCTCCTAGAACTCTTCAACAAAATGGAGTTGTTGAGAGGAAAAATAGAGTTCTAGAAGAATTTGCAAGAACAATGCTTTGTGAAAATAGCTTACCAAAATACTTTTGGGAGGAAGCGGTAAACACTTCTTGCTATATCTTAAATAGAATTTTAATTAGGCCTAATATCTCATATTTTTGTACATTTGGTTGTAAATGCTTCATCCTAAATAACAATAAAACTAACTTGGGTAAATTTGACTCTAAGACCGATGAAGGGATATTTTTAGGATATTCAACCTCTAGTAAGGCTTATAGAGTCTTCAATAAGAGAACTCTAGTAGTAGAAGAATTCGTACATGTAACCCTTGATGAGTCTAACCCAATTAGTAGTAGAGAAGCTTCTTTCAATGATGATGTAGATTTCATTCTAAGAACAGAGGTACCTACGCCCATTGTTGACCAAAATGAAAGCTCACCTCAAACAAATCAAGAGATGGAAACTCTCAAATTGGACCAACCATCTACAAGTCAACAAGAGGATAGTCTTCCCAAAGATTAGAGGTATGTAAATTATCACCCAATCGATCAAGTGATTTGTGATCCTTCACAAGGGGTAAGAACTCATTCCTTAGTTAGAACCATTTGCAAGTATGTAGCCTATTTGTCTCAAATAGAACCTAAGACATTTATAGAAGCTGAAAATGATAATGATTGGATAACTGCCATGCAAGAAGAAATAAATCAATTTGAAAGAAACAGTGTATGGAATCTAGTTCCTAGACCAAAGAATCATACAATAATAGGAACTAAATGGGTATTTAGAAATAAGATGGATGAAAATGGAATAGTGACTAGAAACAAGGCTAGACTAGTTGCTAAGGGATATAATCAAGAAGAAGGAACAGACTTTGATGAGACTTATGCTCCCGTAGCAAGATTAGAAACTATTCGAATGTTATTGGCCTTTGCATGCTGTAATAAGTTTAAATTATTTCAAATGGATGTAAAGAGTGCCTTCTTAAATGGCTTTGTAGAAGAAGAGGTATACGTTGAGCAACCTCTTAGATTTGAGAATCCTAGTCTTCCAAATCATGTCTACAAGCTTTCTAAAGCTCTATATGGGTTGAAGCAAGCTCCAAAAGCATGGTATGAAAGACTAAGTAAATTTTTTATTGATAATAATTTTATAAGAGGAAAAGTAGACACAACCCTCTTCACAAAAACTCACATAAATGACACTCTACTAGTCCAAATATATTTTAATGATATTATATTTGGTGCTACTAATGAATCTATATGTAAAAAGTTTGCCAAGTGCATGCAAGGTGAATTTGAAATGAGCATGATGGGAGAGCTTACCTACTTCCTTGGGCTTTAAATTAAACAAATCAAAGGAGGCATCTTCATCAATCAATCAAAATACACTAAGGACCTACTAAAGAGGTTCGAGATGGAAAGCTCAAAGCCACTTAGTACTCCTATGAGCACATCTACAAAACTTTATCTTAATGAAGGAGGTAAGTGTGTAGATAATAAATATTATAGAAGCATGATAGGATCTTTACTTTATTTAACTGCAAGTAGACCTGATATAATGTTCAGTGTATGCATGTGTGCTAGATTTCACGCTAATCCTAAGGAATCACATATAGTTGCAGTAAAAAGAATCCTTAGATATCTACAAGGAACTCAAACCTTAGGACTATAGTACTCTAGAGATTCATCTTTTGAGCTTGTAGGATATTCAGATGTTAACTTTGCAGGGTGTAGGTTAGATAGAATAATCACAAGAGGAACATGCCGATTCTTAGGTGCACTGTTAACCTATTGGTTCTCCAAGAAACAAAACTCTGTTGCACTATCAACCACTGAGGCGGAATATATAGCAACTAGAAGACTATGGCATGAACTTTAAAAGTATACCAATACATTGCGATAATATAAGTGCTATCAACTTAACCAAAAACCCTATTCAGCACTCTAGAACCAAACACATAAAAATTAGACATCTTTTCTTAAGAGACCATACTAAAAAAGGTGATATTAGACTAGAATTCATACCTTTAGAAGATCAAATAGCAGACATTCTTACAAAGCCTTTAAGTCAAGCTAGTTTATACAAAATTAGACTGTTAATGGGATTGTTAGATTATGATAAACTGTATGCCTGATTGCATCATCATTCATCATTTGCATACTTGACATCTAATGAAAGAGTATTAAACCTTATTTAATATTTCCCTCACTCAAGATGGCATAGATAAACAAATTTCGTACTAAGACTCAAGACTGAAAGTTTTCTTAAGGGTCCAGTCTATACCAGTCTACTAGTAATCAAAGACCTTGTTTGGAGCCATTTTTTGAAATTCAGTTAACTACCCAGTCGACTAGTATAAACTACCCAGTCGATTGGTATTTCTCTGCCAGTTTATCTAGTCGACTGGTGTCGCGATCCAGTCGACTGGTATGTTAAAATTTTTTAAAACTGCAATGGACCCAGTCGACTGGTACCCTAACCCAGTCGACTGGTATCGCGATTCTATAAATAGTCTCTTCAGATTTTTCACTTTTTTATGCAATTGTTGCAACTCTAAGCTTTCTCTCTCTAAAAGATCTCATCTTTTTGATAAAAAAAATCCTCAAAACACTTCATGCACACCTTGATCTACATATCCATACCATTTATTTCAACTTTCTACGGTTGAAATCTCAAATTTCCACCAAAATCTCCTTTTTCCCTAAAAACCTTTTTCTCCAAAAATGTCTAATAGAATCCGCATCAAGACCACTGTTGGGGGACCTCATGCGCCTACTAGGCCAAGGTTCACCAAATTTACGGCTCTGGACTCGAAAGGGAAGGGAGTGGCAGGCTCCTCAAGCAAGAAGGCAAGAATAGAGCTTGATGATTCTCTGTTCTCCAGCCCCACTGTAAAAGAAAGGTATACCACTATTGTCCATCATAAAAAGATCATGACGGGTAGATTCATCGATTTCGAATCTATTCGTTATGGTAATTTTGACATTTTACCTTCTTTTAATGCTATAAACTTGACCTCACTAGTCAAGATTCACTAGAAGTTTTACCTGAGACTGATTCACTAGTTCTATGTGAACTTAGTGAAACCCAGTCCACTGGCTTTGTGGTTCAGAACCAGTGTAATGGGTGTGGAGTTCAAGGTCAACACTGACCTCTTGATGAGTATCCTGAGGATCCCTGTGGGAGGGATCCAATAGAGTCTGGATGGATAGCCAGACAATTTCGATTATGAGAAGGCATGTCGAATAGTTAGGGGTGACCCTAACTATGCCTTTTGACCCATTACATTTCACACATATAGTGACATGCCCCTCGACTCGAAATTGTTCAGCCTCATAGTGAGTTGGACCATCCACCCGAGACTCGAGAGTCGGGGCTATCTATCTAAGATAGATATGCTATTGATTTGGTGCCTTAAAACTAGAGTACCACTTTAATATCTACCCTCTGTTGCTAGCCAATATGATAAACGGTGAAGTGGGTCACTCCGGATGCCTTCCCTACGGAATGCTAATCATAGTTATCCTCCAGCACTTTCGGGTTCCTCTCCCCGCCTCCGAGGCTTAGGACATCGACCTCAAGGACATCATCAATGTCTCTTCACTAAAGAAGATGGGATGCACAGTCCGAGACGGAATGATTTATTCAAAGGCTGGGAAGAACATTCGGATAGAGGAGGACGATAGCAGTGATGATGAGGACGAGGGTCCAGATGCTGCAGCTACTACTATGGATACAGATGACCTTCTTGAAGTGGGATCCTTTGTGTATGGTTTCTTGCTTTTCTTCAAGAATCTATGAAATCATTTGGTGATTAAAGCCATCTAACCGTCTTCTTCACTGCTCTCCACCTCTTCTTCTGTTTCTTCTTCTTTGTTGCTTGTGGAGGCTTTGAGAGCAATCACCTTTTTCTTCTTCTCATCATCATTGATTATGGGATTCATTTCTTTCATCTTGTATTCAATAATGATCAGAGAAGTGTTTCGATATTAAGTTTGTCGAGATCCTTGGCCTCCTGAATGGCCGTCTTCTTTGGTTTCCAAGAGGGTGGCAACGACCTTAAGATTTTTCTCGTTAGTTCAAACTCCTCAATGCTCCTACTAAGAAGCGTCAAACCGTTAACAATAGTTATGAAACGTGAGTGCATTTGAGAAATTGTTTCGTTAGGAGACATTTTAAAAGATTCATATTCAGATACTAGCATATAGATTTTTTATTTTTTAACTTTGCTAGTTCCTTCATATGTAACTTGCAATTTATCCCAAATCTCCTTAGCCGAAACACATGCAAAAATTTTATTATATTCTGAAATATCTAAAGCACAATGTAAAATGCTTGTGGCTCTACTATTGAGAGACATCATTCTATAATCCTCATCATTGAACTCAGTTTTGAGTTTAGGCATTGTATGATTGATTTCTCCAATAGTTATTTCCTTTATGGGAATTTTAGGTCCTTCTTCAATGACTTTCCATAGATTATAATCTTGTTCTTCGACAAAAATTTTCATCTTGTTTTTCCAATAGTTCTAGTTGGAGCCATTGAATAAGGGAGGTCTAATGTAGGAATATCCCTCAGAATAGCTATTCGATGCCATCGGATCAACTCAAGGATTTTAAGCCTGAAATTGACAACAAGGCTCTGATACCAATTATAGACTGAGGTTCTAACCCAAGAGGGGGGTGAATTAGGTTTTTAAAAACTTTCACTAATTACTTGCAAGTTAATAAAAACAGTTAAATACACAAGCATATAAACAAAGAATTTTCTTTAAATAAAATAGTTTAAGGAATAGAAAGTACAAACTCAATTTATAGTGGTTCGGCAATATCAGATTCATTCTAACCCTATATCCACTCTCTTCAAGGAACCTCCTTGAAGTTATCCATTAAAACTTTAGTCGTACAACTTCACGGGTGTTGTACAAACCTTACAACCAATCCCTTCCTCTCAGAAGCTAATCCATTCCTCTCAGAAGCTAATCTCTTCCTTTTAGAAATTAATCCCTTTAAAATAAATATGAGTTGCTGTAAAGCAAATGGTAGAGAGATAGCAATGAATGCTTTTAAAAATGAATAATATCTCTCTTTCAAAGTAAAGCTTAAAAAATGGCTCAACAATAAATCTTTCAAAGCTTTTGTGTATTAATTAGAAAAAACTCAATTGAATGTGTAATCCTCTGTTCTTAAATGCTCATTTGAGTGGGTTTATATAGCCTTGAATTAATATGGCAGTTTGGTACTGACTTGGTACGTTTTGATGCATTAAATGCTCAAGTCTGGCACCTCAACGGTCATATATTTCGACTGGGTCAAGTGAAAAGTCTCACTTTTAAGCTGTGGAGAGTACCAGTCGACTGGGTCATAAGTACCAGTCGACTGGGGATATACTGGTCCATATCCCAGTTGACTGGTATAAGGGGCCAGTCGACTGGGTTACCCTTCAACCAAGTTTTTCATGTCTTGAAATGTTTTTGACTTAGAAAAGTTTGAATAAATAGTTTTGTCAAAATACTTTTACAAAAGGTTCCATAAGACAAGCTAGTTACTTGAATTAAAGAGATTTACAGTTTGTTTCAATACCTTATGCCTATACTAGATCTTCTGTCTCGACTTGGTGTCTAATACGGGTTGAGTTCTTGTATCTTAATTCTTTGCTGTATGCTTTTATCATTTAAAACATTTAGATAACACTGTTAGTACAATTAGAGTAGTGTTTTGTCATTATTAAAATTTAGATTAGGGTCAACAGTCTCTATCCCAATGTATATACCACCAACACTCTTTTTTTTAAATTATTAATTAATTTTTTTCTTGAATAAAAGAAAACTGAAAAATAAACTAAAGCTAGAATTAAAAAGAAACTTAAAGAAAGAGTTCGAAAAGATAGTACCCGAAAACCTCTTTGTAGACTGATGCTATCCCTAGCAACGACGCCAAAATTTGAATTATGCCCAAACAGTACTATGCGATAGCAACAATAAATAATGGGGTGTCGATCCCATGAAGAGAACGTTCTACAATCAAAGTTTCAGGCAAAAAATAATGGAAACAAAATTAAAAAGTAATATTAAGAAAATGTTGAGAATTAAATGATATAATTGAATTAAGTGAAAGAAAATCAATAATGAGTAATACAAGGGTCCAAGAATCCCTCCTAAATTTCACAGCTTCAACTTGTATCAATTCAGTAATTATAACTCAACTACGTATTTCACATCTCAAATACATAATCGAAAAATAATAGTGAAAGCACCAAAAATATTCTTTTGTAAATTATTATGAGAAATCCCCTTCTTGTTTTTACAAGTAATGCAACGGTCAATCATATATGATATCCTAAATTGACGATATATCCGGAGACAATAACGCAATAAAGGACCAACATATATAATTAATATACCGAAATCAATTGCATCCTAAATTCCACACATAAGAGAAGCATGACTGAACTTATTTGGAGAAAAAGAACAACAATCACCGGAGTTAAATAAAATCTAGGAGTTCATCTCTTCGCCTTGGTTGAAACTTAGCCTAGCCGATAATACATAATCACAATAGCTCTCTAGAAATTCAGTGTGTATCTGTTCAGCCCCCTGTTTTATGAGTCTAAAATCCTATATGTAGCTGTATAGAGACGGCTTCGTAGACAGAAAAGTCGCCTTAGGGTTTCTGTTCAGGCCGTGTGCTTCTGTTGCTATCCAGGCCTAGTTCTTCTGCTGTCCAGGTCATTCGTTTGCTGCTGTCTAGGCATAGTTTCTACTATCCAGAACTAGTCTAGTTGTGGTGCTGTTCAGGCCATGCAAATCCCAAAAAAATCAGAATTTAATAGCTTCTTCAATTCTGCCACACTGAAATCATGCACGGCCTGACCTTTGTCTACTAAAACTGCCATAACTTTCTCTAGAAAAATCATATTTATGAGTTGTGAAATTCTCCAGAAAATAGACATCCGGATATTTCCAATCATATATGGCTCATCTCTTGGTTCTTCCTGAATCAATACAGTTTAATCTGCAAAAATGACTGATCTGTACGGGCAATTCTAGCAATTTAGTGAAACTCATTTTCACCCTTTGCTAGTGACAACATGACTTAGCAAATGCTCAATTTATCTTTAACAGTCTAGAAATGATGGGTTTTGTTGCACTCCTCTTGGGAAACTCGGTTTCACTGCTTTGAACTGGTTCGGATGTTGTAGATTCTTTCGAACATATTTTATATATTTTTTTGTTTAAGGCTTCTTTGTTTTTTTAAATCTGCAAAACACAATAAAACATAGAATTCTCCAAAGGACCACACTTGTCAAGAAATTCAATGAATAATCAAAATGAATCTCAACAAATTCATATAATTAACTCTATCTGAAGTGCATTTTCATGCCCTAATTAGTAAGCCACTGATCCAACTCTCTCAATGATTTCATATGGTCCAACATATCTTGGACTCAACTTCCATTTCTTTCTGAATCTCAATACTCCTTTACATAGAGATATTTTTAGATGAACCTAGTCACCGATTTGAAATTCAAGAGGTCTTCTTCTATTATCAGCATAACTCTTCTATCTATGTTGTACTGCTCTAAGGTTTTCTCTCACTAGTTTGATCCTCTCAGTTGTTAAGTCTATTAATTCTGGATCAAATATCTCTCTCTCTCCCACTTGTTCCGAACATATAGGAGTTCTACATCTCCTACCATACACAACCTCAAATAGTGTCATTCCAATACTAGCTTGAAATTGATTATTATATGCAAACTTTATCAAGGATAAGTAAGCATCTCAGCTTACTGAGAAACTCATCACACTAGCCCTCAACATATTCTCTAGTATTCAAATAACTCTCCCAGTCTATCAATTAGTTTGAGGATGAAAAGTAGCATTGAACTGTAACTGTGTACCTATAGCTTTTTGGAAGCCTCTCCAAAACCGAGATGTAAATCTAGCATCTTGATCTAACAATATACTCAAAGGTACTCCATGCAACCTTACAATTTCAGCAACATACAATTCAGCCAATCTTTCAGGATTCCATGTAGTTTTAATAGGAAGGAAATGAGATGACTTAGACAATCTATCTACAATTATCCATATAGCATCGTGACCTCTCTGGGTACGGGAAAATCTAGTAGCAAAGTCCATACTCAAATTTTCCCATTGCTATTCAGGAACAGGAAGAAGTTTTAGTAAACCTGCCAGATGTTTATTCTCTAATTTAACTTGCTGACAAACTAAACATTTAGAAATATAATCAACTACATCACTCTTCAATCATGACCACCAATAGTTCTGTTTTAATTCATGTACATCTTATTATTACCCGGGTGCATCGAGTGTATCCCATCATGTACTTCTTTCAATATCTCTTTTCTCAACTCAATATGATTGAGAACACAAATCCTATCTCCTAATGCCAATATACCATCGTCTCTGATTCTAAACTCATATTGCTTTCCACTTAGCACTTCCTGTTTAATCTTTTTTATTTGCTCATCTTTACCTTACATTTCTAAGATGTGTTCTACAATGGATGACTATATTATCATATTAGCTAATAATGTTCATCTCTCATTGATATTCAATTTCATTCTCAAAGTTCTCAACTCTACCATCATATTCACATTATGGGTCTCTATAGCAGCTAACCTTCCTGTGAATTTTCTACTTAATGCACCAACTACTATGTTTGCTTTTCCTGGATGGTAATGAGTCATACAATCATAATCACTAATCAAATCTATCCAATGTCTTTGTCTCAAATTCAGCTCTCTCTAGGTAGGTAAATATGTGAGACTCTTATAGTTAGTGAATATTTTACATATGGCTTCATATAGATGATGTCTCCAAATCTTTAAAGCAAACACTATGGCAGCCAACTCTAAGTCATGAGTAAGGTAGTTTCTTTCATGATTGTTCAACTGCCTAAAAGCATAAGCCACTACCTTCCCATATTGCATCAGCACACTTCCCAACCCTTGATGCGAAGCATCACTATATACCACAAATCCTTTATCACTAGAAGGAAGCACTAACACTGGAGCGGTAGTTAATTTCTCTTTCAATAATTGGAAACTCTTTTCATACTCCTTAGACCATACAAATTTCATCTCTTTCCTAGTCAATCTAGTAAAAGGTATTGCAATTATTGAGAAATTTTGGATAAACCTCTTGTAATAATCAACCAATCCCAAGAAACTTCTAATTTCAGTTACGTTGGTAGGTTTCTCCTAACTCAATAGAGCTTCAACTTTTTTAGGATTAACTGCTATTCTTCCTCGTGATACTAAATTCCCTAAGAAAGTTACTTCATTAAACCAGAACTCACATTTAAAAAATTTAGCATATAATTTATCACTCTTAAGAATTTCTAACACAATTTCTATATGCTTTACATACTCTTCCTCACTTTTAGAATACACCATAATATCATCAATGAATACAATCACAAATTTATCAAGGAAGGGTTTAAACACTCTATTCATCAAATCCATGAATGCAGTTGGAGCATTTACCAACCCAAATGGCATCACAAGAAATTCATGGTGACAATAATGTCTTAAAAGGAATCTTAGGCATGTCTCATTCTTTAATTCTCAATTGATGGTATCCTGATCTCAATTCTATATTAGAAAATACCCTAGCTTCCTGCAACTGTTTAAACAAATAATCTATTTTGGGTAAAGGGTATTTGTTCTTAATGGTTATCTTATTCAATTGCTTGTAATCTATGCACAATCTCATTATTCTATATTTTTTCCTTACAAATAATACTGGGGCTCCTCATGGTGACACACTAGGGTAAATGAATTTTTTATCTAACAATTCCTAAAGTTTTACATTCAACCCTCTCAAGCTATAGAAATAGGTGCAGAACCTGAAATAAAGTCAATGGAGAACTCAATCTCCCTACTAGGAGGCAAACCATATAACTTATTAAGAAATAACTCTGGATAATCTCTTACCACTAAGATTTCTTCCACCTTTCTTATTTCTTTACTAGAATCTCCCATATAGCTAAGAATCCCTCACAACCTTTCCTGAAGCACTTACTAGCTACTAAGGGAGAAATAAGACAATTTGAAAGTATCTTACATTCTCTTTGAAGGCTAAACTCCTCCTGCCCAGGTACTCTAAACACTACATTCTTTCTGAAACAATTAACCCATACATGATAAGCCGATAACCAATCTATTCCCAGTATCAAATCAAAATCTATTATACTCAAAGGTAATAAGTATACTTCAAATTCTCTCTCACCTGTAAGAATAACACATCCCTAATAGATATTTCTATTTACAACTCTATCCCTAGTGGGAACCTCAACAATTATATTATGAATTAAGGGACTAACATATGCATCAATAGATTTCATAAAAGAATTTGATGAAAAAGAATGGGTTGCACCAGGATCAATCAATAATCTAGTAGGTCTATTAAGGATAGATACTATACCTATTACGACATTAAGAGTTGCTTGGGCATCCTATTGGGTTAGTCATATACTCTGCTCTCGGTTGCGTTTGACTACCACGTCCTCTTTCATCAACTGCTCCTCTACCCAGAGCTCTATCTCGAACACTCCTAGATCTACCACCTCTACCTGACTAACCTCTCCTAACACCTCCAACATAAACCACTTTGGCTGATCTAATCCTCAATGGACAATCCATACTAATATGTATACCCTCTCCACAAACAAAACACATCAAGGTAGGACAATACCGAGACAAATGTCATATCTTATTACGCTTGTAACATAATCTACTCTCTTTATCAGATATAAGACTAACACCTCCCCTTTGTGGCACACTCCCACCTCTATTGAATCCTCAAACTCCCATAGGTTGTTTTCCAAACCTAGGGTTCCTCTAATAGAAATCTGAGCCACAGTGGCCATAGATCCAACCTTCCTTTACTGAATCTGAATAAAGGGTCCCTATGAAAAGGAACGACCCCTCTAAGGTGGGTGACCTCCTTGAATCCCCAGACTACCACTTTTACTTCCCTCGGGTCTACTCCTTTTTAACCACTCTCTACGTCCTCTAGACTCAAAGATGTCATTCTCTATCTGAAGTAATATATCCACCAAAGCAACATAATTCAAATGCCTAAAGTAAAAGAGTTTAAAACTTATCTAAAAGTGAAAGCCATCAAGAAATCTCTTACACTTTCTCTCCTCAATATTCACCAACTCAAGCACAAATCTCGACAATGCCACAGTTATCAAACTCTATCCTGTCGAGATCTAAAAATATTAGGAAAATATTTTGCAAATAATACTTCTTTAAACCTACTCCAAGTTAAGGATCGATCTACATCCATATCCAGCCTATTGAAAATATCATGCCACTAATTAGAAGCCTCACCCTCTAATTGGAAATATGAAAAGACAACTTTCTACCTATTAATCATAGGTAATAATCTAGTAGGCCTATTAAGGATAGATACTATACCTATTATGACATTACGAGTTTCTTGGGCATCCTGCTAGGTTAGTGCATATACTCGTCTCTCTCTCGGTTGTGTTTGACTACCACGTCCTCTCTCATCAACTGCTCATTTACTTGGAACTCTACCCCGAACACTTCCAGATCTACCACCACTATCTGACTGACTTCTCCCAACACCTCTAAGATAAACCACTTTAGCTGATCTAATCCTCAATGGGCAATCCACACTAATATGTACACCCTTTCAACAAACGAAACACATCAAGGTAGGACAATATTGAGACAAATGTCATGTATGATTATGCTTGTAACATAATCTACTCTCTCTATCAGATATAACACTATCACATCCCCTTGGTGGCATACTCCCACCTCTATTGAATGCTCCAACTCCTATAGGTTGTTTCCCAAACCTGCAGTTCCTCCAATAGAAATATGAGCCATAGAGGCCATAGATCCAACCTACCTCTGCTGAATCTGAATAACATGTCCCTGTGAAAAGGAACAACCTCTCTAAGGTGGGTGAACCCCTTAAATCCCCATACTACCACCTTTACTTTCCTCAGGTCTACTCATTTTTAACCACTCTTTACGTCCTCTAGACTCAAAGATGTCATTCTCTATCTGAAGTGACATATCCACCAAAGCATCATAATTTAAATGCCTCAAGTAAGAGATTCTAGAACGTATCTCAAAGTGAAAGCCATCAAGAAATCTCTTACACTTTCTGTCCTCAGTATTCACCAACTCAAGCATAAATCATGATAATACTACAAATCTCCCATCATATTGTGCCACAGTTATAAAATTCTATTTCAACTGGATAAAATCCATCTCCTGTTGAGATCTAAAAGTATTAAGAAAATATTTTGCAAAGAATACTTCCTTAAACCTACTCCAAGTTAATTATCGATCTTCATCCATATTCAACCTAGGGAAAACATCATACCTCCAATTAGAGGCCTCACCTTCTAATTGGAAATATGCAAAAGAAAATCTTTGCCTATTAGTCATAGGTAATATATCAAATAAAATTCAACACATTTTATCCACAACTTAACTTCAGAAGGGTTATTAGATCCCTTAGAAGATGGAGGTTTCAATTTAATGAATCTAGCGAAATAATCTCCCCGCATCTCATCAATAAAACTACCATCACCACCCCTCTAAATTTCATACCTCTCAAGACTCCTCACATGATCTTCTAAAATACCAGGTTTTGGCCAAACCTACTAATCCAATCTACACTGTAGATTATCCACTTTACCCTCTGCCCCATTCATTCTTTCAAGAGCATGAGTAAGAGCTTATCTTAACTTATCTCTTTCAGCACCAGAATTCCTCACTACACCACTAGTACCAGGTTCACTATCAATATGTTTCCATTTAGGAACTACAAACTTAATATCAATCTCTACTCTTTTCTTCTAAACACAAGGGTCTACTACACCTTCTCTGTCCCAAACCTCTAGCTCTAAGTCTATCACTTCTATGTGACATCCTTAGACTCTGCATTAAAATAGTTTGTTTTAGATTTTCACTTTACCGGTTTATTTTATGCAGTCTACATAATCATAAAACCAATAGCTCTAATACCAAAATTGTAACGACCCATCCCGAACAGGTCCACCCAAGATATTGTCGTCATGTTTTAGATCTAATCACAACAAATATATGCAACAACTATTTCATTAATAATGAAAAATAATTACAATCATCCGCCTCAACTCTTTTACAGAGGAGTTACAACTTTATTTCTTTACAACATTAAAAAAATATACAATAATTACAAATATGCATGTTCATCTACAACTCTTTACAAATATATACAATTTCCTATCTCATTTTCTTTTCTTTCTTTTTTATTTCTTTATATTGTCTGAGGATGTGTTGGAGCGATTATCTACCCAAATAGATATGCAAATAACCATTCGAGTTTTACTTGCAAGTGCACAAGGTCTGTGGTAGTATAGTGTGCAAGTGCGAGATCATTTCCACATGGATTGGTGAATTTCATTTTAGAATTAGTTTCTTCAAGAGAAATAATAGTTTGATTATAAGAGAATAATAATAATGAGAACATAGGACTACGATATCCACCCTAATTATACTTTCCCACTAAGTAAAGCTTCAGTGCTCTAGCCTTATCATGAATATCTAATGGTTACCAACCTAAGGGCTTGGTCCACACCTTAGGCTATTGACCTCCTTATGCAAAGAGTTAGGCATGGTGTATACTCTAACTCTTTTCTCTCTTAAGGGATTCAGCATGGGTGTATACTGAGTTGTTCCTTAAGAGAGTATGAGGGCTGTGGAGATTGGCAACCACACGGGACCTAGGGCTTGGTCTGCTCCCAGTTTCCCATGTTGATTAACCCGGGAATCCGGTGTGGATATCCCTTATTACTAATGTCAAACCTAGGACTCAGTCATCCAAATTGATTCGACTAACTTATCCATACCACATGCATACGTCGAACAGGCACCTACATATGAGGAATGTTAATACAAACAGGTATTAATCAAGTTAAATATTCTAACAAGGCTATAGCAAAGATAATCAATGAATGAACATGTGGAAAAGCATAACTAGGGCTTCAATCGAGCCCTATAGGAATTTAGTTACACATATTAAGTAAACTAAACATTCTAAACATAATAAAATAAAAACAGAAAACTAAAACCGAAGAAGATTCAGGAGATTAGTCATCAATTCTTCTCCTAAGCTTACTACTTTGAATCTAGAACAAAAGGTATCGTTTATTTATTTTACAAGGCTATTTATAGGGACCTCTTGGTGTCCCGAAGCCTTAATTTCCTATTTGGAGCCTGGAGACTTCTTTCCATATCTGGCTCTGCCGCCTCTAGAGTGATTGCACTCGAGCGTATGCGGGATGCACTTGAGTGCAGGTGTGCGCTCGAGCCTTGGTGCGCTCAATCTCAAGGGAGGTGCGCTCAAGCGCACCTTGCTGGAAGGCAGAACATGGTTTTTTGCTTCTAAAAGCTCCAAATTATCATCTTTTTGTCCAAGTCCTGTGAAAAACACATAAAACACGAAAATGAAGTAGAAACTACTAAAATATATAAATAAAGAGTCTAATAAGTGTAAATTAAGGGGATTAAATATGACTATTTAAGCACTTAACAGGATGCCAACCATAAGGACTTACCTATATACTTACTCTGAATCTCAAGAAAAGGATCTACCGATCCTACCCGTGACTTGAAATTATTTAATATTGAAAAATGAGCTTCACAAGATCATTGAATTATAATTTACCAGAAGTACTCGATTTGTATACTTCTAGTCATAATTATGTTACAATTCATATTCATAATTCAAATCATTTATTCATCTATCAACTCTCATATCATGATATTTCAATTATCATATAGATATCAATTTTAATTTCATCTTATACATTTAAACCAACTTAAAATTATCATCTTTGATATTATTATCATTATCTTTTATCATAATCATCATCATAAGGTTCAAATTCATATTATTCATTATATAAAAATCATGCAGATATCATATTTATCAATTTCTTATCACAACAGTCTCATCATGAGACTTATACTCATATCAACATTTCATAATCTTTCTGTCACCTTTGCATCTCAATTAATATAAGTAATATAAACATGAATACATTAACATTCACATCCTCATCTCATCATTTAATTTCTTATCATTTAATTTTTTTCTTTCACATCATATCATATCTCATCCATACTATCAACGTATGGTTAATTCATCTATTTTTGGGTATCCATACCAGTCTTTAGAACAACATTTATGGACGTTTCTCTTCATGTTGACATGTTTCATCTAGACCATTCTTGGTTCTGGTCTTCCTTGGGACCACACACTCCATCTCTCTAGTGGCCTCAGCATGCATATGAACAACCACATACAAGCAGGCATATCATAACATCATCTAATTAAAAATCATTTTCTTTCATAAAATATTTCTTTCATCATATAAATCAAAATCATTTCTTCATATATGATATTAACTCATTCATCACAGTCTCAAGAGATTTAATTTTTTTCTCAAAATATATTTCATTAATTTTTGTCCCTTCAAGGATATAATTTCATCAACTTCTCATATATATTCATTTTCAATCATATCATAATTCATACTTCTATATAATCATTCAATTTACACGTATCACATATATTTCATCAAATCAACATGTTTATAATATATTCAATAATTTTTTTTCTTCATAATATTAGTTATTGCAAGTTTATATACTTTTTTATTTGTCTCACTTATTAACAGTAAATCGTACTCTCCACCTAGCACTTAAAGCTAATCGAGGATCACCTTCTTGTCTTTCCTGCTCTTAGAAATTTCACCAGATTGGTAATCACCACCTAACCATAAAATTTTAATCAATCTCACTATCCCATATTTCGATTTTTATACCCTATACAGGGTTAAATTTCATGTATGCATGTTCATTTTTCTTAAATTCAAAGTTTTATTTTATTTTATTTTATGAAAACTTTTTTCTTTTGGTTTGAATCCAATTCAAATTTCTTTTTAAGAAAAGTAGAATAATAAACTCTAAAAATTGAAATCTCTCAATAAAATTCTTAAACTTTTTCCTTTTCGAAGCTTTATCTTCAAATTTCTTGAAATCTTTCTGTGAATTAAACAATTTATAAGACATGATTATGAAATCCTTTAGTTTTGAAGTGTTTGCAAGCTTTTTCTAGAGTGAGCAATTCTAGAAAGAGAAAATGAGTTTCAATTGTAAGAAAAATGATTTCAAACTTTTGAAATTCATTTTATACAAAAAACTTTCGGTCTGACCAGTCGAATATCTTGTTGGTCGGTTGGTCACGTAAAATATTTATAAATCTGCTGTTGAACCATCAGTGGGTTGCCAGCTGACCAACCAGTCGATTGCTTAACTAATCGGTTCAGCCAACCAGCCAGCCGCCTTTGTTTACTTTAGACTTTTAAATTGTCTGTCGACTCATCAATTGACCGATTCACCCTTGCCAACTGACAGATCAGCTGATTGATCACCCACTACCCGATCGATTAGTCGACTAGTTGATCACCAGTCGATCATACGTTCTACCTATCATTCTGTTAAAATATTAAAAAAATTCCTTTCATTCTTTAAAAAAATTTCTAACTCTTTTCTTCAAATCTGTTCAACATCTTTCTTAAAAAATTGTTTCAAGTTTAGTTTTCAATTCATATGTATGCATGTTAAATTTCAATATATAATTTAATTTAATATTTTACTCTTACATTGAGGGTTTGAGTATTAGAATTAATTGCACTTGATTTTCTTCACCTTAACTCAAAGAAGAGCTTAGATTCTTCTAGAATCATCACACCCCATCCTTTCAAGTTGGTAGCAACGATTTCAAGCTTGTTCTCATCATTTTCCTCATCAGCATATAAGGATGAATGTTCTCTCTTTATGACTTAGAGGTTTCTAGGTTTTTCTAGGTTTTATGAAGCTGGTAGCATAATTCTTATCCATCCAGTTAGCATTTCTTACCAGTGCATAAACCATTAATAGAGGGTCAACGATAATTTAGGAATTTTAAAATTCTTTTATCCTTTTTTTACACTCAATCACCTCTAAATTGATAGATTTTCTCTTATTTTTTGGTAGGGAATAAAAGGAAGTGTTAGTGCCAAAAACGATGATGAAGGATACCCAGTCTTTGATGGCTTTCAACGGGGTGTTACTCGAGGTTTGCCTAGATGAAAAAGCTTTGAAGTGGCGTGTCTCCTCTGTGCTTAAGATATATGAGTACCTATAAAAGAAGTCTTCCGGAGTGGGTACTCTTAAAGAAGAGTAGAAGGGAGAATTATATCGAAGGAAGGGATATTTGGGAGAATGAAAGAACAGGGGTAATTCTCTTTGTTCCTCGTATGTTTTCTCCCTGTACTTAGAGTTTTCTCTGGTTTTATCTTTTACTGTGTGTTTGTGCTTTTACATGTATTCTTGTCTCAATCTTTATACTCATTTTTTTTCTTTAAAGATAAGAGCCTATTTATATAGATACTGGTGAGTTCATTATTTGAGCTTTTGAAGAAGGACATAGTTGGGATGTGACTCTTAAGCCTCGAGCCTTACTGGGAATGGCCTCTACTTCTGGGAAACGACCTCTTCTTGAGTTCTAATATCAGAGTTCCCAGACTTATGGTAGTGTTCATGCTATTATAGTCATAACAGGTTTGGTCACTTAACTACCTAATGGTAGTTGGCCACATATTCGGTTCTCATTAGGTCGTATTATTTTTATAACATCATATGCCTCCTAATCTATAAGGGATCTAAAGAGATTCATTAAGGGATTAGTTTTTCCTTATTATCTTTAGAAGATCAAGGTTAGGGCCTCATCATAGGAGCTAACACTTCAATTCTTCAATGGTGGGGACTATGTGGCTTGAACCTTAGTTCTAGTGTGGTAGAAGTCAAATGTTTGAAGCTTGTTTGAGCTGAAGTGAAATTTATTGGTCTTTTATAGATTTTACCTTCACATCAGGGGGGTTTGTTGACTGTAGTTGGTTTTTTAAGTAGAGATAACTCGATTGGAGTCATTATCTCCTCTACCTCAATGGGATTTGAGTAGCTTTGGTGGCTTTTGCTCTTATTTGTAGGGAACGTTTACATGGCTGAAGTCGTAACTCCTAATGACTCAAGGTGGTATTGCATGGTTATGGAAGCCTTTATTCTCAGTATTGATCGGAATCCTATTGGTTGTGGCTTGGATTCTTGTTGATTTAGGGTAGAGATTTTGCGATCGAGACCAGATTTTCTTAAATAAAATGAGTTGTGCCTTTCGCTGAGGTTGTTTTGTCGAAATGCTTTGATGTTGATCCTTTTTACTCTTGAAATTTTTTTAAAACTAGTACCTAGATTCTATCCTAGCGGAAGCATGACTAAAATCGTAATTCTTCTTTTTCTTGAGTGAGTTATGAGGCTTAAGGCTATAATTCTACTTCCACAGAAACTATATGGTTAGAGTCGTTACTCCACCATGGTAGGAATTGTAGGCACGAACCTTGGTTTCTTCATAAGCTAGATTGGGACTATTTACTATAGCTTATTCTTTAGGGGTTTATTTAGTCGAGGCCTTGATTCTGCTCTAGTGGAAATGTAATTGGAGCCGTAATTCCTCTTTTACTTGAGTGAACTATGAGGTTCAGGGGTCGTAACTCCACTTTGCCGAGAATTATATGGCTGAAGTCACTGCTCCATAATGGTAAAAATCGATGGATATAAATCTTTAAACCATTTTTTGTAATTTCTATTGCTAGGAGTAAAACTATATGGCTTCGAAAGAGCTTATTTCCATGTCAGGAGAAACTATTGACTATAGTCAACTCTTGAAGATAAGTGATGTGACTAAAGTCATAATTCCTATTGATTATAGTAGAACTGTATGGCTTCAGAAGTTCTTAGTTTCATGTGGGGAAAAATTGTTGACTGTAGTCAACTCCTAAAGATGAATGATGTGACTAAAGTGGTAATTCTTATTGACCAGAGTAGAAATGTATAGCTATAGAAGAGGTTAATTCTACCTCAAGAGGAATTGTTGACTACAGTCAACTCTTGAAGATGAGTGATATGATTGAAGTCATAATTCTTGTTGATTGGAGTAGAACTGTATGGTTTAGGAAGTGCTTAGTTCCACAACGGGAGAAATAATTGACTATGTTCAACTTCTAAAGAGGTGTGATGTCACTGAAGTCATAATTTATGTTGACCAGAGTAGAACTGAATGGCTTCGAAAGCTCTTAGTTCCATGTCCGGAGGAATTTTTTACTATAGTCAACTCTTGAAGAGGAATGATGTGACTAAAGGCATAATTTTTGTTGACAAAAGTAGAGTTGTATGGCTTTGAAAGCATTTAGTTTCACGATGGGAAGAATTATTGACTGAATTATGGTAGGACTTCGCTTTTGAACGAGTTTTGATTTGATTAGGCTTAGGTGGAGTTGTGTAGCTTCGTGGGGTTTGAGCTTTACGTGAGCTACACTTTGTGTGCATCTCTGTTTTAAGACTTGGGCTTTTTAAGCCCACTAATAGGGTTCGATTAATGCTTTTAAGACCATGTGCTTGTGATTAGGCGATTTTTTCTCCCGAAGCATCTTTATGAGCTGTTATATTTAATGCTAGTGATCGCTTCAACTACCTAAAGTGATTTTTGTGAGTGTGTGGGGTGCATTAACAACATGTTATAGCAATGGTTCGCTTGACAGTGGCTATTTAAGGGGCCTCTTGCTTCTCACTTATTTTTTCTTTCCTTCATTTCTATTAGTTTCCAACTTTCAGAGCACCAAATTCTTTGTATTTCTTAGGGTTCTTCAAGAATTTTCTTCTTCTTTCGAGTTTTTTCAAGCTTCTAGGTCTCTTTTTTCTTGTTGTGGTAAGTTTCTTTATTCTCACTCTTCTTTTTTGTTATCACACAATGTCTTCTTCTAGGGCTGGTAAGTTTAAGAAAGTGAGGATTGAGAGGATCTTAGTTGGTCTCGAGAGTGTGGAAATGGTGGTTTTTGCTGGTCGGGCATTTCAGGCTGGAGGAATCTCTAGTCAAATTTTGAAAAACCACTTATAGTCTATACCCACTAGGTTTTTTCTTCCCCATAAGTAGAAAGTTACGTGTCCTAGTCTTGACGAGAGAGCTTGTGCTCATTTGAGATACAAGGCACCATACTTTCTCTACTATTATCTTAACCATCTGAAAGCAGGGTTAAGATTCCTTCTCGATCCTGAAGTTAGGGAGATCATAAACTATTATGGTATCTGCCCTACTTTGTTTTCCCCCAACAGGATGAGGTACGTTATGGGATTTGTGTTTTCTTTGAGGAAGCAAGTTAGGTTCAACAGAGGAGATGGAGTTTTAGGGGATCTACACCTTGAATAAACATATCGATATTGGGTGGTTGAACTTCCACCTAAGGAGGAGAAAGAAGATTCTAGGCATTTCTTCCTCAATTAAGAATTGGAAGGAATGGTTCTTCTTCGTGGAGGGGCTAGAATCCTACCAGGTTTCGCTATAGTAGAATCCCGAGTAGATACCTGATAAGAAGGAACCCTTCCTTGGGTTATAAGGAGTGGCAGACCATCAATAAGGTCTTAGGATCTAGGGCTGGGATGTCTGATAAGGACCTTACTAACGAGTCATTGCTGAGGGTGCACTAGCTTAGTTTGCATTTTCTTAGCTCTCTTGCTAGTAGTTGAAAGTTATTTCTAACTGTTCTTTTTTTCATTATCCTTATTTGTATATGTTGATTTTTTATGATCTGATGATCTTTCTTTTGTAGAAGACACCATGTTCAGTCGAGTCGAAGTCACTATGATGGCTCGGGAGAAAAGAAGGGCTAAGACTGCCAAGCCTTCGTCTGATGACCAGTTTGGGAAGAAGAGAATGAGTACAGACTAAGGTGAGATGATCTGAAGCTGAGGGGACCGCTGTGCAGCTGGTTGAGGTGCAACAGACTAAAGTCCAATGAGTTAAGGTGTAGGAAGTTGAGGTTCCTACTACTAGGGAGAAGGCGGTCAATTAGCTAGTTCAAGAGGCTAAGGTTTCTTAGAAGACTAAGGTGGAGATAAGCAATAAGGGAATTTTTCCTCTTGGGCTTGCCGTTGATGTTTTTCCTTTTAGCTCGGCACTTACCGCCCTTGAGAACTACATTTCTGTTCTAGGGGGTTCTTCTACTGCTCTAGAGAACTTTGCTCATCTTCTTGAAGATTTTTCTTTTGCCTTTCAAGATTCTAATTTTGTTACTAGCTCGAGTTCCCAGACTTACTATCCGAACTTGAAGGTGAGTTGCATAGACTCAGCTTTCAATAGAGTGGATACTGTATGTTAGCTACTGAAGGGTTCTATTCTTCCTATTGATACCGACCTGATGAAGTCTATGGCTTCTCATCAATTGATGGTCAATTCTTTATATCACTGCTATAAGGTAGGGATCATTTCTTTGGAATTTCTGATTTCTGCGTTTCTTTTGGCATTTTCTAAATGATCTATCTTTGGTGTAGGCTGGCATGTATGCATTTTTCTTGAGTCACTCCATCCAGTCTATGGATGATACCATTGCTGGACTTCGACAGAGTGATGATGATCGTGGAAGATGGTTGGAATAAGGCAAAATTCAAAGAGATGCCTCTCTAACCAAGTCAAAGATCTAGAGCTCTCAAAGAGGAGTAAAGGGGAGAATTCTATAGAAGTGAAGGGATATTTGGAAGGAGGAAAGAACAAGGGTAATTCTCTTTGTTCCTCATATGTTTCTCTTTGTACTTGAAGTTTTCTCTAGTTTTTCCTCTTACTTGTGTTTATGTTTTTATATGTATTTTGGCCTCTATCTGTATCCTCATTTTTTTCTTTGAAAATGGGTGTCTCTTTATTTAGACGCTGATGAGTTCATTGTTTGTGCTTTCAAAGTGGGGCACAGTTGGGATATGACTCCCGAATATTGAACCTTATAAGGAATGGCCTCTTGTTGTTGGATTATCTACTGAAATAAATAAGTAAATAATCATATTTGTTTTACTTGCAAGTGCACAAGGTCAACTTAGTAGTATAGTGTGCGAATGCAAGATCATCTCCAAAGGGATTGGTGAATTTCGATTTAGAATTATATTCACAATGTAATAGAAATTATAAAAGAGTTGATTTTGATAAAGATAAAATAATAAGGATAAAGGCATAGGGACTTGATATCCACCACTAATTATGCTACCACAATATAACAGTATGTCAATGCTTTACTCATGTCATGAATACCTAATGTTTGTCAACCTAAGGGCATGGTATCTACTCCTTAAGCTATTGATCTCCCTAAGCAACGAGTTAGGATGGTATCTACTCTAACTATTTTCTCTCTCAAGGGATTCAACATGGTGTATGTTGAGTTGTTCCTTAAGAGAGCATAGGATCTATGGAAATCGACAACCACACGGGACCTAGGGCATGGTATCTACTCCCGGTTTCCCATGTTGATTAACCCAAGAATCCGGTGTGGATATCTTTTGTTACTTTTGTTGAACCCAGGACTCGGTCATCCAAATTGATTCAACTAACTAATCAATACCACATGCATACGTTGATCAAATACACACATATGAGGAATTTAAATAAAAACAGGTATTAATCAAGTTAAACAACACAACATAAATATCGCAAAGGCACCAATACTGAATTATTGAATAAACATAATTAGGGCTTCAACCAAGCCCTTACTAAAAGTTAAGTACACATAATAAAAATAAAGGAAAGAAGAAACCCGAGAGAAGAGTCATCAATTCCTCTCCACGGTCTCCTTCTCCAAGCTAAAGCAAAAGATAAAAGAAGGGATAAAAGAAGTGATAATTTGTGTGTGCTTTACAGGTGTATTTATAAGGCTAAAGTAGTCCTAGAAGGCTCATGAGTTCCTAAAATTTCCTAAAACACAAAACTCTTTTTTTCCAAAATAGAGTTATTTCCAAAATAGGGTTCTGCAGTTTACTGTTCACGCTCGTACATGTGCACTCGATCGCATTGCTATGCTCGATCCTTCATGTGTGTGAACGATCGCATGTGCGCTTGATTGCATGCAGTAGTGCGATCGATCGCACTTTGACCAGAAGCTGCTCCAGGATTTCCAGTCTTCGTCCCTTAAGTGCCAAAACTGCTTCCTTTTTCTCCAAGACCTATAAAAACATGTGAAACACACAAAATGAAGTAAAACAGACTAAAACATATAGACAAAGAGCTTAACACATGTAAATTAAAGGGCTTAAATATGAATATTTAAGCACTTATCACACCCCCAAACTTACATATTGCTAGTCCCTTAGTAATACAAAACTAAAAACTAAATGAAGAACAAAATTAAAGATAAATTCACTTCCATGATTCTCAAAGATTTGGGTTGCACAAAAAACTATGATAACAGTTCATGAGTAAGCTTAAAATAAAAAAACTTTTTGTATTGAAAAAGGATTTTCAAAAGTTCATATTTGGCTTAAGACATTGCAAGTTTGATTTGTGTGTGATGAATTAGCACATATAAGATGGGACTTCCACATAATTTTAGCGTATAGGGTTTCGATGCCCAAACTTTTATTGAATTCCTTATCAAAGAGAGCAAAAATGGCATAATACTTACTTTTCTTTTTCTTTTTCTTTTTATCATGCGATCTTTACCATGTTGAGTTCCATCGAGCTTTCTATTTGACCCTTGCAACGAGTGTTTAGCCAATGACTCCCAAACCATATAGTTTTAGGGCATTAGGTGTAAAGACACCCCTAAGGACTTACTAACTCGAATAAAAAAGGCTACAAAACTAACTGGTTTTTATACTTCTTAATGAAATTCCATCCTTTTGACGTGAATGCTCAATGCTTACTGAGGTAAGAGGCCCAGTTACTCAGTGGAAAGTTTTTATTGATCATTAGAAGCTTTTTTTATCACTTTTTGCATGATGAACATTTTTCTTTATTTTTCTTATGCCACAGTGTTCCTTTCAACAAGTTATCCGATTATAGTTCGATTATGGAAACATATACAAGAGAATTATATGTTATACCCCACACAAATGCGTGTTAAATGTGCTCGTGCAAATTTGGATCAAACTCGTGAATTCTTAGATGCCTTGAGGTAGGTAACTAAACTTTGTAAAATTTCCATTGCAATACTATGTGTTCTAGCTTTTAAGCTTACTAATGAAGTGTTATCAAATTTTTAAATCAACCAAAATTTTTTTTTACCAAAGGAACATGCATTTATCTTCCTAAAAAAAACTGGGACTTAGTGTGTGCATGTGTGATAGTATCTAGTATCTCCCACTACCCCCAAACTTAAAATACACATTGTCCCCAATGTGTGTGGCATGGAAAGATCTGACCTGGGAGATGGAGAACTAGGTTTCTTGCTTTGCTTGTAACATGCCCCCAAACTTGAACTGGATGCACGCATTAAGTACCAGACAAAGAAAAATAAACATTATTCCGAAAAACAAGAAATATAAATACTAGATATATAAATATAAATATAAATAAAAGAAAACTACTAAAATGAAAAGAATAAGTCTAGGGTGCCTCCCATGAGCGCTAAGTTCAACGTCTTCAGCCGGACCAAGCCTTATTTTTTCCCAAAAGTAAGAGTGGCAGCAACTAGCATAGGTAGTGTCTTATTCTCTCCCATATAAGCATAAGGTAAGTGCGCTAGCAACTGCTTGAATTCCAAGTTAGGTGCCTGTACAATAAAAGGGAAAATAGTATTAGTAGGCACATGAATATCAAATGGATCAGTGTACTTACTTTGATGCTTTGGAGAGGCTTCAATGAGGTGCATAGTTTTGATGATGTCATCAGTAACATCCTCAGATTCTGGCACTCTACTCGATCTTGTGAGACTATATGTAAAAGCAGTTTCTAATGGATCAAAGTGATGGTCATGAAAAACTTGTTCAACAACGCCTTGCTTTTGTTTACTTAGCTCCTTAGCTATATGCCCCACTTGTACATCTAATCTTTGAATAGCTTGCTCATGCCATGCATTTATTTGTCTTTGTTTAGTCATAAACTACTCTTGTAAGGTAAGCAGCTGTTGTTGTTGAATGACCAATTCCCTCATAATACTCTCTAGGTCACTCTCTCTTGATTCTGGGACTAATTGAGCTGCTTATTAGAAGTCCTTTTGCTGCCCTTGAAGGTTCAAGGCATTTTGATTGTTCTATGTGAAGTTGGGGTGGTTCTGCCATCCAGGATTGTAGGTATATGCATATGCATTGTTCGGTCCCTCATAATTTGCTTGCTCTTGATCTGCATATAAATATAAAGGGCAAGTTTCAGTAGTGTGATCAAAATGAGAACATATAGCACATACCTGGAGTTGTGTAGCTCGTGGTCGAGGTGGGATACTCTGAGCAGTCATGGCTTCTATAAGTATATCTGGCTTCCTCTCCATAGCAGCTAGATAAACATAACTAGCTTCCATCATTGGTGCTTCTCCCTCTGATGAATTAGTAAAAACAGCTTAAGTGCAGCAGTTCAGCACTGCTGCTCGGGGTAGCTTCTGCCTCAAATGTGATCGATCACACCAAGGAGTGCGCTCGATCGCAGAGGTGTGCTCGATCTCACTTGAGCTTGCACTCGAGCGCAAGGCCAGAAACAACGCTGCCACAGACCTGAAAAAAGCAGAAAACAAAAAGAAGAAGTAAAACTAAAAAAAAAATTAGATTTTAAATAAAAATAAAATAGAACAGGATAATAACTAAAACAAAATAAAATAAAAATAATGAAAATAATTCCAAAAATAAATTTAGCACAATCCTCGACAACGGTGCCAAAAACTTGTTGTGCGATTATCTACTGAAATAAATAAGTAAATAATCATACTTGTTTTACTTGCAAGTGCACAAGGTCAACTTAGTAGTATAGTGTGCGAATGCAAGATCATCTCCACAGGGATTGGTGAATTTCGATTTAGAATTATATTCACAATGTAATAGAAATAATAAAAGAGTTGATTTTGATAAAGATAAAATAATAAGGATAAAGGCGTAGGGACTTGATATCCACCACTAATTATGCTACCATAATATAGCAGTATGCCAATGCTATACTCATGTCATGAATACCTAATGCCTGTCAACCTAAGGGCATGGTATCTACTCCTTAGGCTATTGATCTCCCTAAGCAACGAGTTAGGTATGGTATCTACTCTAACTATTTTCTCTCTCAAGGGATTTGACATGGTGTATGTTGAGTTGTTCCTTAAGAGAACATAGGATCTGTGGAAATCAACAACCACACGGGACCTAGGGCATGGTATATTCTCCTGGTTTCCCATATTGATTAACCCAAGAATCCGGTGTGGATATCTTTTGTTACTTTTGTTGAACCCAGGACTCGGTCATCCAAATTGATTCAACTAACTAATCCAAACCACATGCATACGTTGATCAGACACACATATATGAGGAATTTAAATAAAAACAGGTATTAATCAAGTTAAACAACACAACATAAATATCGCAAAGGCACCAATACTGAATTATTGAATAAACATAATTAGGGCTTCAACCAAGCCCTTACTAAAAGTTAAGTACACATAATAAAAATAAAGGAAAGAAGAAACCCGAGAGAAGAGTCATCAATTCCTCTCCACGGTCTCCTTCTCCAAGCTAAAGCAAAAGATAAAAGAAGGGATAAAAGAAGTAATAATTTGTGTGTGCTTTACATGTGTATTTATAGGGCTTGAGTAGTCCTAGAAGGCTCTTGAGTTCCTGAACTTTCCTAAAACACAAAACTCCTTTATTTCCAAAATAGAGTTATTTTCAAAATAGGGTTCTGCAGTTTACTGTTCACGCCCGTACGTGTGCGCTCGATCGCATGCGTCTTGCACTCAATCCTTCATGTGTGCGAACGATCGCATGTGCGCTCGATCGCATGCAGTAGTGCGATCGATCGTAGTTTGACCAAAAGCTGCTCCAGGATTTCCAGGCTTCGTCCCTTAAGTGCCAAAACTGCTTCCTTTTTCTCCAAGACCTATAAAAACATGTGAAACACACAAAATGAAGTAAAACAGACTAAAACGTATAGACAAAGAGGTTAACACATATAAATTAAGGGGCTTAAATATGAATATTTAAGCACTTATCACCTCTACTTAAGAGAAATTACCTATGTTTGAGTTCTCATGTTAGGGTGCCCAGACTTATGGTAGCGTGCATGCTACCATAGTCAAAACAAGTTTGGTCACTTCTCTGCTCAAGGGTTGTTAGCCACGGATCCAGTTCTCATTAGGTTGTATTATATTTGGTCACGTCAGGAAGAATTTTAGGGATAAAGCTGGAGAAATTATGGCTTATATTTATCTACTATTTCTCTATAAGACTCAGTGGTAAATAGAAAGGCATTTAGAGTATTTAGAGTTTTCTTTGAGTGAGATTTTGGGAGTTTTGACTCAAAAGGGTAGCATTAGGACCTATTGTTTTGTTCACTCAGCTTCAGCTTTCTATGGTTTTGGATTCCAATCTAAAGTGTAAAGGCTCTCTCAACTCTTTGATGAACTCCATGTGACACTCAAATTTGGACTTCATATTTCAAGTTCATACCCATTCAAGGCCATTAACTCCCAGGCATATTCTCCAATTTCATAATGTGCAATCTGGGCTAAACGTGTTATGTGTTGCTTTGCATTATAGATTTGACTAGACTATTTTGCTATAAACTACTGATTTTGTTTCTTGATGATTTATCCTGTGTTGGTTGTTGCTCGACTTAGTATTTAGTTTTGAAATTTTTGTTTGTTTCTTTGCATTTAGTCTTGCTCATTTTGTGTATTGGGCTTGCTCTTATGGTATTTGGATATGTTTTCCAATCTTGTTTTTATAACAAAAAAAAAGGCTTGTAGACGGCCTTGGGGGGAGGTGGTGATCCTCCAAGCCTTCTTTTTATGACTTGATTTAGTGTATTTTCTCTTTTGTACTAAAAAATATTTTCTTTCTTTCATTTCACTCTTGTACCATTACAGAGAGTAGGATAACTGCAACTAAAACTAGTATTGTATGCTATATGCATTTCCTCTATTTGATTTTTCTCTAAAATAACCAAAGCTGGTGCTTTTAGAAACTTGAGTCTCCCCTCCTATAAAATTGGTTTTATTTTTTGTAAAATGAAAAGTGATTGTTGCTGGGAGTGAATTTTTTTATTCCGTAACACATGGCTAAATGAGAGACGTGTGGTGACAGATCGAGTGCTTCTAGTGATAGATATGATGCATATGGTCATAGAGGATCTAACTTCTACAATGGGAAAATGAGATCAATATATGGCGTCGTAAAGGTCCACGGCTGTAGAGAAAGGATCACAGTCTACAATAGTAAATTTTATCCCTGTAGAATGCACCTCACTCTGGGGTCTTTAGAAATCATGTCCAGAGTCACCACCAAGACAATTTCACTGTCAAGATGGACCCTTTGTTGCTATTTGTATCAGCCTATAGAAAGCAACTTGGAAACAATCAAAGGGAGAATGCTAGCAGGGGAAAATATGGTAATACTACTTTAAGTATTGCAGCAATAAGTAAGTACAACGATGAGTATGTACGAAAATAAGTAAGTAGGATAATACATAAATATGATAGTAAGTAGACATAACAACAAATGCTAAGAGCAAAGTAGCAAAATAAGATTCAGTAATGAAATGCCTACTTGTAAGAGTGGGGTGAGGAGAAGAAGAACGATACAGTGTTGGGGAATGCACAGAGGTCAATGGGATTAGCTTCTAACAGTAATAGTGATCAGAGATGGTGTGCTTCAAATAGTATTGATTGCTTTGATGAATGTGCAGAATGTGTTCGTGATGGTGGTGGAACACGGTTTACTGGTGGTCAGAGATCATGGAGAGAAGCACGAGCTACAAGTATGGTGTTGGATGTGCTTTGAGATAGCGAGCTACAAGTATGGTGCTAGATGTGCTTTGAGATAGGGTGATGTAAAGTATGTAGTAGAAAAGAATTACATTTGAGTAGCTTTCACTGAGGTAACTGATGGCCTTTAGTGTTTGGAAGACTACGATGTTTGATGGTAAAGAGGAAACAAGAACTAAAATGTGCTTTGTTTCTCTTTTAGTAAAATAAGAAACTTTTGAATTTGCTCTTAGTTTAGTATTGCTGCTAAGTGATCTACTTTTTTCTCAATGTTGTTGTAATCATCCTTTTAGAAAGATGAAGAAGGGGTTTATATTTAGAAGGAAAAGTTTGATTGTGTGGTGGAGAGGCTTAGCACTAAAAACCATAGAGATTATTGACGAAATCCATGATTTAAGATATTTTGAAGATGGGAGAGTGTAAGTACCGTTATTTTCCACTAGAGACCCATGCATCGGGCTCATTACCCAATGCTACTCTCCTTAAAGAAGGTGGATATCATGAGGGTGTGGATTACAATGAGTAGGTATATGGAAATGAGTGAAACCTAATACAAGCCTTTTATAAGTAGTAAGGAGGCTCCCATGATGGGTATACTTTTAATGTATTAGAAAAAGGGTCGTTTGTCATCCAAGTACAAAGTAAGCATGATAGGTTACGCCATTTGACCTTGAAGGGGATCAAATCCCTTATCATTGGTCTACATGAGAAATTCCAAAGCTCGGGAGATTTGGGTGCAAAAGAATGAGGATTTAAAGCTCTCTCTCTTACCTAGACTAAAGTCTAGCCCTTTATGTTTCAAAGGAATTAATTGAAATTTTAATTCAAGTATTATTATCATACACTACTAATAAAACCAAGCACACATTTTGTAATTTTTATTCATACAAAGCAACACCAGATATTAACTTTAAAGTGATGCGGTAAAAGTAAGTATGTAAAGGAAATAAATTGCTTTGACTATGAAGAAAAATATTAAAACTACTTGCAAAGTATGGATTAGAAGTAAATTAAAGTGTGTGTATTTAAACTAGATTGATTAATTATGTAAGTTAAACTAAATGGATCGAGACTAAATTATTTTAAACTAGATGAATTGCTTGAAGACTAAATTGAATGAATTAAACTAAACTACTTTAAACTAGATGAGTTAAAAAAAATAGGAATTAAGCTAAATAGATTTAAATTAAACTACCTTAAAGATGAGATTCAAAATAACTAGTAACATTTTTAATGGGCTAAAAGGGGCCCAAAATTAACAAGGACCAAGGGGGCCCAAAATTCTTCTTAAAGAATTAAAGTTCACATGTAATTAATGACAACTTAAAATAAAACTTCTAACTTAGAGAACATAAAAATTCTTAAGGTACTAAACTAAATGAAAAAACATTAAAACTACTGTTAACTCAATGTTGCATTTAACGAAGAGAGACTACATTATGACTAGTAGCTAACTAAATAAAGGCATATAATTAGTGAAAAATAAAATGCTAAGAAACTAGTAAGTATCTTAAGATGAAACTTTCTAAGTGAGCCAAATTAATCTAGTCTATTTTCAAGGTGGTTTAAACACACGAATCATGCTAGCAATTTATTTTGCAAAAAGTAGAAGCTTAACCAACCTTCTTTGGATAAGAAAAATTTCTACGCATGAGGAATATCCTTGGAGATCCTTGTGCTCTTATGGACTTAATGAAGTTGGAAGAATGATTCTAATGAAGATTATAAGACCAAAAAAAAAAAAGGTGGCCGAAAATGATGAAAAACTCTCGCTAGTTATTCTTTTGTGTTTCATGCATTACTTTTTTCTCACTTTTCTTGAACACTCTCTTCTCTTTTGTAATATTTCTCTCTTTTTTCACTTCTTTCTTTTTCTTTAAACTTTCTCTATTTTCTCCCTTTTTTGCATTACTCTGCCTTAGTGTTATGTTTGTCCCTTGTGTTAGCAAAAAGGGGGTGTATTTATAGGAGAAGTAAGGGTTGGCCAAGAGATTAAAAAAAGTAAAATAATGGGTGAAAATAAGGTGCATGGCTGGTCATATAGGGAAAGGGAAAAGTAGTTTCAACTTTTGAGATGAAAAATGTATTTCACTTTTGGGGTGTAAAGGTGGGGCTAGAGAAGTGAGGTGTGGTAAACTAAGTGAAAAGTGAGAGAGAAAATACATTTAGGTGGTTGGCCATGGGGAAGAGGGAGGGGTTTCTTTAAGGTGAAAAAAATTAAAGAAAAAGGTTTGCAAAAAAGTGAACAAGAAAGTACATTTTGGAGCATTTTCAATAAAGCAAAAGCAAAAGCAAAAAAGTGAGGAGAAACTCTCCTTAGTTTTGACAACCATTAGGGGGAAAAACACAAAAAACTTTTAATATATAATAAAGTGGAAAAGCTAAAGGAAAAAATGTGTGCTTACAAAGCAAAAAAGGCTCCATACTCTAAAAAACTATTATTTTTTAGGTGCTGTTTTTTGCATATAAAATTTGATTATTTTTGGTAGAAAAAAAGTGGTACTTGGCATGTAGGAAAGGTTGGAAGTATAATAAGGTAATATTCAATTAACTAAGCAAAAGGAGAATAAAAGAAACTCCCTCTTTTTGGTGTACGTGGCTGTCCAAAGAGGGAGAAAAATCAACTACTTTATAAGTGCATCGTTGCTTTTTTTAGGTGAAAAATGTCTTATTTTGTGTGGAAAAAAGGTAGAATTTGGTCCCAAAAAAAAAAGTGAGGGAACCTAGGAGGGAGATGTGAGTTTAAAAAGAAAAAAGAAAAAGTGAAAATTTCTCATTATGGCCAGCCACATAGGAAGAGGAGAGAGACATCTTTTTGGTTGTAAAAAAATAACTTTTACTTTGAGAAAGTGAACCAATCAAGGAGTGCCAAGTGGAGAGTAAAATTGGAAGTTCACCCTTAAAAATTAGAAGTTTTCTTGGGCTTAAAAATTTGGGCTAAAAGTTTTTACGTTTAGGAAAGATCAATGGGCTTTATTGGGTTTTGGATTGGGTCAAAATTTAAATGAAGACTTTAGTCTTAGATTAGTTGAATCAAATAAGGCCCAATTGATTTAAACCTAAAGTTAATTAAATAGATTGAACAAAAAGGTCTTCTAACTGCTCTTACTACCCAATTAAATCCAAACTTCTTCATTTACCAAGTTTGAGCACACTAGGATCAAAGATTCGTCATAAGATCCCACGCATGGTCTGTTCAAAAATTTTGGAACGAAATTAGGTGTCTACAGTTTGCCATCTTTGATTAGGGCTTCTTTGAGAGTTCCAATCAAAGGCTGTAAGTGATCGATATTTCGTTTCAAAAATTTAAAACACCAAATATGCGTTGTGCATATAGAAGTAAACGTGTTGTTAGGAAAATTTGATGTCATAGGATCACCTATGAGAATAATATGTACCTGGAGTGACGGAGCTGGCGTTCGTTCATTTTTGTGGTACTTTTGGATCAACTGGTGCCTATTGTGAGATTTTGGTTTGCCTGTTGGCGAGGACTTTGGTTTACCTACTAATGAGGACTTTGATTTTCTTGCTGACAAGGATTTTGGATTGTGATTTTTTCTGGTAATGAGGACTTAGGTTTGCCTGCTGACGAAGAATTTGGTTTGCCTGCCGATGAGGGGATTAGATTGCCTGCTACGAGGAATTTGGTTTGTGATTTTGCCTGCTAATGAGGACTTAGGTTTTCCTGTTGACGAGGACTTAGGTTTGCCAGTTGACGAGGACTTAGGTTTGCCTGTTGACGATGACTTTGGTTTGCCTGCTGAAGAGGGCTTTAGGTTTGCCTGCTAATGAGGACTTTGGTGATTTTTCCTACTAATGAGAACTTTTTGGTATTTTTCTTCTAACGAGGACTTAGGTTGATTTTTCCTATTGAAGAGGGCTTTTTGGTATTTTGCCTGCTGTGAGGGTTTTTTGGTGATTTACTTGCTGTGAGTACTTTTTGGTGATTTTGTCTGCTGTAAGGGCTTGTACTTATTAGTTCTATAGAGTCTTTTCATTCAAATTTGTTAAATCACAAAAGAAACTTGGGTGAGAGCTGAGTCATGGCATTTAGGATTCTTCTTTATAAGGTTTTGGAAAAAAAAAAGGAACAAAGCGTGCAAGAAATGTCATTTCACTTTAAAAATTTGGTGAAAAGATCACATGATAGTTTAAGGCTTTTGCTATTTTCAAAAAATTTTAAAGGCAAACTTTTACAAAGCCCTAGAAAATGGCCATTGATTTGCACACTCTAGCCTATTTGGCTAATAGCAACCTATTCTTTGACTATTTAATTTTATTTGACTCAAAACATGCATTTAAACCCAATCTTTCCTCTCATTTGGTACACATTCTCTAGTAGTTTTAAGAACAAAGTTTCATAACTTATTCACAATCTTTCTTCCATACTTCTTAAAAAGAAATGGCCACGGAAGTTATCTCAGCTTAGTTGATACACTAGACTGGCAACATAAAAGGCATCGAGCTCAACAATTTCTCTCATTGTGGCATCAATGCGATTTTTTCACTCAAGAGTGTTAAAATCGGCTGGGATTTCTTGAAGGCAGCTATAGCAAGGTGGGATCCTGATACCTACATCTTTTAGTTTGGTCTTGATGAACTATATCCAACGTATAAGGAATTCTATGCCCTCATCTATTGAATTCCATCCAACAAAAATTTCCATCCTCTATACAAGGATCATCACACTGAACTTGCTATGGAGTTATTTGGGATCACCAAGGCTTGAGTCGAAACCATCTTGTCAGGCAATTGCTTGCACATAGTGCCTTTTTCATCCGATCTTTTTGGAACTGAAGTAAAAGATCTCACCAACCATCATCAAAATATACTATTCCTCTGCCTCTTTGTCCCAATTTTCGGAAGGGTCATAGTTCGAGGGTCCACAAAACACTACTCGACGTGGTCAAACAACCCAAAGAAGGATCTTGTCTGATGGGTGTCGTATTAGCTGCCATTTTAAATGACCTTGATGCTTTCTATCGACGTGAGTCCGCTTATCTCACCGAGAGCCTCTTGTTACTCCAGGTAAATACTTTAAGTCTTACTGACTCCTTTCAACTATAAAACGCTATATGACGTTCTCCTCTTCAGATGTGGCTATTTGCCAAGCTGTCGATATTAGCTACTCCTAATAATTCTAACACTGGATAAGAGCCAAAACAATTTCGGGGGCATAAACTCTTTGTTAAGAAAGATTCACTAAGGGCTAGCTCAACTAGTTCCAAATACTCGGTGCTTTGCAAATCCGTCAAGTATGCCCCTAGTGGAAGATCACTATGACTACCTTTTTAACTTTTAAAAAAGATGTGTGGTTCTTGCCAGCAACACCCACTACTCATATTATTCTCCAATATGGATTCTCAAGCAATATGGGTAACCACAAACTATTATGTCACCTGACAATGGCTATTATACTTGTCCAATGAGTGAACGGTTGACTGAGCGGAATGGAGGTACTTAGCCCAAGCACACCATGACTTAAATTCCTCGCACCATCTCTACAACTTGCTTCATTGTCTCTGACGACTATCTGGCATGGGTTTGGGGTTAACTGGAAGCATCCCGAAAGGAAGAAAAGAAAGCACACTATTATGAAGAATCCAGTATGACTTTAAAATAATGTCGTATACTTGCATTTTCATTATGTAATAAGAAAATCCTTGAAGAATGAAAAAGAAATGGCATGTATAAAAACTTAAGTCTTTAATGAATTAAATCGATTAAGATTTTAATTCTTTCATTGGGTCAACATATCTTATTCAAAGCATGAATTTTTTATAATTATACAAGATATATATTTGCGGGAAAATTACAAGTACAAAAAAGAGAAAAAAGGAAAGAATTTCCAACAAAAGTATGGCTGCACCAAATTGGTTGCCTACATACCCACAAACGGGATCAAGCCTTCACGTAGTTCGAGATAAGGAGATTCAATTTTTTTGGCCTAAATTGACCTTATAGGTTTTTGGTTTGGCAAAATGCTCCAAGTTTTGTCTAAGCCGCCCTTACAAGTTTTCAACTTAGCAAGTTTTTTTATTTTTATTTTAGAAAATGGTAGATAGAATGAGGGTGCAACAATGAGGAAACAAAAAGAGGATCACAAGTAATACTTCTTGAGATGATCTAGATTGATAGGTTCAACGAATTCGTTGCCATCAATATCCGTGAGATGTATAGCTGCCTTAGATAGGATTTTCTTAACCAGATACGAACCTGTTCAGTTTAGTCTGAACTTTCCCCTCGGTTTGTGGATTAGTAACCTGAGTTCTTTTACCACATAATCTCCTTCTTTAATTTCCTAATTCTTTACTTTCTTGTTAAAAGCCTGTGCAACCCTTTTTTGATACCCTTGTGTAATACCCATGTTCTTAAAGTAAGGGTAAAGAAGTAATTTGATAGATATTACATGGAATTAAAATAAAATATACATGAAAGATTTATTATTGAATAAAATAATTCTTTTGAAAAAAAAAAAAGGTGGTAATACACCTGGAAGCTTAGTCCAGGTGTAGGCTACAAAAACATGCAAGAATTGTATGTTAGCCAACTCATGGACACTAAGCATTTGGTGGTGCTAGGTGAAACAATTTTTTTATATAAAAATTTAGTTTTTGTTTTGTTTTATTATTTCTTATCAAATCTCGTTTGATTTTCTTCTTTCTTCAATTCAAATTTCTTAGCAAAAAGTTATAAAGAAAATTTCTCCAATATTAGAGATAGTACTGTCATTCAATTACAATAGTAAGACTTCATCATATTTGAGGTGTTGGTAATCAATAATCAGGTGAAATTGCTTAAAGGAGTAGGAAAGGCAAGGACGTGATCCACGGGTAGCTTTAAGTGCTACGTGGTGAGTTAGATTAAATTTTAGTAATCGAAACCAATAAAAATATGAATTTATGATATTTGAATAAATGACTAAATTTTAATGATTTAACGATCTACTTTTCGATAAGTATGGTAATTGATTTAGTTTATTGATTATGGATTTAATAATATGTTTAACATTAATTATATGAATAAATGAAAAATGTGTTGAAAACTTAAATGAAATTTCTGAAAAATATGATTGAAAAGTTAATATGATATATGAGGAGACAATTTAATAAATATGATAAAAATAATAATTTTGAGAAAAATCTAGATAATTGAATTGAATTTTTTGAAGTATGCTTACTTGCATATTATTGCTCATATACATAAAAGAAAAGACCAGGAACGTAGCTGGTCTAGCTGAAAAGACCAGGAAGGCAGCTGGTCTACCTGAAAAAAAAAATAGAACCAGGAAGGCAGCTGGTCTAGTTAAAACATGTCGACAAGTGGGAAGACATTCCTAGATGATAATATAAAATGATCTGATGAAAAAGAAAGAAAGAAAATTTAAATTCATGCATTGCATATTGATTTAAATTCTTAAGTATCAGTCTTGTTCGTTAAATTATTGATAGACAAGTGAGTCTCACAGAGAGACAGATATGATGAGAAAGAAATATGAAAGTATGATAAGATAAAAATTATTTAATTGATCGATTTTATACTCTAAACCTCATAACAAGGTAAATGATGATGTTGAATTGATAGCATCAAGATAATTAAATATATGAGAAGAAAAATTGATATGTTTGATGATTAATTTTAGAAGAGATTGATAAATGGTTGGAATTATGATATGAGTAATGATAATAGAATGTTATTATTGAATTATATGAGATAATAAATGAGTTAATATTGGAAGATTATTTGGATATTGAATTATTATATATGAAGAAATAGATTAATATTTGTGAATCAGAAATGATGGAATTATAAGATGTGACTGGAAGTATACAAATCGAGTACTTCTAGTAAATTTAATTCACTAAGCTTGTGAAGCTCACTTCTCATTGTTAAATAATTTCAAGTAGTAGGCAGGACAGATAGATTGGTGAGCTGTGATAAGTGATTAAATATTCATATTTAAGCCCCTTAATTTACATTTGTTAAGCTCTTTGTTTACATATTTTATTCTATTTTACTTCATTTTTGTGTTTTCTATGATTTTGTAGGTCCCTGGAGAGAAAAGTGGCATTTTGGAATTCAAAAGAAGAAATTTGGAAGACCTGGAAGTAGCCAAGTGCGATCGAGCACAAAAGATTGTGACTGAGCGCACAAGCACTCGTGCGCACACATAGAAAGTTCGATCGCAACCCTGCGCTTGAGCGCAAGAGCATGGGATCGAGCGCACATGGGCAGTAAAATAGCAAAGCCAATTTTGGAAAGAAGAGTCCGGGTCTTGTTTTGGAAATTAGGATTTCGAGGTGTCCTTAGAACTTTATAAATAGGACTGTAAAACACAGAAACAGCACTTTTGAATCTTCTTTTCAGTTTTAAGCTTTGGAGACGAAGTGACGACTCTTCTCCACAGTATTTTTGGAGTTTATTCTTTTCTCTTTAGTTTACATTATGAAGATGTGTAACTGCACCACCATGTGTAACTAACTTACTAATAGGGCCCGATTGAAGCCCTAATTATGCTTTTCCATATATAAGTATTGTTGCTTTTGCAAATAGTTGTGTTATGATGCTTTAATTGATTAATGCCTTTTTTTTATTGAATTCCTCATATGTGTTTGTCTGATCAACGTATGCATGTAGTATGGATTAGTTAGTTAGATCAATTTGGATAATTAAGTCCTGGGTCTGACAATAGTAACAAAAGAAATCCACGTCGGGTTCTTAGGTTAATCAACATGGAAAACCGGGAGTATACGCCATGCCCTAGGTCTCATGTGGTTGTCGATTTCCACAAATCTTATGCTCTCTTAAGGAACAACTCAGTATACACCATGCTAAATCTCTTAAGAGAGAGAAGAGTTAGAGTATACACCATGCCTAACTCGTTGCTTAGGGAGATCAATAGCTTAAGGAGCGGACCAAGCTTTTAGGTTGACAAACATTAGGTATTCATAGTAGGGTTAGAGCATTGGCACATTACTTATTGGGAAAGTATGATTAGTGGTGGATATCAAAGCCCTATGTTTCTATCATTATCAAATTCAAACTCAATATTTATTTTTATCATTTTATATTGCGAAACTGATTCTAAAACAAAATTCACCAATCCCTGTGGAGATGATCTCACATTTGCACACTATGCTACTATTGACCTTGTGCACTTGCAAATAAAACTATTAAATTATTTGCCTGTTAAGTTAGGTAGATTTTTTTTGCACAACAAGTTTTTGGCACCGTTGCCGAGGACTGCGCTAAATTTATTTTTAGGAATATTTTTCATTCATTTTCATTTTTTTCTATTCTGTTTCATCATAAACCTAATTTATTTTCATTTTCTATTCTATTTCAGGTACTACAACTATTTCATCTGTGGCACTGCGATCGAGCACATTTGAGGCAGAGGCTACCCGAGCAGCAGCATTGAAACTGCTGCACTAAAGCAGTTTTGCTAATTCATGCAAGGGCTTCGATCCAGGAATCCTACTTTCTTTCCCCTTAATACAGAGCTTGAGCAGACCATTAGACAAAGGCTTAGGGACAACGTTGAGGAGGTAGAAGAAGAATTCGAGGGAGAAGCACCAATGGCGGAACAGCTAGAAAACCAATAACCAGCTAAGCGAAGACCTATGAAGCAATCTTTCATCCCACAGAACCTTGATCAGCCATCATGCATTGCTTATCAACTAGAGGCAGAAGGAAACTATTACATATCTCCGCAGATACTCAATGCATTGACTCACTTTAGGGGTACACCTGCTGAGGATCCACACTTGCACCTTCGGGAATTTTTTGATCTCTACAAGTTCCAGCATATCCGGGGCCTAGACCAAGAGGGAATCAGGTTAATTCTTTTCCCTTTTACATTAAAAGATAATGCTAAACTATGGTACAATTCATTGCCTGCAGTTTCTATCCACACTTGGGAAGAGTTAGCGAGTAAGTTCCTAAGGAAGTTTTTCCCAGCTAAAAAAACAAAACAAATGAGGCAGGAGATTCAATCTTTCCAACAGAAGGATGGAGACCTCTTCTTTGAGGCATAGGGACATTTCAACGAGCTACTACTCAAATGCCCACATCACAATCTACCTCAGGATGAACTGGTATAAGCTTTCTATGAAGGTTTGAGTGATACTAATAAAAGTATTGTGGATTCAGGTTGTGGAGGTGTGCTGATGGAGAAGAGCAGTGAAGAAGCCATGGAGCTGTTTGAGACATTAAGTGAGCACATCCAGCAATTCTCCTCGAGAGGTAGACAAGGATATAAGAGCAAAGGTATGTATGAGGTGACTCTAAATGGTGGATCCTCTACCCAAATAGCTGCTGTGGAGAGGAAACTAGATCTGCTTGTTAAAGCCATGACTGCTCAGAACGCCTCACCTAGTCCACCAGCTACACCACTCCAGGTATGTGCTATATGTTCTCATTTTGATCATAATAATGAGACATGCCCTTTATATTCATCTGCAGATCCAGAACAAATGAATTATGTGGGACCAAACAATTATATGCCAAAAAGCAATCCATATGCAAACACCTAAAATCCTGGATGGTGAAATCACCCCAACTTCTCTTGAAATAACAATCAAAATGCCCTGAACCATCAAGGGCAGCAAAGGAATTCCTAACAAGCAGCCCAATCAGTTCCCAAATCAAAGAAAAATGATTTAGAGAGTCTTGTGAGGCAATTGGCAACTCAACAACAACAGTTGATGACCTCATAAGATCAGTTCATGGTAGATGAAAGGCAATTTCGGACTGAGCTAAGACAAACCACTGCAAAACATGAACAAGCTATTCAAAGACTAGAAGTACAAATGGAGCAATTAGCTAAGGAACTGAGTGGCAGAAAGCAAGGTGAGCTTCCACCTCAAACACTACCTAATCCAGGAGGGCACCGGTAACTGAAGGTTGTTACAACTCTAAAAAATGGTAAGGTCATAGGAACCGATGAGTCTGCACCAGCATCTTTAGAAAAACCATTTGCTTCAAAGGTAAGTGAAATGGAGAAGGTAAATGCACCACCCTTCCCGTAAAGGTTAGTAAAACAAAAGAAAGAAAATAGGTTGCTTGATATTTTTGAAACTTTGCGGAAAGTAGAAATAAACATTTCTTTATTAGATGCAATTCAACAAATACCTGCTTATGCTAAATTTTTGAAAGATTGTTGCATTCATAAGAGGAAGTTTCAGGAACATGAGACAGTAGCTTTAACGGAAGAGGTAAGTGCTGTGCTATTAAGAAAACTACCACCAAAACTGAAAGATCCAGATAGTTTTACCATTCCTTGCAGGATAAGTGACCAGTTGTTTGAGCGTACATTACTGGATTTAGGAGCAGATGTAAATTTGTTGCCATACACAATATTCGAAACACTAGGTTTGGGGGAGCTTCAATCGACTTCCATCACTTTGCAATTGGCAGATAGAATGATCGAAAGACCTAAAGGTATTCTTGAGGATGTCCTGGTAAAGGTAGGTGAGTTTATTTTACCTGCTGATTTTATTATGTTAGATATGGAAGAATGCCCTATGCCATTACCTCTGCCCATCATCTTAGGAAGACCTTTTATGAGAACTACTGATACAAAGATTTGTGTGAAAAAGGGTATAGTAAGTATGAAGGTAAATCTTGAGAAAATGGAGTTCAAAATATTTGATGCATTAAAGTTACCTTAAGATGATATGGAATGTTTTAATGTATGCATGACGCAAAGTTTTGTTGAGTAAGCTTTCAGGTCCATCACATTGATCCATTGGAGACCACCCTTACCCATGACTTCACAAAATTGGATGTTGAGCAAGAACCTGAAGATGTTACTGATGACATCATTAAAGCTGTGCACCTCCTTGAGGCCTCCCCAAAACATCCAAGTATGTATACCCCTCCATTTGAATCTCTTGTACCTACTAATACTACTCTTCTTCCTTCTATTGTCCAGGCACCAAACTTGGATTTGAAGCAGCTGCCAAAGCATTTAACTTATTCCTATTTGGGAGAGAATAAGACATTACCTGTGATTGTTGTTGCTAATTTGAGTGTTGGAGAAGAAGATAAGCTATTAAGAGTTCCTAAGGAGCATAGATCTGCTGATGGATGGACCATTACTAACATCAAAGGGATAAGTCTAGCCAAGTGCATGCATCATATCTACCTTGGGGATGAAGCAAAACCCACTCGAGATGCTCAAAGAAGACTTAACCCACACATGAAAGAGGTAGTAAAGGCAGAGGTATTAAAACTATTAGATGTTGGCATTATCTACCCCATCTTAGACAATAAATGGGTAAATCCGGTCTAAGTTGTTCCAAAAAAGAGTGGGATCACAGTGGTGAAGAATGAGGATGAGGAGCTCATACCTATAAGAAAAACAACTGGTTTGAGGGTATGTATTGATTACAGAAGATTAAACAAGGTAACCAGAAAAGATCATTTCCCCTTAGCCTTCATTGATCAAATGTTAGAGAGTTTAGCTGGTCATATCTATTATTGCTTCTTGGATGGGTATAGTGGGTACAACCAGATTGCCATAGCACCTGAGGACCAAGAAAAGACTACTTTCACATGCCCTTTCGATACATTTGCTTACAAAAGGATGTCATGCGGTCTATGCAATGCACTAGCCACCTTTCAAATATGTATGATAAGCATTTTTTCCGATATGGTGGAGAAATTCGTTGACGTATTTATGGATGATTTTAGTGCTTTTATGTTTAATTTTGATGAATGCCTCAATCATCTGGAGAGTGTCCTAAAGAGATATGAAGAAAGCAACTTAGTGCTAAATTGGGAAAAATGTCACTTTATGGTTCAACAAGGCATTGTGTTGGGTCATTCCATTTCTAACAAAGGTATTATTGAGGTAGACAAGGCTAAGATTGACATCATTTCAAAGTTGCCTCCTCCTTTAATAGTCAAGGGTGTCAAAAGTTTTCTTGGACATGTTGGATTCTACCGATGGTTCATCAAGGATTTTTCCAAGACCTCTAGACCTCTTTGTGCATTGTTAGCTAAAGATACTAAGTTTGATTGGACTGATGACTATATGGAAGCTTTCAATACATTGAAGAACATGCTCACCTCTGCACCAATAATGATGGCACCTGATTGGAGTCTTCCATTCGAGCTGATGTGTGATGCTAGTGACTTCACCTTGGGAGCAATCTTAGGCCAGAGAGTCAATAAGGTACCTCATGTTATTTATTATGCTTCTAGAACTTTAAATGATGCTTAACTAAACTATTCTACTACTGAAAAGGAATTGTTAGCTGTTATTTTTGCTTTTGAGAAGTTTAGATCATACCTTATTGGCTCTAAGGTTATTGTATTTACTGATCATGCTGCTTTGAGATATTTGTTTTCTAAAAAAGATACAAAGCCTAAGTCAATCAGATGGGTACTCCTATTTCAAGAGTTTGACTTAGAGATTAAAGATAAGAATGGTAGTGTTGTGAGTTTTAAACTACTCGCAAGTGAACGAGTCGTTTGCAGTATAGTGTTGTGCAAGTGTGAGGTCGAATCCACAGGGAATTGCATTGTGAAAGTATATTTTCAATCTAAACTAACTCTATCTTAACCTAGTTCCGAATTTCAGAAGATAATTTGCAAAAGAAATTAAAATTAAACTAAAATGATTTTTAAAAACTAATAATTAAAACACTAAGGTTTCCAAATCCACCTCACCGAAGTTAAGCATATATGTTCTAAAAATATAGTCTATCAAAACATTCCATGAATCCAACTATAAGACAAAAAACAAAGAATATCCCAACTAAACCAAAAGCATCCAATGTATCCGCTCTCAACAAATCACAAAAGAAATCCAATTTAATCGAAAAGCATTCAATGTATCCATCAGATGAAACACAAGGAATATCCAACAGACAATTTAAACTCAATCAATTATAAGGTTAATTCAAATAATTGACAGAACATTTATACAAAAAATTGTCAGATTTGTATAAGCAAATCTGAACTACTACGCCAAACAACGGCAGGGCTTCATCTTCAACCTTAGCTGAAGAGTCTAGCCACTCATAACTATGAAACTACAATTCATAATAAAAGTGCTAAACATTTAAACTAAAACAACTAAATGTAAAGAAATAAATAAATAACTTTACATGGGAGAAATTCCACTCGCTGACGGGTGGCGCTTCCCCTTGTGGTGACAAAGCCTTCGAGATCCACCAAAATGCTAGCGGACGTCCACCGATAAACACCAAAGTGGCTCAGGAACTGTACACTGAATGATGAAGTGGAGTGGGTCTTATATAGGCAAATACCACGAGTGCAATGTGTTTCCAATCCGATGTGGGATGTAGAATATAGAAATGTGTTTCCAACCGATGTGGGATATGGGATTTAAGTCTTCACATGCCCTTCAAAACTTCTGTTCACGCTGAAATCCCGCACAGCCCGCACAGCCTGACCTTTGTCTACTAAAATGGCCATAACTTTCTATAGAAAAATCATTTTTACGAGCCGTAAAATTCTCCAGAAAATAGACTTCTGGATCTTTCTAAGAATATATGGCTCATATCCTAGTTCTTCTTGAATCAATACAGTTTAATTTTCAAAGATGATTGAACTGTATGGGCAATTCTGACAATTTTAGTGAAACTCCTTTCCCAGTGCTTGTAAACCTGAAAAACAACGAAAACAACTCAAAGTAACAAAATCCTAAGCTAACAAATGTAAATTAAGTGGCCAAAATATGCAATATTTTTCTCTCATCAACTACCCCCAAACTTACATTTTGCTAGTCCCTTAGCAAAACAAAATAAATAAAAAAAACTAAATAAAAAACAAAGAACATAAAGATAAGTTCAGTATTCATGGTATCCAAAAATTTAAGGAGCATTCAAAATCATGAGATTCATTCATGAGCAAGCTTAAATAAGTCCAACCCATCTTCACAATGAATAAGAATTTAAAACCTAATTACTTACAAGAGGCATGGTAAGACATCACAAGCTTGAATAAGTGTAAAGTGATTTAGCATATACAGATGAGGTTTCCAAATAACTTCAATGTACAAGGTAATCAAGTCTCAAGATCCACAGAATTTCTCATCGGAAAGAACAACGATGGCATAGTTTTTTTATTTTATATATATATATATATATATATGTATATGTATATATATATGTGTATGTATATGTATATATATATGTATATGTGTATATATATATGTATACATATACATATATATACATATATATATATATATAAGGCTCTGCTATGTTTAGTTCCCTTACGCTTTCTAATCGACCCATGTAGCGAGTGTTGAGTCAATAACTCCCAAACCAGATGGTTTTAGGGCATTAGGTGTAAAGACACCCCTAAAGACTTACTAACTCGAGTAAAAAAGGCTACGAAATTAAACCGGCCTTAATACTACCAAGCAAAATTCCACCTTTTGACGTGAACACTCACTGCTTACTGAGGCAAGAGGTCCAGTTACTCAGTGGAAAGTTTATTGATGATGATCATTATAAATATTACTAGTATTAGTTGTTTTATATATATATATATATATATGCCCAAGTGTTTATCCAATAAGTCATCCGGTTTCGATTAAGACAAGGAAACATATACATTCAACTCACTTGTCATACCTCACACAAATATGTGCTGATGTGCTCGTGTTAGATTAGATCAAACATGTGAATTCTCGAAAATGCCTAAAGTAAGTAACTAAAGTTTAAACTCTATCATCAGATCATGTGTTCAAAGTTTTAAACTCACCAATGAAATCACATCACAATTTTTCAGAACAACCAAAATTTTTAGACGAACATGAACATGCATTTATCTTTATGACAAAAAGATAACAAATTAGGAAAAAGTGTGTGATGTGTCTCCCATACCCCTAAACTTAAATTACACATTGACCCTAATGTGTGACTAATATGGAAAGAGCTGATCTGAGATATGGAGAACTATCTGGACTGGTATGGCTCATAGCATACCCCCAAACTTGAACTGAAGTACGTATTGTCCCTGAAAAATAAAAAAACTGGAAAACAAAAAATACCGGAAACAAACATTAATCATAAAAATGTGAAATAATAAATAAACAGAAAAGATAAGTTGTGGGGTGCCTCCCATGAGCGCTAAGTTTAACGTCTTCAGCCAGACCCAACATTAGTAAACATGCCCAACTAAGCGCTCCACCATCTGATCAATAAATAGGAATGGAAAATGATCAGGCCTAGTGGCAGCATTCAACTTACGGTAGTCTATACTCACTCTCCCTCTTGACTGAACACGAGTTGGCACCAACTCGTCGTCCTCATTCTTTACAACCGTTAATTCAGCATGTTTGGGCACGACTTGAATCAGGCTCACCCACTTGCTATCAGAGATGGGATAAATGATCTCTGCCTCTAACAGCTTAATATCTTCTACCCTCACAACCTCTTGCATAGTAGGGTTGAGCCTTATTTGTGGCTCCCTCGATGGCTTGGCATTCTCCTCCAACTATATCGCGTGTATTACCAACGAGAGGTTGATTCCCTTGACATCCTCAATAGTCCAGCCTATAGCTTCCTTATGCTCTCTTAAGACGTCCAATAATTTCTCCTCTGGAGCATCACCCAAATCTAAAGCTATAATTATAGGCAAAGAATCTGCTGGACCTAGGAACTTATACTTAAGATTGTCCGGTAAAGGCTTAAGTTTCTTCTTGGGGGGTTCAGGTGTTGTGGTTTCCTTCGTCTCACTGATCTTTTGAGGAGCAGACTCCAAAGTAGCATTTTCTTGCTCAAACAACTTATCTAAATCCAAATCGTCTTCAAATTGAGCAAAGTATGCCTCCAAAATGTCCTCAGACTTCCCTTCTTTCTTGGGCGCTTGTAGTCTCTTAGGGTAAGGCGCTTTAGGTAAACACGACCTAGAGAGATCATTAATAATAGGTGTGGCTATAGATGGCTCAGTATCTCTTTTCTCATTGTTGCCACTTTCTTGCCCTTTGTGCATAGCAGGGTTCTCTTCCACTTGATTGTGCACTTGTCATCCAGACCTCAATGGGACAATTGATTGCACTTGTTCCTGCCAATGCATAGGAGTTAATAAATTTCCCACCGCAAACTGTTCCTTTGAGTAAGGATCAGTTTGACTGGGGAATGTTCCTTCCTCTCCTTCACCCACGTAACTTGCGATTTGATCAATTTGACTCTCTAGTGTGGCAATCGCTTGGGTGTTTTCTATTGTTGCACTCATCACTTCACTCATAGATTGGCTAGTCATTTTCATGAAATCATTGAGAGCATCCTCCAATGATTGTGAAACCGATGCTGGCGCTTGAATGGGAGCTTGGTAAGCGGGTGATGGTGCTGGATAAGCTGAGTGACCATAACTTGGAATTGGTGGAGGAAATTCGGGAGGGTATTGATTATGAGCATGATAAAGGTCTCCTCCCTGATTCCTCAGTTGGTTCTGCGTCCATGAAACATTAGAGTGGTCCCACCACCCTGGATTGTATGTTTCAGAGTAAGATCCATTTGATTGCCAACAACACTCATTGAAAGCATTCATTTGTTCCATGGGATACTCGGCAAAAGCCAGCATTGATGGACAATTTTGTGCTAAATGTAGAGGACTAGCACACATGGAACAGCTATCAACATTGAATGTGTTGGGAGCATTGAGGGATGGGCCGGTTATTTTAATGAAATCCTTGAGGACGTCCTCTAAAGACTGTGAAACCGGCGCTGGATTCATCCACATTTTTTTTTAAATTAAATTAATTTTTTTAAAAAAAAAAATTGATAACTAACTAGTAGAAAAATAAAATCAATTCAGACAAAAAAATTTCACAAACCAAACAACTCCCCGGCAACGGCGCCAAAAACTTGTTGTGAGTTTTAAATTACTCGCAAGCGCACGAGTCGTTTGCAGTATAGCGTTGTGCAAGTGCGAGGTCGAATCCACAGGGAATTGCGTTGTGAAAGTATATTTTCAATCTAAACTAACTCTATCTTAACCTAGTTCCAAATTTCATATGGTAATTTGCAAAAGAAATTAAAATTAAACTAAATTGATTTTTAAAAACTAATAATTAAAACACTAAAGTTTCCAAATCCACCCCACCGAAGTTAAGCATATATGTTCTAAAAATATAGCCTATCAAAACATTCCATGAATCTAACTATAAGACAACTAAACCAAAAGCATCCAATGTATCAGCTCTCAACAAATCACAAAGGAAATCCAATTTAATCGAAAAGCATTCAATGTATCCATTAGATGAAACACAAGGAATATCCAATAGACAATTTAAACTCAATCAATTATAAGATTAACTCAAATAATTGACAGAACATTTATACTAAAAATTGTCAGATTTGTACAAGCAAATCTGAACTACTACGCCAAACAACGGTGGGGCTTCATCTTCAACCTTAGCTGAAGAGTCTAGCCGCTCATAACTATGAAACTACAATTTATAATAAAAGTGCTAAACATTTAAACTAAAACAACTAAATGTAAAGAAATAAATAAATAACTTTACATGGGAGAAATTCCACTCGTTGATGGGCGGCGCTTCCCCTTGTGGTGACAAAGCCTTCGAGATCCACCAGAATGCTAGTGGACGTCCACCGGTAAACACCAAAGTGGCTCAGGAATTGTACACTGAATGATGAAGTGGAGTGGGTCTTATATAGGCAAATACCACGAGTGCAATGTGTTTCCAATCCGATGTGGGATGTGGGATATAGAAATGTGTTTCCAACCGATGTGGGATGTGGGATTTAAGTCTTCACATGCCCTTCAAAACTTCTGTTCACGCTGAAATCCCGCACAGCCCGCACAGCCTGACCTTTGTCTACTAAAATGGCCATAACTTTCTGTAGAAAAATCATTCTTATGAGCCGTAAAATTCTCCAAAACATAGACTTCTGGATCTTTCTAAGCATATATGGCTCATATCCTGGTTCTTCTTGAATCAATATAGTTTAATTTTCAAAGATGATTGATCTGTATGGGCAATTCTGACAATTTTAGTGAAACTCCTTTCCCAGTGCTTGTAAACCTGAAAAACAACGAAAACAACTCAAAGTAACAAAATCCTAAGCTAACAAATGTAAATTAAGTGGCCAAAATATGCAATATTTTTCTCTCATCAGGTAGTGAGAATGTGATTGCAGATCACTTATCTAGGCTACCTTATGAGGATAACAACAATGAGCTACCTTTGAATGAGAACTTCCCCGATGAGCAATTGTTCGCACTCGGGGCAACATTTCCATGGTATGCTGATATTGTCAATTATATAACTGCTAAGATTTTTCCTCCAGGTATAACAAGTCAAGAAAAGAAGCGGTTGATATCTATGTCTAGACACTACCATTGGGATGACCCCTACCTACTCAAATTATGTCTTGATCAAATCATCAGAAGGTGTGTCTGAGAGGATGAGCAATTAAGCTTATTACAGCATTGCCATCAATTTGCTTGTGGAGGACATTTTGGGGCTAAGAGAACAACTCTTAAGGTATTACAATCCAATTTTTATTGGCTTAATTTATTTAAAGATGCCTTCTCATTTTGCAACTTATGTGATAGATGCCAGCAGACAGGTGAAATCTCATCCCGAAATCAAATGCCTTTACAAAATATTCATATAGTAAAACTTTTGATGTATGGGGTATTGATTTCATGAGTCCATTTCCTAACTCCTATGGTTATTTATATATTCTTGTGGGTGTGGATTATGTGTCCAAATGGGTCGAGGCTGTCCCCTCAAAGACTAATGATCACAAAGTGGTTGTGATGTTTTCACAGGATAACATCTTTACTTGGTTTGGGACTCCAAGAGCAATCATCAGTGATAGCGGCAACCACTTTCATCATCATTCTTTTGCCGCACTAATTAGAAAATACGGGATCACCCATAAAGTTGGCACTCCATATTATCCTTAAACAAGTGGCCAAGTGGAGATAAGTAACCAAGAGATCAAAGGCATCCTAGAAAGAACTGTGAATCCTATTAGGAAGGATTGGTCTTTGCGTCTGAATGATGCTCTATGGACATATAGGACTGATAGGAGCTTAAATATTCATATTTAAGCCCCTTAATTTACATATGTTAAGCCCTGGTTTATATTATTTTAGTCCATTTTACTTCATTTCTGTGTTTTACATGGTTTTTATAGGTCTATGAAGAAAAGGAAGCATTTTGGAAGCTTTTGGAGCTTAAAAGGAAGAAAACTGGAAAATCTGGACCAGATACTGTCTGGAATGCGATCGAGTGCACCAGGAAGGGCGATCGAGCGCAACCTTACCATCGAGAGCACTAAATGTGTGATCGAGCGTATATGTACGGGTGTGAACAGTAAAGTGACAGAACCAGTTTTGAAAATAAAGGAGTTTTATGTTTTAGGAAAGTTTAGGTTTCCTGAGCCTTCTAGGATTATTCACCACCTATAAATACACTTGTAAAACACACACAATGGAGATTATCTAATCACATCACTTCTTTTATCTTTTAACCTCCCTTTGGAGTAGATCTCCCTTTTGGGGGATCAAGCTCTCTTTTAGTTTTAGCTTTTGTTCGGGGAGGCCGAAGGCTGGACGAGCCCGAAGGAATAGATTGTGGAGACAAATTGACGACTCTTCTCCCTAATGTTTTTGGGTTTCTTCTTTCCTTTTTATCTTATTATGTGTAATTAACTTTTTGGTAATGGTTTCGTTGAAGCCCTAATTATGTTTACTCAATAATTCAGTATTGACACATTTGGGATATTTATGTTGTGTTGCTTAACTTGACTAATGCCTGCGTTTATTTAAAATTCCCCATATGTATATGTCTGATCAATATGTGCATGTGGTATGGACTTGTTAGTTAGACCAATTTGGATGATCGAGTCCTGAGTCTGACATTAGTAACAAAAGATATCCACACCGGATTCTTGGGTTAATCAATATGGGAAACCAGGAGTAGATACCATGCCCTAGGTCTCATGTGGTTGTCGATTTCCATAGTACCTATTCTCTCTTAAGGAACAATTCAGTAGATACCATGCTGAATCCCTTAAGATAGAAAAGAGTTAGAGTAGATACCATGCCTAACTCGTTGCTTAGGGAGATCAATAGCTTAAGGAGTAGATACCATGCCCTTAGGTTGACAAACATTAGGTATTCATGACATGAGTAAAGCATTGGCATACTGTTTTATTGTGGTAGCATAATTAGTGGTGGATATTAAGTCCCTACGCCTTTATCTTTATTATTTCAAACTCAATAGTTATTTCTCTTGTTTTTATTTCATTATTGCGAAACTAATTCTAAATCGAACTTTACAAATCCCTGTGGAGATGATCTTGCATTCGCACACTATGCTACTGTAGACCTTGTGCACTTGCAAGTAAAATGAGTGCGATTATTTGCTTATTTATTTAGGTAGATAATCGCACAACAAGTTTTTGGCGTCGTTGTCGGGGATTATGCTAAATTTCTTTTCGGAATTTATTTTTATTATATTTTATTATATTTTATTATATTTTATTCTATTCCGTTTTATTTTTATTTTTATCAAAAATCGGATTTATTCCTTCTTTTTGTTTTCTGTTTTTGTTCAGGTGTGCAGAGGAGGAGTTTCTGTCCTTATTGCGATCGAGCGCACCACTTGGTGCGATCGATCGTAAGCCCAGTGCAATCGATTGCAAGCCCAGTGCGATAGAGCGCAATTCAGGGTGTGCTCAAGTGCAAAAGGTCTGGAGAGTACCTGAGCAGCAGTACTGAAACTACTGCACTAAAGTGGTTCAATTGATTCATGCAAGGGCTTTGATCCAAAAATCCAATCTTTTTTCCACTCAATATAGAGCAAGAAGTAAAGAGCAAGGGCATGTATAAAGTAAACTTAAATGGTGGATTTCCAAATTGGGTGGATGCTATGGAAAGAAATGTAGATATGCTTGTAGAAGTCATGATTGCTCGGATTGCCTCACCTAGGCCACAAGCTACACCACTCCAGGTATGTGCTATTTGTAGTCGTTTTGATCACACTACTGAAACTTGCCCTTTATATTCATCTGCAGATCGAGAGCAAGCAAACTATGTGGGACCAAACAACTACAATCCATATGCAAATACCTACAATTCAGAATGGCGAAACCACCCCAATTTCTCATGGAGCAACAATCAAAATGCATGGAACCTTCAAAGGCAACAAAGAAACTTCCAACCAGCAGCCCAATCAGTTCCAGAAGTAAAGGAGAGCAACCTAGAGAGCATTGTGAGGCAACTGGTAGTTCAACAACAATAGCTGATGACCTCATAAGAGCAGTTCATAGTACAGGCAAGAAAATTTTGGACTGAACAAAGCCAAATAAATGCAAGGCATGAGCAAGCTATTCAAAGACTAGAAGTACAAGTGGGGCACATAGCTAAGGAGCTAAGTAAACAAAAGCAAAGTGTTATTGAACAAGTTTTTCATGACCATCACATTGATCAATTAGAAACTGCTCTTACATATAGTCTCACAAGATCAAGTATAGTGCCAGAATCTGAGGATGTTACTGATGACATCATTGAAACTATGCACCTCATTAAAGCCTCTCCAAAGCATCGAAGTAACTACACCGATCCATTTGATATTCATATGCCTACTAATACTACTTTTTTTCTCTTTTATTGTCCAGGCACCAAATTTGGAGTTGAAGCAATTACCGAAGTACTTGACTTATGCTTATATGGGAGAGAATAAGACACTACCTGTGCTAGTTGCTGCAAATTTTAGTTTTGGGGAAGAATAAGGCTTAGTCCGGCTGAAGACGTTAAACTTAGCGCTCATGGGAGGCACCCCAGACTTATCCTTTTTATTTTAGTATTTTTCTTTTGTTTATATTTATATTTACATATCTAGTATTTATATTTCTTATTTTCCGGAACAATGTTTATTTTTCTTTGTCAGGTACTTAGTGCGTGCATCCAGTTCAAGTTTGGGGGCGTGTTACAAGCAAAGCAAGCAACCGAGTTCTCTATCTCCAGGTCAGATCTTTCCATGGCACACACACATTGGGGACAATGTGCATTTTAAGTTTGAGGGTAGTGGGAGATACTAGATACTATCACACACGCACTTGAAACACATGCACACACTAAGTCCCAGTTTTTTTTTTCTAAATAAATGCATGTTCTTTTGGTAAACAAAAATTTTGGTTGATTTAAAAATTTGATAACACTTCATTAGTAAGCTTAAAAGCTAGAACACATAGTCTTGCAATGGGAATTTTACAAAGTTTAGTTACTTACTTCAAGGCACCTAAGAATTCACGAGTTTGATCCAAATTTGCACGAGCACATTTAACACGCATTTGTGTGAGATATGACATATAATTCTCTTGTATATGTTTCAATAATCTAACTGTAATCAGATAACTTGTTGAAAATAACACTTTGGTATAAGAAAAATAAAGAAAAAAATATAAAGAAAAATGTTCATAATGCAAAAAGTGATCAAAAAGCTTCTAATGATCAGAAAAAAAAAAAAAAAAAAACTTTCCACTGAGTAACTGGGCCTCTTGCCTCAGTAAACATTGAGTGTTCATGTCAAAAGGTGGAAAGAAAACCTTTAATGATCATAATAAAAATTCCTGCTGAGTAACTGGGCCTCTTGCCTCAATAAGCATTGAGTGTTCACGTCAAAAGGTGAGAATTTCATTGAGAAGTATAAAAACTAGTTAGTTCCGTAGCATTTTTTATTCGAGTTAGTAAGTCCTTAGGGGTGTCTTTACACCTAATGCTCTAAAACAATCTGGTTTGGGAGTCATTGGCTAAGCACTCGTTACAAGGGTTAAATAGAAAGCTCGATGGAACTCAATATGGCAAAGATCTCATGATAAAAAGAAACAGAAAAAGAAGCAAGTATTATGCCATTTTTGTTCTCTTTGATAAGGAATTCGATAAAAGTTTTGGCATCGAAACCCTATACGCTAAAATTATATGGAAGCCCCATCTTATATGTGCTAACTCATCACACACAAATCAAACTTGCGATGCCTTAAGCCAACCTTAGGTAAGTAAACTTAAAACTTTTGAGAGTCCTTTTACAATCCAAAATGTGTTTTTATTTTAAGCTTACTCATGAACGGTTAACATAGTTTTATGTGCAACCCAAATCTTTGAGTATCATGGAAATGAATTTATCTTTAATTTTGTTCTTCATTTAGTTTTTAGTTTTGTGTTGCTAAGGGACTAGCAATATGTAAGTTTGGGGGTGTGATAAGAGCTTAAATATTCATATTTAAGCCCCTTAATTTACATTTGTTAAGCCCTGGTTTATGTTATTTTAGTCCATTTTACTTCATTTCTGTGTTTTACATTATTTTTATAGGTCTATGAAGAAAAGGAAGAATTTTGGAAGCTTTTGGACCTTAAAAGGAAGAAAACTGAAAAACCTAGAGCAGATACTATCTGGAGTGCGATCGAGCGCACTAGGAAGGGCGATCAAGCGCAACCTTGCGATCGAGCACACTACATGTGCGATCGAGCACACATGTATAGGCGTGAACAGTAAAGCGGCAGAACCAGTTTTGGAAATAAAGGAGTTTTATGTTTTAGGAAAGTTTAGGGTTCCTGAGCCTTCTAGGATTATTCACCCCCTATAAATACACTTGTAAAACACACACAATGGAGATCATCTAATTACATCCCTTCTTTTATCTTTTAATCTCCCTTTGGAGTAGATCTCCCTTTTGGGGGATCAAGCTCTCTTTTAGTTTTAGCTTTTGTTCAAGGAGGCTGAAGGCTGGACGAGCTCGAAGGAAGAGATTCTGGAGACGAATTGACGACTCTTCTCCCTAATATTTTCGGGTTTCTTCTTTCCTTTTTACCTTATTATGTGTAATTAACTTTTTAGTAAGGGCTTGGTTGAAGCCCTAATTATGTTTACTCAATAATTCAGTATTGGCGCCTTTGGGATATTAATGTTGTGTTGATTAACTTGATTAATGCCTGTGTTTATTTAAAATTCCTCATATGTGGTATGGACTTGTTAGTTAGACCAATTTGGATGACCGAGTCCTGGGTCTGACATTAGTAACAAAAGATATCCACACTGGATTCTTGGGTTAATCAACATGTGAAACCGGAAGTAGATACCATGCCCTAGGTCTCATGTGGTTGTCGATTTCCATAGTACCTATCCTCTCTTAAGGAATATATCAGTAGATACAATGCTGAATCCCTTAAGACAGAAAAGAGTTAGAGTAGATACCATACCTAACTCGTTGCTTAGGGAGATCAATAGCTTAAGGAGTAGATACCATGCCCTTAGGTTGACAAACATTAGGTTTTCATAACATGAGTAAAGCATTGGCATACTGTTTTGTTGTGGTAGCATAATTAGTGGTGGATATCAAGTCTCTACACCTTTATCTTTATAATTTCAAACTCAATAGTTATTTCTCTTGTTTTTACTTCATTATTGTGAAACTAATTCTAAATCGAACTTTACCAATCCCTGTGGAGATGATCTTGCATTTGCACTCATGCTACTGTAGATCTTGTGCAGTTGCAAGTAAAACGAGTGCGATTATTTGCTTATTTATTTAGGTAGATAATTGCACAACAAGTTTTTGGGCTTACAAGACACCTATTGGCATGTCTTCATACCGCTTAGTCCTTGGGAAAGCATGCCATCTGCCAGTGGAGTTAGAGCATCGAGCATATTGGGCTATAAAGCAGTTTAATTTTGACATGAACCAAGCGGATGAGAAAAGGAAGCTGCACTTAAATGAGTTGGAAGAATTAAGGTACGATGCATATGAGAATGCCAAGCTCTATAAGGAAAGGACAAAAGCCTATCATGATAAACAACTGGTTAGGAAAGAGTTTTATGTGGGACAAAAGGTGTTGCTTTACAACTCAAGATTAAGACTGTTCCCAGGAAAATTAAAATCCTGATGGTCTGGTCCCTATGTGGTCACCAAGGTCTTTCCTCATGTGCTATGGAGGTCCATGGTTCCAACGGCAATCAGACATTCACGGTAAATGGACACAAAGTCAAGCCATACCTTGAAATCAACTTGCCACCAAGAGATGAAAATTTGGTACTTCAGTCTGTCTAGTATGCAGCAGAACCGAGAGCACTTGAACCACATGGGGTAGACTTTAAGTGCTCCCTTCCAAGAGAGTAGCACTGAAGCTACTATAAAGAGCACTTGAGCAGTTCAGACTTTGATAAATGTGTAGCTCAAACGCCTCTATTAAGGTCAGTGGTACTGAGGCCACTGAGTACGGTACATTTTTACTTTTGTTCTTATTTTTATTATTTTTCACTTTTTCTAACTATCCATAGTTCAGTTTGTCATTCAATATTGTCTGCCCTTGCAATCGAGCGCATGTCATAGTGCGCTTGAGCACAGAATTGCCATGTGCCCAATAGCACGCGAGCGCACTCACACGCACACTTGCGCACAAGTGCAATCGAGCGCACTTGGGATAGAAAGTCACGTGTTGATTTTAAATACACTTCTCTTACTTAAAACACTATACATTTTCACTCTACCTTTTCTCTCTTGCACTCTCTCTCTATTGCACAGCAGCTAATAGCTACTCCATTCAACCTCTCCCACCCTATAAACTCCTCTCCCCCTCAGCACGACAACAGGTCGGGGGTCGTGTCTTCATCGGTCCAGGGGAAGTATAAAGATGTGACCTCTGTTGATATAGCGGCTGCTCTTCATTGTTGTGATGAGTCCTCTCCTGAGGACACCCAGATGGAGGAGCAGTTGGAGCCCTTTCCCTTGCCCTATATCATTGAGGACATATGTGCTAGGCAGTAGACCAATCTATACAACAATGCGGGGAGCCGGTCCAAGTTTCCTCCACAACTCTGGCTCGTGGATTCTATTCTTCAGCGGAATGTGTGTCCATTGGGGCACAAAACCCAGAGGAAGGACCAGTGGTACTTTATGCATTCCACTGCAGCCACTGGTACTCCATCCCGACTGTCATCTGAAGCTAGTTACATAAGTTCTAGGACCATGTCCACGCACGTTAGGTCACCACGGTGAATGCATGGGGGCTCCCATTCCCGTTCCTCCTCAGCTACATATTCAAGAAGAAGGGGATTAAAAGCTCCTCTATTGATGGACAGGTGAGTGACCACCCATTCTTTGGGAAGAGACAGTGGACCCTGAGCTAGTCGCACATGCCCAGAGTACCCCGAGGGCATACATCTGCTACTGAGAGAGTGAATGATGATCCCATGGAGATCGAGCACCCTACAGCGAGCCATACTTGGGAGGATGACTATCCAGACATGGAGCCCACTGAGTACTAGCACATTCTCGAGGAGATGTCCTCTTTTCGGTGTGAGCTCTTTAACATTCACCGAGAGGATAAGGAGGTGACATTACTAGTGCATTAGCGCATTGAGGGCTTGGAGGCACGCTTTGTGAGGCAGGAGGCGATGCTCCAGGCCATTCTTGATCGACTACCTTCCACCCCTGGCACCTCATCGACTACACCACCTGGAGACAGCAGTGAGCGAGGTGCACCGTCTGGCTGAAGACATAAAAACTTAGCACTTATGGGAAGCACCCCACAGCATATCCTTTTATTTTTAGTATTTTTTCACATTTGTTTTTCTTTTTTAGGGACAATGTGTGTGCATCAGTTCAAGTTTGGGGTATGGTACGAATCATGCCAGCCATCTAATTCTCCATCTCCCAGGTTAGATCTTTCCATGTCACTCACACATTGGGGATAATGTGTAAATTAATTTTGGGGGTATGGGAGACACATTCACACATTCTGTCCCAGTTTTTTTTTAGTATTATTGAAATGATAAAAGCATATTCATATTATTCTGAAAATTTTGGTTGATTTAAACAAATATTATGATAAAGATTTCATTAGTATGCTTAAACTTTAGAACACATGGTCTAATGATAAGTTTTAAAAGTTTAAATACTTACTTCAAGGCATTTAAGAATTCACGAGTTTTATCTAAATCTGACACGAGCACTTTAGCACATAATTGTGTGGGATATGACGTATAATTTTTATGTGTATGTTTCCATGGCTTAACCATAATCGGATAACTTGTTAGACGAACATCTTGGCATAGAAAAATAGAAAGAAAAAATTTTTGCATAAAAAGAGAAAATAAAATGCTCTTAATGATCATTAAATAAACTTTCCACTGAGTAACTGGATCTCTTGCCTTAGTAAGCAGTGAGTGTTCAGGTCAAAAGGTGGGAATTGTGCTTATAATGATCATTAAATAAAGTTTCCACTGAGTAACTGGACCTCTTGCCTCAGTAAGCAGTGAGTATTCATGTCAAAAGGTGGAAATTTTACTTGGCAGCATTAAAACCAGATAGTTTTGTAGCCTTTTTTACTCGAGTTAGTAAGTCCGTAGGGGTGTCTTTACACCTAATGCCCTAAAACCATCTAGTTTGGGAGTCATTGGCTAAACACTCGCTACATTGGTCAATTAGAAAGCTTAAGGGAACTCAACATGGTAAAAAAAAAAAAAAAATCTCATAATAAAGGAAAAAGAAAGAAATAAAACTATGCCAGTATTGTTCTTTCTGATAGGAAATTCGATGAATATTGAGACACTGAAACACTACACATTAGAGTTATTTGGAAGCTTCATCTTTTATGTGCTAATTCACCATACACTAAGTCAGACTTGTGATGCTTTAACCAGTCTCGAGTAAGTAATTAGGTTTTAAAACTCTTATTCACTGCGAAGATGTGTTTATAATTTAAGCCTACTCATGAATAAATATCATAGTTTTGTGTGCAACCCAAATTTTTAGCTATTATGAATGATGAATTTATCTTTGTTTTTGTTTTCAGTTAGTTTTTCGTTTTGTACTGCTAAGGGACTAGCAATATGGAAGTTTAGGGGTGTGATAAATTCTTAAATATTCATATTTAAGCCCCTTAATTTACATTTGTTAAGCTCTTTGTTTAGGTATTTTATTCTGTTTTATTTCATTTTCGTGTTTTCTATGATTTTATAGGTCCTTGGAGAGAAAAGTGGCATTTTGGAACTCAAAGAAGAAATTTGGAAGACCTAGAAGCAGCCAAGTGCGATCGAGTATAGAAGATTGTGATCGAGCGCACAAGCACTCCTGCGCACACATAGAAGGCTCGATCGCAACCCTGCACTCGAGCACAAGAGCATGGGATCGAGCGCACACGTGCAATAAAACGACAGAGCTAGTTTTGGAAAGAAGAGTCCAGGTCTTGTTTTGGAAATTAGGGTTTCGAGGTCTCTTTTCAGTTTTAAGCTTTAGAGAAGAAGTGACGACTCTTCTCCACAGTATTTTTCGGGTTTATTCTTTTCTCTTTAGTTTACATTATGAAGATGTGTAATAGCACAACCATGTGTAACTAACTTACTAATAGGGCTCAATTGAAGCCCTAATTATGCTTTTCCATATATGAGTATTGTTGCCTTTGCAAATAGCTGTGTTATGATGCTTTAATTGATTAATGCCTGTTTTATTGAATTCCTCATATGAGTTTATTTTATCAACATATGCATATGGTATGGATTAGTTAGTTAGATAAATTTGGATGACCAAGTCCTGGGTCTGACAATAGTAATAAAAGAAATCCATGTCGGGTTCTTGGGTTAATCAACATGGGAAACTGGGAGTATACACCATGCCCTAGGTCTTGTGTGGTTGTCGATTTTCACAAATCTTATGCTCTCTTAAGGAACAACTCAGTATACACCATGCTGAATCCTTTAAGAGAGAGAAGAGTTAGAGTATACACTATGCCTAACTCATTGCTTAGGGAGATCAATAGCTTAAGGAGCGGACCAAACCCTTAGGTTGACAAACATTTAGGTATTCATAGTAGGGTTAGAGCATTGGCACATTACTTATTGGGAAAGTATGATTAGTGGTGGATATCAAAGCCCTATGTTTCTATCATTATCAAATTCAAACTCAATATTTATTTCTATCATTTTATATTGCGAAACTGATTCTAAAACGAAATTCGCCAATCCCTATGGAGATGATCTCGCATTTGCACACTATGCTACTATTGACCTTGTGCACTTGTAAGTAAAACTATTCGATTATTTGCCCATTAAGTTAGGTAGATTTTTGCGCAACAAGCTGAGATTTAGACTGAGTCATTATCTGTAAGCCTCGTGGTCCACATCCTCAGACCAATGGAAAAATTATAAATATCCATGCATAATAGGTTGTATATATTGTTTCAGTTGGGATTTTAATGATGTAACTCTCTTGTTGAGGGTTGAGGATTTATGTATTTATTTTCAGTCGATATATATTTTTATATTGTTGTATATATGTGTCGTGCTTGGATTTCAAAACGTGATGACACAAATTGTAACGATCCATCCCGGGTTGGCCACCCTCGAAACGGTATCGTCACATTTTGAAATCCCAGCATGACACATATATGCAACAATATAAAAATATATATCGATTGAAAATATATATACATAAGTCCTCAACCCTCAACACAGAAGTTAAATTATTAAAATCCCAACTGAAACCATATATACAACATATTATGCATGAATATTTACAACTTTTTTCTTCCATTAGTATGAAGATGTGGACCACGAGGCTTACAGATAATAACTCAGTCTGAATCTCAGCTCACCAATCTATCTGTCCTGCTTGCTATCTGAAATTATTTAACAATGAGGAGTGAGCTTCACAAGCTCAGTGAGATAAATTTACTAGAAGTACTCGATTTTTATACTTCTAGTCACATTTTATAATTCAATCGTTTTTAATTCACCAATATTAATCATCTATTTCTTCACATATAATAATTCAATCTCTCAAATAGTCTTCCAATAATAATTCACCAATATTTATTCATCTACTTCTAGTCCATATCTGTTTGCAGAGTTGATGATCATATCATGCAATAGGGTGGTGGCTATCCTCTAATAAGTTGCCCCAGCATTTTTGAGTCCGAATGGCATGATTCTATAGCAAAAGGTGCCCCACTAAGTAGCGAATGTAGTCTTTTACCTATCTTTAAGAGCTATGAGAATCTTATTATACCCAAAGTAGCCATCCATGAATGATAGAAGGGCATTACCAGCAGTATTATCTACAAGGGCATATATGTTAGGTAAAGGGAAGTTTTCTTTACGGCTGGCCCGATTCAGGTCCCTATAATCCACATATACCCTGACTATTACATATTTCTTTGGCATTACTACCACATTCATTACCCACTGAGGGTACTCAGGAACCATCAAGAAATTGGCTTGCAACTGCTTGAGAATCTCTTCTTTGATCTTAACCACCCGATCAGCTCACATTCTTATCAAGTTCTGCTTGACTAGGTTAGCATATGGGTTCAAATCGATCTTATATTGCACAATCTTTGGATCGATACTGGGCATATCCTCATATGACCAAGAAAATACATCTTTATACTCATGCAAAAGTTTTATTAAATTTTCACTTTTTTTTTAGATAAAGTTAAGCCAATATGAATTTCTTGTGGATTTTCATCAATGCATAGATTAATGACTCGAGTTTCTTCCATTTTAGATTGGGCCATGCTTTCTTTTTCATTTTTAACTATCTCAACAATCTCGGATTTTGGCTAATTTCGCTTAGGGTTTTCCCATCACATAAAGAAGTCTCAAAGTACTCAAAATCGTTCATCATTTCATTCAATTTTTTGGCGAGTACATCACTTGACTCAGAAAAGGGGTTAGGGACATCATTCCTCTGCTTATCCTGGACTCTATTACAAGAAAAAAAGAAAGGGTTGCTTGTCTAGGTCCTTAACTGCTGCTAGTGCACTTGTCAACCAGCCTAATCAACACTCTTGGATCGAAATTCCTCGCATGGCCTTCTCTTTTCATCATAATACCCATTGCTTCACCATCTATGTTCTCGATCCAATCGCTTGTCTGTAATGATTCTTTGTTCCATATCGTTGCTTTTTTCTTAGAAAACTTGAGATTAAAGAAAATTTTGATTCCTGGTTACCTTTTCTGAGTTCTATTGTCCATCCATAGCTTAGGGAATCCATAGTAAGGGAAATCTTCCTTTTCTTTCACGAAGTACACATTCAGAGTCAAACGAGAGATGGGCCTTTTTTTCTTATTGCTGTTAATGAGTTCATAACCTAAGCCTTGCTTCCCAAATTGCTGTTTGAAGTCCATGAATTCTTTCACTCCTTACCCGTATTTACCTAGACTTGCCTTTGGGAAGTAGCTCATTATTTTCATTATATGAAAAATTATTGGGTTAATGCAAGGGTCAGCTTCTACATTGTCAATCACCACCACTTCATCAAAAGTAAAGACATATAGTTCATTTCCTTCTGTTTGAATGTCGAACATTGGGGTAATACTAACTCCATCCCCGCACAAGGTTATGACTTGGTTCCCAACTCTATATTTTACTTTCTGATGGTAGGTAGAAGGTATTGCCCCTAAGTTATGGTGCCAGGGCTTGCCCAGAAACATATTGAAAGAAGAAACGATTTCTATAACATTAAAGTCAATCACTATATTGTCCATACCTAACTTGCACCTCAAGCTCAATATCCTGACTATCATGCGCTATGCATTATCATAGTCTCGGATTGTTTGACTGCTTGGTTGAAAATCATTTGGCTCAAGCCCAAAGATTTGAGTTGTCCGCAGAGGTAAAATGTTCAGAGTTGACCCATTATCTACCAACACAATGGTCATATTTTTCTGTTGACATTCCACTATCAGATACAATGCACTGTTTTGAGTTCTCCTGCATAGTGGGATATCCTTATCACCCAAAGTCATATCTACGATTATCTTTTTTGATACGTCAAGTAGCACCAGAAGATCACTTTACCCAAATGATCCAGTATAACCTGCTGGCGTTTCTTCAAAGATATGAGCAAGCCCCAAATGGAGATGTTGGCGTGCGTTTTCTTAATTTGTCTCAACACTGAGTCTTCTTCTTCTTCTTTCCCTTTATCTTTCCTTGTTATCACTCTCTCTTCATCTCTTGTTCCTCTTCTTAAATTATCAGCTTTGAGGTGAGGTGGCATAAAATGTTTGCCACCTCGATTCATATGATTCACTTATTCTTTATCTTTACTACTGCTATCCCACACAGTTTTGCCTCTTTGTTTCACTACTACAGGCACTTTATTACCATTTCCTTTAGTGACTGACTTGTTTTCGACCTTGATTATTGCTTTTGCCACACTATTTTCACCTATCGGATCTATCATTACTTTTTCTGCCACTGTTCTTGCCACTACCCTTTGGTCATCTTCGCTGTCACTGTCCTAAATCACATTGATCGAGGCTCCACTGCATTTGAAATTTTTAATGTACTCTAAGGTAAGGATAGTTCAATATTTAGGGTAATGTTTGTGACTGTGTTTGGTTATTATGGTGATTAGGGTAGAAGGGTCTAAGGCGGTGGATAAGTCCTCAATTGTATTTAGGAAGTTTGGTGGGGTACGTTGAGGTAATTGGGCATGGGGTTTTTTGCTACTTGGGGTGGCTCCAGACCATTATCAATGAGGTCTTAGATTTCATTTTTTAGTCTTTGACACTTGTCATTGGCATGGCCGACTGACTAGTGTATTTGAAAAGATCCCAATGTGGTGGAACCAGGTTGGGCAAAGGTCTTGCTGGCAGTGGGCAGAGTTTATCTTTCTTGGTGAGCTTTGCAAGGGCTTGAGACAAACTCATCCCAAGAGGTGTGAAGTCTTCAGGGCCACTACGCTTCTTTTCAGGTTGATTCCTATGTTGAGTGGAGTTTTGGAATAGGTTAGGCCAGCTATAGCCACAGTTATTTTGCTGACGAGGTCTTGAGAAGTTGTCCGTCCATACACTTGATTGCACATTGTGTATTTGGGTGAAACCCACTTCACAGTTCTTAGTGCCACTGCTGCTGGCAATGTTTCTCTTCACAAACCTTTCTGCATTTTCCTCAGTCTTCACTTCGAAGATGGCATCCCCTACTTGAGTTCCAAAGTCAATCATATGTTCAAAATTGGAGATAAGCATGGCAAACAATCTTTCAATGTACAAAGGCTATAAATTCCTCATCACGATACTAACCTGGTATTTCTCCACAGGTTTAGAGGCCATCTTAGCTGCCTTACCTCTCCAGTGAGAGGTAAATTTCGAGAAGGTCTTATTTGGCTTCTGCTTAGTGGTTTTTAGGTTTCTGGTTATGATATCCAGTTGGGTATTATAAGTGTATTAGGCCACAAATGCTTGGTCCCTATCCTCAAATTATTTCAGAATATTGGGCTCTTAGTAGTAGTACCATTTTAGTGTGGCACTAGTGAGTGTTTTGGGGAACAGCGCAGTTTGTTCGGTGTTCAAACCCGAAAAGCTTCGGAAGGCCAGTATATTGCCCCAAATGGGTCCTTAGGTCTCCGGATCCATCAAAGCAGTCCATATCAAACATTTTAAAGTTATGAGGCAAAGTGGTCTTGGGATGAGCACACAACTCATCGATGTCAAGCAGATACCTATCTAAGCCTTGGGATTTCCTCAAAGCGCACTGCATTTTTTTGAACTTCTCACTAATGGTCTTCATCTCGGACCTAAGTTTCCTTTTTTTCCTTGGCTATGAGGTATTCTTCCTTATCTTTGAAAAATTCTTCCTTATCACCTCCGGACCTTTAAGACTTTTTTTTGGCTACCTTGTTCCTTTAGGCTATCCAATCTCTTGGCTAACTCGGCCAACATGCTACTGATGTTTTTAAGGATCTCATTAATGTCAACTACTATTTCCTCTACCATCACTCTTATTGAGCTCGAACTACTTTTGAAAACTGAGCTACCAGTGTGCTCTCCTACTATAAGATGAACTGGTCTCTAATGAGGTCTTTTTCTTAGTCTTTCACAAGAGGATCTATACCACAACGGAGAGGAGATGAATTTTGACCCTGGACCTATGACCCTTTCTTTACAAAATGAAAGACCAAAAAAAAAAAAAACACCTTTGAGTTCTTTATGCTATGAATCTTTTTTTCCATACTCACTTATCTGTAATATTACTTCAACTTTATAAATAAGTTTCGGTCTTGCATCAAAAGGCCTACTGAATGAATTAAAGTCCACTTGCGGATAAGTTTTCAATTAGCCCAATTAGGTGGAGACATAAACATAAAGGAAATTTTCCTCTAATTAAATTCCAATAAAATTTTCTTGGTTTTCTCATGGATAAATGTGGTGGATTTGACATCAACAAGCTTCCCAAAAGAGTTAAACTCTAACAATGATTTAGACTAAACCCAATACGCCCAAATGAAAGAAAAAGATTGCCCTTTACATGGATTGTTCCACTGGATCCTTAGGTCCTCAGTCACTTTCATTTTAGATTTCTTGGGTTAGGGCCTAATCAATATTAGTTTCTTCTGATGGGCTTCTCAATGATAGCAAACTACCTTAACTAAGGGAAAATTCCTCTATTTTAAAAAAAAAATTGGGCTCAATTTTGGGCTCATTTCAATTGGTTATAATTTAATCAAAGGAAATTTCCTCCGATTAAATTCCAATCAAACTTCCTTAGTCTGGGCCCCTTCAATTCTATTTGGGCTTTCTCATAGTTAAGTATTGTGGGTATGATATCACTAAGTTTTCCAAGAGATTTGGAACCTACTGGTGATTAGGGCTAAATCCAAGAATCCCAAACGAATGATGAAGCTTACCCCTGACATGGATCTCTCCACTTGATCCTTGGGCTTTCAGTTGCATTTATTTTAGATTTCTTAGGTTAAGGCCCAATCACCACTAGTTTCTTTGGTAGGCTCCTTAATGAGGCCAAACTAACAAGACTTAACTAAGAGAAATCCATTATTTTGGGCTAACTTAGACCCAACATTAAGATTAATTTATTTGATTATGATTTAATCGAAGAAAACACTAAATTTCCAAACATGTTAACAAATTAATTTTATCTTTTTTTTTTTAACATGTGAGGTGAAAGCAAACACATACAAGTAAGCAAAAATGGATAGAAAATAGTCTTTGTCCTAGATGGAAAGGTTCGAGGCTTTGCTTAAAATAAGGTAGGATTGCCTTATAACTCCGGTGGGCTCAGGTACCCCATGGCTAAAAGGATGCTATCATGCTCCTCTAGTGGCTTGAAAAGTGGACCACAAGAGTTCAAATGCGTTTGGCAAACCTTCATTATACAGACAAAAATCAAGAGGAGCTTGTCCCACACCAAGGGCTAACGATAAGCAAATGGGGGTCACACCAGAAACCAAGAGGAAATAGGCCCCCCAATTTACTCCGTCGAGAGCAAAGGGTAAGTGCTAGTGTGCAAAGTGAAGTATGAAATAATAATTCAAATTAAAATTTCAAAAGATATCCAAGAAACACTTTAAGGTTAAATCTCCCCAGTGGAGTCAACAACTGTAGATATTGCTCTTTTTCGCTTGAGACCCATACATCCGGCTCATTACCCAAGGCCACTCCCCTTCAAGAAGGTTGATATGAAGAGGGTGCGGATTACGATGAATAAGCATATGAAAATGAGTGAAACCTACCAATTCTAAAACAAACTCTTTATAAGTAGTAAGGAGGCTCCCATTATGGGTGCGCTTTTAATGTAATAGACAATGGGCCGTTTGTCATCCAAGCACAAAGCAAGGATGATGGGTAAGGATCTGCCATTTGACCTTGAAGAGGGTCAAATCCCTTGTTAGTCTATGCGAGAAATTCCAAATCACGGGAGATTTGATAGCAAAAGAGTGAGGATTTAAAGCTCTCTCTCTTACCTAAACCGAAGTCTAGCCTTTTGTGTTTCAAGGGAATTAATTGAAATTTTAATTCAAGTATTATTACCATACACTACTAACAAAACTAAGCACACATTTTGCAATTTTTATTCAAATAAAACAACATCAAATATTAACTTTAAAGTAATGTGGTAAAAGAAAGTATATAAAGGAAATAAATTCCTTTGACTATGAAGAAAAAAATATTAAAACTACTTGCAAAGCATGGATGAGAAGTAAATTAAAGTGAATGCATTTAAACTAGGTGGATTAATTATGTAAGTTAAACTAGATAGATCAAGACTAAATTATTTTCAACTAGGTGAATTAAACTTTAAGACTAAATTGAATGAATTAAACTAAGCTACTTAAAACTAGATGAGTTAAAATATATAAAAAAAAAAAAAAGGAATTAAGCTAAATAGATTTAAACTAAACTACCTTAAAGATGAGATTCAAAATAACTAGTAACTAGTAACATTTTTAATGGGTCAAAGAGGGCTCAAAATTAGCAAAGACCAAGGGGGGCCAAAATTCTTCTTAAATTATTATAGTTCACATGTAATTAATGACAACTTAAAATAAAAATCTAACTTAGAGAACATAAAAATTCTTAAGGTACTAAAGTAAAGGAAATAACTTTAAAACTACCGTTAACTCAATAATGCATTTAACGAAGAGAGACTACATTATAACTAGTAGCTAACTAAAGAAAGACATATAACTAGTGAAAAATAAAGTGCTAAGAAACTAGTAAGTATCTTAAGATGAAACTTTTTAAGTGAGTCAAATTAATCTAGTCTATTTTCAAGGTGGTTTAAACACATGAATCATGCTAGCAATTTATTTTGCAAAAAGTAGAAGCTTAACCAACCTTCTTTGGCTAAGGAAAATTTCCATGCACGGGGATTATCCTCGGAGATTCTTGTGCTTTTGTGGACTTAGTGAAGTTGGAAGAATGATTCCAATGAAGATTAGAAGACCAAAAAACAAAAGGTGGCCAAAAATGTTGAAAAACTCTCACTAGTTCTTCTTTTGTGTTTCACTCTTTGCTATTTTCTTACTCTTTTTTAACACTCTATTCTCTTTTGTTATATTTCTCTCTTTGATCTTCCTATTCTTCTCTCTTTTTTGCATTACTTTGCCTTAGTGTTATGTTCATCCCATGTGTTAGCTAAAGGGGGGTATTTATAGGATGAGTAAGGGCTAGCCAAGAGATTTAAAAAAGCAAAATAATGGGTGAAAATAAGGTGCATGGCTGGTCATATAGGGAAAGGGAAAAGTAGTTTCAACTTTTGAGATGAAAAACATGTTTCACTTTTGGGGTGTAAAGGTGATGCTAGAGAAGTGAAGTGTTGTAAACCAAGTGAAAAGTGAGAGGGAAAAAACTTTTAGGTGTTTGGCTATGGGGAAGAGGGAGGGGTATCTTTGAGGTGAAAAAATGAAGAAGAAGGTTTGCAAAAAGGTGAACAAGAAAGTACATTTTGGAGTATTTTCAATAAAGTAAAAGAAAAGGCAAAAAAGTGAGGAAAAACTCTCCCTAGTTTGGATGACCATTAGGGAGAAAAACAAATTTTTCTTTGGTTTTAACATATAATAAAGTGGAAAAGCTTAAGGAAAAAATGTGCGCAATTACAAAGCAAAAGAAGGCTCCATACTCTAAAAGAAACTAGTTTTTTTAGGTGCTATTTTTGGGTATAAAATGTGAGTTTTTGGGTAGACAAAAAGTTTCATTTGGCATGTAGGAAAGGTGGAAGTATAATAAGGTAATATTTAGTTAACTAAGCAAAAGGAGAATAAGAGGAACTCCCTCTTTTTGGTGCACATGGGTGTCCAAAGAGGGAGAAAAATCAGCTACTTTGTAAGTGCACTGTTGCTTTTTTAGGTAAAAAAAGGTCTTATTTTGTGTGAAAAAAGGTAGAATTTGGTACAAAAGAATATGAGGGAACTTGGCAGGGAGAAGTGAGTTCAAAAAGCAAAAGAAACAGTGAAAATTCCTCATTATGGCTAGCCACATAGGGAGAGGAGAGAGATATCTTTTACTTTGAGAAAAGTGAACCAATTAAAGAGTGTAAAGTGAGGGTGAAATTGGAAGTTCACCCTTAAAAATTTGGGTTTAGGAAAGATCAATGGGATTTAGTGGGTTTTGGATTGGGTCAAAAGTTAAATGAAGACTTTGGTCTTGGATTAGTTGAATCAAATAAGGCCTAATTGAGTTAAACCCAAAGCGAATTAAATGGATTAAACAAAAGGTTCATCTAATTGCTCATACTCCTCAATTAAATCCAAACTTCCTCATTAACCAAGTTCCTTGCAAACTAGGATCAAAAATTCGTTATAAGAACCGACGCTTGGTCTGTTCAAAAATTTTGGAACAAAATTGGGTGTCTACAGAGAGTGTTGTACCTTCCTTGGACAGATGGGCTCTATTAGGCACTTTTTCGTTGTTACAGTGAGAGAGATTGGTGAGCAATGGTCAGAATGGTGCGCTGGGTGTGTAGGGGAGTAAGTGGTTACTATTTAGGTCTAAGATCTTCTCAACAGCAGCTAGTAAGGTGCAATAGCTACACAGTGTTTCTACATAAGGGAGTGTGTTTTCTATATTGTGATGATGATTAATCAAGATTTTGGTTAATTGAGAGATTATTATGAGATTTGGGAGAGAGAGAGAGAGAATGAGCTCTTTCACGAGTCTGTTTCAGTTTCCTTGCAAGAAATGGCCAGGTGGCCAAATAATGGAGATGGGCTTAGATCTATTATTGTAAGTGTAGTCAGATGGCAAAAATGAAAGCTAATCAATTTGTGCCAAGTGTGAATTATGAATCCTCAATGAGCCATGTGGATTCTAAGTGGCTAAAGACTTTTACAAGAGGTACCCAAGTTCACCTCAAGTAAACATGAGTTTACTTGGTTCTCGTAAGGCTTTGATCATGTTCTCATTTGTTAACAAAACCACAACCCCCATTTGAGATCCTCAAAGGGTGGCTTGTGATCAATATGATATGTGTATCGATAATAGTATAGTAAGAGCTTTAGAAAGTGGAGTGTGTTTGGGATTAGACCTTTCTACCCCTTCTAGCATTATAGCTCTTTTATAGGCCTTTTGGACCTATTTTGTTCGGCTTTGCTGGTTGGGCTAGCTATGCCAGCCTTATAATGATCTTCATCTAGTTTGGAGCTTGTTGTTAGATCAAGTACATCCATGGCTCACATTACAGCATTAGCTTGTGCTTGGTTGTCAATTTCATTCAGTAAGTCTCTTGTTAATATAAGCTCTTAGAATGTTTTTTGAGGAGATAAGAGTTGGCTCAAATCCCATATAGTAGATTGTGAGAGCTTTGTTGTTTGGGTTAACTGGGTTGGCTTTGTAATGATCTTTATCTGGCTTGGAGCTTGTTGTTGGATTAATTACAATTGTGGCTCGTGTCACAATAGTAGCTTGTGAATGATTTGTAACCATTTAGGTTCTTGTTATACTAAGGCTATGTTATAATCAAAGATCATGACCATGGAAGCCTTGTTTTACAAAGGTACCTTTTCAGTTTTAAAGTAGTGGCGGCTATTTAGGTCCTTGTATTATGTCCTACAAGGCAATGATATTTAACATCTTAACGTATTATTTGCAAAATAATTTTATTCAAACTGTTATCATAATTAATGACAAGATTTATTTATCATGAATATTTGTTAAATTACATTATCATGATTATATCCATAGAATAAGAGCAATGAAGATAAGATTATAATGTGATCATAATTATGAGACCTAATCTTCTTGAAAGCTTTATTCGTAGATGTTCTTGGTCGTAGGATACTATTTAGATGTAAGTAATCTGATTAGACTGGTGCATGCTATGTTTGCTCAATTGGGAGGTGATTGATCTCAATGTCACTTATGTGGTAGATACTAAAACAAGTATGTGGGCACTTGTTGGAGAATGAATTCACTGAACATGACTCAACTTAACAACACCTAAATGGAATTTTTACTTGCCTGTCATAAGTAAATCTTACATTACAGTTGTGCTTGTAATCCTTGGACTTGAAACACTATGGTTATCTTGTATGCGACTTATTATACTTTGATACTATTTAATATGGTTTTATTTAAAGATCATTAGTAAGTAGTAATAGGATATGATAGGTTTCATATGCAGATATGTGAGTGTACAATAAGGGATCTATCACTCTTAAGTAAAAAAGAGAATGTCCTATGTCATCTACTAATACGTAGTTCAAGAAATTCCTTGGTGAGAATTAGAAATTAGAAAGGAGTTTCTAATTTCATCATTAGAAGTATAATCTTAAGATCTAGACACATTTATAATTAATACAAAGGGTTTGACAGTAATTATATACCCTAATTAGCTTAATTGGCAACTGATAAAAAAAAGTTCAAAGTTTCACAACCAAATCCACACTGTTTGGGTAGTCATAATTTGTTGTTAGTTATCAATCATGATTGTAAAAGCCATGAGAATTAATTAATGGATAGTTAATTAATTCTCACAAAAGGGAGAATAAAAAGAATTTTTTATTCAAAATAAATTAGAAGTAGTTGTAATTAATTAGAAAGGGTTCCAACAGCAATGATATAAATGTTCTACAACCATATTAGTTTGAACATAAGGGGTCACAAACAAAAAAAGCAATGTGTAATTAAGAAATAGCTGTAGGGGTTTAGTTTGCAATTAATAGCTAATTGTCTCACACTATAAATAGTTTATTAGTTTTGATATTTTCTCTAGCACATTATTCTTCACACAAGTTTTTTCTAAAGATTTTGGTTCTTTTTCCACCCAAAAGAGAAAACAATTTAGAGAGAAATCCTAATTCAAGATTTTCCTTGTGTGGACTCTCTTTAGAGATTACATATGTTTGTGATTGTTGTGAATTGAAGAACGCAAGAGAATTTGGATTCAAGAGCGTAGAAGAATTTGGCAACAACAAATTCAAGGAATCAAGAACACAACGAATCATGTTCTGTGTGAATTGTAAGGTGATTAAGGTTTATGGGAATTAATTAAAATTTTAAAATTTCTGCTGTGTTTTCTAGATCAATTTCCTTCAAATATTTTATAAGTTGTTATGAAATTATGTCAAAGAAATTAACTATTGAAATTTTCCTATAAAGTGGGCTAACATTAATTGTTGTTTTGGGGTTTTGTCAAAACAAGCTAAGTAATTGGTCTATTGGTGAGGCTTAAAGAGAGCCCACATAAGGTGATCTATTAATTGAGTCTAACTCTTGTGTGTTGAGTATAGATTGGCTAGTGTATGCCTTAGTAACCCATTAGGTCTTTTATGAAAAGTTTAATGGGATACCATATAAGGATTATGGCTAGGTCTCCTCCTTGTGTTCCAAAAATATAACTCTACAATCTTTTGTCTCATCGAGGAAGCTAGTTAACAAGAGGAAAAATGAGGGAAAAGCTCTAGTCGATTTCTTTCCGCTAACTGTTTCAGGTTTGGCGTTGTTGTTCGTTTGACTACGTGAGGATCTTTTATTTTCGTTGTGCAATTCACCATGGAGTCCAAGATAAGTATGCATTAAGTTTATCAATTTAATCATATTATATTAGGTGTACTGTAATCCTACTATGGTTGATTCTAAGGTTGAATTGTTCCATAACAATTCTTACGTGTAGTACCAGAGCCACAATAACTTGGGTTTAGAACCCTAATTCAAGTTTTGATTGATTGATTAAAAAGCATGCAAGGGTTTTAGATTATGAATCAAGTTATTTTTATAATCGATCCTAACAATAAAGGATTTCGATTCGTATAATAGGTTATAGGGATTATAAACTTTCAATTGCATGATTGTATGAATCAAATACATATATATTGTTATAAAAAAATATATATTAGGATTCTTGATGATATTTGCTCAATTAATTATTCCCTATATTAGACTAGATTCAAGTACTTTAATTAGATTTAGTGTGTTCATAAAGTTAAGAACATGTATGAAATCTTCCAAACCTTTAAATATAGTTTGGATATAAAGAAAAATTGGTTTTAGGCATGAAAATTGAGTGAATAGTATCATGTGTCGTGTTCACAATCGAATGTCGCTTATGAGCAGTTGACTGTGCTAAGAGAAAGATCTGGACATAAACTTTTGATAGTCAACCGTGGTTTACTACAGTCAACTATCCTAAAAAGGAAGTTTTGGACAAAGATTTTCGACATTACAATCAACTGTCATCAAGATAAAAACTTTTGGCAATCATCAGGTCAGAAAGTTTTTCAATCGATTATAACTCAGATTTGCCTTATTTTCACATAAAATGCCTTGAATCATTTCCAGATCAAACTAAATCCATTCAAAGTATAAATTAAACTTAATAATAAATGTAATTACCATAATCTAGACATCAAAAAGAAGTGAAATAACTTAGCACGAGGTGATTTCATATTGTAATTATTTAGAGATGATAAATTTATCCCATGTCTTTGAACTTGAGATCATACTATGAAATTATGATGTGAGTAATATAAAATATATCCCGTTATTGGAGAGTTTCATGGGTCTAGTTGAATTGTAGTCATCAAAGTAGCCTTTCAGCTAGATTTTGTAGAATTTCGATCTCATATGTTTTACGAATATCTCTTATTTGAGTATTCATTCATTCACCCCAAAAGTATTGATTGTGTAATAAAGTTAAGAGGGCTACACATGAAGTTATACAGTTGGGAAGTGACTTGCCCTAGTGGTCTATTCACCTAAAGGTGGTAGTCTTGCAAAGGTAGGAATAGATTCTTATTGCCACTTTTATGTGTGGGTTTTCAAACCGCATGTTATGTATTCAACGCAATTTTTTTTCATGATAATGAGTTTGAAATCTCAGTTAATGTACTCATTTATGGTTTTGGAGTACGCTATTACATCATAATTTTGGTAATAGATTATGTTGAGAGTCCTAATTAGGTTTATGTTGAAAGTCTTAATTAGGTTTCTTATTATGTGTCTTAGTAGATTTTTTAGTCTTACTTTATGTCTGTCTTATCTAGTTGATATCTCCTGGTCCTATTAAATTTGATATTCATAAGTCTATATTAATGACTATTACATTGTATTCATATAATCAATCAATAATACAAGAGTTTCTTCTACAATCTTTTTTTTTTAACATGATGTTATAGCTCAAGGTTTGGGATCTTGGAGGTGATATATATATAAAGAAAGTTTAGAATCTTTTTAGTTTAGGTTTTGTTTTTTACTTCAATTTTTTCGGTGCAACCCTGTTGTTTTATGTTAAAAAAACTATGGGTCTGTTTACGAGTACTGTTCACGAGTAGTAAATAAAGTTTGATAAATAGATTTGTACAAAATAAGAGAGTGAAAAAAGGTTGTTAAATAAAGTTTTTTTTTTAAAAAAAAAAGGTATCCTAAGAGTTCAAGAAGAGTTCAATAAGAACTTGAAAAAGAAGAAGAAGAGTTCAAGAAGAAGTTGAAAAAGAAGAAGAAAAGTTCGAGAAGAAGAAAAGAAGAAGATTTCGAGAAGAAGAAAAAGAAGAAGAAGAGTTCAAGAAGAAGAATAGTTCCTCACCCCGATGTTGATGTTGTTAACCCATACATGTTGATATTGTTAACCCGATCCAACCTGTGTTGATGTTGTATCCTCATGACTCAATGATTGCAGCCCATTCAAGTCAAAGTTAACATTAGTAAAATAAATAAGACGAAAAAAAAGAGTCAAAGTTTTGTTGATCCGAGCTAATTGTTTTACTCGAGTGTGGAGCCCCAGCTTGTTCTCATGGGTTATTGTAATTGATGAGTTTGGGTTTATTTGTTTTAGATTGGATGAGGTTTGTTGTTAGTATGGATTTCTTTGTAACAGGTTGGTGTATGTATATACTCCAACTTGAGAGAGAGTGTTGAGAGTCCTAATTAAGTTTCCTATTATGTGTCCTAATAGGTTTTCTAGTCTTGTTTAGTTTATGTTTATCTTATCTAGTTGATGTCTCCTAGTCTTATTAGGTTTGATATTCGTAAGTCTATATATAGGACTGTTGAATTGTATTCATATAATCAATCAATAATACAAGACTTTCTTATCCAATCTTTTCTTTATTTAACAGATTACATTGTTTAATTTTAAAGTAACCTTTATTGTTAAATAAAAACATAATCACTATTAAAATTGACAAATTCATGATATATTAAAATTAAGAGGTTCACACATGGAGCAAATGGTTGCGAAGTGACTTATCCAAGCGGTCTATTCACCCAAAAATGGTAGATTTGCGAAGGTTGAAATAGGTTTTCATGGCTGCTTTTATATGTGAAGGGTTCTTAACTGTGTATCCTGCATTCAACCGAAAAGTGTTTCATAATGATGCTTCTGGACTCTCATTTATTATATTTTTATTCAAAATTTAAATATTAAATGAGTTTTTCATTAATATAGTAGGCTTAAACTTGGCAATAAGTTAAGAATAAACCTGTACAACATAAAGATGATAGTTCTAATTCAATAACGGGTTAATGAAACATTGATTAAGTTTGACCATGTGTTCCTTTCAAGCATTAAAAGATACCGAGAGTCATTGAATGCCTAGATAAGTTCAATTTTAATAAGGTAAATTCCATAAGGTATAACAGAGAAAGATGGGTTTTGGAGTACATCATAAAGATAGTCATTTTTCAAATTAAGAGAGAAATCTTATATTGCTTTGTTTCCAAAACAAGTATCAAGAACGGCAAGAGGGGTTAATCTAGTTCTTCTGAAATTGTTTAGGATTAATAAAGGGTTTGATCAGATTGGAAAGGTTGTGGGTCTTAAGGATGTTGTCTTTATTAAAGAAATTAAGTGCTTCTTATGTATGAAAAGGGATAATGAGAATAAAAGTAAAAAACTTGGATATAGGATAGCGATCGTGAGGATAACTCTTTGGCTCTTGTTTGAAGAGAATCCAATGTAATTGAAACCCCATTTTAGTGTGGTGATTAGACAATGGTAATTGTATTGCTCTTATCATATGAGAATTCACAAGCAAGAAAAAGCCAAATAAAAGAGAGTTTAAACTTACAGTTGGAAACAATGATGAGATGGATAAAAAGGTTATAAGAGTAGCTAGTTTAAATTTAACTTCTAGATTTAAATTTCTATTAAGGACATACTTTTTATATGATCCTAGTGCAGAATTCATTTTCCGTCTTTAGATTTTGTATAAGATCGGCTATACTTTTGATGATAAAGATTATAAAGTTAAATTTTCTTTTGAATCAAAAGCTATTAGCCATTGCACTTGTTCTATGGATTGTATAGATTATGTCTTGAACTACAAATGAAGTCTATAAAACCTCATATAAAGTTCAAGTATTGCCAAAACATCCCTAATTAAATAAAGTCTTGCATGTTGTGGCATAAGTGCTTTGGTCGATCACAATTATTGAGAGAGAGTGAAAAAGGTGATGAATGAATACATCTGGCCTACTCTCAACTAGGCATGTATCCTGTTTAGGAGTAAATTAACCAAGATAAAGAAAATAGTGCATCTTGTAAATCTAATCTTTTGAAAGTCATCCACACTTATTTACAAAAGTCCTTGTTCAACTACGTTGTGTAAGTGTAAGCACTTGTATCATTCATTCATTCATGACCGAACTTATTGTGGATGCATATTCTCAATTAAAGGAAAGTTCGATTTTCTTGAAACTTTCAAGATTTTAGGACTGATTTTCAAAAACAGTTAGGAAAAGTCATTAAGAATGATTTAGTCTAATTAGTAAAGTGAGTATTTTGGCAAACATGAAGCTTCATGACAGTATAAAGGTCGGTTTACTAGATACTTGAAGGAAATAGTGACCTCGTGCACTATATTAGGTTGTCCTGAACATAAGAGTGTTGCCAAAAGGCGAAATTGCACATTTAAGATTTTGGAAGAAGTATGTTAAGACTAGATTATTTCTAGGTTGAGATTATTACTATGGTTTAGTAAGCTCTCACTAAAGTACCTAGTAAAGTTGTAATCTAAAATATCCTTTTGAATTGTATATTGGAGGGAAACCTTAACATTGATAGTCTTTATATTTAAGGAATATTTTGTAGAGATACACCTATATGTATTCCAAATGAAGGTAAGTTGGATTCAAGATTTTCTTGTTGCTTATTTATAAGATACACAGATCATTCTAAGTCATAAGTTTCAGAGTCTTACCTAAAAATACTAGAATTGTGGAATAAAAAATAGCTAAGTTTTTTGTGTTGATCTAACTGAAAAAGATAGTTGTTCTCTTATCATTAAGGATGGTGAGAATGTTTGGATAATTTCTTTTCTCTACCTACAAAGACGAATATATCAGTTCTTACACCTATGGTGTGACCTATGGAGGAGTAGGAGCTAGTTTCTCAACTAGTTCCTATTAAGACTCCTTAATAGTAGGATGCAGTTGCGTAGAGTACCAATTTTGGTCCACTAAGGAGAAAATATTTTGATCTATATGAATTATTCAGATGAAAGTGACTATAACATTGGCTTTGTGGTCGATCACTCAATAACTTATCATAAGTTGTTGTCTAGTTTCCAGTTAGATCTGTGGTGAGAAACGATGAGAGATAACTTGCATTCAATAAGAATCAATACTTGTTTAAGGAGCTTGTGAAGGTTGAGCTCATAGAATTTTCTAATGGTCGTCAAACTTAGAATGACTCTAAATAATTGAAAGTTTTAAGTCCATATTGGTGGCTAAATGGTTCACCTGGAGAGAAATAATTGTTTACAATGAAACTTTCTCTCTAGTTCACCTTTAGGAATTGTAACATTCCCAGGTTTGCAATCTTGCATACTGAACCTTTCCACAACACATTCAATGTATGCTCTCTGAAAGAGTCTCAATAGGAAACAAGGTCTATCTTTATAGATTTCAATTCTAACAAGAACACATGTCTTTTCAAGATCTTTTATGTTAAAATGCATAGACATTAGTAGCTTAACTTCATGCAACAATCCTAAGACATCACTAGCAAGCAAGATTTTATCCTCATTCAAGATAAGGAAAAAAAAATTTCTCTCACTGACCTTAACATATGAATTGTTCTCAACGAACCTTTATGAAGTTACTATATTATCAACTTTCAGATACTACTGTCTAGAAGTTTTCTTTGAACTCTTATATGCAGTGTCCTTAAAGTGAAAATGAGAAAAAAAATCTATAAAGAATGTGCCATATACTATAAAAATTGGGAGCCTAAAGTTTGCATCCCTACATTGTCTTTGCATTGGGATTTACTTAAAAGCTTAAAGGATCCAAACCTTGACATATGAATTGCTCTCAACAAACCTTTATGAAGTCACTATATCATCAACTTTTAGATACTACTATCTAGAAGTTTGCTTTGAACGCTTATACACAGTGTCTTTAAAGTGAAAATGAGAAAAAATCTATAAGGAAGGTGCCATATACTATAACAATTGGGAGCCTAAATTTTGCATCCCTACATTGTTTTTGCATTGAGATTTTCTTAAGAGCCTAAATGATCCAAATCACTAGTTGGCTGCTTAGAAAGTCATAAGGTACCTAAAGAGATCCCAAGGTTTCAAATTGGTTTTAAAAAGTTCTCAAAAATCTTGAAATTGTGAAGTATATGGATTCAAACTTTATCATTTGTCGGATAAAAGGAAGTTTTCATCAGATTATATGGTTGTGGTGGCAGAAGGTGCTAGTTTAAGAAAGTACCAAGAAGGCACTTGCTGGTTCTTTTAAGTTAAGGTTGTGGCATGCTATGGACCGCCGCACAAGCTTCTTGAATGAAGAATTTATTGTCGAGTCGTTCATGGTTATCTCTATTGCTATGCCCATAAGGTTGTACTGTGAGAATAGTTGTTCTCTAAGAATAATAAAGGATATCATAGGGTCCAAGCATATTGAAGTAAAGTGATTAACAATTAAGAAAATTAATAAAGTAGGGTGACATTAGAGAGAAGAATAATAGAAGAAATAATTTGGTTGCTAATGCTCTAACCAAAGGTTTTACCCTAATGCATTAAAGTGGCATGCTTAAGGATGGGCTTAATTAAGGTATCTTTGGATACTTGGTTAGTGGGAGGTATTGCATTTACTCTATCTGTTTACATTATTCTTTACATCTTTTGGTGATGTACTTCAGTTATTTACATTTTTTGGTGATGTACTTCAGTTATATACATCTTTTAATGATACTTCGGTTATTTATATCTTTTAGTGATGTACTTCAGTTATTTACAACTTTTGGTGATGTACTTAAGTTATTTACATCTTTTGGTGATGTATTCGGATATTATATTAATGATGATCATCACTTTCTATTAAGTTATATACAGTTTGATATCTCTAAGGTTTTTCGATATCATTAATATTATGCATGTGGGAGCATTGTATGTTACGACATGCCAAATATAAAGTCTTAAGACATGTGTTAGTCTTAAGCAAAGGCTTGGGGCATTTATTTAAATTGGAAGCCTTGTTATTATGTCTCTTGACAAGTAAAGATTATCTCGAAATATTGAGTTGCTATTGAGACATACATGCTCGTTATTAGAGCTATAAGGATTTTCTCTAAGTGTGCTTATGTTGCTTGAAGGAAGAGAAAATATTTATCAATAAGTAAGATTAGCATATTTAGATCACTTAAGGATGCTAATTTTCTTACTAGACTACCAAACTAAATCCATGTCGATAGAATTGATTGGTTCATATAACCATGGAAGGTCATGTGTCGCTCAATAATGCAGTTATTACCATGATTCAAGGTTAAAGGCTATATTGGACCGGATTGACACTTGGAGTAGTCTTTAGACCAATTATTTTAAAATTTTACTTGCATAAAGTTTTATAGTTATCTTGGCCTGAGAGTCGTTTTAAAATGATAAATTTGTTTTCCAAAACCGATCAAAACTAATATCGCCTTAGTGGGAGAATATTGAAATTTTCGTATAAAGTGAGCTTACATTAATTGTGATTTTTGGGTTTTGTCAAAACGGGCTAAGTAATTGGTTTATTGATTGGACTTAAAGAGAGTCCACATAAGGTAATCTATTAATTGGGCCTAACTCTTGTGTGTTGAGTGTGGAATGGCTAGTGTGGGCCTTAGTAACCCATTAGGTTTTTGATGAGTAGTCTAATAGGATACTAATTATGGCTAGGGCTTCTCCTTGTGTTTCAAAAATATAACTCAGTCTTCTGTCTCATTGGTTAACAAGAGGAAAAAGATTGGAAAGCTCTAGTCGATTTCTTTCCACTAACGGTTTTAGGTTTGGCATTCTTGTTTGTGTGACTAGGCGATGATCTTTTATTTTCGTTGCACAATTCATCATGGAATTTAAGATAGATATTCATTAAGGTTATCAATTCAATGTTATTATATTTGGTGTTCTACAATCCTTTTATGGTTGATTCTAGGGTTGAATTGTTCGATGACAATTCTTACAATTGACAACATGATGGTGTCTCTCTCTTTTAAATGTTTACCGGCATCAGTTTTCCTTTTTTGGTTGATGTTCTATCATCACTGATTTGTTGGCTTTATGATCATTTGGTTCTTCCTTTTTCGGGTTTGCTACGAGGATCATGTGTCATTCAGTTTATTTGGCTAAAATTTTGGCAGATAGAGCAAAAGCTGCCTATAGTGCGGTTGCTGCTTTCAATAATGTCTACCAAGCAATGGATTCTTATGAAGATGAGCAGAATTGATGCTGCAAGGAGAATATCTATGGAAAGGTTAGTGAGAAAGCAACCTTAAAGCTAACTTCTGTATGATTGCATCAATGCCCACAAGTTTCTATTATTCGCATAAGCACATTCTTGATGAAGGAAAAAGGATATTTTTTCGAGAAGGTACGGCAAGCAGCTAATTCTTTGATGTGGCAGCCTTTGCTTACTCTCTCTAGGAGAATGGCATTTGCAGCCCATGTTCCTTTCTTGTCGTTGAATCTACCAACGCTAAGTTCTCTGCATTAGCTAGCTTATGTACCCATCTTGATTTAATGTAAAACCAATTTCTCCCTTCTTTATTGTTGGAAGGTATAAGTTTATTTGTTTGTATGGAAGAGCTCAACTATTAGTTTATACTATAATATGCCCCTCATGTGCAAGCATGATTAAAGATTAATGTCTTTGTATGTGGACCTAAATTTAATATGATGGTGCAAGCCATAGAGGGATTAATGGGCTTTGCACAGAAGCCCAAATGTGGGCAAAGCATTGATGAAATATTAATAAAAAAAAAACTACTTTTTAAGAAATAATTGAAATTTTAATGATCTCAAAAGTTTAAACTGATTGAAATTGACTGATTATTCTTTCATAACTTAATAGTTTGGCTTGCCAAAAGTCAGCTCAAAGCAGTTTCTTTAGACGGAAATTATTTCTCTTTTAAGAAAAATAACCCAGATAACCTAAAATTTACCTGTGTTTATCTTTATGCTAAATAAATATGATCTCAATCGACCTCCACCTGATTTACAAGGAATAAACATGTTCTGAGTGACTTCCAGTTGACTTATTATGAGAACATGATGACTACTTTCAAAATGGAAAGAGGAAAAAATGTTGACCAGATTTAAGTTGTATCTGTGACCTTGTCGATTTGGAAACAGCTTACTTTGTATGATGACTGCCTGAGCTTGAATTTTTGTTGTTATATGATTTTGGACATGGCATTAGCTTTTCTTTCCTCTTTTTTTCATTTTTATTTTTATCTTTTCTTGGGGAAGCCATAAATTATTTGTACCAGTAAATTAACCAGAAGAGTTCTTCTATGTTCAGATTCACACATCAATTTAGAATGTTTTTGTGTTGTCATAGACTTGATCAAGTTCTTTTCCTTTATTTTTCTTTGTACCATAATACCCATTTTTTCTATGTTTAATTTTACTGGTTGATAGCATAAACAGATTTTCTAGGAGAAGCAATTAATCAAAAGAAGATGTTATTCTCTTTCTTGTGATAATGATCTTTGGCAACTCATGCTCAAGCTAATTATTTATAAAGGTGTTGTAACCAAAATATGCTTAGCATGTACTTAGAGTTACTAAAATTATTATCATAAACTGACTTATTACATTATAGAGTAACACATAGGATAACTGAACTCATATCAACAGCTCAATACCATTGAAACATTAGTTTCTGCTATCTATATTACTCGGACTCAAGTACAACACGAGTACTTGTCTATTTTTTTATAAGCTTTCTATTGATTTGGAGGGTCCAAAGAGTTGCACTCATATTCAAACATGTTTCGTATTGTTCGACATGAGTTTTTTAAGTAAAATGAAGAGTCGGAGCAACAAAGCCTACTATTGAAACATAAAAATGAATTAAAGTTCTAGAACAACCCTGTATTTCACTCTGGGCTGGAAAAAGTAACAAACAGACTAGACGTCGTTGCCGTTCTGCTGATGTAATTTTTTTTTTATGATTTGATAAAAAAACTAAACTTCCATCCACAAGCAACCTCAACACTATCAGTAGCTGGTATTGATCATCGTCCAGGGTGGGATTCTTATCATCATAGAAGACAGTGATATGGAAAAAAAGAATCACAATCTATGCCAGAACACAAAATTATATTCTGATCCCTCTCCACCCAGACCCCTCAGCTTTGAACAACAAAAGAGCTGATGTGACCACACATTTGCAAAAGAAAACACGAAAGAGATCGAGAGTACTGTGGAACATCTCTTATTCTCTCACTTGGGTGTGACAGGAAAAAAGGAAGAATCTCTTCTCAAACACTTCTTTCCCTTTTAACATCTTGCTAAATTTGTAGGCAGACAGACAAAGACATGACAAGGACCACTGCACTAGGAAGGTAAAGTTCTCATGTCAATCATTATTGGGATTTTTCTCTCCTAAAAGTGATTGTTTTCCTCTTTTGGTTATCAGATGATTCTCCCTTGTAGTGTGCTCTTGTTAATATTCTCCACCACCATATCTTACTTACCACTTTCCTAGTTAAATAAAATAGTTTAATTAAACAATGCAGAACAATAAGATCCTATTTAAGTATAGAATAGGATCTTAAGTAGTAAGTTTATTTTTTTTTATAAGTGATTCTACGCAGTGGTTTAATATATATGTGCAGCTACTTGATATACGGCCTTTCTATTAAGGGCAGCTTTTGAGTTTTTTATTTATTTATCAGTAAGCCACTATTAAACACCTTTTCCACCTTTTCTTTTGTAGATTGTTAATTGAATACCCTTATTGCGTCAAATAAGCTTATGGCTAATAGTTGTAGGATTTATCAATGCAAAGTGATGTCACAGGTTTTATTGGAGAAATGGCACTTAGCGTTCACAAAATTCTTGGGTAATTATTAATTTTAGCCTCTAAGATTTGGGCCTAATAACAATTGAATATTTAATATTTTAATTTAAACAATTAAATCTTTAACATGTCAAATGAAGAATAATTGAATCTCACAACTATAATGCCATGAAAAAATTAATGAGAATCATGTGAGATATCAAAACTACTCTTTCGACCTTCTATTTTCTTCCCCTCTGGCTTCCTCTTTCAGGTGCTGGGCCACTTCTATTTTCTCTTTTTGGGCGTTACAAGTACAGTGTAGGATTATAAACAAAAGGTTTCTACTCTGGAAAGCTCTCATATTGTAATCAAAGCTACAATTTCTTTCGTTTGAACTTTTTAATAATCTCTCTCTCTCTCTCTCTTCCTCCTATTAGAGGAGTACATATCTTTTGATACAGTTTCATTCTCACATAATCACATCCAATTTGTCCCCCTTATGACCTCCTCACCCTCTACCACTTTGACCCAATCTCGTCAAAGGCAAGATCTCCTCCTCTATACGCAGAGCATTAGATTAGCCGTTGAACTACCTAAGAATCTACCTCGCCGATCGATTGTCGTTCGCTGTGCGTCGCAATATCTACTTCGATTTTGATCTTGTTTTGGTCGATGATGTGGCGAAACTATGAAGCATCAATTTGGGGGCACACGTACTCGGTGCACCCGAGTACTGCCACACAAACTTCACTAACTACTTCGAAATTCTGGTCAAACTCGGTGTTGTAGAAGGGAAGTCTTTTGTCGTTAATAACATGAATTACATCGTTGATTTTTACTTTAAAAATCCCTTGAAAGATTTGTTTGCTGCAGGGAAGGAAATTGAGAAGCTAGAAGGAGTTGTGGAACATTGGTTGTTTCTGGGTATGGCCACATCAGTGATTATTGCTAGGGAAGCTCGTATTGATGTGAAAACTGTTAAATTCAGGAGGGGAAAAGTGGCACGGCAAAAAAAAACAGAAGTGCAAATTAATTCTTTACTCTAAAAAAATTATTGTGTGAACTATAGTGGAAAGCAATGGTCATTTCTTACAAATGATTGTAAATTAATTCAATTAAACACTTAATTGTTAAAAAAATGTAAATAATTAAACTAAATAATTTCTAAACTAAATTAAATTCAAAACAACCTAATAAACTAGTTGGGGTTATTTTTAAATGGTTAACAAAAAATTACGACTAATGAAAGTCAACTAAAATATGATTCAAAATTGAATAAACTTTGTAACAATAATGAGAAAACTGGTCAAATGATCATTCTCCACCACTAGACATGAAATGATGAATCAATATTATAGTTATCCCCAAATTCCTAATAAAATTACCAACCGTAGATAATAATAAGCTCTATTACCCCCAATCTTTCCTTAGTTTGTTGTTAAGTAAAACAAGATCTTTACTTGATCTCTATCTATTAAATAACCTAGAATAAGCTCTCTGAATTTAATTTAATAGAAGCATTAGGTTAAGTAAGACAGGTTGGTCCAAAAAACAAACGCATAAGCTCAGTTCATTTATCTTGGGTTATGTTTCATATAATAATCACACGAACATATCCCATCATCAGTGATTACTAATTGTCTATCATTTATTAGAAATTCAAGACAATTACGTATCAAGATTTCTAACCTAGCAATAGATAATTACTCTATTTCATTTGGTTGGCCACCCCGAATAAAACAAAATAATAATCATTAACAATTCTTATGGAATAACATAAACAATTTTATTAGAAATATGGATAATAATCTCTAAATATTCAATCACAAAATCATGTCTAGGGCTTTGAAATCACCCTTAACCAAAAATAAAATTAGCTAGACATAATCTTAAAATTAAAAACAAAATAAATATTCAAAGACATAAAAGATGGGAAGAATGAAGAATGAAAACGAACAATAGTAATCTTGAAGAGTCTTCTATGCAGACTAATCTCCTTGGTCACCACTAGCAACTACGTTCTTCCCAATTTTCTTTTCTCTCTTTTTTTTGCCTAGGAAAAATATGTTTTTCTTAACAAGGCAAGGGCAGCCGACCTAATATAGGCAAACTCCTAGAAAAGAAAAGGAAAGTACAATAATACTACTCCTTCTAGGAAAAGGAAAGACACTGAAATAGGAAATACTTCTACAACTAGGAAAACATGAAATAAAAAAGTAACTAAATGGAAATATAACACAAAATAGAAAAAAGTGCAGCCTAGGAAAAGGAAAGATGTTGAAATGGGAAATACTTCTACTACTAGGAAAACATGAAATAGGAAAGTAGCTAAAAGGAAATATGACACAAAATAGGAAAAAGTGTAGCAAAAGTAAAACTGGTATATATATGGACTCTCATAATATTCATTAGGTTTTATTTTATTTTATTTGATTTCCTTCTCCAGCTATGCGGGCCACGACCCAAGAAAAGTATGTCGTAGCCCGTGTCAGTAGATATCCCCAGCCAAACTTCAGGGAACAGATGGGTGCAGCATTTAAAACCCATGCTGCGACACGTGTCCTTCTTCGAATTCAGCTATTTTCCTTTGATAAAACGACATCATCTCTCTCATTCTGACTCCGATTTTAGAACCGTTTGATCCTAGATGTTCTGGATCTTCTTGCCAATATTTTTTTTTCATCCAAATATTAATTTTAAGTATTTGTGGCCTGAAAATACACCAAAAATACATGTGATTTCGAAAAACACATTTTTAAGACAATTTAGTAAAAATGCTATATTTAAACCTAATTTCCCAAAAAATAATACCGATAAATCACTAAGTATTAGTGTATTTTCAAGTACTCATCACAAGCCCCAACCAACTCCTTGCTAGCCCCTAACGAGTCAAGTGTCTAAAAATTACCTCCAACCAAAACCAAAAATCAAAACTACTCCTAAACTAAGATAAATCACTTTCGTCGATTGCACGGTTGCATGTAGCGAATGCAACAAGCCTTTAAACCTATCAGTCGCCCAAATAGGACGAGTATAGTCTCGTGAGGGCTTCCAGCGGTGATACCCATAAACACGTAAAACGATAAAGCTTAATCCTAGGTCGGTTCATAATCCTGTCTTAAAAGATTGCAAAGAGCATATAATTAACAGTATCATCAGATATCACACAAATTCAAGAATAAGATTCACAAGTCCACTCATACTCTTGCCATCAATCTTTACCACTTCCCTTACATGATTATTCAGAAAGATTAGTTTTACTGCTCGAATTGTGTTAAGCGAACAAGTATTAATCATGATCTCGAAATATGTGTATCAAACTACATTGGCTTATTTTTCAAAAATACTCCCCACTGATGTAGGATTGTCACACCAATTGGGATCAAAAGTACTTTTCCAAGCTTGTAATGTTAGGCTAGGATAATGGCTACAAACGAAGGATAGGATTCAAAAAAAGTAAGAGGACCTTATTTGAAGCACAACCTTAAAGCACTAGGAGCCTCTATTCCTAATCATTAACTTTCCGTGATCATTGAAGTCATCTTTTCAACCAAACCCTTTTTTCTTCTCTTTTCAACCATCCTTAATTTCTTGCAAACCATGTAATTTCATTCATGCATTTTCATTTTTTTTTTTTGGAATCTACTCCTTGATGACTTGCCACAACCGCCAACCTATCATCTTTCATAACTTGGGTTATGATAGTATTCAAAATCAACTCATTTCCTAACTCCCTTTATGCTTTATTTTAATGTGTGCATTTAGGTCCTCTTAAAGGGTAAGGATATAGTGTATAAGCTAAAAAAGGGGTAGGTTATAATGGGCTAAAAACAAGAAAAACATGGTCTCTTATTATGGCTCAAAGGGGTGACTAGCAGCCAAAATGAAATAGGGTAGGCTAGAAAGGCTCAAACGATCCAACAATGGCCTAATTCATCTCCCTAATGGTGTGAATCCTAGGATTTCACCTCGAGCAATCATCAAATAGATTCTAAAGTCTGTTGAGATCAATCATTAAACCAAAATCCACATAAAGCTTTTCTAAGCATGCAAAGATTATTAATTCTCATAATCATATTTAGGAATAGCATAAATCTCAAACAATTGCAGACTAGATAGGCAACCTACTCTTAAACTCACGCAAAATCCAACTCAATTGAAAACTACATACAAATGCCACCTGATATACCATCATTGACCATATGAATCAACCCAAACATCAAACTTAGTCTTTCTTTTTATCTAATTTTAATTTAATTAATTTTTATAAAAAAATAGAATTCTAAGGAAAATGAAACTAAAAACTCTTAAAATCCTAAGTAAAAAAATAAAATAAATAAAACAAAAAGCTTTAAAAAATAGTGAAAATATAACAATACATCATCCTCCTCTAACCTAAATTGGGCAATCTCTTCATTGTTATGAAAAATAAAATAAACTGAACCAAACTAAAAACTAAATGAAATAAATGAAAAATAAAAAAAAAAACAAAAAAAAAATTGGGTTACCTCCCAATTAGTGCTTGGTTTAGTGTCGTCAGCCTGATGTGTACCCCTTTTTCACTCATCAGTATATGTTGGTTCATAGAGTGATACATCCTCTACATCATGCATCTCAAATGACTCATACTAAAGCTTTAGTCTATACCCGTTCACCTTAAAGCCCTTGTCAGTTTTCAAGCTCTTGATTGCAACTGCACTATGAGGAAAAACATTAGTAACAATAAAAGGTCCAACCCAACGGGAACGTAACTTTCCAAGAAATAACTTTAGGCGTGAATGGAATAAAAGGACTTTTTGCCCGATGCTAAAATTTTTCCGCACAATCATCCTATTGTGGAGCACCTTAGTTTTCTCCTTGTAAGTTCTTGCACTCTCATAGGCATCATTTCGTATCTCCTCAAGTTCTTGCAGTTGGAGTTTCCTTTGCTCACCCGCGGCATCTATCTCCATATTGCATTGCTTTACCACCCAAAATGCCTTATGCTCTAATTAAACCGAAAGATGGCAAGGCTTACCATAGACTAACCGATAAGGATACATACTGATAGGCATCTTGTAAGCGGTTCTATAAGCCCAAAGTGCATCATCAAGGCATGAACTCCAATCTTTTCTATTCGGGTTGACTGTCTTTTCAAGTATGGATTTTACTTCTCGATTCGACACTTCAGCTTGCCCATTGGTTTGTGGATGATATATCGTGGATACTTTGTGTATGATGTTATACTTCTTCAACAATACTTCCACCAACCGATTGCAAAAGTGTGTACCTGTGTCACTGATCATGGCCTTTGGTGTTGCAAACCTTGCAAAGATGTTAGACTTTAAAAAATAGACAGCAACTTTAGAATCATCATTTTTGGTGGCTTTTGCTTCCACCCATTACGAGACATAATCAACGGCAAGTAAAATGTAAAGATTACCAAAAGAAAATGGGATAGGTCTTATGAAATCAATGCCCCAAACATCAAAAATCTCAACAAAAAGTATCGGGGTTTGTGGCATTTGATTCCGGGCACCTAAATTACCTATTCTTTGACAACAATCACATGACTTGCAAAAAAAGTATGCATCCTTAAACAATGAGAGCCAATAAAAACCACAATCAAACACCTTGAGTGTCGTCCTCTTAGGTCCAAAGTGTCCCCCACATGCATAAGAATGACAGAAGGTAAGAATAGAAGAGAATTCGGATTCGGGTACACACCTTCTTATCAATTGATCGGAGCAGGGCTTCCACAAAGATGGATCATCCCACACATAGTACTTTGCATCTGCTTTAATCTTATCCTTCATAGCACGAGTCAAATCTACCGGTAGCTTCTTGGTAACCAAGTAATTTACAATATCTGCGTACAAAAGGGTTTTCAATCCAACTAAAAATAATTGCTCATCTGGAAAATTCTCATGGAGTGGTAGGGCATCTTCATCATGAATCCAGCAGCTTAGATGATCTGCAACCAGATTTTCACTACCTCTCTTGTCTTTAATCTCTAAATTGAATTCTTGCGAGAGAAGTATCCATCGGTTGAGGTATGGCTTAGCATCCTTCTTAGTTATAAAGTACCTAAAAGCTGCATGATCAGAATAAACGATTACCTTTGTACCAATCAAGTAAGAACAAAAATTTTCTAAAGAAAAGATAACCGCCAAAAGCTCTTTTTCAGTCATGGAATAGTTAAACTTGGCATCATTTAATGTCTAGGATGCATAGTAGATGGCATGGGGAAGCTTTCCCACACATTATCCTAAAACAACACCCACAGCATAGTCACTAGCGTCGTACATGATCTCAATTGGAGGTTCCAATCAGGTGCTTTGATGACAGGAGCCGAAGTCAATAGCTCCTTCAGTTTTTCAAATACTTCTTTGTACTTGTCATCAAACTCAAAAACTACATCCTTTTGAAGCGACTTGCACAAGGGCAATGCTATCTTTGAAAAATCCTTGATAAACCTGCGATAAAATCCTGCATGACCAAGAAAAGAGCGAATCTCCCTCACACTAGTGGGAGGTGATAAGGAACGAATAAGATCAATCTTAGATTTATCAGCCTCAATACCTCTAAAAGATATAGCATGTCCCAATACTATACCTTGATCTACCATAAAATGGTATTTTTCCTAGTTTAATACAATGTTAGTTTCCATGCAACGTTTAAGAACAAGTGTCAAGTTATCAAGACATTTATCAAAAGAATCACCATAGATACTAAAATCATCCATAAATACCTCTATAATGTTCTCAACATATTCCGAAAAAATACTAACCATACACCTTTGGAAAGTTGCTGGAGCATTGAAAAGACCAAAAGGCATGCGGCAGTAGGCAAATATACCAAATGGACAAGTGAATATCGTCTTCTCTTGGTCTTCCGATGTAATCATAATTTGGTTATAACCTAAATAACCATCAAAGAAATAGTAGCAAGAATGACCAGCTAACCTTTCAAGCATTTGATCAATGAATGGTAGAGGAAAGTGGTCTTTACGAGTTGTCGAGTTGAGTTTTCAGTAGTTGATTCAAACTTGCCATCCAGTTTGGACATGGGTCAAAACTAGCTCATTATCTTCGTTCTTGATGAAGGTGACCCCAGATTTCTTTGGAACCACTTGTACTGAACTCACCCACTTTCTATCCGAGATTGGGTAAATTACCCCCACATCTAGGAGCTTCAATATCTTCTTTTTGACCACCTCCATCATAGGTGGGTTTAACCTGCATTGTGCCTCTCTGGTAGGTTTTGATCCCTCTTCTAGCAATATTCAGTGCATGCACATGGATGGACTAATTCCTTTAATATATACAATTGTCCAACCAATAGCTACTTGTGATCTTTAAGCACCCGAATGAGCTTCTTTTCTTATAAATTTAAGAGGTTCTTGGCAATGATCATAGGCAATGTGTCATTCTCACCCATGTAAACATACTTAAGATGCTCCGGAAGGGGTTTTAGTTCCAAGTTATGTGCCTGTATCACATAAGGTAAAAGTTTCTCATTAGATAAAGGTAATAAAAAGAACAAAACATCATACCTCATTGGTGGTAGGGCTCCAAAGAATGCCATAGCTTCCTCTACATCTTCAGTCACTTGTACATCCCATTTTGGCTTCTTGGGAGTTTCTATCTCCAAGTGCTCACTAATGGTGAACTCCAAATTGTCTTTGCCATTCAACTCAAATAATTATTGTGCTAAAGAATCAATAATGTCAACCACAAATACAAAATGTAAATCACTAGAATATCTCATGGCCTTATAGATATTGAAACGAATAACTTCCCCATCTAATTTCATAGTGAGAGCCCCATCATGAACATTTATCTTTGTCCACGCAGTTTTTAAGAATGGTCTTTCTAGCAGTATCGGTGTTGGGTTAGGAGATGTCTCATCCTCCATCTCTGGAACATAAAAATCTGCTGGAATGACTGATTCATTTACCTGCACCAAAATATCCTCTGCAACTCCTTTTGGATAAGTGCTAGAACGGTCAACAAGTTGTATAATTACACTAGTTTCCTCAAGTGGTCCAAGATTTAAAGAAGTATAAATAGAATAAGGTATCATATTAATTGATGCTCCTAAATCTAACATAGCTTTTTCAAACCTAGTATTGCTGATTGTGCAGGGAATGGTGAAAGTGCCTGGATCTTTGCACTTGGGTGGAAACTTCCTTTGTAGCACTGCTGAGACATTTTCCCCCACATTTATTTGCTCATTCTTTTTCAGCTTTTGCTTATTGGTGCACAAGTCTTTCAAGAACTTGGCATAACACGGCACCTGCTTTATTGAATCCAAAAGATGTATATTTACCTCCACCTTACAGAAGGTCTCCAGAATTTTCTTATCTTTCTCCTCCTTTTTAGACTTAGTAAACCTGCTAAGAAAAGGTGGAGGAGTAAAATAGGAAGAGTTAGGCATCTTTGCACTTACCTTGGGGGATGACGAATTATCAGTGGATGGTTCACCTTCATCTTCCTCTAGAATGACTTTCCTTTTTTGTTCTTCCTTTATGGATGTCGTGCTTGATAGTGCATGTGGTGAAGTTTCAAGCGACTTTTTACTTCTCAATGTAACTGCACTAGCATTCTCCCTTAGGTTAACCAGAATCTGAGATAGGAGTTTTCCTTATCCTTATGCTTCTAACTTACCCATTGTTGTAGCCAGTTGGCTCATTTGATTCTTCAAACTTTGGATACTTGCCTTGGTTGCCTGTTGAAATTGCATTGTATTGGTAGCAAGGGCTTTTACTATATCTTCCGAAGATGTACCTGAGTTTTATGGAGTGGGTTGAGGTTTAGCTTGGTATGGTTGTTGCATCCTTTATTGATTGAACCCCGGTGGCCAATTGAGAATGGTATTTGGAACATTTTATTGATTTCCCCCATAGCTAAAATAAGGATGATCCCTCTATCCGGCATTATAGGTGTTGGAGAAAGGGTCATATCTCTTCCTTTGTTGACCTGGAAATTTGCCCATGGTGTTAGCTTGCTCTGTGTTGTCTTCTTGCCAAGTTGGGAACATGTCAGTTGGATGCCCTATCATTGAACAAACTCTACATGGTTTAGCTTGTTGCATGTTCCCCACGGCCATTTGTTGCACAAGTGAAGTGAGGTGGGCAAGTTGTTGCTCAATTGTTGTTGTCCCTACCTCATTCACTTTCTTTGGTGGTGGTGGTGGTTCATGTCGGTTACTGAACTGTTGGGAGTTAGCTGCCATGTTTGCAATCAAATTCCATAGCGCTTCTGGTGTTTTATCCACTAAGGCTCCCCCACTAGCAGCATCAATCGTACTCCTCTCCATTGGCATTAATCCCCAATAGAAATATTTGATGAGGAGTTGTTCACTAATTTGGTGGTGAGGGCAGCTAGCACAGAGTTTCTTAAAATACTTCTAATATTCATAAATTGATTCTCCATTGTACTGCCGAATACCACATATTTTGTTCCTGATGTTGGCAGCCTTTGATGCAGGGAAATACTTCTCCAAAAATAGCCTCTTCGTATCATTCCATGTGGTTATAGTGCCGGAAGGTAAATAGTAGAGCCATTCCTTTGCTGAATTAGCCAAAGAGAATGGAAAGGCTCTCAACTTGACTTGCTCTTCAGAAATTCCGGTCGATTTCATGCTTGAACACACCACATGAAATTCCTTGAGATGCTTATTTGGGTTTTCTCTTGCAAAACCATGGAATTTTGGTAGAAGATGAATCATTCCCAATTTGAGTTCAAAAGCAACCTCCAGAGTAGGATACTCAATACATAATGGTTGTTGATCAATGTTCGGCGCCGCCAACTCCTTAAGTGTTCAGTTATTCAGTGCCATCTCCTCGTAATTAGAGTAGTCTGAATTAGCTGATGAGTCACTTAACAAACTAGATGGGAGGGCGATGTGGACTGCTCGATCAAATGTTTCTGAGATGGGTCCTTTTGATCTCAAGTTGTAGGGACTCTGATGCATTCAAATTTACCTAAAAAAGAAGAAGAAAAACAAACTAAGAAAACAAAAAAGAACAAACTAAAAAAATAAAAATTAACAAATAAGCAATTTAACGAATTAATTTAACAATCCTCGGCGACACGGCGCCAAAATCTGGCACGCTAAAAAACAGACGTGCAAATTAATTCTTTGCTCTAAAAATTATTGTATGAAATATAGTGGAAAACAAAGGTCATTTCCCACATAGGATTGTAAATTAATTCAATTAAACACTTAATTGTTAAAAGAAAAAATATAAATAATCAAACTAAATAATTTCTAAACTAAATTAAATTCAAAACAACCTAATAAACTAATTAGGGTTTTTTTTTTAAATGATTAACTAAAAATTACAAGTAATGAAAGACAACTAAAATATGATTCAAAATTGAATAAACTTTGTAATAATAATGAGAAAACTGGTCAAAGGATTCTCCACCACTAGACATGAATCAATATCAGATTTATCCCCAAATTCCTAATAAAATTACCAACAGTAGATAATAATAAGCTCTATTACCCCAATCTTTCCTTAGTTTGTTGTTAAGTAAAACAAGCTTTTTACTTAATATCTATCTATTAAATAACCTAGAATAAGCTCTCTAAATTTAATTTAATAAAAGCATTAGGTTAAGAAAGATAGGTTGGTCCAAGAAACAAACACATAAGGTTAGTTTATTTATCTTGAGTTATGTTCCATATAATAATCACACGAAAAAATCTCATCATCAGTGATTACTAATTATCTACCATTGATTAGAAATTCAAGACAATTACGAATCAAGATTCCTAACCTAGAAATAGATAATTGCCCTATTTTATTTGGTTGGCCGCCTTGAATAAAATAAAATAATAATCATAAACAATTCTTATGGAAGAACATAAACAATTTTATTAGAAATATGGATAATAATTTCTGAATATTCAATCACAAAATCATGTCTAGGGCTTTGAAATCACCTTTAACCAAAAATAAAATTAGCTAGATATAATTCTAAAATTAAAAATAAAATAACTATTCAAGGACATGAAAGATGGAAAGAATGAAGAATGAAAGCGAACAACAGTAAACTTGAAGAGTCTTCTATGCAGATGAATCTTCTTGATCACCAATAGTAGCTACGTTCTTCCCAATTTATTTTTTTTCTGTCTAGGAAAAATTTGTTTTAAGTATGTGCAAGAAACCTAGAAAGGTTTAAATCTTGCACATACTTCATAAAGCCTCTCTCTCTTTCTCACACATACTTCTACTACTAGGAAAACAGGGTTGTTTATCAAAATATGTGTGAGAAAGAGAGAAAGGCTTCAAAGTGTGACCAACTCACTTTCCTTAAGATTTAATTCACCCTTCAAAGTACAAGAGGTTACTGGCGAATATCCTCTAAGATACAATGAAGCTTTGATGTTATTCTTCACTTTGCACTTGTGAAGAATAACCCATAGCAGCTTCTAAGAGTTTATAGATGTATAACACTTAGTTTGGAAATTTGCAAGATTTATGGACATAAGTAAATCAGTATTTTGAAAAGGGAAGAAGAAGAAGAGAGAAAATCCAAAAAATCTAATTGTAATCTATGTTCTATTAATTATAACAATTAAACACACTTATATAGTGTTGAAATGAATGTGTCTTTCCATTAGAGATACATTGTTTCAGTTTAAAACTGAATTAAACTGAATACCAAGTGTTCCTTCATAAATGACACTTCTTTTCACTTTCAACTGTCATAAAACGTTCTGAAAATTTGAAATTTTCGAACATCCAGTCGACTAGACCATGTTTTCAGTCAACTTAAAAAGTTACAGAGTGTTCAAGGAATTTTTTTTCCTTCCATTCAGTTGACTGAATGCTTCATACGGTCGATTAAATGCTTTATACAGTCGACTGTATGAAGCTTACAATCAACTGTATCAACTCTCAAAATCCAAAATTCTTTTTTTCTTTTTCTTTCTCATTTCCTTTGATTTTCTAAAATATCTCAAACTTAAAAACCAAGTTTATTTTGAAAATCATCAACAATCCCCCACCATTTTCAAAATAATTTGACTCGATAAAACCTTGAAAAACTAATCTTTATCATCCATTGAAGTTCATGCATAAATGAAGATGTCTTTAGGACTTGAATCTTCACTTAGTGAAAACACATCAAAGTTAAAGAGAATATGTGGTAGTATAATACATTGAATCACAAATCTTATTTGTTTAACCGGACATGTCTCACACACAAGACTTCTCCTCTTAGAATTTGCCAGAATTATTGCCGACACTTTTGAAGGTCTTGTGTTATGTATCTTATACCATGAGTGCTCTAGAGTCAAGCCCTTGAACTCAACAGAAGCCGCCACACTTCACACTCATTAGGTAAGCTTATCAAGTATGTTCCGTAATTTAACATACCAAATAAAATCTTTTATAAGCTTATTAAGGACTCATAGTTCACCTACACTTTATCATTATGGTACCAAGCATCAGAACTCTTGGCATGAAAATATAAATCTAGATGCTTGCAATTACTACTAATGATGTATTTTGTCTCTATGAATGAGGTATATTATTTTTGGGATACATTTTTTTTTAGCAAAATAATATATTTAGTGGTAAAAAAAAAAAAAAAAACTTTAGTTCGATGGTAAAACCAATATTTTGATAATATTTTTTACCATTAAATATAGTGTTTTTAATGTTTTATCATTGAATGTGAGTTTTTTTTACCACAAAATATATTGTTTTACTGTGAAATCTATTGAAAAGGTCTGATGCCCTCTTTTGTAAGCGAGACACCTTAGAATATAGCTAATAAAGGTCTAGCTTTTGGTTATATTCTCGATATTTGCCAAAAAAAACACAATTTCATTTGGATTCATGAATTTCAAATACATATATTTGTAATTTGTCTTAGAATTGGTTTAAAAAGTAGGGACACTAAGAATTTTGCAATTTCAGTAATTCATTCAAATCTTAAAACTTGTGAATTTAAAACAGCATCTTTCTCTCATATTTCAACTTCATAAGCATTTAAGATTTAAAAGAATTTAAATGTTACTGCAAAAACTCTACTTTTTGAGTTTTTTTTTATAAATTAATCGTCAAATAAGATAGTAGTTACATACAAAACAAATTGCATACACTGGCTCTAAAACAATACCTAACTTTTGAGTTGCATTTTTCTTCTGAACAAAATAATATCATTAAAGAGATACAAGGCAAAAAATACAAAAAAGCCCCCCATAACCGAGGAACACAAATCAAACTACAAAAGCAACAGCAAACACCGGAGCCGCAACAGCAACAATGACAACTCAAAACCCAAAGTAACTGACAGAGCAAATATAACACGCACAACAGCTAAACCTCCAACATAAATAAGAGTAGGAACCAACAAACAATGAAAAAGAAACTCCACACAAAACCTGCTTCTCATAGACTGTAATCAAATTTGGCACTCATTTTTTAAATACAAATACATACATGTCAAATTTATAAATCCAAATGCAACAAAAGAAACAAATTTTTTTTGCAGGCTTTCCATACTTTTTCTCACACAAAACAATAAGCACGTGCCTGCTAATATAACAATTTAACAAATTCAATACATTGTAACAAATCATAAACGACACTCTAATTTTGGAACATAAACAAACAGTTAAAGCATAAAAATAAAAAAAAATAAAAAAATTGGATCATTTTTACACTTTGATTCACGTGTAAAGCTCATTAATCTTTCATTCGAATTGAAAATAAGTGTTAAAAGTGTAAAAGAATTTTGGGTAAATACCAATTTTAGTCCCTAAGGTTTGGACTCAATAACAATTGGGTTGCTAATGTTTAAATTTAGACAATCAGATCTTTAACATGTCAAATGGAAAATAATTGAATCCCTCAACCATAACACCATGAAAAAATTAGAGAGAATCGTGTCACGTCTCAGTAACAAACCAAAATACCAAATTTGCCAAAAATTAGCTTCCTACTTTTATTCTATTGCAATTGATGTTCGTGGTTGTTGAGGTGGGTTAGATAGACAAACAAAAATCACATATCAAAGACTAAATTCACATCTAAAATAAAAAGTATTAAATTGATTAAAAAAAAGAGTCAAAATCACAAAGCTTCTTGCAAGAATTTGGGATAATGGTGACGTGATAACCCATGGAATATGCAGCTTATAATCCGAGCTTGGGGTCGATCCAGGCGGCGTTGGTGGATTACATGGCGAACGGTGGAGATGGTGGTGGCGACTATGAGATGATCGTGGGTGCAGTGTTTGTGGAGAAAGAGGAAGCTGTTGTGAGGCATGATAGTGATTTACCAAATCTTTCAATATCCAGTACCTATGTGAGCCAAGTCATATATTGTACAAACTCAAAATCGTAGGCTAAAATTAACAACAAGAAGTAAATAAATGAGCCAAAAATGAGTATAATTCATTTTTTTGGAAGAAAAAAGATTTATGCTGCTCATAGTCTTCTTTGAAGAAACAGGAACAACCCTATCAGTTCAAGCATTTAATCAACTTCATCTTCTCCTCTACAACACTTCTAAAATTAACACCATATTCCAAAAAATCACCGCATAGTTCCTCCAACAACACAATTTATATAAAAAAAATTTAAAAATACAATACCCACCTGTAAATTCACCTCCACCATCACCTAACCATCATCAGTGCACCACACAGATCTTTCATCATAGCCAAAAGAAAAACTTAGGAGTGAGGGAAAAAGTAGGGTGATAAGAGAGAGACGATTGCAGTTGTAACTAGTATTTTCAGAGGCGAAGGCATTTTGCCTTGAGGCGTTAGGACGTAAGCCCCGAGGCATTGGGGCGTAAGTCTTTTGAATACGTTGGGGTGTTTCAAAATTTTAATAAAGTAATATTAATTAAAATAATAAAAATAATTTAAATTTAAATTAACTAATTTTTATCAAAGTTTAATACTTTTACTAACTCTCCATAGCATGATAATTATAATTTTATAAATATTAATATATAAATTATATGGAGTATAACTTATATTTTTATATTGTTGTAACTTGTGAGTGATTAATTAAATAGTTTTTAATTATTACTAAACTAAATAATATGTAATATATATTTATGAAGTGTAACGATATCACAATAAGAACACTAGCTTAGTGATTAAGACCTATAAAACTCATTAGGTCATGGATTTGAGGCTTTAACTTGTATTTCTTTCTAAATTTTAATTTATTTTAAAAAAATTCGCAGGTTCCCAGGCACCCGGGCATATGCCCTAAGCAAAAAAATGCAAGCCCGAGAAAAAAAAGCCTAACTTCAGGCGCTGTAGTATCCGGGCACCCTGTTGACCGCCGTTTGCAGCATGGATGAGCACAATTCATCCACAGAAAAGAAAAGCCTCATTTTTGTTTTCACTTAGTTTTTGTTGATGATTTTCAAAATAAACTTGATTTTTAAGTTTGTGATATTTTAGAAAATCAAAGGAAATGAGAAAAGAAAAAGAAAAACCAAAATTTGAATTTTAAGAGTTGATACAGTCGATTGTAAGCTTCATACAGTCGACTGAATGGTGTATACAACCGATTGTATGAAGCATTCAGTCAACTGAAAGGAAGGAAAAAAATTCCTTGAACTCTATATAAATTTTTAAGTCGACTGAAAGCATGGTCCAGTTGACTGAATGTTCGAAAAATTTAAATTTTCATAATGTTTTATGACAGTTGAATGTGAAAAGAAGTGTCATTTATGAATGAACACTTGGTATTCAGTTTTAAATTAAAACAAGGTGTCTCTAATGGAAAGAAACACTTATTTCAACACTACATAAGTGTGTTTAACTGTCATAATTAATAGAACACATATTACAATCAGATTTTTTGGATTTTCTCTATTATTCTTCTTCTCCTTTCAAAATACTGATTTACTTATGTCCAGAAATATTACAAATCTCCAGACATAAGTGTTATACATCCATAAACTCTTAGAAGCTGTTGTGGGTTATTCTTCACAAGTGCAAAGTGAAGAATAACATTAGAGCTTCATTTTTTCTTAGAATAAATTCACTAATAACCTCTTTCACTGTGAGGGGCGAATTAAACCTTAATGAAAGTGACTTGATCGCACCTTGAAGCTTTTCTCTCTCACTTATTTTGATAAACAACCCTTATTTTCAGTAGTCTTTTCCCTATCTGAATTAAACAATCTTAACGTTTAAATCGTGGTTTATCAAAATGACATCCTTGAGTTCGTTGAGAGATATGGCGTTAGACTTCAACAAGTTGAAGCGATTAGATAGAGGCAATTTTTATCACTGGCAGAAGAAGATGTTCTTCCTCCTGACATTGCTTCAGGTATATTATGTCATCTATTCTCCAAAGACCGAACCTACAGAAGATGAACCAATTTCTTAGACAAGAGATAAACATAAATGGGATTAGGATGATGACATTTACAAAGGTCATATCACGAATGTCATGTCCAACTATCTTTCTGATGCCTACCACAATGTTAAGATAACAAAGGAGTTGTGGGACACACTACCGGCAAGGTATATAAAGGAGGACACAACAAGTAAGTGTTATATTATTACAAAGTTTAATAATTTTAAAATGCTTGATACTCATAGTATTTTGGATCAATATAGTGAGATTAAAACTATATTAGATCAATTTACTCAACATAATATGAAAATTGATGAGACTATAACGATCACAACCATTATAGATAAATTGCCTTATTTGTGAAAGAATTTCAACAATCATCTGAAGCACCAAAAGGAAGACCTGACTCATGAGGAGTTAGGCAACCATCTTTGTATTTGGGAGGACTTACGAAAAGATAATGCAAGGAAGAAGCCCTCTCCAAGATCAATATGGTAGGGGAAGGAAAGACATCGAAGAAGCACTCTTAAGAATCTCACAAAACAAAAAACCAACTAGCAAAATTTTCTAAGAATAAGAAAACTAAGGTTTCATGCTTCAATTGTGGGAAACCTGGGCATTTCAAGAGAGATTATCATTGCTAAAGAAAAAGGGAAAAGCACCACAAGAATTCGTGACTGCGATTTCTGAAGAAAATGTCCTTGAGGACAATGAAGCTTGGTGTATTGATTCTAGTGCAACGAGACATGTGTTCCAGGAATAGAAGTTATTTAAGAACTATGAAGCAATGGCTGATTGTACTTTCCTATACATGGAAAATTCAGCCACTGTACCAATGATAGGAAAGGAAAAAGTGCAACTAGAGTTCACTTCTAGAAAGACCCTCACCCTCACTGATGTGTACCATGTACCTGAAATGAGGAAGAATTTAGTTTTTGGTAGCCTCTTAAACAAAAATAGGTTCAAGCTTGTATTCAAGGCTGATAAGTTTGTACTCTCTAAGGGAGGTATTTTTTTTTTGGGAAGTGATTTATGTATGAGGGGATGTTCAAACTCAATATTAAAAATACGAGTATGATTTCTACTTATATTATTGATTGTTCTGCTTTACTTTGGCATAATCGTTTAGGAAATGTAAATGCTAGAGGATTAAATGATATGATAAAATTAGATTTACTTCCAAAATTTGATATAACCATGGAAAATTAAAAAACATGTATGCTTACTAATATCACTAGAAAACCATTTTCAAGTGTTCAAAGAAATTTAAAAATTATTGATTTAATTCATAGTGATTTATGTGATATGCATGCTACACCTTCTTTAGGAGGAAAGGAATATTTTTTTAACTTTTATAGATGATTGTACAAGATATTGTTATGTTTATTTGTTACATTTTAAAGATGAAGCTATGCATAGTTTTTCTGTTTTTAAGAATGAAGTAGAACTTCAGTGTGACAATAAGATTAAATGTCTTTGAACTGATAGGGGAGGTGAGTATTATAATTTACTTATTTTGAGACTCGTGGAATAATTCATGAGATCAATGCCCCTTATACACCACAGCAAAATGGTGTAGTAGAGAGGAAAAATAGAACTATAAAAGAGATGATTAATGCCATGCTTTCCAACTCTAGTCTAGGACATGGGTTTTGGGGAGAAGCATTTGTAACGACTTATCACATTTTAAATAGAGTTCCTACAAAAAGAAACAAAGTAACACCTTTTGAGTTATGGAAGAATAGGAAGCCTAATCTAGACTACCTTAAGGTGTGAGATTGTAAAGCTATATTTAGAGTTCCTGAACCAAAAAGGAAGAACTTGGGTGAAAGAGGAATAGAATGTACTTTCCTCGGATACACATTTCATAGTACAACTTATAGATTCATGGTGGTGGAGCCAAATAATTATTATTCAATAAATTCCATCATTGAATCTAGGGATGCTATTTTCAATGAAAATAGGTTCAAGACACTTCCGAAGACTATTTCGGATAGTAATGAACAAGAACAAAGTTTAAGGAAGGAAGTTGATGAAAATAGGTTCAAGACACTTCCTAAGACGTATGTACCTATTTTTTACATGTTTTGGTAGAAGGAACTAGGAACTTAATAAGCAATTCTATTCCAATTTTCTTGAATATTGACTCTGATCCAAAAACTTATGAAGAGGCTATAAAGTCTCAAGATTTTGCATTTTGGAAGGATGCCATAAATGATGAAATGGACTCCATAATGGGGAACAAACCCTGGAAATTGGTGGACATTCCACCGGGTTCCAAACCCATTGGATGTAACTGGATTTTCAAAAGAAAATTAAGGGTGGATGGTATAGTTAATAAATTCAAGGCAAGGTTTGTGACTAATGGATTTATACAAAAAGAAAGTTTTGATTATTTTGACACCTATGCACCAGTTGCAAGGATAGCCACAATTAGAATGCTTATTGCATTAGCTTCCATGTACAAGCTTGAAATTCATCAAATGGATGTTAAAATAGCATTCTTAAATGGTGAATTAGAGGAAGAAGTGTATATGAGTCAACCTGAAGGTTTTGTAGTTAAGAGACAAGAGCATAAAGTATGCAAGTAGTTAAGTCTTTATATGGACTTAAACAAGTCTCAAAACAATGGCATAAGAAATTTGATCAAGTAATACTATCAAATGGTTTCAGAATTAATGAATCTGATAAATGTGTATATAGTAGGTTCATTAATGGTAAAATGTGTTATTATATGTCTGTACGTAGATGACATGTTGATATTTTGTACTGACTTAGAACAAGTTCAAAGTACCAAGACATTTCTGTTAGATAATTTTCGCATAAAAGATATAGGTAGCTGATGTTATTTTAGGTATCAAAATCATAAGATATAATGATAGCCTAACTTTAACACAATCTCATTACATTGAGAAAATTATAAAGAAATTTGGTCACTTAGAAAGCACACCTGTAAGTACACCATTTGATAAAAGTATCAAATTATCTAAGAATAATGGTAGAGCAATTGTACAACTATAATATGCTAGAGAAATTAGTTGTTTAAATGTATGCCATGACTTGTACAAGACCTGATATTTGTTTTGCTGTAGGGAAGCTAAGTAGATTTACTAGTTGCCCTAGCAATGATCATTGGGAGGTTGTACATAGGGTCTTTAGATATTTGAAAAAGACTATGAATTTTGGAATAAGTTATAAAGGGTATCCAATAGTTTTATAATGATACACTGATGCTAGTTGGGTAACAAACTAAAAGGAATATCACTCGTCCACAAGTGGTTGGATATTCACTCTTAGTGAGGGTGCCGTATCTTGGGCTTCCAAGAAACAAACCTGCATTACTGATTATACCATGGCATCTGAATTTGTGGTACTGACAACAGGGGGTAAAGAGGCTGAGTGGTTAAGGAATTTATTATTAGAAATTCCTGTGTGACCTAAACCCATGGCTCCAATTTCAATTTGATGTGACAGTGAGACAACACTAGTAAGAGTCTATAGCAATTTATACAATGGAAAGTTTAGACATATCGTATTGAGACATAGCTATATAAGGCAACTAATTACTGATGGAGTAATTATTGATTGAATTCGTAAGGTCCATAAGAAACTTGGCGGATCCTTTAACCAAGGGACTTACAAGAGAGTAGGTGGTTAAAATATCACAAAAGATTAGTCTCAAGCCCATACGATAAGATCACCAATTATGGAACCTCGACTCAATTCTTACTAAATGTAAGTCTTGAGTTCAATAAGACTTACATTGTTGCCTATGGAGCTTGTGAATTGTGATGTTTTTACTTTTTCTTATGTTAGGTCACATCACAACGGGCACATGGTGAATATTAATAAAAGTAGATTTAACTTTTGGTATTTTTTAAGCAAGATTTATCTCATTATCGTGTTTTGATATTAGTGTGATGGATTACTATCGGAATTAAATCATAATGATGTATTTGCAATTTATTCTATAATCTAATTGGAATCATTTATGATGCTTTCTTTGATAAAAAAAAATAGTATTATTTCTCTAAAAAAATATTAAATCATATCTTTATGAGTTTTGAGAGGTAGGGAAAAAATTGTCAAGATTGATAAAAAATTGACGAGAAACTGATGAACTATAGAAAAGGCTTTATGGTTATTTTTCAGAAACAAAGGTTTATCTGTGCCGAACAATGTCTTCTCATAGAATCAACATTTGTCTCTACTTTTGGCTCTTATAATTTCGTTTTGGAAAGTGAGTGTGTTCTAAAAGCTCGAGCTCACAGTAATATTTTTTTAGATGTAACAGTTGTGAACTCAAGCTCACCTAATTGATTTCTTTTCTTTTTCCTTCCAGTTTTCAGTTTTCACTTCATTTCTCTTTTATTCTTAAGTCTTGTTAAAGTTCTTTCTTTTATACTAAGAGTCATTCAAGATCTTGTTAAAGTTCAGTTTCGAAGCAAGTGATTGATTTTTGAACAGAGGCATTTATACTAAAGCAGAATTTCTTCTCTCTATTTTTTGCCCTTTTTTTGGATTCAAAATTATACCCCCACCCATCCTAGAAATTAACCTTAATATTTTTAAGAAATATAGAAGTGCTTGTACATTAGAAATAGAAAAGTAGAAAACTGGTAATGAAAAGTCATTCAAATATTTGGGGTTGGGCAAGATAAAATAACTACTCTTAGTTAAGAAAATGTCACAGTTATTGATTCTCTTAACCCAAAAAAATGAGATTTTTGAGGCAAAATTTGTCTAAGTTTCAGAAAATTTCTCATTATCCTTTTTTTAAAAAATATAGATGTTTTAGAACTTGATAGTGTCTATGCAACACCAAGGTTGCATAAAGAAAATCTTGTGGCGTTAATATGATATATTTATTTGGGTGACGAAGTTCGTTAGTTCCTTATAATACGAAGTTCAAAAAGTTCTATTTAAAAGATAATACTTTTAAACGTAAAATTTAAAATCAGATATTAATATTTAATAAAACTCATGTAATAGATCAAATATGTAAAATTTTAATTAAAATTTATTACTTTAGTGTATGATTTAACACATTTCATAAACGGTTTTAAACTATCAAATTTTGTAAGAAAAAACTAAAGTTCATATTGTTGGTTAAAATTTATCAGAACATGTTATTTTTCGTAACTCTAAAATTCTCATAAATGTATGTTAAATGATAAGTCACAATAAACAATTATATTGTTGTAAAAGTGAAAATTATAAATAAAATTTCATTCTTTTATTGAAACGATGTTATATACAAATGCAATGATTAATTTGATCAATATATAAGTCAACACTACTATCACAACTCATACAAAAAGCTCACAATATTTATTTAAAGTGGGAAAAATAAAAAAATTTATAAATTGAACAAATAGCACATACATAAGTGAGAGTCAAACCTAAGTCTTTCGTATAAAAAATCTCATATAAGTTTTACCTATTTATCATTGTTAATGATAATGTAAATAAAGATGGTGTAAATTCCTTAATTTGGCTTCGCTAGCTTTTGGCTTTTCAGGATAATGTAAATAAAGATGGTGTAAATTCTTTAATTTGGCTTCGCTAGCTTTTGGCTTTTCAGGATAAATTCTTTTCTCAATGCGATACCCATTAAAAATATGTTTTATTTTTTGCCAAGTGCTGCAAAAAGCAAAATAAACAGAAGTACCAATGGCATATACCAAATCAATTGTTTTTGATATTTGGCTTTTCAGCTCTTCTATAAAAATCATATGTGATTATTATTATATTCTTAGATACCAAAATTATTATTATTAACTTTTTTTATTGAGCGATTCTATATGCAATTACAATGATTAATTTGATATCTTATTTATTTAAAGTAAGAGAAATAATCAATATGTAATTTAGATAACCAATCCACATATTGGTGGGAGTCGAAACTAGAACATTATGGTTTTAGAGTCGGAATTATCACCAAAAAGGTTTATTGGACATATGCCTAAAATGTTGGAGGTAAATTGATAGTTTTTAAAATGTAAGGAAGCCATTAACAAAAAAATAATAATAATAAGATGCTTAGTGATAATAACCCAAAATATTATTATTGTTATTATTATTATCATTATCATTATTATTTACTATATATAGCTTATTAACTGAACACATCAACTTTTACATCTTTAGTTTGATAACATTTTTAACACAAATCTTATTAAATGCCAAACAATTTTTAGCTCTATAGTAATTATGCCCACAATTGTTTTAAATCGCTTTTAAATCCTTACATCAAAAATAAAACTTAGGCCAAACAAGTCCTTACCGGTTGAGGTTAATTCAAATTTAGAGGATGTGAATTCGAGTCTTTGGTTGAAAATTTCTTGAAATTGATTTTTAGCCCATTTAATGGAAATGTTCTTCACTAGTCGAATCGAAGTGTTCGAGCTTAAGTCGGATTGTAACTCAATCCGTATATACTTATCTTTTTTGTACTATTTAAAATTTTTCCTATAATCATAAGAAGTGCATATATGCAAAATCATTTAATTTAAGAATTGGTATATTAGAATCTGCATTTTAGCTAGTGACTGAAAACTTAGCTCAGTAATTATGTACTTCTCTTTTTGTGGAGACAATATCCCAAATTTGATTTCAATGGCTGCATTCTTTTCATTTGGTTGTTAATGAAAAGATAGCAAAACTTGACTCAACCGAAAAATTTGACCTGATCCATCCGAACCCCAAAAATATAATAAAATATTATGATCCGAGACCCAAACAACCTAAAACCAAAACGACCCGTAACCCGATTTGCTCGAGACCCAACAAAATCGATATCTAACTGACACGAGACACGAACGACCCGTGACCCGAAACCCGAACGACCCGTTATCTGAGCAATCGGTAACCCGAATGATCCGTGACCCAAACAATCTGTGACCCGAGACCTAAACTGACTTGACGTTTCTAAAAGAAAAAAACTAAGTGTTTGTCATTTGTATAAAGTAATGGTATTAAGTATAAAAATATAGGCAGCCAAAAACTAAAGTCTACTTAAATCAAAGTTGAAATAGTAATCTAGATTTTAGCATGATTCTTCTTTTTGAAAAGAAAAAAAAATATCGTATTGACATGAACAATTTAAAATGATGGATCAACTCAAATCTACCCGAAACCCGAGTTGACCCGATCTGAACTGACTTGAGACCCGATCTGAACTGACCTGAGACCCGATCTAAATTGACCTGAGACTTGATTGACCTAAAACCTGAGCAACCCGTGACCCTATTGACCCGAGACTCACATGACCTGAAACCCGAACGACCCGTGACCCAAACAACCCGTGATCTGAATGACCTATGACTCGAATATCCTGTGATCCAAATAACTCGAAACCCGAAATGACTCAATCCGAATCCGACCCAACCCACCCATCCTCTAATTTTAATTCTAGTTTCGATGTAAACGATAAACAACTGATAGTATTTTTTTTTTCTTTAACAGAATCAGAATGCCCCCAACACCCACATTGCTTAGATACTAAAACTCCTTTTCCCCCTACAAACAAATTGTGTCCACATACACTAACTCTGTTCTGTATTTCATAGTTGTTGCACTCTTTTTATTGGAGGTTCTCTCTTTTCTCCAGTATAAAAACCCCTCTTGGCCCTTGTCATGTTGCATTAGAACTCAGTTTCTCTCTCTCTTCTTTTACTTGTTTTCTCCAACATTCTTTTTTTCAAATGGAGAAAAAGCAGATGCATAGGCAGGTTTCCCTCATGAGGCAGTCCCTTTTTAATCAGGTTTCTATTCAACATTTTTTGGTTCTTAGTGTGGTTTGAGCTATGTATCTTCCATTTATAAGCACAATAATAAGGCATATATCATCTTCAGTTTCTTTCTTTGTTATTCAGGCTCGGGTATATGTGTCAAATATGAACACATATTTGACTATCGGATTAATTTTTTTTTTGTTGTAAATTTTCATAAATATTCCAAAGATTTGAAGTATTCAAGTATCATACCCGTATTTGAAGTGTCGTCTATACAAAAAAATAAAATGAAGTGTTCGTGTAACATAAGTTTCTTCATTTTTTAGGGTTACACAAAATATATATATATATATATATATATAAAGATTGTGTGACACTCCAGTAAACACTCTGAAACACACCTTGAAAACTTGAACGGTGATTGTTGGAAAACTTGAGTGATAATTACTACTCAAATTTTTAGAGTACATAAAATGAGTGTTTTAGTGGGGTGTCCCAATAACATGGCTCTACAAAAAATGCACATGCATGATATTCATCTTCACACATGCACCCAAAAAGCCCTTAAATTTTCTCAAACAATTAGTTTGCATTCTTTATTTTATTAGTGAGATTATCACTACGGAAGCATTGCATTCATGGAGATTGAAGATTCCTTAGAAAAACAATGGATTTTGTTTATGCACACACGTGTTTCCAATTCAGCTAGTACTATTTAGTTAAGATGATTAATTAAGATTCACCTTTTCTATTTTGCTAATGGGTTTATCTCCTATTCATATTTATTTATGTGTTGTGACATTGCAGGGATATCTTGATGAACAATTTATCCAGTTGGAGGAACTCCAAGATGATGCCAACCCTAATTTTGTGGAAGAAGTTGTCACATTATACTACCGTGATTCGACCCGGCTAATCAATAATATAGAGCAGGCACTGTGAGTCCCATATTTTTCTTACAATTTTTCCCTTTTTTTCTAGTTCTAATGAATAATCATCATGACTATAGTGTATATTGATGGATGCAAGAAACATCCTTAATTATTATGTGTATATATGCAGGGTGAAGAGTCCTCTTGATTTTAATGAGTTGGATGGTTACATGCATCAGTTCAAGGGAAGTAGCACGAGGTAAAAAAATGAAATACTACTATTTAAGAAATTTAAATGATTTCATTAAATTAAAATTCCAAAATAAGAGTTAATTATATTTACTCAAAGTATAATTCAAGTATATTCTGTGTTGGCCTTTAACATAACAGCTTGTTGTATTGTATCTCATTCTTTGTTATTGGGTGCAGCATTGGAGCCAAAAAGGTAAAAGCTGCTCAGTGCACACAGTTTAGGGAATATTGCAAGGCAGGAAATGGAGAAGGGTACTTTAATTATCCGCCACCTATAATCACACCCATGGATGGCCCAGATCCATTTAATTTGGGCCCTGTGTTCATATGGCTTTGATTTTCTTTCTCTTTCCTTTTATTTTTTTTCTTTTAATAACTTTTCTCTTATTCTTAATTTGTTTTTTTGTTAGTTCATTTATATTTGTTGGTGTTTTTTAGAATTAATTTAAAAAATTAACATACAAGAAGATAAAAGAAAAAGAGATGGTTACGTATAAATCTTATAATACAGGACAACCCAAAAAAATACTTATTGAACTGTGGAATAATACCATATGTAACTCTCTCTATGGACATGTGTTTGTTAATCCTACTATAGCTTTTTAATATATATATATGTCACTCTTGAATGATTCTTGATATAAGAGGTTTAGGTTTGACCTCTTTATGGCTATGTATAAAAATATTTAGGGTAAATTGTTAGCCTATTTGATATTAGTTCATGGTTACACTTGTCTCATTTAGTTTTTAGAATATATATTTACCTATCTGTCGTTAGTTCTTCGTTAGCTTTTCGTTAGTCAATTGCTCAAAAATCCAATCAAATCTTATGTCAACTTATCAAAAATTATTGTAAACCTAATTTTACTCTTAATGATTTTAAAATTTAGTCAAAATTTGAATGCTACGTAGATAAATGATTTGATTGAATTTTGAAATTATTAAAGGTAAAGTCGGGTTTTCAATAAGTTTTAATGAATTGGTATAAGATTTGATTAGATTTTGAATAATTAACTAACGAAAAACTAACGACAAATAGATAAATGTATATCATAAAAATTAAGTAAAATAATAGTAACAATAAACTAACTTTAAGTAGGTTAATGTAATTTACTAAAATATTTATATGTGTCTGTGAAGGTCTTAAAATCTTAGTAATAATGGTTTTTGAATGAACACAAGCAGATGCACGAGGACTTTCCAGCAACTGAAGAAAGAACATGCCACACTGAAAAAGAAGCTTGAAGCTTACTTTCAGGTGCCTCTCAATTTTTTTTCTTTTACTGAAAAAAAAAAAAGAAATTTAATTATTAGCTAGCATTATAATTATATATATTACCATCAATCAATGGTGTGCAAATAATTTAATTTTATTATAATTTTGGCCTAATTATTCAGCTGGCAAGGCAAGCTGGGCCCAAGGAGACTGCGTGTCGACCCAAGTAGGAAGTCAATGGCAGATGGCAGAATAATGTGCAACGTGGCAAAATGTGATTGGTGAATTTGGTCACAAAATCCACGAAGAAATTCAAGGGTGTAATTAGCCTTAGTAGGGCTTTTTGGTTCAGTTGTTAGCTATGTACTACATTATAAAGTCCATTAATGAAAACGCCTTGAGAGACATGGGCCTCTTGGCCTAATGGTTCATAGAGAAGACTGGGTTCAATTCCATTTTCAGCCCAAAAAACTCACTCTTTTTTCTTCTTCTTTATTTTGGGAGAAGGAGATGTTTTCACTTTTCATTGTGTTTTTGGTTCAATTGAAGTACCACTTGATAGTAATTTAATATAAAATTAGCATATCAACACTTGTTATACGCGTGTTGATCTGTTTTTTTATGTGATAAAACAATATACTAACAATTATCTTTTTATCTATAAGCATGATAAGTATAATGGTCACATATTCTTCATTAAAAAACTAAACCTGCAAATAAACCTCAAGAGAAGAGTAATCAGGTTAGAATCATAAAAAATAAATAAGAACAATTGAAAATAAAGAGAAGATAAAGAGCAATGGAAAAAATCAACATGAGATAATGAGAGAAAAAAACAAGAGAGAAAGATGTGAGGAGTTAAAGTTAATTGAGTTACATATAGAACTTTATTTAAATATTTGATTTATATATTTAAGTAGAAGTTTATGGGTATTTTATAAGGTGAACAAAAAAAAGGTTAATAGTAAATATAGTATAGATGTATCATTTGACAATAATAAAGTATCATTTGACAATAAATTACCGTCAAATGATACCTCAATTACTGTCAAATAATACATTTTATCAAAATGGTATTTTTACTAATTATTGTTAAATGATATCAATTACTGTTAAATAGTACTCAAATTACTATCAAAGGGTACCAAAAAGTTACATATTGTTAACAACACTATAAATTTACCTGTTAAACTAAAATATTATTATTAAAAATATGAACATCAATATTTGTAATTATAATTATCATTATATAAAATATTTTCAAATCTTAAATGTTAAGTTCCATAATAGGTTTATTGGGCCTCATGTTGTCTGTTCACATCATACCAAATTGGATGGTTAAGGTTTCTCACAATTCTGCACTGGTCCACCTCTTGGTTACCGGGTGGTGGAGCTTGAGCTAAGAGCCAAAACATCATTTATCAAAATTCTATGGAATGACTGCCCATTGATAACATCTATATTATATTATTTGACGTAAAACATTTGATTGTTTTTTTAAAAAAAAATTCTAAAAATTATTTTGTTTAAAAAACTATATATATAATGAATTTACACATGAAAATTATTTAATTTAATTTTGAAGTAAATATTTACTTGACATCTTTTCTTTGGGATTAATAAAACATTTTCAGAGTGGGATCTCAATGAAAGGATTACTTTGATGGTCTCTTTTCTATGTCCAAACCCTTTGTTTTTATATTAAATTTGATCAAGAGAACAATCTATAAATAATAGCAAGATTGGACCATAGTGACATGAGACCTCAAAATAAAAAAAAAATGAAAGTAAAAAATGTTGGACTGAGATTTAATTTGGGACCTTCCCAAAGAATAAAAACCATGAAACCTTATAGAGAAAAAAAATTCTTCAAACTAAAAATATTTTCAACAAAGATTTTATTCAGAGGCTACCCTCAAAATATAAGACTTTGAAACCTAAAAAGAATTTTTTTTGGACTAAGATTTAATGGGGGCATCCTTCGAGATAAGAATAATATTAGTATAGAGGAGAGTGCCCAAATTATTTTACCAAAAATTAAAACTTTAGGGTAAATACCTACTTATCTCGCAATTATAATTGCGAAAGATGTAATTGTTTATCATATCCAAATATGAAGGACAATAGTTTTATTGACTTTTACTTTTTTACTTTATTGTGATGTCTTTAACCTCATATTTTTTTAGCTGATGTGAGATTATGTATTAACAAACTTTAATATATATATAATTTTAAAAAAAGACATTTTAAATCTAATAGATTTATTAAAAAATATATATATATATATATATATATATATATATATATATATATATATATTAAGAAAGAATCAATTACTCTCCCAAAATTTGTAATAGTCATTAAGGCAATAGAAACACTATAAAAAATATGTACCTAATGGACTAATTTATATTTTTGTTATAATACTTATTTTGATGGTTATATGTGGTTTTATTACATAGTAATATGGTATAATATATTAGTAAGTTATCCATGGTTTCACTTTACACGTAAAGAAGCAACTTGCAATCTATGTGTAGGTCGGGTCTTTTCCTATCTCCCAACCTTTGCCTTCTTTATTAGATTTGATTATGAGAAAATTCCATAAATATTTAGAAAGATTGGACCATAGAGGTATGAAATCTCAAAAGAAAAAAATATGAAACTAAAAGGTTAGGACTCACGTGATTTAATATGCGACCTACCCTCAAAGGATAAGGACTTGAAACCGTAAAAGACATGAAAAATTCTTGACCTAAAAAGTTATGGACAAGGATTTTAGGAAGGGTTAATCCTTAAAAAAACACCTTAAAACCTCGAGAGAAAATTCTTAAACTAAGATTTAAAATATGATTCTTTCAAAAGAACGATGAGATTAAGGTACTTGTGAATGTGCAGATTAGCTTAACAAAAAAAAAAAAATACTTTAGGATATACATCCATCTTGTAGTTATTATTGCAAAATATGATCCCTCAACGGTCATGCTTTCATCTACCTTACTTTCTCTTTTTATAGTGAATACCTCAACCCCATAGTTCATTCCTAACCGGAGTAAATCAAGGGGACATAGGCTATTACTAAACCTCGATAACAAATTGCTTGTGTTCTTTATTTGATTGTTTGATTTCTGTTTCTGCTCTGATCATTACAAGTCATTCTAGACTTGAGTGTTTGGAAGATCACCACCTGGGCATCTTGAGGTGGTTTCTCAACACCCCTCATGGGTCAATATAATCATAACATCCACTATCAATGATATGCAATGCAAATTAAAATGTAATGAGATGTATAATCATGCATAAATTCATACCATCATAATCCCCTCATTGGGCTAAGCATATAACAACGGGGACGTCTCCCCACGTGCTGGTAAGTAAAATCATCATAATCATTTCTCAATGAACCATCTTTGGATCCTCTACATCCTTTTCCAGACGGGGTCTTACACATACAAAGTTTATTCAGTACCCTTACACCCCTTATGGGAAGGGACCTACCGCAATCTCACCACTCCCCCCTCTTATAATATGCTAACCATATATATAGCATGAAAATGCATTCACCAAGCAATGAATATACAAACAAGCATTTATCAATCAACCACATCACATTTTTATACCAATCCAACCAATCACATTCATTACAATCATACACATCACAATTCCAAAACACAACTAAATCGAATCATTTCTCAATTCATATCTTAACATATATAAAATTCTCATGACATTATCTTTATTATTCCCATACCAAAATATTATATACTCACATTTCTTATAATTTTATTATTTATGATTTCCACAATCAACATGTTTTTAAAAACTTTTATTGTTATCATACGATTGATACGTTTACTAAAAGTAAGATGTAACTCACCTCTTGAATCAACTCCTAATCCCAAGATATCTCCTTGTCTCTAAAACGATCCTCCACTACACCTAACGGATATAACAATTAACAAATCATCCAAGAAGTACACACACACACACACAAATATATATAAAAAAATCATCCAAGCTATATTTACATTGAGAGAAAGAAACTAGACTTTTAAATCCAAGCCATATTTACATAGAGGGAAAAAACTAGACTTTTAAATTACAACAAAACTTTCTTTTTATCTAAATACTTTCATAAACCTTGCCCTTAGGGACTTAAATGAAAAGAAATGGTCTTCTTAAAACCCTAAAGATCATAATTTTATCTAAATATCTCATTAAGTTGTTCTAAAACGCTTTTGGGTTAAAAAAAGTACGAATTTTTTTTGTTTATGTACAAAAACAGGGTTCCCTAGTCGCCAATCTAATTGCATTGTCGATCGTCCGAGCTCCAGAAAGTTTAGATAGTTCATTGTGTACTTTAAATAGTCGCTTGTCCTAGCATTCTAGGTTTTCTGCCCAGATTGCAGTCGACTATGGGATCGTCACAATCAACTATCAACTGGTTCAATACCCAAAAACCCCTGAAAATCCTTCCTTTTTCTTTGTAAAACTTTGTAAATCCTTTAAGAAACTTTTAGATATTTTAAAACAAATGGCTTCTAAGGTTTTAGATCAAACTTTTACACTACCCAAGAAAAGATTTAAACTCAAAACTCTCAAATCCTCAAATTTATTACATTAAACTCTTTTTTCTCAAACTTTATCAAAAATACTTGGATTTCAAGACCCTAACTCAAAATCTCAACTTAATAAACATATATGAACAATTACAAAGAAGTAAAAAAAAAAACCTTTTATTTTAAGCTTTGCAAGAAATTTCCCTTTTTTTTTTCCTTTTCTTCTTCTTTTATTTCCCTTCCTTTCTTTTTTTCTTCTTTTTTTTTTCTCTTCTCTTTCTCGACTTCTCCAGAAAGTTCCAGCAAGTGATGGTCTTTCTCTCCCACTCCCAACCTATTTATCCTTATACTCTTCCTCAATTACACAAACATCCTTCCACTTTGTCTCTTTTCTATAAGTTACCCCTCTAATCTTTTCAAAACTTCAATTTTACCTAGTTTATCTTATTTCTCTTCTTAAACCTTAGAAATTCTTCTAAGACGTGTCTTTATTTCTTGATTACCATTTTAATTACTTGGTTCAAGTTCCACAATCCAAGTACGAATTAAATTCTAACTCAAAATTGAACAAGCATATTTAAAATACCTCGAAAAGAAATCTCATGATTTAAAATATTCGAAGTAAAGTACTAGACTCAACAATTCTCCCCCACTAAAAAAAAATTCGTCCCCGAAATTTTCTTAACCAAGGTCCACAAAACAAAAAGGGTTATTACTTTCTTAGTCCGTCTCACATTCTTAAGCACATTCCTCAAATTCTTCACCTTCATCATAAATCATCAATACAGAGTTAAACTTTCTATTTTCATCGATGTCAACCAACTATTTATTACCAGAGTGATCAAATTCACTACTTTAATAAACTCCGTTCTAACTTACTAGAAGCTCTTTTTACTTCATAACTAGTGTTCACCCTTCTATCAACTATTCACCTTTATAATTCATTCTTTCTCCTCAATCCGACCTTCAATTCACCCAACTAGTCCCTCAAATCACATATTCCTAATCAAAAGCATTACTCATTATTATTCCCTTCTTACATATTCCTTTTTACTCTTGGTTTTCAAAATGAAATTCTACCATTTCACATTTTCCTATGAATCCTTTAATCTATATCTTGGCTTCATGCTTCAAGAATCTCAATTATGTCACGACTTTAAACATGTATCTCCCCCAAGGTACTTCTTCATTAAGACATTTATCAACTAATCATTCTCTCTTATCAATCAGTAATTTCCTCCCTAACTATACACTATACTTAGAATCCATCAATAGTTTTATCAAAATTTTGTACTCACTTCAACTTAGTTCTTGCTCGACTCCTCAATCTGTTCACTTTACAATTACAAGTTCAACTTTGGGAAGAAATAATCAAGAACAATCTAACTTCTCGATCATTCATAAAATTTCTAGCATTTATCAAGTAAAAGCCCAAATTAGTAATTTATTCTCTTTCCTTGACACTTCTCTTAGCTCTAATCCAACTTTCTCATTTATAGTTTTATTTAAACTTTATCTTATCCATCGTCAACCGGGGTATACTTACAAATAAACTTTTATATAACTTACCAAAGCAGCAAAAGTTAAGTACCTTACTCTTCATTATAACTCCAAATTGACTAATCTCTTTTTAGTAACAATATTACATTGCAATCCAATTAATAATATTACGTGAATATTTGACGAACCAATTATTTCCATTTACACCTAACAAAATCCATTTACAATTCTTCATTCCAGTTCCGTCACTTAGTTTTCTTTACTAATAACTTGTCTCATTTTCCTTAATCTTTACTTACACTTCTCAATGATTTTCATCTATCTAAACTTTTCCTTTGCTATCGATCGTACTTCAAATTTATTATTCTCTTAGTATCTTTCCAATCCTTTACCTAACTTCAAAGTTCATATCTTCTATATTTTTCCCCACATTATAAATACCACACTTCATATTCAATCCATATTTCTCTTACTTAGAAAAATTCTCAAGGATACACCTTAAATAAATCTCTATGCTGAAAAAATTTCAAGAGTAGCTCTATCCTTTACTCTTATGACCATTAGTCCTTGCATCAACAAATTCTCATTTTCTCTTCTCAAATTTCCAATTTTCTACTCGATTATAAATATAACACCCGTAACATCTCAAATCATACTTGGACTTCTATCTCTTCCCCAACTTGTCCTTTTATACCTTTAATCCTCTTTCCTTTTAACTATTTCATCTCTAATATTATCAATAGCTTCAATATTTTCAAGATTATTCTTTATTGAAGTATTTAACGAGATAAGAAATCAAACAATAACCCATCAATTTTCAAATCAGATTTAATAAACCTTCAACTGCTTGACTTATCATCCTGTTCGTAAATATTATCTAGTTACTCTACATTCCTTAGTTCCTAACAACCAAAACCTATCACATTGTATCTGGAAATTCTTTACATATCTAAACTCAACTATCTTCATCTTTTTACAACAACTTGGTGGTAGTACAAATTCCTTGCTTCTTACTCAACTCTTCTCGTTAACTCAGCGAACTATAATATCTTCATTTCCCTATTCCATCTCCATGTTTCTAACAAAACCTTTGTACGCTCGAATTACTCTCTTGACTTAACTACACTTTCAACTCCTTCTCTTTTCTTGTTTCCTCTTTTGGCCCGTTTAGGAAATCAAAACTTCCAGAAGATCATCTAACATCTCATCTCCACACTTTTCCTTACCAAATCTTATGTTTAGCCACACGATGTATGTTGAAATCCATCATTTCCCGTTAATTCACTATCACTAGTAGTCCTCGAATAAATTACTTCACAATCACATCATACAATCTCTACCCTTCCTCAAAAGCACATCTATTTTTTAACTTCTGAACACATCTTGGTAACTCCTTGATTTGATTAAGAACTTTCCTTCACTTTACATTATACTTTAATACAGCTTCAAAACATTTAATAATCCTTGTTCTTTATACTATCTCTTTCACTAATAATTCCTCCTAATCTTATCCCTTTTTAGTGTACTCCTAACTTCCTTACTTCTTAAATTGCTAACTTCCCTCTTACAGTCTTTCTTTTTACCCTACTTCTAGTAGTTGTCAAGTCTTTAATATCAACCATGGTGAGGTTTAAAGCTAATGACCTCAATCTTAATCCTTCCATCATTTATTTATACCACAATCTCTTAACCAATAATCCCTTAATCTTGAAATCAACACCTACTTCTCTTTCAGCATAATCCCTTTAATACTCTCACACCTTGCTGAACTCTTGGTCTCCTATCAAAAATTTTCTTAACATTTCCATTCATAAGGTATCCTCCTTTACAACTTTTCACATGATAAATTATACTCTTCAAATATTTTTGGTCGAAACTTATAATTGATTCTCGACTAAGATCCTCCACTTTGAATCCATCATATAAGATACTCCAATTGAGTCCATAAAATCATTGCTTAAGAAAACCACACTTTTCTTTTTTATCTTCTTTAAAGTATCAATGTACCACAAAAACTGTTGGTATTTGTCTAAAGATTAAACGGTTAGAAAATGAGCTTCAGTAGCCTGGTGTGTGCCACGGCCTCCAGCATGAAGAAAGTTCTGGAGAAGCCTTGCCCAGGTGTACACCGCGGCACAGGGTGGTGTGCACTGCGGTGCCTAGCACCTGGAGGTTGCGTGCCCTATTGTGTGCCGCGCCAGCCCTGTTCTGGGCCGCAGCGTCAGGCATACTTGATGCCAATTTTCAGCACTCTTCTCCTGGTGTGTGGGGCTTGATTAAAATGCACAATATCACTTAGAATTGTTGGAGGGCTATGATTGATTGGTCCTCATGATCTAAGGGTTAAGATTGACTTCAAGATTGGTTCAAGAAGTTGGTGCACTATATAAAAGGGTCATCTAGCTTCAACCATAAAATATAAGATCATCATACAAGAGAATTCAAGTGCAAGTGTGAGAGTGCAAAGACACAAAACACAAGAGAGGCACTAGAATAGATCTCATTCAAGAGTGGCTGGGATTGAGAGAAAGCATACAAGAAAAGGGGTTCAAGGGCTTTGTAATTGGAATTTTCTTGGGGAAAATTCCAAGGAAATACTTAGTTCTTATCTCTTTCTCTTCTCTTCTTTCATGTATCAAGAACAATAGGGTTCTTGAAGAGGTGCTACTATAATTATAAGAACTCATTGATTTAGTGTAGAGAGCTCGGAGTAGCTCACGAGGATGTAGGCATTTGCCGAACCTCGATAACAATTGCTTGTGTTCTTTCTTTGATTGGTTTGTTTCTGTTCATTACAAGTCATTCTAGACTTGGGTGCTTGGAAGATCACCACTTGGGTATCTTGAGGTGATTTTCAATAGTGGTATTAGAGCTTGTACAGCAGAGTATCAGAGCAAGGTGACAAGAATCAAATATCAACTTCTTGAGTGATTCAAGAACGGTGCTGGGATCAAGATTTGATCGAGTTCTTCAGATTTAGAAGTTGGAAAGCAATTATAGGTGCTGCATAAATCTTGGGATTTTCTCCGCAAGATGGGTTCAAATTTCATTGTTGAGAAGTTTGATGAAAAGAGAGACTTTGCCCTTTGGAAGCGGAAAATCAAATCAGTTCTTATGCAACAAAAGGTGGACTTGGCTATTGGAGAAGATGATGATTTTCCAGCAAGTATCACGGAGGTCCAGCGAATTGAGATGAAGAAGATGGTGTATAGCACCATCTTTCTGCATATGTTGGATAATGTGACAAGAGAATATAGAGATTCGGAAGATCCAACTGTCATATAGAAGAATGATTTATCTTCTTAAATGAATCTTTTCCTTTAAAATGGATCTTAATAAAGAGTTGCAAGATAATCTTGATGTGTTTAACAAACTAGTTCAAGATTTGACTAGTTGTAGTATAACATTCCCGGATGAACAATTGGCTGTTATTTTGTTAAATTCTCTTCCTGATTGTTTTGAAAGCTTGATTAATGCTATTGAATTTGGAAGAGATATACTAATCAAGGAAATTGTGATCAATGCTATAAGGGCTTATGATTTCAAAGCCAAGATGAGGGAAAAATCAAGTGGAGAAGGGTTGTTCATTAGAGGAATGCCAGCAACTCGGAATGGAAGTAGCATCCATGAAAACTACCGGGAGAAATCAAAGGATAGAGGGTAGAGCCATGGTAGATCGCATTCCAAACCGAAGTTTGGAGGGAAGCGATGCTACTACTGCAATAAGGAGGGTCATTTCAGGAGAGATTGCAAGAAGATGATGAAGGATGAGAGAGGAAGAAGCCATACCAACAATGGAGAGGCTTTGGTTGCCAAGGGAGAACAGCAAGATGATGCTCTTGTTGTGTGCTCAAATGTGAGCAGGAGGCAAGACAGTGAGAAATGGATCTTGGATTCTTGGTGCACTTATCACATGTGCCCTCACCGGGATTGGTTCAAGAATTTCAAGAAAACCAATGATGGAAATGATTTCTTGGGGAAAGATATTTTTGGCCAAGTTAGGGGGATAAGAGACATCCAATTGAGGATGTTTGATGGACTCACAAGGCTGCTGCAGAATGTGAGGTATCTTCGAAATTTGAGAAGAAATTTGATCTCATTGGGGAAGCAAGATTCCATGGGGTATACATACAAAGCAGAGGGAGGAAAGATCAAGGTAACCAATGGATCTTTGATAGTGATCAAAGTAGCAATAAAGGATGGTCTCTATGAGATGATTGGAGAGATAGAAATCAAGGATCAAGCAACAAGCTTGATGGCTGAGATAGATAAGGTAGTACTTTGGCACAATCGCTTGGGACATATGAGCGAAAAAGGGTTGCAAGTTCTCAGCAAGAATGGTCTACTTGATGGTAACAAGGTAGATAAACTTGATTTCTGCGACAGTTGTGTTCTTGGGAAGCAACATCGGGTCAGCTTCAACATCGGAATGCACAAGTCTAAGGGTATTCTTGACTACATTCATGCAGATCTTTGGGGACCAGCAAGAACACCAACACAAAGAGGTAATCATTACTTTCTTTATTTAATTGATGATTATTCTAGAAAGGTTTGGGTTTATTTGCTTAAAAATAAATCAAATGCTTTTAATAAATTTATGGTGTGGAAAAAGTTGCTGGAGACTCAAATGGGCAGGGTAGTTAAGGTGTTAAGAACCGATAATGGCTTAGAATTTTTTAATAAAGATTTTGATTAATTTTGTGAGTTAAATGGGATTCTAAGACATAGAACAGTTGTGAAAACTCCTCAGTAAAATGGAGTTGCTGAGAGGATGAATAGGACCTTTATGGAAAAGGTTAGGTGCTTGTTAATTGGGTCCGATTTACTAAAATGTTTTTGGGGGAAAGCTGTGTCTACTGCTGTATATTTGGTTAATAGATCACCTTCTAGGGCTTTAGACCTTAAGACTCCCGAGGAGATATGGAGTAGGAAACCCCCTAAGTTAAGCAACCTTAAGACTTTTGGATGTGCTACATTTGCACATCAAAATGATGATAAACTTAGCTCAAGGTCTAGAAAATGTGTGTTTCTAGGATATGGTGATGGGGTTAAGGGGTATAGGTTGTGGTCCTTAAAGCCAAAAGGAACAAAACTCATAATAAGTAGGGATGTCATTTTTAATAAATTGTTATTTCCCTATTTGGAGAAAACTAACCCTGTAGGGAATAGTGGGCAAACCAGCCCGGTATTTGTGGAGTATAGCATCAAGAAAAATTCAGTTTAGGTAGAGCAAGGAAGGCAAGAGGGTTCGGACTAGGTATAGCCCATTGATGAAGGCCAAGCTCAGGACACTCAAGAGGAGGCTGAACTAGAAGGGGATGATGCAGGGAATCAGAATGATTATCACCTCACAAGGGACTGAGAAAGGAGGCTGGTCAGACCACCTTTGAGATATGATTTTACGGATGCTAATGTAGCAACTCCTTATTCAGAAGGAGGGAGTGAACCAGAAACTTACATTGATGCTATGGGATGTAAGGATTCATCAAGATGGAAGCTAGCTATGGAGGAAGAAATGCATTCTTTGAGGAAGAATAACTCTTGGGAATTGGTGTCCAAACCAAAAAAACAGAGAGTTGTGGATTGTAAATGGATTTACAAGATCAAAGAAGGGAACACTCCAGGGGATGAAGTCCGGTATAAGACTAGGCTGGTGGCGAAGGGGTTCACATAAAGAAAAGGCATAGATTTCACTGAAATATTCTCACCTGTTGTGAAATACAAGACAATAAGGATAGTGTTAGCAATGATGGTCCAATTTAATTGGGAAATCGAGCAAATGGATGTGAAGATAGTGTTCTTACATGGAGAGCTTGATAAGACCATCTATATGAGGCAACCCGAAGGCTATGAGGAAAAAAGACAGGGAGATTTGGTGTGCTAATTAAAGAAATCTCTCTATGGTCTGAAGTAATCACCTCAGCAATGAAATAAGAGGTTTAATTCCTTTGTAACTAGCTTGGGTTTCATGAGGAGCTACTATGATTTGTGCTTGTATTATAAGGGGCACAAGGTGGAGGAAATGATGATTATCCTCATCTATGTAGATGATATGCTATTGGTTGGGAATAGCAGGGAGAGAATAGAAAAGTTGAAGTTTCAACTCAGTTCGAAGTTTGAGATAAAGGATCTTGGCCATGCACAGAAGATCCTTGGGATGAGCATAATCCGGGAAAAGGAAAGAAATAGGTTGAAGGTTTCTCAGTCTTCCTACATAGAAAAGACGATATCTAAGTTTTCTATGGAAGATAGTAAACTAGTGAAGATTCCCCTTGCTGGTCATTTCAAATTCTCCTGCGATCAATGTCCTAGAACAGATGAGGAGAATAAGGAAATGGAGAAGGTCCCTTACTCTAATGCAGTTGGATCTGTAATGTTCACTATGGTAAGCACTAGACCCGACATTGCTCATGCAACAAGTGTTCACAGCAGGTTTATGAGTAATCCCGAAGAGGAGCATTGGCTTAGGATGAAGTAGTTGCTGAGGTACTTGAAGAGAAGCCCAGATGTGGGGTTGGTTTATGAGAAGAGGGGTAAGTCCATTTGTCTAGAGGGTTATGCTGATTCGGACTATGGAGCAGACCAGGATAAAAGACGATTGATTACCTCCTACTTCTTCAACTTAAATGGATGTTGTATAAGTTGGAAGGCTCAGTTGCAGCCGGTGGTAGCACTCTCAATAACCGAGGCTAAGTACATAGCGGCAACAGAAGCCATTAAGGAAGCTATGTGGTGCAAAGGATTGTTGGAAGAGTTGAAGGTCCTAAAAGAGCAGGTGGTAGTGTATTCGGATAGCCAAAGTGCATTGCATTTGTGTAAGAATCCGGTGTTCCATGAGAGGATAAAGCATATGGATGTTCGATACAATTTCATTCAGGAAAATGTTACGGAAGGATGGATTCATGTGGACAAGGTGGCCACGGAAGAAAATCTTGCAGATTTAGGTACTAAAGTTCTACCTCTAAGCAAGTTCAATCATTGCCATAGACTTCTTAGGATTGGAGTCGGATGATTTGGTGACTCATGTTGAGTTTGGATCCTGAGTTCTTTGCATAATGGGTTCGGGTTTAATCGCTTAGACAAAGGTAAAGATTGTTAGTATTTGAACGGTTGGAAGAGGGGCTTCAGCAGCCTGGTGAACGCTGCGGCCCAGCCTTGGTGCGCCGCGGCCTCCAGCATGAAGGAAGTTCTGGAGAAGCCTTGCTCAGGTGTGCGTCGCAGCACCCAGCACCTGGAGGTTGTGTGCCCTGTTGTGCACAGCGGCCAGCCCTGTTCTGGGCCGCGGCGCCAGGCACACCCGATGCCAATTTTCAGCACTCTTCTCCTGGTGCGTGGGGCTTGATTAAAATGCACAAGATCACTTAGACTTATTGGAGGGCTAGGATTGATTGGTCCTCAAGATCTAAGGGTTGAGATTAACTTCAAGATTGGTTCAAGAAGTTGGTGCACTATATAAAGGTTCATCTAGCTTCAACCATAAAATATAAGATCATCATACAAGAGAATTCAAGTGCAAGTGTGAGAGTGCAAAGACACAAAACACAAGAGAGGCACTAGAATAGATCTCATTCAAGAGTTGCTGGGATTGAGAGAGAGCATACAAGAAAAGGGGTTCAAGGGCTTTGTAATTGGAATTTTCTTGGGGAAAATTCCAGGGAAATACTTAGTTCTTATCTCTTTCTTTTCTCTTCTTTCATGTATCAAGAACAATAGGATTCTTGAGGAGGTGTTGCTGTAATTGTAAGAACTCATTGATTTAGTGGAGAGAGCTCGGAGTAGCTCACGGGGATGTAGGCATTTGCCGAACCTCGATAACAATTGCTTGTGTTCTTTCTTTGATTGCTTTATTTCTATTCATTACAAGTCATTCTAGACTTGGGTGTTTGGAATATCACCACCTGGGTATCTTGAGGTGATTTCCAACAAAAACTTTATCTGGAATGTACCTAGAAACATCATTCTTTACTCGATTAATTTCTTTCGTTTTACCGTCACTAATTCTTACTAAGTCTTATACCTTACACTAACCACTTATTCAACACTTTTTTCTTATCCCCTTTATATACTCACAATTCCATCAAAACCCTACTAGTATTTTAATCGTTCTTGACAAATATCACTTCATAACGAGATACTTACACTTTCTACAAATCATCACAACTCTCAAACTCTCAAACTTACCTACATTTTCTAAAAGACCTCACAACCTAAACCTTTAAAATACCTCAGTTTAACACCCAGTCAACTACCTTTTCCCTTATTCATCATCCAAATACACACGTATACAAACCCACTACTCAGGACTTCCTTTACTTCGAGTCTACAAATAACAATAACTATGTCTTAAACCAACACTTCGCAATATTCTCACAATCCTTATTCACAATTACTCTAACCTACACACTATGAAAAGAAAATCATCAATCAATCATTCAATAATGAATTGACATAATTCATTTAATATTTTTACCAAAGTTCACACAATCAATGTAAGGCTTCAAGTTAGTAATACGACTTAAAGAAAATTCTCTTCCTATTTTTCACCTTTCAATGTTTTCATCAAACACCCAGCCACATAACAAACTTTCTACAATTGGATGAGAAAGACATATCAATCACAACATTTCATAAATAAGTTTTGTCAAAGGCATCATTAAAAAGATTCCACAACACAGTAATTCAATCCAAACAACATCAAATTCACACAATATAAGTCAACTCAACCATAGTCTCAAGATATCTTACCCCATCTACACCATTACTAGTTACCACTTTTAAACGACATCCTCTCTAACTCTACACAAACAACTTTCTATAACTATCCCATGCACCATGTACCATGCAACTAAGTCTACTGGACCTTAAACCTAAAGCTCTTATACCAAAAATGTAACGACCTATCCCGAGTGGGCCCTACTCGGAATGACTCCATTACCTTTCAGCACTGAGCACCTTAATTTAATATTTAAACATATAACTTACAATTCAAAACAAAAAATTTCTGCAATATCTTGTCAAATTGCACATTCAATTACGAACCCAAACAATCTTATAATACAAGCTAATCAAAATTTTAAACCTTACAAAAGACACAAATAAAAAGAAAACTCCCCCACTACAACTAACTTATATATTTTCTTTTACAATGACTAAACAATAACAAAAAATTTAGACTTCTAACAAAAACTCAATGGACGAGGATGCCATAGTCGGGTGCCTTATTAAGAATCCCTTTCAACTTTGACTAAAGACTTCCGATGCTACTTGAAATGTTAGTAAAATAAAAGAGTGAGCTAAAAAGCTTAGTGAGAAATACTTTACGAGAAGTTATTTTATTGGAGGAATTTATTATTTTTAAACTTAACTATATCTTATAATTTATTAAATCTCTAAGCAAGTGTAATAAAATTCTTAAGTTTCTCCCAATTAATTTTTCTCAATTTCATAACAAGAATAAAATACCATTTGAACAAGAATTCAACAATGTCATTATAATAAATTTCAAACATACAATTCTTACCATACTGTACATATCATAAAGTTAATAAAACAAAAAGTGACTTCATTTTAATACTTTTCTATCATTGCAATTAATATTCGTGACCTTCATCGGGCCCAGCAGATAATATGCCCTTCAAGGGCAATTCACAATCTTTACCCCTAATGGGTAAATACCATCACAACATCCATTATCAATGATATGCAATGGAAATGCGAATATAATGAGATGTATAATCATGCATAAATTCATATCATCATAATGTCCTTCATTGCGCTAAGCACACAACAATAGGGACTTTTCCCTTCTATCGGAACGTCAAATCATTATAATCATTTCTCAATGAACTATCTTCGGATCACCTACACCCTTTTTCGAGTGGGGCCCTACACGTCCAAAGTTCCTTCAGTACCTTTACACCCCTTGTGGGAAAGGACCTAGTGCAATCTTACCACTCCCCCCTCTTATAATATGCTAACCATATATATAGCGTGAAAATGCTTTCACTAAACAATGAATATGCAAACAAGCATTCATCAATCAACATCACATTTTCATACCAATCCAACCAATCACGTTCATTACAATCATACACATCACAAATCCTCAACACAACTACATTAAATCATTTATCAACATATATAAAATTCTCATGACATTATCTTTATTATTCTCATACTAAAATATTATATACTCACATTTCTTATAATTTTATTATTTATGATTTCCACAATCAACATGTTTTTTTTTTCAACTTTTATTGTTATCATATGATTTATACACTTATTAAAAGTAACTTGTAACTCACCTCTCGAATCAACTCATAATCCCGAGATATCTCCTTGTCTCTGAAACGATCCTCCACTATACCTAACGGATATAACAATTAACAAATCAACCAAGAAGTACACACACAAATATAAAAAATAAAAATAAAAATAAAAATCATCCAAGCCATATTTACATAGAGGTAAAGATACTAGACTTTTAAATTACAAAAAAACTTTTTTTCTTTCTAAAAACTTTCATAAATCTTGCCTTTAAGGATTTAAATGAAAAGAAGTAGTCTTCTTAAAACCATAAAGATCATAATTTTATCTAAAAATCTCATTAAGTTATTCTAAAAATGTTTTGGGTTATAAAAGGTATGAAAATTAGTTTATGTACGAAAATAGGGTTCCACAGTCGACTGTCTAATTGCACAATCGATTGTCTGAGCGCCAGAAAATTTAGACAATCAACTGTCCTTGCCTTCTGGGTTTTTTGCCCAGATCACAGTCAACAGTGGGATCTTCACAGTCGATTGTCGACTAGTTTAGTACCAAAAACCCTCGAAAATCATTCTTTTTCCTTTGTAAATCCTTCAAGAAACTCTTAAATCTTTCATTAAAAAAAAATGTCTTCTAAGGTTTTAGATCAAACTTTTACACTACCCAATGAAGGATTTAAACTCAAATCCTCAAATTTATTACATAAAACCCATTTTTCTCAAACTTTCTCAAAAACACTTGGATTTCAAGACCCCAACTCAAAATCTAAACTTAATAAACATGTATGAACAATTAAGAAGAAGTAAAACAAACTTTTACCTTAAGCTTTGCAAGAAATTTCCCTCAGTTTCCTTTTCTTCTTCTTTTCTTTCCCTTCCTTTCTTTTTTCTTCATTTTTTTCTCTTCTCATTCTCAGCTTCTCCAGAAAGTTTTAGCAATTGCTGGTCTTTCTCTCCCACTCCCAACCTATTTATACCCACACTCTTCCTCAATTACACAAACATCCTTCCACTTTGTCTCTTTTCTATAAGTTGCCCCTCTAATCTTTTTAAAACTTCAATTTTACCTAGTTTATCTTATTTCTCATCTTAAACCTTAGAAATTTTTCCAAGACATGTCTTTATTTCTTTATTATCATTTTAATTACTTGGTTCAAGTTCCACAATCCAAGTACGAATTAAATTCTAACTCAAAACTGAACAAGCATATTAAAAACGCATCGAAAAGAAATCATGTGATTTTAAATATTTGAATTGAAGTACAGGGCTCTCCATTAGGTGTATATAATTGAAAAAGTAATTAAAATCTAATAAATTCATTAGGAAACAAAATTAGAAAGAATCAATTATTCTCTCAAAATTAGCAATAATCATTAATGCAATAAAAACACTATAGAAAATATATATATATATATATATATATATATATATATATAATAGATTAAAAATCATTTAAATAAATTCAAATCATAAAAAATTGAGAAAAATAGAATTTTGAAAACTCTATTTTACATGGTGCCACTTCAGCGAACACTGTTGTCAAATACTATATGTATAAATATTTAATATATGCATTACATAAAATTACGTTAAGGATCAACTGGCACTTGGTATAAGAATTAACATATCTTTTTTTTTTTTGGTGAACTGGAAACAACAAACGAAGTAACAGAAGCACAAAACTCAGGACAGAAAAATCATTCCGGGGAAGGTTACCCCCATGGCATCAGCCATGATCAACCTTGCCAAGTCTACAAGAGGCCAGTCAACTAAGCTAAACTCAAGTTGGAAAACAGAAGCAGCCTTAGCTAAATAATTCGCACAAAAATTACACTCTCTAAGACGATGATGAAGCTTGCACACCCAGGCTATGTCAAGAAATTGTTTACAATCATTCAATAGAGCCCTATTGGGGTCCACAGAGAACTCACCGGACTGAATCAGTGGCACTATAACCTGGGCATCCACCTTGCAGATAAAACGACGATATCCTCTTTTCCACGCCATAGGAAGACCCCAAACGCAAGCCTTCCAATTCAACAGTAATATTATTGTGCACTCCCAGCCCCATCATGAATCCCACAATCCATTGACCCCAACTGGATCTAATCAAACCCCAGCACCCTCTAACTCTGGGTTTCATCTAGACGCACTGTCAAAATTAACTGTCGCCCATCCATCAAGAGGGGCCTCCCAAGAAATCATGTGCAGAGGAAGAAGATAGTCTTTCCTTGAACACTAGTCATAAGCAGACTTCACATAATCCAAATCATTCACAATAAGCTTCAAACGGCACTCATCCACTCTAGCCCCACCAATAGCAATCTTACACCTCCATTACAAAAAATTCCAAGCAACTACAATAAACACCATATGTCAATCCGAATAAAAAATGCTTTGATAACCATCACCTACAAGGTTCCAATCTAACCACTCTTCTAGGTTCCTCTAAAAAAATTTTGAAACACTACCCTCTGCCAAAAGTTTGTTCTAAACACTTCGAGAGAAGCTACAATCCCTTAAAATGTGAATTGTGACATCCACAAGGTTGCCACACAAATGGCAAGAAGCATCGGAGGCCAATCCACAAACCACCCGAAGATTATTTAAAAGAATTCTATCATTCAAGCACAACTATGAGAAAAAAAGGTTGCTTATCATGGACCATTACCTTCCATAACTTACCCCACTTACTCAAAGGGACCACCTCAGCTCTCTCCCTAAGGGAAGTATACATAGTTTTAACCGAGAAACTACTATTTGGAGTGTTTTTCCATATTAGTTGATCCTCTAAATCCCGGACACGAGGCAGGGGCAACCCAACCACCTTGTGCGCAAGATGATCAAGCAAGATTTTATTTATAACAATCCAATTCCATTGACCATCATCTGTCCACAACATCTTCACATGGGCATCCAAATGACCCACCACATTGATAATCGGATCTTGAGACAAAATGGCAGCATCCGTAAGCCAACTGTCCATCAAATAACGAGCAGTATCACCACGCCCATTACGCCAGACCAATCCCTCTCTTAAACTTTTTGGTGCCTTCACAATACTCTTCTAGGTATACGAGCACCCAAACGGCAAGAAAGACAGAATGTTCAGAGCCTACTGCCCATACTTGTAAACAAGGACCCGAACCCATAAGTTATCTGGTTCATTCATGAAACACCACCTAGTATTTCCAACATCGTAGTATTTTGAAAGCGCATCTGCTTAAGGCAAGGCCTCTTTCCCCCATGGGTTTACATACATCATGCCACTTCACCAAGTGCACCACATGTCTCCCACTAGAATTACTTCCTAAAAAATCTCTACTAAAGCTATCAAGAGTATCACAAACGCCTAAAGGCATGTTACTTTCTACATAGTATACAATGGGATAGTAGATGTCAGTAACTGAATCAAAGAAGTTTTTTAACCTAAAATAAATGTTGAGACTTCCAACCCAAAAGCTGGAACTAGAATTTATCAAACAGCTCACTATAAGTATGTTGAGTCACTCTTGAGTGGATCAATGGGACTCCAAGATATTTCCCTAAATTGGTTGTAAGAATCATACCAAGAGTCTTTTAATGCAACTAGCTATTTGAGACGACACATTCAGAGCAACATAAACCTTGGATTTAGCCTTACTACCTTCTGACCATACGCATCACATAGAATGTCCAAGAATTCCATTATAACAACCAGTTGGTTAGGGTATGCATGCTCAAAGAGAAACAAGTCATCTACAAAAAACAAGTGTGAAAGGCGCACACTCGCCCTTCTATGGACTTTTATAGGCTTTCATTTCTCCTAGTCCACATGAGAATCAATAAGGTGTCCAAGTCATTCTATACAAAGGATAAACAAATAAGAGGATAGAAGGTCCTCTTGTCTAAGACCTTTAACTGGCTGAAACTGCGTCATTCTTTCCCCATTCCACAAAACCTCCATAACATAGAAGAGACAAAACATAATCAGCCTAATCGAAGTAGTTGGGAACCAAAAATATTCTAAGGTATCTTTTAAAATGGACCAACTAAGACGATCAAAAGCTTTCTAGATCAAGATCTATTTACGGATCCATCAAACCATTCCTTCTATTTTTCCTTTTAATAGAATGGATCAACTCTTGCGCAATAATAATATTTATCCGATGATTAACTCCCTGGAATGAAACTTCACTAAGAGCCACAACATCTACCAAATACGGATGTAGACGATTAACTAGGAACTTCGGGATAACTATATATGCCATACAAGACAAACTAATAGGCCTGAACTGAGTAATGATTTCAAGCTTATAAAATTTAGGGGTAAGGATAATGTTGGTCTCATTCAACTTAACTAGAAATAAGCCCAACTCAAAAGTGTCACGCACCATAGCAAACAAAGAGTCACAGACCTTCGGCCAAAACTTTTAGTAAAAGATCGCTTAGTAGTCATCGGGTCCAAAGGACTTGTACGACTTCATCCAAAACACAGCATTGCACACCTCATCCATGGTAACAACCCTATCCAAATCATCACAAGCTACTTGGCTTAAATTTAGACTGTTCAATTAAGGAAAGGCTCAAACCTGACCAATTGTAGAAGATCAAGTAATTTCAACTGAAATCAGTGCTGAAGATCAGGAGAATTAATCCTGCTGTAACTCATAATGATGCAGTCAATGAATACCGAAATCCTTGCTAAAGTTTAGGGATGAGGAGATATGATTCTGAGGACTTCAAATTGTATAGCTGTACAGAAGTTTGAATTAGAATGTTTAAACGTTGCTGATAATTAGGAACTCAGTTGTAAATGTGTTTATATATATTGCATGTAAGCTACAAGCAAAATAGCAACAGAAATCTTTCAAACACTTTCTCTCTTCTATTAATTTACATGGTATCACCAACGTCTAAGCCATGTCTTCCTCATCTCCAGTTTCCTTTACTACCACCAATAACCAACATGTTGTGAGTTTTTAAATTACTCGCAAGCGCACGAGTCGTTTACAATATAGTGTTATGCAAGTGCAAGGTCGAATCCACAGGAAATTGCGTTGTGAAAATATATTTTTATCTAAACTAACTCTATTTTAACCTAGTTCCGAATTTTGAATTGTATTTTGCAAAACAAATATAAACTAAACTAAATTGATTTAAAAACAAATGATAAAAACACTAAGGTTTCTGAATCCACCCCACTAAAGTAAAGCATATATCTTCATGTTCTATATAAAAGAGATTTATCAAATAATTCCATGAATCCAAGATAAACAAATCACAACAAATACCCTAATTAAACCAAAACCATCCAATGTATCCGTTTAATTTACAAATCACAATGGATATCCAATTTAACTTCGAATGATTCGTTGTATCCGTTAAATGAAACACACGAAATATCTAATTTGAACAATTTATAAACTATCAGTCGTAAGAATTTACTCAAACAATTGAAATAGAACATTTAATACTAAAAATATCAGAATTGTACGAACATATATGAAAATATAATGCTAAACAATGAAAAGGCTTCATCTTCAACCTTAGCTGTAGATTTTAGCCACTCATGATTATGAAACTAAATTTGACAATTAAAGTGCTAAGCATTAAAACTCAAAAAGAAATAAATTAAAACTGACTATACATTGAGAGAAATTCCACTCGTAGATGTTGAGCAGCACTTTCCTCTTTGGTAGCAAAGCCTTGGAGATCCACAAGAATGCTAGTAGAAGTCCTCTAGAATGCCTTAAAAGGCTCTCCAGATTGCGTTTTTAAGATGAAGTGAAGAGAGGCTTATATAGGGAAACACCACGAGTGTAATGTGTTTCCAATCTGATGTGGGATACTGCAGATTTCAGCTTTTGCTTTTTGACCTTTGTCTACTAAAACTGTCATAACTTTCTCTAGAAAAATCATATTTATGATCCGTAAAATTCTTAAGAAAATAGACATCCGGATCTTTCCAAGTATATATGGATTATCTTCTGGTTCTTCTTGAATCAATACAGTTTAATCCATAAAAATGACTGATCTGTCACGCTGAAATCATGTATAGCCTGACCTTTGTCTACTAAAACTACCATAACTTTCTCTAGAAAAATCATTTTTACGAGCCATGAAATTCCTCAGAAAATAGACATCCGGATATTTCCAAGCATATATGGCTCATCTCCTGGTTCTTCCTGAATCAATACAGTTTAATTCTAAAAAATGACTGATCTGTACGGGCAATTTTAGCAATTTAGTGAAACTCCTTTCCAAGCTTGTAACAATGAAAAACAACTCAAAGTAACAAATTCATAAGCTAACAAATGTAAATTAAGGGACCAAAATATGCAATATTTGGCACTCATCACAATACTCACAATCTCCCTCTGTCATCACTATGTCAAATGTGGTCACTGTCAAATTAAATCCCGATAATTACATTCTTTGGAAAGCACAAATGGTGCCTTACTTTCGTGGTCAGGACCTCTTTGGATACCTTGATGGTACCATGCCCAAGCCTCCCCAAACCATCTATGTATCTCATCCTGATAGTGGTGCTATATTTGAAACACCAAATCCTGCCTACTCTCACTAGATGCGCCAGGATAATCTTATTCTCAGTACACTACTATCCTCCTTCACTGAGGGGGTACTTGCTCAGGTAGTAAATTATACTACTTCCTATGCTGTTTGGCATGTACTAGACAAAAATTTCTCCTCAAGGTCTCATGCAAGGACTGTGCAAATTCGAACACAGCTTGCAACTACAACAAAAGGCAGCAAGCCTGCCACCAAATATTTTTTTTTTCATTAAGAAACTCATTGATGAATTAGCTGTTGCAAGACAACCTATGACTTGTAAAGATGTTTTCACTTATGTGCTAGCAGGATTAAGTCACGAATATTATAGATTTGTAGCCTCAGTTTTTGCTTATATCAATAAAGTTACAATGGAAGAAATTTTTTCTCTTTTGCTAATAACAAAGGCTCATCGACATCAGTTTTCATCTCCAGTTCAACCACCGTCTGCCAATGTTGCACAAAGACAATATCAACACTTTACAAATCGAGGAATAGGTGGTCCTTGAGGGAGGGGGCGTGGATATCGTGGTGGTTTCAATACTACTTCTCGTAACACTGATCATAACTCCTTAATATGTCAGGTTTGTAATAAACCAGGCCACTCGGCACACAAATGCTATCATCATTTTGATCTTTCTTATCAAGACTCAAAACCAAAAAATAAACAAGCCATGGTCATTGCTCTTACTGGTCATTGGGAAACTAAATGACATGTAGAGACTGGTGCAACGCACCATGTGACCAATGATCTCAACAATATGAATCTCAGAAATGATGACTATCATGGTACAGATCATGTTCAAGTAGAAAATGGCCAAGGTCTGCAAATCTCTAAAACTAGTTCCACTAAAAGTTCCACTACGAACTCTACCTTTGTTCTTAATCAAGTTCTTCTTGTCCCAGAAATTCAAAAGAATTTGTTATCTGTTCAAAAATTTTGTGTTAACAACCATATTTATTTCGAATTTCATGACCAATTATTTCTTGTGAAGGATTACTCGGGGAAGGTCCATCATCAAGGCCATCTCAATGATGGACTCTATCAATTTACATCCAAATCACGCTGTCCACAGGCTCTCTCAACTATAAGTGTCTGTCTTTATGAATGGCATCATTGCCTTGGACATGCATCCGCACCCGTTGTCAACAAAGTTCTTTCATGCATGAATTTTCCAATAGAAGTTCTGTCATGCATGAATTTTCCAATAGAAAGCAATAAAAAGCACTATGTGTGCCTTGAATGTTAGATGGCCAAAAGCCATGACTTGCCATTTAAGTACTCTACTCATGTTTCTTCATATCCTCTAGATTTAATTTTTAGTGATGTATGGGGACCAACATCTGTGGCTTCTACCATTAGTACCAAATATTATATTAGTTTTCTTGATGATTATTCAAAGTTTGTTTGGTTATTTCCAATGAAATTCAAATCCGAGTTGAATCAATCTTTCTTCAGTTTCAAGCCTACGTTGAAAAACACTTTGAACGAAAAATAAAATCTGTCCATTCTGATTGGGGTGGAGAATTTCGAAGCTTGAACACTTATTTTACCTAAACTGGAATTAATCTTCGACCAGCATGCCCATATACTCATCAACAAAATGGTTCTATTGAGCATAAACATCGACACATTGTCGAAGTTGGATTAAGCAAGTTAGCACACTCAAACTTACCAATGCTTTACTGGGAAGATGCTTTTCAAATAGCTACATTTGTTATTAATAGACTACCAATACCTGTTTTGAAGCAAAAATCTCCTTATGAAATTCTATATAACCGCATGCCTAATTTCTCTTTTATGTATGTTTTTGGCTGTGCATGTTGGCTTAACCTAAGATCCTACAATGCAAACAAACTCAATTTCCGCTAAAAAAACATGCATATTCATTGGCTATAGTCTTTGTCATCAAGGGTATAAGTGCCTTGATCTTTCTACTGGCAAGATTTATGTCTCACGACATGTAGTTTTCGATGAGACACTATTTCTATACACCAAAGAAAATATTTCCAACCCCTCTTAGCCGCAATTTGTTCGCCTTCCTCCCAATATCAATGTCTTACCTCCTCTCAACTCCACAGATTTGCAATCTAACCATATTCCTATTAGAACAGCAGCTACACCTTGCTTATTCTTTCTACAGGTCCAAATGAGGATATCAATCCATAAGCTACAACAAATCAGCTTCAAATCACAAAGCGGTTTTGCCATCTCATAGTAGTGTTTCAAATCTTGTGACAAACAGTTATCCCATGACAACAAGATCAAAGAACAATATTCACAAACCTCGCAAGCAATCAGATGACTATGTTAGGCATCCACTACTTTGAGCATTGCTAGCCGAAAGTTCCATCACAGCTTTAGAACCGAGCTCTTATATTATAGCATCAAAATCAATTCTTTAGCGAGAAGCTATGAACAAAGAATTTAATGCACTGCTACAAAATGGTACTTGGTCCTTAGTTCCACACTCACCAGGTACAAATATTGTGGGATTTCTTTATGTTTACCGAATTAAAAGAAAAGTTGATGGGACTATTGAGCGCCATAAAGCTCGACTAGTCGCTAAAGGCTTCCATCAACAAGAAGGAATTGATTTTTCAAAACCATTTAGCCTAGTTATCAAGCATGCCACAATTAGATTGGTTCTTTCAATTATAGTTTCTCATGATTGGGCCATTCAACAAATTGATATGCAAAATGCATTTTTGCACGGTGATCTTCTAGAAAAAGTTTTTATGACTCAACCACAAGGTTACATTCATCCCCAATTTCCAAGTCATGTCTGTAAGTTACATAAATCACTATATAGTCTGCGACAAGCTCCCTAAGCTTGGTTTTCTAAACTTTCAGACAAGCTAAAGTCATTACACTTCCATGAAAGCAAAGCTGATACTTCACTATTTGTTCTTAAGACAAAAACAACAACTGTTTATGTTTTAATATATATTGATGACATATTAATCACTTGATCAAGTTCGGCTACCATCAACCGAGTAATTCATTGCTTAAAGGAAGCATTTGCTATCAAAGAATTGGGCCCTCTTAACTTTTTCCTTGGTGTAGAAGCACTTAGATGAAGTGAAGGTCTTTATCTTGCCCGACGCAAATATATAGTGGATTTGCTCAAAAGGAGCAACATGGATCAGGCAAAACCATGTAGTAGCCCGATGGCTTCAACTTGCAATCTCACTTCCATAGATGGCTTTTGTAGTCCACAAAGTCAGCAAGTTGCTGCATAATCCTCTTGAATCACTTGGCAAGCCGTAAAGCGAATACTTCGCTATCTTAAACATTTGATTTCAACAGGCTTGCTAATCTTTAAAGCTGCATATTTCAAACTTCATGCATTCTCAGACTCAGATTGGGCAACAGATAGGGATAATAGAAGATTTGTGGGTGCTTATTGTATTTATCAAGGTCCTAACTTGATCTCCTGGAGCTGTAAACAGCAATCAACTGTGGCTCGTAGTAGCACTGAGTTTGAATACAAGGCACTGGCAAACACAGTAGCCGAGCTAATATGGATCAAGTCAATTCTCACTGAACTCGAAATTTCTACTTGAAAACCACCTGTTCTTTGGTTCAACAACATTGGTGCCACTTATCTCACATTTAATCCTGTGTTTCATGCAAGAACGAAACATATAGAGATCGACTTTCATTTTGTTTGAGATCAAGTCTACCGCAAACAATTAATAGTCAGTTCATCTCTAGTCGTGATTAGTTAGCAGATGCACTAACAAAACCATTACCACCAAAGAAGTTCCGAGATGTTCAATCCAATCTGAATGTTTGTGATCTCCCCTTCAGATTGAGGGGGAGTGTAGAAGATCAAGTAATTTCAACTGAAATCACTACTGAAGATCAGGAAAATTGATCCTACTGTAACCAATAATGATGCAGTCAATGAATACCAAAATTCTTATTGAAGTTTAGGGATGAGGAGGTATGATTCTGAGGACTTCAAATTGTATAGCTATATAGAAGTTTGAATTAGAATGTTTAAACGTTGCTGATAATTAGGAAATCAGTTGTAAATGTGTTTATATATACTACATGTAAGCTACAACCAAAATAGCAACATAAATATTTTAAACACTCTCTCTTCTATTACTTTACACCAATAAGCCCTTCATAGAAATCACAGAAGTACTCAACAGCCCATTGCTTTATCTCAAGAGGATCATGTAGGCAATTTCCATACCTATAAAGGAAATGATCTAGAAAACATAGCGAAAATTTAAAAAATTTGATCAGTAAAGGAAGTAGTCAACAACTCATAGATTTTTCTCTAGAGGATCATATAGCCAATTAGCATCCCCATAAAGGAAACCAATCTAGAAAACGCAGTAAAAATTTAAAAATTTTCATCGATTCTAATAAACCCTAATCACTCTATGTTTCACATAAAACATATAATCAACTACAAGAGCATTCAAGAATAAGAATCATTACCTTTGATTCATAGTGTTCTTGATCTTCTTTGTGTGATTCCAATAGTATCACCGAATTTCTTGCATTCTTGAATCCACAACAATCATAAAACTATGTGATCTCTTATGGTTTAGTCCACACAGGGCATATCTTGTATTATGATATCTGTCTTAAAAAATTTCTCTCCTTTGGGAAGAAGAAGAACCAAAATCTCTAAGAGAAACTTATGTGTATAAGTTATGCTAGCAAAAATCTGCACACTAATAAACTATTTGTAGTGTTAGGGTTACTAAAAATTATTCATTAATTGCAAACTAAACCCTTATAGTTATTTTTTAATTACATATTGTTCATTTTGTGTGTGATCATTTAGGTTCAAACTGATTTGGTTATAGGCCATAACTTTTATATAATTGTAATTAAAACCCTTTTTCAGTTAATTAGAACTCCTTTTAATTCATTTTGAATCAAAACCCTTTTAATTCTCTCTTTTATTAGAATTAATTAATTAATTATCCATTAAATTAATTCTTAGGCCTTTTACAATCATAAATGCAACTAGTAGTATATCATAACTACCCAGATAGTATGAATTTGGTTGAAAAATCTTGAATCTTTGAGTTATCAATTACTGTGCAATTTAATCTTTCATCATGCAATGTTCCAGTTAAACTAATTAGAAGTATGGAATTATTGTCAAACCATTAGCATTAATAATATGTGTCTACTATCTCAAGTCTATAATTATAATGGTGAAATTAGAAACTCTTTTCTAATTCTCACCATGCCTTGGCCAAGGAACTTCTCGAAATATCTCAGTAGATCACATAGGACATTTTCTCTTTTTTACTTAAGAGTGATAAATCCCTTATTGTACACTTGTATATCTTTATATGAAACTCATTATACCCGATTACACTAATTAATTATCCATGAGCCAAATTAAATAGCATCAAAGTATAATAAGTCGCATACAAGATAACTATGGTGTCTCAAGTCTAAAGATCACATGCATAACTGTAAGGTAAGAACGACCCATTGACAGGAAAGTAAAACTCCATATAGGTGTTCTTAAGTCGAGTCATATTCAGTGAACTCATTCTCTAATGAGCACTGACATACTTGTTTTAGTTTCTACCACACAAGTAATATTGAAATCAGTCACCCTCCCAATTGAGAAAACATAGTATGTACCAGTCTAGGATTACTAACGTCCAATTACTATCATATGAAGAGGAATATTTAAGAATAAATCTTTTAGAAGATTAGGTTTCATAATTATGATCACATTATAATCATATCTCCATTGCTATTATTTTATGGACTTAATCATAATAATGTAATTTAAACAAATATTTATGATAAATAAAATGTGTTATTAATTGTGATAACAATTTGAATAAGATTTATTTACAAATAATATGTGTTATACAAATATCAACCTAAATAATAAGCTTCTAAATGTATGTTTTAACTCGCAAGTGCACAAGATCAAATAAATAATATAGCTAGCAAATACGCGATCATTCCCGTGAGGATTGAATTAATTTTGTTTAAATATAATTTCCTAAAGCTTCTATCTAAATGAAACAAAAAATAACGTATTTGAATAAACAGCAAAGATTGCACTAGTGAAAGAAAATCGTAAAACAGTTTTGAAACTCAAATTGAAATAATGAGAAAATAAGTTAAAGCTTCGATATTCACCACTAATCATCTTGTTTAAAGCAAACGACTTGCACAATGCTACAAACTAGTTTTAGGTGCTTAATGTTTTTCAACCTAAGGGCATGATATCTACTCCTTAAGCTATTGATTTCCCTAAGCAACAAGTTAGGTATGAGTGTCTACTCTAACTTTTTTCATTCTCAAAGTATTTAGCATGGTATCTATTAAGTTGCACTTCAAAAAGCACAAAACAATGGAAATGGACAAAAACACGAAACCTTGAACATGGCATCTATTTTGGTTTTTCATGTTGATTAATCCCAAGAACCTATAATTGGTTCCTTCGTCACTTAGTATAGGCACAAGACTCGGTTATCTAAATTTACCTAGTTAACAATCTTCATACAACACATGTATATGATGATCAAGCATAACACATAAACTGTATGAAGAATGAAATAAAACCAAAAATTAATCTATTAAGAATCACAAAAAAATAATTTGTAACAAAGCAAATCGAAATCCTTAAGAAAACATGACTAGGGCTTCAATCGAGCCCTAACTAAAATATTTAGTTACCCATAATTTTAATGAAAAATATCCTCATCATAAAAAAATAGATAAAAGAAAGAAAAGACAACTCCTTTATGATGATAATCCTCAGAGAATAAGAGCTCCCATGCGTGAAGACGGCCACCGTAGAAGAAACCTCTCCTCTTTTTGGTCTCTTAAACATGTATTTATAGAACCCTAAACAAAACCCTAGCAATTGAATATGTGCCTATTTTTGTTTCTCTGATTTTTCTCTAGACTTATTTAGGCACTCAACTTCCTTTTCCAAACGTACAAATCCAAAAAAAAATCGAAATTTAATAGCTCATTCACTTTTGCCACGCTGAAATCACGCACAACCTGACTTTTATCTACTAAAACTGCCATAACTTTCTCTAGAAAAATTATATTTATGAGCCTTCAAATTCTCCAGAAACTATGCATTCGGATCTTTCCAAGCATATATGGCTCATCTCCTGGTTCTTCCTGAATCAATACAGTTAAATCCACAAAAATAACTGATCTATACAGGAAATTCTAGAAATTTAGTTAAATTTCTTTTCACCCTTTGCTAGTGACAACATGACTTAGAAGAATGCTCAATTTATCTTTAACAGTCTAGAAATGATGGGTTTTGTTGCACTTCTCTTGGGAAACCTGAAAGCATGTAAAACACTACAAAAGATCAAATTGTAACAAGGCTAAAGGATTAACGTATGCAAATTAAAGGGCTTGAATGTGTGATATTCAACGCTTATCACACCCCTAAACTTACATATTGCTAGTTCCTTAGCAATACAAAACTGAAAATAAAATAATTACCTACTTCTGTCTTTCGTGAGGTGCATTATTGCATTTAGCGTATGCAATAAGCCTTTTAAACCCCTAAGTATCCCTAGAGGATGAGTGAAGTCTCATGAGATTTTAATAGAAGTGCTACCCAAAAACATTTATGTCACAATCATGTTATTAAGAAGAACACGAAATCACATCAAAAAGGTTTTTCATTCATTAATAAGCTTAAATTGACAAACTTCATTTTCAAGACGTATAGAAGAATTCAAAGTCCAATCACTCACAGCTAGCTAGTAGAGACTTTACAAGATCAACTAGTGTAAAGTGAATTATCACATAATCCTGGAGTTTCAACTTAATCCTAATATGCATATATCATTATCTCAAAATTTAGTGGAATCTTAATGAAATAAATGACCAAGGAAATATCACAGCAGATATGATGACTTTTTTCTCTCTTTTTATTTATTTATTTTTTATATGTTATTTTTTTTAATTCAGGCTGTGCAATGCTTAGCTCCCTTAAGTTTTCTAATTGACCCATGTATTGAGTGTTAGGCTAGTGACTCCCAAACTAGATGGCTTTAGAGCACTAGGTGTAAAGTACCCTTAAGACTTACTAACTCGAGCCAAAAATGCTACAAAGCTAAACTAGTCATGTCATTAACCAATCCAAACCGTTCACCTTTTGATGCAAACACTCATTTCTTGGTGACAAGAGGCCCGGTTACTCATCAAACAACTTAGAAAAGTCATTATTAATCATTGTTCATCATGCCATTATTCATTTCCAAAAAATCATGCCAAGGTCATTCATCTAATAAAGCATCAAACCAAACTTAAGATTTTGAAAACAGGCATCATTAGTTCTTCATTTCATACCCTACAGATCATGTGTTGATGTGTTCGTGGTAAAATCAAGATGAAACATGAGAAGTTTCCTAAGCCAAAAGTAAGTAACCAAACTAAGATTTTCTATTGAGTTGATCATGTGTTCAAAAATTTAAGCTCGCCAATGAAATCAAATCACAGTTTCAATTTAACCAAATTCTTACAGATAACACTATTTAGGCGATCAAACAGGTGCACAATGCTCACATAAGGACATATAATTATTTTCCTACACCCCCAAACTTAAATCACACATTGTCCCTGATGAGTGCCAAATATTGCATATTTTGACCCCTTAATTTACATTTGTTAGCTTAGGAATTTGTTACTTTGAGTTGTTTTTTGTTGTTTTACATGTTCACAAGCACTTGGAAAGGAGTTTCACTAAATCGCCAGAATTGCCCGTACAGATCAGTCATTTTCGCAAATTAAACTGTATTGATTCAAGAAGAACCAGGAGATGAGCCATATATGCTTAGAAAGATCCGGAAGTCTATTTCTGGTGAATTTTATGACTCATAAAAATAATTTTTCTAAAGAAATTTATGGTAGTTTTAGTAGACAAAGGTCATGCTGGAAGATGCCTAGTGCGCTCGAGCGCACTAGACCTACGATCGAGCGTAGGTGCACACTTTGACATCCCACATCGATTAAAAATACTTTGCAGCACACCATGCTGTGCTCAATCACACCAGGCTACGATTAAGCGCACTCGGTCAGTATCCCACATCGAATTGGAAACACATTGCACTCTTGGAGTTTCCCTATAAAAGGGCCACTCCACTTTAGCTTTGAGTATCATCTGGGATCAAATCTGGAGGGCTTTTGGGAGCAATCCAGAGGATTTTTGGAGGGCAAGTTGGGAAATCTCCCAGGCTTTGCTACCAAGGGGGGATGCTTACTCTACTTTCTATTGAATGGTTTAGCTCTTTGATTATGTTTGGATTAATTATTTATCTATATTGATTTAGTTCTTTGCTACTGATGAGTGCCAAATAATGCATATTTTGGCCACTTAATTTACATTTGTTAACTTAAGAATTGGTTACTTTGAGTTCTTTTTCGTTGTTTTACAGGTTTACAAGCTTGGAAAGGAGTTTCACTAAATTACCAGAATTGCTCGTACAGATAAGCCATTTTTGAGGATTAAACTGTATTGATTCAGGAAGAACCAGGAGATAAGCCATATATTCTTGGAAAGATCCAGATGTCTATTTTCTGAGGAATTTTACGGATCAATAAAATGATTTTTCTAGAGAAAGTTATGGCAGTTTTAGTAGACAAAGGTCAAGCTGTGCATGATTTCAGCGTGACAGATCAGCCATTTTAAAGGATTTAACTGTATTGATTCAGGAAGAACCAGGAGATGATCCATATATGTTTGGAAAGATCCGAATGTCTATTTTCTAGAGAATTTTATGGATCAATAAAATAATTTTTCTAGAGAAAGTTATGGCAGTTTTAGTAGACAAATGTCAAAGAGCAAAAGCTGGAATCTGCAGTATCCCACATCGGATTGGAAACACACTGCACTTGTGATGTTTCCATATATAAGCCCCTCTTCACTTCATCTTTAGTGTGCAATCCAAGTGCAATTTTGGTGCAATTTGGAGGACTTTTACTAGCATTCTGGTGGATCTCCAAAGGCTTTGCTACCACGAGGGGAAGCGTCGCCCAACAACGAGTGGAATTTCTCCCCATGTATAGTCAGTTTTTAATTTATTGCTTTTGTTAGTTTTAAAGTTTAATGTTTAGCACTATTATTGTGAACTTTAGTTTCATGATTATGAGTGGCTAAAATCTTCAGCTAAGGTTGAAGATGAAGCCTTGCCGTTGTTTGGCATAATATTTTCAGATTTGTTTATACAATTCTGATTTTTTTTAGTATAAATGTTATGTTCAATTATTTGAGTAAAATCTTATGATTGATTGCGTTTAAATTGTTCTGTTGGATATTTCGTGTGTTTCATCTGATGGATACATCGAATCGTTTTGATTAAATTGGATATCCTTTGTGACTTGTTAATAGCAGATACATTGGATTATTTTGGTTTAATTGGGATATTTGTTGTGCTTTGTTTAAAGTTAGATTCATGGAATGTTTTAATAGATTATTTTTATATAGAACATGAAGATATATGCTTTATTTTGGTAGGGTGGATTCAGAAACCTTAGTGTTTTTATCATTAGTCTTTAAATCAATTTAGTTTAGTTTATATTTATTTTGCAAAAGACAATTCAAAACTTGGAACTAGGTTAAAATAGGCTTAGTTTAGATAAAAATATTTTCACAATGCAATTCCCTGTGGATTCGACCTCGCACTTGCACAACACTATATTGCAAACGACTCGTGCACTTGTGAGTAATTTAAAACTCACAAAAAAATTTTGGCGCCGTTGCCAGGGAGTTGTTTCGTTTGTGAAATTTTTGTCTAGTATTTTTGTTTTATTTTTTTAATTTTAATTTTAATTTTAATTTTAATTTTAATTTTACTTTTGATTTTAAATCTAATTCCAATTTTAATTTTATTTTTAATTTTGATTTTAATTTTAATTTTAATTTTAATTTTACTTTTAATTTTAATTTTATTTTAGTTTATTTGCATTTGCCCAAAAATAAAATAAAATAAAAATATAAAAAAATATGAATGAATCCAGCGCCGGTTTCACAGTCTTTAGAGGACACCCTCAAAGATTTTATGAAGATGACCAGCCAGTCCATCAATACAACCAATACATTCAATGTTGATAGTTGTTCGATCTGTGCTAGTCCTATGCATTTAGCACATAATTGTCCATCTACGCCAGTTTTTGTCGAGTATCCCATAGAACAAATGAATACTTTCAATGATTATTGGTGGCAATCAAATGGATCTTACTCCGAGATGTATAATCCAGGGTGGCGGAACCACCTTGATTTTTCATGGAAGCAGAACCAACTGATAAATCAGGGAGGAGCCCCTCATCATGCTCAAAATCAATACCCTCCCGGATTTCCTTCACCAGTTCCAAGTTATGGTTTCTTAGCCTATTCAGCACCATCACCCGCTTACCAAGCTCCCACTAAAGTGCCAGTGTCGGTTTCACAGTCATTGGAGGACGCCCTCAATGATTTCAGGAAGATGATCGACCAATCCATAAGTGAAGTAAGGAGTGCGCAAATAGTAAACACCCAAGCGATTGCTAATATAGAGAGTCAAATGGATCAAATCGCAAGTCACTTGGGTGAAAGAGAGAAGGGAAGGTTCCCCAGTCAATCTGAACCTAACCCGAAGGAACAGTTTGTGGTGGGAAATTCATCAACTCCTATGCACGGGCAAGAACAAGTGCAATTGATTGTCCCATTGAGGTCTGGGAGACAAGTGGACAATCAAGTGGAAGAGACCCCAACTATGCAACAAGGGCAAGAAAGTGGCAACAAGGAGAAGAGAGATGCTGAGCCATCTACAGCCACACCTACTATTAAGGATTTTCCTAGGTTATTTGTACCTAAAGCGCCTTACCCTGAGAGATTACAAGCGCCCAAGAAAGAAGGGAAGTTTGAGGACATTCTGGAGGCATGCATTGCTCAGTTTGGAGAGGATTTGGATTTGGATAAGCTACTCGAGCAAGCAAATGTTATCTTGGAGTCTGCTCCTCGGGAGAGCAGTAAGACGGAGGAGACTATGGGTGAATCAAGCATTGAGGACCCCCTAGAGGCATGCTTTTCTCAGTTTGAAGAGGATTTGGATTTGGATAAGTTGTTTGAGCAAGAAAATGCTTGGAGTCTGCTCCTCAGAAGAGCAGTGAGACCGAGGAGACCACAACACCTGAACCCCTCAAGAAGGAACTTAAGCCTTTACCGAACAATCCTAAGTATAAGTTCCTAGGTCTAGTAGATTCTTTGCCTCTGACTATAGCTTCAGATTTGGTTGATGCTCAAGTGGATAAATTATTGGACGTTTTAAGATAGCACAATGAAGCTATAGGCTGGACTATTGAGGATATCAAGGGGATCAGCCCCTCGATGGTGATGCACAAGTTACATTTGGAGGAGAATGCCAAGCTATCGAGGGAGCCACAAAGAAGGCTCAATCCAGCTATACAAGAGGTTGTGAGGATTCAAGTGATAAAGTTGTTAGATGTAGGGATCATTTATCCAATCTTTGATAGTGAGTGGGTGAGCCCGATTCATGTCGTACCAAAGTAGGCTAGATTGACGGTAGTGATAAAAAAAGACGACGAGTTGGTTCCAACTCGTGTGCAATCAGAATGGAGAGTGTGTCTAGACTACCGTAAGTGGAATGCTACCATAAGGAATGATCATTTTCCACTCCCATTTATTGATCAGATGGTGGAGCATTTAGCTAGGCACGATTACTAATGTTGGGTCTGGCTGAAGACGTTAAACTTAGCACTCATGGGAGGCACCCCACAACATATCCTTTCTGTTTATTTATTATTTTACATATTTATAATTAATGTTTGTTTTCAGTATTTTTTGTTTTCCAGTCTTTATTTTTCAGGGACAACGCGTACTTCAGTTCAAGTTTGGGGGTATGCTATGAGCCATACCAAGTCCAGATAGTTCTTCATATCCCAGGTCAACTCTTTCCATATTATTCACACATGGGAGTCAATGTGTAATTTAAGTTTGGGGGTATGGGAGACACATTACACACACTTTTTCCTAATTTGTTGTTGTTTTTCTTCATTTAAAAATAATAATAATAATAATAATAATAATAATAATAATAATAATAATAATAATAATAATAATAATAATAAGGTAAATGCATGCTCATGTTATTTTGAAATTTTAGTTGATCTAAACAAATATTGTGATGTGATTTCATTGGTGAGCTTCAAATTTTGAACACATGATTTGATGATAGAGTTTTAAAACATTGTTACTTACTTTGGGCATTTGAGAATTCACATGTTTGAGTCAATCTAACACGAGCACATTAGCACATATTTGTGTGAGGTATGATATGCGATTTCAATGTGTATGTTTCCTTGACTTAACTTAAACTGGGGACTTGTGGGATTAACACTTGGGCATAGAAAAGCAAAAAAAAAAAAAAAAAGAAAGAAAAATAATTATCATCATCAATAAACTTTCCACTGAGTAACTGGACCTCAGTAAGCAGTGAGTATTCATGTCAAAAGGTGGGAATTTTATTCATAATGATCATTGTGAAACTTTCCGCTGAGTAACTGGACCTCTTGCCTCAGTAAGCAGTGAGCGTTCATGTCAAAAGGTGGAAATTTTGCTTGGTAGCATTAAGGCCAGTTTAGTTTTGTAGCATTTTTGACTCGAGTTAGTAAGTCCTTTGGGGTGTCTTTACACCTAATGCCCTAAAACCATCTGGTTTGGGAGTCATTGACTCAACACTCGCTACATGGGTCAATTAGAAAGCTTAAGGGAACTAATCATAGCAGAGCCTTATATTAAAAAAAAGGGTAAAATAAAACCATGCCATTTGTTCATTCTGATGAGAAATCCTGTGAATCTTAAGACATGGAGACATTGTACTTTGAAGTTATTTAGAAACCTCATCTGTATATGCTAATTCACTTTACACTGATTCAAGCTTGTGATGTCTTGCTTGCCTCTTGTAAGTAATTAGGTTTTAAAATTCCTATTCATTGCGAAGATAAGTTATATTTTTTACGCTTGCTCATGAATGAATATCATGGTTTTGAGTGCTCCTTAAATTTTTGGATACCATGAATGATGAACTTATCTTGATGTTCTTTGTTTTTCATTTAGTTTTTTATTTTGTTTTGCTAAGGGACTAGCAAAATGTAAGTTTGGGGGTATTTGATGAGTGCCAAATATTGCATATTTTGGCCACTTAATTTATATTTGTTAGCTTAGGAATTTGTTACTTTGAGTTGTTTTTCGTTGTTTTACAGGTTTACAAGCTTGGAAAGGAGTTTCACTAAATTGCCAGAATTGCTTGTACAGATCAGCTATTTTTGAGGATTAAACTGTATTAATTCAGGAAGAACCAGGAGATGAGCTATATGTGCTTGGAAAGATCCGGATGTCTATTTTCTGAGGAATTTTACGGATCAATAAAATGATTTTTCTAGAGAAAGTTATGGCAGTTTTAGTAGACAAAGGTCAGGCTGTGCATGATTTCAGCGTGACAGATCAGCCATTTTTGAGGATTTAACTGTACTGATTCAGGAAAAACCAGGAGATGAGCCATATATGTTTGAAAAGATCCAAATGTCTATTTTCTGGAGAATTTTACGGATCAATAAAATAATTTTTCTAGAGAAAGTTATCGCAGTTTTAGTAGACAAATGTCAAAGAGCAAAAGCTGGAATCTGCAGTATCCCACATCGAATTGGAAACACACTGCACTTCTGATGTTTCCATATATAAGCCCCTCTTCACTTCATCTTTAGTGTACAATCCAAGTGCAATTTTGGTGCAATTTGGAGGACTTTTACTAGCATTCTGGTGGATCTCCAAAGGCTTTGCTACCACGAGGGGAAGCGTCGCTCAACAGCGAGTGGAATTTCTCCCCATGTATAGTCAGTTTTTAATTTATTGCTTTTGTTAGTTTTAAAGTTTAATGTTTAGCACTATTATTGTGAACTTTAGTTTCATGATTATGAGTGGCTAAAATCTTTAGCTAAGGTTGAAGATGAAGCTTCGCCGTTGTTTGGCATAATATTTTCAGATTTGTTTATACAATTCTGATTTTTTTTAGTATAAATGTTCTGTTCAATTATTTGAGTAAAATCTTATGATTGATTGCGTTTAAATTTTTCTGTTGGATATTTCGTGTGTTTCATCTTATGGATACATCGAATCGTTTTTGATTAAATTGGATATCCTTTGTGACTTGTTAAAAGCGGATACATTTGATTGTTTTGGTTTAATTGAGATATTTGTTGTGATTTGTTTAAAGTTGGATTCATGGAATGTTTTGATAGATTATTTTTACATAGAACATGAAGATATATTCTTTACTCTGGTGAGGTGGATTCAGAAACCTTAGTGTTTTTATCATTAGTATTTAAATCAATTTAGTTTAGTTTATATTTATTTTGCAAAAGACAATTCAAAACTTGGAACTAGGTTAAAATAGGCTTAGTTTAGATAAAAATATTTTCACAATGCAATTCCATGTGGATTCGACCTCGCAGTTGCACAACACTATATTGCAAACGACTCATGCACTTGCGAGTAATTTAAAACTCACAACAGCTGCAATATCGCTTCCTGAGTATGTTGTCATCGTTGGATTTTCTCAATAGTGATAATAATTTTTGTGTTTTAAAAGTGGTAAATGATTTCTCAAAATGATTACATTTGTTTTAATCTTGGTTTTTAAATCTATATCTTCTGATTGGGAATTTTGGAAATTGAGTTCCCAATTGAGTTATTCAATGAATTAAGAGTAATTAAAATACTAGATTTGTGCAAGGGATTCCCGACGCTTTACTATTTATCAAATTTACTTTACTTTACTTTACCTTGCTTTCAAAAATTAATCTTTGTTCTCCATCAATTATTCAATATTGTTCTTTAGTTTCTTTGTTCTTTCTACTATTCTTTTAATTTGTCTCCCTGTGGAATCGACACCCCAAAGCTATGCTACAACTACCGCGTTATTCTTTGGGCGTAATCAAATTTTGGCGTCGTTACCGGGGAGACGGTAGAAGAATTGCTAGATAGTTTTTCTTTTCAGCAGTTTGTAAAGGCGGTAACTTCATTCCTTCTTTTAGCTTGCTGCATTATTTTTTTTCTTTCTTCTTTTTCTCTTCTTTCTTTTTATGGTATTTTTATTATGTTGTGACTTTGCATGCCAAGATATAGAGACGATTTAGGTAGATTTGCTTGTAAGCCTATGCTAGAGTCAGAATCACACTTTCTAAATCTTTTATTTTATCATCCATCTAGTCCTGAAGAAATGAGTGAACATGAAGATCAACCCACTAGGACCCTTCAGGATTACCTCCACCCTACACGCATAGCCACACCATCGTGCATCATGTTTCTAGCTAATACTCGCCAACTGGATCTTAAAACAGGGATGATACAGTTACTCCCTACGTTTTATGGCTTGGAAAATGAAAACCCATATGTGCACATTTGGGAGTTTGAGGAAGTAGTTGTGACTTTTCATAGTCAAAATGCAACTGATGACATTGTGAGACTTAAGTTCTTTCCTTTCTCTTTGAAGGATAGAGCTAAGAGTTGGCTATACTCACTGAGACCACGATCTATTGGGTCATGGAATGAGATGACTAAAGTTTTCTTAATAAATACTTTCCACAACATAAGAACAACGCTTTAAAAAGGCAAATCTCCACCTTTATAGAAAAGGATAGTGAGACTTTGTATCAGTCTTGGAAGAGATTTAAGGAGTTGTTGAGTATATGTCCTCACCATTGGTATGAGAATTGGCACTTAGTGAGCTATTTTTATAAAAGACTTACATATAGGGAGCGCTAATTTATGGAGATGATGTGTAATTGTAAATTCTAACAGAAAGATCTTGATGAGGCCATAGAATACCTCAATGAGCTTACTGAAAAAGCTCACACTTGGACTGGACCTAGTGCTACTGAAAGCACAAATAGGTCATAACCTGCAAGGAACCCAAATGGTGGTGAAATTTACCATCTTAAGGAAGAGGATAACCTAAAGGCTAAGCTCGAGATGATCACTATGGACCTAGATGTGTTAAAGACTAAGGGCTTAAAGCCAACACACATAGCTAATCATGCAGAGTCTTTTGGACCATGTTTTGTGTGTGGCGGGGTAGATCATCTCGCCTAAGAGTGTCCCACATTTTTTGAGATGAGAGGGATGTATGAGGAACAATGTAATGCCTTAGGTATGTACAAGAAGCCTTTTTCACCTTTCTCTGATACCTATAATCCGGGGTGGCGCAATCACCCTAATTTTAGCTAGAAGCCTGAAAACCAGTCGCCTGCACAACCCCCTAAATCATATCCTGCACTATATCATGCACCTGCATCTTCTAGAAGTCCTTTAGAAGACATCTTATAGGCTTTTATTGAGGTATAGGGTAAGACTAACCAAAGATTTGAAGCATTGATTATGCAGCCTGTTGAAGAAAATAAGGAGATAAAGAGCCAAGTGTCTAAATTGATGAGCTTCTTGAGTGTGAATGAGCAAGGTAAGTTCCCTTCTCAAGCTCAGTCACAATCGATGGTTAACATATTGCGCAAAAGAATTTAAAGGAGGTGAATGCCATTGTGACACGAAGTGCTAAGTCATTACACATCCCAACAACAAACAAATCAAAAGATGATGACGAGAGCCACAAGGCATACATAATTGACTCACTCATGGAAAAGGTCCATCACCTTAATCCATTGGAGTCCACCCTCACCCATGGTTTCACAAGAGCAGATATTGAGCCAGAATCTGTAGACGTTACTAATAACATCATTGAAGCTATGCACATCCTTGAGGCCTCTCCAAAGCATACAAGCACCAAATTTGGCAGTAAAGTAGTTGCTGGTGCATTCAACTTATGTTTTTCTAGAAGGGAATAAGAGTGTCTGGCTGAAGACGTCAAACTTAGCGCTCATGGGAGGCACCCCACAGCATATCCTTTTGTTTTTCTCATAATTGTTTACTTTTAGTATCTTTTGTTTTTCGGTATTACTTTCGTTTTTCTTTTTTAGGGATAATGTGTGTGTATCAGTTCAAGTTTGGGGGTGTGCTATAAGCCACGCCAGCCAGTGATAGACGATTAAATATTCATATTTAAGCCCCTTTATTTACATTTGTTAAGTCCTTAGTTATGTTAATTTAGTCCATTTTACTTCATTTATGTGTTTCACATGCTTTTATAGGGTCTTGGAGAAAAAGAAGCATTTTTGGCACTTAAAAGAAGAAATCTGGAAATCCTGGAGCAGTTGCTGGCTAAAATGTGATCGAGTGCACTATTTGGTATGATCGAGCGCACCAGCACTCGTGCACTGATAATTGCTTAAATATTCATATTTAAGCCCATTAATTTACATTTGTTAAGCCCTTAGTGTGCGTATTTTATGCTATTTTACTTCCTTTCTGTGTTTTATGAGTTTTTAGAGGTTCTTGGAGAAAAGGAAGCATTTTTGAGCTCAAAGAGCAAATCTGGAAAATCTATCAGTTGCTTAGTGCGATCGAGTGCAGAGGAACTGCGATCGAGCGCACCAGCGCCTAGCGCCCAAGCTAGGATCGAGCGTAATCTACGCTTGCACACAAGAAAAAGGCTGCACTCGAGCGCAAGAGACTGCGATCGAGCGCACACGTACGACAGTGAACAGTAAAAACAACAGTTCCTATTTTGTAAAGTAGGGTTAGAGACCTGTTTTGGAAATTAGGGTTTCCAAGTGTCTTTAGAACCCTATAAATAGATTTGTAAAACATAGAAACAGGATCTCCCTTTTGAGGAGCATAGCTCCCTTTTAGTTTAGTTTTTGTTCGGGGAGATCGGAGAAGGAGACTGTAGAGGAGATTTGACGACTCTTCTCTCAGGTTTCTTCTTCCTTTATTTTTATTATGTGTACTTAAACTTTTAGTAAGGGCTTGGTTGAAGCCCTAATTATGTTTACTAAATAAATTCAGTATTGGCGCCTTTGCGATATTTACGTTGTGTTGCATAACTTGATTAATACCTGTGTTTATTTAAATTCCTCATATGTGTGTGTCTGATCAATGTATGCATGTGGTATAGATTAGTTAGTTGAATCAATTTGGATGACTGAGTCTTGGATTTAACATTAGTAACAAAAGATATCCATGCCAGATTCTTGGGTTAATCAACATGGGAAGCCGGGAGTAGATACTATGCCCTAGGTCCCGTGTGGTTGTCAATTTCCACAGATCCTATACTCTCTTAAGGAACAACTCAGTATACACCATGCTGAATCCCTTGAGAGAGAAAAGAGTTAAAGTAGATGCCATGCCTAACTCGTTGCTTAGGGAGATCAATAGCTTAAGGAGTAGATACCATGCCCTTAGGTTGACAAGCATTAGGTATTCATGACATGAGTAAAGCATTGGCATACTGTTTTGTTGTGGTAATATGATTAGTGGTGGATATCAAGTCCCTATGCCTTTATCTTTATTATTTCAAACTCAATATTTATTTCTCTTGTTTTTATTTTATTATTGCGAAACTAATTCTAAAGTGAAATTTACCAATCCCTGTAGAGATGATCTTGCATTTGCACACTATGCTACTGTTGACATTGTGCACTTGCAAGTAAAACTAGTTCGATTATTTGCCCATTTATTTTGGTAGATAATCGCACAACATGCGCACACAAAGAAGGATCGAGCATAGCCTTGTGATTAAGCGCACAATGAATGCGATCGAGCGCATATGTATGGGCGTGAACATAAAATAGCAGAACCGGTTTTGGAAATAGAGGAGGTTTTGCGTTTTAGGAAGTTTCAGGTTTCCAGAGTCTTCTAGGGTTATTCAACCCTTATAAATACATTGTAAACACACAGAAAAAAACATCTCTTCTTTTATCTTTTACTTTGGCTCAAAGTTGTAAGCTTGGAGAGGAATTGACGACTCATCTCCAAAGTATTCTTCGGGTTTTATATTTTATGTTTAGTTTATATTACGATACTTATCTTAGACAGCATGTGTAACTAACTCTTAATAGGGCTCGATTGAAGCCCTAGTTATGCTTTCCCATATATACATTCATTAATTATCTTTGTAATAGTCTTGATTATGATGCTTAACTTGATTAATGCCTGTGTTTATTTAAATTCCTCATATGTGTATGTCTGATCAATATGTGCATGTGGTATGGATTAGTTAGTTAGATCAATTTGGATAACCGAGTCCTAGGTCTGACAATGGTAACAAAAGATATCCACGTCGGATTCTTGGATTAATCAACATAGGAAACCAAGAGTAGATACCATGCCCTAGGTCTCATGTGGTTGTCGATTTCCATAAATCTTATGCTCTATTAAGGAACAATTCAGTAGATACCATGCTGAATCTCTTAAGAAAGAAAAGAGTTAGAGTAGATACCATGCCTAACTCGGTGCTTAGGAAAATCAATAGCTTAAAGAGTAGATACCATGCCCTTAGGTTGGCAACCATTAGGTATTCATGGTAAGGCGAGTGCATTGACACACTACTCATTGGGAAAGTATGATTAGAGGTGGATATCAAAGCCTTATGTTCTTATTATTATTAAATCACACTCAACTGTTATTTCTATTTTTTTATATTGAGAAACTGATTCCAAAATCGAAATTCACCAATCCTTGTGGAAATGATCTCGCACTTGCACACTATGCTACCCTTGACCTTGTGTACTTGTAAGTAAAATTGTACGATTATTTGCTTATTTATTTAGGTAGATAAACGCACAACAAGTTTTTGGCGCCGTTGCCGGGGATTGTGCTTAAATTTCCTTTTTAGAATTTATTTTTCATTGTTATTTATTTTTCATTCTATTTCTATTTTTATCAAAAATCTCAAAAATTTTAAGTTTCTGTCCTTATCTTATTTTTTTTCATTAAAACCCTAATCGAATTCTTTTTGTTTTCTGTTTCAAGCACTCCAGGAGAGCTTTTTGTGCCACTTGCAATCAAGCGCACCCTCATTTGTGATCGAGTACAATTAGGACAGAGAGTTACACGGGTAGCAGTGTCTTACTGTTGCACTTAAGCAAGTATCACTGATTCATGCACGGGCGTCGATCCAAGCATCTAACGTTCTTCCCCCTTGATACTGAGCTTGAGTGGACTATCCGACAAAGGCTTAGAGACAACTCTGAAGAGGTAGAAAAATTTGAAGAAGAAGCACAAATGGCAGAACAGTTAGAAAATCAGCAACCACCTAAGCGAAGGCCGGTGAAGCAATCATTCATCCCACGTAACCTTGATCAACCATCGTGTATTGCTTATCAACCTGAGGCGGAAGGCAACTATTACATATCTCCGCAAATATTGAGTGCATTGACTCACTTTAGGAGTACACCTAATGAGGATCCACACTTGCACCTTCGAGAATTCTTTGATCTTTGCAAGTTCCAGCACAACCGAGGCTTAGACCAAGAAGGAATAAGGTTAATTATGTTCCCTTTTTCCTTAAAAGATAATGCTAAACTATGGTACAATTCTTTGCCTGCAGTTTTTATCCACACTCGGGAGGAGTTGGCTAGCAAATTCCTAAGGAAGTTTTTCCCAGCCCAAAAGATAAGGCAAATGAGGAAGGAGATTTAGTCCTTCCAACAAAAGGATGGAGACCTATTCTTCGAAGCGTGGGGACACTTCAACGAGCTACTACTCAAATGCCCACATCACAACTTACCTCAAGATGAACTGGTACAAGCTTTTTATGAAAGTTTGAGTGATACTAACAAAAGTATTATTGATTCAGGTTATGGAGGAGTGCTGATGGAGAAAAGCAGCGAAGAAGCTATGGAGCTCTTCGAAACCCTAAGCGAACACACTCAGCAGTTCTCCTCTCGAGGTAGATATGTAACCAAGGGTAAGGGTATATATGAGGTAAATGGAGGATCTTCTCCTCAAATAACTGTTGTGGAGAGGAATTTAGACCTATTGGTGAAAGTTATGGCTGCTCAGAATACCTCACCTAACCCACCAGCTACACCACTGTAGGTATGTGCGATATGTTCCCAGTTTGATCATAACACTGACACTTGTCCTTTGTATTCATCTGCAGATCTGGAATAAGCAAATTACCAAAAAACAACCCATATGTAAACACTTACAACCCTGGATGGCGAAACCACCCAAATTTCTCTGGGAACAACAATAAGAACAGTCAAGGGCAGCAAAAGAACTCCCAACCAGCAGCCCACTCAGTTCCCGAATCAAAGGACAGTAACCTAGAAAGTCTTGTGAGGCAACTGGCAACTCAACAACAACAGCTGATGACCTCACAAGAACAGTTCATGATAGAGGAAAGGCAATTCCGAACTGAGATAAAACAAACCACTGCAAAATATGAACAAGCTATTCAAAGACTAGAGGTTCAAATGGGGCAACTAGCTAAGGAACTGAGTGGAAGAAAGCAAGGTGAGCTTCCAGCCCAACCAATACCTAATCTAAGAGGACATCAGCAACTGAATACCGTGACAACTCTAAGAAATGGTAAGATCATAGGAGCTGATGAGCCTACAAAAGCATCTCCAGATAAAACATCTACACCCAAGGTAAGTACAATGGAGAAGTGGAATGCACCACCTTTCCCTCAAAGGTTAGTAAAGCCAAAACAAGAAAATAAATTGCTTGATATTTTTGAAACTTTGATAAAGGTAGAGATTAATATTCCTTTGTTAGATGCCATTAAACAAATTCCTGCATATGCTAAATTTCTGAAAGATTGTTGCACTAATAAAAGGAAGTTCCAGGAACATGAGACCGTGGCTTTGGCAGAAGAGGTAAGTGCAGTACTATTAAGAAAACTACCACCAAAACTAACAGATCCGGGTAGTTTTACCAGTCCCTGCAGGATAGGTGACCAGCTATTTGAGCATGCATTATTGGATCTAGGGGCGAGTGTCAATCTGATGCCTTACACTGTATTCGAGGCACTAGGTTTTGGGGAGCTTCAACCAACCTCCATCACCTTGCAACTGGTTGACAGAAGCATCAAAAGACCAAAAGGTATTCTTGAGGACGTCTTGGTAAGGGTCGGTAAATTTATTTTACCTGCTAATTATATTATATTGGATATGGAAGAATATCCTTGGTCATTACCTCTGCCTGTAATTTTAGGAAAACCCTTTATGATAACTGCTGATATGAATATTTGTGTGAAAAAAGGGTATTGTTACTATGAAGGTAAATGGTGAGGAGATAACATTTAAAATATTTAATACATTAAATTCACCCAAAGATGATATGGACTGTTCTAATGTGTGCTTGATGCAAGGTGTTTCTAAGCAAGTTTTTCAAGTCCAGCACATTAATCCATTGGAGACTACCGTAACCCAGCCTTTCAAAAGATTATATATTGAGCCTGCATCAAAAACCGCTCATGATGACATCTTTGAAGTTGTGCACCTCCCTGAAGTCTATCCTATGCATCCAAGACCGGGTGATACGAAGAAGTTGCAGGTCTATAAGCTGATCAAATTGAGGCATGATAACTATGCAGTAGCACCAAGAGTATTTAAGCCACATATAGTGGGCTTTAAGTACTCCCTTCCAAAAGACTAAATGTTGAAGCTGCTATAGAGAGTGCTTGAGCAATTCATATTCTATTACCCATAAAGTTCAAGCACCTCTATTGAGGTTAGTGGTATTGAGGCCACTAACGCACGGTAAGGTTGTATTGTTCTTGCTTTATCATACAGCCTTGGTAAGTTTTCTATTTTATCTATACATACTGCTTTGCGATCGAGTGCACCATTCAGTGTGTTTGAGCGCACAAGTGCCATCGAGCGCACTCCAGTTCGATTGAGCGCAATCGACCAGACAGTCACGTGATGGTTTTAAAACCACACTTCCCCCACTCACCTCATCTCCTTCACCATACACTCCAGCCCACTCACTCTCTTTCCCTTACTCTCTCGCACTCTCACTCACCTACCAATCTCAAACTCTCAACACCAGCACTCCACCATGCTAGCCACCATCACCACCTTACCACCATCATCACCCTACTGTCACCACCATGTCCCCTCCCCAAGGTAACCCATTTTGTTCTAACAGATAGTTCTTGATCTTTAACTTACATTTTCATATATATGTTCTCTTGTGTGTGATTGGTTCTTATTTTGTTTACAAGAGGTTAGGAACACAACTCGAAACCACAACACCATAGCTTGGTTTTCTGTCGTACACCAGCTACTCGACAAAAAGCCTAACCGTGTGCACTCGAGCACAAGTTCCCCAGTGTGATCAAGTGCACATATTTGCGATCGAGCGCAATTTTGACAAACACTAGAATCAACATGTCAAAACAATCCACTTCCACCTCCTGTGCTTCGAGCAGCCGTGCCCACTCATCCCGGCCAAGCTTCGAACAAAGAGAGCTATTGTTTGAGACCACTTTCAACATCGATGAGATCTTCAAGCACATAGATGCCACTCAATGAGCAGTCCAAGTATTTAGACATCGGGAGTTAAAGAGGATTTTTAAGCCAGTTTGCTCGACTGCTTACACCAATATTGTAGTCCAATTCTATGAGAGCCTATCTTTTGACTGTAGCAGACCAGGAGTATTGACTTCTTCAATCCATGGCACATCCATCGAGGTGACTAGTGCCGACATAGCCGCTGCTCTTCACTGCTGTGATGAGTCCCCTTCAGAGGACATCGATATCGAGGAGCAGCCGAAGTCTTTTAACCTGACCACGATCATCGAAGACATGTGCGTTGGCCAGTACGCTGATAGGCACAACAATGTGACAAGCCGGTTAAAGTTGCCTCCACGGCTCTGGCTCATGGACACCATCCTCCAGCGAATTGTGTGCCCATTGGGGCACAAGACATAGAGGAGAGACCAATTTTTACAGACATTGTATGCCTTCCACAGAGGCCACTGGTACTCTATCCCAACTGTTATTTGGAGCCAACTGCATAAATTTTGGGATCATGTCCATGGCTGTCAGACCACCACGGCCAATACATGGGGGCTCCTATTCCTGTTCCCATTATTATATATCCTTAAGAAGAAAGGGATTAAGGGGACCACCAGCGACAGACCAGTGCGAGAGTACCCCTTCTTTGGGAAGGCTCAGTGGACACAGAGCCTATCACATATACCTCAAGATCTCCTAGCACCTGCACCTGCACCTGAGAGGGTTGAGGAGGATCATATGAAGACAGAAACCCCTGTAGTTAGCTGATTGTAAGAGGATGACCATCCGGACATAAGACCCACTAAGTCCCAACACTTTTTCGCTGAGCTATCCTCCTTCCGAGGCGAGGTCTCTGCAGCTACATTACTAATGCACCAGCGCATAGATGGTTTGGAGGAGCAGGTTGCATGACTGGAGGTGATGCTACAGGCCATCCTCGATCGCCTACCTCCTGCACCCAGTACCTCTTCGACTGCACCACCTGATGACCAGCAGTGAGAGGATACCCTGTTTGGCTGAAGACGTTAAACTTAGCGCTCATGGGAGGCACCCCAAAGCATATCTTTTTTAGTATTTCTTTGTATTAATAGTCTTTACTTTTATATATATGTTTATTATCACTTGTTTTCCAGTTTATGTTTGTTTCTCTTTTTCAAGGACATAGTCAGTGCATCCAGTTCAAGTTTGGGGGCGTGCTACGAGCTATACCAGCCATTGAGTTCTACATCTTCCAGGTCAGATCTTTCCATACTTCTCACACATTAGGGACAATGTGCAATTTAAGTTTGGGGGTATGGGAACACACTCACACACACACTATGTCCCAATTTTTGTTTTTATAGATAAATGCATGTTCATTCTTTTCCAATAAAATTTTGGGTGATCTAAACAAACAATAATTTGATTTCATAAGTGAGCTTAACACCTTGAACATATGGGCCAATAATTAAGTTTTGAACCTAGATCACTTACTTTTAGGCATTTAAGGATTCACAAGTTTGACCTAAACTAACATGAGCACATTAGCACATAATTGTGTTGGGTATGTATGCAATTTTAATTTGTATATTTCTTTGGCTTGACTGTGAACCGGATGACCTGTTATATTAACACTTTGGCATAGGAAAACAGAAAAAAAAAAATTTGTTATTGCTCAAAAGGAAAAGTGCTCTTAATGCTCATTAAACAAACTTTCCACTGAGTAACTGGTCCTCTTGCCTCAATAAGCAGTGAGTGTCACGTCAAAAGGTGAAAATTCTGATTGGTAGCATTAAGACCAGTTAGTTTTGTAGCCTTTTTTACTCGAGTTAGTAAGTCTTTAGGGGTGTCTTTACACCTAATGCCCTAAAACCATCTGGTTTGGGAGTCATTGGCTAAACACTCGCTACATGAGTCAAATAGAAAGCTTAAGGGAACTAAACTTGGCAAAAATCTCATAAATAAAAGAAAAGAAGAAAAACTATGCCATCTTTGTTGGTTCTAATAGGAAATTTGGTGAATCTTGAGACATCGAAACACTATACATTAGAATTATTTGGAAACCTAATATTTTATATGCGAGTTCACCACACACTAAAGTCAAACTTGTGATGTCTTAACCTGCCTCATGAAAGTGATTTGCATTCAAAACTCTTATTCATTGCAAAGATATGTTTATATTTGTTAAGCTTGCCCATGAATACACATCATAGTTTTGTGTGAGACCTAAACTTTTATGGACACCATGAATATTGGATTTATCTGTGTGTCGTTATTTTTCATTTTAGTTTTTAGATTTGTATTGCTAAGGGACTAGCAATATATAAGTTTGGGGGTGTGATAGGTGCTTAAATATTCATATTTAAGCCCCTTTATTTACATTTGTTAAGTCCTTAGTTATGTTAATTTAGTCCATTTTACTTCATTTCTGTGTTTCACATGCTTTTATAGGGTCTTGGAGTAAAAGAAGCATTTTTGGCACTTAAAGGAAGAAATCTGGAAATCCTGGAGCAGCTGCTGGCTAAAGTGTGATCAAGCGCACTACTTGGTACGATCAAGTACACCAGCACTCGTGCGCACATAAAGAAGGATCGAGCGCAGCCTTGCAATCGAGCGTACAACGAATGCGATCGAGCGCACATGTACAGGCGTGAACAGTAAAATGACAGAACCAGTTTTGCAAATAGATGAAGTTTTGCGTTTTAGGAAGTTTCGGGTTTCCAGAGTCTTCTAGGGTTATTCAACCCCTATAAATACACTTGTAAACACACAGAAAAGACATCCCTTCTTTTATCTTTTACTTTGGCTCGAAGTTGTAAGCTTAGAGAGGAATTGACGACTCGTCTCCACAGTATTCTTTGGGTTTTACATTTTATGTTTAGTTTATATTACGATGCTTATCTTAGACAGCATGTGTAACTAACTCTTAATAGGGCTCGATTGAAGCCCTAGTTATGCTTTCCCATATATACATTCATAAATTATCTTTGCAATAGCCTTGATTATGATGCTTAACTTGATTAATGCCAGTGTTTATTTAAATTCCTCATATGTGTATGTCTGATCAATATGTGAATGTGGTATGGATTAGTTAGTTAGATCAATTTGGATGACCGAGTCCTAGGTCTGACAATGGTAACAAAAGATATCCACATTGGATTCTTGGATTAATCAACATGAGAATCCAGGAGTAGGTACCATGCCCTAGGTCTCATGTGGTTGTCGATTTCCATAAATCTTATACTCTCTTAAAGAACAACTCAGTAGATACCATGCTAAATCCCTTAAGAAAGAAAAGAGTTAGAGTAGATACCATGCCTAACTCGGTGCTTAGGGAAATCAATAGCTTAAGGAGTAGATACCATGCCCTTAGGTTGGCAACCATTAGGTATTCATGGTAAGGCTAGTGCATTGACACACTACTCATTGGGAAAGTATGATTAGAGATGGATATCAAAGCCCTATGTTCTAATTATTATTAAATCACACTCAACTGTTATTTCTATCTTTTCATATTGAGAAACTGATTCTAAAAACGAAATTTACCAATCCCTGTGGAAATGTCTCGCACTTGCACACTATGCTACCATTGACCTTGTGCACTTGTAAGTAAAACTGTACGATTATTTGCTTATTTATTTAGGTAGATAAACACACAACAGCCAGCTAGTTCTCCATCTCCCAGGTCAGATCTTTCCATGTTATTCACACATTGGGGACAATGTGTAGTTTAAATTTAGGGACATGGGAGACACATTCACACACACTCTGTCCCAGTTTTTTTAATTATTTATTAAAGAGAAGATAAATGCATGCTCACGTTAATTTAAAATTTTGGTTGATCTAAATGAATACTGTGATGTGATGTCATTGGTAAGCTTAAAATCTTGAACACATGATTTGGTGATAGAGTTTTAAAATTTTGTTACTTACATTAGGCATTTGAGAATTCACATGTTTGATCTAATCTGACACGAGCACATTAGCACAAAATAGTGTGAGGTATGACATGTGAGTTTAATGTGTATGTTTCCATGACTCAACTGAAACTGGATGACTTGTTGGATAAACAATTTGAAAAAAAAAATTGCGTAAAAAGAGAAAAATGCTCATGATGATCATTAATAAAATGCTCGCTGAGTAACTGGACCTTTTGCCTTAGTAAGCAGTGAGTGTTCATATCAAAAGGTGAGAATTTTATTCATAATGATCATTGAGAAAATTTTCGCTGAGTAACTGGACCTCTTGCCTCAGTAAGCAGTGAGTGTTCACGTCAAAAAATGGGAATTCTGCTTGGTAACAGTAAGGCCAGTTTAGTTTCATAGCCTTTTTTACTCGAGTTAGTAAGTCCTTGGGGTGTCTTTACACCTAATGCCCTAAAACCATCTGGTTTGGGAGTCATCGACTCAACACTCGCTACATGGGTCAATTAGAAAGCTTAAGTGAACTAAACATAGCAGAGCCTTATAATAAAATAGAGAAGAAAATAAAACTATGCCATCACTGTTTATTATGATGAGAAATTCTGTGAATTTTGAGACATGGAAACATTGCACATTGGAGTTACTTGAAAGCCTCATCTGTATATGCTAATTCACTTTACACTGAGTCAGACTTGTGATGCCTTAGCCTGCCTTTTGTAAGTAATTAGATTTTAAAATTCCTATTCATTGCGAAGATGGGTTTACATTTTAAGCTTGCTCATGACTGAATATCATGGTTTTGTGTGATGTTTAAATTTTAGGATACCATGAATGATGGATTTATCTTTGTGTTCTTTAGTTTTCGTTTAGTTTTTTTTTTTTAATTTTGTTTTGCTAAGGGATTAGCAAAATGTAAGTTTGGGGGTATTTGATGATTTCCAAATATTTCATATTCTGACCCCTTAATTTACATTTGTTAGCTTAGGAATTTGTCACTTTGAGTTGTTTTTTGTTGTTTTACAGGTTCACAAGCACTTGGAAAGGAGTTTCACTAAATTGCCAGAATTACCCGTACAAATCAGTTATTTTTGCAAATTAAACTATATTGATTCAGGAAAAACCAGGAGATGAGCCATATATGCTTAGAAAGATCCGGAAGTATATTTTCTGGAGAATTTTACGGCTCATAAAAATGATTTTTCTAGAGAAAGTTATGGCAGTTTTAGTAGACAAAGGTCAAGCTAGAAGATGCCTAGTGTGCTCGAGCGCACCAGACCTGCGATCGAGCACAGGTGCGCACTTTGACATCCCACATCGGTTAAAAATACTTTGCAGCACACCATGCTGCACTCGAGCACACCAGGCTGAGATCGAGCACACTCGGGCAGTATCCCACATCGAATTGGAAACATATTGTACTCCTGGATTTTCCCTATAAAAGGCCTACTTCACTTCAGCTTTGAGGATCATCTGGGAGCAGATCTGGAGGGCTTTTGGGAGTAATCCAGAGGTCTTTTGGAGGGCAAGCTGGGGAATCTCCAATACTTTGCTACCAACGGGGGATGCTTACGGCGAGATCAAATCTTTCCCTTGAGATTTTTGTTGCACAGTGTGTATGATAAAATTGAATATGATCTGGCCCATATCAATAGTCATGCCCATCAAAATGGCATAAATCAACACAGTTCTCTCAACAGTAAGGTCACTATAGTGCGTGGCAGGCATCAATCTCTGACATACAAAATATTGCCAAGCTCGAGCATTGACAGTCAGAGAAGTACCAGGCAAGGTTATAGGGGTATCACCCGTCATTTTCCATGTAGTGCCCTAAATACAAAGAGTGTTGCAAATTTCTTCATAATTATATTGGACGCATATGCAATATACTCACTGTTTTCTATGTCAGGTAGCCCATAGAATCTATTTATAAATGTGCTGTTAAAAGAAACTGTTTTACCTCTCACCCTCACCTTACCATTCCTATGTTCGTCTGCATTAACGTAGAAATCTCTAACCACATTTGTGAGGGAATGAGATGGTTGTCTAGAAAATGTACCCTAATGCCTATCAATAATCATTCTAAACAAGGCTGAGTTCCCCCTCTTTGTGATATTGAATCCTCTCTCAGGTATGGGTTTTCTAGTGTGCATCATCCTAACATATCTTTCACTAGCCTCAAAACTAACAAATTTGCTCTCATCATACTCTTGAGCTTGTTTCCCCTTTGATCTCTTAGGTTTAGGTGCCATTTGAATCAAACGTGTAAAACAATAGAAATAATTCAAAATCAACCACCTAAATAGCACAAATGAACAACAAAGAGAAGAAATTGGTCTTACTTGATTCCCAAAATTGGAGAGAAGAAGGAGTACCCACCAACTTGAAGTTTTCTTAATGAACCCAAAATCCTCTTAGTACCAATCTTTTTGGAGAAATTTCCAACAAAATATGAAATATTAGTGCTAAATCCTCAAAGAAATGATGTTAGAATCAAGAAATTTTGAGTAAAAATGAGTGGGTAAGTAAGGGTTTGGAGAGAGGATGAAAGAAAGAGAAAGGGGCTGCTATTTTCATAAGGTAGAAATGAAGAAGAAGTGCAGAATTGGGGTTTAAAATAGTCTAGATTTTGTTTTTAGTGCAGATTAGGTAGCAGTTGGCACCGCGGCTCGGCTTAGTGAGCGCCACGGCTTGAAAGCATGGGCATATCAGCAAGAGTGCTGGGCGGCGCGGCGCGGTTGCAGCTGGGGCGCGGCGTGGGCTAGGGCGAGATGGGCCTGGTGTTGTAGGGCGAGGCACGCCTTGGGCTGGGCCGAGGTGCATGGGCTGCTTGGACCTATTTCTAGTTTAAGACTTATTTGTTGCCAAAAGGAAAAAATAAAATAAAATAAGCCAAATAAAAATAATTCTTAAACTAAAAATCAAATTAACTAAAGAAAACTAAAAACCAAAATTGAAATAAACTTAACAAAACAAAAGAAAAATAAATAAAAACGTACCTGTGTGGTGTGGTCAAGGTGAATAAATGGGATCCATAAGTGAAATGTCTTCCACTTCCGGATCTTGCCTATCGATTAAGACTTTAAGGCATTGACAATTTACTTTAAAAATCCGACCATCTCTAGTATCCTCTATTTCTACTGCCCCATTTTCAAAAGCATTCCTTACTACAAAAGGGTCAGTCCACCTTGACCGAAGTTTTTCTAGATGCTTATGGAGTCTAGAATCATATAAGAACACCCGATCATTAGGTTTGAATGTTTTCCTCTAAATATTTTTATCATGAAACACTTTCATCTTCACCTTATAGATTCTAAAGTTCTCATAAGCATCATTTCTTAACTCCTCTAACTCGGTTAACTGATATTTCCTAAGCTTACCTGCCTCTCCTATGTCAAAATTAAAAGACTTGATGGCCCAATAAGCTCGATGTTCTAGCTCCACAGGCAAGTGGCAAGGCTTTCCAAAAACAAGTCTATAAGGTGACATACCTAAGGGAGTTTTGAAAGCTGTACGGTAGCCTCAAAGTGCATCAACTAGTCTCAAAGACCAATCATTGCGATCCGGGTTGACCGTTTTGTCTAAAATTTGGTTAATCTCCCTATTTGCAAATTCTACTTGACCACTTGTCTGAGGGTGGTACCCTGTAGAGATCTTATGTAATACCCCATATTTTCTCATCTAAACCTCAAAAGAACAGTTGCAAAAATGTGTACCTCGATCACTAATTATAGCGCGTGGTGTACCAAATCGAGATAACACATTTTCTTTGAGAAATTTAATTACCGTTCTATTATCATTGCTTCGGCAAGCTGCTGCCTCTACCCATTTTGATACATAATCTATTGCCATAATGATATATTGATATCCGAAGAAAGGAGGAAATGGTCTCATGAAATCAATGCCCCAACAATCAAAGATTTCAATCAATAAAATTGGGTTTAAGGGCATCATATTACGACGAGACACAACTCTTAACTTCTGACACTTTTCACATGACCAACAATAGATGTTTGCATCTTTAAACAAGGTAGGCCAATAAAATCCACACTGAAAAATTTTTGCAGCGGTTTTTTTCATTGAAAAATGGCCTCCACAAGCTTGGGAGTGACAAAATTCCAAGACGCTTGCAATCTCTTCATTAGGGATGCAACACCTTAAAATTTGGTCAGGACAGTACTTGAAAAGATAGGGGTCATCCCAATAAAAATTACATACCTCATACAAGAACTTCCCCCTGTCTTGAGCGCTCCAATCCATTGGTATCTCACCTGTAGTCAAATAATTCACAATATGAGCAAACTATGGCAGAGAAGTAACAGAGAGTCATTGCTCATCAGGAAAATCATCATTGATTGGCATGTCGTCAGAGGTGTCCTCAAATGTGAGTCTTGATAGATGGTCAGCCACTACATTCTCTACTCCTTTCTTATCCTTGATGGTGATGTCAAATTCTTATAAGAGCAAGATCCACCGTATTAGTCATGTCTTAGCATCATTCTTTGTAAGAAGGTACTTGAGGGTAGCATGATCTGTGAAGATAAGAATAGGAGAACCAATTAAATAAGCACGAAACTTGTCCAAAGCAAATACTACAACTAGTAATTCTTTTTCAGTGGTGGAGTAGTTCATTTGAGCATTATTCAGGGTTTTACTAGCATAGTAAATAACAAAAGGTTTTCCCTCCCTTCGCTGTCCAAGAATAGCACCCACAGCAAAGTCACTAGCATCACACATGATTTCAAAGGGTAAAGTCCAATTAGGTAACTACATTATAGGTGCTAAAGTAAGCTTGCCAATTAGCATTTTAAAGGCCTCTTGACAAGCTTGAGTCCACTCAAATGGAACGTCTTTAACTAGGAGGGCACATAGTGGTCTAGATATGTTGGAAAAGTTTGTATGAACCTCCTATAAAAACCAGCATGACCAAGGAAAGATCTAACATCATTTACTGTCTTAGGTGTGAGCAATTTAGAGATTAATTCAATCTTAGACTGATCAACCTCTATCCCTTTAAAAGAAACAATATACCCTAAGACAATACCGGATGGTACCATGAAATGGTATTTTTCCCAATTTAAGACTAATTCCTTTTCCTCACAATGAATCAACACTCTTTCTAAATTCATTAAGCATGCCTCAAATGAAGATCCAAAAATAGTTAGGCCATCCATAAAAACCTCCATGCAATTTTTAACCATGTCACTAAAAATGCTCATCATGCAACATTGAAAAGTGGCAGGGGCATTACACAATCCAAATGGCATTCTACGAAAAGCATAGGTGCCAAAAGGACAAGTGAAGGTTGTTTTATCTTGGTCTTCTAATGCAATTTCAATTTGATAATAACCAGAATAACCATCTAAGAAACAATAAAAATGGTGACCAGCTACACACTCAAGAATTTGATCGATAAAGAGGAGTGAGAAATGGTCTTTTCAGGTGGTAGCATTTAATTTTCTATAATCAATGCACATGCGACACCCAGTCACAAGTTTTGTAGGGATTAACTCTCCTAGGTCATTCTTTATCACGGTGACTCCGGACTTTTTAGGAACAACTTGTGTAGGACTTACCCATTTACTATCAGCTATGGGATATATAATTCCCGCATCTAATAGTTTTAACATTTCATTCTTCACTACTTCTTTCATAGTGGGATTAAGCCTACATTGAGGGTCTCTACAAGGACTAGTCCCTTCATCCAAATTTATCTTATGAGAATAGATCAGGGGACTAATACCTTTTAAATCAGCCATGCTCCAACCTAAGGCTGATTTATGTGAATTTAAGGTCCGAATTAATTTCTCACCTTGAGACTCGGATAATTCAGATGAGATAATAATAGGAAAAGTATCACCTGGACCGAGGAAAACATGCTTCAAACCCTTAGGTAGTGGCTTCAATTCGACTTTAGGTGCTTCCACACTTGAGGGGATATGTTTCTCGCTTCTTTCGGGCAACTCCTCAAACTTTGGTTGCCATGCTCAAGTGCTATAAACCTGAGATTTATTAAAAACAGCACAAATATCAATTATATCAGTTTTATCATTAATAGAATCAATCTTGTAATTAACAAGAAAATATTCAAGAGGATTAAAGTCATGACCTATGGAAACTCCCTTATCGATGAGTGACTCGATCATGTATAAGTGGTGGTTCTCGTCCTCATCTTCAGGCTGTTTTGCAACATTGAAGATGTTCACTTCGAGGGTTATATTTCCAAAGGACAGCTTCATGAGTCCATTCCTGCAATTAATTAGAGCATTTGTACTAGCAAGGAAAGGTCTACCCAAAATCAAAGGAATTTTAAAGTTAGTGTCAATAGCAGAAGTAGTATCAAGGATTAGGAAATCAACAGGATAGTAAAATTTATCCATTTGAATTAAAAACTCCTCTACCACAGCCCGAGATACTATGACTGAACAATCAACCAATTGTAATACCACAACAATTGGTTTGATTTCTCCTAAACCCAGCTGCAAATAAATACAAACTGGCATCAGGTTTACACTAGCTCCTAAATCTAGCAATGCTTGTCCAACCTCTTGATTTCCAATGCTACATATAATGGTTGGACAGCCAGGATCCTTGTATTTTGGGAGAATTCTTTGCTCAATTAAAACACTAACTTGTTCCATTAGGAATGTTGTTTTCTTCACATGGTACTTCCTCTTAATTGTACACAAATCCTTGAGAAACTTTGCATAAGTGGGAACTTGTTTAATCACATGCAAAAGTGGAAGATTCAGTTTTACTTGCCTTAAGTTCTCTAGGATTTCATTATTTAGCTCCAGATTTTTCTTGTTTGATTTTAAGGCTTGAGGGAATGGTACCTTAACAGAGCTCTTAGTAACCTCAGGGTCCTTGGGCAGTTCGGTATCACTACTACTTTGACCCTTTCCACATCCTCGATGTGTTTAATGTTGGAATGTGTAAAGACTCACCACTTCTTGTTACAATGGCATTTACATTTTCCAAATTTTTTTTGTGCCATATGTTGACCATGGAGTGTGGACTGAGCTTGGAAAGGGAACTTACCTCGCTTAGTCACACTCAAAGAGCCCATCAGTTTGGTCACTTGGCTCCTTATCTCTTTATTCTCTTCAACAACCTGTGTAATTAATGCCTCATACTTTTGGTTTGTTTTACCCTGTGCCTCAATAAAAGCATGTAAAGTGTCTTTTAAAGAACTCCTAGAGAATGAGGGTGCATGATATAATGCAGGGTATGATCTAGGGGGTTGTGCCAGCTACTGGTTTTCAGACTTCTAGCTGAAATTGGGGTGATTGCGCCATCCCAGATTATAGGTGTTAGAGAAGGGTGCAAGAGGCTTCTTGTACATGCCTAAGGAACTACATTGTTCCTCATACATCCATCTCATATCTACGAATGTGGGGCACTCTTGAGCGGGATGATCTACCCTGCCACACACAAAACATAGTTCCGAAGATTTGGCATGATTAACCACGTGTGTTGGCTTTGAGCCTTTAGTCTTTAATGCATCTAACTCCTTAGTGAGCATTTCGACCTTAGCTTTTAGGCTGTCTTCTTCCCTAAGATGGTATATTTCACCACTACTTGGGTTTCCTACATGTCGTGACCTATTGGTGCTTTAAGTAACACTAGGTCCAGTCCAAATGTGAGTTTTCTTAGCAAGCTCATTGAGGTACTCTATGGCCTCATCATGATCTTTTTGCAGAAATTCACCATTACACATCATCTCTATGAATTGGCGCTCTTTATAGGTAAGTCCCTCATAAAAGTAGCTCAGTAAGCGCTAACTCTCATACCCATGGTGTGGACACATACTTAATAGCTCCTTGAATTTTTCCCAAGACTGATACAAAGTCTCGTGCTCTTTTTGTTCAAAGGTGGAGATTTGTCTTTTTAAAGCATTGGTCTTATGTTGAGAGAAGTATTTATTGAAGAAGACCTGAGTCATCTCATTCCATGTCCTAATAGATTGTGGTCTCAGCGAGTATAGCCAACTCTTAGCTTTATCCTTCAAAGAAAAAGGAAAAAACTTAAGTCTCACGATATCATCAGTTGCATCTTGACTATAAAAAGTCGCAACTACTTCCTCAAACTCCCTAATGTGTACATATAGGTTTTCATTTTCCAAGCCATGAAATGTAGGGAGTAATTGAATCATCCCTATTTTAAAGTCTTGATGGCGAGTGTTGGCTGGAAACATGATGCATGATGGTGTAGCTGTTCGGCTAGGATGTAAATAATCTTTAAGTGTCCTAGCAAAATTCTCATTAAGGTTTTCCCCTGCAATGGCACCACTGCCCTGCCTAGTCCAGGCTGCAGCTCTGGTTGATGGTCTTCTTGGCTCTTTTAGATTAGCTTCTGGAGGCCGCAACCCTCACTAGTCCAGGCTGCGGCTCTCATTGATTGGTGGAGGTGCTCTTCGTTTTATCCTTCCGTAACCACTCTTTCACCTTAATATGCATGGAATCTTAGTGCTTCAAGTAATGATAGTTTTTCCATCTCTTTTAAACACCAAGCACCTGAAAGTGCACCGAAATAAGTCACTGATTCAAGAATATCACTTTAGAGTTATTAAGGTATAAAAGTGTAATTAAAACCTAGATCAACCCTAAAATGCCAACAATTAAGTACTGTTAAGATGCATTTTATGACTCTCATCAGGCATCCTAACCCTAAAGAGGTCCTTTGATATCTAGAACCATGCATTGCGACTATGCTCACCATACTACTCTTGCAGATAAAGCAACATCGCATAAACACTTTCTATTTTCTCATGTTTCTTCTAAAACTTATTAGACATCAATGCTAGTATGTAGTAGTGCTTTCGAAAGCATTTTCTAAGCGCACCTAGAGGCTAGGCGTGAGCAAAACACCTTAGGGCATCAAAATTTGGGTGTTTCATTTATGTGGCATACAATTTTTTTTAATGTGGGGCGTACATCCAGATCAAAGATGTATGTAATTTACGCTCTAGACGTCGAGACGTATACTTCATGATATTTTTTTAAGCATATTTTCAAAATGACATTAGTCTGTATAAATTACTTTCCTATCTTTCAAAATGACATCATATTAGAGAATAAGTTAGGGACTTAGAGTTTTCTTTTTTCTTTGACTCGTTATTTTTCACATCTCAGTTTCTTCTTTCTAAATTCTTCTACTCAAACTCTCTAAGTCTCTCTTACACATGGCCGTTGGAATCCTACTCTTGTAAGAGTTGGGTTTTCTGTAGTTTCTTCAAGCCATAGGTTGATTTCTTTTTATTTTAGGTGAGTTTCCTTGATTCTTGGAAGTTATTTCTTCTTAAGTTCTGATATGATTACTTTGTTATGCTTAGAGCTCTTTGTCGTTCTATTTATGGAATGGAAATCCCATTAATCTTGCACATAATTTTAGGTTTATATATATATATATATATATATATATATATATATATATATATATAGAGAGAGAGAGAGAGGATAGTTCTATTTTATTTCTTCTTTAGTTCTTTTATTCCCCCATACTTAAGGAGTACGTGATCTGTTCTAATTAAAATAAGATGTCATGTTTTTTTTTTTGGTGGGAAAGCTGTTATAAAATATTGATTTAAACTCTTGTAGGAATTAACATAATAAAAGTGTTAATTTTCAAGGGAATTTTTTCCATTCATATTTGTTGCATTTATGTCCCTAGCCAACATTAGGCTTGATTTAGGTAGCCATTAGCCAACAATTTTTGTTAATAACCTTTAGTTTAGGAGTCACCAATATGGTAAAGCCCTTTATCATCAGGATTCAAAATGCTCAGAAAAAGTTAATTATTGGATACAATTTATCCTACATACAATAATTTTCGTGTTAATGCTGCAATTTCAAATTATAGAATTACATAACAAAGTTAGTTTGCATAAGAATGAGTGTAGAGACACTATTTGTCAGTTTTAGAATTATAAGAAAATTCCAGATTGCAGCAATATGAATTTAATAAGGTTCTTTTACACAACTATTCTTGTCTTCTAATTCAGCTCTTGAATGCTAGTTAGTTATGAATCTAGAATTCTTGTGTTGCCTTATGTTGATGTGATTGTTAATTTTTTATGTTGCTGCTCTTATCCGTATCATTCTTGTCCCTAATCATGAATTTTTTACATGACTTATTCCTTTTCTAATGTATCTCTACTTTCAAGTTGGAGGTTATGTTGCATGCCTTATATTAAGAGTTCACTTAATCTGTCAGAGTTATCATTAGGTAGCTTATTGTTGATAGGGAATGAAAACACTTTTTTCAGATTTGTCATTAGGTAGCTTATCTTTGATGAGAAGTTATAAGAGAACTTTAAACTCAAGGAAGCACATTTAATCTCCTTTATATAATTGTAGGTTATTTTCCCTATCCTATTTTAAGATCATCATTACCGTTAAGTCAAACGACTAACTCTGTAAAGTGTCTATCATTATCTAATATATTAGAGTAGTGAATTTTCAAAGCAAACCTGTCTAGATCAAGAATAACAATGTTATGTTGAACAATAAAAGTAATTGGTATTTTGGAAAATCCAAGGACTAGATTTTCTCCCAGCTTAAGAGATTTGTGATATTTTTTTTCCCTCAATTAGCATTAATCTCTTGGAGAACAATTAAGTATAGCCATAACCAAAATTTTGTTTTTTTGAGTTTTTTCTTTAATTTGTAGTAGTTTTATTTTTTTTTCTCTATGCTATTTAGTTTAGAAAATATCTTGGTTTATTACTTTCAGATTTGTATGAAAAACTAACAAGTTTTGAAAAGAATGATTTATCTATTTGAAAATAGCTTAGGATTGTTTAACAACTGATTTAGCGCAACAACTATATCTGTAGAGTTGTTTTCAACAGATTTAATTGCAAAGATTGTAGAAACTTCTCTCCTCCCCCTTCCATTTTTCTTGTTTAGATACTTATTCATGGTGTCTTTACTTTATCTGTTCTATTTCCTTTTCAATTTTTGTTTTGTATTGCAAAATTTATTTGTTTCTTGGTCATAAATTTCTTAAATAATTCCGACCAATGCTCTATGTTTTAGAGTTAATCTTATAAATTTATTTACTTATTTTATCTTCTTATTATTGACAGTGTAAATATAATTGAATTTGAAATCATGTGTGATCCGTAAAATAGTTAGGGCTTGATGAAAAGTCCTACGTAGAAGTATGCAAAAGAAATTCCTAGACAAAAATACTTTTATTATCGATTTTATGATCAATATTGTTCTAGGACTATAAATCAATTAAAGCAACATTTAGCATGCACCCATCATGATACGAAATCTTGTCTGAAGGTTCTTGAAAATATCAAAGAAAAAATTATTGCATTGTTAGCAAATTTCAAAGCAACCAAAAGAAAAAAGGAATAAGATGCTTGAAGAGATTGGAATGGGTCCTAGAGGAGAAGTGAGAGTTACTCTTCCTTATCAGTTGGAGACTATGGGATCTCAAGTGGTAGTGGCAATGGGTCATCTACTCATTCATGTCCTACACTTAGAGGGTCAACGGATAATTTCACTTATTCACAAACCTGATAAGCAACTTTAAATTCCAAATAGAAGCAAGAAGAAAGAAAATATGTGTGTAGAAAAATTAGATGCTTGATATATAATAGAGCACTTCCTTTTAGTCTGATGAATGACCTCTATTGGCTTAGTGCAGTTGAGGCCATTACTAATTTCAAGCCTAGCTTAAAACCTCCTTCTATGCATGAGGTGTAGACATTGATTCTTAATGAAAAGGTTGCTGACATAGAAAAAATGATGGAGGAACAAAATAAGACATAAAAACAATATGGATGCACTATAATGGTTGATGGTTGGACAGATAAAAAATTAAGAGTTTTGATCAACTTCCTTATTAATAATATGGCCAGTACGTAGTTTTTGAAATCAGTTGATGCACTTGACACTATTAAAACATGTGAGTTGATGTTTAAGTATCTTGATGAGGTTGTTGAGGAAATTTGAGAAGAGTGTGTTGTTCAAGTTGTCACTGTTAATGGTCCAAATTTTGTGAATGTTGGGAAATGAATTATGAAGAAAACAACTAAATTATTTTGGACTCCATATGCTACGCTAGAGAGCATTGCAAAGTTGAAGGTTCACACCAAGACAATTGCAAAATCTAAGCAAGTTGTAAAGTTCATATATGGACATGCGTGGGTGCTTGCCTTAATAAGAAAATACACAAAAGATCATGAGCTTCTTTGCCCAGTAGTAACACGCCTTGCCACTGCTTATCTTACACTTATAACTATGTTTTCTTTAGATACATTTTGCTTTAATAAATATTTCACATAACTATATTGTTTGATCTGAATTTTTATAATGTTTCTTTTTTTATCAAAATTGTTCTTCCTCTTATTCTTGTTTTAAGAGAGGTTAATTCAGAGGAGGGGTCTGTAATGGGATTTATTTATCATTTGATGGATTATGCAAAGGAAAATATTGCTTATAATTGCGAGGGAAATAGAATCATTGGCCAATTTTGATAAGGATAGATAATAGATGGAATCCATAACTTTATCGACCTTTACATGTTGAGTTTTACTTAAATCCTCAATTACGTTATATAGAGAAGTTCCTTAAATTTAAACAGATATTCAGGAAGGGATTGTTTGAATGCATGGAAAGCATGATGAATTATGAATATTGTGTTTATGTTGATATTCAATTAAAACTTTATGGCTATGAATGTGGAGACTTTGGAACTAAAATTGTAATCGATACAAGAAACATCGTTCTCCAAGTACTAGAGTCTAGAAGGAAAATATTCTTTATATAGAGTTTGACTAACTTATGTACAATAGCACACATTATCTTACTTTCCAAATCTGAATTTTCTCATTAAATTATTATTTTTTATATTTAAGACCATGATGCTTTAAAATTAATGACTATAACATTTTGTTACAGTATCAATCAATGTGCTAGTATCCTCTGTTTTGAGGTTTTTCTTATATATGGTTGTTGTGTGGTAACTCTTAATTTTATCAATTAAATATAGTCCTATTAAGTTTTAATTTTATAACCAAAAAGAAAGAAAGCTAGGTCTTATTCAAATGTAATAATAGTATAATACACGATTTGTAGTTGCACAAATAGATTATCATTTGTCACTAGTTAGTATTATTATTTTGGAATTAATTTAATTTTCTAGTTGACTGGTGGGTGCATTTTGGAGGCAACATACTCTAGTTGACAAAGTTTGCTATTCGAGCCCTTAGTCTCGTTTGTAGTGCTTCAGGGTGTGAGAAAAATTGGAGTACCTTTGAATCGATAAAACGGATTTCATATTTTCACATTTGAATTTTTTATTTCTTGTAAAACTAAAACTTATAAATTGATAAAAAAAAAATTGAACTTGTAGATCTACCCGAAAAAAAAAGGAATAGGATTGAACACAAAAGATTGAATACTTTGGTTTATGTTAAGTACAACACTGTATTGAGAGAAAGAAGTAATAAAAGGAGACAAAAAAAAAATACTGATCTCATATTGATGGATGAGATTGACTCTAATGATGAGTGGATAGTATAACAAAAAGACTCATCTCTTTTCCCTGGTGATCCTTCTTGGTTTAAAGAAGAATAGTTTGTTTTTTATATTGATGCCATTAGGACTGTGCAAATTGAACATTTCTAAAGAGAGGAGACTCATACACCTACTCCTACAATAAAATGTGATATTGGTTCTTTTGTCTTTGGAGAGTCAAACAGTCTTTTTCCTTTAGAGCATCAAGCAAACAAACAGATAAGACATGGTTAAGTAAGAATAAAAAAAATATATTATTATAGATAGTCACATATCTAATGAATCATTGGTCTCATTCTTATATATTGTTGTGTAACTTTTGGAATTTGATATGTAGGTCAAGAGACTCAAGATCAACGAAAAAATCAATCAAACTAGATTAGACCCAACTAGGGTCCATGTCAATATCCAAAAGGAGTTCCATGATCCCCAACCCCATGAGCCTCCATTGCAATACCATCCACATTGGTTTGAACAACATCATCCTCAATGTGGCCATTTGTAGCTAGCTATCTGGGCTTAATAGTTCTCCTCTTAACTCATCCTCCACTAGTTGTTGCAACCCATTTGCTATAGGGCATATGCGTTGCTTGGTATGTTGGGTTATTTAACACTTCACTTGTGGGCAATTGAGGCCTTTTATCTTTGAAAGCATTTAATGGGCTTGTTGATTTAGATGTACTCTTAGGCTTATAGTCTATTTTCATGCTTGACCTATGTCTATTTCGACCAACACTGCTATTTGTGTTAGCACTATTCTTATTGGACTCCGTACTCTCCACGTCATTAACTTGATGATTAGGGGAATCTACATAGGGATCCTCGTCCCCCAGAACCTCAAAACTAGATCCTTGGGATCTCTCACCTCCTATATTTTTCAAGAATATGCTTCGCAATATCCTCTTTCTTCTGAGAATTTTTCTCACCGTACACTTTTGTACGAATATCCAGGGGTCAAAATCTTCGCTTGCCAGGTCCGTACCATCACCTTCCTCCACCATTATAGCCACCATGGGTTCTGTTACCCCTCCTTTAACAATTTTCTCATCTTCCATTTTCTTCTTTTGCAACGAACAATCCTACATCTACGCCTTGACGTCCCACACTTAAAACATATGAGTTTTAACCTTTCATATTCCATTTTTTTTCTTGCAAACATCCACACAAACTTTAGGGATCAATGGTATGTCCAAGTCTAACTCGACACATACTCCAGTAAATCTACCTCTCGTAAACCAAAAAGTATTAAGATCTACTTTAACCATTTTCCCTATGGTATTGCCTATAGCCAATAAAATCTCTTCATGATAATATTTCACTAGAAGGCTTGGGAAGTGCATCCAAAAAGTAGTCCTATCAATGGTTGCGAATTCTGGTCGAGAGCTCGGTTTCCATTCCGGCACTATGAGATAGTGCTCAAAAGTTTTCCAAGGACCCTCTTCTAGGACAAAGCTATAATCATCATTTTTGGTTAATTTTACCATAAAGTAACCCTCTCCCAAATCCACTATATTGTATTCTCTTTTCAAGTACCATAACTTACATATGCGATCCAAAAGAGTCGGATACCCAATGTTCTTACCTAGTAGCTTGAAATCAAGTTGTTATGCATTACAAACATCTTGTCCTATATAGAAGCCACCATGAGGAAGAGTACCTCTCGACTGACTTTCCCTCCCTCCAAGTAAGGTATCCTTGAAAGAAGCCTTGTCAGACCACCAATCTTGCCTCCAAGAGTCACTTGAAAATCTACCTCCTCTTCCTCCATTTCCACATCTTTCGGATCCCAATCCACTCCCTTTATACCCTGCTTGATCTTTTTTATACTCCTTTCAAGTTGGTCATCTTCCTCGCCAGACATTATTTTTTGATTTATTATATAATTTTTAGGTTGAATTTTAAAAAAATACCTTGTGATTTACATGTTTTCCATTTTACCCCTTGTGGTTCATTTTATGACAAATTGGACCTTGTGCTTTGCTTTGTTAGTTAGGGGGAAATAGATGTTAATGTCCACATGTGTGAACCACTTTTTTGGATTAATTTCATAAAAAAACATGTGGTTTACCCCAATTTTCATGAGAACGGGTTGGACCACAGAAGGTGAGTGTGGTCTGAGGGTAGGTAGGACCATAGAAAGAGTAATAAGTATGGAAAGAAATAAAAGAAAATTATTGAGATAAATGGTTGATGAAGTGAATAAGGTATTGTTGAGAGTCATTAACTTAAAAGAGAGTAAAATTTGAATGAATTGACTTGTTACAAATAATTAATCAAAATAGAATTTCCTTTATATTTGGAATTGTATGGAGGGTAACAAAAAGACTTGAGGATTTCTTTTTATTTAAATTTATTGGTACAAGTAAAATATAACAAGCACTTTAAATAGAGTACAAGATAATAGTGGGGGACCAATTATAGAATTCCAATTGAAAGTATCTCTATGAATGAAATTATTATGAAGAATTTAATTAAAGAACGATGTCTCGATGTCCAACTAAAATTCAAGTGTGATATAAGGTTAATCAAAGGAAAATAATAGATATCTTTTAGAATATAGGAATTTAATTCAAAAAGTAAGAGGTGAATAAAAAGATGACTAGAGCTTGCTGATTGAGTTTTGAATTTTTATCCTACTTGGAGAATAATCTAGATGGTACCTACTTGGAGCTATTAAAAGATGGGCAATAATGAGTTGATATGAAACAAGTATGTGAAATCTAAAAGTTGTCTGGGTGACTCAATTTTGGAGTGGCTGTGGCAAAAAGAAAGTATGGTGACTAACGGAGACATGAAATGCACACTTAATTAAAGAGGTTATAAATGTAAACTGAAGATAAAAATGGGTATAGTATTGGAGTTTAAGAGTCTAGTGAGATACCAAAGTGTATACTAGAGCTATTGTTGTGAAAAGAAAGATCCACTGGATACGAGATTAGGAGGTTGTATAGGTTAAGACCAACAATATGAGTTGTTAGTATAGAGTTTTTGTAAAGGTGACTAGATTTTGATTCTTATCACTTACTAATGACAAGTTTTGGCAATTACTAGTCATCGGATTAATAAAATAGATGAGAGGAAAGTAATTAGCTCAATAATCTGATGGAAATCTTAGAGTATGTTGGAGAGAAATTGGAAGTGGAGGAAACAAATTAGTAAAGAAGACAATTGATAAGATTAGGTTTAATGGATGAGTTAATATGATCTTAAGACTTTAGAAAGTAGTGATTTTGAAATTTATAACTAATCGAGAGAAAATTGGGAGTTTATTTATCTATTAAATGATGGCGAACGAGATAAATGATGGCGAACGAGATATACTGCATGATGGACCTTATATAGAAGATTTTGAGTATACATTGGAGTTAAATATTCTAATAATAATTATAGATTTATAATTCCAATAATAATTATGTGAACTAAATGGATAATTGAAGGAATATTTTGGCATGAGGGCTTAGTCTAGTAGTTAAAAACTTGGATTGGTAAGCTAGGTTACCTAAAATGATAAGGGTAAGTCAAGTTGAATATTTCTAAAGAGTTATCATCTAAGATTTCATGTTATATAAGCATTTATTTGGAGCAAAAGTATCAAAGCAAGTCTAAGCAGAAGCTATAATTAAGAGTTAAAATAAATAACATGCTTTTGTGGACTAAACATTGGAATTGACATTACCACACTATGGTTAAAGATGAGTAAATCTGATGGGGATTGTTGGGTTCCAAAAATGACAGTGGGTACTATATTATTTAGTAGAAAATTGTGTGGGGTCAAATTTTGAGTGGTTTCCTAAAGGATTTGATTTCTCAATGAATAAGATTATGTAAATTGAATTGTAAAAGACAAACTTTTAATTTTGAAAATGCTAGTAATGTGATAAGCTGAAAGGAGTGTGGGATCAATAAATTAGAAATGTTAGGTGTGATGGGTGGAAGTTTTGAAGTATCGTTAAAGCGAAGAGACAACTTCAAACGTTATAATGATTGCTAAGAAATAGAAGTGGATAAAGGAACGAATAGAATATGATTTGGTGAACTTAATGATGAAAGGTTGGACTATGAAGTAATTAGTTTATATTATAACTTTTGTTTTGGCGAGTAAACTGATAATATAGGTGATAAAGAGGATATACTTAGTGTAGATATACTTTTGGTTAATATTTTTATTAAGATTAGGGGTGGATTAATGTGGTATAGGATAATGGATGTCAAAGAAAGACCAATATTGGGGTATTATGAATGAGAAATGAGAGTTTTATGGACTAGTGTCTTGTTAATGCTCTTATGGTGATAATGACTAAAATTATTGGGAGCTTTAATACATAAAGGGAGAAATGTGAAAAAGGAAAACTTAAAGAGATAAATTTCAAACTTTTAGAAATTTCTTAAATATAATATAAGATGTTAAAAATTTGAAGGAGCTTAAGTTGGGGGTTAAGAAGGAATTGTTAAACTAAGAGGTTATATTCGATGGACAAGTCAGGCCAATTTTGAGATCTGTAGAAATGATGTTGATGGAATTGATATTATTTTAATACGAAAGGACTATTTAATGCTTGCATACTAGGATTACTTAAGGAGGATAAATGATAGTTAGATATGGTATATGGTATACATGGTACTAATGAGTAAGTTGGACATTTGATCTTACATATATGGGAAAGATTGGAGTGATTTAAAAAAAATAAGAAGAATGAAGACCTTGAGTTATGATCAAGGATAAAAAAGAAGAGTTTCATATGGATTAAATTATTAAAAAGTTCAAGTGGGGACTAAAGGTTAATTAAATGGATTATGTTTAAACAGTAACTGTAAGTGATAAAATTGTAAAAATGGCTTATTGAATAAATTTTGTTAGCTATGTATGAGAATAAATGACTCAATCCAACACATAAGAGATAGTGTGAGATACATTGGTAAAATATCTCTTAAACTATAGAGAGAAACTAATCTAAGTTGAGTTGCGGAGTTTAGTAAGGTGCATATTTATTGTTACTATAATGGTGGTCTATATGGATTCTCTGGATAAATAAACACACATCAGAGTTGGATAAATTGGTATTAAGTTGGGTACAATAATGTGGAAAAACTGAGTTGGAACTAGGAGATTCATAAATCGGAAGGGATAAATCACCAAATGGATTAAATTGATTGAAAAATGTCAAAAATTGTGTGAGTGAATGGAAGTTGAGTTTTTAAGGCTTATCAATCGACTTACTACTTCAACTAAATTAAAGCTGTGAAGTTAATGATTTAAGAAGTTGGTTGGTGAATTAAAGTTAGGTCGAGTTTAGGACTTTTAGTGGCATTATTGATGGATCCTACTCAAGGAAAATACGTGTTTAAAGCTATTAAATGATGAAAATAAGTGAATAGCCAGTAAAACAACCTTTTTTTTGGTGAGATGTCTTCAGGAGAGAAGTACAAGCAAAGTTGTATAGCAAGTCGAGGCTGTTGAGTACTAAGTTGAGATAGAAATGTAAAGGATTCAAAGAGAAATATAGGATAGTGTAAAATTTAGTTTTTAAAATTGGCGATAATGGTCTGCTAACCTATGGAAAAACTTTATAAATTCTACCTATAAGGAAGAAATAGGAAACTAAAAGAGTGATTGATAGAAATGTTAAGTGTGTGGTTCGAAAGTTTAGTTTGGTTATTCGTGGAATTAAATTGAGAAGAATTAACTAAAACTAAATTGCTTGATAGCATAGAGTTACAGTAAGGAGAAATTGAGAAGGTGAGGAGGCTATTTGGAATTGTAAGGGAAGTTGAAGAATAATACCTTGACTGTTGTAGAATCATACTAGGAAAATTTCGAGAACGAAATTTTATTAGAAGGGGAGAATTGTAGAGCCCAATTTTTATCAGAGCTTAATTAGTAGAATTTTGATGTTAACAAAACACTCTTGAAGTGTTAAACATATGTGTTCAACGTGTAAGAAAAGTTGGTTTAATTGAGAGAATTATTGGAAACCTAAAATACCAAAAAGAATGAAAGAACCATAAAGAAATTTGGTTACAATTGACTGTCTATTTTCCAAAAACTTTTGACAATCGACTGCCCAAATATGACAATCGACTGTCAACCTTAAAATCTACACACACAAAAATAATAATAACAAAACAAGTAAAAGATAGGCAAAATGGTATAGTTCTCTATAAGGGCCTATATATGGGGGCGATCAGTAGATATTTTTGGAGGAGTCTTCCAAAGAAAATGTGAAGGTGAGAGAAATAGAGAAAGAGAAAGAGAAGAAGAAGAAAGGAGAAAGAAAAATAAAAGAAAGAAATAGAAGATGAGAGAGAAAGAAGAAGAAAGAGAAAAGGAAAAAGAAATGGAGAGAGTGGGAGAAAGAGAGGAGAATAAGAGAGAATGAGAGAGAGGGTGATAGAAGAAGATTTTGAATAGAGGACTTAAATCAAGGCACTTCTATATCCTAAATCTATTTTATTTTGATGTTTTTCATGATTTCTTATATATATATATATATATATATATATATATATATTAATGAGTTAAGTTGGAAATTGGGGTTTTATGTGGGTTAATTTGGAATAAAATTTAGTAAGTTGAAGAGATTGACTTATATTGAAATTTTGAAGAAAAACTTGATTGGATCTCAAGATCTAGAGTATAGTGAGGTGATTTAGATGATGAGTAATGTAAATAGAAAATTTTAGACATAAAGAAGTATAGATCTACTTAGGATTATGTAGACTTCATAGAAATTTGATGGAAATATCAGTAATTCATAACAGACAATCGACTATGGGATTTGAGCAATCAATTGTCCTTTAGGAAATGCATATAGAGGGAACAATCGATTATTGTTTGTTTACAGTCAACTGCGAAAAGTCTCAGACTTCTTCACAATCGATTGTGGCACCAAGACAGTCAACTGTGATCACCTAATTTGGGCCTAAAAATTTGAAACAGATTTGAACAAAGACATAGTTTTTCAGTGAGCTATTATGAAAAAGATATTTTGAACCATTTTAATAGGTGTGGTGTGTGCGATAGAGTATGGTATACGTGCTATGTGTATCGGTGTTACATAATAGGGAGTTGAGTGTGTGTGCATAGCATTCTAAGTAATTAGTATTATATAGTAGTGTATCATATACACATGCATGTTCGAATATTGAAAAGTTAAATGTTATGTGTATCTAGATGTTAACAGAAATAATACTAAAGGTAAGGAGCTTGCTCAATTGTATCTTATTTGGTCACGTGGAAAGTGAGTTCATATTACCATTAGTACTCAAGAGGGAACTAGAAACTTTAAAATTAAATAAACTAATTTATACGAAAAGTTGAGACTAAAGACATGATTTCAAATCGATGTGTTAGATGATTCTGCATTTTTATATGCAAATATAGATATACATTATGTTAAAGTTATACATGCTTGAATCATATAATGTTATTGTTTAAATGAATTGTGATTTAGATGTAAAGGATAGTTGCAAAGGTGACATGTGTAATTTTGGGTTGATGTGTGCATGAAAATCATTGAGATTGTTGTGATGTGGTTGTCTTTATTCTTTTTTTTTTATCAGTAAATAAAGCTTGTATTAAACAAAAATGTACAAAAATTCACTGAGTATACCCAGGGGATATACAATGAGCATATACAAAAGCAAAAAAAGCTTACAGAAGAAGCCTAATCAACAAAGCTTACAAGAGGAGCCTAATTTGTGGGCAAAATGCATACACAATTCTATAAATTACAATTTGAATCTTCTTGACTAGGCTGCTAAGTTGAACTGTTGGTTGCTCAAATAATTTGGCATTTCTAACCATCCATATATTGTATACTGTGCATGCTAGGGCTATCATTTGGGCTATAGCTGGGGGGTCAGATCCTCTTATCTTTCTGATCCACTTGAGTGCACTTTCAATTGTAGTCATTTGTCTTCTGCAACCAAGTCAAACTTTGATAGTGTCCCAGGTTTCCTTGTTGATTCTGTAAGAGAAGAAGAGGTGCTTCCTTGACTCCTCATGCTCTTTACATAGAGGGCATAACTTATCATCTCCTTCCAGCTGTAGTCTATCCTTTGTGAGAAGTCTGTTCTTTATAGCCAGCCATAGAATAAAGGAGTGTTTAGGGGGGCAGTGACCATTCCACACCAAGGAAGCCCAACTGACTACATTCCCTTTTAGACTGATAGAGTTATACACTTTTTTTATGCTCAGATCATGCTGGTCCTTCCATTCCATTAGTCTTTCCCTGGCCTGCTGAGTAGAAGATGACTGGCTAGTCAAGTCATTTCTGATTTCAAGAATTTTCTTCCAAAGAGGGGAGTCATCCTTTCTTACCATGATTTCCCATATAGATCTGTTCAGCAAATAATAGTGCTGAACCCACTAGATCCATAAGGAGTCTTTCTTCATGTGAATGTTCCATAGGACCCTGGTTAAGAGTGCATTCTTCCATGCTTTCAAGTCAACTAGGCCTAACCCACCTTCAGCTTTTGGTTTACATAAATCAGCCGCCTTCCTCATACCACTGCTCTTGCCATTCCATAGAAATGTTCTGCACATCCTAATTATTTTCTCCAGGATGTTGCCAGGGATAGGAAAAATGGCAAGCCAGAAACACTCCACCCCTTAAAGCACTGATTTGATCAGTCTAGTTCTTCCAGCATAAGACAAAGAAGAACCAGCCCAAACATTTATGTAACTAGATATTTTTTCAATGAGGGGGGAGAAGTGGGCAGCATTTAATCTAACTGAAGCTAGAGGAACACCCAAGTATTTGAAAGGTAGACAACCATCCTTCATTCCAATAGACCTTCTGATTTTCATTAACTCAGCAGGCTGGACTCCAGCATGGAACATATTTGATTTGGATAAGCTTGCTTGCAACCTAGAGCACTCACTGAACTAATTGACACATTCCATTAGCTGCCCAACAGACCTAGCATCCCCTCTAGAAAAGAGAATGAGGTCATCAGCAAAAGCTAAGTGGGTGATCTTGAGTTTGTCACACTTAGGATGAAATATGAACCCATCATCTTTTTTCAGTCTACTAAGAAGTCTGGACAAGTACTCCACAGTCATAACAAATAGATATGGGGAGAGGGAGATCTCCTTGTCTGAGGCCCCTTTTTCCAACAAAGAAACTATGCAGACTCCTATTGATGGACAGAGAATAGGCTATTGATGATACATATTCCATGATCCATCTTCTGAATTTATCAGGGAACCCAAGGCCAACAATTAGACTATTTAGAAACTCCCACTCTACTATGTCATATGCTTTTCTAATATCTATCTTGATTATACACCTTGAACATTACAATGAATTACTTGGGGGTATACTTCTATGATAGATATGCTGACCTTAGAAAGGTCCCACAACACCAAAATTCTACCAGCAGGATGAGCTGAAAAGTTATTGATCTGACTCCAAAGATTAAACTTGTTGCCCATGATTCTGAGCAGCTTAGCTTCATCAAGCTTGCATTCCAAAATTCTCATCACATCAATCCTATTGCTGTTCATGAGGTGCAACACCCCATTGTGTTTCAGGTGTTTGTGAAAACCCTTGATGTTCCATCATGCTACAATTATTGAGGGGGCTGGGAGGCTTTCCCTCCCTTCCTGACTAAATGAGGATCTTTCAAACCTGCTCTTCCTTTCTTCTTCTTTGCTATTAGGAAGCTACTCCCCTGCACTCCTGTCTTCTTGGCCTTCACACAGGTGTTAGGGGGTTCAGTAGGATGGTTTGGCCTAATAGATGATTCCAAATGCACTGGGGCAGGGCCAGGCTTTTAGACTCTCTCTACCCTTGTTTCTTTACTTCTGGTAACCTCCCATTTCAAGAAGAGTCACTTCTTAAACATCACCTCTAAGTTCTTGAGTTGTCTTTCCTATAACTGGAGGAGCTAGACCAAGGCCTACCCCCTCTGTCAAAACCTCATGAGAGATCCCACCCTTGTCAAAAGTAAGTGGAGCCTTAGTCCATTCTTGTCTTGCTATTTCTGTCCCCTTACCATTCTGTTTTCTCCCTGTATCAGCTTTCCCAATTAGGCTGCAGGAGTAGAGGTCATGGCCAAGAATCTTACACTTAGAGCAGAACCTAGGAAGGTTTTCATAAGATATCTTTTGCTCAAAGGTATTCCCATTAGGGAAGCTAACTGCACAGATAATTTAATTTTCTTTGCTACATCAATCTCTACTAGCAACTTTGCATAAGAAATTCTTTCTTTGTTATTAGTGAACTGGTCAACATAGAGAGGCTTTCCAAGTTGGGTGCCAATCTTACTTAGGCAATTTGTAGTCCACAACTCAAGGGGCAGGCCCTTCAGCTGAATCCAAATAGGAATAGTACTTATTTCTTCATTTCCAAATTGAAAGAATTTAGGTATGGGTTTCAAAAGAAGAGGTCTATCATAGACTTGGTAGGGACCTTCTTGCAGTACATTCATACTAGACTCAGCATTCTCAAATTTGAAAACAATCCACCCATTATCATGGAATTGAGTTTGAACTTTTACCTTCCATGAGTCTGTTAGCATCTTCAAGGTTGTCCTTCCTGGAAATCTTCCAGCAAAGTATCCTACCAAGCAGAAGGTGTAGTCTCCAAACACTTCCTCAATGTCTTCTTCTATAACATAAACTGTATCTCCTTCACTTTCAATAGAGGAGAGTTGCAAGCCCTTGCTTTGCTTCCTGTTATCAGCAAATAAACTTACCCAATGAGATTTCTTGCTTTCCTCTAGGGGAGCATTGCCACTGAATCCTTGTCCTTTAGCACTAGTTCTACCTTGAGCACCAGAGGGTGCATCCAGCCTTTGGAGAGGCTCATTAGAGCTGGAACCAATCTGGGGACTCCCATCCCTCAAAGGAGAGTGTGTTATGGTTCCCTTTCTCACCTTTTCCTTTCCTTGACCTGCTGCAGCAGGTCTTTCATGAATAGTAGCTTGGCAGTTGGAGTCTTCTTCCTCACTGGAAGAATAGGATCCAACTTGGTCTGAATCCTCATCACTATCTTCATAGGAGCTTAGGTTCTCATCCTTTAAAGCCTGAGTGTCTTCCTGCATTGCCTTCTTTACCATAGCTTGGTTCAGGTTACTGTTCACCATTGATGCTCTGTGTGAGCTTTCTTCCTTGCCCGAGGCAAAGACTTCCAGCTCAGGCCTCAAGGACTTGGACTTTTCCTCTCCCAAGGAGCAGGATGAGCTTTCTGACTCTTTACTAGAGCTTCTAGACCCATTCTTGCTGGAGTCTACTGGACCTTCTTCATGCAAATCCGGTACTGTAGCAGCTTTGTTTTTTAAATGATTTTGCACAAATTCCATGTCTTTCTGCTCTTGGACTGAGAGAGGAGGCTTCCTACTGGATTTCTTCTTACCCATGCTAGAGAGAGCAGTGATTTTGACGCAGAGAGATGGGGAGGGGGAAGAGAGAAGAGCGGGAAACTATGGACAAGCTATTATAGCAGTTGAGAGCTTCTCTCTCTAACTTGGCTGATGACTGAGAGCTTTTTCTTTGGTTGTCTTTATTCTTAATTGTATGTTGATTGTGTGTGTGTTGTAGGACCATGGAAGGAGAGTGTGGTCCAAGGGTAAGTAAGACCATAGAAGAGGAGTGTGGACTGAGGGCAGGTAGGACCATGATCATAGTTGGTCTGAGGGTAGGTGTCGGCACATGGGGAGACATCCCCTTTAAATCATAAAAATTATTGAGATAATTGAGATGATGAAAATGATTGAAATGATTATGTTGATGAGATTGGTGGAGATGTGGGATGGAGGATGGTGTGGAGATAGGGTGTGCATGTTTATCATTCTAGGATGTTTGCTCTCTTGATGTAATGTGGTAATAAATTTTTCATGATGTGAATGCTAATGTACTTATGAATACGGATTGTGTGAATATTGTAAAGTGCATAATATCTTTTGTGAAGATTGTTTTCCCTTGATTTGACGGGAATGAGAAAATATGAGATTGACCTTTTAAAAATAAAGGAATCACTTCGAGACATATATTTAATGATTGGATATGTATTAAAACTTGGTAAATGAAATTAAAAATAGATTATTTCTAGTAATATGAATCTCACTAAGCTTTTAAGCTGCTATTTCTTATTTTATTTTTCCCTTAGGTGGTTAGCAAGACTTGAAATAAACTCTAGTGGAGAGCTAGCAGATGAACATCATTAGGTGGGTCAATGAATGGCATCTTTAGCATTTGTCTTGAGTTTGCATTTTGTAAATTTGTCCTTCTAAAAATATGTATTTGGGACATTCTTGTAAATTTTCAAATATTCTAAAAAAAGTGAAGTAATAGTTTGTACTTGTATAAATTTGATTGTGCATTATAATAAATTGAGTTGAATTTATGAAGGGTGAAGTGTAATTTCTGATAAATTGTAAGTATGGCATATTCAGTTAGCACTTGGTGCTTAAAAGTAATGATTCCATCCAAGGTAAGGCTTGCTTAGGATAGGTCGTTACAACACTACTCATACTTTCCACTTTGAGGATAGAGAGGAGACCATGTGCCTCGTGAATTTCTCCGTCATTACCACTTTACTACTGTGTGGCATAACATTTATGGTTTAAAGATTGAATGAAGTGGAGATGCAAAACTTGGTTAGACAACCTCTTGCTTATAAAAATAATAATAATATTTAGTGATCTATGTCTATATTAAAATGTTGTATGAAGGGAAAATAGTGAGAAAACTTGAATACCAAAACATTTTACAAGTCTACATCCTTTACCTTTTTGGCTCAACCTTTTTTTGCAAATCCTTGTAATTGGTTGTATGTTCATGTGATCACTCATATCCTGTATATGTAATGCAATGGGGAATATCCTACCATATAAGTAAAGTCTCATTATCTTAAAAGAAACTTGAGCTAACATTTCTATGGGATGGGCCTGCAGTGTTACAAATGCTATTAGAGTTTACCCAAACCCACTGCCATGGGATGTGTGGTATTTGGGTTGGCTACGGGCTCATCATGGTATTTGGGCTGGCTACGGGCTCATCATGGTATTTGGGCTTTCAACGAGCCTGAACCATTGGTTTGACAAGTGATTTGTGTGATTTGTACTCCCTCTCATGAGAACACAAGAGTCTAAATAGGGGATTTTATGATAATCTGCATCCCACATCGGTAGTGCAATGGAAAATATCCTACTATATATGTAAGGCCTCATGATCTTAAAAGCAATTTGAGCTACCACTTTTGGATGATGGGTTTGTGGTCTTATAGTTCACTGCTTGGTGTAGTTTTGGGATTTCTTTACTTGGGTGAGGATCAGTGTCGAGATCGAAGCCTTACTGACTATGTCCATATCATTTTTATCATCGAAACCAAAACACAACCCATTTTATGATAGAGACAACATGGGGTATCTAGAGTAACTGACTACAGTTAAACAATATGACCTGTAAATCAAGCATTGCATTCAATGCATTTCCAAAGTAAACTAAAAAAATAAAATCATACCATAAATAGTGATTAAGATATGAGCTTGTAAATTAATGATAGCCGTTGGATTGTAATCTCAAAATTTGATATCTATAAACGTGAAAAAGAAGAACTCTAATTGATATTGTTTTAAGGGCAAAAGTGAGAGGCGGTGTTTCTCCTGATTTCTTCTCTTTTCTTCATCATGCTAAAGGCGAGAACCGCAAATGGTGATCAGTTATTTGTGAAAGTTTATTTTACTGTTTTAGATCATTATAGTCTAATTTATAATCTTTGATTGAATCATTAGATTATCTATTTGCAATTCTTTGTGAATAATTTTCTTTAAGTGTTGAAGTTATCATATATGTTAATCTTGATCATATATAAAATTCTCCCTAGAGTGATATGAATTTTTTTATTGAAGTAATGCAAATTTAATTTTAGATATTCTTAACTATTGTGATCATTCATAGTCTTATTTATTTTTCCCTTTTTAAAAATTTTTGTGTTCTTCTACCTTTTAAAAATGACATTGTGGTGAGAACAATGTTAAATTACCACAATATAAATGTTACTTATTAATTAGTAAAAATCCATGATCTTATGATAATATCATTAAGGGTATGTAATGTTGGGCAATCAGAATATAATAGATCTTGATACTTTATTTACCAAAAAGAAAAATTATTTGCCTAAATAATTTTCCATCAAAATTAATGCCATTGATGCTAAAGTAGAAATATACCGAATCGTTAGATCAATTTGGATGATTTTTGGACTGATCTTGTTTAGATTTTTAAAAAAATCTTATTGTAAGTAAATTATATTTTATATGTATTAAAAATAAAAAATAAAAAATATTGTGATCAGTGAGTCTCTCAATTGGTAGTCAGGCCTCTTCTCGAAAGAGAATTTCTCAATTCAAATCCACAAAATGTTTATCACATTTTACTTCTTGAATTAATTATGTCTCTAATTATTTTAAATATTTAATTGTAAAATACGAAAAGTAATTTTAAAAACCTTTAAAACCTCTTACACTACGTTTGGTTATCTGAAATTGAAATTTGGAATTGGAATTAAGGTAAAATCATAATTTTTTTCAAAAAAGATTATGATTTCATCTCAATTCCAATTCCAAACTTCAAAATCAGATAACCAAACATAATTTATATAATTTGTAATGAGGAAAATCCTACTATATATGTAAGGCGACATGATCTCTAAAACAACTTGAGGTGGTACATTTGGTAGATGGATCCATGCTGTTAGACACACCTTCATTGATAGCAAAATGGTTGTGACTGTTATAAACCAATTTATAGAAGAAATTAATAAGTTTTTATTATTTATGTGATATATTGTTGTTTTAAGTCTTCAACCTAATTTATATAATTTGGAATAATAAGTTTTTATTATCTATGTGATATATTGTTGTTTTAAGTCTCCAACCTATTTGAGCTAAAGGATGTTACTTATATGTCAGGAATCACACCTAAGGGTTATATATAGACTATGTGTCAAGTGAATTTAAATAAAATCATGTTGTTATCCATTTAGATTTTTAAACCCTTTCAAGAAAATTATAGAGTTTCTCACTTTTCAAACTAAAGAAAAGATAAGCTTTTCACCATTAAAAATATTTGTTGTGTTTTCTTAATTAAAAATGAAGATTGTGGTATGCTGATGGTAGTTATTGTAATCATGGTGATAATAGTAGAAATAATGAAAAATGATCATAAAGGAAAGGATGGATGGATACAATGATTATGTTAATTAGTTGTAGATGACATTAATGAGACAACAATAGATAATTTTGGGTTATACAATTTTTTTATTATTTATTTGACACTTTTCTTATTACAACAATGATTCTAAAATAACAAATTTATTCTCAACCTATATTATGATATATAATTCTCAGAGTTTTAACTTGAGATTCGACCCTTAAATTCAAAAACATTTAAATATTTAAACTTAAGGTTAACCGACTAGCTAAACTCTATTTATAGTTATATGAAAATGATTTTAATTAAGAGTAACAATGCACATACAAAAGTAACTGCTAATTTTTGTATAATATACAAGATGAGCTAATAAATAGATTGTAAGTATGTAAGATAGCATAATAAATTAACTTGTGAATATATTAAAATGTTAAAACATAAGCAAGTGCAAGAAAATACTTCTTCACAACTCAAATTAAAGAATTAATCAACCATTAGGACTTATTAAATCCCTACTAAGATAAAAACTAGGGTAAGAATGTTGATAGGAATTATAAAAATGGAATTGCAATGTTCTTTAGGAATATAACATGAAAATAACATAGCAAACAATCATTTAGATTATGAAGAGTTAAATACATTCTATGGAGAGGGCTTGCAAAAGAAATAAATTATGCATACTCTTACTTTTAGGATTTTTTTTCTAATCCTCTTCTTATCAACTTATTTAAGTTTGAAGAGATTTTGGTTTGAAAAAATTTAAGTAAATTGATTTAAATTTATTTAAAAAACTTTACAAACAGTGACAATATTATGATGTAGTTATCCATCATTTCTCCAAGTTGGTAATAATAACTGTTTTACTCCCAAAAAAAAAAAAACTAGTAAAAATACAACTCCTCATCCAATGGAAATTTGGAGCTTAAATAATCACTACATTCATGTTTTTTTCATAGAAAATAGACAGATTTTTTTCCCCAAAAAATTGTATTCCATGCATTGAAACAACTATAGCATATCTGGCTATGGCAGGTAGACGGTAAACCTTGGCCATAATTTCAACCCCCAAAGTAGTAGCAAAGTCCAAGTTGATAAAATTTGGAAATTATTAATGTTGCCCAAAATTTGTAGTTTGCTCCATTTATTTAATAAAAAAAAGAAGGAAAAACACTGTAACCTGAAAACAAATCTAAAACTGAATCGGTGCTTCGGTCGCATATATATAAATAGCCTCTCGTCTGCTCGTACTCTTCGACAATTCTTTTCCCGGTTCCTTTCAGTCTTTCTTGAAGCTCAAACACATGTACAGTCTCTCCCTCACTATGTCTGTAGCTATATCTCTATATGTATGCCCTTTCTGCAAACTCTGTTTATTCTGCTATACATCAAATCTAGGGTTCTTTTAGTAATCCCAAGGAAATCTATGTGATCAGAATTGGAGGGTTTTTCTCTCTTCTAGGGTTTCCGTACACCATCTGCAGAGTTAGGGCTGTGGTGTATTTCTCTCTCCTAGGTTTTTGGCTTGTATTAGTGGAAGAATTGGAGTTGGCATTTCAAATTCCTTCTCTGCTAAGGTTTCCCATTGGAGCTGGTATTTTTCTTTTTTCTGAAAGTCGAGGAGTAAGGATTGGGAATTCAGTTTTTTTTTTACCTCTCTCTGAAAATCTGCTAGGTTTTTTGATGTAGCACTACCAGGGTCAATTTGAGTTTTTCATTTGAATTCTTTTTAATCTGTTGGGGTAGTCTTTAGCTCTGTCATTATGGGGAATTAGGAATAAGAAATTGAATTCTCTCTCCTAGGGTTTTGATCACTTCTTACAACAAAATTAAGTGAAACCAGAATTTTCTATTTGGTATTCTCTTAATGCAGGCCTGTTTTCTGAAAATTGAAAAAAGAACCTGGCTGTTCTTGTGTTTTGATTAGTTTCTGCAAGGAAACTAAGTACTGAATCCCAGAATTGACAATTAGAGTTTCTCTAGCCGAGGGTTTAGTTCTGTTCTAATATTCAAACAAGTCAAGGGCTTAAACTATGGCCTCTTACAGGCCTTTCCCTCCACAATCCTCCTACCCTCCGCCACCAAAACAAACCCCTCTACAACAACCCCAACAGCAGAGTGGAAATCAGTATAATCAGAATTGGGGTTACAGTGGTGGTAGTGCTACTGCTGGTGTTGGTGGTGAAGGGTCTGCTCCCGCAGCTCCTTCTTCTTCGTTTCCTCAGAATTTCAGTAAAGTCCAGCCGAATTCGAATTACCACCACAATTACCCTCCCTCCAGACCTCAACATCCACCACCTCCTCCTCCCCCTCACCAGCAGTACTCGTATACACCACCGCCTCCACCTCCTGAATCCTTATTTCCTCCTCCACCCCCGCCACCACCTTCAATTCCGCAGAATTCGATCAACTTACAGCCAACACAACCTACTATATATTACCAGTCTTCCCAGTATCCACAATACAATCATCAGCCTGTGCAGCCATCGCAACCACCACCTCCTCCCCCACCTCGTTCTCCGCCCCCAAGTTCTTCAATCCCACCACCACCGCCCGCAAGTCCTCCCCCTCCTCCCCCATCGGATCCATCACAAAATAGAGAGGGCAGAGTGGATAGGGGGTTCAATGAGCGTGATAAAGGGGTAACTAAAGGAATATCAGCATCTGGAAGGCATGAGCATGGGCATTCGAATCACGGGGCTCCACCAAGACAGCAGAAGCTCCCAGTTCCCCCAGTTAAGAAACCGAATGGGCCTCATGGGAGGATGGAGACGGAGGAAGAGAGAAGAATGAGAAAGAAGTGCGAGTTTGAGAAACAGAGGCAGGAAGAAAAGCATAGGCACCAGATGAAGGAATCGCAGAATACTAATTTGCACAAGACTCAAATAATGTCTTCTGGGAAGGGGCATGGGTCAATTGTTGGCTCACGGATGGGGGAGAGGAGGACTACACCATTTTTAAGCAGTGAGAGAATTGAGAATAGGTTAAAGAAGCCAACAACATTTTTGTGCAAGTTGAAGTGAGTATGTTGAGATCAATTTGGATTTCTCAATCTTTCTTTTCTTGGTTTTAAGCATGCACATAGCTCCGAGTGATCAGGGAACAAAGTTTTGTTTTATTTCCACTGAACCTTTAGATAAGTCCTTATATGTGCTATGCATACATTGAAATCTTTGCGTCCTTTAGCAAAAACAGGCTGATGAACTGTAGAAATTTATTGGTCATTCATGCATGCTTTACTGAAATTAAATGCTTGTATGAAATTGTAAAATTATTAAACAGTGAAGAATAAGAAGGTCTGGATCCTGCTAGACCAAAGGAAAAAAGGCTAATAAAATGCTTTTGTAATCATATGATGCGTCTAAAATTATATAAACTAGAAATATGTGTAGAAATGAATGCAATGACATGGGCTTGTGATGTTTTCTTGATTGTAGGACATTGCACATGATCTTTATTTTATATGTTTTTTTTTACTGAAATTAAACTTTGAACACTGTTGTCTTCACAACAAGGTGGGCCAAGCACATAATCTTTTTTTTAGATAATGTGTTCTTGCATCTCTACTTGCAATAAGTATTTGCATAGTTTACTTCTGATACTGACACTCTATTCTTGTGCTCTTTAAAGATTCCGAAATGAGCTACCTGATCCAAGTGCGCAACCGAAGCTTATGGCTCTGAAGAGAGACAAAGATCAGTATGTACTTTTATATTGTTGCTCAGAAAAAAATATCAGTGTGATTTTATTGTCTTCCGCAAATTTTTTTCACACGTTCAGGTTCTTGTGCATGCTGGTATACATGTATTCTTTTTGTTTGTATGGACACATACATTAGTGGTATTGTAAGTCTACAATTGTTCTGCACTCACTGGTTGGCAGCCCTTACCTAAGAGGTAAGTGTTTGATAACAAGAAAGCCTATTGGGAAACTTACAATGAACAACATATTAAGAAACCTTAATTTTCATCAGATGCCAAAGGTGAATTGATTAAAAAAGAAGAAAAAACATTAAAACCGGTAGAACTTTGTCTCATAATAGACATTTGACTAACATTATTTGGACAAGTATTTGAAAGAAAGTATCTCCTCTTAGAAGTTGAAAGAAGATAGCGTCTTACGTGAGCTACAGGACTAATCTCCATTGCATTTGTTTGGGGTTTGCCATGATAGTATCATGCTACAGTGTACCTTCTTTGGGCAAGTAACATATATCTAATTGTGTAAATGGAAAACTAAAAGATGCTGTCATTTGATAATATAGGATGTTTTGAAGAAATTGAGAATTTAGGATGCTATTGCATATGGACAATAAAGGTGATAGACAAAGCTGGCACTCATAATTCTTTTATACCTAGGAGGCAACTTTTATAATTAATGTCTGGGATAAAAATATAGGTGGAGCTAGCTTGCGATGATTTAGGAGTTCACTTCTAGAAATGTCACTAGTACCCATGGAAAAATTGGTTCAAGGTGGTTCCTAAAGTAGTGTTCTTGTTCTTTTGGATCAAAAGGTCGTGGGTTCGACTCCTACTGTGGCCGCGCACTGTATTTGTTGTTTTCAACCAACGCTTTCTTATATAGAAAAAAAGTGTTCTTGTTCTTGTCATTGTTAATTAGATAAAGGAGGGATTTTCAGCTAAATAAAGTTGAAAGAAATGATTTATAGACACAAGAAAGGAAGAAGAGAATACTTATTTTTATTTTAAAATTATGTTTTCTAAAATTAGGTTTATTGACTTTTCTAATTGTCAAAAGTCATGTTCTCTTATTAAATTTTCTTGTGCATACAAGTTTTTATTTAAATTATACTCAGATATATCTAATATCTTATTTTATAAAAATGTTATACATAAAAAAACGATCTATGTCTACCTGGTATGTTATGTCGGTAACATACAATGTTTGTGTACCCGTACCGTGAACCAGGACATACTAAATGCCATATTCTTGCGCAAATGTGATATCATGAGTTTGATCCTAACTGAAGTGGTTCTGCAGACTCTAATTGGACATTTAATGATTTAAATGCTAATTCTAAGGGTTTTGTCAGAAAGGTCTCTCTCTCTCTCTCTCAGTTTATTCAGAGGTGATGCTAAAGCATTGCTATCTGCATTCTTTGTTCTTTTCAATTGTCCTTATTTTATTTGTTATCTTATTTAACTTTTATAACCTTGTGGTAATTTTTGCAATCCTTTTTCGCAGATACACAAAATACACTATCACATCTCTGGAGAAAATGTGGAAGCCCAAACTCTTTGTCGAGCCAGATCTTGGGATACCTCTTGATCTGCTTGACCTCAGCGTATACAAGTATCATCTCTTACACATTTTTTACGACCGATATAGCTTCTTTGTTATGATTGTTCTGATTATCATCTTTTCTGCGTGTTCAACCAGTCCTCCCAGTGTTAGACCACCCATGGCCCCTGAAGATGAGGAATTATTGCGCGATGATGAAGCTGTTACTACTGTGAAGAAAGATGGTATAAAAAGGAAAGAAAGGCCTACTGATAAAGGTGTTTCTTGGCTGGTCAAGACACAGTACATATCTCCACTTAGCATGGAATCAGCAAAACAGGTGGCGGATAACTAAGCTGTTTTACTCTGATACTTTCTTAACATTATTGCTGAAAGCTTTGTCATAATTAAACACACTGGCATTTGCAGTCTTTAAGTGAAAAACAAGCAAAAGAATTGCGAGAAAGGAGAGGCCGCAACATTTTGGATAACCTCAATAATAGGTTTGTTCTATTTCAACTTGTCCATCTGAAAAGATTATTAGACAAAATGTATGCTTGATGTGCTGTCCTTTTAATTTTATCGATTCAAATAATGTCATTTTAAAAAGAGAGAAAGAAAACCTAAAACGTTGATGCTTATTCAGGGAAAGACAAATCAAGGAGATCGAGGCATCATTTGAGGCTTGCAAGTTGCGTCCGGTTCATGCAACCAATAAAAACTTACAGCCTGTTGAAGTTCTGCCTCTGTTACCTGACTTTGATCGGTATGAAATTACTTGGTGTTTTATTTATTCTAATTTTATAAATGGAATCAATTTTCATATGAGCAGAAGGTTGTTCTTATATTTCATGTTTGTATGTTTCTCTACTGTTGCTGTTCATGATGATCTGGTATGAAGCCAGCCTTACTACCGTTCAGGGGTCCTTCATATACTAATTCGTGGCATTATTGATTTTGATGCATCAATCTATTGAATGGTCTATTGTGTAATTAGGAGCAACCTTCCAAATAAAAGTGATGGATTATTTCATGGAGAGGATCCCCTTCCTGCATAAAAATAAATATAATAAATCTGTAATCATTAAATCAGATTCTGAATGCTATGATATATGTAAGTAATATGGGTTTATATAACATTCTCCAATTGGATATTTTCTCCTAAAATATATGTAGAAAAAAATTGAGTAGAAAACCCTGATTTGATAGCTGATGTTCATATTTGAAATCTCTAATAAGCTAGAAGCCCTAAATATCGACAATAGCTTTACAAATGGATGAAACAAAAATTAGAAAGTGCAAGAAGAGCCTCTTTATGGATCTGGAACTTTGCAAGGTACCTTGATGAAGAAATGATTTGGAGTGTAGTTGAGAACAAGATCTTGATGAAATTGAATGTGTTTGTGTATGGGCATGTGCATGCTAGTGGTGTGGTAGGCCAGTCTTCCACATCAAATATTATTGGATGTTTCCACTGGAGGATTTTAGTTGATGGCCCATCAAATGATAAAACCTTTAAAGTTAGTCATTGATGACTTTCAAAAAAAAAAAAAAATAGTCTGATAATAATTAAATGCATTCGTGGATTGGGATAGCGCAATTTATAACCGCACCTCTCCTCTGAAGAGGACGTTCCAAGTTCAATTCCTCCCAATTATAAAAGTAAAATAAAATAATTGTAATGCATTCATATCTATATTAACTCCGATGATTGTCTAATACTGTTTTGCAGGTATGATGACCAATTTGCTGTTGTGTCATTTGATGGTGCTCCTACAGCTGATTCAGAAAACTATGGCAAGTTGGACCAATCTGTTCGTGATGCCCATGAATCCCAGGTGAGATATATAAATTGAATATGTTGCATGGAAGCAGCCAAATGTTAGTTCATTAGCATGTGTGGTCACATAAACTTTTAGTCTGGCAATACCTATTTCCCTGTATTTAGAAGAATACACATAACTTAGGTGGTTGACAATATGAAACATGAAAATGTACTTTTCAGTTTTTCAGTAAATTCCTTTCTACTAACTGCAAACTTCTTAGAAGGCAAAAGCCAATTAAACCCACAGTGTGATCTTTGCTTGCATATTTTGTTTTAATATGGCTTTTCTATTCAGTGGTTTCTGGTATAAAAGTTTTTCCCTATGAAATGGTCTATGTGTAGCACTAATGCTTATTTGGATATAATCAAGGAATACATTTAAGTTTTCCTTTTTCTTTTTAATAAGTAGCTGATGATGGATTATTTGTTGAGCTCATTGTTAATGCTTTATTGCAGGCCGTTATGAAGAGTTACATGGCAACAGGATCAGATCCAGCTAATCCAGAGAAATTTTTGGCATACATGGTTCCTTCTGTAGATGAGGTAGATATGTGTTGTCGTAAGTTCCAAATTTTTATGTTTATCAACACTGCAGCTTAAAAGGTGTTATTGCTATTTGTTTTTTTAATACTCATTGGAGTATGTTACTTATTAATTGTTATATTATGATGGCAGCTATCGAAGGATATGTACGACGAAAATGAGGACATCTCGTATTCTTGGGTTCGCGAGTATGGTTGGGATGTATGTGTTGATATCTTTGTGGTGTTGGATAGTTGTAGCGTACTTGATTGATTACTGAATATTCTTTTGATACATCAACAGGTGCGAGGTGATGATGCAGATGACCCCACATCATACCTCGTGTCATTTGATGAAGGAGAAGCTCGCTATGTGGTATGCACTTTAGCAGAATATACATATTTTCTGATGTATGTTTGTGTTTAAATTTTGTAGTGGTCAATTTTTGGCTTTTAAACATTATTATCATCTTGCAGCCTCTTCCCACAAAGCTTAATTTAAGAAAAAAGAGGGCCAGAGAGGGAAAATCTGCTGATGAGGGAGAACGTTTTCCCGTACCTTCAAGAGTGACTGTAAGGCGAAGATCAAATGTTGCTGCAATAGAACATAAAGATCCGGGGGTATAGTCATGGAGCCATCTACATAACTCTACATTATAATTATATTGGAATCTTAATTCTTGGATGCATTTGAATGGGTGATGCTTTCAGGTTCATTCAAATTCGAAAGGTGGTATTTCTGGCTCCAAAATGAGAAGGATAGATGGTGAAGATGGCCTTGGAAGACAACAAAAGGTTGCACGAAACCTAGACATTGATCAATTTAGTGGAGCTGAAGATGAATTTTCTGATTGACCGTTTTGATCCAAATGCTGCTAGTTTCCAAAACAAAGTTTCCCAATTTTGGTAGCTTGTGGGATGGCAAAGGACTGGGGTTTGCTGATTTGGATGCTGCAATAGAATAAAGTGAGGTAGTGATATATACCATATTTTATATGTTGTTCCAACCTCCCAAAATTTATATATATTTTTTCCTTTTGTTTTCTCCGGATTGTAGCTGTTTTAGTTGATATATAGGTCTTTCCTTAAGTTCCATAAGAGATAAAAAGGAGAACTGTAAAAAGAGCTTGGACATAATGGAAATCCTGTTTTAGTATCTAGACAGCCTGTTAAATCTGAGATTTATTTGAAATTATATGCTGCTTCTTTCATTGTTTAGATAGTTTTTCACCTCGGCAATGCTTCATCAAGTGTCTATTAGTCACCTAATTTGATCGTTTTACAATTATCATTGATTTCTTCCTTTTGGGGAAAAGGTGGGTACATACCATCTTCAAAGTATATTTCTGGTTTTACCACATGAAGCTAGTGACTTTGCCATGGTTTGCAAGGCTAAACAAGTCAGTTCCATCTTGTTTATCTTTGTGGATTTTCACATATATTTTTAACTTAAATGTATAGGCTGTTTGTTAGAATGAACGAGCCAGTGACCAGGAGTTGCATTTCTGATTGCCCTGTAAGAGTAAGTAGAAGGTTTAAAGAGACTGGTCAGTAAAGTGTCAGCAAGGCCAGAATTCTTGCTTCGAAACAGGCCTCCCAGTTGATGTGGAACCTTTCGTATCCACAATTTTGATTCCATCTCAAATTATTTTATTTTTTTTGGATTTTGAATTTTGAAAATCATTAGCCGAATTACTTGGCAAAAGAACTAGACTGTAGAGATCGACTTTGGGTAATTTTCTGCATTTGCACGTACATACAATTTAAAAATTCAAACGACATGATGTGACAAAGGTATTGAATGGTAAAGATCAAATTGGTAAAGATCTTGTATGGGCAATGAATATAACGTGACGTTTTGAATGACTTTGGAAGATCTCTCTATCACACAAGCACACTAGCACATTTTACACTTGATATTCCCCATCTTTTAGAAGAATGACCATCTGTATTCACTTGAATGCTTCAAACACTTTGTAAATAAGACAAGAAAAGAATAATAAAACATGCCTACGAAATTCCCATGACGAAAAAAAATTGTTCTCTTTTTCTTATACACATCCACATTTGCACTTTTAGAGTAGCCCAACTTTGAGAAAAAGAACACGAGGGGTTTCATACAGAAGCTAATAGCAATAAGATCTAAACCGCTGACAATGCTTGCCAGCATCTGACAGCTTCTTGATGAACAGTCCTCTTTGGATCATCGAGAGCCTTTGATATTGCTTGTAGTACCTGAAAACAATGAATAGTAAAGAATCGAGACAAAAACACAATGCATAGGTAATCAGGTATTGTCATAGAAATATGAACACAACATCTCCGTGATAAGTTGATGTAAAAGATAGCGTAGTGGTAAGTTCGGTTTTCGATATGGTGGTTCTTTCGTGAAGTCTCGGGTTCGAGTCTTGTCACTGCACTGCACATCTTGCGATTTACATCCTCCACAGGATCCTAAGACAAAGATTGTGGGGACGATCGTAATGGCTCGTTATCCAAAAAAAAAAAAAAACATTACAATTAAGTGATTATTAGAATAATCCAATAATCCAAGACCAACTACTAAGTCTGTCTGTGCTGACATATTGCAAAAGTAAATATCTTCACTGGTCAAAATTAAGGAAAGAGAACCAAAAAAAGAAAAGAAAATGAGTATAAGTTCTAAAGTGCGAACCAACTTGTCCTGCTCTGAATTTTAACTAACCTGTGCTCTCAAGGGCTAAAGCTAAATTCTCTTGCGGGGCAACCCAGACATGGCAACATGACACTGAATTACTGTCTCTCGAACAAGCTGTGAACGTTAGTAAAAGAAAATTCAACTGTGGTATGATGCAGAATATAAATCTTAAATTTGACTTTGGCCTTGGGGCTTTATAACTCAAACTGACCTGAAATGATGAGATATGTGGAATATCTCCCTAAATCAGAAAAGATCATATTTAATTTAATTTTTTTATGCTGCTTTTGGTTGTCATTTCCAGTCTTACCTTTAGTTCACTCTCAAATTCTTGGTAGCAGGATTTTCAAATAATAAAATTAGAAAAGAAAAAAGAAAATTTTCCCTACCATGATTCATATCTAAATTCAGGGTGGAATTTCATTTCCACAAGGAAAATGGAAGCCCAAGATGTATTAAGAATCCCGAATCCAACTCCCCAACTTCAAGTGTAAAAGACACCCTTTTGAAGTTTTAGTTATATTAACTAGTTTTCTTAACTTCTAGCTAACAAGCAATTGAAACAAAATACGATATATAGAAACACACAAAACTAGATATCATATAAGGTCAATATTGCCTCTAAAAAATTTAGAAATCCCACGCATTACCCTTGACAGATTTCCTCCATCTTCTCCCTCTGTCTCTATTTTCTTTCTATCTTCTCCCTTTTGTCTCTCTATCTTCTTTCTCTTTTGTCACTCTCTCTCTTCACTGTCTATGTCTCTCTTATCTCTCTTCTGTAATGACTTTTATGTGTTCATATGTACATAGACACACAAATAATTAGTCATACATACATGCAAGTATGTATTTGGTTGTATGAATCGAACCTACCAATCCAACTCCACCCTTAGTCACTTAAGCATTACAAGATCGGCTTTTGATGAATCTACAGGGGAAAAACAAGAATCTATGTCTGGATTAGCACATGTGATCAAAGGACCTTGAACTTAAAAAAGAATCATAAATAATGAAAAATCAGACCAGAAAATTTATTAGAAACTGCAACCAAAAATAATTACCCGCACACCACAAAACTGTTCGTTAGAGCTTTAAATCTTTATATCGTAGAAGTATAGAATTGGAGTTTTGAGTATTTACTGACTGCTTGAATGACAGCAGCAAGAGAACATATATATAGACAATATTTACAGATATAATTATAATAGTGTTCCTAGGGTTCTCTAGGGTTATTTACTTATATATGGTTATACATTTACAGGCCCCCTCAATCTGAATGAGGTGAAACCATACGGAGCATTACCTTTGTGTTGAAGAAACCGAGTTACTGATAGCCCCTTGTTGAACATATCGACAAGCTGAGCTTCACTGGAAATATAACGAATCTTGAGATTTCCTTGAGCTACTTTTTCCCGTACAAAGTGAAAATCTATTTCAATGTGTTTAGTGCGAGCATGAAAAAGGGGATTGGTTGGAAGATAGGTGGTACAAATGTTATCACAATACACTCGAACTGGGCGAGACAGGAACATATGTAAGTCATAGAGAAGTCGGCGAATCCAATAGGTCTCAGCTACAACATAGGCTAGAGAGTGATATTAAGATTCAGTGCTGGAACAAGACACAGTGAGTTGTTTCTGCCCTTTCCAAAAAATAAGATTCGGGCCAAGGAACACCGCATAGCCTGTGATAGAGCATCAATTATCAGGGCAGCCAACCCATTCGGCATCTGCATAGCAAGAAAGAGAAAAATATTTCATGGCATCTAGAAGTAAACCATGATAGCAATACCACATAAATAGCAAAGAATGCGTTTCATAAGCTGAAAATGAGAGATACGTGGAGCATACGAAAATTGACTGGCCAGATTGATGGCATAGGCAATATCAGGCCGGGTTATACTTAAATACTACAGACCTCTTACCATACTCCTATTTTTATAATGATCCGCTAGTAGTTCACCCTCATGTAGTGAAGGTGTGGACTTATAAGAAAGATGAGTTTTAACCGGTTTAGCAGAGGACATAAAGAATTTAAGCAAAAAATCTTTGGTATACTATGTTTGAAAGAGAAAAAAACCTGAAGTGGACTGAGTGGGTTCAATACCTAGGAAATAATGAAGACCACCAAGATCCTTCATTGCAAACTGGTGAGATAAAGTTCGAATGAAGCGAAATAGAAGGGTGGTATAGTTACTTATGAGGATAATGTCATCAACATATAACAATAAAACAAGAATACCGGGAAGAGATTGAAGAACAAACATAAAAGTGTTTACACGACTACAAAAAAAAATCAAAAGATAGAAGGAAAGAACTAAACCGGTGAAACCAAGCCCTAGGAGCTTGTTTGAGACCATATATAACTTTACGTAATTTACAAATATGAGAAGGACAAATATTATCAATAAAACTAAGAGGTTGTTTCATGTATATGACTTCATTAAGATAACCATTAATCCAGTTATCGAATAACTTAAGTATGAGAAATGGCTAATGATAAGACAATGTTTATAGTAGTAGGTTTAACAACTGGACTAAAAGTTTTATGATAGTCAATACTTGGTTGTTGATGAAATCCCTGAGTAAACAACCTCACTTTGTAGCGCTCTATAGACCCATCAGCCTGATATTTAATCTTGAAATCCATTTATAACCAACTAAGTTTGTCATGGATCTTATGGAACCATGTCCCAAGTATGGTTAGTTATGAGAGCATTAAATTCATTAGTCATAGTTGACCACCACTCAGGATCTTTATTTACTTAAGAAAAATAAGTTGGTTCAGAAGGCAAGGTGGAAGTGGAAAGACAGAGTAAGTGTTTTGGCTTTCGAATACCAACTTTAGAATGAGTGATCATGGATGACGAGAGACAATTGTTAACAGTGGAAGAAGGGAAGAGGAGAGGAAGATAGAGTATCGAGTGAAAGAAACCCAATTGAACTTGGAGGATCAGAAGAATGAACTGACAGTTTGGATAGTTGGGTATTAAAAGATGGAGGGACAGGTAGTGGTTGGGAGGAAGTGCTTGGAGAAGACGAAGGAAGAGGCGCCTCAGGGAGAGGAGCCAAAGGGAGAAAAGCGATAGTGGTGGTGGGAGCAACAGAAGAGAAGAGAGAAACTATAAAGGGTTGATGTAAGGGTTCATAAGTGGTAATAATAAGTGGAGAGGAGTTAGAGGAGACAACTGCAGAGGAGGACACGAGTTTAACTAGGGCAGGATAAGGAAAAGATAATTCATGAAAAATGACATGGCGACTGGTGTATACTCGTCCATTAGAAGGATCAAGACACCGATAACCTTTATAATTTTGGGCATAGCCGATAAAAACACATCTTTTTGAATGAGGCACTAACTTGTGAGGATCATGAACAATTAGATTAGGATAACACTCACACCCAAAGACGCGAAAAATGGAGTAATCAGGAGGTTTAGAGAACACTTTTGTATAAGGAGCTTGATGTTGTAACACAGGGGTAAAAAGGCTGTTAATGATATAGAGAGTAGTATATATGGCATTAACCCATAATGACTCGAGAAGGGACGAGTGAATTAAGAGGGTGCGTGCCATTTCACTAATAGACTTATGCTTTCGCTCAGCCACACCATTTTGTTGAGGTGTCTTGGGGCAAAACATACGAAAAGCAATTCCATATTGGGTAAGAAATTGTTTGAAAAGCGTTTGATCAAATTCTTTACCACTATCCCTTTGACAAATTTTAATTTTGGTGGAAAACTGATTTTCAACAAAGACTTTAAAATTAAAAAAGTGCTAAAAAAACTTTATATTTTTTACGCATAGAAAAAATCCAAGAATAACGTGAAAAATCATCCACAAAAATAACATAATAACGGTAACCTAAATTTGAGAAAATTGGAGATTTGCTAGACATCATAATGTATTAAAGCTAAAGGTGTGGTAGTACAGTGTTCAACTGAATTAAATGGTAAGTGTTTAGACTTGCCTAACTGACATTTGGAACAAAAACCAGAATATTTATAGGACAGAACAATATCCTTTTTATTTTGCAAAAATGATAACACATGAAGACATAAATGACCTAACCTACAATGCCAAATATCACCAAAGATTTGACGGGAGACCAACGCAAGGGGGCGATGGTCACTGAATCCAGAGGAAGAGGGTAGAGGTCACCATCACTGAATGATTTGAGAAGAGTTTTTTTCCATATTCTTGTCCTTAATAACAACATGAGAATTATCAAAATTAGCAGAACAATTGTTATCAGAACATAAACATTTAATAGAAAGTAAGTTATATGACAGATGTAGGACATGAAAAACATTATTAAGATGAAGAGGTCTGATAGAGGTATGTAAAAATGTAGAACCAATATAGTTGATATCAAGAAATTTTTTATTACCAACAAGAATCTTAGTTTTGCCAAAATAAGGTGTAAGATTAGTAAGTATACTTGACTGAAAAGTCATGTGAATGGAGGCGGCCGTATCAGGGTACTAATGGGCAACGTTGGACTCACTAAGAGACATAGTAGCAAAGGATTTGAGCAAATCATGAGAAACAATGGCATGATTAAAGCGGTGAGGGAAATTGAACGCAAGGTGACCAGCGATGTGACAAATTTGACACTAGGTGGAAGAAGATGTAGGGGGCGGCCCCTAAGTTACCTTCACAACTATAAGACAAACCACCAAAAAATCTATTAGATATAGGAGATGAAAAAGAGGATTGATAAGTACCTGAACCATGCTAAAATGAGTCACCACGACTAGTATTACGTCCACAACCCTTGCCACAACCTTGATACCCCGAGCGACCCCTACCATGACTAAGAACTGACATGAAGATGTTTCAATCGTTGTTCTTATAGCAACAACTTTGTACGAAGACTATCAAAGGTAAGAGTTATGTTAGTGTTGGTACAGTGGTGATGAAGCTTTCATACTCTATAAGCAGACCTACTAAGGTATAAAAGATGAGGTCTTTTGTAAAGAGAGGGCAGATTATAGCAGCAAGAGTATCATCAATGGATTTGAGGTCCTAGAGGTATTGTTCTATAAATTTCCCATCTTTAGTGTGTTTGTGAAGCTTCAGGCGCAAGTCAAACTCGTTGGCATTAGACTGATCAAGGTATCTTCATTCCAGTATAATCCAAATGTCTTAGGAAGTTTGAAGATCATGGACATCTTGCAGGATGTCGGAGGTAAGAGTAGCATTAATTTAGGAGTGAAGGCATTAGTCAATCTGAATCCTGGTGTTATAGACCAGGTTATGCATGGTATAGCCATCACTGGTAAGGGAAAACTGTGAGTGGTAAGGGAAAGAACCATCAACATAACCACAGAGGTCATAGTTGATGAGAACAAGGAGAAATTGATAACGCCAGAGGATGTAGTTAGAGTTGTCAAGCTTAATGCTAACAAGGTATGTGATACTAGGGGCAGCACATAAGGGAAGATTAAGGAAGGTAGGGGAAGACGTTAGTGGAGTGGGCGACGACACTAACTAGTTATTTGAGGAGGATTCAATGCTAAAGGGGTGAAATAAGAGGGCTTCCGACGTGGTGGAGAGGGAGAGAGCATATGGTAAGCTTAAGTTTGTTGGCATAAGGAAAGAGAGGGTTATGACTAGGGCAATGAGGCTATAGGGAGAGATGGTAGTAGCGAGGTAAAGCAAAGTAGGGTGGTTAGCAGCATGGGAGAGTAGGTTAGGGTTAGGGTTTGTGGGGAGAAAGAGGTGCGCTGCTAGCGAAGGTGTGCAAAGTATCATAGAACGTGGAGAATAGGGTCAGATTGATCAATCAGTCAACAAGTCCAAATATAGCTTGATGGTTGCATGACTTACTAGCTCACTAACAATGCATGGGTTCGATATTTGTGATTGCTTATTTTTTAAATTTTTAGTTTTTACCAATTAAATGAATTTCTCCATAAAAATGAGCTCCCACATCGAATTCGACAAAATCATGAATTTATTTCAATCCAATTTGTTTTTATGTAACTTAGCATATAACTTTAAAATTAATAACGTTTTCTTTTCTATTTTATATGTGATCGTGTAAATTTATATATAGCACTTTTAGTAAATAATGTACCCTGGATAACATCCTTTGACTAAATTGATTTCTTTTAAATCATTACTTGGAGTTAAGTTAAATAATTAAATATTAACATGAAAAAAAATATCGTACAAAACTTATTTATACTAAATTATTTATTATCATTGACTTGCATGAGCTTCATGTAATTAAATTGAAATTGGTTGTCCATTACTAAGAGGGGGTGGTATTTTGTTATCATAAAAAAAAATTAATTAATTAATTAAGTTGAAATTTTTAAAAAAAAATTCATAAAATTATGTTAAATGCCCAATATAGGTGGCCAAGTATTAAAGTAAAACGATTCAAACTAAACCTCAATTGTACATAAATAAAAGTTAAAATAGTAAATTAGATTCTAGTATGATTCCTTTTTTTTTTTTTAATAAAAAAGGATAGTCAGTTGACACGAACATAATGGGTTAACTCGAATCCGTCTGAATCCCTAGTTGACCCAATCCGAACTGACCTGAAGTCCGAACAACCCGAGACCCGTATGACTTGAAACATAAGCTACCACCTTATTGACCCGAAACACGAGCGACTAAAGACCCGATTGGCTTAAATCCCACATGACTCAAAACCTGATTAACTCGAAATCTGAATGACTTATGACTCGAACAACTCGTGACTCGAATGATCCATGACCTAAACGACCCGAAACTCAAAATGATCGAACGTAAATTGATAAGGTTTGAAAAACCACCGTGAAGTTTTCTAGTGGTGCACGTCTCATTTATAGAATATACAGAGCAATATTACACCAAGAGATTTAGATACAAAGTCAACATATCCATCTATAGCTATTGTATATAATCAAGGGATTGCCTAGAATCATGGGATTAGGTTTTGATAAAAGATACAACATGATTTGAGGAGGATCTTGTGGATCCTTCTATACCCGTAATACCCCGTAAGCCTAGCGTCTCAGAATCAGAGATGCGAAACTTGGAACGTTAAAAAATGAAGGCAGGTCGACCAAGACTTTTGGTGAATATGTAGGCAATTTGTAAGTGAGTGGGGACATAACGGATCTTGAGTTCTTTGGAGGCAACTAGTTCTCTCACAAAATGATAATCCAAATCAATGTGCTTAGAACACTTATGAGAGACTGGATTGACAGTGAGAAATTTGGAGCTTTGATTATCACAAAGAATGACCGGAGGAGACACATGAAAATCCTGAAGAAGATGCCAGAGCCACTTAACCTCAGTGGCAATGAGGGCTAATGCCCAATATTCAGATTCACATCTAGACTGGGAAACTATTGGTTGCTTCTTGGAACTCCAGGACACTAGATTACCACCGAAATAAACAGCATAACCAAAACTTGAGCGATGTGTATCGGGACACCCAGCCCAATCAGCATCTGAATAAGCAAGGAGTTCTCTAAAAGAAGATGGAGTGAAAAATAAACCAAACCAAAGAGTCACCTTGACGTAGCGTAGTATCCTTTTAATAGCCTAAAAATGAGAAATAGATGGCTTATGCATGAACTGACTGACAGCACTTACAGCGTGAGCAATATTCTGATGAGTGATTGTGAGATATTGAAGGGCACCTAAAAGCGACCGGTAGAGGGATGGATCATCAAAATTTGGGCCAGCTATGGAAAAGGTGTTAAGTGACCACCATAGGAGTACCCATCGGTTTGGAGTCAACTAGCTGTGCACGCTGTAAGATCTCATGGGTGTACTTGGCTTGGCTAAGAAAAGGACCAGTAGAAGTGCGATGAGCTTCCAAGCCCAAAAAATAGTTCAAAGATCCAAGGTCCTTGGTGGCAAATTCATGAGTCAGCTTGCCAATAAATCCATCGAGGAGTGCCGAATTACTGCCAGTCATGACAATGTCGTCAACATATAGTAATAAATAGATTAAGTCAGCACCCTTGGAGAGAATAATTAAAGATGAGTCAGTACGACTACAAATAAAGCCAATAGTCAAGAGAAAAGAGCTAAAGCAATGGAACCAAGCACATGGAGCTTGCTTGAGACCATAGAGAGCCCGACGAATCCGAAAAACATGTGTGGGGTATTTAGAATCAACATACCCAAACAGTTGATCCATATAAACCTCTTCTTGCTAAAGACCATTAAGAAATGCATTTTTGACATCAAGTTGCTGGAGAGGCCAATTATTAGAGACGACCAGGGATAAAATAACTCTGACTGTGGAAGCCTTGACAACAGGACTAAAAGTATCAGTGAAGGCGAGGCTCGGTTGTTGTGTGTAGCCCTTTGCAACAAGACGAGCCTTAAGATGAGCCACAGTGCAAAACAAGAAGAGGCACAAAACTAGCAGATGGGTCAGTTAAGCAAGAACCATATGGACGTGGTTTAGAATCGGGCTGAGTCGGTAATTCGGCCACTGGGATGGTAGTAGGCTCAAGAAATGAACTAACAGGAGAGTTAGGCAAGGGCCCAGAGCAAAGAGTTCCCTTAAAAGGGTTATTAAGTTCATCAAAAATAGCATGCCTGGAAATAAAGATGTGATTAGTGGAACGATCAAGACAATGAAAGCTATTATGAGACATACTATAGCCAAGAAAAACACATGGACGACTGTGAGGGGCTAATTTGTGAGAAACATAATCATGTAAGTATTGAAATACAAGGCAGCCAAAAGGATGAAAATTGCAATAAATGGGAGGCTACCATACAGAAGATTAAAAGGAGACAGGCCATCAAGAGTAGGTGTGGGCGACCGATTAATGGTGAAAGCAGCCGTGCTAAAGGCATCAACCCAAAATTTCAGAGGGGCATTGAATGAAAGAGCATCACTAAACCAGTTTCAGTTATATGACGATGTTTGCGCTCGGTACGACCGTTTTAGGCCGGTGTATAAGGACAAGACATTTGATGATGAATGTCATAGTTTAGTAAATGATCTCGAAAAATATGATTGGTAAATTCAGTGCCTCCATCACTTTGAAATACTTTGATTTTAACTGAAAACTAATTTTCCACAAATTTTTGAAATTGAAGAAAAATGTGGTAAAAATCTGATCTAAATTTCAAAGGATAGAGCCACATAAATCGGGAATGATCATCAACAAAAATGACATAATATTTATAACCCAAATTGGACGGAATGGGAGATGGACCCCATAAATCACAATGAATAAGATCCAAAACATGAGATGCCCATTTGTCATTATGTTAAAACGGAAGGCTGTGACTTTTTGCAAGTTGACAACTAGAACAAATAGTGGGAGTAAGAAGCAAAGAAGTCACACATAATTGACGATTTTTATTCAAAAGAGAAATAATAGAGTGAGACACATGACCCAAATGAGCATGCCAAACATCAAATGAAGCTCGAGGACAATTATTAGAGAAAACAGAAATTAAAGATTGATGTCCACGCTCAAGCACATAAAGACTGTTCTCACGCCGTCTGGTTGCCACCACCCTTCTTATAACTTAATTCTGTATAATAAAGCGGTCATTAGTAAAGGTGAAAGAAAAAGGGAAATCAGAGGTAAGTTTACTGATGGAAATCAGATTTTTGGTTAAGCTAGGCACAACTAAGACATCTTTTAAAGTAAGGGAAGAGGTGGGAGAGATGGTACCGGTGTGAGAAATGGGAAGAGAAGCACCATTACCGACAATAACATGATCCTTACCAGTGTATGTATCAGACTTGTCCAACTGAACAACATCATTAGTCATGTGCGCAGCGGCTCTGGTGTCTGTATACCAATCAGAATCCTAATTATCATTGAGTGTGCATGAGGTAAAAGCCTCCACAAGGTTGGCAGCATTTGAGGAATGGGAGTAGCGGTCATGGCAAGAAGTGGCGTAATGTCTTTCCCCACAAAAAATCTGATAATGAATAGGACAGTTGTGTTGATGATGACCGCCACCACGGCTACGACCCCCATGAGAAGCATGACCACCCCCATGAACAGAGGCGAATTTGTTACTACGAGAGGCAGTGAAGGCGGCAGAAGTGAATCCCGTGGAAGGCAGTTCCAATGATTTAACAAAATTTTCATAATTCTCTGCCATGTGAACAATCTCAGTAAAGGAAGAGAGAGATGAAAGAGATAAATATGTAGTAGAAAAAAATGGAGAAAGTATAGCCAAGTCCATATAAATATCAGTGTATTTTGTCGAGATAATCCACAGAGTGGCCCATGGCAGCAAGCTGGTCACAAACATACTTGAACTCGTGGGAATATTCAACAATAGTCCGAGCATCTTTCTTCATGTGCTACAATTCATCTTTTAAACGCAGCTCCCAGAATTTTGAATGATGACTGAAGGTGGTCTCTAGATTGGACCAGACAAAATGCGAAGAGGTCATGCCAACAACAACAAACAAGGCTTCTTCCGTCAACAAAGCAAGGAGGAGGCTGAGTACAAGTTGATCGGTCTGCTGCCATTCAACAAATGTTGGATTTGCAATGGCAGAGTCACCAGAACCGATAGTTGCAGAAGGAGGTTTGATGGAGCCATCAACATATCCAAGAAGATGTTGACACTGCAGCAATGGCAGTACTTGACTACACTAGAGGAGAAAGTTGGAAGAAGATAACTTGATGGTCAGGAGGTAGACCATGGTGTTGAAAGACAGGGTAGGAGACGGAGTTTTAGAGGCCATTTGGATCGATGGAGGTGAATCCTTAGAGGACTACTGATACCATGATAAGGTTTGAAAACCACTGTTAAGTTTTCTGGTGGTGCGCGTCTCATTTATATAATATACAGAGCAATATTACAAAAGAGAATTTACATACTAAGTCAACATATGCATCTATAGCTATTGTCTATAATCAAGGGATTGCCTAGAATCATGGGATTGGGTTTTGATAAAAGATACAACATGATTTGAGGAGGATCTTTTGGATCCTTCTATACCCGTAATATAAATCCCACCGGACCCGCCTGTTTTCCACCTTTAATTATGTTTTCCTAAAGAAAGTACTATGTTACTGATCCTATGGAACAATAATAAATGCACTATTTTTTTAAAGTTACTGCTTGAATTTTCAGTAATTATTACTTGAAATTTTAAGAATCACTAGAGTATATATTTCTTGTTCCATAAGGAGAGAGACATGTAATAATCTCTCCAGTACAAGAACGTCTCTAATACTAAGCATTAGTAGTTCCTGTGTTTTGTTGAATTAATGCAGGTCTTGTTTATTTTCTACTTACTAGGATTCTCTCCCCAACTTCTTTAGTTTCTACAATTAGGCTCAATAATGGGGTTTACCGCTAACTAGGATTCGATTTACTTTGTATAGTTTTCAATTCAGGGTTTAAAATTAAATAGTGGTCGCGACGAGATGTAACGGTTGCAATATTGGGGTAACAGTAGTTCTCGTTATCGTTATTAACCGTTATTGCTCTAAGTGTGACAATCACAATCGTTATAGTGTGTAACGACTATGAAACGCAAAGTAACAGTCTGTCATGGTCTATATACCGCGCTGACTGCTTTTCGTTCTCCATTGTAGTTTAAAAATAAAAATATTTTTAACTTTTCTTAATTATATGATAAAAAAAAATAAATCAATCTATTTCAACTCAAAATCAACTGCTTAAGTTACACAATCAACATATTTCACCTCAAAATCAAAGTAAATAACCATTTGATTTTTAAGTTTTACTTTATTACCATTATTATTTATTTTATTGTTGTCATTTTTTGTTTCTTAAAACTTTTGTTGTCATTTTTTCGTTTCTTAAAAAATGAAAAACGAACAAAAAACATATGTTTGGTGACATTTTTTATTTCCTAAGCTTTGAAACCCAAACAAAATTTTGCAGGAAATTGAAAACAAGAAACTTGTGTTTTTTAATTTCGTTCTCACTCTCTGAATAATGATGATATGTAATCTAATATCAATATAGAGATAAGTTCCTTTGATAGTGTGGGTGTGCAGAGTATCATGAATTGCATATGTCCTCCAGTCAGCCAATCAGTAATCAATTAGTAGGTTGCTTCACTCTGATTTTCTTGTGAAGCATGGAACGTTGAGGCTTCTTTTGGAGGCACTTAAGTTGTTGGGTTCCTTCATTACTGCTTTAAACAGTTTTTCTTGTTTGACCAATCAAATGATGCAAAGTTGGAGATCTCTTAAGGAAGGAATTCAGAATGAAGCACGGACTTTGCTCCCTGATTTCCAGGTTTTGTTGACTCTACTCTCCCCGCTAAGTGGCCACAGCAAAACTCTCAAACGATGCTTAAAGAGAAAAGCAGACTTGGAAAATGTTTTAGATCATAGCAGCAAAGGTGTAAAGAAAACTAAAAAGGATATTGTGAATGAGGACACGGGTATCACTATAGGTAGGATAAGTTCTGCTCCAGACATATCTCTACCAACGGATGGTGAAATAGATGTGGATGCATTTATGACTGATGAGTTGGACAATGAAAAGGAATTTCTGAATGTTTTTTCAAAAATTTGAGCTTAGGATTTATGCTCCAGGCTTGTTACTTCATTAAAAGATGCGGAGATATGATTTTCATTCTAAGCTTCTTGAAAGATTTAAGGTGTTAGAATCTCATTAGATAGTCAATTCTGGAACATGCTTTATGTCAGAAAGTATGGGCTTCATGCTAAACTCAGTTTTGTTGCATATTGGCTCGACGTCTGAATGTGAGATAGCTAATAGACTTACCGTTCCAAAATGTTTGTTAAACGAACCTGATGAATAAAAAATGGAGTTAATATATTTGCATATTTGTTTTTGTGGTTTTCCCATTTTTCTTTGATTAGTTAGTGGCTTTTCCATATTATTTATACAATGCTTTGATTTAATGAATCCTGATAAACGAATGCTACCATTGGATATATAAAAAGAAATCCTCACTTAACTTCTTATAATAAAAAATTCCCCACTCCACTATGTGGTGTGACTCTAATAATTTTACCTTTACCATACGAAGCTAACTCTCTCTTAATCTGTGCAAGAATAATCATATTTTCATTATAATAAAATATAGATATATTTCTCTAACACAGAAAATTTATTATACTCATTACCTGAAGATTTATTTATTCGATAGAATTGTCATTACATAAGCATTTTAGGCTTTTTAAAGTTAGCATGTTAGTTACTCTTAAGCTGAGTCAGACATTGCCATCTAAATCAGTGTCTCGGTTCTTTAAACAAGATTGGAAGTATGCTTCATTTTCTCCTTACTACTTTTAACCTTTCTCCAAGTTCCCCTGACCCACTTCTGATAAAATTTTTGTTTGATTATTTAGAAGTATGCTTCATTTTCTCCATACTACTTTCAACCTTTCTCTAAGTTCCCGTGACCCATTTCTGGTAAGATTCTTATTTGATTATTCAGTTAATTTAGATTATAGTTATTGGTTTGTGAAAGCTTGCTCATCAGTTCTACTATAAATTAAAATTTAGTCATTTTAGTAATTATTTTTTGCTTGCACGATCTATTGGAGTTATTTGTTACTGAACCTCTTCTTTCTTTTATTGTATGCTCCACTTGTTTATTTGGAAAATACACCCAATATTTTCTTCATCTATAAGGTTTGCATTTCCAATTTGCAATTTCAGTTACACTCACTACAAGAGAATTAACATTTGCCAGCGCTTAAATACCGGTGCTTCAAAAAAACGCCGCAATATATTGACCGCCGGCGCTAATTTTGTGGCACTTTAAGGAAGCGCCGTAATATTCAAAGAACATATTACGGCACTGTTATTACATATACCGGCGCTTTAGTCATATTCCATGGCTTGTAAGCGCCGGCATATGAAATGGGTTTCGAGCATATTGCGGCGCTTAAAAGCGCCACAATATATTGAAAACCTAAGCGCCGGAATATGCTAAGGATTTTCCACATAAATAATTCTGTCGTTATTTGCCGCCCCCATCTTTTTCCCTAATATTTTCGTGCTCCAGCTCCCCGCGCCGTGATTTTCGTCTGCCGTTCCTTGTCTCTACCGTGAGCCCGGAGTCCTGCCACCGAAGCCTTCGCCGATATCAACACCTTTTCACCCAATTCATAGCTCCAGCTCCCCGCGCCGTGATTTTCCTCTGCTGTTCCTAGTCTCTATCGTGAGCCCGGAGTCCTGCCACCGAAGCCTTCGTCGATATCAACACCATTTCACCCAATTTATAGCTCCAGCTCCCCGCGCCGTGATTTTCCTCTGTTGTTCCTCGTCTCTACCGTGAGCCCGATCTGGGTTTCCTTTACTTCCACTATTGCTGCAGGTTCTTGATTTGTTAGAGGTGAGTCACGAAGCAGCTTCAGCTTCAAGTGCAGGTTAGATTTCTCCTTAGTTAGAATTCTAATCGTTTGGTTATGTTTAATTTTTTTTTTCTATTGTATTCCTTGGATGAATCCTGAAAACATTGACCTTCATTTACCATTGTATTTGAATTCTTATTAGGACTTATCTAGTTCTGTCCCTGCTATTACAGAGTAATGTTGGAACTTGATTTTAGGTTCTGCTTATGCTAGCATCCCTTGGTTGGTATATGGTCATTGAAAGGAATGCCTTTTCCTTTTGACATGTAAAAACTAGATAACCATTGCGTCAATCAAATATATTTGAGCTTAAGTTAAAGCTTACATTTCATTGGGATGAAGTACTTGAATGTAAATCTGAATGTGGCATAATGAAAGCCTGTTTCCCCTGTCCTGTTGTTTTTAAACCTGTCAGATTGTCATAAATCAGAATAGGTGTATATGAATTACACTTTGTTCAACATTAGGTATGTTGGAGAATCACACTTCTGAACAATTGTCCCTAATATTTATTCACTGCTCAAGCCCTTGTTTCATTGGCTTTGCCTTTGTCCTTCTACCATCATCGACCCGTGTTAAACTAAATCATACTATTGGCACATTTATTCATTTTCATTATATGCTAACTTCACCTTTTACTTTTGTCATGTAAGTAGTTAATTTATTAGTTTATGTGATTTACAAAGTCATGAAAGACAAAAAGCACTATTAGCCCTAGGTCTCTCGCTCTCTCACAGTTTTTCTCAGTAAAGCAACCTTGTACCTTCTCAAGAACTAGGATTTCCTTATATTCTTCCTATTTCTAATTTTTGGGTCTTCCTTACTCAACATATGTTCTTTTCTCTTTTCCAGACGTCTTCATTTATGGGTCAAAAAAATTATCATAGAAAGGAAAGAAGAGGAGGGGAGAAAGAAGGAAATTTTCTTGGCTTTGATGAATTTGGTTCTTTGTTTTGGAGTAAATAGGCTTACAATTTTGTGGGTGTGGTAGATTAATTGCTGGTTAGTCAGTTTTGCAAAGTGCATGCATTATGTTGTTTTAGATGTTGAGGATCTAAGGTCAATAGGAAGGCAAATTATTTATAACATATGTTCCCTTTTTATGGTGTCCAAACTTCATGTGATAGAAATCTGGCCAGATTACATTCGTATCTGGTTAATATGAGAGCAATTCAGTGAGAATATAAAAATGTTAGTACAATTTAGTGGAAGTGATTTTGAAAAGGAGGATTCATGTAGGACAGATTTTCTTAATAGAGATATCAGATAAGCATTCTTGACCAAAATGGCATATTGTAGGTATCTTAGCTGCCTAGGTTATACAATAATGCTAGTCTTGTTTCTTGTTGGATTGTTTTCGTTTCAATTTTGCATTGTGCCGGTTACATTTAAGCAGTTTATCTCCCCGCCCTCTATTTATTTTTCATACAAACTGGGGTACCCTATTGTTGGATCATGTTCAAGTACGTTATCTAATGACTTTGCCAACTTAAGTGACAAAGTTTGATCTAATTGATTGACTCTTACTGTTCCATTTGTGAATGATTTCCACAATTTTCCTTCTGTCGATCAACTCATGCATGCAACCTACTTAAGATTAAACCTAGTAAATGTAAAAGGTATGAGCAGATATAATATGATATATATAGTTTCTTTATCCAAATTGATATATGAATTTAATTTTCTCTGTGCTGAATAGCATCACTTGGTTTTGGGGTTGAAATCATCAGTTGGTTTTGGTTGGTTTTGGAGTGCTTAAGATGTTATATGTTTTTCAAATTCTCTCGCAAAAGAAGTGTGGAAAAGGGATATATTTCGAATTCTCTGAAGTGTGGAAAGGGATGTATTTAAATTATATATTTTTCTAGAATTTAAAGTGTTTTTGGGTTTTAAAAATGAAATTAATTCTTTTTTTTTTTAACTTCATACAAGGTTTCAGCTCTTCTTCTCTCTTTCAACACTATTAACTAGGAAAAACAAAAGGTTACTTGAAGAGCAAGAGTGAGTTTGATTCAGATTTTTTTTCAAAGGTACGTTAGGCATTTTAATTTCTTTGAACCGAAGAGAGTTTGATTCAGTTTTTTTCTCTACTTTATATACGTTAGGCATTTCAATTTTGCTGATAATATAACATTGCACGGTTCAAACATTGGATAGAGTTGGTTATTGGCCTGCAAGATCAGAATATTTAGCTTTAAGTTGAAATTAGATGACAGTTTGGTTGTGTTAGGTTTAAGTTAATTGAACTACCTGACCATTTGATACAATTTAAATTTGATGGTACAATTTAGTCCATCCAAAATAATTAATGAGCTGAAATAAATCTAAATTACACCTAAGGTTCATAATTTAATATTGAAATGAGTCAACTAAGCTATTAAAGTCTTTAACAATATTTCTCCTAATAGTTGGACTGAAAGCAGAAGAAAATGATACCTAGTATCAGATGTGGACCTTAGCTGTTTTGGTCCTTTTCTTTTCTTATCAGTGTGTAAATTTCGTGCTATCATGTTACTCCTTGCTTCAGTTACTCTTTATTACTATAATGTTGATACTGTTCACCTGATTACATTCAGGAAGTTGGACACTTTCTTGCTGCTTTCCCAAAGAAAGTGAAGCTAAGCAATTCTAATGCTTTGAAAGAAGTAGGACACTTAGATGATGCACATGAACCTCTAGATACTGCCATTTCTACAGCTTTGAAGGAAAGCAAGCCGGTTTATCTTAGCAGAAGCTGTAATCTACCTGGAATTCTTCATCCAACTTTCGTTAGAGATCCAGTACCATTCTTTCTTGCACCTACGTATGGTTTCGATCTCATTACTATATTAGCTTTTATTCCTGAAGTTATATGAATTTGATTCATGATTTGTGCTACAATTGGTTTAAAATTCAATGAAAATGGTGCTGCTGATTTTTAGGCTTGACTGCAAATACTGGATACACCTTAGTATAATTCGCAAGGATAACAATTAAGATTAAAAGGATTTTTAGGCTTGACTGCAAATGCTGATTTTTAGAATTATTATGAATATTAATATTTAAATGTCTTATTAGATTGTAACAGTATAATTATGATCATATATATTATAATGTTTAGTATTATTTTATTTCTACTTATAATATTAGTTTTTAATTAATATTATAATTAATAAGGTATTTATTATAATATAATAATTAATAATAATAATAATAATAATACTTTTATAATTTCATATTTGTTTATAATATTAAGACTGTAATAATTATTAATATTAATTCTGACTGTAATAATACAAATTTGTGATTATGCCTTCTTTTTCCAAAAATATTACAATTCTGACTTTATTAACATTGTTTTAGGGGCATCAACTAAAAATGGATAAAAGTTGGATAGATAAACCGAGGTCGAGTAAAACCTATATGGATGGTGTTGCAAACTTCATTAGATTTGCGTGTCAGAAAGCTTGTGGTCGTGGTAGTGTTGTTTGTCCATGTAGGAGATGTGGTAATTGTTATTCATTCGAACCAGAAACTGTTCAGGAGCATCTATTGTATAATGAGTTTAGTCCAGGTTACACCGAGTGGGTTTTTCATGGGGAGAAAGTCTCTCGTATAGACCACACTCACACTAGTTCACAGCCCACTAGTGTGGCCAGTGGCTTCATGGGACGAGATTACGTGTTGGGTTTGCTCCGAGGTGCCTTCAAGGTTACTTGTGAAAACCCAAACAATGAACCGTTATGTTTAGGAATCGAACTGGGATCTTCAAATGAGCATGGTGAAGAGCAACTGGCTCATGATGGGTTTGAGTTCAATAATTGTGGTGATCCTTCACACAATGAACATCAAGTTCGTTCTGCTATTGATGAGACGACTCAGTATCGCAATTTGATGAAAGATTACGATACTGAACTTTATCCGGGTTGTTAGAATTTCACAAAGTTAAGTTTTATGTTATATCTACTACACCTCAAATGTTTGAATGGGTGGTTTGGTAAATCTCTGACTATGTTGCTTGAGTTTATCAACATTGCATTTTCGATGTGTGCTCCATTGTTCTCAAATTATTATGAAGCCATGAAGATTATCAAAGGATTGGGTCTTGGGTATGACAAGATTCATGTTTGTCCTAATGACTGCACATTGTATTGGGGTGAGCATGTGAATGATGAATTTTGTCATGCGTGCCGCGGTGGGTTAAAAACAATGTTGATGATGAGGATCCATTGAATGAAATGGATGGTCAATCGAAAAAGAAAAAGCCATCTAAAGTATTGCGTTATTTTCCACTAATACCGAGATTGAAGAGGATATATATGTCATCTAACACGGCTTCGCTAATGAGATGGCATGATAAAGATCGGACAAAGGATGGGATTTTAAGACACCCGACGGATGGACTAGCCTGGAATGAATTTGATACTTTGTATCCCGATTTTGCAGCTGATCCTCGGAGTGTTAGGCTTGGCCTAGCTAGTGACGAGTTCAATCCCTTTCAAACAATGAGTTCAACTTATAGCACATGACCCGTTCTTTTGGTCCTATACAACTTGCCACTGTGGCTTTGCATGAAGCAAACATCCTTCCTTCTTTCAATGGTTATTCCTGGTGAGAAAAGCCTCAGTAATGATATTGACATCTTTTTGCAGCCTCTAATTGAAGAGTTGAAACAATTATGGGATGGTGTTGATGCGTTTGATGCATCAACCAATCAAAGCTTTAACCTGCACACTTCTCTTCTTTGGACCATTAATGATTTTCTAGCCTATGCAAACTTATTTGGTTGGAGCACCAAGGGGCGGGTTGCTTGTCCATGTTGTGGGGAATCTACGCATTATGTATGGTTAAAGCACGGGGGAAAGTTTTGCTATATGGGTCATCGTCGATGGTTAGCAGAAAACCATGAGTTTCGTTTTTAGAAGGATCAATTTGATGGCACTATAGAGTTGGGATCTGCTCTTGTTCCACCGTCTGGGCACGATGTATTAAGACAACTAGAGGGTGGAAACTATAGTTATGGTAAAACCTCGAAGCCTTCTAAGAAGAGAGCAAAAGAGGATGTTAGTACCTCTACGAGGCAAGTGCTAGTGGATGAAGTTGATCACCTTTTTGAGGGTGTGGACGATTTTCTTGAAAATGTTGATAATGAGGATATTCCCATGGATGAGGGAGTTGTAGATACGTTGTGGAAAAAAAAAGCATTTTTTTTAGTTACCATATTAGAAAGACAATCTATTGTGTCATAATTTAGATGTGATGCATATAGAGAAGAATGTATGTGATAATTTGATTTGAACAAAATTGAATATTGATGGTAAGACTAAAGATAATAAGAAGGCACGCCGCGATCTCAAGGAAATTGGTATTAGGAAAGACTTCCATTTAGTTGTTCTTCCTAATGGAAAAGATCACTCGCCTCCAGCATGCTACACTATGTCCACGAAGGAGAAGCAGAATTTCTTGACAGTTTTGGCAAATCTTAAAGTTCCTGATGGGTACGCATCAAACATCTCGAGATGTGTGAATCTAAAGGATTGTAAGCTGTTAAACTTAAAGAGTCATGACGGTCACATATTGATGCAAGAAATCCTTCTGATTGCCTTAAGAGCATCTTTGCCTAGACATGTTGTAGCAGTTGTGTCTGAGTTATCATCATTTTTCAAAGTTTTATGCTCTAAAGCCCTTGATCCCCATGAGCTTGACTTATTGGAGTAGTGTGTTGCTTTGACACTCTGCCATTTGGAAAAAATATTCTCCCCGGGTTTTTTTACCATTATGGTTCATCTTATCATTCACTTAGCCTCTGAGGCTAGACTTGGGGGTCCCGTACACTACAGGTGGATGTATCCTGTTGAGAGGTTAGATGTTCAATGCTATTTAGTGCACTTGTAAATTTTTTGTTATATATTGGATACTTAATTTATCAATAATTTTTTGGCTTTACAAGGTATTTAGTGCGCTTGAAATCTTACGTATGTAATAAAAGTCGACCCGAGGGGTCAATTGCTGAAGGGTACAATGGGGAAGAGTGTCTAACATATTGCTCCTAATTCTTCAAAGGTGTAGAGACAAGATTTAACCGCCCCCAAAGGAACAATGATACTGTAAATTTTCCGGATGAATACATGTTTTCCTCTGGTGGGCGGATAATGGGAAAGATTGTGAGTGTTGAGCTCGATGACATGTCATTGGCTCAAGCACATCGTTATGTGTTGCTACATAATGATAAACTTTCTGAACTTCGTAGGTTAGTATCAATAAATGAACTTAATTAGTAATCGTGTGTTTAAACTGAGTTTTTATTATCTGTTGTTATCACTGTGATGCCTAACAGTTACATAAAAACATCAATTACTGCAGCGAATTTTTGGCTGCTCAAAGACTAACCAACCGTTCCAATCGATCAATACAAAGTCTCGAACAGAAGTCGTTGGTTAAGAAATTTCTCTCATGGCTTATGAGACAGGTTAGGTATAATAACAAGAGTCTTCGAATGATATAAGTGTCTACAATTAAACATTGAATGTTGTAGTCTCATATTAATTGTTGGAAAATGTATATAGGTGCTATGGATGGTGGATAACAATTATTCAGATGAACTAATTGCCTTTGCTCGAGGTCTGAATAATGTTGTTAGGAGATTAAATGGATTCAACATCAACGGTTTTAAATTCCACATGAAGGAACATGAGAGGTGTAGACGATCTCAAAACTCGGGAGTTATGGTTGAAGTGGATGATAAAATGTATTATGGTGTGCTCAACAATATCATCGAGTTGGATTATTATGGGACATTAAAGATTGTCTTGTTCCGTTGTGATTGGGTGGATATTAATTCACCAAGGGGTTTAAAGAAAGAGGCAAGTGGGTGCATTCTCGTGAACTTGAATAAGTTAATACACACTGGTCAGTTATTAAAGGATGACCCGTTCGTACTTTCATCTCAAGCGAAACAAGTATTTTATGTGCAAGACCCAACAATAAAGGAATGGTATCATGTTGTGATCACAAAGCCAAGGGACCTATATGAAATGGGGGAAGAAACACAGAAAGAGGTTGATGACACTTACAATCAGTGCATGCCTTCTAATGTAGTGGTAGACAATCAATTAGATTGTATCTCAACTTGGGCTAGGATGGACATTGATGAAGATACAAACTAGTTTTATGTGCATTTATGTGTAATTATATTTGGATGTGTATTTATGTGATGGACATTATGTGTCAAAGAGTTTTGTAAGGTTTTATTGTAATCTATCGGGTTACTGTTGCTTTGTATCACACATAACAAGAGTCCTGAACTTTTATGCGTACTGTTTGTGGAATGCTACTTTAGAATGTCGTAAATTTATGTTTTGGTTGTATCATTGATTATTGTTTGTTCTTTAAATCCTATTTGAATCACTTAGATGTTCATTTGTTCTCAGGTACTCCTAAGTTATTGATTGCTGCATTTGCTGCGACCCTTTGACCATTCTTATCTTTCAGGTGTGGTTCTTCTAATTCTTGTTAACTTTGAATGCATTCTTGATAGTGTGAGATATAATCATTTTAATGTTTTTATGTATACAGATTGCAAGATGTATAGGTCAAAAAATATCCCTCAATCAGTGAGAGATAACATGTCAAACCAGCATGCAGCTGAGTCTTCACACCATCAAGAAGATATTCAGCATGAGCATGAGTATCATCTTGATGATGATAATGACTCTCAAAATGATTCTGAGACCGATCCAATAACAACGGGAAGTGATCATAGTGACAGTGAACAATACGAAATAATTGGTAATATTTGTAGTAGAATACATTCTCTCTATAACTGTATTTTTACCACATTGTTATACTACTTATAAAATTTATGTTTTCAATGTATAGATTCTGAAGGGAGGGTGAGGAAGCAAACACGTGTCCTCAGAACCTCACAAATCTGGTCCCTTAAACGTGGGGAAAAAATTATGGTCCACTTCAATGCACGTCATCAACCTATTAAGAAAGGTGGCCAAATGTTAAGTAGCTGGTTGGGCAAGGTTGCGAAGAGAGGGAACTTTTGTTCGCTTAATTACACGGATTGGAAGAAGATCCCTCCTAGCTACAAGAAAGACTTTGTTATATTGATTCGGGTTAGTAACAACTTAATAACCTTTGTACATGCATAATCCCTAACACCAATAATTCTTATTTGACATCGATTTCCTTTCTTTGTGGTAGAGGAAGTTCCATTACCCTATGATTGAGACGATAGACAACATTTTGTTAAGGATGATAGGGAAAAAATGGAGGGACTATCGATATGTGCTGAAGAGGGACTACGTGAGGAACAAAACTAAACAACAAGTTTTGACCAATGATGTTCCAAAAGGCGTAGATCAGGACCAGTGAAAGCAATTGGTGAACTACTGGTTCTCTGACCAGAGTGAGGTTGTTTTAAGATAATTATATTAATTTGGATTACCATTGTTTCTATTTTTCTAATAATAACTGATTATTCAATTGGTTTATTATTGGTGGAGAAATATTCCAATATAGGGATAGTGGCACGTGAAAGACAACAATGTCCTCACACGTTCGGTTCAAAAAGTTTTGCTAGACGACGGGATGAATATGTGAGTTAATTTGCTTCATTCATCTAATCTTTCAGGTTGCTGGTGTAGTGTATTGAGTCACAATTTTAACTCTTTTCATACATGGTAGGAGATGACACATGGTAATGAGCCCAGGCGCGTAGAGTTTTTTGCTGAAACTCATAAACGCAAGGATGGGACTTTTATTGATGATGCATTACGAAAATTTATGGTAAGTTCACTGTACAATTTATGGTAATTTGATTTGTAAACCAACGTGCCTTATTATTGTGATTTATGAAGAGCTAGACTGGAATATGAAATTAGGAATTTATTTTTTATTTGTGAGTGCTTTGCTGTTATTTTTGGTTTTCCTACACTAGATTGGATTTTGTACCCGTGAGTAGAGTTGCTCAGCTTGACTTGCTATTTTGTCGGTTAATTAAGTTGGGTTTTCCCTCAGATCCTTTTTCTATTCGGTTTTGAAAAGTCTTGAGACTTTGCTATTTTGTAGAGCTACGTGTTCTAGTAGTAATCAATTTTTATGTTGATTAGCTTCTTTTCCTAGTATTAGGAATCTTCCTCTCAATATAAAGGAGGTCATCGTGAAGAATCGAGGTAAATCCATAAGTTCAATAGACGGTGATTTTAGAACTAGAGCTAGGTTTTGAGTGTAAAGAGGGGATAAAAACAACTATGGCTTTGGCTGTACCAAATAAAGAGGGGGGAAACGGGGTTTTTTTTGAAAGTATTGTGTTTCAGGTGAGTATTTATCTGGAGATCGATGTTGGTTTGGTGTTGGCTTTCTTCGAAAACAATTCTTAATTTCGTTCTCATTGTTGATTCATATTCTTTGTTTGGTTTCTGAGAAAATTTGGAAACGAAATGGATTTTTTTGTTGTTTCTTTTATATTTTGGGACCGGAAAGTCAAAGTGTGTGAATATTCAACTCTCTGTATAGTTGATAACTTACATGATTTGTATATTTTCTTTGGAGAGATTGGTATGGTTTAGTTGTTTACTCGACTTTCCTCTTTTAGCAGCTTTTTTTTGGGCTTAATTGATCACAATTTTTTTTCTTACCATTTGTATTTTTTAAGAGAAAATCAGATGAAATTTTAATACTAATTTCAGTTTCTTTCACTCTGTTTTCGCTGCTATTAAGAATAGCAATTATGTGCTATCTATGGTATTAATTTTATTGGTTGAAATTTTTTTAGTTTGGGCACTAAGAAAATGTAAGAAAATGAAGTATAATGAAATATTGAATGTTCTATGCTACAGTACTTGATGGATCGATTGAAAGGAACAGGAATGTTAGGGATAATACAAAGAGGTCCATACATGGGATACGTATAAAAAAAAAAATATTGTGTCTTGTTGGTAGTTATGCAATCACACAGCTAAAAATCCAAATGCTGCACTTAGTAAAGTTTTTCAATAAATTATGCCTTTTCTAGGAGCATAAGCAATAGGCCTCCCATGTGATCTAAGTGTGTGTCTGTAAATACTTCCATTTTGGTATTATTTGGTCTTATGGATCTGGTCATTTTTTCTGCTAGATTATGTTTTGTCAATGTTCGGTTTTGTAATTTCTATTTGCTTTTGGTCCATCTGAATAACTAGGTATTTGTTCATGCTCTCCATTTGTTGCTATGGAAGATTACATTTTTTATTTTAATTATGTGGCGTGTAGGAACTGAAAAGGACTTTGATGCTATTTTAATTCCAATTTTTTTTATCCAAATTTAGGCTGGCTGATGGAATATGAGGTGCTCATTTCAATAGTTCAAAGAAATCTAGCTTTTTCACATACACTTACGGTATTATATGCTGGCAGTATGACATAGATTGTATATTCTCATCAAACATAAATTTTTAAAGTTCGATATACTTGCAAGTATATAATAAAGTTGTGTGTGTGAAGCTGTGATCAGTGTGTACTAATAGGGGTGTGCACAGCTTGTGTTGGGTCGAGTTAAAAACCAGGATGATTTTGTAACTTGCACCATTCAACCTGATGAATTTCACTGTTATTATGAAGAGAGCTTATTCTTTCTAACACCCGAATTTCACTGATCATTGAATCAGAAGCTGACTCTTTACACTTTTTTGTTCAATTTAAAAACCACCCTTAACCGGACCAGGCCAATTATTATAAATATGTTATAGTATATGTTGATATGTTACGTATGTCAAGGTTTAGAATACACCCCTTCAAAAATAGCTTTAGAATACACAAAAACAAAGGGTTTAGAGTACACATTAATCAGTGTGCCGCATGTGTCACGGGCTAGTTGTTTGATTCCACAAACACACACCTTCACCCATGCCACACTTTGATTGAGCTACTCCTAATGAAGTGCCTAAGTCAGCTTTTTCCCCCAAGGTGTGCTCCTCTGAGCACGTCTCTTTACACTTCTTTGAATGAAAGTATATTTACTCATAAAACCAGTGGAGTGGTATGCATACAAGTTCTTCTACATCTGTTAAAGCTTTTGTGGTATTTTTAAATTAACTTCTAAGCATAGCCTATGTAACAAATCATTAATTGCAAGATGGCACAAGAGACATTCTGTTGATTCTGATAGGAAGATTGTCTCTAATGTAGATTTGGATTTATTTATTGATGATGTACATTATTTTTTTTCCTTTTTTGGTTACACTGCCAGTGATATATTCTCTTTCATTCATGTATATGGGAAGTCTTTAGATTGTATTGCCTTGATTGTAGAGTTTCCGTGGTTATAGTTGTTGACTGTATAATCTTTTTCAACATCGATGTTTTGATTGTATATTTGTTAAGTTGTGAATTGGCAACTTCATTTGGATTGTATATTTGTTTTTCTTTTGCATGAGGTTTTACGGAAAAATAGGGGAAATTCTGTCCGTTTTTCTATAAAATATGATAAGCACATTTTGTTTTATGTAAATATAGCTGTAATTAGCTACTAAATAATCGAAGAAGTTTAATCTTTTATTGTTTCTTAATTGTAGGTAACAACTGAAGCTCGTGTTGCTGAACTTGTTGCAGCTTCCGGATCCTCTGATGCTAGAAATAATCTAGCAATACAAAATGAAGTCTTCACCGAGCTTATGGGTGAAGAGAGTTCCGGTCGTGTTCGAGGTCAGGGTTTTGGAGTTACGCCCTCTGCTGTGTTTGGACTTCCAGCTCAAATGAGGAATGAAATGGGATACCATGGGGTTTACGCTGAAGAGATAAATAGTTTGCGAGCACAAATGGAAGAAACCAATCAACAACATGCGTGTCAGATTGAACAGTATGTGCATCAGATTGAGCAGCAGTCGCAGCAGATTCAAGAAATTACAGCTAAGCATGATGATCAAATGAACAGTATACAATCCCAAATGGATGAGCTGAAGTCTTTACTAAAACAATTGTTTAGTAGAGGACCTCAAAATTGATGTCAATTGTGATGGTAACTATGATTGTTTTATTTGTTGTACATGAGATGATTTTAATTTATACTGAGTTAAAGAATTTTTTTGGATGATGTTTTATATATTGAAGAACATTTTGAAATTTTATGGTACATTTTATATATTGAAGAGCAACAGGAATTATATGGTACATTCTATTTACTGATTGGTTCAGTTTATTGTATAATATTAAACCAGTGTGAAAAAAAATTAAAACAGTTATATATCGACGCTTAGAAGCGCTGGTATATTTAAAAGGGCCGACATATACCGGTGCTAACAAGCACTGGTATATTTATATGTGATATTGCCATTGGTATATTTAAAAGGGCCGACATATACCAAGCGCCGGTATATTTATATGTGATATTGTCGATATATTGCGGCGCTTAGAAGCTCCAATATATTTCGGCGCTTAGAAGCACCGCAATATACCGACGCTTTTAAGTGCTGAAATATACCGGCGCTTTTAAGCGCCAAAAAAATAGGCAATTGCGGCGCTTTCCCTAAGCGTCGGTATTTGAGCTTCGACACCACATATACCGGTGCTTTATCCGACGCTTGTAAAAAGCACCGAAAATTCATATTCCAGTGCTTTGAAGCGCCAAAATATACAAAAAAAAGCGCCGGCGCTAATCTTTTATCTTGTAGTGACTATGTTTGTAGTGTTGTTCTTAATGCATTTGGGTTTGACTATACTTTATGTATCTAGTGTTATTTTATATATATTCCTAATGTAAATAATATTAGGAAATTCTAATTTATTGTAAATTGGAAACCCTAATTCTATTAGGACACTCTGTACATATCCTATAAATATGAGTTTCTACTACTGCAATATTAAGCAGTCAGTAAACATAAGCCGTAATATCTCTTTTAGCTCTTTTATAGTATCAGAGCAATAAGATCTCAAAACCCTAAAGCCATGAAAATATTTCTTCTACTGCTTCTAAAATTCTTAACCAAACACTACCTAACCTCAAAGAAATTAACCCCTCTCTTCAAGTCAGCACCGTCACCTCCTCCAACACTACTGCTGTAGTCACTGCCAACTGATAATTGCTTAAATATTCATATTTAAGCCCCTTAATTTATATTTGTTAAGCTCTTAATTTGTGTTATTTCATCATATTTTATCTCATTTCTGTGTTTACTATGTGTTTCTAGGTTTTTGGAGTATTATGGAATTATCTGGCTTAAATAACAAAATAGGGAAAAGCTGGAATCTGCTGTTGCGATCGAGCATAGGAGACCTGCGATCGAGCGCAACAGCGCTCAAGCGCCCAAGCCTAAGATCGAGCGCACCTGCGCTTGCACACGCAAGAAGTAGGATCGAGCGCAGGACGATCGAGCGCACCATGCTGCGATCGAGCATATTCGCGCAGTATGGCGGTTGGTCTTATTTTGGAAAGGAGAGAGACGATTATCAACGCACCATGCTGATCGAGCACACCATGTTGAGAGATAGACGATTAAGAGAGCACATTTTTTTTTTCCAGATTTGAAGAAAATAAAGATCCAAATTTTAGCAGCCTATCGTCTAGGGACTTTTTTTCTCTCATTTAAATGAAGATTTTATTTGAGTATATGAGCTGCTAAATTAAAAGAGACGTGGGCAGAAGTTTTGAGCGGCAGGTGAAGGCTTAAATCTCACATCCCACATCGGTTGGAAACACATTCTACATCCCACATCCCACATTGGTTGGAAACACATTGTGCTCATGGAGTTTCCCTATAAAAACCCCATTTCACTTCATCTTCAGGTGTGGATCTCGAAGGCTTTGCTATCAAGGGGGGAGAACACCGCACAGCAAAAACAAAAAGAAGAAAAAACAAAGAGAAGAGCTACAAGTGTAATTTCTCTCTCAATGTATTTTCAGCTTTAATTTATTTCTTTTGTGTTTTAAAGTTTAATGTTTAGTACTTTAATTGTGAAATTTATTTTCATAATCATGAGAAGCTAAAACCTTCATCTAAGGTTGAAGATGAAGCCTAGCCATTGATTAGCATTGTATTTTCATATATGTTCGTACGATTCTGACATTTTTGTATTGATGTTCTATTTCAGTTCAATTGTTTGAGTAAATTCTTACGATTGATTTTTTTTGTTTATAAACTGTTCAAATTGGATATTCGATGTGTTTCATCCGACGGATACATCAAATCATTCAAATTAAATCGGATATCCACTGTGATTTGTAAATTAAACGGATACGTTAGATGATTTGATTTAATTAGGGAATTCGTTGTGATTTGTATATCGATGGATTCATGGAATTATTTGATAAATTACTTTTATGTAGAACATACATAGGATGTAATTTCTTGTCGGTTGTAAGAACAAAATCATGAAAATATATGCTTTAATTTGGTGGGGTGGATTCAGAAACCTTAATACTTTTATTGTTTGTTTTAAATCAATTTAGTTTAGTTTATATTCTTTGCACAACACAGTTCAAAATTCAGAACTCGGTTAAAATAGGTTTAGTTTAGATAAAAATCTATTTTCACGACGCAATTCCCTGTGGATTCGACCTCGCACTTGCACACACTATATTGCAAACGACTCATGCGCTTGCGAGTAATTTAAAACTCACAACACCAAATCCCAGCCACACTTTTCTTCTTCCCCTCCCCACTTGCGTCAAGCTCACTGGTCCCACATTTCCCCCCTTGCATCACCTTCGCTAATGTCACCCTACTCACTAGCAGCCGCACCTTCCCCTCACTCTAACATGCCTGGTCCCAGCCACCAAACCTCCATTCACGCTTATGTCAACGCCTGGACCAATAATCCTCCTCCCTCCCTTCACACTTTTAACCATCCCTCATCAATTCACGCCACATAACTCCCTACCCAACCCCTATATTTCCCAAATCATTCTTCTCCCTTTACTCACCATGACATCACTATCCCTTCCCAACCCTTAAATTTACCAAATAATCATTGTCCTTTTTCTACCACCATCGCCACATGTCACTAGCCTACCTAACATTACTCACTCTCAAACTCTCTCACCTATATTGCCAGCCACCTCTTACCTTCCCCTCACACTCAGGTACTCTTCTCCACAAGGGCTTGTACCATCTCTTATCAACACACCGATTCTTCCCACTTTCCCTAATCTTCCACTATTTTCTGCTCCTAACATTACACACCTCGTTAGCATTAAACTCGACAATAATAATTATATTCTCTAGCATTCCCAATTTCTTTTAGTATTCATAAGCTATGATCTTATCAGTTATGTTGATGGAAATTTCCCATGTCCCTCCCAATATTATTTCTTCAGTGATGGAACCACCACCCTTAACCCTACTTTTCAAACATGGCTTTGTACGAACCAGTGCCTTCGCTCTTGGATTAATGCTACCCTTACTTCGAAAGTCCTACAAGATGTCCATGATTTGCATACCAGTCGAGATGTCCGGTTGGCATTGGAACAACATTACCTTGATCAGTCCAATGCCAATGAGTTTGACCTCCGCTTGAAGCTTCACAAACATACCAAAGATAACCAATCTATAGAACAATATCTCCGGGAACTCAAAGCTATAGTGGATGCTCTTACTGCCATCAATTCACCATTCTCCACCAAAGACCTCATCTCCTATGCCTTAATGGGTCGGCCTCCTGAATATGAATGCTTCATCATTACGGTCACCAACACCAACATCACCCTTACCTTTGACAATTTGCGTACCAAACTGCTTCTCTAGGAACAACACCTGAAGCATCTTCAGGTCTCTTTTCAGTCTTCTGACCCTCCTATAGCTCTTGCCGCCGCCACCACCACCTCTGATGTTTCTCGTGGTCATAGCAAAGGTCGCTCAGGCTATCGGGATCGTGGTCACAACATTGGTCGTCGTAACTTTACTCAGAATAGTTCAGGTATTGATCAATCTTCTAATTATTCTCCTAAATTTAATTGCTCTGCTAATACTTCATCTTACTGCTATGACGGACAATTGGGACCATATCTTGGATCCTCCTCCACACCATGTCAGATTTGTCACATCACTGGCCACCTCGCCCTAAGTTGTCATCACCGTTTTAGTCATGCTGTTATCTCTCATGACTTACCAAAATCATTTTCTACTATGCTCTTGGTGAGTCTAATGTCGCTTAGTGGTACCCTGATATAGCTGTTTCAGCTCACATGACTCATCAGTTAGGTATATTGACTAACCTTACACCTTATGTTGGCAAAACTAAAATTTTAGATGGTAATGAACAAATGTTTGATATTAATAATGTTGGTTCTACTATCTTATGCGCCTCTTCTAAACCACTTCACCTTAATAATGTCTTACATGTCCCCAACTTGTCTCACAACTTACTTTCTATTAAACGTTTATGTTCTGATAATAATTGTTATGTTAACTTTGATGATTTTCATGTTGTTATTAAGAGCAAGAACACAGTGAAAATTCTTCTCAAATCTTCTAGTGATGGTGATCTATACCTTCTTTCTCCAGACTCAATTACTGCCACCCCCTAGCTCTAGTCTCTCGTCAAGTCTCGAGTGATGTTTGGCATCATAGGCTCGGTCATTTAAGTCCTCGTGTGTTATCTCTTTTTCAAACTAATAAGAATATTTTTTTGTTTTATAAATATTCTGGTTTTTGTTCTGAATATCAGTTAGGAAAGTCTAATCATTTACCATTTGATTTTGTTGAGCATTGCACTGCTGAACCTTTAGCTTTAATACATTATGATGTTTGGCAATCTCCTATTTGGTCTAATTTGGGTTCGGTATTCTTGGCTTTTTCCTATGCGTAAAAAATATGAAATCTTTCAACACTTTTGTACTTTTAAAGCTTTTGATGAAAATCAATTTTCTACCAAAATAAAAAAAAAATTGTCAAAGTGATGGTGGAAAAGAATTTAATCAAATTCCTTTCAAACAATTTCTTTCTCACCATGGTATTGCTTTTCGCATATCTTGCTAGACACCCCTCAATAGAATGATGTCGAAGAACGTAAGCATAGACACATTAGTGAAATGGCAGACACCCTCTTAATTCATCCCTATCTTCCCATAAACCTTAATATCTCTTTTAGCTCTTTCATCTAGGTTTTATATGCTTCTAGCTCTTGTTCATTGTTATTCTATGGCATCAAATTTATATCATTCATTATATCTAAAAATTATTTATGGAGGGAGGGGGGGTTGGGCGGGTGGGGCTGTTGTTGATTAAAGGATGGAGTTTGATGGTTTTGTTTGTTTTCTAACATTAAACATTATAGTTTTCCTTTCAATTATTTTTTGAATTTCCTATGATTTTTGTTTTTTTGTGCAGTGGAAAATGCATAATGTATTGGAAAGATTATTTTGCTTTTTTATGAATATTCTGAGTAATCCGATAGCATTGCCGACTGATCTGCAATGTTCTCTCTTGTCTTTGCTAAATGAATACATTAGATAGTCACCAAATAATGGAATTTCCATGAGAACCCCACCATTGATGTACAAGCATTTTTTGGCATTTGTTAATATATTGATTCTTTCTCCAATCAGTGACATAAAGGATCTCACATATGATCTGGCATGAGCAGCTATGTTAAGTAGTGGTGCATTTGATAGAAACCTAAACGAAGTTGGTGTCTAGTTCTTATTTTTTCAGGTTATGGGAGAAAATAATTGTTTGTTTAGCTCCAGGGGATAGAAGTTGTGTAGAGCTTGTCTTCAGTTATCATATCATTCTTTGACATCATTTTCGGTCGTTGTTAATGGGTCTCCCTCCGGCCATTTTAAATCCTCTTGAGGTTTGAGGCAAGGGGACCCATTATCTCATTTTATGTTCACTTTGGTCATGGAAGCTCTGAGTAAAATGTTGATGAAAGTGGTGGATAAGGGTTTGTTAAGCAATTTTAAGGTTGAGAGAGGAGGATTGAGTGTTAGTGTGTCTCAAGTTTTCTTTTTTCGATGACATTATTTTCTTTTGTGGGGCAGATTTTATGCTTTGAAGCAATCTCTAGGCTCAAGGTTAACCTTAGCAAAAGTGATTTGATCATTCTTGGTGAGAATGTAAATGGTAATTTTCTCGCTAGCATGTTGGGGTGCAATGTGGACTCGTTTCCTTTTACCTACCTTAGACTTCCACTTGGTACCAAATTCAAAGACGTAAGTGTGTGGAACCCAGTGGTTGAAGGTTTGAAAAACAATTAGCTAGGTAGAAGAATCACTATCTCTCTAAAGGAGGAAGACTTACTCTTATTAAAAGAAGTCTTTCTAGCCTCCCTATCTATTTCATGTCACTCTTTCGAATTCCGAGTGTGGTGGCTAAAAGATTGGATAATATTTAAAAGAGGTTCCTTTAGAGCGATTCAGGAGAGCAGTACAAATATCACATGGTGAGGTGGGGTTGTGGTTAAGAAACTATTGGAAAAAAGGGAACTTGGTATAAAGTCCCTTACTGTATTCAATAAAGCGCTCCTAGGGAAGTGGTTATGGAGATTTTTTGTAGAAAAAGAGCACTTTTGGAGGAGAGTGATGGAAGCTTAGTTTGGGTTGGAGTCTTGCAGGTGAATATCCAAAAAAAGAAGAGAGGTTAGTGGTGTTGGGACATGGAAATGGATTCAGAATGGTTGGGAGGACTTGTGCCCTTGTCTTTCAATAGCGGTAGGTAATGGAAGAAGAACTCGATTGTGGCTTTATACATGGAATGGGAACACATCTCTCAAAAATCGATTTCTGGTGAGTTTTACATTATTGAGAGATAAAGAAACTCTTATTTCTTCATACATCTCCGAATCTAATGGTTTTATCCCATAGGATGTCTCATTAATCCAAAATGTGTATGATTGGGAGGTAGTGTGGGTGAAATTTTTTTTGAAAACCTTGTATAGCGATAGAATGGATATAACTAAAGAGGACACAATTAAATGGAAGGAAACCTAGGTAAAAGGTTTAAGGTGAAGTGTTATTATAAGATTCTTTGGGTCGGTACCCCTTCGGATGATTTATTCAACTTTCCATGGAAAGGTATTTGGTGTTCTGGCCCTTGAAAATGTGGGTTTTTTTTTTTTTTTTTTTTACTTGGGAAGCCACTTGGGAGAAGATTCTCACTATAGATAATTTACAAAAAATATGGATGGGTTTGGTGAATCGGTGTTTCATTTGCAAAGAATCGGCCGAGTTCGTGTTTCATCATTTGTTGAAGTGTTCTTTGGCTAGAGTGTTATGGGAGATGGTTTATAAGGTTTTTGGGGTTTCTTGGGTATTGCCGACTCCGCGAGAGATGAGGCTTGGGCTTGGTGTGGATTTATGGCTTCTAAGAGTATCAAGAAAGCTTACTCTATATTTTCTGTGCATTTGAATCAGAATGTCAATGATGTTCTTTCATCCAGAAACATCACTGAGTGGTTGCAAAGATATGCCTTTGAACAGCTAATGAAGTACAGACTCTTAGTTGTTGGGTTAACGTCAATAAAGAATGGTTGATTCAATATTATAGATAATTATATCAACTCTATAGATATCTCAAAAGAGGAAAATATACCAGCCACATTCCACCTTATCGCTTGAGGGTTTAGTTCATATTTATCAGGCTCGTACTGCAAATGATACATCAAGATCTAGTGTAAGTGCGGAGCTTGGGCTTAGAGCCGTACTTATGGGCACACCTCCAGTTGATTGTTTTCACATGGTATGTCTCTCTCTCTAATGGGTCTGAGTTACTTACGGTCACTGGTTTTGGAATTTTACCATGCTGACAAATAACCTCACTGCCCGGCCCCCTCCCCCCTTCCCCAAAAAAAGAAAAAAAGACAGAAGAAAATAGAAGAAAGAAAACAAAAAGAATCAGAAGAAAGCCCACCATTGGATTATGAGCCATGTTCTTATGTTCTTATAACTTAAAATAAATACTTTGGAGAAACGAACTGAGATAATTTTAGTTCTCCATTGGAATTGTCTGACATTCTGGACATATTTGAGTAACTTATGGCGTGTGAGTTGTTTCAATATACCTTTTTTGTTTTATGTTTTGTTTATACTGTTTATTAAATTCCCTTGTAACTTTTTTCTTCTTATTTCCTGTGACATGGTTTCAGGATCAAGAAAGTCTTTCAAGTTTTCTTTTGTGGGGAACCTCTACTGCCTTGATATCTGACTCCAGATAAATGTTTCATCTAAAAGAATCTAATCTGAAATTCATAATGGTCTCTGAGGAAGCATCATGTGAGGAGTCTTTCGTATTAAAATTTTTATGTTGGCTTATTTCTTCTGTAATTCTTGGGAAGCTTTCTTGTAAAGTTGATGATTTGAACCCCAAGTTATGGAGAAGTTCAAACTCAAAAACTCTGCAGTCTTTTTTGGAATTTTTTGAAAAAGGATGTCAAGAAAGCAACAAAAGACCTGATTCTGAAGAAATATTAGCTGCTGAAATCTATCATCTCCAACAGCTTCTTGGCATGAGGTGCAAAGCTCTCCCTTCTGTTGTATCTGCACTTACTCTCCTACTGCTTTGTGATGCCTCCAGATTTGTAGGTGTCAAAACAGAGAAAACGTAGAGCAATTTTTGGGAAAAACTTCACTTTCATGTTGTTTACTTCCATCTATACACGGAAGTATATATATACACGGAGTCTAACTGATTCCTAATATTCAGCATCTATACATGGTAAGATAATCTGTACAGCTAATATTATCAGAGTCCTAAATTGTATAAACTCCTAAAATTGTATACGATAACATCCCCCTCAAATTGATGCTGGTAAATCAGCCAGCAACAATTTGCCAACAAGAAATTGATGTCGCTGTCGAGTCATAGCTTTGGTGAAGATATCAGCCACTTGGAGATCAGAAGAGATGTGAGGAAGAGATATCACCCGACTTTCCAAGGTGTCTCGAATAGAATGACAATCAACCTCAATGTGCTTGGTGCGTTCATGGAAAACGGGATTGGTGGCAATCTGAATAGCACAAGTGTTATCAGCATGAAGAGGGGTAGAAGTAGTTTGAGGAAACCCAAGCTCCTCAAGAAGACCGCGTAGCCATACAATTTCAGAACAAGCAGTAAACATGGCACGATACTCGGCCTCAGTAGAGGATTTCGAAACACAATCTTGTTTCTTACATCTCCAAGAAATTAAGGCATCACCTAAAAACATACACCAACCCGTAGTATATCGACGTGTATCTGGAAACCTAGCCCAATCAGAATCACTATAGGCAACAAGTTGAAGAGAGGAGCCGGTAGGAAAGAACAACCCACGAGTAGGTGAACCTCGAAGATAGCGGATGATGTGTCAAACTGCAGAAAGATGGAGATGCTGAGGAGAAGACATAAACTGACTGACCTGATGAACAACATAGGAGATATCATGTCGAGTAGTGGTCAAGTAGATAAGATTCCCAACCAGGCACCAATAGAGAGTATGATCATTCAGAATGTCCCCTTCATCTTTCTTGTATTTGACATTTACCTCCATAGGAGTATCAACAGAAGAAGTGTCCTCCAAACTAGTCAAAGTGATAAGATCTTGAATATACTTATACTGGTTCACGAAAATACCATTGGCCCGATGATGAACTTCAAATCCTAAGAAGTATGTGAGCTAGCCAAGATCTTTCATATGGAAAGTTGCATGTAACAGCTGCTAAAGCTTAGCAATCAAACCACAGTCAGTGCCAGTAATGATAATAACATCCACATAAACCAAGAGAAGGACTATACCCAACGCAGACGTGTGGAAGAAAAGAGAAGAATCATACTGACTTTGTGTAAAACTGAAGGAAAGAAGTGTACTGCGAAACTTCTAAAACCAAGCCCGGGGTGCCTGCTTAAGCCCGTACAGAGAACGCCTTAGCTTACAGACATCATGAGGAGAAGAAGTAGTCATACCAGGGGGAAGCTTCATGTAAATCTCTTCCTAGAGATCACCATGAAGAAATGCATTCTTCACATCCATCTAATGCAGTTTCCATGACTGTGAAGCGGCAATAGCTAAGATGGTTCGAACCGTGGTCATTTTGGCAATAGGAGAAAATGTCTCCTCATAATCAACCCTATATTCCTGCTTGTTACCCAGAGCTACGAGGCGAGCTTTGTACTGGTCCAAAGAGCCATCAGAACAAAGTTTTACAAAGAAAATCCATTTACTCCAAATAGCTTTGACTGTAGAAGGACAATAAACAATATCCCAAGTGTGATTCTCCTCAAGTGCTTGAAGTTCTGCTTGCATTGCATTTTGCCAACACTCATGTTCAATAGCCTGTTTGTAGCAAGAGGGAATGGAAATAGTGGATAAAGTAGCGACAAGAGAGACAGGAGAGAAGAAACCATACCAAACAGGGGGTTGAGAAGTACGAGTAGACCGACGAAGAGTGGTGGAAGCAGGAGCAGGATCAGGCGCCAGGTCAAGATCGGAAGGGGGCACAGAGGAAGTGGAACCAGACTCATGTCGACTACGTCTTTCATACACAAAACCAAGTTTGAACCTTTCCACAATTATTGGGGAATCAGAAAAACTAGGCAGAAGAGATAAAGATGCAGATGGTTGTTCAACATGAGATGGAAAGAAATATTGATTTTCAAAGAAAATCACATTCCTAGAAACCTGTATACGATGAGCATGGGGATTATAACAAACATAACCCTTTTGAGGGATAGCATAACCAAGAAAAACACACTTAACAGACTGAGCAGTAAGTTTATGTCGTTCATGAGCAGGGAGATGCACAAAACAAACACAACCAAATGTATGAAGATCAGAATATGAAGGAGAATGACCAAACAACTTAAAGAAAGGAGAAACATGATTTAACGTAGGAGAGGGTAAGCGATTGATCAAATAAACTGAAGTAGAAAGTGCTTCACACCAAAAATGAGAAGGAACAGATGATTCAAGTAAAAGAGTTCTTACCACATCAAGAAGGTGACGATTTTTCCTCTCAGCAACACCGTTTTGTTGTGGTGTCGAAGGACAAGAACGCTGAGAGATGATCCCTTTGCTTTGAAGAAAGTCCTGAAACTCATTAGATATGTATTCACAGCCAGAATCAGAGCGCAAGACTTTGATGCTGGCAGAGAATTGAGTCTCAAGAAATGCAAGAAAGCGCTGAAAGACTGAAAAAACTTCGGCCTTAGCCCGGAGGAAGTAAACCCAAGTAAAGCGACTAAAGTCATCAATGAAAGTAACAAAGTACTTGTAATGCGCATGAGAAATAACAGGTGTAATCCCCCAAACATCACTATGAATAATATCGAAACATTAAGAGGCACGAGATGCATGATGAGGAAAAGGTAGAACTTTACTTTTGCCAAGTTTGCAGGATGTACAATCCAAAGAAAGATCAAGAAAAGAACATGCTTTATGTCCCAATAATCTAGAATTAAACAAAGTACGAAGTACATCAGAGTTTAGGTGGCCTAGACGTCTATGCCACATCTTATTTCTAGAACCAACAACATTACATGCAAAGGAAAGTAAAGGAAAACTAGGAATAATAGTGGAAAGAGAAACATGAAGAGGAAAGAGTCGTCCCACTTTAGGCCCCTTCGCGATCATCTTCCCTGACACTTGATCCTGCACAACACAACCAGAATGGGAATAATGGACATTACAATTATTATCAACCAATTGACCAACAGAAATAAGATTTGTGGAGAGGTAAGGCGACACAAAAACATCAGTTAAGGAATAGGAAAGATCACTAACAGCACTGATAGGCAGAGAACTGCCATCAACGGTGTTAATTTTCAGATTTCCATCATAATTTCTGATATTGAAAAGAGAAACAACAGTATTGGTCATATGGTTAGAGGCTCCGGAGTCAAAATACCATGGCTTAGAAGAAACTTTATGATTACTTGAGAGTCCAAAAGCAAAAAAAGCAGAAAAGATCATCTATTGTACCATTTCAGGAGTGAGTGTGTTCGGGTTTGCTAAGGCTGTAGGAGCAGGAACAGGAACAACCTATGAGGCAGCAGGCAATGCAGGAGAACCAGAGGCACCAGTGGAGGCATGATAAGCAGTACCTTGCTTCCTTTCAGATCGAATGGGACAAGCAGAGATGATACGACCCTGTTTCTTGCAGTAGTTACAGAACTTCTTGGGACAATCCCGAGCAATATGACCAAAAGCTTTACAACTAAAGCATTAGACAGCACGCATGTCTCTACCCTTATTCCTTCCTTGTGCTGCATAAGCCACAGAAACAGGTGCACTAACATTAGCCCGATGTTCTATGGCAGCCTGAGTTATGATACACTGCTCCTCACGAAGAAGTTCACTCAAACAAGCATCTAGAGATGGTACAGGATGACGATTCGTCAGATTAGAACGTGCAATTTTAAAGTCAGGTCGTAGCTTCATCAAGAATTGATCTCGCTTACTAGTTGCATGCACTGCTTGGACAGCAGAGAGAGCTGCAGTGGGAACATTAGCATAAACAATGTCACAATAGTCAGCCCAAAGGGTTTGAAAACCAGAAAAATATTCCTCAATAAAGAGGCTTCCTTGTGTGAAATTAGCCAGCTCATACTCTAATTGAAATCGCCTAACAGAATTGTCTTGATTGTAAACCGTGTTGAGATAATTCCACATAGTAGCAGCAGTTTTATAAGGCCTTAGATTGAGAACAAGGTGAGGCTCAACCGAGCTAAAGATCCAGGTCATAACCCGAGCATCCTTAATTTCCCATTAAGACAAAGCCTCGACATTGCGAGGTGCGGGATTACTCCTATCAATATGACCCCACAATTCTTTTCCTTTGACAAATAATTTAAATTAAAACTCCCAAGCTGAGTAATTTTTGTCAGCAAATCTAATATGGAATGAGTCTAATTTATCTGAGGACATTATGAAACTGAAAATAAAAAAGCCCACTGGAAGAGGGCTGCAACGAGCACAAGAAAAAAAATGTCGAGCACTAAGAACCCAGACCAGAAACAAACAGGTGTGTAATAGAAAATTACCAAAAGAACCCAAGCAGCAAACCAAGGAAGCCAACCAGAAAAGATCAAGAGAAAGTTCACAGACATGACCGAAATGTAGAACCCAACTAGGAATTCAAATAGAAATCGCCGACTCCTAGGAACCAGAAACCAGATCCAGCTACGTGCTCACCAGAGACCATAATCCACAACAGATGGTGCCGAAAGCCCCAAAGACACACGAAAAAATTATTCAAAACAGGTAAGAATCACAAAACTTGGCTCTGATACCATGTCAAAATAGAGAATACGTAGAGCAATTTTTGGGAAAATTTTCACTTTCATGTTATTTACTTCCATCTATACACGGAAGTATATATATACACGTAGTCTAACTGATTCCTAATATTAAGCATCTATACATAGTAAGATAATCTGTACAACTAATATTATTAAAGTCCTAAATTGTATAAACTCCTAAAATTGTATACAATAACAGCAGGTACGCTACTTTAGTTAATAGATAACATGTATGAAAAGTATGCACTTTTTCTCCTTCTGTTTGGCATCCCGGTTTGAGCTCTGGCATAGATGTCAATTTGGAATTAAGTTTTGAAACAAATAATTTCCTGTATTTTGATACCAAAATTACTGGAAAGAGTCTTCCTAGTTCTACTTTGCAAGTAATTAGAATTTTTCGAACAGGTATTCTAGTGCTAGATAAGGTATGTTAAACAGTTCCTCGGGCTTACTTTTGGCTCTTATTGGCTAGCCATCAATATGATCATATGTCTTTATTGGCTTGGATGAGGTTATCTAGCTTGACCTATGGCTAGACACAAATAGGATGTGGCAACTGATTTTGAGAGATATGCATGAAGTAATTAGCAAATACATTAGGAGAAGTTGATATGCAATAAAGGATTAGCAAGTAATTCAAAAGAAGTTGATATGCATGAAGCACCGAGCAAGTACGTCAAAAGAAGTTGAGCAGATTTTGAATTATAGGCTACGTTTGGAAACAGTTTTTGAAAACTGTTTTCAATTTTTGAAAACTGAAAATTATTTTTAAAAACTCTTTTCTATGTTTGGAAAACAGTTTTCAAAAGCAATTTTCTAAAACAGTTTTCAAAAGACCAGTTTTCAAAAACTGTTTTCTGAAAACTCCAAATTAGTGTTTTCTGACATAATTTTCAAAAAATAGCCATAAAATCAGTGTTCACTTCTCTGTTTCATTCTTTCTCCATAGTATATAAAAAATATTAAAATTTTGAAAATAAAATAATATTAATTATTTTTAAATATTTAGTAAATATGAGAAATAAAATTCATATAGATTTTAAATTTAAACTCAAAACTAAAAATAATTACAAGGTGTATCAAAACAGTTTTCAAAATAAGATTATCCAAACAATATTTCATTGTTTTCTGTTTCGGAAACAGTTTTCGAGTTACAGTTATCCAAACATGTTTTCTTCAAAAAAAACATCAGAAAACTGTTACCCAAACATGCCTATAACTTTTTCCCCATAAGGGATCAACATGAGTTCTTATGTGTGGACTAATAGAACATGATCAAGGTTATAGTGTCTTATGTTGTGTACAGAATTACAGATTTTGGTTGCTAGGGAATCAAATGCTAGAGTACTGTCTTTGAATTGAAATATTTTAGGATGAGTAGGTTGTAGATGGAATATATGAAGATCGACCATAGAGGGTAAGAATTAGAATGTTGTTTGATGTATTAGAGCTTGTTGGATGAAATGTAAAAATACTTTTAATGCTCACTGATTGGTAGCTTTTTTTAGGGTCTGGACTCTGGAACAATATTTTTCTCTCAACTTTATGACTTCACTTTTTTCCTAGAATTAATATTTTAATAATGAATATCATCTATTTCTATATGGTACAGAGCTCTCAAGCCACCAAGCTTAAAAACCGATCCTCATATCTCCCTCTTTTTATTTTCCCCTTCTCTGCAATGTTTTCTCCAATCAACTCATCAGATTCATCAAACTCCTCAACCTGCGAAACACTGGTTGTTGTATCAACTGGTACCAACCCTTCCGTACAAACCAATAATCTAATCTCTATCAATACTGTATCCCAAATCCCATTCAAGCTATCCAGATGTGTGAACTATACCTCTTGGAGATCTCAATTCTCTAATTTACTGTTTGGTTATGATTTGCTAGGTTATGTCAATGGCACACATCCCTATCCTGCATCCACCATCAACACAACTGGAGGAACTGAGTCTGTTCCGAACCCAGATCACAAGAAGTGGCTGTGTCAGGATCATTTAATACTGCAAGCTATTCAGGCCTCCCTTGCAGGTACCATTGCACCACTTATCTCTACCTGCAAATGTTCTACTGAAGCGTGGAATAAGTTAGAAACAACTTTTCTAGTCATTCAAATACCAGAATACTCACCCTTCTTTCCACAATCAGAGGAACTCTCAAGAAGACACCACCATAGCCGAATACATGCAACACATCAAAACAATTATTGATGACCTTGCCTTGATTGGGCACCCCCTGAATTATGCTAAAATTGTCGTTCATGTTGTGAGTTTTAATTTACTCGCAAGTGCACGAGTCGTTTGCAGTATAGCGTTGTGCAAGTGCGAGGTCGAATCCACAGGGAATTGCGTTGTGAAAGTATATTTTCAATCTAAATTAACTCTATCTTAACCTAGTTCCGAATTTTGAATGATAATTTGTAAAATAAATTAAAACTAAATTAAATTGATTTTAAAACTAATAATAAAAAAGCACTAAGGTTTCCGAATCCACCCCACCGAAGTTAAGCATACATGTTCTAAAAATATAGCCTATCAAAACATTCAATGAATCCAACTATAAGACAAAAAACAAAGAATATCCCAACTAAACCAAAAGCACCCGATGTATCCGCTCTTAACAAATCACAAAGGGAATCCAATTTAATCGAAAAGCATTCAATGTATCCATCAGATGAAACACAAAGAAAATCCAACAGACAATTTAAACTCAATCAATTATAAGATTAACTCAAATAATTGACAGAACATTTATACTAAAAATTGTCAGATTTGTACAAGCAAATCTGAACTACTACGCCAAACAACGGCGGGGCTTCATCTTCAACCTTAGCTGAAGAGTCTAGCTACTCATAACTATAAAACTATAATAACAAGTGCTAAACATTTAAACTAAAACAACTGGATATAAAGAAATAAACAAACAACTTTACATGGGAGAAATTCCACTCGCTGACGGGCGGCGCTTCCCCTCGTGGTAGCAATGCCTTCGGGATCCACCAGAATGCTGACGGACGTCCACCGGTAAACACCAAAGTGGCTCAGGAATTGTACATTGGATTATGAAGCCAAATGGTGTTTATATAGGGGGAGACCCGGAGTAAAACAGGTTGCAGAAACGATGTGGGATACAGGCCCGTGTGCGCTCGATCGCAGTGTGGTGCGATCGATCGCATGTCTTGTGCGCACGATCTCATGTGCACTCGATCGCATGTCTGCTGCGATCGATCGCAAATGCACTGAACTTCAATTATTTCGATGTGGGATGTTGACCATGCGCTCGTTCAAAGGCCGGTGCGCTCGAGCGCTGGTGCGCTCGATCGCATATCTGTTGTGATCGAGCACAATGTCTCTAGAAGCTTCAAATCAACCTGAAATGCTGCACTTTCTCCACAAAGCTGTAAAAACACACAAAACACAAGAAAAACGTAAAATAAAGTAAAATAATACTAACTAAGAGCATAACAAATATAAGTTAAGGGTCTAAAATATGCAATATTTAAGACTCATCAGTTCACACCCTCCATGACCTCAGTAATGACTATAAAGACTTGAATGCAGCCATACATACAAGAGAAACAGCTCTGACATTCGAAGAGCTCCACGATAAGCTTCTAGATCTCGAGACTTTTCTAAAACGAGAAGAAGGGACGAAAGTGATAACACCAATCAATCAAATACCCCCAAACTTATATTTTGCTAGTCCCTTAGCAAAACAAAATAAAAGACTCAATGAAAAACAAAGAACATAAAGATAAAGTCATCACTCATGGTATCCAAAAATTTAAGGAGCACACATCACCATGATATTCATTCATAAGCAAGCTTAAAAAGGTAAACCCATCTTCGCAATGAATAGAAACGTTAAAATCTAATTACTTACAAAAGGCAGGATAAGGCATCACAAGCTTGAATCAGTGTAAGGTGAATTAGCATATAAAAATGAAGCTTCCAAGTAACTCTAATGTGTAAGGTCTCCATGTCTCAAGATTCACTGAATTTCCCATAAAAAATGAACGAAAAGGCATAGTTTTTGTTTTATTCTTTTTTTTTTTTTTTTTTTTAATAATGCACGGCTATTGGTTAGTTCCCTTAAGCTTTCTAATTGACCCATGTAGCGAGTGTTAAGTCAATGACTCCCAAACCAGGTGGTTTTAGGGCATTAGGTGTAAAGACACCCCTAAGGACTTACTAACTCGAGTCAAAAAGGCTACGAAATTAAACCGACCTTAATATTACCAAGCAAAATTTCACCTTTTGACGTGAACACTCACTGCTTACTGAGGCAAGAGGTCCAGTTACTCAGCGAAAAGTTTATTGATAAATTTTTTTTTTTTTATATTTTCCTATGCCCAAGAGTTCATCCAACAAGTCATCCAGTTTCAGTTAAGATAAGGAAAAATACACATTAAAATCACGTGTCATACCTCACATAATTTGTGCTAATGTGCTCGTGTGAGATTAGATCAAACATGTGAATTCTCAAAATGCCTAAAGTAAGTAACTAAATTTTAAAAATTTATCACCAGATCATGTGTTCAAAATGTTAAGCTCACCAATGACATCACATCACAGGAAATGTTTAGATCAACTAAAATTTCACGATAACATGAGCATGCATTTATCTCTATGACGAAAAGACAACAAATTAGGACAAAGTGTGTGATGTGTCTCCCATACCCCCAAACTTAAATTACACATTGACCCCAATGTGTGACTAATATGGAAGAGCTGACCTGAGATATGGAGAACTATCTGGACTGGTATGGCTCATAGCATACCCCCAAACTTGAACTGAAGTACGCATTGTCCCTGAAAAATAAAAACTGGAAAACAAAAAATACTGGAAACAAACATTAATCATAAAAATGCGAAATAATAAATAAACAAAAGAAAAGATAAGCTGTGGGGTGCCTCCCATGAGCGCTAAGTTTAACGTCTTCAGCCAGACCCAACATTAGTAAATAGGCCCAACTAAGTGCTCCACCATTTGATCAATAAATGGGAATGGAAAATGATCAGGCCTAGTGGTAGCATTCAATTTACGGTAGTCTAGACACTTTCTCCATCTTGACTGCACTCGAGTTGGAACCAACTCGTTGTCTTTATTTACAATCGTAAATTCAGCACGTTTGGGCACGACTAGAATCTGGCTCACCCACTTGCTATCAGAGATGGGATAAATGATCCCTGCCTCTAACAGCTTCATATCTTCCGCCCTCACAACCTCTTGCAAAGCAGGGTTGAGCCTTCTTTGTGGCTCCCTCGATGGCTTGGCATCCTCCTCTAAATGTATCATGTACGTCACCACCGAGGGGCTGATCCCCTTGACATCCTCAATAGTCCAGCCTATAGCTTCCTTATGCTCTTTTAAGACGTCCAATAATTTCTCCTCTAGAGCATCACCCAAATCGGAAGGTATAATCACAGGCAAACTATCGGCTGAACCTAGGAACTTATACTTAAGATTATCTGGTAAAGGCTTAAGTTCCTTCTTGGGGGTTTCAGGTGCGGTGGTCTCCTCCATCTTATTGCTCTTCCGAGGAGGAGACTCTAAAATGGCATTCGCTTGCTCAAGTAATTTATCTAAATCCATATCCTCTCCAAATTGAGCAAAGCATGCCTCTAGGGGGTCCTCAGTGCGGGAGTCATCCGCAATCTCCTCCATCTTACTGCTCTCCCGAGGAGGAGACTCCAAAATGGCATTTGCTTGCTCAAGTAATTTATCTAAATCCAAATCCTCTCCAAATTGAGCAAAACATGCCTCCAGGGGGTCCTCAGTGCTTGATTCATTCACAGTCTCCTCAAGAATCTCCTCTATCAAGCATACATTTCTCACTTCATCATATTCATGTGGTTGCCTAGTGATATCAAAAATATTCAACTCCACTGTCATATTTCCGAAGGAGATCTTCATCACCCCTGTCCTACAATTTATCAGGGCGTTAGCCGTGGCTAAGAATGGTCGCCCTAGAATAACCGGTATTTGAATCCCTATATTCTGAACCGGCTCTGTGTCAAGCACAATAAAATCCACGGGGAAATAGAACTTATCCACTTTTATCAAAACGTCCTCAACTATTCCCCGTGGTCTTTTCACTGACCTGTCAGCCAATTGAAGCGTAGTGGATGTGGGCTTCAATTCTCCTAACCCCAATTGTAAATAGACTGAGTAGGGTAGAAGATTCACACTTGCCCCTAGATCCAAGAGAGCCCTCTCAATGTGGCTGACTCCTATCGTGCAAGAGATGGTAGGACACCCCGGGTCCTTATACTTGATGGGTAGCTTGCACTGAAGGATTGAGCTGACTTGCTCGGTAAAAAATGCCTTTTTTGGGACATTCGTCCTCCTTTTGATAGTGACCAAGTCCTTTAGAAACTTGGCATATGATGGCATTTGATGGATGGCATCCAAAAATGGGATATTGATTTGGACTTGCTTGAATACCTCCAGAATTTCCTCATACTTCCCTCCTTTCTTGGGCGCCTGTAATCTCTCGGGGTAGGGCGCTCTAGGTATAAACGACCTAGGAGGGTCTTTCTCAGTAGGTGTGGCTATAGATGGCTCAGCATCTCTCTTCTCTGTGTTGCCACTCCTTTGCCCTTGCTGCATAGCAGGGCTCTCTTCCACTCGATTGTCCACTTGTCTCCCAGACCTCAGTGTGACAATCGACTGTACTTGTTCCGCCCCGTGCATAGGAGTTGATGAACTCTCAACCATAAATTGTCCTTTTGGGTTTTGCACGGGCTGACTGGGGAACTTTTCCTTCTCTCTCTCACCCAAGTGACTTGCAATTTGCCCTATTTGACTCTCCAGCTTGGCAATTGCTTGGGTGTTTACCACTGTTGCACTCCTCACATCACTCATATTTTGGCTAGTCTCTTTCATGAACTCCTTAAGGGTGTCCTCTAGCGACTGTGAAACTGGCGCTGGTGTTTGAGTGGGTGCATGGTAAGCAGGTGAAGGTGCTGGATGGGCAGAACGACCATGATTAGGAATTTGTGGGGCAAATCCGGGAGGATATTGATTTTGAGCATGATAAGGGGCTCCTCCCAGATTCATCGGTTGGTTCTGCCTCTATGAAAAATTTGGGTGGTTCCGCCACCCTGGATTGTACGTCTCGGAGTACGATCCATTTGACTGCCTTCGAAAGTCATTGAAAGCATTTACTTGTTCCAGAGGATACTCGGCACAAGCCGGCATTGATGGGCAATTCTGTGCTAGATGCATGGGACTAGCACAGATGGAACAGCTTTCAACATTGAATGTGTTGGCAGCATTGATGGATTGGCTCACAGTGAGAGCGTCAATCTTTTTAGTGAGGGCATCTAACTTTATCCTCAAATCGGCGTCCTCTCTGACCTCATAGATGCCTCCCTTCTTAGGAGCACGAATGGACTTATCTCGACAGCTTGAAAAATCCCACTGCTGCGAGTTGTCGGACAACTTGTCCAACGCCATATATGCTTCGTCTCCTGTCAGACTCAAGAATGCCCCCCCATTCATAGACTCGATCATGCTACGGTTGGGTTGAGTCAACCCTTGGTAGAAGAATTGAACGAGTCTCCACTTCTCATATCCATGTGGAGGGCATCTGATCAGTAACTCTTTAAAGCGCTCCCAACCCTCAGAAAATTTTTCATCCTCATCCTGAGTGAAAGAGCTGATCTCCTTTCGGCACTCATTCACTCTAGACATTGGGAAAAACTTATGATAAAATTTGCTAAGCAGGTTTTCCCAAGATGTAATAGACCCGGGCGTGTTGGAATCCAACCACGCCCTAGCTCTATCGTGAAGAGAAAAAGGGAAGAGTCGAAGATGGACTGACTCTTCAGAGAAGTTCTGGAATTTGAATGTGGCACAAATGTCTTTGAACTTCTTCACATGGCTATAAGGATTTTCAAGATCTAAGCCATAGAATGAGGGTAAGAGTTGGATGATATGTGGCTTCAAGTCAAAGTGGGTGGCATTGGTCGGTGGCAACACTATGCAAGAGGATGAGTTAGTCGCAACGGGTGCGAACAAGTCCCTAAGGGATGTAGTGGAGTCCACGTTCTAAGCTCTAGGTTGCTCTACATGTTCAGGATGATTTGCATTCCTGTAATTCTCTGCCATCTCAATTGTCTCTCTCTCAACTAGCGCTCTTTTCTGCCTTTTAAGAGTTCTTTCTAAGTCGGGATCTAAATGTGTCAAATCTAAGTTCAAGGATCTCCGACCAAGCATACACTAACAGAAAAATAATGAGATACTAACCAGTAGAAGCAACAGAATAAAGCAAATACAAAACTCAAAATTTTTTTATTTTTTTATTTTTTTTATTTTTTTTTAAATTAAATTAACTAGTAGAAAAATAAAATCAATTCAGACTAAAAATTTTCACAAACAAAACAATTCCCCGGCAACGGCGCCAAAAACTTGTTGTGAGTTTTAATTTACTCGCAAGCGCACGAGTCGTTTACAGTATAGCGTTGTGCAAGTGCGAGGTCGAATCCACAGGGAATTGCGTTGTGAAAGTATATTTTCAATCTAAATTAACTCTATCTTAACCTAGTTCCGAATTTTGAATGATAATTTGTAAAATAAATTAAAACTAAATTAAATTGATTTTAAAACTAATAATAAAAAAGCACTAAGGTTTCCGAATCCACCCCACCGAAGTTAAGCATACATGTTCTAAAAATATAGCCTATCAAAACATTCAATGAATCCAACTATAAGACAAAAAACAAAGAATATCCCAACTAAACCAAAAGCACCCGATGTATCCGCTCTTAACAAATCACAAAGGGAATCCAATTTAATCGAAAAGCATTCAATGTATCCATCAGATGAAACACAAAGAAAATCCAACAGACAATTTAAACTCAATCAATTATAAGATTAACTCAAATAATTGACAGAACATTTATACTAAAAATTGTCAGATTTGTACAAGCAAATCTGAACTACTACGCCAAACAACGGCGGGGCTTCATCTTCAACCTTAGCTGAAGAGTCTAGCTACTCATAACTATAAAACTATAATAACAAGTGCTAAACATTTAAACTAAAACAACTGGATATAAAGAAATAAATAAACAACTTTACTTGGGAGAAATTCCACTCGTTGACGGGCGGCGCTTCCCCTCGTGGTAGCAATGCCTTCGGGATCCACCAGAATGCTGACGGACGTCCACCGGTAAACACCAAAGTGGCTCAGGAATTGTACATTGGATTATGAAGCCAAATGGTGTTTATATAGGGGGAGACCCGGAGTAAAACAAGTCGCAGAAACGATGTGGGATACAGGCCCGTGTGCGCTCGATCGCAGTGTGGTGCGATCGATCGCAGGTACGATCGATCGCATGTCTTGTGCGCACGATCTCATGTGCGCTCGATCGCATGTCTGCTGCGATCGATTGCAAATGCACTGAACTTCAATTATTTCGATGTGGGATGTTGACCATGCGCTCGTTCAAAGGCAGGTGCGCTCGAGCGCTGGTGCGCTCGATCGCATATCTGTTGCGATCGAGCGCAATGTCTCTAGAAGCTTCAAATCAACCTGAAATGCTGAACTTTCTCCACAAAGCTGTAAAAACACACAAAACACAAGAAAAACGTAAAATAAAGTAAAATAATACTAACTAAGAGCATAACAAATATAAGTTAAGGGTCTAAAATATGCAATATTTAAGACTCATCAGTTCACACCCTCCATGACCTCAGTAATGACTATAAAGACTTGAATGCAGCCATACATACAAGAGAAACAGCTCTGACATTCGAAGAGCTCCACGATAAGCTTCTAGATCTCGAGACTTTTCTAAAACGAGAAGAAGGGACGAAAGTGATAACACCAATCACTGCCCAGTACAACCATCATCACTCCAACAACAATAAAAATAAGTAAAGTTCTGGAAATCATCAAAACAATAGAATGGGAAACAACAATTATGGCAACAAGTCATTCTCAGGCAATCCATAGACCAACTCATGAAATCAAGGTTTTCATAACTCTTCCTACTCCCTCTTCAACAATAATTTTTCCTATAACACAGTGGGGAATTTTGCTCCAACAAGTAACTCACAACATCAACCATGGTGACCAAATAACAACCATGGACAACCTAAGCTAATATGCCCACCCTGTGACAAAATTGGGCACACAACAAAGGTTTGTCAGTCTCGAGTAAGGCCAAACCACAATCCTAGCTGGCCTCAGGCGAATCTCTTGACCACAGATTAACAATCCAATGGCAACAATTGGATAGTTGACTCTGGTGCATCGCACCACATTACCTCTGACTTGCAAAACCTCTCTGTTCACTCTGATTACAATGGGAATGTCGGTAACGGTATTCCAATATCCCATATTGGTTCTACAAAACTCATACCTTCAAATATCTCATTTAATCTTAATAATGTGTTGTGTGCTCCCCACATCAAAAAGAATTTACTTTCAGTTTCGCAATTTCGCAAACAAAATGCCATATCTATTGAATTCTTTCTTGATTCTTTTATTGTGAAGGATTTGAGTATGGGGGCATCCTTGGTGAAAGGCCAGAATAAGGACGACGTCTATGAGTGGCCCTCTATGTCATCATCACCATCCTTTGCATCTGTTCCAACAGCATACACAACCACCACAACAACTACTGCAGACCTACGGCACCGTCGTTAAGGCCATCCCTCCGAATCCATTCAAAAAAAATTAGTAACTACATTTTCTCTACCCATATCTCAGTCTCTTTCTAGTCATTGTGATTCATGTCTCTGTAATAAAAGCTACAGACTTCTGTTTGGCTTAACAAGTGTGTCATGTAATTCTCCGTTAGAGATTTTATATATCGACATTTGGGGGCCATCACCAATCATTTCTTATGACAATTTTCGGTACTATATAATTTTTGTGGATTACTTTACAAAATAAACTTGATTCTATCCTATCAAACACAAATCAGATGTCCCCCTCATATTTGATAAATTCAAGAAATTAGTCGAAAACTTTTTTCAATTGAAAATAAAAACAGTCTATTCCGATGGAGGTGGTGAATATCAAAGCTTGGCTCATCACCTATCTAACTTTGGTATTCAACATCTCACGTCTCCTCCATATACTCCTCAATTAGTGGGCTCCACTGAAAAAAAAACATCGTCATCTAGTCGAAACTGATCTCACTTTACTTCACCAAGCCTCACTACCTTTATGGTTATGGTTTGTAGCATTCCAAACTGCCACCTATCTTATTAACTGTATGCCCACACCAGTTCTTAAGTCCCACTCTCCATTTGAAAAAATATTTCACAAACAACCAAATTATCACAAACTAAAAGTGTTTTGCTGTCTGTGCTACCTTTGGCTCCATCCTTATTCCACTCATAAGCTAGCTCCACGATCAAAACCATGAATATTTATTGGTTATTCACTCTCTCACAATTCTTATATCTGTCTTGATCCATCCACATCAAAAACCTTTATTACACACCATGTCGTTTTTATTGAGTCTCAATTTCCCTTTCAAAAACTTTCCATACATGAACCACGAATTAACACAGAATCTCTACATCAATGGTGTCCTTCAAATCTCTCCAATCCTCCCACAAATCTTGAATCAACATCTCATGAATCTGTCACTCACAATCAAGCACCTTCATATCCTTCCCTATCTACATTAAATCACATATAATCAAGTTCTCCTCTACCAGTTGCCCTCACTAATCCACACTCCTCAAATCATGGTGCTGATGAACAAGTGGATCCTCTTGTCACGCTGCCTACCTCTGCCTTGCACCAATCACACTCCTTGGACTCCTCTACAAATCTAGTAAGTCACGATTCCTCTCCTCATTCATCTCCCTCACAGATTGCTCCATCCAAATCGCCCACACCACCAAAAATAACTACCTGGTCCCAACATAATATCTTCAAGCCACGCAAAATACTTGACTTCCACACCACCACCTCCAAAACCGATGAACCTCCTGAACCCACAACATATTGCTAAGCCAAAAAATTCCTTCAATGGCATAAATCGATGAGTGATGAGTATGACGCCCTTCTAAAAAATTCCACATAGACTCTTGTACCCCATCACCACACACAAAACATCATTGGGTGCAAGTGGATATTTAAGATTAAGTGGAACCCCAATGGTACTGTTGCTCGCCATAAGGCTCGTTTGGTTGCCAAGGTATTCCATCAACGTCCTGGAATTGATTACACTGATACTTTCAGTCCTGTTGTAAAACCTACAATAATTCGCCTTATTTTAAGTTTAGCGGTCTCCTATGGATGAGACTTGCGACAACTGGACATTAACAATGCTTTTTTGCAGGGCACACTTTCTGAAGATGTTTATATACAGCAACCTCAAGGCTTCACTCATCCACAGTTTCCTACTTATGTTTGCAAGTTACGCAAGGCAATCTATGGTCTTCGCCAAGCTCCCCGTGCATGGTATCATGAATTATGTGGCTTCCTACTCCTTCACAAATTTGTGAACTCTAAATCAGAAAGTTTTGTGTTTATCTTTCACCATGGACAGACCACACTCTACTTGCTTGTGTAAATTGACGATATCATCATTACAGGAAACAATTCCACCTCTGTCCAGCAATTCATTGATCAGTTGGCCAACTGATTCTTCTTGAAGGATCTCGGCCCCTTGTCATATTTTCTGGGTGTTGAGGCTCTCATAACTCCAACTGGTTTGTTCTTGTCGCAGTGAAAGTATGTACTTGACATCCTGCATAAGGCGAACATGGCTGATGCGAAAGAGGTTAGCACTCCCCTATCCACAACCGAGTCTCTAATGCTCAACGACGGCACCCCTCACTATAACGCTACTCAGTTTCGACAAGTCTTAGTATCACTACAATACTTGTCCTTAACAAGGCCTGATATCTCCTTTGCAGTCAATAAATTGTCACAGTTCATGCATTGTCCTACCTCACATCATTGGGCCACTATTAAACGTCTGCTACAGTACCTCAAGGGCACTTCCGATCATGGAATTTTTCTTCACAAAAAATCACGTCCGCAACTCCATGCCTTCTCTAACTCTGATTGGGCAGGAAAATCTGATGACCGCACATCCACATCTGCATATGTTGTGTTTCTTGGTACCTCACCAATCAGCTGGGCTTCCAAAAAGCAACACACCGTTGCTCGCTCATCTACTGAAGCCGAGTACCGTGCCATAGCTTCAACTGCTGCTGAACTAAACTGGATAACTAATCTGCTCCAAGAATTACATGCTCCACCTACAATTGTACCTATAATTTACTGCGATAATATTGGTGCCACATACTTGTGTAAAAATCCGGCGTTCCACTCACGAATGAAGCACATTGCCATTGACTTTTACTTTGTTCGTGACCAGGTTGTTAATCATCGGTTACGTGTTTCTCATGTTCATACTAATGATCAGTTGGCGGACTCACTCAACAAAGCACTTCCTCGAAAACAGTTCTTGCATCATCGGTTCAATATTGGCATCCGAGATGGATGCTCCATCTTGCGGGGGCATAATAAAGAGACATCCTAGGCACCATTCTTGAGGAATCACATTTGAACATTATTCATTTCCTTATGCATTTGATGTAATTGACAGCAATCACTTACATTGATATTGTCCACAATTATAGGATACAATTGATAGGAGGTGATTGCGCTGTGACATGTATATAATAGAACCTCTAATCAATAGAAAGATATAATCATTTACATACAATATCATCTATTTCTATAGTTATAAGACTTCTATGGCATCACTGTGCTCGAGGATACGTTGCCCTCCAGAAACTAATCCTGCTTGGAGATGGTATGTTGCTTTCCTTTCCAACCTTCTCCTTTTTCGGGCTATTTTATTAACAAAATATGGAGCTAATATACCTCTTAACTGGACTATTTTGTATAGGACAGGCGCTATTTCCATTTCGCTCTCATTAATAAATTGAAGCAACAAAACTGACTTCTCCAGGTATTTGTCTACTTTCCCTTTCAAGTGGAATACAAATCCTATTGACTTTTTACTTTGCCTACTGTTGTCTTGTCTTTTTATATTAAAACGTAACTTTTGTGAGATCCAAGTGAGTTTAATTTAAATTCAATTTTAAAGGGTGTCTTAGACAAGAAAATTTGCATTGAATTTTGGGCATTTGAAAACATTACAAAATGTGGGATAAGTTTGCCCAACGGTGAGAAGCTTTGAAAATTGATATCTTTTGCAAGCTTTTACATTATTTTTGTTCACTTGTATTTCTATACTGCCTTACCTTATTGTTTGGACTGCTATGTGTGACTTTTAAACACATTTATTAGTTTAAATTGTTCTGTCGCATTCGTATTACAGGTCATTATACCAACCATGGAATGAGCTTTCATCCTAGCATATAGATGTACAAAAGATTAATGAATTTTATGATTGTCAAACTTTTTTACTGATGTTCTCAGATATGATTGGAAAAAAATCTTTATATTCCTCGGTCTTGTCAAATCAAGATTTGGAGAATTTTGTTGCACTTAAATGGGAATGAAGTTTTGTAGAGACAAATGATTGGAAAATTCAATTTTAATAGTAGGTTGTCAATTCCCTTGGGGTTTGTGATTTATTTTAATATCTAATATTTTTATATTATTATCATTATAATTTTTTTTATTTATTTTTATGTGAAGAAAATTAATTAACTTGATTGTATTGAAAACAAATTTTCCTTTAATTATTTTATAGTAGATACTGGATCAAATATATCGTATTTCACGTACAGAGAAATTAAATGTTTAAATGAAAGCAACTAAATTCACATAACATAAAACGATATCACACGTTCCAAACAGTGTACAATTAACAAACTGAAACAGAACAAGCATCATAACATCAAAAGTACTTGCGATGTTTGCACACAAACATAACATCCTTATTTTTTTTTAGTTTGACATGGAATCTATTCTTTAATAGTACATATTTTAGGTAGTTGAAATTGAAAAACATCCTTTGCTCTTCTCAAATGAGTAATCTCCCTGAAGCCTCTCCAAATTTAAGTCGACCATCAATCATGAATCTGTCAAGATATCATAGATTCAAATGAGTAGAGAATTGAACCATCATAATCCAAGAAAAAACAAAGAAATATATCGAATGCAACTATATCTACCTGGATATCTAAAATCCCATGCAAATCTCTGGTCAATCTTCCATGTGGAGGTAGTATATATCTGTCCATCGCGCGAAACCAATATATAAATATGCCCACTTCACGGATTGTGTCCTCCTCACTGGTGGGCCTTGTAGGAACTATTGATTGAGCTGTTGCAGATGCTTCTGATATATTTTCCTTCACTAGCTGGGTTTCCTACGAATTAACAGCAATCAAAGAGAAAATACAAAAATATCATCCTCAGATAAATGACAAACACACTTGGACCACATGTAATAACCAAAAACTGGACTAGTAATAAGCTAGTAATCGTCAGAAGCTAGACTAGTAACCTTTTCGTGTTTTACTGATTTATTATTAAATGAGATGTGAGGAGTAGTATAACTAGATCCTCAAGACTCAAGAGTGTGAATATTAATGGGTACCTTTGTTTTTGCATGCATAGATCCATCTGAAGAAGCAAAAGTGAAACTTGTAGTCAGCTTGGGACACCTTTCCACTTCTAATGATAGCAAATATGGTAATACAAAATGATAACCAACTTGAGAGAGGCTCATGAGTCTCCGTAGATGTTTCAGTGATAACTTCTTTAGCCTCTCGAGCACCATGATCTTCTTGTCTTTTCTGTTTCCATCTGCAGCTTCATGTCCGAATACTTGCTCTAATCCATCGGCCCTACCAACTTTAAGACTTGATAGTTTTGGAAGAACACGAGCAACGCTGGTAGAAAAGAGACTTTTCAATTTGTTGCAATTTGTTATCTTTATCTCTTCCAGGTTAGGGAAGCTTCTAGGTTGGAGATGATGATCTTGATGATCTCCTTTGTCATCCTCACCAATTATTTGTTCCAATTCCATACAAGAGAGAATATTTAGACGGTTCAACAATGGCAGATTTCGAGCTATCCAAGGTGGGAAGATGTATCTGAGTTTGTTACAGCTAAGTATCACCAACGAAGTAAGATTATGGAGGGTTTCGATTGGGCTGGGAGTGGAACCCTTCCATATACTCGTAAGTAGAGGTAGATTACGCAACTCCAAGTTCTTAAAAGCTGAGAGCAACATTAATTCAGACGGTCCTTCTTTGTCAGTAGGAAGACCTTCAATATTCTCAACAATTGTCGAATCTTCCAAATTTGGCTGAGCGTTGTCTAAACAACAGGGACTTAACTGTGTTACACAATTGGCTGCAACTTCCTTCCGGTATCACTGTTTGTAATTGCTGTAGACACAAAAGAAAATTGATCGGTTAGATAACAATGTACAATGCTTCATAAAACTCTTAAATACTTACTTTTTTTCTTCTTTTAAAACCAACTATTCCAGAACAAAATAAAATTAAAATGATAATTTGGATAAAACTTAAATTAATTTTCCTTCATCCATCTTGTCGTTTACGGTATGTTGCCCTGGAAATTGAAGGAGAAAAAAGTAATAGGAAGGAAAATCAAAAAAGAAAAAATATTCAAGAAATGGAAAAAATAAACAGTTTTTTTGGTTCCGTTTGGATGTCAGAGAAAAAGTTAGATAAAAAATTAACACAATTTAATTTCTTTTCCTTCACGTTTTTTTGGATCCAAACATTCTTGAATTAAGAAGAAGAAAGAAACAAATTAAGCCATAAATTGGTGGAAAGGATATATTGAGACAAAGATAAAGAGGGTGTCATTGAGGAATCCTGGGATAGACAAAATCCTGCTTTGTGAAGAGGTTGTATCAACGTTTGAAAAGCGAAGGATTGCACTTCATCGCTGTGCAAGGCCAAGGCGCCGAAGGGAGAGGGGCTTAATTTTTTCAAATTTTGATAACTACATATTTAATATGTTAAGCTACTTACATTTTATTCCATACATATATTAGTGTTAAAATAAAGTAAGAACGTGTGATCCTTAAAATTTATTTTTTTAAAGCTTGATAATTATTTGCAATAAAATAAGAGCATGCTGATAGATTAAAGATGATTAGGAGTGAGAACCCAATCAGATTGAACAGCCAAACTAATCCTCGATGTAATGGGTTGGATTATACATCGGTTAGGATTAATTAGATTTGGATTGAGGAAATATACACCTAATCTATCGGGTTGGGTTGAATGTTCAGAATTTTATAACCCGATTCAAATTAATAATCTTATTTATATATTTATGTAGTTATATATATAAATTGTTGAAAGAAAATTCGTAGCATAGTTTTATTTAGCTTTATTATAACTCTCAAATCTAGAAGAAGAATACATTTATGCATGTTGAGACAGTAGGCATTAATTTATCAAATTTGTTCATCCAAAAAACAAATTGTTGAGAAGTCTTTCTGCTATCATGTCATGCAATGCAATTATTTATATATAATTCATTTTCTGAATAAATAAATATTCCGCAGAACTTAATTGACTTCACTAATATTTGATTTTATTCAACAAATATTTCAATTGATTGAAAAATAAATTACATAGATTTCTAATCAAAGTAATTTTTACAAATTGAAACATAAATAGATAAAGATTTGAATGACATACTTAAATATAAAATGTTTTTTAAAATTATTTTTAATGTATTTTATTAATCACTATTTTTATCATTTATTTTCATATAAATAGGGAAAAAAATGGAGAATTTTTTACATGAAGACATATTATATATATGTATGTATGTATGTATGTATGTATGTATGTATGTATGTAAGAGAGACAATATATTATTTTAAAAGAGTGAAACCCAAGTGGCAATATATACAGAGCAACTTTACCTGTGTCAAGTGTCTGCCAAGTCTAATTATGTTTCCCTAAAGAAACTAGTATGTTACTGATCCTACGGAACAATAATAATGCACTTTTTTTTTTGAAAGTTACTACTTGAATTTTCAGTAATTACTACTCGAATTTTCAAGAATTACTAGAGTGTATATTTGTTGTTTCATAAGGACAGGAACATGTAATAATCTCTCCAGTACTAGAATGTCTCTAATATTGAGCATTAGTAGTTCCTGTGTTTTGTTGAATTAATGCGGGTCCGCCTGTTTGCCACCGTTAATTATGTTTTCCTAAAGAAACTACTATGTTACTGATCCTATGGAACAATAATAATGCACTTTTTTTTTTTTTAAGTTAGTACTTGAATTTTTAAGAATTGCTAGAGTATATATTTCTTGTTCCATAAGGACAGAGACGTGTAATAATCTCTCCAGCACTAGAATGTCTCTAATACTAAGCATTAGTAGTTCCTGTGTTTTGTTGAATTAATGCAGGTCTTTGTTTATTTTCTACTTACTAGGATTCTCTCCCCAACTTCTTTATTTTCTACAAGGCTCAATAATGGGGTTTCCCACTAACTAGGATTCGATTTAATTTGTGTAGTAGTCAATTCAGGGTTTTAAATTAAACAGTGGTTGCTACGAGATGTACTGGTTGCAATATTGCGGTAACAGTAGTTCTTGTTATAGTTATTAACCTACATTGCTCTAAGTCTGACATTCACTATCGTTATAGTGTGTATATGTAAAGCAAAATAACATCTGTCATGGTATATACCGCGAACGACTACTTTTCGTTCGGTTTAAAAATACAAATATTTTTTTAATTATATGTTAAAACAATCAATCAATTTCAACTCAAAATCAACTAAGTTACGCAATCAACATATTTCTCCTCAAAATCAAAGTAAATAACTATTTGATTTTTAAGTTTTACTTTATTACTGTTATTATTTATTTCATTTTATAGTAGTAAATTGTGTGACCACATCCACAATTTAAAACTCTTGTTATCAATTTTTTATTTCTTATAAAATGAAAATCAAACCCAAAAAAATACTTTTAGGGATAATTTTTAAAACAAAAACCCAAACAAAATTTTGGAGGAAATTGAAAACAAAAAATGTATAATCATGTTTGACAAACAGTTTTCAAAAACAATTTTTTAAAATAGTTTTCCAAAAACCATTTTTCAAACACAGGTTTTAGAAGACTCCAAATTGGAGTTTTCAGACCTAAAACTCTTTTCACTTTTCACTTTTATACAAACTCTCATAACTCTCTTCTCTCTTTAATATTTTTCTCTCTTGTGAATGGCGGCGATTATAATGACAACTCCAGAAGATCAGTCTACCCTAGTTGCTTCTAGTCACTTCCAAGGTCTGCAAGTACCACACAAACTTCATTCACCAGCCTCCAGAACCACGCAAAGCGATTGCTGTAAAGGATTTCAAAAACATAACAGTGTTCGAGTTCATACGAATCAGATTCCGGATCCCTCTCTCAGGTTCGTCAATCCTCTGAGATTTCACCAAGTCATTTTTTATTTTTGTGCTTTTGTTTGTCCTTTATTTTAATCCTCTGTTTCTCTTCCTTTGATGTGGATCTTTGGGATTTTTCTATTTCAATCACAATTCCATGACGGGTTTTTGTTTTCCAAAAATGATGGGATTGATTTCTGCTCTGCTGTGCTTGGTTTCTCAATAATCTGAAGTGGGTCTTTTTGGATGTGTTAAGGAGAAAAATGTGAATTTTTATTTCCAATTAAGAAAAAATTCTGTTTTTTGGTGCTTGATTGGTTGCTGGCTAAAGGTGTGGAAGATGAAACTTAGTTTACATATTTAGTCAGATTTGGATGACATATATGAAGTAGTTCAAATTAATGAGAATGCATGGTTTCTTCAACTGGTGCATAGTCTTATTGTGCTTTCCAACTAGATTTTCCATGCTCAAACAACCAAGCTGAATATGAAACCTTAATCATAGGGTTGGAAATTTTGTTGGAAATGAGAGTTCCAACTGTCAAAATCATCAAATAGGTAATCACTTTTCACTTTTCACTTTTCACTTTTAATGAAAAATTCTACATAATTCTTATTTTATATTACTGAGCTAGTGTGTTATCTTTGAAATTGTTTCTAAGAGAGCCTCAGTTTTTTTTTTCAACGGAAGAGAGGGGCGGGGCTAATAAAATTTGTGAGATTTCACTGGTTGTAAAACTTAATTCTTATATATTGATCTTTTATTTTTATTTTGCAATTAAGTATTTTTATATATATATTTTTACCGTCAAGAATTTTTCCTTAGCATATATTTGTATAAGTAGAAGGGGTAAAGCTATTAAGGTTACATGGGTTAAGAAAAAGAGATCAGGTAAAGCTATTAAGGTTGCATGGGTTAAGAAAGAGAGACTATGTATGTTCTCTATAAGTGGAGTACAGATGACCTATTTCAGGACTTGTTGCTTGGCCAACTGTGTGGTTTTTACAATTGAGGTCTTTATGGATTCCAGGCTTTCATGGCTAACACATTTTCTGTACGGTTACACTTGCTATGTCAAAATTGTGTACGGTTATTATTATATATACAATTTGAAATTTTTGTTTCATAATATTGTTCAAGCATGTACTTATCAAAAAAAATATATTGTTCAAGCATATGGGGTCATCTAAGCCAATGCAGCGGCTACTATGAATTGAGGCATATTTTCAAGTGATTCAGTGAGAAGCTGTCGGTCATCAAGAAATTATATATTGTGTGGCAAGTTTATTCTAATATATCAGCTATAATCAATAGAAGGGTTGGGGTTGCAAAGAGAGACTGAAAGAAAGGGGGAATATAGGTGATATATTAGGTTTATGCACCTATATTCCCAGCCAATGAGGGGTTCAGACAGCTATAATCAATGATGGATCTCCAAATTGGTTGACTATAACTGCATAACTCAAGGGCTACTTGACTAATTCATGAAAGTAGCGTTAGAGCATGTGTACAAAGAAAGTAATAAAGAAGCCAATTTTTTTTCTCATGCTACATCTGGGATTCATCTCCCCGAAAGCATAAGTCAAAGGACTTTCACAATCAAGTGGAGTCTGGTATCTGTCTTTGATAGGAAACCAAACCTAATAGTGGCTGCCATAGAAATAGAAGAGTCGTGAGATTGGAGAAATCTGATCATTAAATTCCTGAAGGAGCTAGATAAGTCACTAAAAAACAAGGTTAAGCTTAAGGTGATTCATTCCCTATTGATGGATGAGCAATTACACATGAAGCCATTCGATGGCTTAGAAGCCATTTGATGGCTTACTTCTGAAGTGTGTAAATAAAAAAAAGGCCATGTCGATAAGGTAGAAATGCATGAAGGAATATGTAGACCTCATCAGTCAGGGATTAAAATGAGGTCGCTTATACGGAGATATTGCTTTATTGACCAAACATCATTGATGATTGCATAAAGCATGCTAGAATATGTGAGGCCTGCCATAGGCATGGACCTATATAAAGAAACCCAACAAGGAAACTGAGTCCAATAATAAAGCCTTGGCCATTTAAAGGATGGGCAATGGACCTGATAGGAAAGATTTACCCTGCTTCCTCTAAATTCCATACTTTTATTTTAGTAGCTACCGACTATTTTACAAAATGGGTGGAAGCTATTACATTAAAAACCATAAGTCAAGAAGCCATAATTCAAGTCATTAAAGATAACATAATTCACATGTTTGGTTTACCTCAAACCGTAACCACAGACCAAGGAACTATTTTCTTTAGTGAAAAAGTAAAAGCATTGGCAAAAGATATATTGCATTACGAAGGCCACTGGGCTACAAAGCTAGGCTCCAGGGCAATATGTGTGGCGGTGTCACAATATTGTAAACCACGTGGTATGTAGAATTTATTTATAGAAGAATTTCTGCATTTTCCCTGGGCTCTTGTGGTTGAATCTTTCTTGCTTCTGTGACATTGTTTAGTTGAGGGAAATTTCAATCCTATAAGGTTGTGGCACACCTTTTTCCAACCTGGTATGATTGAAAGTGAATGTCTGAGTGTTGCTCAAGTATTGAATGTAACCCACTTCTGGCATAGTTTGCAATAGTTTGTTTATGAATTCATTTGTACTTGCAACGTAACCCTGATAAGTGCTTAAATATTCATATTTATGTCCCTTAATTTATATTCGTTAAGCTCTTAGTTTGTATTATTTCATCTTATTTTATCTTCTTTCTGCGTTTACTGTTTTTTTTAGGTTTTGGAGCATTATGGAATTATTCGGTTTAAAGAGCAAAATGTGAAGGTTTAAATCCCACATCCCATATCGGTTGGAAACACATTCTACATCCCACACCAGTTGGAAACACATTGCACTCATGGAGTTTCCCTATAAAAGCCCCATTTCACTTCATCTTCAGGGGTGTGTGAATCTCGAAGGCTTTGATATCAAGGGGGGAGAACGCCGCACAGCAAAAACAAAAAGAAGAAATAACAAAGAGAGGAGCTGCAAGTGTAATTTCTCTCTCAATGTATTTTCAGCTTTAATTTATTTCTTTTGTGTTTTAATGTTTAATGTTTGGCACTTTGATTGTGAAATTTATTTTCATAATCATGAGAGGCTAAATCCTTCGTCTAAGGTTGGAAATGAAGCATTGCCATTGATTAGCATTATATTTTCATATATGTTCGTACGATTCCGACATTTTTGTATTGATGTTCTATTTCAGTTCAATTGTTTGAGTAAATTCTTATGATTGATTGTTTTGTTTATAAACTGTTCAAATTGGATATTCGATGTGTTTCATCCGTCGGATACATCGAATCATTAAAATTAAATCGGATATCCACTATGATTTGTAAATTAAACGGATACATTGGATGATTTGATTTAATTAGGGTATATGTTGTGATTTGTATATCGATGGATTCATGGAATTATTTGATAAATTACGTTTATATAGAACATACATAGGATGTAATTGCTTGTCGGTTGTAGGAACAAAAATCATGAAAATATATGCTTTAGTTTGGTGGGTGGATTCAGAAACCTCAGTGCTTTTATCATTTGTTTTAAATCAATTTAGTTTAGTTTATATTCTTTGCACGACACAATTTGAAATTTGGAACTAGGTTAAAATAGGTTTAGTTTAGATAAAAATCCATTTTCACGACGCAATTCCCTATGGATTCGATATCGCACTTGCACACACTATATTGCAAACGACTCGTGCGCTACCGAGTAATTTAAAACTCACAACAAGTTTTTGGCGCTGTTGTCAGGGACTTGTTTTGTTTGTGAAAATTAAATTTTTGTCTGAATTAATTTTGTTTTTCTACTAGTTTAGTTAGTATTTTTGTTTTATTTTTCTTTTTGTAATTTTATTCTAGTTTATTTGTTTCTATTTCCAATTGCCCATAAAAAATAATATATATATAACAAAAGAAAATTTTGATGTTTGATCTGTTTTTGCAGTCTGTCGAATCACACTTTACCTATGCTCGAGCACATCTACACAGACAGCATCAGCAGACCGACAACAACTGAGAAAAAAAAAATTGCCAGTTTTTGTTGGCCTATTTTGTGAGTATTGTGTTTTTTGTTTTTGCATTTATTTTATTTTATTTTATTTTATTTTATTGTTATTTGTATTTTATTTTATTCTTTTGTTCTTCTAGTTAGTTTATTTTATAGATTTTTTTGTGGTGTATGTTTGGTCAGAGATCTCTGAACTTAGAGTTGATATCTTTAGATCCCGAAATAGAAAGAACTCTTAGAAGAAATAAGATAGCACTTATTGAGAGAGAGACAATTGAGATGGGGGACAATTTAAGGAATGCAAATCAACCTGAGAATGTAAAGCAACCTAGAGCTTGGAACGTGGACTTCACTACATCCCTTAGGCATTTGTTCGCACCCGTTGCGACTAACTCCCCTTCTTATATAGTGTTACCACCAACCAATGCTACCCATTTTGATCTAAAGCCACATGTCATCCAACTCCTACCCTCATTTCATGGCTTGGATCTTGAAAATCTTCATAGCCATGTGAAGAAGTTCAAAGATATTTGTGCCACATTCAAGTTCCAGAACTTCTCTGATGAGTCGGTCCATCTTAGACTTTTCCCTTTTTCTCTTCACGATAGAGCTAGGACATGGTTGGATTCCAGCACACTTGGGTCTATTACATCTTGGGAAAGCTTGTTGAGTAAATTCTATAATAAGTTTTTCTCAATGTCTAAAGTGAATGAGTGCCGAAAGGAGATTAGTTCTTTCACTCAGGAGGAGGATAAGAAGTTTTCTGAGAGTTAGGAGCGTTTCAAAGAGTTACTGATCAGATGCACTCCACATGGATATGAGAAGTGGAGACTCGTTCAGTTCTTCTACTAAGGGTTGACTCAACGCAACTGTAGCATGATCGAGTCTATGAATGAGGGGCATTCTTAAGTCTGACGGGGGATGAAGCATACAAGGCATTGGATAAGTTGTTCGACAACTCGTAGCAGTGGGATTTTTTAAGCTGTCGGGACAAGTCTATTCGTGCTCCTAAGAAATGAGGCATCTATAAGATTAAGGAGTACACTGACTTTAGGATAAAGATAGATGTTTTCACCAAGAAGGTTAACGCTCTCGTTGTGGGTCAATCCATCAATGCTGCCAATACAATAAATGTTGATAGCTGTTCCATCTGTGCTAGTCCTATGCATTTAGCACAGAATTGTCCATCTATGTCGGCTTTTGCCGAGTATCCCATGGAACAAGTGAATGCTTTCAATGACTATCGGAAGCAATCAAATAGATCTTACTCCGAGACTTACAATCCAGGGTGGCAGAACCACCTTAATTTTTCATGAAAGCAGAACCAACCGATGAATCAGGGAGGAGCCCCTCATCTTAGTCACAATCAATACCCTCTCAGATTTCCTCCACCAGTTTCAAGTCATGGTCGCTCAACCCATCCAGCACCATCACCTACTTACCAAGCTCCCACTCAAGCATCAGTGTCGGTTTCACAATCATTGGAGGACACCCTCAAGGATTTCATGAAGATGACCGGCCAATCCATCAATGAAGTGAGGAGTGCGACAATAGTAAACGCCCAAGTAATTGCCAAGCTAGAGAGTTAAATGGGTCAAATCGCAAGTCACTTAAGTGAAAGAGAGAAGGGAAAGTTCCCCAGTCAACCCATGCCTAACCCGAAGGGACAGTTTGCAGTTGGAAATTCATCAACTGCTACGCACGGGCAGGAACAAGTGCAATCGATTGTCACATTGAGGTCTGGGAGACAAGTGGACAATCAAGTGGAAGAGAACCTTGCTATGCAGCAAGAGTAAGAAAGTGGCAATAAGGAGAAGAGAGATGCTGAGCCATCTACAGCCACACCTACTGTTAAAGATCTTCCTAGGTAGTTTGTACCTAAAGCACCTTACCCTGAGAGATTACAAGCGCCTAAGAAATGAGGGAAGTTTGAGGACATTCTGGAGGTGTTCAAGCAAGTCCAAATCAATATCCCATTTTTGGACGCCATCTAGCAAGTGCCGTCATATGCCAACTTCTTAAAAGACTTGATCACTATCAAGAGGGGGACGAATATCCCAAAGAAGGCATTTTTGACCGAGCAGGTTAGCTTAATCCTTTAGTGCAAGATGCCCATCAGGTATAAGGACCCGGTTTGTCCTATCATCTTTTGCATGATAGGAGTCAGCCGGATTGAGAGAGCTCTTTTGGATCTAGGAGCGAGTGTGAATCTTCTGCCCTACTCAATCTATTTGTAGTTAGGGTTAGAAGAATTGAAGCCCACATCCATGACGCTTCAATTGGCTGACAAGTCAGTGAAGATACCACGGGGAATAATTGAGGACGTTTTGATAAAGGTGGATAAGTTTTATTTCCCCGTGGATTTTATTGTGCTTGACACAGAGCCAGTTCAGAATGTATGGATTCAGATATCGGTGATTCTAGGGCGACTATTCTTAGCCACGACTAATGCCCTGATAAATTGTAGGACAAGGATGATGAAAATTTCCTTCGGAATATAACAGTAAAGCTGAATATCTTTGATATCAGTAAGCAACCATTTGAATATAATGAAGTGAGAAATGTATGCTTGATACAGGAGATTATTCAGGAGACTGTGGATGAATCAAGCATTGAGGACCCCCTGGAGGCTTGTTTTACTCAATTTGGAGAGGATTTGGATTTAGATAAGTTACTTGAGCAAGCGAATGCCATTTTAGAGTCTGTTTCTCGGGAGAGCAGTGAGACGGAGGAGACCACAACACCTGAGCCCCCAAGAAGGAACTTAAGCCTTTACCAGACAATCTTAAGTATAATTTCCTAGGTCCAGCAGATTCTTTGTCTATGATTATAGCTTCAGATTTGGTTGATGCTCAAGAGGATAAATTATTGGATGTTTTAAGTTAGCACAAGAAAGCTATCGGTTAGACTATTGAGGATATCAAGGGGATCAGACCTCAGTGGTGATGCACAAGATACATTTAGAGGAGAATGCCAAGCCATCAAGGAAGCCACAGAGAAGGCTCAACCCAACTATACAAGAGGTTGTGAGGACTGAAGTGATAAAAGTTGTTGGATGCAAAGATCATTTATCCAATCTCTGATAGCAAGTAGGTGAGCCCGATTCATGTCGTGCCTAAGTGGGCTAGATTGACAATAGTGAAGAATAAGGACGACGAGTTGGTGCCAACTCATGTTCAGTCAGGATGAAGAGTGTGTATAGACTACCGTAAATTGAATGCTACCACAAGGATTGATCATTTTCCACTCCAATTTATTGATCAAATGGTGGAGTGCTTGGCTAGGCACGATTACTATTGCTTCTTGGATGGTTATTCTGGATATAACCAAGTCCTTGTGGACCCCAAAGATTAGGAGAAAACAACATTTACCTGTCCTTTTGGGACATTCGCTTACCATCTTATGCCCTTTGGGTTATGCAATGCATCCACTACTTTTCAGCGGTGCGTGGTCAACATATTCTCTGATATGGTTGAGCATTTCTTAGAGATTTTCATGGATGACTTCTCCGTGTTCAGTTCATCATTTGAGGAGTGTTTACACAGTCTCACTTTGGTCTTAGTGCGTTACAAGGAGAAGAACTCAGTGCTTAATTGGGAGAAGTGTCATTTTATGGTCAAGCAAGGTATTGTACTGGGGCACATCATATCTCATCAGGGGATTGAGGTCGACAAAGCGAAGGTGGAACTGATTTCCAACCTTCTACCCCCTCGTACAGTGAAGAAAGTTTGTTCTTTTCTAGGCCATGCAAGATTCTACAGGCGATTTATCCAGGATTTCAGCAAGATCACCAGGCCCTTGTGCAAGTTGTTGGTGAAGGATGCCCCATATATATTTGATGAGGACTGTAAGAAAGCATTTGGGGATCTGAAGAAGATTTTGACGTTCGTACCCATTATTCAGCCACCAACTTGGGTGTACCTTTTGAGATTATATGTGACGTACCAGATTATGCAGTTGGAGTTGTTTTGGGTTAGTGTGTTGATAAACTCCCCCATATCATCTACTATGTAAGCAGAACTCTAAACAACACACAACTCAGTTACTCTACCACTGAGAATGAGTTGCTAACAGTCATTTTTGCATTGGATAAGTTCAGATCCTACTTGTTAGGATCGAAAGTCATTATCTACTCAGATCATGCAGCATTGAAGTATCTTTTCTCCAAAAATGATTCTAAATCTCATCTTGTCCGATAGATCTTGTTACTTCAAGAGTTCGACATAGAGATTCGGGATAAGAAAGGTTCTGAAAATGTGGTAGCAGACCATTTGTCTAGGTTGATAGTGGATTTCACTAAGGTTGTCATTCCCATTTTTGAGACCTTTCCTGATGAGCAATTGATGCACATTTCTAACAATCCCGTACCATGATTTGATGATATAGTGAACTATCTTGTCACCGATCAAATGCCTTTACATTGGGGGCGACAAGATAAGTCCAAGTTTTTTGCCATAGTAAAGCATTTTTTTTGGGATGATCCTTACCTGTTCAAGTATTGTCCCAATCAGATCATTAGAAGGTGTATTCCTGAGCTTAACCAATCTAATGTCATCTTCTTTTGTCATAATCATGCTTGTGGAGGCCATTTCAGTGCTAAGAAGACCGCTACGAAGATTTTGCAGTGTGGATTCTATTGGCCTACCCTGTTCCGAGACTCTCACACCTACTGTGTCTCTTGTGAGCGTTGCTAAAAAGCTAGGGAGTATTTCTAAAAGGAATATGATGCCCCTCAACCCCATTCTGATTGTTGAGATTTTTGATGTGTGGGGCATTGATTTTATGGGACCTTTCCCAAACTCCTTTGGTTATCTATACATTCTGGTTGCTATGGACTATCTGTCCAAATGGGTTGAGGCCGTTGCACGCAAGACCAATGACCACAGAGTTGTGGTCTAGTTTTTTAAGGACACTATATTTGCTCGTTTTAATACGCCTCGAGCAATCATAAGTGATAGAGGTAAGCATTTTTGCAACCAGATTTTTGAACAGTTGATGAAGAAGTATTTCATCACACATAAGGTTGCCACCCCGTATCACCCGCAGACGAGTGGACAAGTGAAAATTTCTAATTTCGAGATCACGCACATTTTGGAGAAGACTGTGAACCCTAGTAGAAAAGATTGGTCTCTGCGATTGAATGATGCATTGTGGGCATATCGGACAGCATTCAAGATGCCAATTGGCATGTCTCCACATCATCTTGTGTACAGAAAAGCATATCACCTTCCGGTGGAATGAGAGCATAGAGTGTATTAGGCTATCAAGCAGCTGAACTTCAATCTTTCGAAGGTTGGCTCACAAAGGAAGCTCCAACTCAATGAATTAGAGGAGCTGCGGAATGATGTATATGATTGTGCGCAGTTGTACAAGGCACAAATGAAGAAGGCTCATGACCAAAACATTTTGAGAAAATCTTTTGAGCCTGGTCAAAAAGTTCTTTTTTACAATTCACGCTTACATCTTTTTCTAAGCAAGCTCAAATCTCGATGGACAGACCCATTTATTATTCGGTTGATTTTTCCTCATGGGGCCATCGAGAATGAGAATCCAAAGAATGGTAACACTTTCAAGGTGAATAGATAGAGGCTAAAACCATTCTTAGAGTTGAGGAGTCCGGAGATTGAGACGACATTGTTGGAGGATCCTAGTTCCTTAGAGTGATTGTCGTCTACTATGGAGAGTCTAGCTGAAGACTTTAAACTTAGCACTCATGGGAGGTACCCCACAGCATATCCTTTATGTTTTTATTATTTTTCATATTTCTTGTTACTGTTTATTTCTAGTATTTTTTTTTTGTTTTCCAATCTTCCTTTAGTCTTTATTTTTCAGGGACAACACGTACTTCAGTTCAAGTTTGGGGGTATGCTATGAGTTATGCCAATCCAACTAGTTCTCCATCTCCCGAGTCAGCTCTTTCCAGACTATTCACACATTAAGGACAATGTGTAATTTAAGTTTGGGGGTATAGGAGACACATTACACACACTTTGTCCCAGTTTGTTATTGTTTTTTTTTTCTTCATTTTAAAGAGAAGATAAATGCATGCTCATGTTGTTTTGAAATTTTGGGTGATCTAAACAAATATTGTGATGTGATTTCATTGGAAAGCTTAAAATCTTGAACACATGATCTGATGATAGAGTTTTAAAGTTTAGTTACTTACTTTAGGCATTTGAGAATTCACATGCTTGATCTAATCTGATACAAGCACATTAGCACATAATTGTGTGAGGTATGACATGTGATTTTAATATGAATGTTTTCATGGCTTAGCTGATTCCGGATGACTTGTTGGATGGACACTTTGGCATAAAAAAAAATTTGCACAAAAAGAGAAAAATGTTCATCATTAATAAACTTTCCACTGAGTAACTGGACCTCTTGCCTCAGTAAACAGTATGTGTTCACGTCAAAAGGTGGGAATTTTGATTAGTTGCATTAAAGCCAGTTTAGTTTCATAGCCTTTTGGACTCGAGTTAGTAAGTCCTTAGGGGTGTCTTTACACCAAATACCATAAAACTATCTGGTTTGGGAGTCATTGACTCAACACTCGCTACATAGGTCAATAAGAAAGCTTATGGGAACTAAACATGACAGAGCCTCATAATAAAAGAAAGAAGAAAATAAAACTATGCCATTGATCGTTCATTCTGATGGGAAATTCTATGAATCTTGAGACATGGAGACATTGCACATTGAAATTATTTGGAAGCTTGATATTTATGTGCTAGTTCACGTTACACTGATTTGAGCTTGTGATGCCTAACCGGCCTTTTGTAAGTAATTAGATTTTAACATTTCTATTCATTACGAAGATGGGTTTATTTTTTTTAAGCTTTCTCATGAATGAATATCATGGTTTTGTGTGATACTTAAATTTTTGGATACCATGAAAGATGGATTTATCTTTGTGTTCTTTGTTTTTCATTGCGTTTTTAGTTTCGTATTGCTAAGGGACTAGAATATGTAAGTTTGGGGGTGTGATAAGTGCTTAAATATTCATATTTAAGCCACTTAATTTATATTTGTTAAGCTCTTAGTTTGTGTTATTACATCCCATTTTATCTCCTTTCTGTGTTTACTGTGTTTTTCTAGGTTTTTGGAGCATTATGGAATTACCCAGCTTAAAGAGCAAAATGTGAAAGCTTAAATCTCACATCCCACATCGGTTGAAAACACATTCTACATCCCACATCGGTTGGAAACACATTGCACTCATGGAGTTTCCCTATAAAAGCCCCCTATCAAGGGGGGAGAGCACCGCACAGCAAAAACAAAAAAAAAGAAAAAAAAAGAGAGAAGCTACAAGTTTAATTTCTCTCGCAATGTATTTTCAGCTTTAATTTATTTCTTTTGTGTTTTAAACTTTAATTTTTAGAACTTTAATTGTGAAATTTATTTTCATAATCATGAGAGGCTAAAACCTTCATCTAAGGTTGAAGATGAAGCATTGCCATTGATTAGCATTATATTTTCATATATGTTCGTACGATTCCGACATTTTTGTATTGATGTTCTATTTTAGTTCAATTGTTTGAGTAAATTCTTATGATTGATTGTTTTGTTTATAAACTGTTCAAATTGGATATTCAATGTGTTTCATCCGACGAATACATCGAATCATTCAAATTAAATCAGATATCCACTGTGATTTGTAAATTAAACGGATACATTAGATGATTTGATTTAATTAGGGTATTCGTTGTGATTTGTATATCGATGAATTTATGGAATTATTTGATAAATTATTTTTATATAGAACATACATAGGATGTAATTGCTTGTCGGTTGTAGGAATAAAAATCATGAAAATATATGCTTTAATTTGGTGGGGTGGATTCAGAAACCTTAGAGCTTTTATCATTTGTTTTAAATCAATTTAGTTTAGTTTATATTCTTTGCACGACACAGTTCGAAATTCGAAACTAAGTTAAAATAGATTTAGTTTAGATAAAAATCTATTTTCACGATGCAATTCCCTATGGATTCGACCTCGCACTGCACAGACTATATTGCAAATGACTCATGCACTTGCAAGTAATTTAAAAAAAACCCTTGTATAGTCCATTTTTTAAAAGGAAAAAAATTAGTATATTCAATGCTGAAAAAAAAAATTATTACCTTCAGTGTTACCCATTTGTCCCATGTTGGATATGCTGATTTTAATCTTCAATTACTTTTTATAGTATCAATGAACTATGGGTTTAATGTAGGCAACACAGGCATGTCTTGACACATATTACGGATCAAAACCAAAATACAAAAAGTTCAATAGAATATGTAATGATACATTGGATCAACAAAATGGTTTAACATGTGTTATTCTCTATGTAATGTTATAGAACGTTGCTTTGGGGTCTTAAAGACGCGTTTTCCAATTTTAAAAACGATGGTTAGATTCAAGCCCTCTAGACAACCTCTTATAGTTGTTGCTTGTTGTGTCGTACATAATTTTGTACGCCAGTGGTCTTAGAGTGTTCAACTATTTAATGAATGGAAAGCAGAGGGCCATGAAGTAGAAAGCGAATGGAGGTCGAGCACATTTACAAATAATCATACAGTTGATTTGCCTTATGCGTGTGCATCAGCTATGGCTGTGTTTCGTAAGCTTATTTCCAATCAGATGTGGGCATACCATTTTGGTATTTGATTGAATATCTGGTAATAATGTTATGATTTGTCAATAATAGTTAGTTAATTTAATGTCTTTATTTGTGTTTAATTTAGTTTTTTTAATTACTGAATTATTTTTGTTATTCTTAGGAACATATTTCACATATTGATATATTATTTGACTTATAGGGTGTAAGGATGGCAAATCAACCAAATTAGGTAGTTGAGGCAAACCCTTTTGCAAGAAGAATTTTGGGTCGTTCATTTTCATTTTATCAATTTCTCAAAGTTGTATTTGATCAATGAATATTGTATCTTAAAGTTTTCCTCAACTTACTTATTTTGAACAAGAAAAGTATGTCATTTTTTAGATATTGAACCATTTTGCAAGAAGAATGATGGGTTGGTTGTTCATATTTTATCAAATTGTGAAAGTTGTGTTGTATTTATTTTTTTTAATTTTTTAAAAAAATTTTAACAAACATACATGACATGGCGAGGGGGAAGAGTTTGGTTATGTTTGATTCATGGTATATAAAAAATACTAAAATTTTAGAAATAAAATAATATTAATTATTTTCAGTTATTTGGTGTGTGCTAAAAAATATATTTAGTAAATATGAGAAATAAAATTAATATTAGATTTCAAATTTAAACTAAAAACTAAAATCAATTACAAGAATATGTAATCCAAACAGTTTTCTATTTTCAAAACAGTTTTCAAAATAAGATTATCTAAACAACATTCACTATTTTCTGTTTTGGACACAATTTTCTAGTTACGGTTACCCAAACATGATTTCTTCAGAAAACTGTGTTCAATTTTCATTTTCGAAAACAGTTTTCAAACACTGAAAACTGTTACCTAAACATGCCCTATGTTTTTTAATGTTTTCGTTCTCACTCTCTCAACGATGATGTGTAATCTAATATCAATGTAGAGATAAGTGTGAAGAGAGGGAGAAGAGGATTTGCAGTAGAAACATGGGTTGAGAGGTTAGTGCTGGTGGCGGTGGTAGCGTGGGACGGGAGGGTGGTGGTGGTTACAGTGGCAGCGTGGGATAAGATGCTGGTATTGGTGGCGACTGCAACCTGAGGAAGGCAGCTTGCGGCGGTTGAAGGTAGGGTGGTATTTTCGACAATGATCGGGATGTGTTTTCAGATGAAGGAGTTTCCATGTCTATAAGGTTTTTAGACCTTACTGCTCTGATACCATGTAGAAATATAGAATTAGGGTTTTTAATATTTACTAACTGCTTGAATGGTAGCAATAGGAGAACATCATATATAAAGACAATATTTACGAATATAATTACAATAGTGTCCCTAGGGTTCCCTAAGGTTATTTACATATGTATGGTTATACATTTACATATATATTATTTTTGTTTTGATAAGTTACTTTTTAAAATTATTTTGAAGTGTGCTTCTTCAACAAAAAAGAGAAGAACTTACTAATTTAAATGTAGTTATTATAAAAATAATCAAATTAAAATTTACTTGTATATTATAATTTTATTCCATAAAAATATTATCAGTTTCCATTTAATTAAACTTAAATTAGATAAAAAATGTAATTATTTATATTTAATATTTTATCATATAATTATCAAATTATTAAAATTTAATATAACATTACTTTATAAGTTAAAGATATTTATTTTAAAAAATTAAGTGAAAAATCAACATGTCAAAGAAATTAAATTCCCGACTTATTTTACTTTCTAAAAAATAAACATTTATAGATAAACATATAATATAAAATAAAATAAAATAAATCTTCATTTTAATAAGTTTTAAAATTTTATTTAATCAAAAATAGATTGAAAAGTAAATATGCCTAAAAAGGACAAAAATTAGATCATCAATGTCCTTTTTATCCATTTTAACAACTTTAAGTTGATTTCAACATTTTTTTACCAAACACAACTTGTTTAAAACTTCAACACTAATTACATAAATCCTACACTACTTACTTTATAAACCCACTTTACGCACCAGATTATAATCTATTGCTTTTATTTTTATATAAGTAAATGAATTGTATACATATCAAAAGGGCATCAAGGGGTGCCGCCCATGTACAAGTAAATCTATCTAAAGATATAGTATCTATTAAATCTAAAAGGTGTATCTTATTTTCAAAAACCTTCCCCTCTAAGCAAAAAGTAAAGGTATTAAGCCACCCATCTTTAAGGGACTCAATCGACCTTTCCACCCCATCAAAAACTCTCGTATTCCTTTCCTTCCTAACCAGCCACCAAATGGATAGAGGAATCAAGGTAATAATCTTATTCTTTTCTCTAGAAGCTTGAATGTCATTCCAAGCCCAAACCTCTTCTAAAACGGAGCCGCTACTTACCAAGAAAGACCCATAACCTGAAGAGCCAAATTTCATAATTGTCTCGTCCAAGAACAAGTTATCAATAAATGATGCCCGAACTCACTCCCCTCTTTACATAGGTGACACTGATTCAAAAATATTTTTCCTCTCATTTGAAGGTTATCAATGGTCAAGATCCTATCCCAAGTAGTATTCAAAACAAAAAAAAATGCCACTTTAGAAGGAGCACAAGACCTCCAAATGGGTTTCCACGGAAAATTGGAAGTCTCATCCATAAGAGGAAGGCAAGCTTTCAAAAAAGATCCTACTTCAAATTTACCATCACAATTAAGACTCAACTTTATTCTATCATCCTTATGTAAGTCAATCTTCACTTTATAAACTTGATAAAGAAAAGTCTCCAATGCATTGAAGTTCTCAATCATGAGTATTGAGGACAAGAGGAATATCCCAAAAAAAAATCTCACCATTTACTAAAGACACGAACTTACTGATTAACACATCTGAATCTCTTATAAACTCTTTATAGTTCTTTAATGGGCATCTAAGCAACGCTCCTACCATGCTAGGCTCATTTAGAGGTGGGAATTTTATCCCATACCAATTATTGACTTATACACACCCACTAAAGCATGAGTATGGGCATGAAAAATAAGAGTCGTTAGGAAAACGAACATTTTGAACCTGTACCCTTTGACCTGCTACCCATAAAACTCAGCGCGTACCCGGTCTGACCCGCCCTTTTCCCACCTCTAGGGTCATCACTCAAAGTATCACTATTCTTTGAAGTCATCTCATTTTGGAGATTAATTGATCAACGCCATCAATAGTCTCCATAAAACCCTCTTCTCCATAGCTGCGTTACAGTTTTAGTATGCTTCCCAATAGCCCTATCATTTCTATAAAGCACATCTAACATGCCATAATTTGGAAAGGATCCATGTTTCATCCATTCAGCAACTTCAAGTTTAGGCTAACAAAAGTATTTGGTATTATATATCATGGAAGTTAAATAAAGAACTTTAAGAAGCTATTAACATATATGTGAAGACCAAACCTTTCACTACTAATGATTTGTTGCGTTAGGATCTGTTTGGTTGGGGGATTAAGATGAGATTGACCTATTTTAATCCTATATGAACAATTATCTTTTGTTTGTTTGGAGGTATTTACTATTCATGTGAGATTAAGGTAGTATAAAATTAATCATTATTCCATTTTTTTTATCCCACCTCTTCCCATGGCAAAGAATCTATCCCACCTGTGTGAGACTAATATTTTTTTTGCCATTTAACCTTGAATAATAGTAATTTTAAAATAACAGTAATAACTATTATAATATTATTAAAAATAAATTTTTTCTCATAATAATAATAAGAAGAAAAAAATTATTATAATAATGATAATAATAATTATAATTATAATAACATTATAATAATAAAAATATTAAAATGATAATGAATAATACTAATTATATTAATAATACTAATTATTATATTATAATAATAATGATAATAATTTTTATTATTATTATTAATTATCATTGTAATTATTATAATTACAATTATAATGATAATAATAACTATTATTTATTAATATTATAATAGAAATAATAATAATAATTTTTATTATTATATTTATAATAATATGTTAATAATAATTATAATAATATTGATAATAATATTATTCTTATAATTATATTAATGATAATAATAATTATTATAATTGCAATAATAATGATTATAATATTGATAAGAATTACAATCATTATTAATTATAATAATTATTATTGTAATTATAGTCACAAAATTGATATTTTAATAATAACAATTATTTATTATAATAATAATTAAATTTTAAGGTTTGTGAAGAAATTAGAGATTATTAAGGATAATGAATAGTGTTAGGGTATTTTGGTACTTAAACTTCTTATCTCATTTTAATTCCAATTCAACAATCTCATTAACCAAATATAAGATGAAGTTATTAACTCTTTAATCCCTTTTTATCATATCGTATATTAATCCCATTTCTAAAAACATTATAATCATGTTCGTGAACCAAACAGACCTTAATTCTAGCACTATCCTTCTTTTTGAACTTAAATGAGAACTCATATATTTTCTATAAGACCTCATTCGAAGCATATACCAATAAACTATAGCACATGCAAAGCATTAGATTCGTCACAACTCGAAAGTATGCGTTTCATCTCTCATTTTCTTGATCATCCATCTGTAGAGATAGCAAAATCTAACCCGACCCGACTTGACCCGAACCCGATCCAACCCCAATTAGATCTGAAAATACATCAAAATAATATGACCTGAACCCGACCCAAACCCAACCCGACTCTAATCTGAGTGACCCGAAACCCGAAATGACCTGGATTCAAAAGGACCTGAACCCGACCCGAACGACTCGAAATCCAAAACGACCTAGAAACCCGAACCCAAAACGATCCGACCCGAAATGACTTGAAAATATATATTTTTATATAAAAATATTTCTTTCTAAAATTGAGATAATAGTTAATTTACTAGTTGTCAAATAAAATAAATTATGTCATAATGAATTATTTATTTATTTACATGTGTTGATATGCATAGTTCGACATTCTATTAATATGAGTAACCTCAATAATTTCAAATAAAAAATCGAGATGAACAGTAAATTTTACATTGTTCTTCAAATCAAAATAAAATTTTATTTTTAATTAGCTTGAAAAAATATAATGGAATGAAGTGATTATATAAAATTTATTCTCTAAAATTTGGTATAAGACGTTAATAGTGATAATAACTTTGTGGACCAGTTTTCTGAGATCATTTAAGACTGAATTTTAAGACTAAGAGCCGTAACATTGCATATTAAATAAAAAATTAAATATATTATTTAAAAAATTAAGCATTGATTTATTATTAATTAATTTTCACGAATTTGACAATGCAACTCATTTAGTCCTATTATATGCAAATAAAATATTTTTTAATTAAGTAAAAATATCTATTTTGTTGATACGACCTGACCCGACCCGACTCGACATGACCCGAGACCCGATACGACCCGAGCTCAAAATGATCTAATCCAACCCGATATGGCCCGTGACTCAAACCTAAGAGATTGAAATGACCTGAACCAACCCGAAGTGACATGCAACCTGAATGACCTATGACTCAATATGACCCAAACCCGATTAACCCGACTCAACTTGTTTGAGACCCACAACAATTTGTAATAATACAAAATTACCTATCTAGGAAAAAAAAAACACTATTGTATTACCCATCGCTAAAATCTGAGAAGTCTCTAAGCTTTACCAGAATCATTCACCATAGTAAGAACGGTAACCCTGACTAACTTGATTCTCTGTGACCAAACACTCTGAATAATACCCCTAGAGAAAAATCTCTTTCTTTCTTTTACTCTCCCAATAAAAGAAAAAAAAAATTCTTTTACTATTGTTGTGCTCACCACTTTCTATAACTCATGTTATCTATTTGAAGAAAGAAAGAAAGAAAACCACTCATATATATGGCCATCCACCACAACAAAAGATATTGCCTCCTAGTAGGCTTTGTAATTTTTGTCCTATAAGAATTAGTGATGAGTGCCAAATATTGCATATTTTGTCCCCTTAATTTACATTTGTTAGCTTAGAAATTTGTTACTTTGAGTTGTTTTTCGCTGTTTACCAGGTTTACAAGCTTGGAAAGGAGTTTCACTAAATTGCCAGAATTGCTCGTACAGATCAATCATTTTTTAGGATTAAACTGTATTGATTCAGGAAGAACTATGAGATGAGCCATATATTCTTGGAAAGATCTGGATGTCTAGTTTCTGGGGAATTTTACGGATCAATAAAATGATTTTTCTAGAGAAAGTTATGTTAGTTTTAGTAGGCAAATGTCAGGCTGTGCATGATTTCAGAGTGACAGATCAGCCATTTTTGAGGATTAAACTGCATTGATTCAGGAAGATCCAAGAGATGAGCCATATCTTCTTGGAAAGATCCGGATGTCTATTTTCTGGGAAATTTTACGGATCAATAAAATGATTTTTTTAGAAAAAGTTATGGCAGTTTTAGTAGACAAAGGTCAAAGAGCAAAAGCTGGAATCTGCAGTATCCCACATCGGATTGGAAACACATTGCACTTGTGATGTTTCCCTATATAAGCCTCTCTTCACTTCATCTTTAGTGTGCAATTCCTGGTACCATTTGGTGTAATCCGGTGGACGTTTGCTAGCATTCTGGTGGATCCCAAAGGCTTTGCTATCACGAGGGGAAATGCCGCCCAACAGTGAGTGAAATTTCTCCCATGTATAGTCAGTTTTAATTTACTGTTTTTTTTAGTTTAATGTTTAGTACTTTTATTATGAGCTCTAGTTTCATGATTATGAGTGGCAAAAATCTTCAACTAAGGTTGAAGATGAAGCCTCGCCGTTGTTTGACATAATAGTTTCAGATTTGTTTATACAATTCTGATGTTTTTTTAGTATAAATGTTCTGTCAATTATTTGAGTAAAATCTTATGATTGATTACGTTTAAATTGTTCTGTTGGATATTCCGTGTGTTTCATCTGATGGATACATCAAATTGTTTTTGATTGAATTGGATTTCCTTTGTGATTTGTTAAAAGCGGATACATTGGATGCTTTTGGTTTAATTGAGATATATGTTGTTTTTTGTTTTAAGTTGGATTCATTGAATGTTTTGATAGGCTATTTTTAGAACATGAAGATATATGCTTAACTTTGGTGGGGTGGATTCAGAAACCTTAGTGTCTTTATTATTAGTTTTAAATCAATTTAGTTTAGTTTTTATTTGTTTTGCAACATATAATTCAAAACTCGAAACTAGGTTAAGATAAGTTTAGTTTAGATAAAATTACATTTTCACAACGCAATTCCCTGTGGATTCGACCTCACACTTGCACAACACTATATTGCAAACGACTCGTGCACTTGCGAGTAATTTAAAACTCACAACAAGTTTTTGGCGCCCAAGAAAGAAGGGAAGTCTGAGGACATTCTGGAGGCATGTTTTTCTCAGTTTGGAGATGATTTGGAGTTGGATAAGCTACTTGGGCAAGCAAATGTTATCTTGGAGTCTGCTCATCGGGAGAGCAGTAAGACGGAGGAGATTATAGGTGAATCAAGCATTGAGGACCCCCTAGAGGCATGCTTTGCTCAGTTTGGAGAGGATTTGGATCTGGATAAGTTGCTTGAGCAAGCAAATGCTACTTTGGAGTCTGATCATCAGAAGATCAGTGAGACGGAGGAGACCACAGCACCCAAACCCACCAAGAAGGAACTTAAGCCTTTACCGGGCTATCTTAAGTATAAGTTCCTAGGTCCAGCAGATTCTTTGCCTATGACTATAGCTTCAGATTTGGTTAATGCTCAAGAAGATAAATTATTAGACGTTTTAAGAGAGCACAATGAAGCTATCGGCTGGACTATTGAGGATATCAAGGGGATCAGCCCCTCAGTGGTGATGCACAAGTTACATTTTGAGGAGAATGCCAAGCCATCGAGGGAGTCACGAAAAAGGCTCAACCCAGCTATACAAGAGGTTGTGAGGACTGAAGTGATAAAGTTGTTGGATGTAGGAATCATTTATCTAATCTTTGATAGCGAGTGGGTGAGCCCGATTCATGTCGTGCCAAAGCAGGCTAGATTTATGGTAGTGATAAATAAAGACGACGAGTTGGTTCCAACTCGTGTGCAGTCAGGATAGAGAATGTGTCTAGACTACCGTAAGTTGAATGCTGCCATAAGAAAGGATCATTTTTCACTCCCATTTATTGATCAGATGGTGGAGCGCTTAGTTGGGCACGATTACTAATGTTGGGTCTGGCTGAAGACGTTAAACTTAGCGCTCGTGGGAGGCACCCCACAACATATCCTTTTCGTTTGTTTATTGTTTTACATATTTATTGTTACTACTTATTTCTAGTGTTTCTTTTGTTTTCCAATCTTTATTTTTCAGGGACAAAGCATACTTCAATTCAAGTTTGGGGGTATGCTTTGAGCCATACCAGTCCAGCTAGTTCTCCATCTCCCAGGTTAGCTCTTTCCATATTATTCATACATTGGGGACAATGTATAAATTAAGTTTGGGGGTATGGGAGACACGTTATACACACTTTGTCCTAATTTATTGTTGTTTTTTTTCTTCATGAAGATAAATGCATGTTCATGTTCGTCTAAAAATTTTGGTTGACCTAAAAAATTGTGATGTGGTTTCATTGGTGAGCTTAAAAATTTTGAACACATGATTTGATGATAGAGTTTTAAACCTTAGTTACTTACTTTAGGCATTTGAGAATTCACATGTTTGATCTAATCTAACACGAGCACAGTAGCACATATTTGTGTGAGGTATGACATGTGATTTTAATACGTATGTTTCCTTATCTTAAGTGAAACTGGATGACTTGTTGGATAAACACTTGGGCATAGAAAAACATAAAAAATAAATAAAATAATGATCATCATCAATAAACTTTCCACTGAGTAACTGGACCTCTTGCCTCAGTAAGCAGTGAGTGTTCACGTCAAAAGGTGGGAATTTTATTCATAGTGATCATTGCGAAATTTTTCGCTGAGCAACTGGACCTCTTGCCTCAGTAAGCAGTGAGTGTTCACGTCAAAAGGTGGAAATTTTGCTTGGTAGTATTAAGAACAGTTTAGTTTCGTAGCTTTTTTTATTCGAGTTAATAAGTCCTTAGGGGTGTCTTTACACCTAATGCCCTAAAACCATCTGGTTTGGGAGTCGTTGACTCAACACTTGATACATGGGTCAATTAGAAAGCTTAAGGGAACTAAACATAGCAGAGCCTTATATATAATAAATAAATAAATAAAACTATGTCATCATTGTTCATTCTGATGAGAAATTCTATGAATCTTGAGACATGGATATATTGTACATTGAAATTATTTGAAAACCTCATCTGTATATGCTAATTCACTTTACACTGATTCAAGCTTGTGATGTCTTAGCCTGCCTCTTTTAAGTAATTAGGTTTTAAAATTCCTATTCATTGCGAAGATGGGTTATATTTTTTAAGCTTGCTCATGAATGAATATCATGGTTTTGAGTGCTCCTTAAATTTTTGGATACCATGAGTAATGAACTTATCTTTATGTTCTTTGTTTTCCATTTAGTTTTTTTATTTATTTTGTTTTGCTAAGGGACTAGCAAAATGTAAGTTTGGGGTATTTGATAAGTGCCAAATATTACATATTTTGGCCCCTTAATTTACATTTTTTAGCTTAGAAATTTGTTACTTTAAGTTGTTTTTCGTTGTTTTACAGGTTTACAAGCTTGGAAAGGAGTTTCACTAAATTGCCAGAATTGCTCGTACAGATTAGCCATTTTTAAGGATTAAACCGTATTGATTCAAGAAGAACCAATAAATGAGCCATATATTCTTGGAAAGATCCGGATGTCTAGTTTCTGAGGAATTTTACGGATCAATAAAATGATTTTTCTAGAGAAAGTTATAGCAGTTTTAGTAGACAAAGGTTAGGCTGTGCATGATTTCAGCGTGACAGATCAGCCATTTTTTAGGATTAAACTGTATTGATTCAGGAAGAACCAGGAGATGAGCCATATATGCTTGGAAAGATCCGGATGTCTATTTTCTGGGCAATCTTACGGATCAATAAAATGATTTTTCTAGAGAAAGTTATGGCAGTTTTAGTAGACAAAGGTCAAAGAGAAAAAGCTAGAATCTGTAGTATCCCACATCAGATTGGAAACACATTGCATTTGTGATGTTTTCCTATATAAGCCTCTCTTCACTTTATCTTTCGTGTGCAATTCCTGGTGCCATTTGGTGTAATCCGGTGGACGTTTGCTAGCATTTTGGTGGATTCCGAAGGCTTTGCTACCACGAGGGGAAGTGTTGCCCAACAGCGAGTGAAATTTCTCCCATGTATAGTCAGTTTTAATTTACTGTTTTTTTTAGTTTAATGTTTAGCACTTTTATTATGAACTCTAGTTTCATGATTATGAGTGGCTAAAATCTTCAACTAAGGTTGAAGATGAAGCCTCGCCGTTGTTTGGCATAATAGTTTCAGATTTGTTTATACAATTCTGATGTTTTTTTAGTATAAATGTTATGTCAATTATTTGAGTAAAATCTTATGATTGATTGCGTTTAAATTGTTCTATTGGATATTCCATGTTTTTCATCTGATGGATACATCAAATTGTTTTTGATTAAATTGGATTTCCTTTGTGATTTGTTAAAAGCGGATACATTTGATGCTTTTGATTTAATTGGGATATTTGTTGTTTTTTGTTTTAAGTTGGATTCATGGAATGTTTTGATAGGCTATTTTTAGAACATGAAGATATATGCTTAACTTTGGTGGGGTGGATTCAGAAACCTTAGTGTCTTTATTATTAGTTTTAAATCAATTTAGTTTAGTTTTTATTTGTTTTGCAACATATAATTCAAAACTCGGAACTAGGTTAAGATAAGTTTAGTTTAAATAAAATTACATTTTCGCAACGCAATTCCCTGTGGATTCAACCTCGCACTTGCACAACACTATATTGCAAACGACTCGTGCGCTTGCGAGTAATTTAAAACTCACAACACTCTGAATAATACCCTAGAGAAAAATCTCTTTCTTTTTTTTACTCTCCCAACAATAGGAAAAAACGTTTCTTTTACTATTGTTGTGCTCACCACTTTCTATAACTCACGTTATCTATTTGAAGAAAGAAATAAAGAAAACCACTCATATATATGGCCATCCACCACAACAAAAGATATTGCCTCCTAGTAGGCTTTGTAATTTTTTCCGATAAGAATTAGACCGCTAACCTACTGCCACAAGCATATCTATTCGATTTTGTTAGTGGATAAACTTCACTTAATAGTGTTTTTGAGCCACCAAAACAAATCAGTAGGTTAAGCTCTTTTTTTATGTTTTTTCTTTTGTTTGTTTATGGGATGGACTATGAAGCCCAATAATCTCACCCTCCAGCCCACAAGGAAGAAAACTACCATGTGATTTACTTTGAATCTATCCCGACCATCGCCGAGCAAAACTCAATCTTTTCTCTAGAAACAATCTTTGTCATCATGTTAGCGACATTTTTATATGTGTGAATCTTTTCCAGTTGCATTAACTGTTTTCAATTACTTCACGTATCCAATGATATCTCACCTTAATGTGTTTCCTACGCGAATTATAAATGGTATTTTTGGTTAGATCTATAGCACTCTGACTATCACAAAAAACCGCATACTCTTATTGCTTCAAACCCAATTCTTGAAGAAATCTTATCATCCGAAGAATCTATTTCCCTACTTTGTTCGCTGCAATGTTCTCAACCTCAGTAGTCGATAAGGTAACATGTTTTTGTAGTCTTAACTGCTATGAAACAGTTCCCCATGCGAAAGTAAACAAAAATCCAATGTAGACTTTCTAGCATCAAGATCACCTACCATATCTAAGCCTGTGTAACCCTCAAGAACTGGTTTTGAACTCCCAAAACTCAAACACAAATTGGAGGTACCTTTGAGATATCTCAAGATCTACTTTACCACTTTCCAATGACTTTTACTCGGACTAGACAAAAACCTTCTAACCACACCAATAGCATGAGCAATATCTGGTTGCATATCAACCATAGTATACATTAAGCTACCGACTGCAGAGGAGTAAAGAATTGCCGATATCTCTTCCTTTTCTTCTTTTGTTAATGTACAAGATTTCTGGCTCAACTTAAATTGGTTGGCAAGAGGAGTACTGATTGATTTTGTGTGCTTCATGTTGAACTTTACAAGCACCCGCTCAATATGATATCCACAACTTTCTAGCTAAACTATCACAAATAATCTGCATTCTCAAAATTTGTCTTATATGTCCTAATTCCTTCATGTCGAAGGGATTAAACAATTCATCTTTCAACTTTCCAATCATCCTAGCATCATGTCCCACAATCAACATATCATCAACATACAGTAGAAGGATAATAAAGTTACCATCAGGGAATTTTTTGACCTATACACAAGGATTTGCAACTGCCTTCTAGTAAATATAATCTATCATGAATGAATTAAACTTCTTGTACCTTCATATAAACTCTTCTTCAGCCTGCAAACCATGTTCTTTTTCCCTTTCACTTCAAAACCTTCTGGTTGAACTATATAAATATCCTCATGCAAATCACCATAAGTATTGTTCTTTTCCAAAGAACCTATCTCTTCCCTCATTGCTTTCATCTAGCAATCTTTTTCTACACGTGACTACACTTCTTGGAAGCTCTCTAACTATCCCCCATCAGTAAGCAAGACATACTCAGAACTAGGGTACCTAATTGAAAATTGATGTTCTCTAATATATCTTCTTAACTGAGGCACTACAGTCTTCGGTGCTCCTTCTACTCAACATGCTCTATATCATGCATAACATCATCATCAACTCTTACTGGCTCTTCATTACCCCTATTTTCTTCTTCATGTATCTTTCATTCATCCATGGCACTATTTGAAGGAATAGGATCTACTACAAAGTCTTCAACTCTATTTGTACTATGCTGTGTCTTCTCATTTTTCTCAATGTCAGCCAAAGTTTCATTTTCATTGAAGACAACATCTTTGCTTATGATAATCTCTTTCTTTTCTAAATTTTTTAACTTGTAACCAAACTCAACATCCTCATAAGCAATAAACACACAAGAAATGGCTTGGTCATCAAGTTTTGACTTCCTAGAGCACGTATGCAAAAGATTTGCAACTAAACACCTTCAAGTGAAAATATGAAACATTTTTTCCTATCCAAGCTCTTTCTGGAATGTCAAAACCAAAAAGAGTGGATGGAGATCTGTTAATCAGGTAACAAGTTGTACGAACTGTTTCACCCCAAAATGGCTTAGGCAGTTTAGCCATTCTAAGCATATATCTAACTCTTTCCACAATAGTTCAGTTTATTCTCTCAACCACACCATTATACCGTGGGGTACTAGGAACTATCATCTCATGCTTGATGTCAAATTGTGAACAATAGTTTGCAACTTATTGGAGGTCTACTCTACACCATTGTTAGTGCGGAGACACTTCAACTGATTATATGTCTTTCTCTCCACCATAGTATGAAACTTCTGAAAATACTGAAATATTCGGCTTTTGTTCTTCAACAAATAAACTCACATCTTTCATGAAGCATCATCAATAAAACTAACAAAATATATATTTCCACTTAAAGAGTCTACTTCAATGGAACCACATACATCAAAATATACCAATTCTAGTTTCTTTTATTTTCTTTTAAATGACTTACTAAAAGAAACTCTATAATGCTTACCAAATAAACAATAATCATATGGGTTCAAATATATACCTTTGGAGGAAGGAATGAGCGTCCTCCTAGTCAAAATCTGCAACTCTTTCTCACTTATATGCACTAGCCTCTTATGCCATAAGTTTGGAGAAGTATCATCTTCAACTGCATTCAAGTCATTACCACACATTTTCACATGTGTCTTATACAAGGTGCAACACATCTTTCCTCTAGCAACTACCAATGATCTCTTGGTCAATTTTCACCTTCCTACCGAAGTAGTGCTCATACCCTTCTTGATCTAGGATATGAGTAAAAATCAGATTATGACACAATTCAAGAACATGTCGCACATTCTTTAAAGTTATAGTGCACCTTACATCTATTTGTATGTGTACATCACCAATCCCTACAATCGGAGCAAAACTCGAGTTACCCATCTTCACTGTACCAAATTCTCTTACTATGTATGTTGTAAAGAAATTTCGATATGGAATAAAATGGTAAGAAACTGCTGAATCAACCACCCAATCAATGCCAGAATCTATAACATGATTACACTCCTCAAACTCACAAGCAAGTAACACAACTCTTTCATCATCTGAAATAACTGCAGTTGTGTTCTTGTCATTGGTCTTCTTCTGATTCTTCCCATCATGTTGTTCCTGTTTTTGGACCCAAAAATTTCTCTTTGTATGAACTAGTTTATTGCAGTGATAACATTTCACCTTATCTCTGGACTTTGACCTGTCTCTAGATTTACAATGACTTTTAAGACCTCTACTCTTACTTCTTCCCTTGTTCTCTATGACAAGAGCTTAACAATTATCAGTTCCCAAATCTTTTCTACGAGTTTCCTCATTGAATATATTCTCATTCACCATAGATAAACTGAGCACACCATTCAAAGCAGAGTTATTAAGTGACACTACCAAAGTCTCCTAACTATCAAGCAAAATGCCCAAAAAAAAAAAAATAGTGCTTGTAACTCATTATCTAACACTATTTTCATCATAGACAACTAGTTTACAAGATCTTGAAAATCATTCAAGTGTTCGGCAATGGAGCATTTGTCCCTATTCTTCAAATTTATTAGCTTCTTCATCACAAAAGCTTTGTTATGATCTTTCTTTCTTTCATAAAACGTCTCTAATTTATCCCAAAGAGATTTTACATTTATCTCTTTGGCCACATGATGGAACACACTGAGATCCACCCACTGTCTGATGGCACCAACTGACTTCCTGGTCATTCTTTCCCATTCTTTATTGGTCTTGCCCCCCGTCTTTGCTTCATCACTCTAAACGGGATCATACAAATCTTTGCAATAGAAGTAATCTTCCATCTTTGGTTTCCATACCGAATAATTAGAAGTTTTCAATAAAATCATAGTACTAGATTTTTCATCTGTATTGACCAACACAAATAACTAGGCTTTGATACCACTTATTGGGAAAAGTACTCGCAGTCAACAATTAATCAAGTACCGTAATTCCAACCAAAGAACACAGATTAAATATAATAACCACCAATCCACGTACGAAAATAAAAATGGCAAGCACTAAATAAGGCAATAAACTAAGAACATAGGAATTTACGTGGAAAACCCTCTAATGTAGAGGGAAAAAACCATAAGGCAAAATATCAACTCCACTATGTAAATAACAATTACAAAGTTTACGTCCCAAGTTTATACCTAAACTTAAGAAACAATTTAGTAATAATACAAAATTACCTTTGTAGGAAAAAAACACTATTTTATTTCCAACCGTTGAAATCTGAGAAGTTTTCCATGCTTCACCAAAATCAGTCACCATAATAAGAACTGTAACCCTGAGTAGCTTGATTCTCTATAACCAAACACTCTGAATAATACCTTAGAGAAAAATCCCTTTCTTTCTTTTACTCTCCCGATAAAATAAAAAAAATTTACTGTTGTTGTGCTCACCACTCTCTATAACTCACGTTTTCTATATGAAGAAAGAAAGAAAACCACTCATATATATAGCCACTGCAACAAAAGATATTGTCTCCTAGTAGGCTTTGTAATTTGCGTCCAATAATATTTAGACCACAAAACTACCGCCACAAGTAGAGGTGGAAATTTGGATTGGGACTCGTTGGACCCGCTTTTTTTACCCATTAAAAGTTGGGTATAGATTTCAATTTTTTTAACTATTAAAAATTTATCTGCACCTGGTTTGGCTCACAAAATTTCGGCTCGGGTTGGGTTTACCCGTGGGTCAAATGGGTGACCCGCTAAATCAAATTATGGTGATTTTTAATGGCCATTTGAATATTTGATGATTCTTTTTTTTATCATATCACACTTTGATGGTATGCTTCCATATTAAATTTGTTGACTTCTTCAGTATGGGATTTTGTTCTGTCTGTACAATAATGTAGCTGTTGCAGCAAGTTTTCTATTGAATAAAAAGATTGAGAATCAGTTTTTAGTATTTAGACATTGTTTTCCTTTATAAAAAAAATTATTCATCAGTCACAATGTTTCTTGCATGTACAGTTGGATATATATGTAGCACACTAGCACACCAACAACAGATAATGTGAATCAAAGAAAGCTAGTATAACCAGCAAGTTACAAGAATTAAGCTTTATATTTAGGCTTAATTACAAAAAATACCATATGGTTAACTGCATTTTCAAAAAATACCTCGAGGTTTTTTATGTGGCAAAAAATACACTATAGTTGACTACATTTTCAAAAAATACCTTGAGGCTTTTTTGTGGTAAAAAATACCTTGTAGTATGTTTCTATTAGCAAAAAATACATTATGGTATGTTTATGTTAGCCAAAAATACCTTGTGATATGTTTTGTTTTTTTAATAAATAAAGAGTATCCTTCTAATGAATTAGTGACCGAGTCTTCATAGAAAAACTATAATTAGTTCTAATGGATTTAAGTGAGAACACCCAACATCAAAAACTACATGAATTCAATTCATTGCAATAAAATTCTCAACTCTTGTGGTGCAAACTAATGGTGGCAAAATCTAATCCGACCCAAAAAACTCGATCCAGTTAATTTGAAATCCGACCCAATCGAAACCCGAAAACACATTAAAATAATGTGACTCGACTCGAATATGAGACACCTAAAATTCAAAATGATTTGTGCCCAAAATGACCCGAAATCCAAAATGAATCATGCCCAAAATGAATCGAAATCAAAATGACCTAAAAATTTGAAATGATTTAAGCCAGAAACGATATAAAACCCGAAACCGAACGACCTGAAACTTGATAGAACCCAAACTTGATCCCGAATTGACCCGAAACCCAAAACAACCTGACTCAAAGTCCGAATTAACCTGATTCTTTTTGTAACAAAAATATTTTTTTTTTGTTAAACTGATGGTAGTAAAGTAAAAATTGTTATCTCATTATCTTATATATAATAATTATTATAAATAAAATGAAGGTAAAATAAGTATTGAATTTGAAATTTACTTATAAGAAACACGATAATGTAATATAAGTTGTTCCATTTACTTTTATAATTTTACTGTTTGGGTTATCGATTTCACAAATAGAAAGAGAGGTTTTTACAGGAAAACAAAGAAATTGAAGAAGCTCGATACTTGATAGCTACCCTTGTTATGACTTTTGACGTTATTTTCATTGACTTGAATTAATACAAGGCTACAATGGGATAAAAATCACGATGGATAAGAATTAATTTTCCTTACTACATGTCCAATGAGGAGTTTGAGTTCATTTTTATTGCTTTGGAGTTTATAGCTATTTATGGCTAGATATATCTTCCGTTCTATGAGTGTATCACTTCAATTTGAGAAATCTCAAATTGAAATCTAGATTTTCAAGACCTTGTAAGGAGGGAGAATAATGGCAACATACACATCTTAACTTTTGTTAGTTCTATGCACGCAATGAAGAAAATTGGAAGAAAGAGAAAATTAGTGCAACCTAATGGATCAACCCAAAACATGCCTGAAACTTGAGATTAGAATCGAGATGACCCTCAATCTGAGATCCGAGATAACCAGTAACTTGAATGACCTGAAATCCGAATGAGTCAAAATTCAAAACAATCCAAACCCGAAATGACTCTTAACGATAAAAAGTGTGCCGATGAAGATTAATCAACATAAAAAACAGAATCCCCAAATCATGTGAGACACTGAGACCAACCAATTAGAATAGTGACAGACATGAAGAGTGCAGAGAGACAGAGAATGTCGATGTGGCGTTTAATAAGTGGAAGGGAACAAAGTAAACAATTGGGCTGGGTATGATTGTCACTGTTCAAAAAGTTTTTGGATGGACATAAAGCCCAACCCAGTACAGCCCATTTATCCAAATCCAGAAACATCGTGAACACAGACGCAAAACCTGTCCAGGTTAAGCCTCCACAATATCAATTTATAATATCATTTCCCTGACCCCACCAGTCCACAACAAACGAACAAGAGAAACAGAACAAAAAGAGATCACCGATCAATCACTCTTCCTTCTTCTTTCTTCTTCACACTAAAACCAGAGACGCAAAAACAAATACCAGTATACCATCTACAAGAAAAAGAATTAAGTAATGACAGACCAATTCATGGAAATCCAAATCCCACACCAGAAGCACTACAATTCCATTCCTTTCCCTTCGGTTCTCTCTCCAAACCCAAAAATTCCTTTCTCTCCTTCTCTTTTGACCCAAACGATCAAGAACCAGAAACCATTTCTGGACTCTTTGTTACATAGAACGGGAGCTGTGCTCTTTAGAGAGTTCCCTGTCACCACTGCTAAAGACTTCAACGACGTCGTTGATGCGTTCGGGTACGAGGAGTTGCCGTACGTAGGAGGTGCAGCTCCTCGTACAAACGTTGTTGGTCGGGTCTTCACGGCCAATGAGTCCCCACCCGACCAGAAGATCCCTTTTCACCATGAAATGGCCCAGGTATAATTCGTAACTTTATCTAACTTTATGGGTAAAAGCTTATTGAGATTTGTTGAATAGATTATACTAGGATGGTTATTTATGCTTGCAATATAAAATTCAGTTAAAGTACATCCATAGCTATTTTGGGTGTTGATTTGATGTGGGTTTTTCGCCTTGTTGTCTATGATGTACTTTGACTTTGTGTAAATGTTGTTAGTATTTCAATCTTTATTGTTACCCTATTGGGGCCTTTTTCCCATATATTAAACATACGCCAGTAGTAGATTTGTTGTCTTACCCTCCTTTTGGAGTCCAATGAAGTGTGGAATTCATTTCATTAGCAAATTCTACTAATTTTGATAGGATTTGTTATAAGCTTACTCAATTCCATAATGAACTCATTTATAAATTAATTCCAATGTTTATTAGCTTTCAAAACATCATAAACTAGTATGAAATTGTAAATTAATTCCATAAAATTTTTGAAATTCATTTATTCCAAAGGAGCAGTCTAATTTCATGGAAACTTGGAGTAGTTCATTTGTTCTTATTGCTAAAATTTCCCTGGCAATTAGTAGCTTAATTGAAAAAGATTTCATGTTGAATGCATTAGTGCCTCCAATTAATATTCTTTCATAAATTATGGTTTAGTAACTTAGAATATAGGGTACGTGGTCAAGTATCTTAACGGCTAATGATTTTCTGCTGACTGCCCTTTTTTTTGGTGTTTAAAGTGGTATGGTTTGCGTAAGGTAATTATAACAGTTGTTTCTTAGCTTAATGTTAGTTCAATTTGTTGAGGTTTATCTGATCATTAGTAGTTAAATCTTTGTGACTTTATAAGTAACCATTTTAACGTTAGCAACTTTATAGTTTGTAGTATTGCTTTCTTTTAGCCTTGCAGTTTATGTTTTCAACTCGCTGAGCTTATATAAACAGGTTCCTGAGTTCCCTTCAAAAGTGTTCTTCTTTTGTGAAGTAGAGCCTGGAAGTGGGGGAGAAACTCCAATTGTTCTTAGTCATAATGTTTATGAGAGAATGAAAGAGAGGCACCCAGAATTTGTTGAACGATTGGAGGAGCATGGACTGATTTATACACGGATATTGGGGGAAGACGATGACCTTTCATCTGCAATTGGCCGTGGGTGGAAATCAACATTCTTGACAAAGGACAAGAGTGTGGCTGAGGAAAGGTATGTTATTTGATCATCTAGTTCATGGTTCATAAAATCTTCATGCATATAAATTTGGACACACTATCTGGTTCCTATTTTGATTTTATGCTTATGTATTTAGATAGGAGAAATCAGAAATATGTTCTAGCATTGATGCCTAGTAGTTCATGTTAGTGAATGTATGTAGTCCTCTAGATGGTAAAAAGTTATTGAACTTCTTCCATCACAAATGATACATGCAATTAGGTGCCTAGGCATCGATTTTTCCATTGGCTATAATGACTGAAAATCAGGAAAACTACAAAAGTGTTGTCGGTGAACAGTCAAATATGAAGCCATGTTATGTTGCAAGCTTATAGTCTATGAAGGTGATCTTTTATACAAGAAACAAACTTTTACAGCCAAAAAAAAGTGACAGCCTAAAAGGATTAATTGTAGCATCAACCTGTAACTGCCAATGCGCGGTATTTTTCTATCATTTTTTATGCCATGTCCTGAGTTTTGTATCAGTCAGTTTTTATTACTAAAAAAAAAACTTAATAAAATTTTTGTAAACTAGGATTTTTTATGCTGCGCCATTAAAGACTTCAAACTCGGAGCATGTTGAATTGGTTAATCTTCATTTGAAGTTCTTATCAATTTTTGTTTGTTTGCTTTTGATGTTTTCTTCCAAATAAGGGGTTTTCAAAGAGTAAATGCATAGAGTTAAAAGGGCTTTATGTAAACTTCTTGAGGAAGTAGAGATAATTTCGCTCTAATGAAAGTTTCAACAGGGCTGCCAAGCTGGGTATGAAGTTGGAATGGATGGAAGACGGAGTGAAAACAGTAATGGGTCCAATCCCAGCTATTAAATATGACAAGTCGAGACACCGGAAAATTTGGTTCAATAGCATGGTGGCTGCTTATACAGGCTGGGAAGATGCACGGAATGACCCTGTGAAGGCAGTCAGTTTTGGGGATGGAAAACCATTGCCAGCTGATATCATCTATGATTGTCTGAAAATCCTTGAAGAGGAAAGCATTGCCATTCCTTGGCAGAAAGGCGATATTCTGCTGTTAGACAATTGGGCGGTCCTTCACTCCCGAAGACCATTCATCCCTCCTCGACGAGTACTAGCTTCGCTATGCAAATAGTTTTTCTTCTGTCTTGTTTTGTATATTGCTTCTTCCTTGTGGGAAAGTGTGGTGTTTGTATGCATGCGACAGAGATTGGATGCTTTAGCATCTAGAATGCCACCTCCCCTGCTTGTACACTATTCCATCTGTGTATCCTGCAGTTCTTTTTTAGGTATTTTAGGCTACTTTGACCATGAAAAGGGTGGGTAAAAAAAACAGATCTTGTTGAATAGGATTTACATTTATTCGAAATAAAGCTTCTTGTTCGAACTTGTCGCCTACGCAAGTTCTGGCCCTCGAGTGTTGGAGCAAGAATGATGTACACAAATATTATGAGTTTATGATTGCCATTTTTCCATTGCAGTTGCGGATTTTTAAGGTTCAGTGATGTCTAAAGACCATGACAAGACATTATGATTTGTAACCATTTTATGTTTCTACCGCCAACTGATCAAAAAAATTCACAGCAAATGTTAAATCCATCAAAGAGATATTCTTGGTGTACCTTCTTTTCTTCTAAGGAAAATTTTTGCATAAATCTGATTCATGAAATTTTTCTGAACCAAAAATATTTTCCCTAAAAGAAATTTTCTCATTTTTCTTTTGATCAGACAATGGAGAATACAATTGATTGTTTTAAGAAAATCCATGGACCAAGTCTAAACGATAATATTATCCCAAATAAAGTGTCAAGCGAACCACATCACTGAGATTAAAAATTCATGAAGTTCCTCTCAATAACGCATTCAAATCCAATGTCATTAAATCGACTAAAGCAAGATTCAAAGCATGAGACATTCTCATCATATCATGCTTTAGCATAACTTAAACATCACATCAATACACGGTGTGTGTGAGAGAGAGAGATTGAGAGTAGGAACCCTCCCATGTCTATTTCGATAACAAACACAAAATACACAAATTGAAACGAAGAACCTGACGCTATCTCAGCAAGAAGAAAAAATGCTATTTAAAATGAGCTACTCAAATAGCTTGCATTGCAAAAGCAACCAATCTTTTCCTCAGCTACAACATGATATTTTTACATCAAAATTTTCCCATACAAATGAATCTTCAAAAGAACACAACATATAGGAAAAAAAATGAAGACAGATCAAAAGAGATTATATGATGTAAATACCATTACATTACTGCTTCCTGGAACATCACTGCTACCATACACAGAAATATAAAGTTAAATGGGCACACACAATTGGGATAAAGAAGGAAAGGAAGATGCCGAAGTAGTGGGATTTAGAGCCTGCTCCATCACTATCTTCCTTGGACAAGGCCACTGAATACTTGACTGTTCCCAGCAAGAGTTGCTTCCCACTCCACAGAGGATAAGAGGATCTGGGACAGGGAAATCACAACCTGCTTCATGTCAGGCCGTAGGATAGGATCCTCATCGACACATTGCTTCGCCAGCATGGCCATCTATGCAAAATACACCGAGTACTGATTAGGTGAGTCACTATGTTATAACTTGTAAAAGCAATTCCAGTTTAAGTGTAGGTTTTCTTAGCATTATACTAGATGTAGAAATGAAACTTAGAGGATTATACAATCATTTATGCAACATTTCCACATCAAAATTGCTCGTTAGATCATAGTACAAATAAATTTTTATTTATCTGCTATAGATTATGCTCCCTCTTCCTGTAGCTACTGAAAGAAAAAGGATGACTGAACTTGGTTATTAATGTTTAAACATAATATATACTTCAATTGTCTTTAGAAAAATGGATGTTTTTCATTTTTCTGATCATTTCACACTAGGACTGATCTAGTCATCACAACTAATCTTCTTTCCTAATAGGTTGCAAGCATTACATTCCATATACAAAAGCCAAAAAGTTCAACCTATCAACAACAGACACGCAATAAGAGAGATCAAAAGGTGATCAAATATTACCTTGAATAAACAATCATGGGGATACAGATCCATCATATTAGGATCAATATATTCTTTCATGCTTGACATGCTCATTGAGTCATGTGAGTTCCTAAGAACTGCTAACATCTGCAATTTCAATATTAACAAACATTAGAGGAGCACGGTAACACAACTATAATCCAGCACTGCATGCTTCAGAAGGAGTTGTAACAGAAGAACACAGCATACGGTACCAACAATAGATATTCACAATTCTAAGCATATGTGGAGCGCAAATCAGAGTCTAGCATAAGATGGAAACCAGGACATGAAGTACCAACTGATTGATCTTTATGCAAATTTGATGTTTGGAGGTAGGCATCCATATGCAAAGTTCATTTTTATATTCCAGACATATAAGAGCACGTTGCTAGGGGATTTGATATGTGTCATTTGCAACTTTAAACCTTAAATAATAATTAGAAGAAAACACAGTGCAGCATGGATTACAATATTCCCAAGCAGATTTGTCCAAGCATGAGTTCAGCATTTGCACAAGTCAAATTCATGTTGATTTTTAAATTTCTAATTCATAGAGTAATTTCACCTGTGGATCTAAATTGAGATATGCAAAGACGTAGAAGGAGATTGTTCTTCAAATAGTTTAATCAGCATTTTACATATCTTTCTCTCTCCTCCTAAAAAACCCCAACCCGCCAAAAAGAAAAAGAAAAAGAAAATAATAAAGAAAAAGGGAAAAGAAAAGAGACTTTCCCAATATTAGGGACACTGCTTTTCTCAAAAGCAGAAAAAAGATTCAGAAGAAATAGTCATTCTTAATACCACTACTTTCACTCACACCACCAATCCAACACACCTATCCCCCACACCTATTGTGACTACAGTGGATGCTTTAGTTACATATGGAGTAGTTGTTTTTCCCTAGCATTTTACCTAACATGGTTTGTGACTTTGCTCTGTAACAACAAGAAGAAAAAAAATTACAGAATAAAGGGTAAATATTTCGATTTCAGTTCTTGAAGGTAGAGTGAGAAGGCATATCCAAAGATTGCCCAAATTTACTGATCACTGCTATTCTAAACTTAGAAACTTTCTCTATTTATCTGTTACATCAAAGTTGTAGTCTCTAATAAAGTAGGCATACATTTCTATATGCTTAAATTCCCCAAATGAGGAAAAAGAACCATTAATCAGTTCATCAAGCTCCTATTTTGCTTTTAAGTACCCCTAAATTAGGGATTGCCCAAAGTAGCTCCATAATTTTACAGTATATCCTCATTTGATGAAATATGGTCAGTCCCTTTAACAGTTTATAAGCATGTTTCCATTGAATTATAAGGCTATTGAACCTTGGCCTTAGCAGTCTGTATGTCCTGATAATTCGACACCCTTTTACCATAATTTTACCTACATGCACCTTCAAAATGTAGTTTTGTCACTCCTATGATGATTAACTTTATGCACAAGTATTCACCTGTACAATCCAATCATGGCTATATCTTGAAATTACTTTCCGGCAGATTCCAGACAACCCCATCGGAATATTGCTTTTACTCTTAGATATTGATGAACCTTATCTATTGTCAATGGATGGCAAAGTCCATATTCTTTTCTTTAATTAAGGTCACTAACTATTCCACTTCACCCACACTTGCCATATATTCATCATTGTTTTAAGGCTTACTTTAGGCCATGTTTCCTTCCTTGTTTTAAGGCTTACTTTAGGCCATGTTTCCTTCCTTGTTTTAAGGAATGTCTTTTTCCTTTAACAACTTATATATACTCTTAATTGTATTCTCAATAATAAGAACTCAAGTAAGCATTTATACAATCTCTTTAATCTCTTCAATTCTCACATCTCTTTACTCTCTTAAATTCTAACATGGTATCAGAGCCGGTTGCTTAAGTTCTTCTCTCGCTTGTAATTTTTCTCGGTTTCGTGTTTCGGCTTGTTCTGTGTTGTTCTCGGTGAACTCGATGTAAAAGTTTTTTTTGTTGTTTTTCGGTCTTCTCTTTTTGGGTTGGTGTTGTCGGCACCTCTTATTTTTTTTGGTTTGAGCAGTTTCGGCATTCACGACATCCTCTGTTTTCAGAGAGGTGTTTTGTGGTTTTGGGTCTCAAATTTCTCGGTGTTTTTTTTGTTCTCAGATCTCTTTGGCAGTTTGTTTTTTTTCTGCTTTGGGTGGTTTCGGCATTTTTTTGGTTGGGCTATTTTTTTTTGCACTTGATTGCAATGGACTTTGCACCTGTGTGTGTCAAATTTACGGGCAAAAATTACTCTACATGGGCCTTTCAGTTTGAAATTTTCCTCAAGGGAAAAGAACTTTGGGGCCATATCGATGGCACGGATGTTGCACAAACATCCAATACAGACCGATCGAAGGATGTCGGGTCTTCTCCTTCTTGGACTGTGCTTGATGCTCGGATCATGTCTTGGCTTCTTGGTTCGATGGAGCCACATATTGTCACCAACTTGCGTACTCATCGCTCTGCTCAATCCATGTGGACTTATCTGAAGAAGGTTTATCATCAAGATAATAATGCTTATCGCTTTCAGTTAGAGCATGCAATTGCCACCTTTCAACATGGCAGTCTTTCCATCCAAGACTATTACTCGGCCTTTCTGATTCTTTGGACTGACTATACTGATCTTGTTACAGCGGCTGTTCCTGTTGCCACTCTTTCGACTATTCAGCAACTCCACGAGACTAGATGGCGTGATCAATTTCTTATGAAACTACGCCCGGAATATGAATCTATTCGCTCCTTTCTGTTGAATAGATCTCCTGTTCCTTCTCTTGATGTTTGTTTTGGTGAGTTACTTCGTGAAGAACGTCTTAGTACTCAAGCCACTCTGGAGCAATCTTATAGTAGTCCAAGAACTGTTGCTTATGCTGCCCAAGGACGCAGATCGCCTATGCATTCTAAAAACTTGCAGTGTTTTTGCTGTAAGGAATATGGGCATATTGCTGCCAATTGTCCCAAGAAATATTGCTCTTATTGTAAGAAGAAGGGTCACATCATCAAAGAATGTCGTCTCCGCCCACAGAATCGTCAGGCTCAAGCATTTCAGACTTCTGTTATTGTACCCTCCGCAGCTCCTAGCTCTTCTTCTAGTGCCTCCCCAGTTCCGGCACCTCCTGCAGCGAATTACTGCACACCCGAAATGGTGCAACAGATGCTAATTTCAGCATTATCTGCAATGGGGTTTCAAGGTAAAAATTCTTCCAAACTCTGGTACGTAAACTAGGGGGCCTTTAATCACATGACGAATACTCCCACCGCTCTGTGTCATGTTCGACCCTATGTTGGTCCATCTGCCATTCAGATTGCCAATGGCAGTTCTTTACCAATCGCTGCTGTCGGAGATGCCTCTTCTAAATTCACTGATGTGTTTCTTGCTCCTAAACTTTCCACGAATCTTATTTCTGTTGGTCAATTAGTTGATAACAATTGTGTTGTTAACTTTTCTGGTGATGGTTGTGTTGTACAGGACCAGGTAACGGGAGAGCTGATCGCGAAGGGACCTAAAGTGGGGCGCTTGTTTCCACTATTTTTATCTGTCCCAGCAATTTCTCCAATTTCGTCTATTAAGTCTCTTGCTTGCAATAATGTTCCAAATCTGAGTATGGTGTGGCATCGTCGTTTAGGCCATCCCAATACTCAGATCTTATCTCATGTATTGCACTCTGGTTTTCTTGATAATGAAGAACGTTCTTCTTTATCTCTTAAGTGTGATTCTTGCAAACTTGGTAAAAGCAAAATTCTTCCCTTTCCTTTACATGCTAGTAGAGCTTCTCACCGCTTTGATCTTATCCATAGTGATGTTTGGGGACCTTCCCCCGTTAGTTCACATGAAAAATTTAAATATTATGTGACCTTCATTGATGATTATAGCAGATTCACTCGGGTTTATTTTCTTCGCTCTAAATCTGAGGTTTTTCGTACTTTTACTAATTTTTAGCGTATATTGACAATCAATTTTCTGCGACTATTAAGACATTACGCACAGATTCTGGTGGTGAATATTTGTCTACTGAGTTTCAGGAATTCTTGGCTTCTAAAGGTATTATTCATCAACGTTCATGTCCTGCTACTCCCCAACAGAATGGAGTAGCCGAACGCAAAAATCGTCATCTTCTTGATGTGGTACGTACTCTCTTGTTAGAATCATCTGTTCCATCAATGTTCTGGGTCGAGGCTTTGAAAACTGCTACTCACTTGATTAATCGTTTACCTTCCCAAATCTTACACATCGAGTCTCCCTATTTCCGCTTGTTTGCTAAACAACCTAGTTATGATAATCTTCGTATCTTTGGTTGTGTATGTTTTGTCCATTTACCTCCCCATGAGCGACATAAATTATCTGCTCAATCTGTTAGATGTGCATTCTTGGGATATAATGTGTGTCAAAAGGGATTTGTTTGCTATGATCCTACCTTACATCGTACACGTATTTCTAGAAATATTTTTTTTTAAAATCAACATTTCTTTCCTGTGTCCTCTGAGCCCTCTTCTTCTACGGTGGTCCTCCCCTCCTTTGAGCAACAATTTTCAGATCTTCATCAAGTCAGCTCTCGTTTTAAACCAGGTATTGTATATACGAGACGCTCCCGCCCACAGTCTCTTCCGATAGCTCAACCGATATCTGATCCTACCATGCTCCAGTCAGTTGCAGCACCTTCAGAACACTTGGTACATCGCTCTTCTCGAATATCTTTACCTCCGGATAGGTATGGGTGGTTTGCTTCTGCTCTTACTGCTGCATTGTCTAATTTTGATATTCCCACATGCTACTCACACGCTGTCAAGCATGATTGTTGGCAACAAGCTATGCAGGAAGAAATTGCTGCTTTAAAGGCCAATCACACATGGGACATTGCACCTTGTCCTTCCACTATAGTCCCCTTGGGTTGCAAATGGGTTTACTCCGTCAAGGTTCGATCTGATGGAAGTTTGGATCGTTATAAAGCTTGGCTTGTTGCACTTGGAAATAAACAGGAATATGGTGTTAATTATGAAGAAACCTTTGCTCCTGTGGCTAAGATGACCACTGTTCGTACGATTCTAGCTCTTGCTGCTTCCAATGATTGGCCACTACATCAGATGGATGTCAAGAATGCTTTTCTTCATGGGGATCTTAAAGAGTGTTTATATGAAGCCCACCCCGGGATTGTTTCCTTATCCAAACTCACATGTGTGTAAGCTTCGTCGCTCCCTTTATGGTCTTAAACAAGCTCCAAGGGCTTGGTTTGATAAATTTCGAACTAATTTATTACAATTCTCATTCAAGCAGAGCAAGTATGACACTTCCTTGTTTCTTCAAAAATCAGACATGGGTATTGTTCTTTTAGTTTATGTTGATAATATTGTGATTACTGGTTCCGATTCTGTTTTACTTGGCCAGCTCAAGGCCCATCTCTCCGAGTCCTTTCATATAAAAGATCTTGGGTCTCTTACATATTTTCTCAGTCTTGGAGTGCATCGTAGTCCGTCGGGTATTTCACTCAATCAACATAAGTATGCTAGTGACCTGGTGGCTACAGCTAGCCTATAGGAGGCCACTTCTGTTGATACTCCCATGGAATTGAATGTCAAGCTTCGCAAAGAGGAGGGTGATTTACTTGCTGATCCTAGTTTATACCGAAAGTTGGTGGGCAGTCTTGTCTACCTCACCATTACTAGACCGGACATTTCCTTTGCAGTACAACAAGTCAGCCAGTTTCTTCAGACCCCTCGTCACCTTCATTTGGTTGCTGTCCGTAGGATCATACGCTATGTTCAGGGCACTTCTGCCCGTGGCTTATTCTTTCCTGCAGGCAATTCTTCTCGACTTACTGCTTATAGCGACGCTAATTGAGCTGGTTGTGCTGATACACGTCGCTCCATCACTAGTTGGTGTGTGTTCTTAGGTGATGCATTGATCTCATGGAAGAGTAAGAAGCAAGACAGAGTTTCTAAGTCATCTACAGAATCTGAGTATCGGGCGATGTCTCTTGCTTGTTCCGAAATTATTTGGCTTCGAGGTTTGCTTGCTGAGCTAGATTTTTCTGCAACTGATCCTACACATCTACATGCTGATAATACAAGTGCTATTCAGATCACGACCAATCCTGTCTATCATGAGCGCACGAAGCATATTGAAGTCGACTGTCACTCTATCCGCAAAGCATTTGAAGCTTATGTTATCACTCTTCCACATGTTTCCACTGACCTACAAATTGCTGATATCTTCACCAAAGCGTTCACTCGCCATCGACATTGCTTCTTAAGCAGCAAATTGATACTTATTGATCAACCTACATCAATTTGAGGGGGGCTGTCAATGGATGGCAAAATCCATATTCTTTTCTTTAATTAAGGTCACTAACTATTCCACTTCACCCACACTTGTCATATATTCATCATTGTTTTAAGGCTTACTTTAGGCCATGTTTCCTTCCTTGTTTTAAGGCTTACTTTAGGCCATGTTTCCTTCCTTGTTTTAAGGAATGTCTTTTTCCTTTAACAACCTATATATACTCTTAATTGTATTCTCAATAATAAGAACTCAAGTAAGCATTTGTACAATCTCTTTAATCTCTTCAATTCTCACATCTCTTTACTCTCTTAAATTCTAACATTTATATACTTGCAAAGACAACACCTTCAGATATCTGCATTTGATTATAAACAACCATGTAGTCAAATTTTATCGTTCTGGATAGAGATGGAAACTGTCAAACCCTGAACATTTCTGAAACCTGTCCCAGACCTATGTTAGGACAAGGTCATGCAGGACTGAGTTTAGGAAAGATGTAATCGACTTTAATCTTTTGAATTTACAATAACGTAACATCATTTTTTCATAACATGTGAATAAAACATGAAGAACAGTCTCGTTCAGGTGTCAGTGATACCAGAAGTGGAGAGCCTTTTCATGGAGAGTAGCACCAAGTGATGAAATTGATTTCTTTCTTATATTTTTTTAGGCATGTTAGAGATTATGTTTATTAGTTTGGTTATATTAGTCATTTGGTATTATCAATAAGGGTAGAATAGTCTTTGTTGTTTCCTATATAAACCCACATTTCTCTCTTGTAAATATTCACTATTGCAATCAAACCCTAGCTTCCATTTCTTCTTATCTCTTTACTCTCTTCAATTCTCACATGGTATCAGAGCAAGATCATGGGATATTTGATTGAAGATTCCATGGAAGAACTTTGCATCCCACCCATGCTCCTAAATTTTTTTTTGGGTATTGTTCACGATGAGCATGATCTGCTTGCAATCAGGAGTTTGAAGTCTGTGAATCTGTCGATCTGGAGGTATTTCGCACGTAGATTTAGGGGAATTTAGATATTTAGGGGATTTCATCAGTAGACTCAAAGATTTGCACTCGTTTTGGAGGTTTGCTCAATTAGTATCTCTGTTTGCTTTGTTTTATTTGCAGTATATTCCAGTATTTTGTGGTTCATCTGTTAGTTGATAATGGCTGCTGAAAGGGATAATCCTCTTCGATCTATTAGTATTAGATTAAATGAAAATAATTATTCATATTGGAGTTATGTTATGAGAATTTCTTAAAAGGAAAAGGTATGTGGAGTTATGTCAGTGGTATTTCGAGTAAACCTACAAATGATAAGGAAGAAGAGTATGTTGAACTTTTATATGCTTGGGAAGCAAACAATTCGAAAATTTTGACTTTGATTAATAATTCTGTTGAACATTCTTTTGGAATACAACTGGCCAAGTATGAGACTGCAAAACAGGTTTGGGATCATTTGGCACGATTATACACACAATCAAACTTTGCAAAACAGTATCAATTGGAATCTGATATACGGGAAGTTCAACAAAAGGATACGAGCATTCAAGAATTTTATTCCACAATGTTTGATCTTTGGGATCAGTTGGCACTCACAGAACCTAAGTCTCTTTAAAATAATGCTGATTATATAGCTCGTCGAGAGATGCAACGTCTTGTTCAATTCTTAATGGCTCTTCGTGATGATTTTGAGGGACTTCGGGGAAATATTTTGTATCGTCAGCCCCATCCCTCTGTTGATACAGTGGTAAGTGAACTTCTGGCTAAAGAGACTCGCCTCAAGACACAAGCAGGAAAAGGCTCTTCCCCAGCATCTAACCCCATCTGTTCTAGCCGTTCCTAATAAACCTATCTTGAAGTATCAACCTAAACCACCTGCACAAGTTGGTCTTGATGAGTGCAGCTTTTGTAAGCAGAGAGGACATTGGAAGGCTCAATGTCCTAAACTTTTGTCCAGAGCTCCAGCATATCAGCAGTCTTCGCCGACACAACCACAATGGCGTCCACAGTGGCGCCCACCACCATCTCCACCGCATTGGCGTCCTGGTGGTCAATCTCAGCAGTGACCTTATAGGCCACCACAATCTAATACTGCAGCTTTTGTGCCTGAAGTGGCACCATCTTCAGATCCCAATACAGCGTCCCTTGTAGAGCAGTTTCAGAAGTTCCTTGCTACACAGTCATTGTCGCAGCCATATGCCATGTCTACTCCATCTTCATCAGGTCTGACTTCTCCTTACACTGCAGGTAAACTTTCTTCCTTGTGGGTCTTAGATTCCAGTGCGTCTCATCATATGTCACCTTCTTCATCATCATTTGTATCTATATCCTACTCTCCTTCCTCTGCATCTGTTATGACTGATGATGGAACTCACATGCCTTTAGCCGGTGCTGGTTCTGTATGCACACCTCATCTGTCTCTCTCTGATGTTTATTGCATTCCTAAACTTACTATGAATCTTGTATCTATGAGTCAGCTTTGTGATTCTGGTTATTCTGTTCATTTTCCGTCTACTTCTTGTTATGTGCAGGATCGTCAATCCCAGAGGCTGATTGGGACAGGCCGTAGGCAAAGGGGATTGTATGTCTTGGACAAGCTGCGAGTTCCAGATGTAGCTGCTTCGGGTGTTGATTTGTCTTCTTTCCATTTAAATTCTTCTTCCTCTAGCTTTTACTTGTGGCACTCTAGACTTGGTCATGTTTCAGACTCTCGGTTAAAATATTTATCTCTAGAGGATCCTTGGGGGATTTAAAAACTTATGATATTTCTTATTGTAGTGGTTGTAAATTGGCAAAGTTTTCTGCTTTACCCTTTAATCGAAGTGTTTCTTCTTCTGCTGCACCATTTGATTTGATTCATTCTGATGTGTGGGGACACTCTCCTGTTGCTACAAAAAGAGCGTCCAGATATTATGCCTCTTTTATTGATGATCATATTAGATATTGTTGGGTTTATCTAATGAAGCGTAAATCTGACTTTTTACACATTTACACTTCTTTTCGCTCATTGGTTAAAACTCAGCACTCTACTGTGATAAAGTGTTTTCGTTGTGATTTAGGTAGGGAATATACATCTACAGCATTTTCCCAACTACTCACTTCTGATGGTACACTGCACCAATCCTCTTGTACTGATACTCCACAACAGAATGGAGTTGCTGAAAGAAAACATAGGCATATTGTTGAGACCGCTCGCTCCCTTCTCTTATCTGCTGGTGTCCCAAGTCCTTTTTGGGGTGAAGCTGTTCTCACCGCTGTGCACTTGATCAATAGAATACCTACAACTCATACTTCAGGTTTGTCTCCCTATGAAAAATTACATGGCCACTCTCCTGACTACTCTTCTTTACGAGTGTTTGGTTGCACTTGCTTTGTTCTTCGTCCCCATGTCGAGCGCAACAAGTTGTCTTCTCGTTCCGCCATTTGTATTTTTCTTGGTTATGGTGCAGGCCAAAAGGGCTATCATTGCTATGATCCTGTGGCTCAAAAGTTATGTCTCTCGTCATGTCTTTTTCCTTGAACATATTCCCTTCTTCTCTATTTCTACCATGCCTCATACCTTATCTAAGTCTGATCTCACAAGCATTGATCCATTCCTAGATGATCCTCCTCACCTTCCACCCTCTATTAGCCCCTCTTCCTCAGCTGATGTTTTCCCTCCTCCAATGCAGCCTTTTCCTTATCATTATTCTCGCGGGACTCAAGCAGCTACTGATGGTGCAACTCGTGATATTTCTGATGCTCCGTCTTCCACAGATGATGATCCTCCATCTCTTCCTACGATCATCTCAGCACCTTCTGTGACTGCAGATCCTACATCATCACTATCCAAAGCGCACTCGTAAGTCCACTCAGTTACCTGATTTTGCTTATTCTTGTTATTCACCTTCATTTATTTCATTTTTAGTCTCTTCAAAATTTTTGTGAGCCCACCTCCTATACAGAAGCTGTTCTTGATCACAATTGGCAACAAGCTATGGCTGAGGAACTTGTTGCTCTACATCGGACCGATACTTGGGATTTGGTGTCTCTTCCACCTGGTAAGAGTGCTATTGGTTCTCGTTGGGTCTATAAGATCAAAGCAAAGTCAGATGGTTCAATTGAGCGTTACAAAGCCAGGTTAGTTGCAAAGGGTTTTGCTCAAAAATACGGTATGGACTATGAGGAGACTTTTGCACCGGTTGCCAAGATGACCACTATACTTTCTCTCATTGCGGTTGCTTCAGTCCGCAAATGGCATATCTCTCAGATGGATGTCAAAAATGCCTTTTTAAATGGGGATCTTAAAGAGGAAGTTTATATGGTACCTCCTCCTAGCGTGTCTCATAATCCAGGGGGAATTTTGCAGACTTAAAAAGGCATTGTATAGTCTCAAACAAGCCCCTCGTGCTTGGTTTGAGAGGTTCTCTACCGTGGTTACTTCTCTTGGTTTTTCCTCTAGTGGTCATGATTCAGCTCTTTTTGTTAAGTCCACCTCTGCTTGCCGTACTCTTCTTTCGCTTTATGTTGATGACATGATTATTACTGGTGATGATGTTGTTGGTATTGCATTGCTGAAGACAGAATTGACTCATCAGTTTGACATGAAAGATTTAGGCATTTTACGTTACTTCTTGGGTATTGAGGTTGCCCTTTCTCCCAAGGGTTATCTTCTATCTCAGTTAAAATACATAGCAGATATCCTTCAGCGAGCTCGGCTTACCGATACTCGAACATGTGATACACCTTTAGAACTTGATGCTTGATATGGCCCTACAGATGGTACTCCATTACTTGATCCCACTTTGTACCGGACCTTGGTTGGTAGCTTAATCTATCTCACTATCACCTGACCAGATATTGCTGATGCTGTCCACATTGTCAGTCAGTTTATTGCATCTCCCACTACAGTTCATTGGGCTGCTGTTCTTCGTATTTTGCGTTATCTACGAGGTACTCTTTGTCAGAGTCTTATTTTCCCCTCCAATTATTCTTTGGATCTTTGTGCATATTCTGATGTTGATTGGGCTGGTGACCCTAATGATCGTAAGTCTACTACTGGCTTTTGCATCTTCTTAGGTGGCTCTCTTATTTCGTGGAAGAGTAAGAAGCAACAAGTTGTTTCTCGCTCCTCCACAGAGGCCAAATACCGTGCAATGGAAACTACCACAAATGAGATTGTTTGGTTGCGTTGGCTCTTGGCAGATATAGGGGTCTCAATTACTACTTCTATTGCGCTTTATTGTGATAACAAGAGTGCAATTCAAATTGCCCGTAATTCAGTTTCTTATGAGCGGACTAAACATATTGATATTGATTGTCATACTACTCGGCAGGAATTACAACGTGGGACGATTACATTGCCATTTATATCTTCGTCCGTGCAGATAGCTGACTTCTTCACCAAGTCTCAAACTGTTCAGCGGTTTCGTTTCTTTGTTGACAAACTTTCAATGCTTCTTGCTACCGCATCGTGAGTTTGAGGAGGGCTGTTAGGGATTATGTTTATTAGTTTGGTTATATTAGTCATTTGGTATTATCAATAAAGGTAGAATAGTCTTTGTTGTTTCCTATATAAACCCACATTTCTCTCTTGTAAATATTCACTATTGCAATCAAACTCTAGCTTCCATTTCTTCTCATCTCTTTACTCTCTTCAATTCTCACAAGGCATTTATGCTTCCAACCAGGTAGAAGCTTACAACAAGCAAACATATCACACGTTATTGCCACTCACATGTATCTCAGTCCTTTTCCGATTTTTCTGTTTGTCATTTTATAATGATATGCCAAGTCAATCAGATAATGTGAGAGCAGCAAATTCCCAAAACAGAATTCATTTCCTTAACAAATTAAAATAAAATAAAAATAAAAAAAAAGAGTTCTAATAGACAGGCAAACATAAGCTAATATTAGCTTAAATCCAACATAAACATTTCTCAGTGAGCATTAGATTGAATCCACAAAGCTAGACATTGAATCATTCATCGGTCAATTCTCGAGTTAGTCTATTGGACACTCCTTATCTTTTGACATTCTAGCTTTACCACTATGTCCAAGTCCACTTTATATGAACGTGAAGAATTAGTTTCAAAGAAGACATCTGTTCCATTAATCATTATATTATTTAGGTATTGAACAAGTTTGTCTCCTAGAATGTGCAAATAATGGAACTTACAATAGATACCAGCGAACGTCTTTCAGGATTTTTCATTCCCATTCCTTCAGTCCGTATGATGGCCTTTTTTCCAGTTATAATCTCAAAAAGAAGAACACCAAACGCATAAACATCACTTTTAGTGGTGACAAGGCCATCATTCAAGTATCTGCAGAAAACCAGAAGGGTACCAGTCAAGAAGTGGAATTGCTTGTCCTGGATATTCTAGCCAACTAAAATTTTCATTGCTTACTCTGGCGCCAAATAACCAAATGTACCAACAACTTTTGTTGTCGTGGCTTCACCATCACTAGTCTTCCCAATAAGTTTGGCCAACCCAAAATCTGAAATCTAAAAGAAGAGAAGAAAAGTAAAATCGGAGATGCACTGATGTATACTAAGAATATGAAAATCAAATCAACAAACATTTAAATATGATATAACCTTTGCCCTGAAAGAACCATCAAGCAATATGTTGCTTGTCTTGATATCTCGATGGACGTAATGAGTTTTAGTATGTTCATGGATGTACTCCAGACCCCTTGCAGCATCAAGAGCAATCTGAACCCTCATGATCCAAGAAAGTGATGTATGACCTTCAAGTAAGTCAAGCTCACAAAATTATTCTAATAAAAATCTCATGATACACACATCAGAGGGAAAAACTGACAAATACAGAGGACCAACGACCACATCTAACGTCCTCCTTCAAAATATGCAAGGCATATTGTCCTATAATTAAAAAAAAAAAGGAAAAATATATAGTCAGCTGAAACTTAAATGATATAAATGTGGCATAAATATGTAATTCCATCTACAATTTTATCCTGGTAATACGGTGAGGGGTGGAAACCAGCCAGGCCAGGCCAAGCAGAGGGCTTAACAACATCTAAAGGACTTGAATCTGGCTCCACGCACTGTTAAGGCTTTGCATGGCATAGCCCAGTACCAAGCAAAACCCTTCATAGGCTTCAACTAGGGGTGGCAATTCATGTTAAGGTGTCATGTTCTGATCATGTCAGGTTAAAGGTATTCTATGATCGGTGTGAAACCAAACACAACCGATTTAATTAATATTGTCAAAACCCTCAACCAAACACAACTCAATTATAACACAGGTAAAGCTGCAGGACCCATTTGTTAAACGAATTACAAGAATTGTAGTTGATTGATACAATTATTTAACACAAAATTAATCTAATTATTTTTGTTTGCTCATTTTAATGTGAACTTAATAGCAATTAAACAAATTGTAAGATGTAAAGTGATAATATTCTCAATAAATGCAAAATCTATCCATGACATATTAACATGAAACCTCATCATGCTAAGCTACAAAGATTTAGTATCTTGATCATCACAGATATCATGGTTTGGCAACATATGGCACAGAATCAACTAGAAACAATGCATGAATTTGTTACTAGTAAAAAAAATAGTTGGGCCCTTAACCCAACTATCTTTTTAACATGGTGTCAGAGTGGAAGTCCTAGGAACCTCACTTTCTTCTACTACTCCTCATTAATTCTTCACTTGCAAAACCATTAATTATTCACCCGGCTTGCACGTGAGGGGGTGCAGTATAAAAGAATAATTGGGCATTTGTTTCCATCAGCTTAAGCCTTAAGCTTTTGAAATAATTGGTAACCCAACAATCTCTTTAATAGAATTAACCTACTGCTCAGACAATTATATAATCCATGAATAGAATACTATCTTTTTGGGGCACAACATGCATGTTGGAAACCACTTATGCATCTCAAGGGGATAACAATTTATATTTCATTGTGTTTTATGAGCTCAAGTTCTAGTATCTGGTTTGAAAGGTCTAAAGCAATATATTTCTCATCCCAGCCACTAGAACCATAACAATCTATTGTCAGATTCCCAAAAGAAATGATTACAAATTATTGGTAGATAAAACCTTCAAAACTAGTGAAGTTGTAAGAACTAGGTTATTTCAAAATCCATTGAATAATATATCGTTATCAAGGCTAATGCATGTAATCTTACCCTTGTTTTGAGGGTCATGTAAATGGCTTCTTAGTGAACCTTTTTGGGCATATTCATAAATAAGGAAGAGCTCATCATCACTAGCTGCATAGCCAATCAATTCTACCTTTGACAAAATTAAAGCAAAATATGAGTCAGAACTCAGAAGTGCTGACTTCAGAAGGCAGCAAGCTTTATGAATTAAATAAAAAATGGGAGATCGGTCAATCCACAAAGACCATTACCAGATTTGTATGATGAACCTTGCACAGGACTTTCATCTCTGCCATAAATTCTTTAGTTTTTGTAGCAGTCATCCTTTTGATAACAACTTCCTAAAATGAGTCGAATCCATATTACTAATAGCATGATAAGGAAACTTAGTTAGGAGACCTTATTTAGAATTCAAGTAAAAAGCACCAAACCTGGTCACGGAGAAGGCCGTAATATACTGAACCATAGTTTCCATGGCCAAGAAGACTGGAATCAGCAAACCCATCAGTTGATAAAAGAATTTCTTCGTACGTGAAAACAACAGGCTTCTCCATTTCAAACACATCAGCACCCAGAGCTGTGAGAATCGAGACAAGAATACGAAGTCAGATTAATTGAAGTGTTCCATGGCTAATATAGTTTAGAGTTTAGACAAGTCATTGTCAGAAAACTGATGCAGGGTTGATACATTAAAGTTCCTAAACATCATCCCTTGCTAATTTCTCAGACTAAAAATTTGTGTAAACTTGCATCTTGAGCCACAAATTTCCTGTTCTTAATTGGTCAAGGTCTATATTAGAAGGGCTTTTTGAGACATTACATATTAAAAATGCTTCTTGACCAACAATGATTTTGTTGTATCTTCATAGACTTCCATCAAAATTCACTATCAACCAGGATCTTGCATTGGCTATAGAAGTTCAGGCATATCTCTCGAAAAGTGAGAGTTATACTCACTGTTCCGCCATATGAGAATGGAAGGTCATCTTTATCTTAATTCATGCCATAATACACAAGATAAAATTCCATAGAACATAAAATTAAGATGTCAGGTCAGAACAGAAACCAGCACAGATTATCTAATATGATAATATGGTGCTTACCACTCTCAGTTTCTTTTTGACACAGTTATTTCCATTAATGCAATTAACATGCATACAGATGTGTGTGTGTGTGTCCCCACAGGTTTGATGCACATTAGCATAGAGAACAGGAGCATAAAGTCAAGAACTTGATATTTGTAGCTAGGATTGGCTGAGAACAACAAAAAGATGAACATCCGTGCCAATACTCATAGAAGAATGCTTCAAACTGAAATGTCAAGAGTAAATATGATTCAGAACAATACATAGTTTTGAATGCCACAACCTTTTGGAATCGTAATATGGTGACTGCTAGATTCTCCATTGGTCTGCTTCCAATCCACAGACTTGTTGCAGACGTACCGTCCTGAAGCACAACAGAAACTTGGTTTCCGAAGAATATGGAACTTATGAGAAATCTTGTCATCAGGATCTTTTGCATGACTTCCTTTGGATTCAGCAAAGCAGCTTGATGACCTCAAGGAAACACAGACAACCACGCATAATACAATAAGAACCAGCCCAAGCCCTAAACCCCCTATGATCCATCCAGATGGCACATGAGCCTTATGATTCACTTGATCAGCTGCCAGAAAGAAAAAGAATAGAAGTCATTCACATTCTTATATAAGTGGCACCTGAATTGATGCTTTACTGGATGAACCAGCAAAACCAAGCCCATTACTATCAAAACTCCATTTCAATTTTATAAAGCTCACTAATTCTGTGTCAAAGTGAAAACTACCACTATAATGCTGCTAACTAGCTACATTGTCTAAGAGACATTAGAGTTGCTCAAAATCATAACGGAAAATGCATACTGATGGATTTTATCATATTAAACATTAGTAGGCTACTAACTGACAATTCAACTCAATACTCAGCATTTGCTAATTGCCCATACATTCATCCTTTAGCAAATATCTACTTAAGGCATCGCTTAGAGTACTCTGCTTTGTTTCTAAATTAATTGTTCTTGGCTGAACAATAAGAAACACATATATATTAGAGCCATCTTGGGAAAAATTTTGTTAGTTATGTTCCAAATACATTTACACCATATCAGTTTTGCTTCCTTATAGTTGCTAGCTGTCAGTCAACATTAAATTCCATTTAAACAATCCATCACACTAAAATGTGTCCAAAGCAACAAGTTTGCATTGCTTTATTTGAGTCCATATACAGGGTTACAACAAATACCTGATATACTGTCAACAGATGGTGCGGGAACTGGAACAGGTGGAATGTCTTTCTCCACAGGATAAGGCTCACCAGGAACTACAATATACAATAAATAACAAAATCAACAAATAAAATGTTTCCAGACTAGAGGACATTCCCTATGTTAAGTATATTTTAAGGAAAATACTGATTAATAAAATCTAGAGTGTACAACCAATGGTTAGGAGAATATAAACTCAAATTTATATCAAAGCTAGCTCTTCTAGAGTGAACATCAATTAAACGAAATGCAAAATTGGTTTTTATAAAATAATAAGAAAATGAATCATATTTGTTTTGAGCCAATTGCACACAAGCACCCTATTGCATTAAATCAATCAAGACAATAGGATTTCTCCTTCCAAGGGACCGCACAAAAATATTTAACAAGCACATAAATGGTAATAAGTTTCAACATCCGGAACAATTCTGTTATTTGGTTTCTCATCTTGTACTTCTTCAAGCACTAGCTTGATGGTTGCACCAACAGAATATTTTGACATCCATCTTTTAGCACAGCATAGAATCTTTAAGACCCACGAGCAAGCATGATATGAATCCTACTCACAGGGTTGTGGATTAATAGACTGAAGCATAAAGCAGGGAAGCTCAGCCCTCAGACTTGGGCTAATAGACTTGGTTGTGATTAATCAAGGTCCGTCCATTTGAGCAAAATAAAATATTACTTGCGTTCTGCACCTCAGGCTCATTATAGATCCTAAAAGAGGATTCAGCCAGGAAAATTAAGATGCCATATCAAAGAGTGGAATCGACCCCATAGCTCAGTCAAACTTACTGCATTGCATCTATAAATCTTTTAGGTGCTTCAAGTTAACTGCATTTCAAAGGGAGTTCCAATTATTTGGGCACCAAAACTCACTTCTCGAGCAAAACTGTGAACCAGAACCAAAGTCGAGTAAGCACAAAACTAATGATTCTGTCATCTATTACAACCTACCAACATCGACCATTGACTCCGATGATTTGCTTAAGCATATTCCACTTCCAAATCAAGAGTTTGTGAAAAATTATGTCAATATCATCTTGCACAACAATCTATCAACAAAACTCCATCTCAAAACCAACCAAATACATATAATTTCCAACAGTCACATTCAATAAACTAGTCCTCCACATTTCAACCAAAGAACTCAATCCTACCCTTACCACCAAAAACAACTACCATCCAACAACTAAAAAAAATTCAAATTAGAAATTCCACAAAAAGAAACTGAAAAATAATCAGTAGCATTTAACACTAACCTGAATCCAATGGAATATAATACAGAGCACCAACAGTGACATTATCAGGATCCTGAATCCCGTTGATCTCCTCAATACTATCCATGCTGACCCCAAACCGGCTCGCCAAGGACTGCACACTATCCCCATTTCTCATCACATAACTCAGCAGATAATTCCACAAACCACTTGAGCAACCACAGAACAGCCTTAAGGAGACCACTGCACCGATCTTCGCCTTCCTCGTCGTGTTGGGTAAGAAAGCAAGCCCATCATAGGCGTCCAACACGACGTCGTACACATACCCATCACTCGATCTCACTGTGAAAGTGGTGTTGGTTGCATACTCATGAGTTGTTGATAAGCAAGAACAGTTCTTCTTAATGAAGATGTAATCGCGGTTGTTTCCTTCGATGGTTATGTCTTGAGGCAATACATCGAACATGCTTTGGATCACAGGGAGAGTCTGGTTTTGGTCTACCTTGAAAGCCAAAAACGATGTGCATAGGCGTGATGTGTCCGTACAGTTCACGGGTGTTGGATATGAGAAACACAGAGGGTGGATACGGAAAAGAAGAAAGTATGGCAGGATCAAGAAATGTGACAGTACAAGATTCATATTTGCAGTTACAGATTAAAGTGTGAGCTAGAATTTTAGTGGAAATGAATCAAGATTGAGATTTTAGAGTTGAAAAGGAAAAGGGGAAATTTGAGCTATAATTTTTAGGAGAGAATAGGGAAAGGAGTGTGAATTTTATTGAGGAACAAGAGATTTAAGCATGAATCTAAAGGCACACAGTAAAAGAAAAGTACAAAAAAACTTGAGCTAAAATCAGCCAGAATCGGATAAAAGATCACAAAAAGAAGTGTTAATTTTATATCAACAAGAAGTGAGCTAAGATAGTTTAATGAAATTTTGAAGAAGAAGAAGCTGGAGGTTGGTTTTAGAGATTTTTTTTTTTTTTTGGTGGGGATAGTGAAGTGAAAAATTCAAAGAGAGAGAATTTTGAAAATAAAAAGAAAAGGGATTGCAAGAATTTAAGAGAACTATAAGAAAGATTTTTTCTGGGATAAATATGGAGGGAGAGTGAAAATGGGTATAATTTATTTTTGTTAAATATGGTGGCAAAAATAAATGTCTAAGGGGGTTTGAAGGACGGAAGAAGAAAGGAATGAGGAGAGTATCGTAAGCAGAGCATGTCCTTACTTTGTTCTCTTCTGTTCTAGTAATTGCTATCTCACTGTAAAAAGAGAAAGCGACTTTGATGAGTGATCAGAGAGAGAAAGAGACAGCAAGGCAGGTTTACTTACTGAACCACCCATAATGATGTAGATATTTGGGTAGATATACACTTTTTTTGTTTTGACTAAACTGACCTTCTCTGCTTTGCGTAGAATCTTATGTGCAATGTATTTTCTCTGCCTCCACAACTAAATGGAGTTATGGATTATCACGAGAACACCACAACTTTTTAGGCCAATTAGCATAGTTGCAAGTTCTGGCAACGTCTTGTCTGTATGATGACTTCAGGTGAATTAAACGAGGGTGGAATCTCATATCATCATGTTGAAAGAAGCATCAGCAGTAATTGATTTAGGTTATTTAAAATGTATGATCAAATTTATATTTACAACTCTCTTGTTCATTGTGATAATGGGTTGCTATGAGATGGGGTTAAGGAGATGATAATAGATTAAAATTATCTGTGAAAAAAATAATGATTTCAAGTTATCTCAGTTTTTTGAGAGATGGCCATCGTACGTCTTTAAATTTTAGTTTTGAGCGAATCATTTCTTTGTACACAGTACATGAATTAGTAGTGTATGGATACTTTAAAAATAACAATTAAATTCTATGAATTATTTACGTTTTCTATAAAAAAAATTTGATGTGGTGGAGAAATATTCATCAGAGAAACAAAAAAATTCCAGACGGATGTAGCCGTTTCCCCATGTAAAAATAAATGAAAATTTGATTCCATGGATGGATTGATGCAACACCTCCATTTGGAGGCTAGAGGAATGGCAAGAGTTTGTATTCTCTCATCTACTAGAACAACCTCAAAACAAAGAAAAAAAACATACTTTCGTAGAAATCCAACTATTTCATATATGTTTGGGCCTCCATAATTTCATATATGTTCGGGCATCCATATATTAAGAATTCTGATACACAATCAACAATCACATATTCATAATAACAAAAATAATGAGAAAAGTTAACACAAGAATTTTAATGTGATTTGGCACAATTTTTTGCTTACGTCCACGATTCAATCACTATTCCATTTCTTTTGCAACTTTTAGGTGGAAAAAAAAACTGTTAAAACTCACTACACTACAATATAAAAATTCTTACCAAACAATACACAATTTTTCTAAACAAAACTGTGTGAAAACTTTTTTCAAACAATACGCAATTGTTGTAGACAAAACTGTTATACGAAAACTCTCTCCAATCTCACAACCCAAACCCCAATATACCAAATGTTCACTCAACCCTTGAATCTCTGTAAAACTCTCTTTTACAAGTTATATTGATACTCAAATTTATAACCTTCAATAGCTTTCCCACCAAGGAGTTTGTTCTTCAACCAAGTAACTTCGGGACCTGCACTAATAAATTATGAGCCTAGAAAATTTCAATACTGATCAAGTTGTCATTGGGCCAGATTCACCTCCACCCAATCAAAACCTTTATGTTTTAATCGGGCCTTCAATACCACTTAATCAGATCTTAGACCTAATCCCAACAAATCTTTCATCTAGGCTTGAAATCTTATCTTCAACGGCAAATCTTACTTGCTTCTTCACCGTACAAATTCTCTGAATTACCATTGTTAGAACCTTTCTCAAATACCACTTGTTGGAGCGCCCAACGGATCGTTGTACATTAGCTCCCATACCATTTGTTAGGAATCTAACACCCTATCAACAACCACACAATCACAATAACAAAAATAAAAAGAAAATTAAACACAAGAATTTTAACTTGGTTGGTTCAGCACAACTTTTTGCCTACGTCCACGAGTCAATCACTATTCTACTTCTTTTGCAACTTTTGGATTGAGTAAAGCTTCTAAAACTCACTACATCACAATGCATAATTTTTCTAGATAAAACTGTATAAAACTTCTTTCCAAACAGTACACAAGTTTTCGAGACAGACCGTGTGAATACTTTTCCCAAACAGTACGCAGTTTTTCTAAACAAAACTGTGTGAAAACTCTCCCCAATCTCATAACTCAAATCTCAATACACTCAATGTTCACTCAACCCTTGGATCTCTGTAAAACCCTCTTTTACAAGTTATATTGGTATTTGGTTTGCTACCACCTACTTCTGACTAACTATTTCTACTTTAGGAATAGGATGAAAGACTACCTCTCATGATTCCCATATTTATAGCCTTCAATAACTTTTTCACCAAGTAGCTTATTCTTCACACCAAGTAACTTCATGACCTACACTAATAAATTATGAGCCAAGAAAATTTCAATACCGATTAAGCCACCTCTACCTAATCAAAACCTTCATGTTTTAATCAAGCCTTCAATACAGCTTAATCAGATCTTATACCTAATCCTAATACCATAACCTAATGGAGATTTCACAATCCTTGGCCACCTTCACTGAGAGGATTCAAAATCCTTTTCCAAATGGTGTTTGGACTCCATTACTCCAAAGAAAATTAGCAAATTTGGAATGAAACCTCTCAGTCAGCGATTTGAAGTTTTAATCACTACAAGAATGAGTATAGGTATAGCAATAAGAATGGACTTAAGAATAGTAAGTTTATCACTAAATGATAGTCCATCAAGTCTCTTACAAATCTTTTGAAATAAATCCTCAAAATATATGATCTTAACTTTATCTTTAGATAAGGGATAAGGAGATGCTTTTGAGTAAAGCCAATCCCTTTGTGAATAAGATTACATCTAACTCGCGACAGCTTCTTTGAACAGATGAGGCAACTCTTGAGTTTGTTCATCAGTTGACCACTTTCAACCTTATAGGTATGGTTAAGCTGAAACAGGCTCTGAATGAAGGATTTACTGTTGTTTGTAAAAATTAAAATGTCATTGGCAAATAAAAAGTGAGAAACAGTAAAAGAAGTGTCACTACAAACATATGATTTAACTTTCCTGATAGTCATTAATAAATTGAGATTCCTTCTTAATACATTTTGGGCCAGTGTAAATAAGAGGGAGAGAGCAAGTCTCCTTACCTTAAGTCCTTGGAAGAGATGAAAAATCCATGTAATCAAAGAACTATTGAGTACAATAATACCAACAATTACTCAGAACCCTGTAGATAAGATCAAACCATAATTTTGAAAAACCAAAACGCCTCATTACTTGAACAAAAAAGTTCTATTCCATGCAATCATAAGTTTTTGACATGTCCAGATTCATCATTATATTACCACCGAAAGCCATTTTTTGTCTATGTCAGCCACTAACTTTCAAGCCTAGGCTATATTCTTATGAATGTTATTTTGACAAAACCAGATTGCTCAACAGAAATAAAAGAAGGTGTAAATTTAGAAAGATGATTATTGAGCAATTTAGTAATACTCTTGTAGCAAAAATTACAAAGACTCGTCGTTTTTTAATAGTTACACTGCTTGAGATTTTTTATATAAATATAAAACTTAAAATAGTTTTTTTAATTGTTAATTATTTTTTGAGTTATTCTTCTCATGTCTAAAGTTCACTCTAAGTATTAAAAAAAAACTTAGTTGTTACTTTAGTTTCCAAACACTAATTCATAATTTTACACTAGTGTTTTTATAATTGGTCAATAATATTCCTTAAAAGTTTCATTTTACTAAACTATTTCTTAATATTTTAACCAAAAAAAATTGTATTGATAGAACAATCGAAATTACTATGGAATGGAAGTGATGAGAGAGGACAAAATGCTTTAATAGTTTTCCATGCAAGAAAGAGATTTTATAAAAATTATGTAGTTACATTCACCAATTATATTTTAATACCTAATATTAATAAAGAAAATATTAATTTCATTAATATAATTTAGATACATTCAATAACAGGTTAACATGTGGATGCAGCTAAAGCACTTCGTTTGATAAACATGTGAAACAATAAATTTGTAATAATTGCCAAGGTAAACTACACTTACTCCTTTTTTTTTTTTTAATGTCGATAATTTTATTTAGACTTAACTCAAATCAGGGTTGAAGAGTAGTACAAACTAAGCAGGGACCTCATTCACTCAGTTCATAGTACACTGAATGTTAGAAATCCTATCAAGAAATTCATACATATCCACAAGAATCATCATAGAAGAATATAGAATACCCATATATGATTTAATAGAAAATTATGAACGTACCTTGTTTGGGATCCATCTGTATTACGCAGTGAAATTGCAACAATGAATCCTCCTTATAAGTGTAGGTACTTCCCTTTCTTTAATTTCCCTTATCGTTAGCCTTAATGAGAGAAGCTATATAACCCTACAGAAGAAAGTTGTGTTCTTTACCAGAGAATTATGTGTCTTGGAATCAGAAAAAGGGGACCTAGCCATCTTTTTATATAATGGTTCATTGGCCCACTCATCACAAGACTAATGTCCACTATGGTCCACACTAGCTAGTCCATATTAAAAAATTAGAGTATCAAACTCACCATATGTCTCACTTAATAGACCAATCACTTAGCTTGTTTATTGTAAAACCCAAAAGCTAAATTAATGTAAGCCCATATCCATGAAACTTTCTAACATTGAAAACTCAAAGCTCTATTCCCTATAAAATCAGCTGCAAAGTTCACTTCACGAGGCACATGAATAAACTCAACTTGCTAAAATTGATTACTCAACTGCTTGATGTCATCCACCAGGGCCCTATTCGTCGGCAAATCATCCACAACATTTGTGCATTTAGAAATAGCCATCAAGGAATCACATTCCACCATAACTTGAAAGGCCCCTAACTCCAAAATAATTGTTGTCCTTGATTTGTGCTTGGATGATATGTCCCTCAGAAAATGGCCCTTCGATAAGGCTTAAACCACAAACAGTGAAGTAGTTGCTAGTTGTTGAAACACTTAAAAGCATATCTATGATGGGTACCTCCTTACTACTCATAAGGCTTGTGTTAGACCTCGTCGATGCTATTATTTCTATATGCTAACCCACTTCAATCCAAACTCTCACTAATTCATCATTTCTCAAAAGGAATTGCCTTGGATAATATGTTTGGAGTTGTGGGGTACGACGGAAAGATACAGTACTTACAACTAGTCATCTCAGTGGTTTGGACAATATATTTGTTTAACATTGGTTTGCCTATCTTCTTCCCACTTCCCATAGGTCTACCTTTTCTTTTACCCCCCACATTCTTCCCCTTTGACTCTAAACCAATAGAGAAAGCACCATTTCTTGAGTGACCATTATTGCTCACCTTTTCCCCTATACTACCTCCTAGTACCGTCACCGCTTCCTTGCTTGGTGGTATCGCTTTCTGCCTCGGCTACCTTTCAACATTATTTATTTCTTCACCCACCATGTTTGCAACATGTACCTCATGCAACGATAAACGCTTTAGGTCGACTTCCAAACTAAGCTTAACCCTAGGTTCCTTCATGTTATTTTGCTTTCCCCTCTCTCCTTCACCCTCAAACCTATCCCTGGTCTCATTAGTTATAGTCGTCCTTTCTTAACAACTGCATTACTATTCCCTGCCACGATTAATTTGGATGTTGCACCCTCCTCCTTACTGCCTCTCACTCCTATCATGGTCCTTGAATACTCATCTCATTTACTGTGCTGAGTGAAAAAAGAATCATAACTCTCATTATTTGTCCCATTGTCATTCCCTCTCCCTCCACACCTTTTCAACAATGATGCTTGTAACCATGATCCATACTGCAAGTCCTCTCTCTCTATCTTTTGTCTCACTCCTATTCATCTGGGCAATCCTTCATCCCATTACCCATTGTCTCACACCCATAGCAAAAAAGAGGCAACCATTCATATTCGATCAGAATCCATCATAGGGTAGGATCAACCCTAAACATGAAAAAAAAAATCACCTCTCCTAAGTGGTTTATTGATTGGAATCTTAACTCTAATTATTAAAAATGCCCCCATCTCATACTTTATACCTCAAAATTAGTGTCAACATATTCCCGCACCCTATTCCCTAATTTCTTTCCTATTGATTCATTCACACTACCCAAGGGTAAGTTATATACACAAATCCAAAAATATGCCTCATCGATATTCGCATCTCCTGGTTGTATTTTCAAATTATACTTTTGGAGCAAAACAAGATTGTTATCAAAATGCCATGTTGAGCCTTCCACCATTCTGAGCTTATTCACTTTGTCGTTGAATCTAAACAGAAAAAGGTTATCTCCAATTACTTTGCCTGAAACCCTTTCGAAGGTCTCCAAATTTCTTTTGTTGTGTTCAACAGCGATTCAGAGTGAAACGGTCTAATTGCGTTCAGTTTACCAACCAAAATTAACCCCTTTCCATCTGCAACCACATCCCCTTCCTCTTTAGTCAACGCTAACTCTGTCATCTCATCCTTTGTAAGATTCAACTTCTCCTATATCTCCTTCAACTCCCCTTCCATCCTACCACTACCATTACCACAAAACAAAACCCATAACCTAAAACTCTCAAAAGGCACACCTTGGAGAGACGAACAACTTGTACAAGATGAGAAAAACTCAAACCCAAACCCTGGTTCCAGAGAAGAAGGAAACCCTAAAACTCTAACCTAGCTACTAAATCTAGGGATTTTCAAATTGCAGTTACTCTTAGATTTAGTTATAAATACAACTATATTATAAAGTATAAAAAAACAAAAATTACATCAGTAAGAAAGTTAATTAACATCATGGAAAGATAAAATGTAATTCCTTTCATGTGCAAGTTACTTATTAAATCAAATAAAAAAACTTATTTTTGTAATGAAAATTACCTCTCTTTTTAATTAAATAAAGTTTTTTATTTGAAAAAATTAAAAAAAAGAAGAACCTAAATCATCAAGTATATCAAAAACAGTCTCTTTCTCTCCCCTTGACCTTCACGATGACAAACCTTTAATAAAGCTTTGGGTGAATATGACATATTTTTCCATTAAAGCTTTGGGTGAATATGACATATATTTCCATTAACAGAGAGACGTAGAAAGGGAACAAATGATAATTATTCTCAATTTTCTATATATGTCAAAAAAATTCCTCAAATAAAATACTAATAAAAATAGAAAAGAAATATCAACAGAAAAGAAATTAAATAGTAAGGTATCTTCTGCTATTTTAATAAACGGAAGTAACATTATGGTCTCTAATTCCCTTTATCTCAATAATTTCATCAACAACCGTAATTTATTCGAAAACAATCCAAAAAAATATAGTACTCCGTGAAAACTATTACCCAGAAATAGAAAAGGGCAATTTGGGAAATGAAATTCAAGTAGATTCAAGGCTTGTTTTGGGGATAAGGATGCCACTATTTGCGAAGAGCTGAATCTTAGAGTGGTAGTTAGTTGGGTCCCACGAAAACCGCGCCAAACTCATGAACAATCGCCGATTATTTTCCAGTGTCCGTGTAAAACTTCGTTGACTTCAAAGCTTGACCCCTGGTTACCGACACAGCCACAGGGAAAAAGTAATGATTCTCTAGTGCTGCAAGTCGTTCATAATTCATGAAGCACCAGCACCGTTACGCCGTCAGACAGCCACACTCATTAGGAAACCCAAAGTTACCGATCCAGGGATGGATCTGGAATTTTAAGTCAAATATTTTTTATCATGAAATTATAATTCTTCATATAAGTAAATAAAACTATTTTAACTTTTTAGTGAACTCGGAGGGGAAAACTTTCTTTTTCTGGAGAGAGAGTTAAAAGTAAAAAAGTACTTAAAAGAAACCCTTAGAAGCTTTATCGGGGTTTGACATATAGTTTATAAATAAAACCAGCCTGTTAAAGCACTTGAAAGTTTGTTAAAAAAAATTGGGGACAAATGTCCTCTCATGCCACCATTAAAGTATCAAAATATTGTTGTTTGGTTTATGAAATGATTTGTATTTTTAAAAATATTAAAAACAAAAAATAGTTATTTTGAATTATTTTGAAAATATGAAATATAAACAAGTGTTTTCAAAATTATATTAAAAATTTATAAATGATTAAAAAAATATTTAAAAAGTAGATAAATATTCTCCATAACTAAAGAGACCTTGATTTTGTGTCAAAAATATTTTTATTGTTATTTAATTATTTATAACTTCACTGTTATTTTATTATATTCAAAAACTATTTTATAAACTATAAATAGTTTTTTCAAATATAAATTGGTATAATAAGTCAACTTATGCACATCGTACTAAATCTATTTTCTCGAATGGATTAATAACAGATCATCCATCATTGTAGTTTGACTATTTGCGAATATAACAATTAGAGCTAACGATTTTGTGATTATTTCATAAAATCTGTTATTTCACTAATAACACAGTGATTAACATAAACCTTCTATTGATATACCTAACGAAATCTAAATACATTGTAAAAAATGTTGAGTACATATTTTTTTGGTTTTATTGTAAATTTTGTTTTGTTGTCATGATAAATAAATTTTGGTGCCAAACAGTTTTTTATATATCAAGTATATTTTAAAATAAAAAATTGATTTGACGTGATGTATATTTTATATGTAGTATATACAAAATAATTACAAAAATACTTTTGTATTTATATAAAAATATATAACATATCACTCTATTTTAAAAGTATATAGATATATTCACCGTATCGATCGATGAAATTTCTTGCTGTTCCTCTGTCAATACACCTAAGAAGTGGTTTAGTGAAAATCATTAAAAGTAATTTTAATGCATTTTAACCATTGTAAATTTGAGGTTAACATTTACCAAAAAAAATATGCCGATTTATTGAGTGGATGAAAAGAGCGGGGACTTAGTTTTGAGTCTTTTGACTAGGTAGGTCCGCACCGAGATGCGCATCGGTAGGATAATGCGGATTGTTTCTCTCTTTTCGAATCAATAAGATCAAATCATTTCGGTAAAAATTGAAGGTTTTGTATTTAAAAAATGAGTCCATGAACAGAAATTTTTTTTTTTACCCAAACTAATTTAATAATAGATTTTAATTTATTTAATAAGTTAAATTATTAATAATATTAAATATGTAAAAAATTAACTCATTACATACTATCAAATTATTAATAATTATAAATATATATAAAACAATATATTTTTTAATGTTTGGTTAACCGAATTTTAACCGAAACGATCGATTTTAAGTCGAGTAAAAAAAATTGAAATATATTAATAAAATCAATCGGATCAAAACAAAATATTTTATATCGAAAAAATTGTTTAATATTTTTACTGACCTTTCAAAAAAAATTTATTTAATACAAATCTATAAAAATATATAACATAAAAATTTATTTTATTATTAAATAACATAAACAAATTAAATTATAAAATAAATTTTTATATCATGAATTTCTTACATATTCATTTGCATTATAAAATTTTTTTAAACACCCAACGCAAGTGGAGAAAAAACAACTGTAAAAATAAAATGATTACTATAATAGTGTCATAGGTCGACAGAGAGACCTAACCTGGAGGAAACGCCAAAAGATATCAAACAACCGACCGGCAAAAATAATATAAAAGTAAGATTTTATTAGGAGTAATTTGTACTTTTTTTATTCATTTTTCAGTAAGTAGTACTTTTTTTTAAACTTTTCCTTATTCTCTTGAATTAATAACACTTTCGTTCTTTTTTTTATATTTTAAAATAGAGAATATAAAGTAAAATGGCTTAATTATGAGGTAAATGCAACTGAACTTTTTTTTTTCCATTAAGTGGAAAGTAAATGACAATATAATTTTTCTTTAATAAGTTTATTTTTCTTTTACATCAGAAATTATATCTTTTTTTTATTTCTTTTACTAATAAGATTTTGAAAATCATGTAGTGAAAGAATTATTGACTGCATCGAATACAAAATTAAAAATTTAATTAATAATTTTTAAAAATTTTATTAATAATATTTGATACACAATTGTTATTAACAATAAAATTTTTAAAAATTATTGATCCAAGTTGATGCTCAAAACATCTTACAACTTTTTTTAGATATGCTGACGTGGATCGTCACCTTAATGGTGCTCTCATTTTTTGATTGTAAGTCTCTCCTTTTATTTTGTTTTTTAATGCTAGATGATATATTAAATCTTGTTTTATTTTATATTTGGGGAGGCATCCTTCCACGATATGTAAAGATATATTTAAATGAAAACTTAATTATAAAAAACATACTACGTTGATGATTTCATTTTTAAAAAAAGGTATTAAAATTTTTTATATTAAAAAATATTTTGTGGTATATTTATGTTATTAAAAAAAATTAACCGCGTTAAAATAATAAATAAAAATATCATTATACCTTTCATTTACAGTTTTAACATTAAATAAATATCGTCTTCTAGTGAATAAATGTTATCATTTACAATTTTAACACTGTTAACTTATTTTGTTAAATATTGTCTTTTGTATAATGAAGTGTATAATGGTATTTTCATTTATTATTTTAATATTATTAATCTTTTTTCTTAATAACAATATATTACAGGGTATTTTTTATTATAAAAAAATTTTAAAATATTTTTTAAAAATAAAATCAACTACATAGCATTTTTTATAATTAAACTTTAAATTAATGTAGCTTTTGCCAATTTTTTTTTTTTTTTATAAAAAAAGAGCTTAAACTATGATGAATGATGATGGGTCCCCATTGGGCACATCTTGTGCATGTGAATTTAGCTGGAAATTTAGATTTTGTCGAAGTAAGATGTTCTTACCGTTGTCATGTAATATCATTGTCAATTGATTTTATTAATTGTAATGTTTTTTTTTTCTTTTTTTTTGGTAGTAAGCACCATTAAGCAATCAATCATCCAGACTGGATTTATTGTACATAGTACGCTAAAACTGAGCACTGATAGCCTCTTTTGATGTATGATTTTCTGCAGGCCGCACTAACCTTGAATCTCGTCTTAGGGCTTTACTACAATTGCTTCTGGCCCTCTTTTTGTGAACAGCCTATAGGACACGTGGCAAAATTCATAGTAGGAGTAATTGGCTTAATGTCATTTGCTTATAAATTTATATATTGTTATTAAGCATTTTGCCGAATGACCTTTTAGTGATGCTTCATCATTTGACTTGAATCTTTTTAATACATTTTTCAACCTCTATCTTTCGAAGAACACTCTTGATTAAAACAAAGATCGGTTCAATTATGAATTTAGTTTTTTTAATTTGAAGTGAGATTATTTTATTATATGTACTTTCAGATATTTTAATTTATTAGTATATTAATTTCTAAAATCTATCAAATCACACAATTTCGTTGAAAATTCTATCAACACATTGAAAGTAATCTCACCCCCAAAACGGTGGAATGAAAAGCTTGTATATTGGTTGTCATACATGACGTTTGCATATGATTTTTGTTAAGTGTTTGATCAAAATTTTCACCAGAATAAAGTAATTTAATTGATTTTGAAAGTTCATATATTAAATTAAAGCAATTAAAAGTACAAAGAGTAAAATAATTCTACTTCAAAAGTATCAAGCATAAATCCATAATTTAGCCCCCAAGATCACAGTTGGGGTAATTTAATTCCCTAGGTTAGGAGTTCATGCACATTAAAAATTAAGATCATTGTTAATTAATTGACTAATAATCAGTTAATCACATTGATAAGGGTAAAAATACACCAACCAATGGAAATCACACACATGGCAAACATTCAAGGAAACAATAGTAACTTTCCTACTCAAAAGTGCAAAGGGGTAACTTTATAGGTGTGACTCGCACCCAACTTTTTTGTATGAGAATCCTCGGGCCTATATAAAGGGGGCTCGGTGCCCTATAAATGCTAGCTTTTGGACACGCTTTTCCACCATTTCTCTCTTTCAATTCAACATTTTACTTCAACCCGTCCATTTGCTTCGTCTCAATACATTTACTAACTCAACCATCGGAGGGTCCTCTATGGAGAACAAAACTCCAAGTGAATTTCCTTTGTAGGGGTTCGTGTACCAAAATGACGTGGAATTAGGATCGAGACCGACATCAGCAATCCACCTCATCCTTTTAAGATTCAACTTGACAAAAATATCCTTGGTTTCTTTTCGGCATTAAAAGTTGGCATCATCTGTGAGAACGACAAATTCATCTAATGATGTCGTCGAAGAAGCTACCTCATTGTCCAACATGTGAAGTGCTATCCACCTAACTATTGAAGTAGAGAGAAAAGATATGGAACTCCTTGCACCGTTGGGACGCACAAACGGGCATGACTATCACAAAGCCTAAGGGAGCCGTTAGAACCATGAGGTTAATGGTGAGTGGGCTTAGTCTAGTCTGATCGAATAAGGATGAGCTGAGGACTTCTTTGCTCCAGTCAGTCAAGCAGAGTATGAGGAGCTTCAACGTCGATATGACAATCTGGCTGCATTAGTCGCGTAAATGGTACTAGACACAATTCGAGTATACTCGATTGAGCACGCCGTTAGGAAGACAACGCAACCCCCACCAGGGAAGACAAAGAAATAGCCCGAGTTTCTAGTCAGCAAGATGACCGATGTGAGAATGACCAAGGAAAAAATGGTCGAAGTTGAACTCACTTGACCGAGAACAGAGCATAGCACCAAGGGTATTCAGCGCTCTAAGCATGAAGCCGAGTACGTATCTGACTCTCAGTCGTAGAGAAAGCACCAAGAAAAAGAGCTTACCGAAGTCAACCAACAACTGAAAGAGATGAATGAGCATATAGGGATTGCCTTAAAGGTTGGTCGAATGTACATTTTGGATGAGATCAAATCTTTGGGGAACCCTTTCTCGAAGAAAATCATGGATATGAAAGTGCCTTCTAATTTCAACCTAAGTTTCTGAGTTGGAGGCTATTTATGGACGGATCCTTTAATTCATCCGGAACTAGAGTTGATCTCATCCTTTTTAGTCTCGGGGACTTCACCATTGGGTATGCATTACAGTTTAACTTCAAGGATTCAAACAACGAAACCGAGCATGAAGCACCTCTAGCTAGGATGAGATTGGATCGTTTTCTTATGGTTAAAGCACTACAGGTATTCAACAATTCGCACTTGGTGGTAAATTAGGTGTTAGACGAGTATGAGGCTAAATGAGCCCAATAAGTAAATATTTGGCTAAGGTAAAGGAGTCGACAAATCATTTCAAGAAAATTAAAGTGATAAGAATACTGAGGTCTTAAAATATTAAAGCCGATGCCTTGGCTCAGTTGGCATCTTCTAAGACCTCTGATATTCCTTGAGCTATGTATGTCAAAATCTTGTCTAGCTCCAGCACGGAAGATACCGATGTAATGGACATAGACGGTGAACCAAATTTGATGGATCCAATCATCAAGTATCTTCGAGAGGGAGAGCTTTCAGAGTCATGAGTCGAAGGTAAGAAGTTAGTTTCTTGGCTAGCCAAGTATTGCGTGATTGGAGGGTCGACTCTATAGAAGGTCCCTCACTTTGCTGTACATTAAGTATCTCAGTCCTAGAGAAGCCGACTATGTATTTAAAGAGGTTAACAAAGGAATCCGTGGCAACTATCTTGGTGATTGAGCTCTTGTATAAAAGATTTTGAGACAAAGGTACTATTGGTCGAGGCCTTAGAAAGAGGCCATAGACTTTGTGAAGAAATGTGTTGAGTGTTAGAAGTTTTCTCTAATTCCTTATGAACCTGCAAATTCTTTGAAAGTTATAACCAAACTAGTACCTTTTGCAATGTATGGCATCGACATACTGGGATCTTTTCCCAAAACATAGGGTCAGTTACAATTTTTGATCATGACAACAGATTACTTCAAAAAGTAGGTCGAGGCCTAGCTTTTCACCAGGATCACCAATAAAAAAGCAAAAGACTTCTTCTAAAAGTCTATGATTTACCGATTTGAAGTGCCAAGAGTCGTAGTGATAGAAAATGGAAAATAATTTGAAAGTGTTCGGTTCAAGAAGCTGTGTGAAGATCTCGACATCGACCATTAGTTCTCTTTCGTAGGGTATTCATAGGCCAACGATCAAATCAAGGTGAAGAATAGGAAAATATCATAGACTTTGAAGAAAAGGTTGGAAGCTCCACATGGGTTGTGGGTCCAAGAACTTCCTCACACACTATAAACTTACTGAACTATAACTCAGTCTTCGACCAATAAGACTCATTTCTTCTTGGCTTTTGGGTCAGAGATTGTGGTCCTAATTGAAATGGGAAAATCTTTTCTCTGAGCATAGTTGTTTAATGTAAATTAAAATGAAGAAGTACTGAAGATGAACTTGGATATAATAGAAGGAGTCCAAGATGAAGATTTGTTAAAGCTCGCAGCCTACCAGTAACAGACCACCAAGTATTACATATTTTGAGTCAAAGCAAAGGAAATTCAGACTCAGAGACTTAGTCCTCTGTAAGCAAGAAGTCCTGGATCCTTAAAATATTGAGAAGCTTGCACCGAATTGGGAAGGCCCATATCGAGTCAAGAAAGTAATCAAGTAGGCAATGTTCGAGCTTGAAAGAATGAACAAAACTCCAGTGCTACGTAAATTAAATTAAAAAAAATTGCACAAATTTTATCGATAATGTATTTTTTATCATTCATGTAAATGCTTAAAGAGATGAACACTACATGGTTATTTTTGTCACATGTTTGCTTTCTTTTTTTACATCGCACACACCGAGTGGTAGAACTAAGACACTAGGAAGATGCCTTAGTCTGAAGCAAGCACTCTTTAGAAAATTGAAATTAAAGCTCCAAAGTGAACATCAATCCTAATCCGAAGTAAAAGCATCAAAGAGATGCCTTCACAAGAAAAAAAAAGCTTTATCCAGAAGTGAAAAACCGAGGTCCAACATTTAGAAAATTTGAGAGAAGAATTTAAACTTCATTCCTGATTGAAGTGAGAGAATGAAGCCCAACGCTTAGAAAAATTCAAGAGAAAATAGTTTAACTCATGTAAAAGAAAGAATTGGACAACAAAAGGAAAACCAACTTCATTCATAATAATTTTATTTTACAAAAGAGTGCTTCGAGGTTGATTACAGAAAAATAAAAACCTATATCTACTCTTCAGGTTCTTCATCGGCCCTAGATCTCTTCTCTTCCACATTTCGGTCCTCATAGCCACTTCGACTCTCTCTCCTATATGAACACCAGGAAAAAAAACCCATAGTCATATCGACCCCACTAGAATGAGAACTAGGAATATCCATAACAAAGCTTGCCCAGTTAACATCAGGCCACAACTTGGCCCCTTCTTCTTTTTCTAGGTTGAAGCCCATCTCAAGGCACTCAGTGGCCTTGTCCAAGAGATCATCATTGTAGGCCTCGGTTTTATTATAATTCTCTATGGCCTAGGTCTCGACATTAGCCAATTCCTTTCGGAATTGGCTTTTCTCTTCCTAAAGTTGGTTGTTCTGCTTCTTGAGTCGGTTATTGTCTGTTTGAACTCACATAAGGAGAGTGGTTGTTGAGTCAAAGTCAACTTGTAGGCTGTGCTCTTGAAGCAAAAACTAGTTGTTGTTGTTTTAAAGTATGGTGATTACATACCTCGCGTTGGCCATCTTCTTCTTATTCTTATCATCCTTTCCATGGAGCTCAGTTATGGTGCGATTCACGGCAAAAATGTGATCTTGCGCGTAAGTAGTGAGCATACTAGCCTGGAAAATAAAAATCTAGTTAGAAGACAAGTAAAGAAAAATTTAAAAACTTTTGACTAGATGTTGGCGAGTCAGTTTATACCTTGTGGGTTGCCTCGACTAAAGTCGAGCCAATCATTTCGGGCATATATTTCCCGATCACCTTTGTGTTAACCAATAAAATTGATCATCGGAGAAGTTGGGAAGCCATGTACATGTCCCCAAGGGAAGATTCTATGATTTTCACTTCCTAATGCCTTTGGAATATGTCCAAACTACTAGCCGGGGACTCGGTTGCGAGAAAATGAGGTGATTGAGGCAAAGTTGTAAGTGGGATAGCCGAAGAGGCCCTTATCCCAAAAACCACCTTTTCTTGAGGAGGGTATTGAGATCCAATGGGCTTGGTCTTAACCTTCTAAGGCTTCCTTCTGCTTTCAGTTACTTGCAAAGTAGGCTTTAAAGCTAGAGTCGAAGAAGGATTTTGATCTCTCGAAGAAGGGTTTTGAACTCCCCTCCTCAACAACTTTTCCTTGTTAAATATCCTGACTACAAAAGAAAGAAGAGAAGAATTAATGACAATTGAAAAATATTCTAAGTATAAAAAAAAGAAGAGTAATGGTGGTCTATTACCATCACTGGTAAGGATATGAAAAATACTAAGGTTATAAGCCCTCAACATCTTCTCATTTGCCAAATCCTTCATCGTTAGCTTGACATTGGCTTTCAAGATGGCGGCTACTTCTTTTTGCTCGTCAGCATTTAAAGAAGAGGGAACTTTTAGTTTTCTAATTCCTGATAATCCCACTCCAGCACAATGTTGTAGGCTAATTGTTCTTCAATGAATGAGTACTTATTCTTTCACTAGTTAATCAAAGAAAAAGTGTCGAGAAAGATTTTCATATTCATCCTCGAATGAAAGTTGTACCACCCAAAATCTTGATACTTCTTCAAAACATAAAACCATTAATACATTTTGGTTTTACACTTGTCGTCATCATAACAGTACCCGACGTACACCCTCAAAGCCAAAATGAAACCTATAATAAATCTAAGCCCATTCAGAGAAAGCTAGGCTATGCTGATACCGAAGTGGTTAACAATCTGAATAAGGTTAGGTTCGATGGAAAACCTCAACCTTACCTTTAAGTGGTCAATGCAGCAGAGGAGAAGTGATACTGGATTTAAATAGAATTGAAGGAAAATAAACAAACAAACAACAAAATGAAAGATAGCAGTTCACCACCCAAGATATAACACCAAAGGGATATAAAATATCACTACCCAAAGGATTAACACAAGGGATACAGAACTATATGAATTCACCACTCTAAGGATTATACCAAAGAGATACAGAATTACAAGAAGGAGAAAACTCTCTTCTAAAAGCCAAAGGCTGATTTCAATTTATAAACTCAAATCTAATTTTTCAACTTACAAACACAAGTATTTATAGAGCTTAGAACAACCCTCTAAGCTTAGGACAAACAAGAAGACAAGGCATAAAACATGCAAGCAAACAATCCATAAAACATGCAAGGAAAAAATCCCTAAAACAAGGAAGGAGACAATCCCTAAAACATGCAAGGAATCAAGGAAAAGGCCGAAAGAAGAATATAATCCCGGAATTTCAGGAGGACCCAACTGGCAGAATTCAAACGGTCATATCTTCTTCCACACATCTCCAAATGGGCTGAAACTTGTTGGGTTGGAAAGATGACATCTTGAACTTCAATTTAGACTTAAGAAAGTTTGAAAAAGCTGATCGTTTGGGCCTACTATAATGGGCCTAAATCTATTAGGCTGTTACATCCGAATCTTCTTCTACTTTGGGCTTAGACCTTGCACCTTGCTTAGTTGACAAGCGATTATTAGATTTTTGTTGGGCAGGCCCATGTTAGGTTGTACATACCCATGTTAGGCTCCCCTGGTTGATGAGGACTTGCCCCCAAATCCACGATTTCTTCATTTACTTAATAGGGAGATAAGTCACTCACATTGAAAGTTGCAGATACTCCATAATCTCTAGGGAGTTCAATCTTGTAAGCATTTTCTCCAATGCGTTGAAGTACCTTAAATGGGCCATCAGCTCATGGTAGAAGTTTAGACCATCATTTTGTGGGAAAACATTCCTTTCGAAGATGAATCCATACTAGATCTCCTTATTTGAAAACTGCAGGCTTTCTATGTTTATTTGCTTGCTTGTGGTACTTCTCATTTTGCTTCTCAATATGAGCTCGAATCTGCTCATGTAATTTCTTGATCTTCTTCGTTCGTTCATCGGCATCTCCACTAAATTGGGTAGCAGTAGGAAGTGGAGCCAAATCAAGAGGGTTAATAGGTTTGAGACCATAGACAGCCTCAAAGGGGCTATAGCCAGTGGTTTGGCTAGTAGACCTATTATAGGCAAATTCAGCTTGAGCTAGGAGGAGATCCCATTGATGGATGTTCTTCCCCACAAAGCTTCTCAAAAGATTTCCCAAACTCCGATTAACAACTTCAGTTTGACCATCTGTTTGGGGATGATAAGCGGAGCTGAATTGAAGGATAGTGCCAAGCTTTCGCCAAAGAGTACGCCAAAAATGTCCAACGAACTTGGAATCATAATCAGAGGTAATCGTCTTAGGAATGCCATGAAGTTTGACAATTTCTCTGAAATATAGGTCAGCAACATGAGATGCATTAAGAGTTTTGTTGCAAGGAACAAAATGAGCCATCTTTGAGAATCGATCAACCACCACCATAATGGAGTCTTTATTTCGTTGAGTTCTTGGCAAACCTACAACAAAATCCATACTAACGTCCTCCCACGGGGCATTAGGAACAGGTAATAGGATGTATAGCTCGATGTTTTGCTTGTGGCTCTTTGCGAGGCGGCAAATTTGACATTGCTGCACATGTCGCACAACATCTCTCACCATTTTGGGCCAAAAAAATGTTCCTGCACAAGAGTTAAAGTTTTATCTCTACCAAAATGACCAGCAAGGCCTCTTTCATGAGCTTCTTTGATAATGGCTTCTCTCAACGAACATTGAGGAATGCACAAAAGATTTCCCTTGAAGAAAAAACCATCTTGTAACAAGAAATGGTTGTTAGGACCATTAGAAGATTCCTTCCATGCATTGTTAAAATCAAGATCATCTTTATAAAGTTCTTTGACAACTTCAAAACCCAAAACCTGCACTTGCATAGTGTTAAGTAAAGAGTATCTTCGACTTAGGGCGTCAGCAACTTGATTAAGTTTACTTGACTTGTGCTTGATGGAGAATGAATAAGCTTGCAAGAATTCACTCCACTTTGCATGTCACTTGTTGAGTTTTTGTTGGCTGCTCAAGTACTTTAAAGCTTCATGATCAGAATGAAGTATAAACTCTTTATGGAGTAGATAATGACTCCAATGCCCTAAGGCACGAACAAGAGCATAGAATTCTTTGTTATATGTTGAATACTTCTTTCAAGATTCATTGAGCTTTTCACTAAAAAAGGCAATGGGTTTACCTTATTGGCTGAGAACACCATTAGAGGCATAGCAATCAACTTCGAACACTTTGGAGAAATCTGGAAGTGTAAGGACTGGGGCCTCCGTTACCTTCTGTTTGAGAAGTTCAAAGCTCTTTTGGGCTTCCTCCGTCCACTTGAATGTTCCCCCTTTAAGGCATTTCGTGATAGAAGCAATAATTGTGCTGAAGCCTTTGATGAACCGTCGATAGAATGATGCAAGTCCATGAAACCTTCTTATGTCGTGAAGGGACTTGGGAATAGGCCAGCTGGTGATTGCCTCTATCTTGCCCGAATCCATCATGATTCCTTCTTTGCAAACAACATAGCCTAAGAACACAAGGCTATTGGTGAAGAAATGACACTCCTTCAAGTTGACATACAGCTTTTGTTCCCATAAGGTTTGGAAAACTTGATGAAGATGCTCCATATGTTGCTCTTGAGACTTGCTGTAAACTAAGATATCATCAAAGTAAACAACAACAAATTGACCCATAAATGGTTTGAAAATATGATTCATAAGGCGCATAAAAGTACTCAGAGCATTAGATAGTCCGAATGGCATAACCATCAATTCATAAAGACCATCTCTCGTTTTGAACGTTGTTTTCCATTCATCGCCGTCTTTCATGCGAATTTGATGATATCCGCTGCGAAGATCAATGTTTGAGAAGATTGTGGCTCCATGAAGTTGATCCAAGAGATCATCCAACCGTGGGATGGGAAAGCGGTACCGGATGGTGATTTTATTGACAGCCCTTCTGTCAATGCACATTCGCCATGAACCATCCTTCTTTGGTACGAGAAGTGCTGGAACAGCACAAGGACTCATGCTTTCTCGTACAAGGCCCTTGGAGATCAACTCATCAACTTGACTTTGTAACTCTTCATGCTCCCTTGGATTCATCTGATAAGCTACTTTGTTAGGTAAAACAGAACCTGGAATAAGATAAATATGGTGCTGTATACCCCTCATAGGTGGAAGGCCCGGTGGAAGTTCTTCAGGAATAATATTAAGGAATTCCTTAAGAAGTGGTTGTATTATAAGTGGAATCTCAATGGGGTCTTTCTTTTCAACAACCATAAGAGCATACCCTCAACTTCACCTACAGAAAGTAAACTACAACCCTCATCTTTAGAAGGTTTAGGAGTGAATACCATTTTCAGTGGGCCTAAAGTCACTTTAATTCCATTCTTTACAAAAGAATAGGTATTTTTGAGACCATCATGGATAACTTTCCTATCATACTGCCATGGTCTACCAAGTAGTATGTGACATGCATCCATAGGGACAACATCACACATAACTTCATCCTCATAATTTTTCCCAATGGAGAATTGAACTAAGCATTTCTTAGTTACCTGAATATCATTGCCTTTTTGAAGCCATTGAAGTTTGTAGGGATGGGAATGAGCTTCTATTTTTAGATTCAGTTTCTCCACCATGGTTGTAGACACCACATTCTCACAACTTCCCCCATCAATGATGACATTACACACCTTGCCATTGGAAGTGCATTTGGTGTGGAAAATGTTGTTTCGAAGCCAATCATCTTCTACGTAAGTTGACTTCAAGAGTCTACGAATAACAAGAGACTCTCATTGATCCGCATACATGAAATCCTCCTCGGATTCGTCCTTAACTTGCTCCTCCTCAGCATTATCTTCCAATTAAGGGAGATTATCTTGCGATTTGGACAATCGGAAGTAATATGTCCAAAACCATGACATTTAAAGCATTTTCTTCTTGAATTAGAATTATTGAAGCGATTAGAACCTGATGGAGCTTCATTCCTTGCAGGTGGTTTGACAGCTGCAATTTTGGTTGATGGAGTGGCCTTGGAAGTAGAACCACTCCCCCGGTTTGTGATTCCATCACGATTGAAAGGCCGATAAGTGTTCTTACGCCCTTCCATTAATTGTTTCTCCACCTTTAGTGCCAACTTGCAAACATCATTGTAGGTCCAGTAAGGTTGTAATTGTATAACATTACTGATTTCACGACATAACCCTCCAAGGTAGCGGGCTACCATTTGTTCTTCGGGCTTTACGATGTCACAACGCATCATAGAATAATCGAACTCTGCTGTATATTCTTCCACGGAGAGATCATTTTATCGAAAGTTGTGGAACTTAAGAAAAGCATCTTGCCTATAATGATCTGGCAAATACTTCTTCTTAAAAGCCTTCTTTATCTTTGCCCAAGTCACAATGCGACTCTTCCTTTCACGTTCTCGCTACCTCTTAAGGTGTTCCCACCAAATAGAAGCATGTTTTCGTAGCTTGATGGCAACAAGCTTCACATTCTTGTGATCTGCAACATCTTTGTAATCAAAGATCCGCTCAATGGTGTTAAGTCAATCAATGAATTCATCGGGTTGCATCTTCTTTCAAATTCTGGAATGTCTACCTTGACGTCATAATCACATTGGAAAACATGATTTCTTAGCTCACGGGGGTGAGGTGGCGTGCTGTCATTTAAGGCGTGGCTATGAGCTTGGTGAAAAGGATTAACTTCGTCTCCATCATTGCTGGAAACTTCAACATCTGAGCCATGATGAGGAGCACTATGTTCAGAAGTTTCGTAACGCTTTAGGCGTTGTTCGAGTTGCTACACTTGTCTCCTCAAGGCTTCCAGCTCGATATCTCACGGGTCTCCTTGTGGTGGTGCTTCTGAAGCTGCTATTGGAATAGCTTGACCACGACGACCACGACCAGCCATAATAACAAGAACTATGGAAATCAAGGTGTTAGATATCACACTTGAGAAACCAAAGCTCTGATACCAATTTGATACCGGATTTAAATAGAATTGAAGGAAAATAAACAAACAAACAACAAAATGAAAGATAGGAGATCACCACCCAAGAGATAACACCAAAGGGATATAGAATATCACCACCCAAAGGATTAACACAAGGGATACAGAACTATAGGAATTCACCACTCTAAGGATTATACCAAAGAGATACAGAATTACAAGAAAGAGAAAACTCTCTTCTAAAAGCCAAATGCTGATTTCAATTTATAAACTCAAGTCTGATTTTTCAACTTACAAACACAAGTATTTATAGATCTTAGAACAACCCTCTAAGCTTAGGACAAGCAAGAAAACAAGGCATAAAACATGCAAGCAAACAATCCTTAAAACATGCAAGGAAACAATCCATAAAACATGCAAGGAAACAATCCCTAAAACAAGGAAGAAGACAATCCCTAAAACATGCAAGGAATCAAGAAAAATGCCAAAAGAAGAATACAATCCCGAAATTTCAGGAGGACCCAACTGGCAGAATTCAAACAGTCATATCTTCTTCCACACATCTCCAAATGGGTTGAAACTTGTTGGGTTGGAAAGACGACATCTTGAACTTCAATTTAGACTTAAGAAAGTCTCAAAAAGCAGATCGTTTGGGCCTGTTATGATGGACCTAAATGTAATGAGCTGTTGTATCTGAATCTTCTTCCACTTTGGGCTTGGACCTTGCACCTTGCTTAGTTAACAAGAGATTATTAGATTTTTGTTGGGCAGGCCCATGTTAGGTTGGACATACCCATGTCAAAAATTTATGAGGGCCCATACCCAACTGTTGTGCATGCTTTTTCCTTAGGTATGGGAAGTTGAGGGGAGTAAATACGAGGGAAGAAGTATATAGACTTAATGTCTTCAATATCTATGGCTGAAAAAGTACAAGCTTCATCCTTGACTTGATAATACTCCCTCTCATGTTCACAGGCCATTTTAGTTTAAATCTTTATTAGGGTTGGCCCACCAGCATCAGCTCTTGTTACTTGAACGAGTGAGTGAGTACCTAAATCACTACTTGAACTAGCCTTGGCATGTGAGGCCTTTCTCTCACTCTCTTTTCCTTAACTGTTCTATACTTCAACTACCATAATAATACTAGAATGTGAAAAAGAAGACATAATTTAAATAGAGGAAAGAGCTAGGTACTTACCAAAGTTTGTTTAGAAAGAGAAGGAAGACTGAAGAGATTGCCAAAGTAGAAAAGAATTTGAGTTGCAAGAGAAAGGAGAGCTTTAAAAGACTCACAGAAGATTGTAAACGAGAAATGTGAGTGAAAATAAAGCCTTAGGTTCCCTCAAATAGAATTCAAGGGGATGGTCATTAATGAGATTTTGATCTGTTATCATGATACGTGGTCCTGACAGCTCAAAAGGTGCCTAAAGAAACTCAAATGATTAATTAACTTATTAAAATTATAGGAATAATACGAATTCACCGACGAGAAACGAGTCAAGGAATCGAGATGAGTACACTGATGAGAATCACTCATGGGCCTACTGAAGTCCAAGGTACCGAGATGAGTGCTCCGATGAGAGTCATTCATGGGCCTACTAAAGCTTGAGATATCAAGATGAGTGCACTGATTAGAGTCTCTCTGGGCCCATAAAAGCCTGAGTTACCGAGATAAGTACACCGATGAGAGTACTGATTAGAATCGCTCATGGGTCTACTGAAGTCGAGATACTGAGATGAATGCTCTGATAAGAGTCACTCATGGGCTCATTGAAGCCAAAGATATTGAGATGAGTACACTGATGAGAGTCACTCATAGTCCCATTGAAGCCTAAGATACCAAGATGAGTTCTCCAATTAGAGGTGAGAATTTTGACTCGGACCCGTTGAACCCCTTTTTTTCCCCACAAAAGTGGGTATGGATATAGGTTTATAGACATACTAAAAATTTATCCGTACCAAGCCTGATCCAGGAAATTTCGGATCGAGTTGGTTTTACCCGCAGCCCAAATGAGTGACCGATTAAATTTTGCGCCAAACGATGTGTTGAATTTTTTTTACGCTACCTTGATAAATTAATTTCAATTCATTTTTTATACTGATAAAATAATTTCAAGTCAATTATTTCCTCTCGCTAAAGACACAAAAGTGCACACATATTTTACACTCATTTATCTTTTTAAATGTTGTTGTTGTAACCTATTTTTATCTAGATGCATGTATATAAATACAATGTTTTTACCCCATTGAAAAAATTGCAGATTTTCTATTCTCTGTTAATTGGACTCTTGGCATTATATAACAATGTGCAATTGATTTGTTGTTTGTCAGTGGTGTTTTGGTGAAGGTTTTTAGATTGCAAACAAATTGTATTTTTTTGTAAGAATCAATTGCTAGTGGTGTTCAGGTTGGAGTTTGTGCTGATTTCCTATCTCAATATTCTTGATATAACAGTAATAGCGTAAGTGTGAGCATTGAGTGATGCACTTTAGTTTGACTGGTGGGTGTCTGATTATGTTGTGGAGAGGATATTTTTTATTCTTTTTCAAGGATCTCTAAAGATTTTGACTATAGCATAGCTATGTGCTCGCTCAAGGACTGGTGAAACTATCTAAATGGTTGAATTAATTAGTAGTGATATAGGCATGAAGCAATAAAATATTTACAAATTCCACATTTATCATCAATAAAATGCTTTTGTTTTTTTTTTTAAATATTTGTTTTATTTAATATTAATATTTTTTAATGAGTCACTCATAGGTTCACCTGCAAAAAAGTGAGTTGGGTTTGGGTGTAAAAAAATTAACTTGTTTAAAATTGAGTCTTTTTCACCCGCACTCATTTAACTCGTGACTCGCAACGGATTACCTATACCCAGTCTAACTTGCCTGTTATCGACCTCTAGCACCAATGAGAGACTCATGGGCCCATTGAAGCTAGAGATTCCGAGAAAAGTGCACTGATGAGAGTCACTTCTGGGCCATTTGAAGCCCAAAATAATGAGATAAGTGCACCAATAAGAGTCATTCGTCAGCCTATTAAAGCCAAAGATACCGAGATGAGTGCATCGATGAGAGTCATTCGTAGACCCACTGAAGTTCGAGATACCAAGATGAGTGCACCAATGAGAATCATTCTTAGGCCCACTAAAGCCTAACGAATTAAGGTGACCTCACCAAGGTGAACAAATAGATGTGAGTCACTCAAGTGGGCCCACTGAAGCCCGAGGAACCAAGGTGAGTGCGCCGAGGAGGATGAGCCGAGATGGACGCACTAAGGTGGACGAACAAAGATGAGTCCTCCGATGAGAGTCACTCATGGGCCCACTAAAGCCTAATGACCCGAGTTGAGCACGCAGATGTGAACGAACTTATGGGAGTCATTCAAGCAGACCCACTAAAGCTTGAGAAACCGAAGTGAATGCATCAAGGTGGATGAGCTAAGATGGACTCACCAATGTGGATGAACCGAGATGAGTGCTCCAATGAAAGTCTTTCATAGGCCCACTAAAGCCTGAGGAAGCAAGGTGAGCGTATCGAGGTGAAATGAGACTTTTATAGGGGAACTCCATGAGTGCAATGTGTTTCAAATCTGATGTGGGATATGGGATGTAGAATGTGTTTCCAACTAATGTGGGATTTAAGCCTTCACATGCCCTTCAAAACTTCTGCTCACGCTAAAATTCTCTAGAAAATAGACATCTGGATCTTTCCAAGCATATATGGCTCATCTCCTGTTTCTTCTTGAATCATTACAGTTTAATCCGTAAAAATCACTTCTGCTATGCTGAAATCACACACAGCCTGACCTTTGTCTACTAAAACTACTATAACTTTCTCTAGAAAAATCATACTTATGAGCCGTAAAATTCTCTAGAAAATAGACATCTGGATCTTTTCAAGCATGTATGGCTCATCTCTGGTTCTTCCTGAATCGATATAGTTTAATCTGTAAAAATGACTTATCTATACGGACAATTTAGTGAAACTCCTTTCCAAGTGCTTTTAAACCTGTAAAACAGTGAAAAAAAACAACTCAAAGTAACAAATTACTAAGCTAAACATATAAATAAATACTTGAGCACTGTTGCGCTCAATCGTAGGTCACCTGTGCTCGATCGTAACAGCAGATTCCAGCTTTTGCATTTTTTTTTCACATTAAATACCCAATCTCTTTTGTAATCCTATAAAACATTAAAAATCATAGAACTAACACAAATATCAGATTAGGACACAACTAAATAATTAAAAATTGTAAATTAAGGGGCCAAAATATGTAATATTTGGAACTCCTCAATTTTCTCTCTTCAGGTGTCTTTGAGGACATTTCTTTTAAGAGAGTAATTCCATGACTCATTGGTAAGAGTTATTTCTTGGATTTTTTAATGCTCAACCTTTTAAGAACTTTGTCTATGTACACAGATTAAGATAAGCCTAGCATCTTTCTAGATCTTGATTCCCAAAATATATGATGCTTCACCTAAATCCTTTATGAAGAAGTTCTTTTAAAGCTAAATCTTAACTCATTGCAACATACCTACATCATTTCCAATGAGTAGTATGTCATCAATGTACAACACCAGAAATGTCATAATGCTCTCACTAAGATTCTTATATACACATTGTTCATCTTTGTTTTTGATGAAATAAAATGATTTGATTGTCTCATCAAAACAAATGTTCCAACTTCTAGAAGCTTGCTTCAATCAATAAATGGATTTGTGAAGCTTCCATACCTTGTGGTCACTACCACTAGATGTAAATCCACATGGTTGTGCCATGTGCATATCTTCCTCTATATTCCCATTAAGGAAGACAGTCTTTACAACTATTTTCCATATCTCATAGTCATAGTATGCAACTATAGCAAGTAAAATCCTAATGGATTTAAGCATGACTACTAGAGAGAATGTTTCATCAAAGTCAATTCCTTTTCTTTGCTTGAAACCTTTCACTACTAGCCTTGCCTTATAGGTCTCTAACTTTTCATCTACTCCAATCTTTATTTTAAAGACCTATTTGTAGCTTATAGCTATTATACCTTCAGGTGCATTAACCAAATTTCATACTTTGTTGGAGTACACGGAATCTATTTTAGATTTTATGGCTTCTAGCCACTTCTCTAAATCAATGTCCAACATCGCTTCTTCATAGTTAGCGGGTTCCTTATCATTTATAAGGTGTACCTCAAAGTCACCATCTATGAGAAATCCATATCTCTCTAGAGTCTTGGGTCTTCTGTTAGATCTATGAACAAATTGTGTAATAGGAGATCTATTGATGTAGGTTCAATGGGTACCGTGCCCTACACCGTCCTTTGCCAATTAGTACGGGAACTCCCTCAAGGATAAATCTTTTAGGTCAGGGTGCATTTCTCACATTTTGGACTTTATTTCATCCAAGAACAGAGCAAGGATGATGGGTAATGAGTCACCATTTGATCTTGATGAGGCCAAATCCATTATCATCAGTCTATGCGCCAAAGATTACCAGGCTAATAGATTCGGGTACAAAAGAATGAGGAATTATTCTCTCGTTTAGACTGAAGCCTAACCCTTTATTTTCTAGAAAAAATATTTAAAAATTAAGAAAAATTATCCTACCACACACTAGCATACAACACATATAATTTGCAATTTAATAAATCAAAAGTGATAATTTAACAAGCATTACAATTGAGAGGGAAACATGTATACTTGAAAGATTACAAAGCCCAACATGAATTATTGGACAACATTGTCCTTCCAAGGAAGATTTGGTTCCTCAACAAAATGTTTAACAACAAATAGTTTATAAAGTATAAAAAATAACATGTAAGAAACATGATCAAGATAAGATAAAAACATGATCATAAGAAAGGAATACATTCCAAAGAAAGCCCATTAGTATACAAAGACCAAAAAAAAAATGAACTAAACGAATGCGAACCAAAATTATATTTTTAGTGTAGAATATAATGTGAAAATTTCTATTTCAAAATATAAAGTACCTGTACATGCAATCTTACTTTTCTTTACGTGACAAACATCATCTAGTGTAAAGTTACATGGCTATTTAATGTTTATGGATCTAGTTGATCCACATAAGTGTGCATGCTTATTACCATAGGTGAGATGCTTAGGATCATCTTCTTAGACATACAATCCTTCCCAATATGCTTGTTGGAAGAGACCTATCTTTTACAAGAGACACAACTCTTCAAAGAGTCACAACTCTTCAAAGGGTCACAACTCTGACTTTTGGTACTCTATAAATATGAGATTTGATATATTCATTAATCTAACTTTTACAGATTACCCGATTAAAATATTCTTTCCTAAACTACAGTGTGATACCTAGTCCAATGACAATCACACCGTGTTTCTAAAGCACTTGATCCAACAATGGTAACAGAACTATAGTTTAATATGTTAGTTGAAATATTGTTCTGTTCATACCTGTTGACCCGTATTTGATTTTAATAATGACAAAACATTACTCTAATTGCACTAACAGTTTTATCTAAGCATTTAAGCGGTAAAAGCATTCAATATAGAAACAAGATGTAAGAACTCAATGCGATTCAGACACCAAAACAAGACAGAAGATCTAGAATACGCATTAAGGTAACTGAAACAATTGTAAATATCTTATGTTTAATTACATAGCTTGATCTGTTGGCTCAATTTATAAAAGACTTTGAAAAAACTAAAAACATAAAAAGTTTCTAAGTCAAAAACTATTTTTTAAAAGGAAAACTGGGTTGAAAGACAACCCAGTCGACTGGGTCCCTATACTAGTCGACTGGGATATTAGACAGAAAGTTCTCAGTCAACTGGTGTTGAGGACCCAGTCGACTGGTCCTCTGACACAGTCGATTGATACTCTCCCTTAGCCTAAAAAGTGAAAATTCTTTACTTGACCCAGTCGGTTGGTAATTCGGAAATATGACATTTTGAGACGCGGGACTTGAGCATTTAATGCACCAAACCTACTAAGTCTCTGTCAAACGACCATATTGATTTAAGACTATATAAACCCACTTCAATAAGCATTTAAAACAAGAAGAGAACACATTCAATTCACAAGATAACTCATTAATTCTCAAAAGCTTTGAAAAATTTATTGTTGAGCCATTCTTCAAGCTTGTTCTTGAAAGAGAGATATTGTTTATTTGTAAAAGTACCTATTGTTGTCTCTCTACCATTTACTTTACATCAAATTTCATTTATTGTAAAGGAAAAGAGTTGGTACAACTATTAGAGTGTTTAGGATTAAACATTTCGTTGTAGCTTTTATGAGGAAGAGATCAGTTGTAAGGTTTGTGCAACACCTATGAAGTTGTACAACTAAAGTTTTAGTGGATTACTTCAAGCAGGTTCTTTGAAGAGAGTGGACGTAGGATCGGAAGGAATCCGATATTGTTGAACCACTATAAACGGAGTTTGCATCTTCTCTTTCTTAAACTCTTTTACTTTAAAGCATATTATTTGTTTGTGTGCTTTGTGCATTTAACATATTGAAAACTTGCAAAGTAATTAGAAAAAGTTTTTTAAAACCCAATTCTCCCCCCTCTTGGGTTTGAACCCCGGTTTACAATTGGTATCAGAGCTTCGTACTCAATTTCATGCTTAAAATCCTTGAGTTGATCTGATGGCATCAAATAGCTATACTGAAGGGCATTCCTATACTAGGCCTCCTTTGTTAAATGGATCCAACTATAAATACTGTAAAAATAGAACGAAAATCTTTGTCGAATGACAAGATTACAATCTATGGTGATTCATTGAGGAAGAACCTAGAATTCCTACAAAGGAAATATCTATTGGAGAAATCGATCATACTATGCCTAAACTCAAAACTGAGTTCAATGAAGAGGATTGTAGAATGGTGTCTCTAAATAGTAAAGCCACTAGTATTTTACATTGTGCCTTAGATATTTATGAGTATAATAAAGTTTTTGAATATGTTTCAGCTAAGGAGATTTGGGACAAACTACAAGTCACATATGAGGGCATTAGAGAAGTTAAAAAATAAAAAATCTATATGCTAGTGTCCGAGTATGAATCTTTCAAAATGTCTACTAAAGAAACAATTTCTCAAATGCACTCACGTTTCACCACTATTATTAACGGCTTAAAGCTTTTTGGTAGGAACATTGAGCAGTTTGAACTAACAAGGAAGATCTTAAGGTCTTTGCCACCCACTTAGAAAGCAAAGAAGACGGCCATTGTGGAGGTCAAAGATCTTGACAAACTTGATGTCAAAACACTTTTCGGATCACTATTGACATACGAGATGGAGGAAATGAATCCCGTTGTCAATGATGATGAGAAGAAGAAAAAGATGATTGCTCTCAAGGCCTCTACAAGTAATAAAGAGGAAGAAAAAAAGGGAGAATGAGAGCAATGAAGAAGATGGTGAGATGATCTTAATCATTAAAAGGTTTCAGAAGTTCTTGAAAAAGGGCAAGAAACCTTACATAAGGGATTCCACTCCAAAAAGGAAACTCTTGTGTGTTACGGTTGCAAGAAGCCCGGTCACATCAAAGCCGATTGTACAACAACAAGCAAACCATATAAGAGCTTCAAAAAGAAAGCTATGATTGCAACCACATAGAGTGATGACGAAGAGGAAGAAACTTCAGACAATGAAGTTGGATACGAGGAGATTACTAACCTATGCTTAATGGAAATTGACGATGAGAATGAGGTATCAACTTCTTCCCCTTCTAATAATAACATTGTTAGTAGTAGCGAAGAGTTAATTGAAGTTATAAATGAGATGCATGAAGAATTGAAGAAATTCGATTCTAGGAATATCATCCTAAAAAAGGAAGTCTTATATATTTTGAAAGAGATGGAAGGCTTAAAAGAAGAAAAAGAAAAACTATCTTCCATGTTTTATGATTTTTCACAAGATTTTCTAAATAATGAAAATGAAAATTCAAAAAAAAAATGGAATTGAATAGCACCATATCTAGACTTATGCTTGGAAAAGAAAAGCTAGATGAAGTGCTATCTAGCCAAAGGTTAAATGGAGGAAAATCTGGCTTGAGTTATTCTCCATTAGACAAGCAAAAGTTTAAAGAGACTTTGTTCATGAAAACAATATGTTTGAATGAAGCCTCCACTTCCAAGACCTCAAGCAAGATTAAAAGTACTCATTGAATATATGCTAATAGGTCTAAGAATGTGAATTTAAATTCTAATGCATATACTAGAATTAAGCATCATAGAAATACTCATGCATCTATGTATGCTCAGTCAAGAAATGCAAATGCTACGAATGATCATTCAAGAAATACATATACTAGAAATACACTTTTTAGGAGTAACCATCATGTGCATCCTAGAGATAATATGTATACTCATAACTTGCACACTACACATGAACATCCTAGGAATTACCATCATGTGTATTCTTGAAATAATATGTATGCTCAGACCATAAGTACACATCCTAGGAGCTACCATCATACACTTCTTAGTAATAACATGCATGTTCATAACTTTAATAATAGAAACATGTTTCATAGGAATGCTTATCCAAGGAACTATAGACATGCACAATTAAGAAATCCTAGAAAGTTCAATAACTATTATCCTAATATTATGCATCATCAACATGTTTATAATTATAGAGCACCTTATAATGTTATGAAGGTATTGATCCCTAAAGGAACCATATTTTCTAGAACTAACCCCAAAGGACCCAAGAAATTTTGGGTACCTAAGAGTGCAATTGTGTATCCTTGTGTAATGTAAATATGTCTCCACACCAAGGAAAAAAGTAACTATTAGTACCTTAATAGTGGATGCTTAAAGCACATGATCGGTGATCAAAGCCTGTTCAAAGATCTAACTCTAAGGGATGGCGGACATGTCACTATTGGAGATAACGTAAAGATAAAGATCATCAGGCATGGAAAAGTTGGTAACAATTTCTTAACTATTGATCATGTATTATATGTGCAAGGCCTTAAGCCAAATTTGCTTAGTATTAGTCAATTATGTGACAAAGGCAACAAAGTCATATTTGAAACCTCTCATTGTTTAGTTAATGATATCAAGAGTAACAAGATCAAGTTTATTGGCCATAGACACGAAAATGTCTATATAGTTGATTTAAAATCTTTGCATTCGAAAAATGAAAAATGTTTTCCCGCATTTAGTGAAAACCTATGGCTATGGCATAGAAGACTTGGCCATGTGAATATGGATTTGCTTAAAATCATTTCAAGAAAATATTTAGTCATTGAACTTCTAAAAATAAAATTTGAAAAAGATAAGGTGTGTGATGCTTGTCAAATGGAAAAAAAAAAAACTAGAATTTTTAACTCAAAAAATATAGTCTTAATTACTAGACCATTATAACTTCAACACATGGACTTGTTTGGTCCAATAAGTACCATAAGTCTAGGTGGCCATCAATATGCTCTTGTTATTGTTGATGACTATTTAAGATATACTTTTTTTTAAAAATTTTTTATTACTTACAAGAATGAAGCTTACAAAGGATTTGTAAACTTTTGTAAAAGAGTTCAAAATGAAAAAGGAATTTTTATTTCTAGTATAAGAAGTGATAATGGAAAGGAATTTGAAAGCCAAAGCTTTTCAAAATTTTGTGATGAAAATGGAATTGATCACAATTTTTCAGCACCTAGAACTCCTCAACAAAATGGAGTTGTTGAGAGGAAAAATAGAGTTCTAGAAGAATTTGTAAGAACAATGCTTTGTGAAAATAGTTTGCCAAAATATTTTTGGGTGGAAGCCGTAAACACTTCTTGCTATGTTTTTAATAGAGTATTAATTAGTCCTATGCTAGATAAAACTCCATATGAATTATGGAAAGGTAGAAAGCGTAATATCTCTTATTGTAATGCCTTTGGTTGTAAATGCTTTATCCTAAATAACAATAAAACTAACTTGGTTAAATTTGACTCAAAGACTGATGAGGGGATATTCTTAGGATATTCAATCTCTAGTAAAGCTTATAGAGTCTTTAACAAAAGAACTCTAGTGGTTGAAGAATCCGTACATGTAACCTTTGATAAGTCTAACCCAATTAGTAGTAGAGTAGTCTCTTTTAATGATGATGTAGATTTTATTCCATGAATGGAAACACTTACTCCCATTGTTGACCTGAAAGAGAGGCAACCTCAAATAAGTCAAGAGGTAGATACTCTCAATTTTGATTAACCATCTACAAGTCAACAAGAGGATAGTCTTCCTAAAGATTGGAGGTATATGAATTATCATCCTATCGATAAAGTGATTGGTGATCCTTCACAAGGGGTAAGAACTTGTTCCTCTATTAGAAATATTTGCAATTGTGTAGCTTATTTATCTCAAGTAGAACCTAAGATGTTTGTAGAAGCCGAGAAGGATGTTCATTGGATAAAAACTATGCAAGAAGAAATAAATCAATTTGAAAGAAACAAAGTATGGAATCTAGTTCCTAGACCAAAAAATCACACTATAATAGGAACTAAATGGGTATTTATAAATAAGATGGATGAAAATAGAATAGTAACTAGGAATAAGGCTAGACTAGTTGATAAGGGATATAATCAAGAAGAATGAATAGTTTTGATGAGACCTATGCTCCCGTAACTAGATTAGAAGCTATTTGTATGTTATTAGCCTTTGCTTGCTTTAATAAGTTTAAGCTATTTCAAATGGATGTGAAAAGCGCATTTTTAAATGGCTTTATAGAATAAAAGGTGTATGTTGAGCAACCTCTTGGATTTGAAAATCTTAGTCTTCTAAACCATGTTTATAAGCTTTCTAAAGCTCTCTATGGGTTGAAGCAAGCTCCAAGGGCATGGTATGAAAGACTAAGTAAGTTTTTGCTTGAAAATGATTTTACAAGAGAAAAAATAGACATAACCCTCTTCACAAAAACTCACAAAAATGACACACTACTAGTCCAAATATATGTTGATGATATTATATTTGGTGCTACTAATGAATCTATGTGTCAAGAGTTTGCTAAGTGCATGTAAGGTGAATTTGAAATAAGCATGATGGGAGAGCTTACCTACTTTCTTGGACTTCAAATCAAACAATTGAAAGAAGGCATCCTCATCAATCAATCAAAGTACACCAATGCCCTATTAAAGAGGTTTGGGATGGAAAGCTCAAAGTCAATTGGCACTCCTATGAGAACCTCTAAAAAACTTGACCTAGATGAGAAAGGTAAGTGTGTAGATACTAAAACTTATAGAAGCATGATAGGAGCTTTACTTTATTTAACTGCAAGTAGACCTAATATAATGTTCAGTGTATGCATGTGTGCTAGATTTCAAGCTAATCCTAAGAAATCACATGTAATTGTAGTAAAAAGAATCCTTAGATATCTATAAGGGACTCAAAACCTAGGGTTATGGTATTCTAGAAAATCAACTTTTGAGTTTGTAGGATATTTAGATGCTGATTTTGCGGGTTGTAGACTAAATAGAAAAAGAACTAATAGAACATGCCAATTTTTAGGTGCAATGTTAACCTCTTGGTTTTCCAAGAAACAAAATTCTGTTGCACTATCAACCGTCGAAGCGGAATATGTAGCAGCTAGAAGTTGTTATGCATAAGTGTTGTGGATGAAACAACAATTAGAAGACTATGGCATGAACTTTAAGGATATACCAATTCATTGTGATAACAATAGTGTTATCAACTTGACCAAAAACAATATTCAGCATTCTAGAACCAAACACATAGAAATAAGACATCACTTCATAAGAGACCATGCTCAAAAGGGTGATATTAGACTAGAATTCATTCCTTTATAAGATCAAATAGTTGATATCCTTACAAAACCCCTAAGAGAAGATAGCTTTTGCAAGATTAGACTATTGATGGGCCTGATAGACTATGATAAAATGTATGTTTGATTACATCAACATTCATCCTATGCATATTTGATATCTAATGAATGAGTATTAAATCTTATTTAATATATCTCTCACTTAAGATGGCATAGATAAACAATTATGTGCTAAAATTTCAAGATAAAGCTCAAACTTTTAAATTTTTTGAAGGCCCAGTCGACTAGTACAAAGCATCCAGTCGACTAGTAATACAAGACATTGTTTGGAGCCAAAATTTGAAATTTTGGTGGCTTACCCAGTTGACTAGTATGGCTCACCCAGTCGATTAGTATGTCTTTGCTAGTTTACCCAATCAATTGGTGTCCCAATCCAGTCAACTGGTATGTTGAAAAATCCCTAAATTATGAAGAACCTAGTCGATTGGTACCCTAACCTAGTCGACTGGTATCGCGAATCTATAAATTGTCTCTTCAGATTTTTTAGTTTTCACGCTATATTTGAAAAACCCTAAGCTTTCTCTCTCTAAAAAAACCTAGATTTCAGTCCAAAATCTCTAAAAAACAACACATAGCACATTCAATCATGCCCCAAATCACCTCCATTTCAAATATTCACAGTTGAAATCTCCACATTTCCCTAAATCTCTTTCCTTAAAATGTCTGAAAGAATACACATCAAAACCACCATTGGAGGACCTCACGTGCCCACAAGGCCTTGGTATACAAAATCTATGGCATCAGATGCCAAGGAAAAGGGGTTAGCAGGTTCCTCGAGCAAGAAGGTGATGACTGAGCTCGACGACTTACTTTTCAGGAGTCCAGCCACCAAAGACAGGTATAACTTTATCATTCGCCATAAGAAAATCATGACGGATAGATTCATCGATTTTGATTCTATCCATCATGCAAACTTTGATATCTTACCCATTTTTGAGGCTATACACTTAACACCACTTGTCAAGATCCACCAGAAATATTACCCTCGCCTCATTCACTAGTTCTACATTAACCTAGTGAAACCAAGTCCACTGGCTCTTTGGTTTAAGACCAATGTAATGGGCATAGAATTAGAGGTGAACACTGACCTTCTGGTCAGCATACTGAGAATCTTCGTGGGAGGGGTTCAATGGAGTCTGGATGGATAGCCAAACAACTTTGATTGTGAGGAGGCATGCCAGATTGTTAGGGGTGACCCTAACTATATCTTCAGGCCCTCTACATTTCATTAATGTAGTGGCATGCCCCTCGACTCAAAGTTGTTTAATCTCATTGTCAGCTGGACCATCCACCCGAGACTCGGGAGTCAGGGCTATCTTTCTAAGATAGATATAGTATTGATTTGGTGTCTCAAAATAAGACACCATTTCAATATCTACCCTTACTACTCGCTAACATGATTAACAGCGAAGTAATTGACTTGGGGTACCTCCCATACGGGATGTTCATCACCCTGATCCTCTAGCATTTTTGAGTCCCCCTACCCACCTCAGAGGCTCAGGATATCAGTCCCAAGGACATTATCAATGTCTCTTCTCTGAAGAAAATAGGGTGCACGATCCGAGATGGGATGATCTACTCCAAGGCCAAGAGGAACATTAGGATTGGAGAGGGTGACAGCAGCGAGGAGGACAACGAGGTTCTTGGTTATGTAGCTCCTCCCACTGCTATGGACACTAACATACGAGCACCTAGTCCACAGTACGATAGCTCTAGTGTTAGTCAAGCTAGATACGATGACATATTTCAGGCTATGGCAAGCCTCCAGCTGTCCATGCAGTCCGGGTTCCAGAGCTTGGGCTTTTCTATTGATCACATGCATTACGACCTCCATACACTCTGAGATGATTTTAAGTTACACCAGGAACACACAAATGGCTCTTTGACTGAGCTTCGGGATCTTCTTCGAGATATCTCTGTTCCCCTGCTCGCTGAGCTTTTTGTTTTTATCTTATTGTTATGTACATATATAGATCCATGGATACTTAGCATGAACATCTTTTTTATTCACATACATTCATATGCTTGTACTCGATATTTAGACAGCTTCCAAAGCTTATGATGTATGGATGTTTGTATATAGATGCTTATTTTTAGTTATTTAGCTTTTGGCTCATATACATGCTTTACTTATAAGCTATATAGTTTCTTAGTTTGAGCACTTTTTACTCACCTATATACTTTAACTGCTTATACTAGTGTGGAAACTTTTGATTTTTCCCGAGAAGTCTTCTTAATTTCGAATCATGCCTAGTTTTTGTACACAAGTTTGTTTTTACCTTATCTTCATGTCTGTGGTTTTTATTTTACTTATTTTTCAAGTTTACACCCTCTTTTATGTTGTTTTCAAAATAGGAGAGAAAAAAAGAGAAAAATCAATGTATAAGAGAAAACTGTATGTAAACTTAGAATATAGTATATATTTAGGGGGAGCATTGCTTCGAACATATTGACAAATGTAATACTATCTTGCATTGATTGGTTGGGTTGATATAATTGTAAACTACGTTTGAATGCTAAACAGGTTAGTTTTAATCCAAAAAACATATGAGACTTTTCCCAAATGTTTCTAAAAACCAACACTTGGTTTTTAAAACTGTTTTTTCTCTCTTTAGTTTTGTTATCATCAAAAAGGGAGAGATTGTTGACCCGTATTTGATTTTAATAATAACAAAATACTAATCTAATTGAACTAACAGTTTTATCTAAGTGTTTAAGTAGTAAAAGCATTAAGTACGGAAACAAGATGCAAGAACTCAACGCGATTCAGACACCAAAACAAGACAGAAGATCTAGAATAGGCATTAAAGTAATTAAAACAATTGTAAATCTCTTATGTTCAATTACATAGCTTGATATGTGGCTTAATTTATAAAACAACTTTGACAAAACTAAAAATACAAAAAAGTTTCTAAGTCAAAAACTATTTTTAAAAGGAAAAATGAGCTGAAGGATAACCCAATCGACTGAGTCTCTATACTAGTCGGCTTGGATATGGGATAGAAAGTTCTCAGTCGACTGGTGTTAAGGACCCAGTTGATTGGTAACTTCACCCAGTCGACTGGTACTCTCTTTTAGCCTAAAAAGTGAAAATTCTTCACTTGACCCAGTCGATTGGTACAAAGACCCAGTCGGCCGGTAATTCAAAAATATGACATTTTGAGACGTTGTACTTGAGCATTTAATGCTCCAAACCTACTAATTCTGTGTCAAACAGCCATATTGATTCAAGGCTATATAAACCCACTTCAATGAGCATTTAAAACAAGAAGAGAACACATTCAATTCTCAAGATAGCTCATTAATTCTCAAAAGCTTTGAAAAATATATTGTTGAGCCATTCTTCAAGCTTGTTCTTAAAAGAAAGATATTTTTCATTTGTAAAAGCACTTATTGTTGTTTTTCTATCATTTGCTTTACATCAAATTTCATTTATTATAAAGGGAAAGAGTTGGTACAACTCTTAGAGTGTTTAGGATTAAACACTTCATTGTAGCTTATGTGAGGGAGAGATCGGTTGTAAGGTTTATGCAACACCAGTGAAGTTGTATGAATAAAGTTTTAGTGGATTACTTCAAGGAGGTTCCTTGAAGAGAGTTGATGTATAGTCGGAATGAATCCAATATTGTCGAACCATTATAAACGGAGTTTGCATCTTCTTTTCCTTAAACTCTTTTACTTTCAAGCATATTATTTGTTTGTGTGCTTTGTGCATTTAACAGATTGAAAACTTGCAAAGTAATTAGCAAAAGTTTTTTAAAACCCAATTAACCCCTGGTGGTGTAGTTACAAAGAGAAAGAAGAAGAAGAAAAAAAAAACTGATGTGTTCAGGTGTGGGTAAGAAGAAGAAAAAAAAGAAAGAAAAAAGAAAGAAAAGAAAAAAAACGGTTTTCAAAAAATAAAAAAGAAAAACATGGCAACACTGGGAATCCAGGTGTTGCCAAAAGAGAAAGCTTAAGTGCTGGGTATCACTGCATGATACACAGCATAAAAGGTGAAACTGTGGGGGTGGCAAAAAAATTTATATATATACTTTGTTCTTTATGTTAATTTTACCTACCAAATCTTGATTGGTTTTCTTCCTTCTACAGTTCAAACTACTCAATTTCTCTAAACACTTGGGGACTGAAATAAGGTTGAAAGAGTAAAATTTTGAAGGGGTTTATGGGAGAATTTATAAAGAGTCACAGGAAGCTCTAAGAAAAACAGAAGGTAATAACATGAAGTTTATTTTTGAAATTCAGCATACATGAAATTCTTGGAATTTCGTGTGAGAATTTTCAAAGGGTGTAAATTATGAAGGAATTGAAGAATAAATTAGAAATTTTAACCTAAATATTATGTCAGGTGTTGACGATCAGCAACCAAGGAAAATTGCTGAAAAGAGCAGGAAAGGCAAGGAGATGATCCATGAGCAGTTCTAAATGCTACATGTTGAGTTAGATTTACTAGTAATCAAGATAAATATGAAATATATGGTGATAGTATTTGAATAAATCATTAACTTATGATTTGGTGTGATAGATGAAAATTGGTTGATAGGTATGATAGGAATAATGAATGTGTAGAGAATTATTTTATGAGAAATAATATTATTGGTATAATGAATCGATTTAACAATAAGTGAAATTCTTGATGAGCTATGGTTGATGATTTGATATGATTTATGAGGAGAAAAATTTAGTATAATCTTGCAAATAATAATTTGAAAATAATCAGGATAGCTAATTTAAATGTTTAAATACATGCTTATTTCTATATTATTGTTCATATGCATATTTCATGTCATTATTCGTATGCATATATCTGAAAATAAAAGAACCGGGAAAACAACTGGTCTAAATGAAAATAAAAAAACAGTGGAAGGCAGCCGGTCTAAGATAAACATGTCGACATGTGAGAAGACGTTCCCAATAATAACAACATTTAAATTCATACATTACATTTGCTTAAATATTGATTATTATTACTTGAGATGTTAAAGTGCTATTCATGATTGTAAATTTATTGATAGATGAATGAGTCTCACAAAGAGACAATTATGCTGAGAAAAAATATGGAAATATGAAATGATGAGAATTATCTGGGTGACGGATTATATGTTGTGAACCTCATAATGAGGTAATTATGAGATAGAATTTATAATCTCAAGATGATTATTAACTATATGAGAAGAAGAAATTTATAAATGATAGATATTTGATATGAGTAGTGATTATAGAATGTTATTATCAAAATATATGGGATATAGATGAATGAATATTGGAAGACTAATTATACAAATTGAATACTTCTAGTAAGTTTAATTCACTGAGCTTGTGAAGCTTACTCCTCATTGTACAATGAATTCAGGTAGCAGGCAGGACAGATAGTTTGGTGAGTTGAGATTCAGACGAAGTCATTATTTGTAAGCCATGTGGCTCACATCCTCAGACTAATGGAAAACAAAAATAAAAATTTATTTGTAAATATTCATGCATATTACGTTGTATATACTGGTCGGTTGAGATATGAATGATGTAACTCCCCTGTTGAAGGTTGAGGATTTATGTATGTAAATCATCATGTTTTTTATTTTATATTGTTGCATATATGTGTCATGCTGGGATTTCAAAAAGTAACGACACCGTCTAGGGGGTGGCCAACTCGGGTGGGTCATTATAATTTCGGTATCAGAGCATTAGGTTTTATGATTCTGTAGACTGCATAAAAAGTAAGAAAGTGGAAGATTAAAAGAAATTATATTCTAATGAATAGTCTGAGGATGACACATGGACGTGCTAGAGCTAGAATTAGAGTTGTTGATTTGAGAGGACGTGGTAGGCCCCCAATATTTTGACAATTCGAGGTTGAGTCTGAATCTGTGGTTCCTAGAAGGGAACCTATTGACAGTATAATTGATATTAGTATAGGTGTGAGAGAATCTGAAGTTGAAAGAGATGAGCTAAGATAAACACTTGCTCATGCTCTTGAGAAAATGAATGTAACAAATGATAGAGTTGATAGTCTATAGCATAGACTAGATAAATAGGCTAGAGTAGTGCTCAAGGTTATTGTAAATCCAATATTTGTAGACATTAAAAAGGGGAAATGTGAAGTTATGCATAAGATGCAGGGAGATTATCTCCCAGTAATGAGATTTAGTTTCCTATAGATGTGATTTTGGGTTCAACACACATATCTATAACACCCTATAGAATAACACCAGCTGAATTGAAAGAGTTGAATGTACCATTTTAAGAATTGTTCAATAAACAATTTATCAGACCTAATGTGTTTGGGAAGCCCCTGTATTGTTTGTGAAGAAGAAACGTAAAACGATAATGTTGTGTATAGACAGCTAAATGAGATCACTATTAAGAACAAATATCCTTTGTCTAGAATAGATGATTTGTTTGAACTATTGTAGAGAGCGAGGGTGTTTCCAAAAATAAACCTGAGATCAGGTTATCACTAGTTAAGAGTAAAGGAGGGAGACGTGCCTAAAACTGCTTTTAGGACACGTTATGATCATAAGTTTCTTGTGATGCCAGTTGGATTGACAAATGCTCTAGAAACATTCATGGATTTGATAAATAAGGTGTTTAAACTATTTCTTGACAAATTTGTGGTTATAATTATTGATGACATTTTGGTATATTCTAACAATGAGGAAGAACATATGAAACACTAAATAGTGTGTTGGAGATTTTGAGGAGAGAGAGATTGTATACTATAATTTCCTAAATGTGAATTTTGACTAAATGAAATAAATGTCTTAGGGCATGTAGTATCTGGAGATTGTATAACAATTGATCCACAGAAGGTAGAGATAGTGTTGAATTGAGAAACACAAACTAATATAACTGAGATCAGAAGTTTCTTGGGGTTGGTACGTTATTATAGATGATTTATCCATAATTTTTCTATTATTGTAGTACTGTTGACTAGATTAACCAGGAAAGATGTGAGATTTGTATGGTCTGGAGAGTGTGAGAAAAGTTTCCAATTACTAAAGGAGAAATTAACTACAGTTTCGATATTGGTACTTCCTTCTGGTGATGATGGATTTGTGGTGTATAGTGATGTATCCCATTAAGAGTTGGGATGTGTGTTGATGCAACATGAGAAGATAATAGCATGTGCTTCTAGGCAATTGAGGAATAATGAGAGAAATTACCCTACCCATGACTTAGAGTTGGCTACAATAGTCTTTGCTTTAAAGATTTGGAAACATCATCTGTATGGAGCCACTTGTGAGATATTCACTGATCATAAGAGTTTGACATACTTACCTACCCAGAGAGAGTTAAATTTGAGATAGAGGTGATGGATGGAGTTGATTAGTGACTATGATTGTATAAATTCACTATCATCGAGGAAAGGAGAATGTGGTAACATATGTATTAAGTAGAAAATCTACAAGAAGATTAACTACTATTGAGAGTCATTATGTGAAATTGCTGATAGATTTAAGAGAAATAAGAATGAAGTTGAATATCAGTGATAGAGAATCATTGTTAGCAAACATGGTTGTATAGTCATCCACAGTAGAATGCTTGTTAGAGACGCAAGGTAGAAACGAGGAGATAGAAAAGATTAAGTAGGAAGTGCTTAGTAGAAAGTAAGATGAGTTCAAAAATTAGAAATGATGGTATTATGGTATTGGAACATAGAATTTGTGTTCCCAATGATGTGGAGTTGAGAAAGGAGATATTGAGAGAGGCACATGATGATGTAGATTTGATGTAACCGAGTAATAATAAGATTTATAGAGGATTGAGACAGAATTTTTGGTGATCAGGATTGTAGAGGGATGTAGCTGAATACATTTCTAGATGTTTGGTTTTTCTATAAGTGAAGTTTGAGAATAGACATTCGGCCGGCTTACTACAGCCTCTTCCTGTGCTTGAATGACCATAGAAAAATGTGAGTATGGATTTTGTTTCTGAATTTTTCCATACCCAAAGAGATCACGATACAGTGTAAGTGATAGTAGATAGAGTTTCTAAGTCATCTCAATTTCTTCCAATTAAAACTAACTGAAATCCTAAAAAGTTGGTTGAACTGTACGTAGCTAAGATTGCGAGGTTTTATGGAATACTATTGAGCATAGTTTCAAATAGAGATGCTAGAGTTACATCTTGGTTTTGGAGAGGCTTTCAGAAAGCCACGGGTATGCAGTTACAATTTAATATAGCTTTTCATCCTCAACAGATGGGTAGAAGGTGCAGAACTCCAGTATGTTGGAAAGAAGTGGGAGAGAGAAATATATTTGGTCCATAAATTATTAAGTTAACAACTAAGATGATCAAACTGGTTAGAGAGAACCTTAAAGTAGCGCATAGTAGACCAAATAGCTATGTTTATAATAGAAGAAGACCTTTTGAGTTTCAAGTAGGTAATTGGGTGTATTTGAAAATATCTCAATGAAAAGGTGTGTTGAGGGTCAAAAAGAAAAGAAAGTTGAGTCCGAAGTATGTGGGACTCTATGAGGTTATAGAGAAAGTTAGGCTAGTTGCGAATAGCCTGGATTTGCTCCCAAAGTTGTAGTAGTTATATAACGTATTTCACGTTTCACTTTTGTGGAAACACTTACATGATGAATCTCACAATATTTCGAGTCAAACGGTAGAAATTCGAGAAGATTTGACTTTTATATAAGTACTAGTGAGAAATTTAGACAGAAAGAACAAATCTTGTGTAATAAAGTAATTCCATAAGTTCAAATTTCGTGGCGGAATAAAGATGTTAAAGAGATTACATGAGAGCGTGAGGTAACTATGAAGAAATATTATCCACAATTGTTTCATGAGTTAGGTAAGGAAATTTCGAGGATGAAATTTTTATAAGGTGGGTAGAATTGTAATACCCGTGTTCTTAAAGCATGGGTAAAGAAGTAATTTGATAAATATTAAATGGAATTAAAATAATATATATACGTGAAAGAATTATTATTGAATAAAATAATTCTCTTGAAAAGAAACGGACGTGTTCAGGTGTGGGTAAGAAGAAGAAAAAAAAAAGAAAAGAAAAAAAAGAAGGTTTTCAAAAAACAAAAAAATATGGCAACACCTGGAATCCAGGTGTTGCCAAAAGAGAAAGCTTAAGTGTTGTGTATCATTACTCAGTACAAAAGGTGAAACAGTGGGAGGCTGCAAAAAAATTTAAATATATATACTTTGTTCTTTATGTTAATTTTAATTACCAAATCTTGATTAGTTTTCTTTCTTCTACAATTCAAACTACCATATTTCTTTAAACACTTGGGGATCGAAAGAAATGTTGAAAAAGTAAAATTTTGAAGGGGTTTACGGGAGAATCTTATATAGAGTCACGGGATGCTCTAAGAAAAACAGAAGGTAATAACGTGAAGTTTATTTTTGAAATTTAGCATACAAGAAATTCCCGAAATTTAATATGAGAATTTTCAAAGGGTGTGAATTATGAAGGAACTGAAGAACAAATTAGAATTTTTAACTTAAATATTATGTCAGGTGTTGACGATCAGCAACCGGGAAAAATTACTGAAATGAGTAGGAAAGGCAATGAGGTCATCCACGAGTAGCTCCAAGTGTTACGTGGTGTGTTAGATTTACTTTAAGTAATCAAGATAAATATGAAATATATGGTGATAGTATTTGAATAAATCATTAACTTATGATTTTGTGATAGATGAAAGTTGGTTGATAGGTATGATATGAATAATGGATGTGTAGAAAATTATTTTATGAGAAATAATATTATTGGAATAATGAGTCGATTTAATAATAAAGGTGATAAGTGAAATTCTTGATGAGCTATGGTTGATGATTTGATATGATTTATGAGGAGAAGAATTTAGTGAAATTTTTCAAATAATAATTTGAGAATAATTAGGATAGTTAATTTAAATGTTTGAATACATGCTTGTTTTTATATTATTGTTCATATGCATATTTCATGTCATTATTCATATGCATATATATGAAAATAAAAGAACCGGGAAGGTAGCTGGTTTAAATGAAAATAAAAGAACCAGGAGGGCAGCCGATCTAAATGAAAATAAAAGAACCGAGAGGGCAACTGGTCAGAATAAGAATAAAAGAACCGGGAAGGCAGTTGGTCTAAGATAAATATATCGACATGTGGGAAGATGTTCCCAAAAATAATAAAATTTAAATTCACGCATTGCATTTATTTAAATATTGATTGTTACTACTTGAGATGCTAAAGTGTTATTCATGATTATAAATTTATTGATAGATGAATGAGTCACACAGAGAGATAATTATATTGAGAAGAAATATGGAAATATGAAATAATTAGAATTATCTGGGTGACGGATTATATGCTGTGAACCTCATAATGAGGTAATTATGAGATATAATTTATAATCTCAAGATGATGATTAACTATATGAGAAGAAGATATTTATAAAGGATGAATATTTAATATGAGTAGTGATAATAGAATGTTATTATCAAGATATATAAGATATAGATGAATGAATATTGGAAGACTAATTAAACAAATTGAATACTTCTAGTAAGTTTAATTCATTGAGCTTGTGAAGCTCACTCATCATTTTACAATAATTTCAGCTAGCAGGCAGGATAAATAGTTTGGTGAGTTGAGATTCAGACAAGTCATTATCTATAAGCCACGTGGTTTACATCTTCAGACTAATGGAAAACAAAAGTAAAAATTTATTTGTAAAAATTTATGCATGTTACATTGTATATACTGTTCAGTTGAGATCTGAATGATGTAACTTCTCTATTGAGGGTTGAGGATTTATATATATAAATCATTCAGTTGTTGTTTTTATATTGTTGCATATATGTGTCGTGCTAGGATTTCAAAAAGTAACGACACCATCTCGGGAGCGCCCAACCCGAGATGAGTCGTTACAACAATATCAAATCTTCTAATCATTAAAATTCAATAACCATAACCCAAAAACAAAAGTTAAGGCTTGTTCATAAAATAACATATGCAATTTTGGTAAGAAGAATGTCAACGACAAGAAACTTTGGGAAAGTAAGCTACCATTGAAGAACGGAAGATCATGCAAGAGTATTTGGAAAAAAAATTGATGAATCAATCAAATGAAAATTCAATTCATGACAATGTTCCTCGAGGAAAAACAATTAAGATTTGTTAATTCCAATTCCAGAAGAAGAGACAAAGTTAGCAAAAATGTCGAGAATGAACCATAAAGGATATGATGAAAGTGTGATGACCATGTTCAAATTATTTCCATTGTAAAAAAATAACCAGAAAACTGCTATAACAAACAGGAGAAATCATGGCTATGCTGAACGATGCAATGTTGGTTAACAAATAAAAGAGGATGTAAGTGAAGAATCATTGTGATCCTTACACATCACAATTGTTTCCTTCAACAAACGAAGGCAGCAGAATAAAAAACAGGTAAAAGTGTATTTGTTGAAGTAGAAAAATCGGCCAAAACATCAATGTAGTCACGGGTACACTAACCAAATTTATCTGAAACATATTTTTTAAAAATGAAAAATTGAGATTAGAAATTAATTCTTCTCATCGAAACGGTTCCAACTCCAAAAGTAGTATCAAAATCGGAACTAAGAAAACTGAAAAACAAGCAAAAAACGCGATTTTCCAGCGAAAACTATTGGCGGAAGTTGTGTCGCTCCAAGGGAAGGTACAAGATGCACGTAGGTCGTTTGATCCATAGTCAACCAAATTGGGTGAATTGACTCGCGATGATCAGTTTAATTATTGGTTTGATCGATTCAATTCGAGGCCCAAAACATTATTTTCAAATCCAAATTTGGTTTTTTTAGGTTTTTCAACCCATATAATCCAATAATTTAGTTATTTTATGCCAAATCAAACACCAAGAGGGACTTTTAAGAGATGAGAAAAACTCTAAAAAAAAAATTTGAAGTAAAAGGATACAAGTTTCAAGTGTGGAATGCGATACTTCTAAAATTTCATTTTCTAAAATATACATTATTCACGGAAAGTATTTTAACTTTAATTTATTTTAATTATGCGATTGTAATTGTTTAAATTAAAATTGTAACCAATTAAATATCTAAAACTTTTGTTATTTTTAAACAATCAAGTTTACATTTATCTAAAATGTTAAACAAATGTAAAACTTGAAATGCGAGTTTATGGGATACTCAAATTAAAAAATAATAGGCTATAGGTTCTATCATTCATAAATTTTTCTCCTTAAAAGTAGAGACAATATCTTTTTTGAAGATACAAAATTGGTGATGCTAATAGAATAAAATATATTTTTGGATGAAGAACTCTAACCACTAATCGTCATTAATGAAGAAATCGCTAAAGAGATGACTCAAATTGACTCGAAAAAGCTCTTGGATATTGTAAAACGCGAGAGTTACATTAAAGACTATGATGAGCATATACCAGAAACTCATAAGCATGAAAAATACTTTTCAAGTGATTAGACCATAACTGGTAAGAATTTGAGTTTGGATAATCTTTAGATGTCCAAGTTAGCGAGAGTAAAAGATATATAGAGAGAGATATCTTAGTGATTGAGGTATCATTGCATGTTGAGCTCAGATAAAGTGATCAAGGATATCAGTACCATTGATACATGCAGATCCTATGAAAAATAAAGATGTTTTTAAGAGTCCAGGTACAGATAAACAACAAAAGTCAATATAGATAAATTGAATTCTATTGAATGTAATGAAATCTGGAAAATGGTAGATCCTCCGAAAGGAATGAGTTTAATTGGTTGTAAATAGGTACTAAGAAAAATGTTTAGAAGAGATGCACTCTAGATACATATAAAGCGAGATTAGAGGCAAAAAACTTTACTTAGAGGCCTGGTATAGATTTCAAAATTATATATTTGTCAATGGTTGACATGTATGGAAATCTAAAGACGCAAAGAGAAATGTTGTTAATGACAAATTGCTAGTATAGGTATGATAAAAATTGTATCATATCTAGGATCCATATTTGAGATGAAAGACAACAGAGAAGTGTTTGATATTATTGGAATCAGCATCACCAAAAAAAAAAAAGATTCTAATTGTTACATCAAGATCAAGAAGTATTTGGAAAAACATACTGGCAAGTAGTAAGGAGGGTGCTTAGATACTTATGATGCACTATAAAAATGAAGTTTTACTTTAGATTAAGTGACCTGGAGCTTATATGAAACTCAAACGCAGACATTGTTAAAAAAGTGATAAAAAGTCCACAAGAGGACTGGTGTTTCTCTCGAAGAAATAATACTTCCTAGTTTAAGTAAGAGGTAAAGGAGTGCGAAGAAATATACTATGAAGGAAAAATATGTGATGCATAGCACAATGGCCAAGCAATCTGGTTTGATTAAATTATTTTTTAATTAGTTTAAGATAAAAGTATCACTTCAAGATAGTATGACATCAGAAGAAATTCTTGTGAAGCCTGTGATCAAAGGGTTAACATGTCATAGAAATGGGGCTAAGAGACTAAAAGGAAAAAAAAGTGGCTTGTGGTGTTCGAGATACTCGTTCTTGGGGATACTTAAGTGGAGGTATCACTGATGGAGTTTCCATTAAAATAATTGGCCAAAATTTGAGGTGGAAAAATGTACTTATCTAATGATGAACTGGGTAAGTCAGAAACAGTAACGAGGTCTATTGAAAGTAAGTTGTTAGATGTTAGATCAGTCACGCAACATAGTACAAAAGATATTAGTCAAGTCTCAATGAAAATCGAACTAACTCTCTCATGATGTGTGATTTATGGAGGAAATAGTTTGAGGCTAACATAGATTGAGGGTTGAGCATTAGTTAACGACTCAACTGAAAGCCTTAGGTCACTTAGGGAGTGGACAATATGTTGGAAATCACCTTGACAAGATGCCCAGGTGGTGATCTTCCAAACACCTAAGTCTAGAATGACTTGTAAAAAGAATTTCAGCAATCGAACACAAGAACAGAAAATCAAAGAAAGAAAGAAGACAAGCAATTTGTTATCGAGGTTCGGTAATGTGCCTACATCCCCGTGAGTTCCTCCGAACTCTCTGCACTAAATCAATGGTTCTTTACAATTCAACAACCCTCTCCAAGAAACCTCAAGTTCTTGAAGGAACCAAGAAGAGAACGAGAAAGTGATAGACCTATTACAATGCTTCCTATCAATTCTTTACTACCCTCTCTTCTTTATAACCAGCCTTTCTACAATGAGTCCCTCTTATGTTTTGTGTCTTTGCACTCTTACACAATTCTCTCATTCATACACTTGTCTCACAAGTTACATCATCACATTCTTGTGTCTTCTTTTTGTTTTTGTTGTTGAGATTGAACCTAGGTGACCCTTTATATAATGCACCAACTTCTTGTCCAATCTTGTGTGTCATTCTCCACCCTTAGATCTTGATGACCACTTAACCATGGCCCTCCATCAATCCTAAGTGGTGCTGTGAGTTTTAACCTTACATTCACACACCTAAGAGAAGGCTAAAGCATGCTGTCCATGTGTGCCGGCCAGCATTGCAGCGCCGAGGAACCAGCGCTGCAGCTTCAAGTTTCTGTCCCTTGTGCTATTCCTACCAGGTTCTAGCACTGCAGCTCCAAGTTGATGTCCCCTTCGCACAACACCCTTCTGCTTGTGTGCATAAGTGCGCACACTAGTGCGCATGGCCTTCACTTGCTCCAAAATGAAGCACACATATGTGTGCAGCCTTCTAATTTGCTGAACTTTGATCCTCCACCTTTGGTTTAGATTTTAACCATCTTTGAACCATACTTGGACCTGTTCAAACCTTAACCATGTTTGAACCATGTTTAAACCTTAGACAAATACCAACAATCTTTACCTTTGTCTAAGCATTTAAACCCGAACCATTGTGCAGAGAGCTTCGGGATCCAAACTCATCTTGAGTCATCAATCAATCGACTCCAATCCTAAGAAGTCCAAGGCAATGATTGGACCTTCTTAGAGGTAGAACCTTGGTGCCCAAATCTGCAGGACTTTCCTCCGTGGTCTTCTTGTCAACATGAATGCATCCTTTCGTACCATTTTTCGAAATGTAATGATACCGAACATCCATATACTTTGTCCCCTCATGGAACACCGGATTCCTCCATAAGTGCCCTACACTTTGGCTATCCAAAGACACCACAACCTGCTCTTTTAGGACCTCCCACTCGTCCAACAACCCTTTGCACCCCATAGCCTCCTTTATGGCTTCCATAGCCGCTACGTATTCTGCTCTGGTTGTTATAAGTGCTACCATTGGCTACCACTAAGCCTTCCAATACCTCAGCAACCACTTCATCCCAAGCCAATGCTTCTTTTCGGGATTACTCACAAATTTGCTGAGAACACCCATTGCCCAAGAAACCCTCAACCGGTTTCTCTCATTTTCTTGGATTATACACATCCCAAGGATCTTTTGTCTAAGGCTGAGATCCTTCCTCTCGAACTCCTCACTGAGTTGAGATGTAAACCTTTCCATCCTCTTCCTGCTATTCCAAACCAACAACCCATCAATGACATAGGTGAGGATACTCACCATCTTCTCCACCTTGTGTCCAGGTGAGAAAGTTTCAGTGAAACCTATGTCTTCTCTTCTTGTGAACCCATTCGCCACCAGCTTAGCCTTGTTCCGGACTTTATCTCCTGGAGGGTACCCTTCTTTGACCTTGTAAGTCCACTTACAATCCACAACTCTCTGATTTCCTGGAATGTGCACCAATTCCCAGAAGTTGTTTTTCCTCAAAGAATCAATTTCTTCCTCTATAATTAGCTTCGATCTTGGCGAATCCTTACATCCCATATAAGTCCCTTGTTCACTCATCCATTTTTTTATCTAAGGAGTTGCTGCATCCGCAGCATCCGTAAACCAATATCTTGAAGGTGGTTCGACCAGCCTTCCTTCCCGGTCTCTTGTGAGCTGATAGTCCTTCCAACTTGCTGCATCAACCTCTTCTAGTTCAGCCTCCTCTTGAGTGCCCTAAGCATGGCCTTCATCCAAGGGCTCTACCTGGTCCGAACCCTCTTACCTTCCTTGTTCTACCTGAACTGAATCTTTCTTGATGCTATGCTCCACAAGAACCAAACTGGTTTGCTCACTAGGCCCTGTAGGGTTAGTTTTCTCCAAATAGGGAAATAATAATTCATTAAAATGAACATCTCTACTTATAATGAATTTCAATCCTTCAAAGGACCATAACCTATACCCCTTAGCCCCTTCCCCATATCCTAGAAACACACATTTTCTAGATCCTGAGCTAAACTTATCTTCCTTTTGTTGTGCATACGCAGCATACCCAAAAGTCCTTAGGTTGTCCAACTCAGGGGGTTTTCCACTCCACATCTCCATGGGAGTCTTTTGGGACACAATCCTAGAGGGTGATTTATTTACCAAGTTTGCAGCTGTAGCCACAGCTTCCCCCCAAAAACATTCAGGTAATTCGGATCCATTTAACATGCACCTAACCTTTTCCATAAGGGTCTTATTCATCCACTCAGCAACTCCACTTTGCTGAGGGGTTTCCACAACCGTCCTATGTCTTAGAATCCCATTTAACCTATAGAATTGATCAAGTTCTTGGTTAAAAATTTCTAAGCCATTATTGGTTCTTATCCCCTTAACTACTCTACCCATTTGAGTCTCAACCAGCCCTTTCCACACCACTAACTTATTTAAGGCATCCGATTTATTTCTAACCAAATAAACCCACACTCTTCTTGAATAATCATCAATTAATGACATAAAGTAAAAGTTACCTCCCTGTGTTGGTGTCCTTACTGGCCCCCAAAGGTCTGCATGAATGTAGTCAAGAATGCCCTTAGACTTGTGCACTCCGGTGTTGAAGCTGACCTGGTGTTGCTTCTCAATAACACAACACTCGCAGAAATCAAGTTCCTCTACTTTGTCTCCACCAAGTAGGCCATCCTTGCTAAGAACTTGCAGGCCCTCTTCGCTTATATATCCCAAGTGAGTGTGCCAAAGGGCTGCCCTATCCATCTCAGCCATCAAGCTTACTACTTGATCATTGATTTTTGTCTCTCCGATTATCTCATAGAGTCCATCGTTTCTTGCTGCCTTGATCACTACCAAAGATCCCTTGGCTACCTTGATCTTTCCTCCCTCTATCTTGCATGTGTATCCTATGGAATCCAGCTGCCCCAATGAGATCAAATTCCTCCTTAAATCTGGGAGATACCTCACATTTTCTAGCAGCCTTGTCATTCTATCAAACATCCTCACCTGGATGTCTCATATGCCTCTCACTTGGTAAGAAATATCATTCCCCAAGAAAACCCTTTCAACATTGGTCTCCTTGAAATTCTTGAACCAACTCCGGTGAGGGCATATGTGATGAGTGCACCCGGTGTCCAAGATCCATTTCCTGTTACCTTCTTGCCCCTTGCTCACACCCGAGCACACAACAAGAACATCATCATCTTGCTGTTATGTTTTGGCAACTGAAGCTTCTCCATTCTTGGTATGACTTCCTCCTCTATCCCTTGTCATCTTCTTGCAATCTTTCTTGACATAACCCTTCTTATGGCAGTAGTAGCAGCTCTTCCCTTCAAATCTCAGTTTGGAATGCATTCTCCCATGGCTTTCTCCTCTACCTCTGTCCTGGTAGTAGCCATGCATGCTGCTGTGCACTCTCCCATGGCTCTCTCCTCTACCTCTGTCCTGGTAGTAGCCATGCATGCTGCCATACCAAGTTGCTGGCCTTCTTTCAAAGAACAACCCTTTACCACTTGATGCACTCCTTATCTTGGCATCAAGATCATCTTGCAATTCTTTCTTAAGATCAAATTTAAAAGCAAAGATTTGTTTACGAAGATACCTCTTATTAGGGAGAGTCTTGGCAAGAAACAACTCATCTAGTTTCTTCCATATTGCAGCTGGATCTTCCGAGTCTCTGTACTCACTTGTGATATTATCCGACATGTGCAAGAAAATGGTGCTGTAAGCCATCTTCTTCATCTCAATCCGCTGGTCCTCCGTGGTACTTGTTGGAAAAGCATCATCTTCTTCAAGAGCCAAGTCCACTTTCTATTGCACTAGAACCTCCTTGATCTTCTGCTTCCAAAGTGCAAAGTTTCCCTTTCCATCAAACTTCTCAATACTGAAATTTGAAGCCATCTTTTGCTGATAAGATCCCTGATTTACGCACTACCCGCAAACGCTTTCTTCAACCTCAAGAACACAGATCGAAGATGGATCTTAACACCATTCTTGAATCAACCTTCAAGAACACGATCATATCTTGATCTTTACACCGTTCTTGAATCACCCAAGAAGTTTAATCTTTGATTCTTGGAGTCTTGGCTCTATACCTTCTACTTCTTGCTTCGATAACCAGCTGTTCAGCTTTGATTCTATTGACCAAAGCTCTGATACCATTGTTAGAAATCACCTTGACAAGATGCTCAGGTGGTGATATTCCAAACACCCAAGTCTAGAATGACTTGTAGAAATAATTTCAGCAATCGAACACAAGAACAGAAAATCAAAGAAAGAAAGAAGACAAGCAAGTTGTTATTGAGGTTCGGCAATGTGCCTATATCCCCATGAGTTCCTCCGAACTCTCTGCACTAAATAAATGATTCTTTACAATTCAGCAACCCTCTCCAAGAAACCTCAAGTTCTTGAAGGAACCAAGAAGAGAACGAGAAAGTGATAGACCTATTACAATGCTTCCTATTAATTCTCTACAACTCTCTCTTCTTTACAACCAGCCTCTCTACAATGAGTCTCTCTTGTGTTTTATGTCTTTGCACTCTCATATAATTCTCTCATTCACACACATGTCTCACAAGTTACATCATCACATTCTTGTGTCTTCTTTTTGTTTTTGTTGTTGAGATTGAAACTAGGTGACCCTTTATATAGTGCACCAACTTCTTGTCCAATCTTATGTGTCATTCTCCACCCTTAGATCTTGATGACCACTTAACTATGGCCCTCCATCAATCCTAAGTGGTGCTGTGCATTTTAATCTTGCATTCACACACCTAAGAGAAGGCTAAAGCATGCTGTCCATGTGTGTCGGCCAGTACTGCAGCGCTGCTGCAGCTTTAAGTTTCTATTCCTTATGCTATTCCTGCCAGGTTCCAGCGCTGCAGCTCCAAGTTGTTGTCCCCTTCACACAACACCCTTTTGCTTGTGTGCATAAGTGCGTACACTAGTGCGCATGGCCTTCCCTTGCTCCAAAATGAAGCACACACATGTGTGCAGCCTTCTAACTTGCTGAACTTTGATCCTCCACCTTTGGTTTAGACTTTAACCATCTTTGAACCGTACTTGGACCTGTTCAAACCTTAACCATGTTTGAACCATGTTTAAACCTTAGATAAATACCAACACAATAGATGCCCCCTATCAAAACATAGGTTCATACAATATTTTATTTGTTATAACGTAGACACTAGTTAACTATGACATGCTAGGATGGGAATATAAGGGGGAAAAGTGCATTTGGATAGTTTGGTTCATGAAAATTTTGTGTACACGTGGGTTTTATCCAACAGCCACTCGTAGAGAAATGAGAGTGATATTGACAATGAATAGAAATAGTTGCAAAACTCCTATTTAGGTCTGGTTGATGTCCATATTTTGGCAATCCTACTATGGTAATATAGTATGCACAAGCGGGAGCTAATGGATATAATTGATCCAGATAAGTATGCATACTTACTACCATAAGCGAGATGGATAGGATCATTTCCTTAGAGATACAATCCTTCACACTATGCTTGCTGGGAGATACATCTTTTAGAGGAGACATGACTCTCCAAAGAGTCACAACTCTACAAAGAGTTCTGTTTGGTGACTTTTGGTACTCTATAAATATAGGATTTGATAATTCATTAATTTAACTTTTACAGATTACCTGATTAAAATATTCTCTCCTAACCTACAATATGATACCTAGTATTACAAAAATCACATCGTGTTTCCAAAGCATTCAATCCAACAAAAGTGCTACGTGAAGATAAGCAAATTTAAATAGGAAAAAAGAATCAAATTAACTTTAAATGATATAGTATTGTATGGCGATCATCATTGATTCTTAAAACACTAGATGACCTATAAAGATAATGCTCGAAAACGTTTATGCATGCTAAAAAAATTAGTTCTTGAAAATCTTAAGCCATTATGCAAAAGAAATAAGGGGACAAAAGAAAAGAAAATAAAATAAAACACAAAAATGAATAATCAAATTCATACAAATTTACCAAATCAAGAGAATAAATAGAGGGATTACATAGAACAATATAACAACGTGAATCTAAGAAAATAGTACCACTGGCCTTTTAGGGAAATAAAGATTGTCCATATGCAGTGGGTGCTCTAAAAAAATCTAGATGCACTTAACGAATCGATGAACGATGGAAGCAATAGGTTTTTATCTCAGAAACTAGAATCGATTACAAAAATGAGAAATTTGGCTAGTAATTTTTGTGAAGGATGAGTTTTAGTACATGGCTTATTTTATAATCTACTCAAGAACCTAAGAATACTAAGAATAATTTCTTTTGTATGATTGCTATGTGTAATTTCGGTATTCTTTGTTATCTGAAGGTGAATTGAAAATGATGTTGGAAGGGGCATTTATAGATGAAAATTAGTTTATGGTAAATCAAAATGGACAATGAGATCGGTTGTAATCTAGATGGACAATGGTATTAAGATTTTCAGAATTCGTATATTCTTGAATTAAATCAAAACAAAATCTCAAGATCAAGATAAATAGTTTGGATATTTTGTAATCTTTTGGACAGTTTGGATTCAGTTTGTAGACCAAGGTACAAACCCAAGAGGGGGTGAATTGAGTTTTAAAAACTTTTTGCACTTAACAAACCAGTTTTAACAATTTAATCAAGCAAAACACACAATAAATAAATTACTTAAAATTAAAGGAGTAAAGGAAGAGAATATGCAAACTCCATTTATAGTGGTTCGGCAATATCGAAATCACTTTGATCCTATGTTCACTCTCTTCAAAGAACCTCCTTGAAGCAATCCATTAACAATAATTAAGCAACTTCTCGAGTGTTGCCAAAACCTTATAATAATCTCTTCTTTAAGGAAGTTACAAAGAAGTGTTTAATGCCTAACACTCTAAGAGTTACACTAACTCTTTCTCTTTACAATGATATGAATTAAATGTGGAAGAAGGACAAGAGAGATTTGAATGCTTTTACAAGGAAGAGTATATCTCTTTTACAAGAATAAAGCTTTTAAGAATTGCTCACAAAGAATTTTGAAAGCTTTTATTGATAGCAAATGAGAAGATGAAGATTTAATGCTCTTGTATATCTTTTGTCTCTCATTTATGATGGGTTTTTATAGGTAAGAAACCTACTAGCCATTACTCTCAAAGAAAATCCCATTTGGGATTAGTTTGGTGCATTAAATGCACTGTACTGACCTTTTGAATTGAAATATTACCATTATTTTTGAACATCCAGTCGACTAGATGGATTATCTAGTCGACTAGATGGCTATTTAAAATTCAAATTTAAGTTAGGGCTGTCATTCACCCGACTGTATGATTTATTCACTCGATTGGCTAAATGAAGGAAACCTTTTATTCTTCATTCAGTTGACTGAATAATCCAGTCGACTAAACGATATCATTTAGTCGATTAGACTGTATTCAGTCAACTGAATGAAACTATTCAGTCGATTGGATGTCCTGGAACAAAGTTTTATGTTTTCAAAATATTTTTCCAATTAGAAAAAGATCATTTGATAAAATATTTTGTTAAAACAAAAATGTGCCATAATAAAAACACTGAGTACTTGTAGTTAGAGATTTATAGGTCTTATTTACCTTAGAACCTAAACTAGGTCTTCGGTCTTCTTTTGAGTGTTTCTCAAGTACGATCTCTTCTTCTTTATGTTTGAATTAAGTCTTGTTCTTGAGTTGGATGTTTATACTTTAAAAGAAAACTTAGATAAAAATGTTAGCATAGGTAAGGTATTGTTTTGACATAATTAAAATCAAATAAGGGTTAACAATCTCCCCATTTTTGATGATGATAAAACTAAGGAGAGAAAAATAGTTTTAATGACTAATTGTTGAGTTTTTATACAGAGAAATGGACAGAGTCTCCTTTTATTTTTAGGATAAAACCAAATTGTAAGAACATAAAAAAAATCTCAACTAAGCATATATTATCTTTTAAGTAATTTTACCAAGTTCAAAGTAAGAATGGAGCAATGTTCCCTATAATTCTATGCATGCACATAAGGTTATAGCATATATCATCTTTTAAGTAAGAATGGAGCAATGCTCCCCCTAAATCTATGCATACACGTAAGGTTTTAAACTATCTTTTTTGTCTTTTTCTCCTCTTTTTTGTCAACAGCATAAAAGGGATGAGGAACCAAGCCTATGGAATCCAGAATTGCTGAAAATAAGCGTCATAAACGCTAGTGATTGCTATAGAAAGCAAGATAAGCATATCCAACCATACAGAAAGATAGATGATACTAAAATGAACCTGTATACAAAATATTAGCTTAAAATAAATATCAGAAGACCTCCCGATAATAATCAGAAAACTAATATATTAGCTAAAGAAAACACGAGTCATTCAATGTGCAAAAGAGGAGTTAGTTGGCCAAACACATCCATAAATAGACAATCAACTAAGGTTACCATGAATCTAGCAAAACTTTAAACATAAGTAACAGTTAACATGTCAACCAGGCATGAGTATAAGTCCGAAAGCAGTAAAATACATGAGAAAGGAAATGTGACTTGCAGAGTTTCTCAAGTTTAGAGATAAATAAAATATAAATAACAGATAACTATACTAATAGTGCCAATCATCTAGATAAGGTGGAGGAGGGAATCAGGATGCTCAAAGGTGGTCCTGAACATCTCGAAGTTGATCTCATAGGTCATCCATAGTACTCTGTGAGTCAGCTCTGAATGACGATAGATCATCATATACAACATAAAGACCGGTCCTCAAGTTAGTAAGATCAGCATGTATTCCATTCCTGAGCTCCTCAAGCTTGGCCTCAATGGCTTGCTACATACTGGTCATTGAGATTTTGAGGCTTGACAAAGCTTCAAGGATAGCGTTCTGAGTGCTTTCTAAGGGCCTTGTGTTTTCTGGTCTTGGTGAAGTCTTCCTAGGAGCCTCGGGTGCAGGTGCTTCTTCCTCAGGTGGTTCATTGCCAATATGAATGTTCTTGCTAGGCTTAGAGATGACCATGTGATCTCGAACCATACACCCTATCTTCTTGAGAGAGAAAATGTCGATGACGTCCTTGGAGTTAAGTTCCTGTGCCTCAGACTCATGAAGAGGTACTCTAAAATGCTTTAGGAGCAAGGTTATGATCATGCCATAAGGAAGGACACCTACATCACTATTATTCCCTGCAACCATATTACTAAGGATGAGTGGGTAGAGAGTATGAAGGGTGTCTGTCTTAAGGTAGTAGATGAAGAGGATTTCTAATTTAGAAGGACAGTTTCGACTTCCTAATCTAGGGTTTATAGAGGAAGGTCAGGATAGGTGTTATAGGTTTGACTTTGGTAAATGTAATTCCTATCTCTTTTAATAACCCTGCAAGCCTCTTGATAGTCAATTCATCGGGCCACATCTCCTATCCATCTGATACCCTCAATGGATAACTTTAGGATGTCATGAAGGACACTGGGAATGACAGTGAGCTCGTGTCCCATTACAATGGTGGAAAACCTAGTTGATGAGGGTAAAAAATGTAGTAAATATGCATGAAATTGATGCATTAGCCTAGGATAAAACTTTTCTTGAAAAGTGACTAGATCAATCTAACCCAGCCTATCAAATAGAGGTCAAAGATTGAAATTATTGAAGTTAAAGGTAAAAAAATCTAAGACTCTACTAGGTTTAATAGACTTAGTCCGTATGGCAGTGATATACCTCTCTTTAGCATAATCATCTTGAAAGTAAGAGGCGGTCCCTTGGAGGGTCGTCCCTTAAAGGTTTGCTCCTTTTTTTTTTCTTTAGATATTCCTTTCTCTTTAGTGGCAGCATTACGCGTACAAGAAGTTAGATTATCTGGACCCGAGTAGACCATCTTGTACCGTTTGGGTCGGCTAGTCATGGAGGAGAGAGAAAAATGAAAAAAATGTGAGTTTTGAGAAGTGAGAGGATTTTAACACTTGACTCGAGGGTAAAAAGGTGGGTGTTTGAGTCTTAGTATGTTGGCATAAGGAGATAAAGAAGTGGCAACACTGATTTCGTCAAAATCTGGTGAAATAAGAGAGATAAAGAGGTTTTTTTTTGTTGTGTTTTTCAGGATTTCAAAAATGAAATTCAAAATGTGAATATTTGAGAGAGAATTAAGGTATTTTAAGAATTGGGTAATGATTTCAAGCAGTAATAAGGGATTTGATGGAAAGAATTAATGGAGACTTTGAGTGTTTGAGGGTTTTAATGGAGTTTTGAAACTAATGAGAAGTTTAAAAACTGAAAAATCGTGTTTTCAGTTGACCGAACCAGTCCTTTCAATCAACTGGAATAACGATAGAGAGTTGGGTTTCAAAATAGCTTGTGATGTAGTCGACTGAAGAAGTTCATTCAGTCGATTGGATGAACATTTTCAGTTGACTTAAAAAGTGGCAAAAAGTTCAATTGTAGAAGTAAATGTGTATCAGTTGACTGAATGGTTCTATTCAGTCGATTGGATCGAGATTTTCAAAGAAAAGTCTGAAATCCAGTTTGAAGAATTGCAAGTTTGATTTGTTCTATGCCATTTTTTAGTGATATAAATATTAAATTGAGGATTAATCTTCGTTCACTCAATGGAACAAATGTAAATGATGAATGTAAATCCAATCAAATACTCACATATTCAAAAAAATTTCAATCCCATTAACAGTCTAATTTTGCAAAAGCTATCTTCATTTAAAGGTTTTGTAAGAATATCAGCAATTTGATCTTCAAAGGGAATAAATTCTAGTTTAATATCACTATTTTGAGTATGATCTCTTATAAAGTGATGTCTTATCTCGATGTTTTGGTTCTAGAATGCTGAATTAGATTTCTTGTCAAATTGATAACTCTAGTGTTGTCACAGTGAATTGGAATATTTTGAAAGTACATGTCGTAATCTTCTAGTGGTTGTTTCATCCATAAAACTTGTGCACAGCAACTATCAGCGACTATATATTCTGCTTCGGCGATTGATAATGCAACTGAATTTTATTTCTTTGAAAACCAAGAAGTTAACATAGCACCTAGAAATTGGCATGTTCCACTAGTGTTTTTTCTATCTAACTTACAACCCGCATAATCAGCATCCGAGTACCCAACATCCTCAAGAGTTGATTTTCTAGAATACCATAAACCTAGATTTTGAGTGCCTTGCAAGTACCTTAAAATTATTTTCATAGAAGTTATATGAGATTCCTTAGGGTTACCTTAGAACCTAGCACACATGCATATACTAAACATTATATTGGGTTTACTTGCAGTTAGGTAAAGTAAAACTCCTATCATGCTTCTATAAGTTTTAGTTTCTATACATGTACCTTCCTCATCTAGGTCAAGTTTTGTTGAGGTGCTCATAGGAGTGAGTGCCAATAGATTTTGAGTTCTCCATCTGAAACCTCTTCAACAGGTCCTTGGAGTATTTGGATTGATTGATGAAGATTCCTCATTTCAATTGTTTGATTTGAAGTCCAAGGAAGTAGGTAAGCTCTCCCATCATACTCATCTCAAATTCACCTTGCACACACTTAGCAAAATCTTGACATATGGATTCATTAGAGGCACCAAATATAATATCATCAACATATATTGGGACTAAGAGTGTGTCATGTTTATGAGTTTTTGTAAAAAGAGTTGTATCTATTTTTCCTCTTGTAAAATCATTTTCAAGTAAAAACTTACTTAACCTTTCATACCATGCTCTTGGAGCTTGCTTCAACCCATAGAGAGCTTTAGAAAGCTTATAAACATAGTTTGGAAGGTTAAGATCTTCAAAACCAAGAAATTGTTCAACATAAACTTCTTTTTCTATAAAACCATTTAAAAAAACACTTTTCACATCTATTTGAAATAGTTTAAATTTTTTAAAGTATGAAAAGGCTAGTAATATGCGAATAACTTCTATTCTAGCTATGGGAGCATAGGTTTCATTAAAGTCTATTCATTCTTCTTGATTTTAGCCCTTAGCAACAAGTCTAGCCTTGTTCCTAGTTATAATTCCATGTTCATCCATTTTGTTCCTATAAACCCATTTAGTTCCCATTTAGCAACTAGAGTCCATACTTTATTTCTTTCAAATTAATTTAACTCTTCTTGTATAGCATTTATCTAATCAATATCTTTTTCGACTTCTACAAAAGTCTTAGGTTCTACTTGGGATAAATAAGCTACACAATTACAAACATTTCTCATAGAAGATCGAGTTCTTACCCCTTGTGAAGGATCACCAATCACTTGATCGATTGGATGATAATTCACATACCTCTAATCTTTGAGAAGTTCAACTCCTTGATGACTTGTGGAAGATTGATCAAGACTGGGAGCATCTACCACTTAATTTGTTTGAGGTTGACTTTCATTAGGGTCAACAATATGAGTAGATGTATCCACTCTTAAAAAAATTCAGCGTCATCATCAAGAGATACAATTATACTAATAATTAGATTAGATTCATCAAATGCAACATGTACGGATTCTTCAACCACTACAGTTCTTTTGTTAAAGACTCTATAAGCTTTACTAGAGGTTGAATATCCTAAGAATATCCCTTCATCGGTCTTTGAGTCAAATTTACCTAAATTAGATTTATTGTTATTTAGGATGAAGTACTTGCAACAAAAAACACGAAATTATGAGATATTAGGCTTTCTACTTTTCCATAATTGATATGGAGTTTTATCAAGCATAGGCCTAATTAATACTCTGTTTAAAACATAGCAAGAAGTATTTACGGCTTCCGCCCAAAAATATTTTGGTAAACTATTTTCACAAAGCATGGTTCTAGCAAATTCTTCTATAGCTCTATTTTTCCTCTTAACAAGACCATTTTGTTGAGGAGTTATAAGGGCTGAAATTTTTTTATCAATTCCATTTTCATCACAAAATTTTGAAAAACTTTGGTTTTTAAATTTTTTTCCATGATCTCTTATAATACTTGAAATAGAAATTTCTTTTTCATTTTGAACCTTCTTGTAAAAGTTTACAAAACCTTTAAAGGCTTCATCCTTACAGGCAATAAAAATAACAAAGGTATATTTTGAATAATCATCAACTATAACAAGAGCATATTGATGGCCACCTAGACTAATGGTGCATATTGGACCAAACAGGTCTATATGTAAAAGCTCTAATGGTCTAGAGGTTCAAATTACTTTTTTGGATTTAAAAGGTACTCTTGTTTGTTTTCCTATTTGACAAGTATCACAAACTTTATCTTTTTCAAATTTGATTTTGGGACGTCAAATAACTAAATCTTTTCTTGAAATAATTTTAAGTAGATCTATGTTCACATAGCAAAGCTTTCTATACCATGGCCATGGGTTTCCACTAAAAGCGGAAAAACATTTTTCACTTTCCGAATGTAAAGATTTTAAATAAACTAGATAAACATTATCATGTTTATGACCAACAAACTTAATCTTGTTACTATTGATGTCTATTACTAGACATTGAGAAGATTCAAATATGACTTTGTTGCCTTTGTCATATAATTGACTAATACTAAGTAAATTTGGCTTAACACCTCGCAAATATAAAACATGGACAATGGTTGAAGAATCATTACCCATTTTTCTATGCCCAATAATCTATATCTTGGTGTTATCTCCAATGGTGACGTGTCTGCCATCTCTTAAAGTTAGCTCCTAGAACATACTTTGATCATCGGTCATGTGTTTTGAGCATCCACTATCAAGGTACCAATAGTTACCTTTCTCTTTGGTGTGAAGACATATTTCATTTTCATCATCAATTTCCATTAAGCAAAGATTAGCCATTTCTTCATATCCGACATTGTTGTCCGAAAGTTCTTCTTCTTCATTATCACTCCAAGTGGTTGCAACCATGGCTTTCTTTTTGAAGCTCTTGTATGGTTTGTGTAACAACCCATCCCGAGTTGGCCACCCCCGAGACGGTGTCATCACATTTTGAGAATCCTAGCATGACACATATATGCAACAATAAAATAATACTAACAAATATTTTTATTTTAATCCTCCACCCTCAACAAGGAAGGTACATAAATCTGGTATTAACTTACACATAATATACAACATAAGATGCATGAATATTTACAAATAAAATATTTATCTGGTATTAACTTACACAGAAAATGAATCCGTCTGATTCTCAACCCATCTGACTATTTGTCCTGTCTGTTCCCTGAAATCATTATACAATGAGGGATAAGCTTCACAAGCTCAGTGAATTAAATTTACTAAAAGTAATCAAATTTCATAAATAGCCCGTTAATATTTAATAATTTATTTCTCCTATAACTGGATAATAGTGTAATGTCTATCATTTAAATAATTCTTATCTTATCATATTTCTATGTCTTTTTCTTACTGTAATTGTCTCTCTGTGAGACTCATCCATCTATAAATAAAAATTCATACTAACACACCACACATCAGCATTTTAATAACGCAAGCAATAATTAAAACAGATGCAGTGCGTGAATGATTATGATGGGAACGTCTTCCCACTTGTCGACAGGTTATTATTATCTTAGACCGGCCTCTTCCTGGTTCTTTACAGCTTATCCCAGCTGTCATGGAATTTATTTCAAGCATATACCGGCTGTCATGGTTATTCCATTAGACCGACCTCTTCCTAGTTCTTTCGGTTATCTTATTTAATGCATATGCATATGAACAATAATATAAACACCACATGAATCCAAAATATTTAAATTAATTATCCGGTCTTTCCTCAACTTTCTGCTTAACAATTTTACAATTTTCTTCTCCTCATATACCATATCAATTTATTCACCAACTAGTCAAAATCTCTTTATCACCATCATTATTAAATCAACTCATTATTCTAAAAATATTTCTTTTCACGTAATAATTTTCTACGTGTCCAATCTCCATATCATACATATCAATTTAATTTTTATCTACCACCAAGCATAAGCTAATAATTTATTTTAATATTATTACTAGATATTTGCGTTTTATTTAGATTACTTAAAGTAAATTCAACTCACCATGTAGCACTTAAAACTACCCGTGGACCACTTCCTTGCCCTACCTGTTCCTCTCCGGTCGCTGTTCGTCAACACTTGACATAATATTTGTATTGAATTTCTAATTATTTCTTAAATTCTTCATAAACCACACCCTTTTAAAATTCCCACTTTGACTATCGGAAAATTTCATGAATGCTAAAAATTCAAAAATATAAACATTACAGTAGTACCTTATGTGTTTCTGACAGCTTCTCGTGACTCTCTATAAAATTCTCCCCGTAAACCCTTTCAAAATTTTTCTCTTTCAACCCTTCTTTCGATCCCTAAGTGTTTAAAGAAGATGTGTAATGGAAAGAAAGCTCAACGAGTTTGGTAAGTGAAATTTTAAGTTTACGTCTACTTCTTATATATAAAAAAGTTTGATGTGAAAATATCTTCTGCAACTTTAAAAGTTGCAAGGACCATCACTACTAACTTCACCAAATTCACTCCACGTATTGGACACTTGCAAGGCATACAAATGCCTTGCTTTCTACTTGGCATTCAAAGAATTAACTTGGCAGTAGATGCTGCCACCTACTGCCAAGTTTTTTTTTTTTTTAGAATTGCTTTATTCAAATACTACTAAACCCTTCACATAGATTTTATTTTAACTTCAAGTTCTATTTATTAAATTACATCTTTACCCTTATTTTACAAATACGGGTATTACAATTCTACCCACCTTACAAAAATTTCGTCCCCGAAATTTCCTTACCTAAAATCAAGAAAAGAGTTGGGGTAATCCTTCCTCATTCTCGTTTCATGCTCTCATGTGACTTCTTCGACATCTTTATTTCGCCATAATACTTGAATAAAAAAATGACTTTATTGCGTAAAACATGTTCCTTTCTATTTAGGATTTTGACTGGTACTAGCATAAAAGTCAAATCTTCCTGAATTTCTATTGCTTGATTCGAGATATTATGGGATTCATCGTGTAAGTACTTTCTCAGCAGTGACACATGAAACTCATTATGTAATTGCTTTAATTCTAGACGCAAATTCAAACGATATACTACAGGTCCAATTTTCTCGATCATCTCATACGGCCCCACAAATCTCGGGCTCAACTTTCACTTCTTCTTAAATCTCAGCACTCCCTTCCATGGAGATATCTTCAAAAATACCCAATCACCAACTTGGAACTCGAGAGGTCGTCTTCTTTTATCAGCATATTCTTTCTGTCTGTTCTGAGCTGCTCTAAGGTTCTCCCTAACCATTTTGATCCTCTCAGTAGTCAAATTTATCATTTCTGGGCCATATATCTTTCTCTCTCCAACTTCTTCCCAGCATACTTGAGTTCTACACCTTCTACCATATAAAGCCTCGAAAGGTGTCATCCCAATACTAGTTTGATACTGATTATTATAGGAAAACTCGATCAAAGGAAAATAAGCATCCCAGCTCATTGAGAAACTCAATACATTTGCCCTCATCATATCTTCTAGTATTTTGATGATTCTCTCCGTTTGCCCATCAGTTTGTGGATAAAAAGTTGTACTAAACTGTAATTACATACCCATAGCTTCTTAGAAACCCCTCCAAAATCTAGAGTTAAATCTAGAATCTCTATCTGATACGATACTCAAGGGTACTCCATGTAATTTTACTATCTCTGCCATATACAACTCAGCCAACTTCTTTGGACTCCAAGTAGTTTTAATAGGAAGAAAATGTGAAGACCTAGAAAGTCTATCCACTATAACCCACACAGTGTTATGTACCCTCTGGGTATGGGGAAAACTAGAGACAAAATCAATACTCACATTTTCCCATGGCCACTCAAGTATTGGAAGATGTTGAAATAAATCTGCTGAATGTCTATTCTCAGCCTTCACCTGTTGACAAATCAGACATCTAGAAATATATTCTGCTACATCTTTCTTCATCCCTGACCACTAATAATTCTATCTCAACCCCCTGTACATATTATTATTACCTGGGTGCATGGAATATACAGAATCATGAGCCTCCCTTAGTATCTCATTTCTCATCTCCACATAATTGGGAACACAAACTCTATGCTCCAATACTACCATACCATATTCTCTAATTCTAAACTCTGTATCTGTAATAAATGATCAATAATAGAAGATTGTATCACCATATTTGCCATCAATACTCCTCTATCATTGACACTCAATTGCATCCTCATTCTTCTTAATTCTAACATCAGGCTAGTATTATGACTCCTAATAACAGCTAATCTCCCAGTAGCCTTTCTATTCAATGTGTCAGCTGCTACATTAGCCTTTCTTTGGTGATAATAAATTGTATAGTCATAATCACAAATCAATTCCATTCACCTCTTCTGCCTCAAATTCAACTCCTTCTGGGTTGGTAAATGCGTCAAGCTTTTATGATCAGTAAAAATTTCACACTTGGCTCCATATAGATGGTGTCTTCAAATTTTTAAAGCAAAAACTATGGCAGCCAATTCTAAATCATGGGTCAGGTAATTCTTCTCATGGTTCTTCAGTTGCCTAGATGCATAAGCTATAACTCTCCCATGTTGCATCAATACACATCCCAACCCCTGATGTGACATATCACTATAAACCATAAATCCCACGTCATCAGAAGAAAGCACTAATACCGGGGCAGTAGTCAGTTTCTCTTTCAACAGCTGAAAACTTCTTTCACATTCCTCAAACCACCTAAACTTCACATCCTTCATGGTCAACTTAGTCAAAAGTCCAACAATCATAGAAAAATTCTAGATAAATCTCCTATAATAACCAGCTAACCCCAAAAAGCTTTTAATTTCAGTTACACTCGTGGGTCTTTCCTAATTCAACACTGCTTCTACTTTTTATGGGCCAACTACTATCCCCGCTCTTGACACAACATGCCCCAAGAAAGATATTTTGCTCAACCAAAACTCACACTTCGAGAACTTCGCATATAATTTCTCTCTTCTCAAAATCTCCAACACTATCCTCAAATGTTGCATATGCTTCTCTTCATTCTTGGAATATATCAAACTATCATTAATAAATATAATCACAAATCTGTCCAAAAATGGTGTAAACACCTGATTCATAAGGTCCGTAAATGTTGCAGGAGCATTGGTCAACCCAAAAGGCATCATTAAGAACTCATGATGGCCATAATGTGTCCTAAAAGCAGTTTTAGGCACGTTCCCTCTCCTTATCCTCAATTGATGATAACCCGATCTCAGGTCTATCTTAGAAAACACTCTATCTCCCTATAACTGCTCGAATAAATCATCTATCCTAGGCAAAGGATATCTATTCTTGATGGTGATCTTATTAAACTGTCTATAATCAATACATAAACTCAATGTCCCATCATTCTTCTTGAAAAATAATACAGGGGCTCCCCAAGGTGACATACTTGGTCGGATAAATTGTTTATCTAGGAACTCCTGAAGCTGAACTTTTAGCTCTCTCAATTCAGCTGGTGCCATTCTATAAGGTGCTATGGATATGGGTGCTGATCTTGGAATCACTTCAATAGAAAATTTAATCTCTCTATTGGGAGGCAGCCCAGTCAACTCTTCAGAGAAAACATCAGAAAAATATTTTATTATCAATATTTCTTCTAACTTCTTACTCTCTTTGCTAGAATCCACTATATATGCCAAATACCCCTCACAACCCTTATTCAACCATTTACTAGCAGTTAAGGCAGAAATAAGACAAATTGTAAGTATCTTACATTCTCCCTGAAAATTAAACTTCTCCTGCCAAGTATCTTAAATGCCACATTTTTCCTAAAACAATCTACCTAAGTATGATATGTAGATAACCAAAAAACCCAGAATTAAATCAAAATTTGTTATATCTAAAGGAAATAAATCAACTTCAAATTCTCTATCAGCAATACTAATCACATAACCTCGATAGATTGTCCTAATAATAACTCTATCTCCAGTAGGAACCTCCACTGCAATAGCATGCATCAAAGGACTAGCACTAGTATCAATAGATTTCATATAACTACTAGATGCAAAAGAATGAGTTGCACTAGGATCAATCAATAATCTAGTAAGCCTACCAAGGATAGAGATCATACTCATAACAACATTAGGAGTGGCTTGTGCATCCTGTTGGGTCAATGCATAGACTCTGTCATCTCTGAACTGAATCTGACTGCCACATTCTCGTTCCACTATTGATCCTCGACCTCTACCCCGCACGCCCCCTGACACCACCTTTCTCTATCGATCTCCTCCCAACACTTCCCACTGCCTACGTCAGTAGATTTCCCCGCTGGAAAATCTACAGCCACATGTCCTCCCTCACCACATATAAAGCATATCTGCATAGGGCAATTACGAGCCAAATGCCCCATCTGATTACATTTAAAGCAAACCCTTGCCTCTCAATCAAACATCAGGTTACCATTTCCCCCTCGTGGCATACTTACTCCTTTATCGTAACTCTCACTTCCCATAGCTTGCCTGCTTGTCTCTGACTCTACATTACAGTTCCTTGTGACAAGGAACGCCCCCTTTGGGGTGGTCTCCCACCCTGTACCCCCATACTACTACCACCTCTAGGTCCCTCAAATCTAGACCTCTTCAGCCAATCCCTCATTCCTCTAAATTCTATCACATCCTTCTCAATCTGAAGTGCTATATCCACAAATCTGATATAATTCATATACCTTATGTAAGATAGTTTTGATCAAATCTTAAAACATAGTTCATCTATGAACCTCTTACATTTCTTTTCCTCTAGGTCTACCATTTTCGATACAAACCTCGACCAAACCACAATTTCTTATCATACTGAGTCATAGTCAACCCATTTGCCTCAAATAAATAAAATCTCTATCTTGTTGGGCTCTAAAGGTCTTAGGAAAGTATTTATCAAGGAAAATCTCCTTAAACCTATTCCAGGTTATGGGTCTATCAACACTTGCGTTTACCCTGTGAAGAATATCCTCTCCTCATTCTAAAACTACTCCTTCTAACTCAAACGAAGCAAAAGCAACCATCTGCATATCAGTACTAGTAAAAATACCAAATAAATCTCTCTCTCTCTCTATGTTTCTCCCAACACAGCATTCAACTTAACAATCTCTCTACATCTCATGCATCAACTCACTTTTCTCCCTTTTTAAACGTCTACCATTACTGGATTAACAACCTCAGGCACTGCTCTGGCCTGTTCATCTCGTCTATGCTATAAGCTACCAATTCTATTATCTGTTATATTTATTTTCTCAAGAGCATGAATAAGAGTTTATCTTAGCTCATCTCTTTCAACTTCAGATTCTCTTATACCTTTACTCATATCAATTATATTAATATCGATCATACTATCAACATGTTCCCTTCTAGGAACCACATATTTAGACTCAACCTCGACTTGTCAAAAATATTGGGGGACTTCCCTGCCCTCTCAAATCAACAATTCTATGCATGTCCATTGTCATCCTCAGACTATTAAAATATAGTTTATTTAGATCTTTCATTATTTAAGTTCTCATGCAGTCTATAGAATCTTAAAACCTAATGCTCTGATACCAAAATTGTAACGACCCATCTCGGGTTGGCCACTCCCGAGACGGTGTCATCACATTTTGAGAATCCCAGCACGACAAATATATGCAACAATAAAATAATACTAATATAAATTTTTATTTTAATCCTCCACCCTCAATAGGGGAGGTACATAAATCTGATATTAACTTACACATAATATACAACGTAAGATGCATGAATATTTACAAATAAAATATTTATTTCATTTGTTCACTAGTTTGAGGATATCGACATGTACGTGGCTTACAGAAAATGAATCCTTCTTATTCTCAACCCACCAGACTACTTGTCATGTATGCTCCCTAAAACCATTGTATAATGAGGGATGAGCTTCACAAGCTCAGTGAATTAAATTTACTAAAAGTATTCAAATTTCATAAATAACCCGTTAATATTTAATAATTTATTTCTCCTATAAATGGATAATAGCATAATGTCTATCATTTAAATAATTCTTATCTTATCATATTTCTATGTCTTTTTCTTACTGTAACCATCTTTCTGTGAGATTCATCCATCTATAAATAAAAATTCACACTAACACACCACACATCAACATTTTAATAGTGCAAGCAATAATTAAAACAGACGCAATGCGTGAATGATTATGATGGGAACGTCTTCCCACCTGTCGACAGGTTATTATTATCTTAGATCGGCCTCTTCTCGGTTCTTTACAGCTTATCCCGGCTGTCACAGAATTTATTTCCAGCATATACCGGCTGTCACGGTGTCCCTTTTATTTCAAGCATATACCAGCTGTCACGGTTATTTCATTAGACCGGCCCCTTTCCAGTTCTTTTGGTTATCATATTTAATGCATATTCATATGAACAATAATATGAAATATACATATGAACAATAATATAAACGCCACATGAATTCAAAATATTTAAATTAACTATCCGATCTTTCCTCAACTTTCTGCTTAACAATTTCACAATTTTCTTCTCTTCATATATCATATCAATTTATTCACCAACTAGTCAAAATATCTTTATCACCATCATTATTAAATCAACTCATTATTCTAAAAATATTTTTTTTCACATAATAATTTTATACGTGTCCAATATTCATATCATACATATCAATTTAATTTTTATCTACCACCAAGCATAAGCTAATAATTTATTTTAATATTATTACTAGATATTTTCTTTTTATTTATATTACTTAAAGTAAATCCAACTCACCACATAGCACTTAAAGCTACTCGTAGATCACTTCCTTGCCCTTCCTATTCCTCTTCGATCGTTATTCGTCAATACCTGACATAATATTTGTATTAAATTTCTAATTATTTCCTAAATTCTTCATAAACCACACTCTTTTTAAAATTCCCACTTTGACTTTCGAGAAATTTCATGAATGCTAAAAATTCAAAAACATAAACATTACGGTAGTACCTTATGTGTTTCTGACAGCTTTCCGTGACTCTTTATAAAATTTCCCCTGTAAACCCCTTCAAAATTTTGCTCTTTCAACCCTTCTTTTGGTCCCTAAATGTTTAAAGAAGACATGTAATGGAAAGAAAGCTCAACGAGTTTGGTAAGTGAAATTTTAAGTTTATGTCTACTTCCTATATATATAAAAGTTTGATGTGAAAATATCTTCTGCAACTTCAAAAGTTGCAAAGACCATCACTACTAACTTTACCAAATTCACTCCACGTATTGGACACTTGCAAGGCATACAAATGCCTTGTTTTCTACTTGGCATACCAAGAATTAACTTGGCAGCAGGTGTTGCCACCTGTTGCCACATTACCTGCTGCCACATTTTTTTTTTAGAATTGCTTTATTCAAATATTACTAAACCTTTCACATAGATTTTATTTTAACTCAATGTCCTATTTATTAAATTACATCTTTACCCTTATTTTACAAATACGAGTATTATAGTTTGTTTGTTGTTGGACAATCGGCCTTAATGTGTTCTGGCTTCTTGCAACCATAGCACACAATAGGTTCTCTTTTTGGAGTGGAATCCTTTGTGTAAGGTTTCTTGCTTTCTTCAAGAACTTATGAAACCTTTTGGTGATTAGTGCCATTACACCATCTTCTTCACTACTCTTATTTCTTCTTCCGTTTCTTTAGCTTTCTTTCATGTGGAAGCTTTGAGAGCAATAATTTTCTTTTTTCTGCATTTCATCATCGTTGGCATCGAGATTCATTTCTTCCATCTAATATGTCAATAATGATCCGAGAAGCATTTCAACATCAAGTTTGTTGAGACCTTTGGCTTATAGTTGTTTTCTTTGTTTTCCAAGTTGATGGCAAAGATCTTAATATCTTCCTTGTTAACTCAAACTCCTCAATGTTCCTACCAAGAAGTTTTAAACCATTAACAATAGTGGTGAAGCAGGAGTGCATTTCAGAGATTATTTCGTTAGAAGACATTTTAAAAGATTCATACTCGAACACTAGTATAAAAGTTTTTTATTTTTTAACTTCACCAGTGCCCTCATAAGTAATCTGAAGTTTGGCCCATTTCTTCTTAGCCGAAACACATGCAAAATTTTTATTATATTCATTAATGTCTAATCCAAAATGTAAAATGCTAGTAGCTTTACTATTTAGAGACATCATTCTACAATCCTCTTCATTAAACTTCGATTTGAGTTTAGGCATTGTATGATTGATTTCTCCAATAGTTTTTTCATTAGTAGGAATTCTAGGTAATTCTTCAATGATTCTCCACAAATTATAATATTTTCCTTCAACAAAGACTTTCATTCTACTTTTCCGATAATTATAATTTGTACCATTGAACAAAGGAGATTTAGTATAGGAATGACCTTCAATATAACTATTTGAAGCCATTAGATCAACTTAAGGATTTTAAGCCTAAAATTGAGTATGTGACTCTGATACCAATTGTAGACCGAGGTAGAAACCCAAGAGGGGGTGAATTGGGTTTTAAAAACTTTTTGCACTTAACAAACTATTTTTAACAATTTAATCAAGTAAAGCACATAATAAATAAATTGCTTGAAATTAAAGGAGTAAAGGAAGAAAATATGCAAACTTTGTTTATAGTGGTTCGACAATATCATAATCACTTCGACCTACATTCAATCTCTTTAAGAAACCTCCTTAAAGCAATCCACTAAGAATAGTCAAGTAACTTCTCGGGTGTTGCCAAAACCTTACAATAATCTCTTCCTCAAGGAAGTTACAAAGAAGTATTTAATGGCTAAACACTCTAAGAGTTATACTAACTATTTCTCTTTACAATGATATGAATTAAATGTGGAAGAAGGACAAGAAAGATTTGAATTTAATGTTTTTACAAGGAAGAATATATCTCTCTTAGAAGTACAAAGCTTTTAAGAATGACTCATAAAGAATTTTGAAAGCTTTTATTGATAGCAAATGAAAAGATGAAGATTTAATGCTCTTGTATATCATCTATCTCTCATTTATGATGGGTTTTATAAATAAGAAACCTACTAGCCGTTACTCTCAAAGAAAATCTCGTTTGGGAGTAGTTTGGTGCATTAAATGCACTATACTGACCTTCTGAATTGAAATATTACCATTATTTTTGAACGTCCAGTCGACTGGATGGCTATTTGAAATTCAAATTTAAGCCTGGGTTGTCATTCAGTCGATTGTATGATTTATTCAATCGACTGAATGATTGATTGAATCTTATTCAGTTGACTAAATCATATCTTTCAGTCGATTGAATGGTTTCATTCAGTCGAATGGATGTCATGGAACAAAGTTTTATGTTTTCAAAATATTTTTCCAGTAAAAAAAAAAAAGATCATTTGATAAAGTATTTTGTTCAAACAAAAATTAACCATGTTAAAAAAGCTAAGTACTTGTAGGTAGAGATTTATATGTCTTATTTACCTTAGAACCTAAACTAGGTCTTTGGTATTCTTTTGGGTGTTTCTCAAGTACAATCTCTTCTTCTTTATGCTTGAATTACATGTTGTTCTTGAGTTGGATGCTTGGACTTTAAAAAAACAACTTAGATAAAACTATTAGCATAGGCAAAGTATTGTTTTGACATAATTAAAATCAAATAAGGGTCAACATAGTCAAATAAAAAGATATAAAAAATCAAACGAAGATTTAGAAAGATATGTAGAATTTAAATAGAGATTTAGAAAGAAATTCATAATCAAATTGAGATTTGAAAGATCAAAATTGGGACCAGGCCATAAGCTTAAAGAGATCTTTTGAGATTTAGAACTTTGCATTAAGACTATGCTCACCACACAACTCTATAGAAGAAGCAATATCGCATAAGCACTTTCCATCTTGCCAGGTTGCTTCTAAAGCTCGTTAGATATAAATGCTAGCATGTAGAGCACTTAGCCTACATATCATTCTTTTGCCACTTCTAAAAAGTAGTTATCTCTTCTTCAAAAACATCCTTAGCAATAGTTACTGGAAGCGATTGATAAAAAAAAAGAGGCTATTTTCTCATAATTGAGAATAATTCTCAAATTCCTTAGCCAATCTAGGAAATTAGATCATTCAGTCTGCTTGCATCAAGTACACATGATAGCAGGTTTAGTTATTGCGATCTATGATATAACACATATAAAACTAGCATATATTCATTTTATTAACTATCATAAAAATTTGGTCTTTAATCTAAATGGTACCTCCTACTATTCTTTTCGATTCCCACAACCCTCAATATGAAAAGCAGAAGATCCTTTTAGAAGGTCTCCAAGTGAAGATTAGGATCCTATCATTTTCACATTATAGCCTTACGATAGCACAACAAACTACAATGTACTTGATTGATAGATAAATTTTATCATTTGCATCTCATGCAATTTTCAACCATTATTTAGTCTCTTAAATGCATATAACCATATAGTAATGCAACAAATCTCATACATTTTAATTAAGTTAAACCTATCATTCCTCACAAGTATAAATTAGTGATATAATCCTTATAGTAGCGCAACAAAATTATATCATTTGTTTACTTCGTGTACCTCTCATGTTTCAATAGACAATACAAAATTCTTAAGAGTATTAACTTTACGGTAGAACAACAAATTTACTCTGCTAAGAAATTATCATATTGATTATGATAGTTAAAGGCTATGAACAATAATTCCTAATGATTTTCGTTTGCAACTTAATACCAAATTTATTGCGCATGAGAGATTTTTGTCTTTACGTTTAAGTCTCATCATACAGTTATGCATCAAATACATATTAAAGCAAATAATCTAAATATATACACAACATACATACATCACACGTATATAACCCTATGTGGATGACTATGGATGTTTTAAGTGTGATTTACTTGAGCCAATAAAGTAAATAACTTTTCAAAATCCTAAGTAATTATTACATGAATATATCGTATACATCCACGAGCCTTCAATCTTCAAATGCTCCACCATGCTTTTTTGCGCACTCATTAATTCGCCTCAATAAAATCCTATCTAATTCTAAATAATCATACATATCAAATATATAAGAAACCTTGATCATAAGTCAAGGAGAATTACATTGAAGAGAGATAAAAAATTTACATTAAGAGAAATAAAAGAATGCAAGGTATGCAAACCCTATTTTAAATTGAAAAAGCAAAATAGTACCAACAAAATTTTACCAATTTCTAAGGTTTAGGCCCAACAGTCATCTACTCATATAATCACATTGCATAATCAAATAAATTTAATTTCATTCTAGTTATGACTTTATTCTTAAATTGCATAACCAATTATATTGGGACTCAAAACCTTTTTCTCAATCTTATTCCAAATAATATTTAGATTCCTTATTTATTAGAATTCATAGTTGCAATATAAGAAGGACTTTAGAGTTTTAATTCCTAGTCAAACTCTTGTTTTTAAAAAATTTAATCCAAAATTAAAAAAAGATTAATTAACCAAAATATAATTTTTGAAAATCAAAAATCATTTATTTAGTTGAATAAAACTTAGATTTCGAATTTCAAGTCAAACCGAATTCAGAATTTCAAGAACGAGTAAAAACAATGAATTTCAAAAACAAAATTGCTAATTTTACATGGTGTAGTCGACTATACCCTACTTTTAGTTGACTAGAATAAGCTTCTTCCCAAAAATTACATCAGGTTTGATGTGGTGTAGTCGACTATAGCCCCATGGTACGTTGACTACACCTTGTTTTTTGCAAATATTTTTGGGTGTTTTCTTGCATTTTTACTTGTCAAATTCGATTTAATTTGAATTAAAATCAAATTTTAACATCGAAATGAAATCTAATCGATCCATATTGATTGAATATTGTTTCTAAAACAATCTACATCTTTATCATCATCATTTGATAATAAACAATTTAAGAACTCATTTTTAAATATTCTTGACTTAGATTTCATAAACCCTAATATAATTTTTATGATCTTGATTTGCAATCTAAAAATACTAAGATCAAATCTTCTAAAGCCACAACAATAGAATTAAATTTCATTCTAATAATCATATAGTTGGCTCAGATACCACTGTAAGTCTATCGGCATAGAAACACAGCGAAAATTAAAAAAAAAAACTTCCAATAAACTTCCACCAAGAAATTATCTAGGATTTATTAGGATGAGATATAATTCACCGTACAAAGTTAGGGTTTATACCTTTGATCAACGGGGATTTATTGGAACTTTGTATTGGGTTAACAATTTGTTCAAGTGTCCGTCCGGTCTCTAAGCATATCCACACGAGCAATGCGAAGTAGAGATCTGTAATACTCATGTTCTTAAAGTAAGGGTAAATAAGTAATTTGATAAATATGACATGGAATTAAAATAATATATACATGAAAGATTTATTATTGAATGAAATAAGTCTTCTGAAGAAAAAAAAAACGTGGATGCCTGAAAGGTGTAATTTTTTGGTGATTTCAAAAAAAAAAACGTGGACAACACCTGGAGTCTAGGTGTTGCCCAAGTAATAAGCAAGGAATGCATGTTACCTAGCACACAATTCCAAAAACGAAGGGAGGTTAATATTTACATATAAATATATATATATATATATATATATATATATATATATATATATTATACTTCTTTTTAATCATTATTACCAAATCTTGTTTGGTTTTCTTCCTTCTTCAATTCAAACTTGTTGGTAGTTTTTATTTACTCGTAAGTGCAGGAGTCGTTTGCAATATAGTGTGTGCAAGTGCGAGGTCGAATCCACAGGGAATTACATCGTGAAAATAGATTTTTATCTAAATTAAACCTATTTTAACCTAGTTCTGAATTTCGAATTATGTCGTGCAAAGAATATAAACTAAACTAAATTGATTTAAAACAAATGATAAAAACTCTAAGATTTCTGAATCCACCCCACCAAATTAAAGCATATATTTTCATATTTTGTTCCTATAACCGACAAGCAATTACATCATATGTATATTCTATATAAAAGTAATTTATCAAATAATTCCATGAATCCATCGATATACAAATCACAACGAATACCCTGATTAAATCAAATCATCCAATGTATCCATTTAATTTACAAATTACAGTGGATATCTGGTTTAATTTGAATGATTCATTGTATCCGTCGGATGAAACACATCGAATATCCAATTTGAACAGTTTATAAACAAAACAATCAATCATAAGAATTTACTCAAATAATTGAACTGAAATAGAACATCTATACAAAAATGTCGGAATCGTACGAACATATATGAAAATATAATGCTAATCAATGGCGAGACTTCATCTTCAACCTTAGATGAAGCTTTTAGCCTCTCATGATTATGAAAATAAAATTCACAATTAAAGGGCTAAACATTAAACTTTAAAATACAAAAGAAATAAATTAAAGTTGAAAATACATTCAGAGAGAAATTACACTTGCAGCTCTTCTCATTGTTTTTTCTTCTTTTTGTTTTTGCTGTGCACCGCTCTCCCCCCTTGATAGCAAAGCCTTCGAGATCCACCCTTGATGAAGTGAAATGGGGCTTTTATAGGGAAACTCCATGAGTGCAATGTCTTTTCAACCGATGTGGGATGTGGGATGTAGAATGTGTTTCCAACCGATGTGGGATGATGTGGGATGTAGAATGTGTATATATAAACATAGAAAGGGGATAAAATAGGATGAAATAACATAAACTAAGAGCTTAACAAATATAAATTAAGGGGCTTAAATATGAATATTTAAGCACTTATCACACCCCCAAACTTACATATTTCTAGTCCCTTAGCAATGCGAAACTAAAAACTAAATGAAAAACAAAGAACACAAAGATAAATCCATTATTCATGACATCCAAAAATTTAAGTATCACACAAAACCATGATATTCATTTATGAGCAAGCTTAAAAAGATAAACTCATCTTTGCAATGAATAGAAATGTTAAAATCTAATTACTTACAAAAGATCGGCTAAGGCATCACAAGCTCAAATCAGGGTAAAGTGAACTAGCACATAAATATGAAGCTTCCAAATAATTCCAATGTGCAATGTCTCCATGTCTCAAGATTCACAGAATTTCCCATCAGAATGAACAATCAATGGCATAGTTTTATTTTTTATTTTATTTTATTTTTATTGTGAGGCTCTGCCATGTTTAGTTCCCTTAAGCTTTCTTATTAACCCATGTAGCAAGTGTTGAGTTAATGACTCCCAAACCAAATGGTTTTAGGGCAGTAGGTGTAAAGACACCCTTAAGGACTTACTAACTCAAGTAAAAAAGGCTATAAAACTAAACTGGCTTCAATGTAACCAATCAAAATTCTCACCTTTTGACGTGAACACTCACTGCTTACTAAGGCAAGAGGTCCAGTTACTCAGGGAAAAGTTTATCAATGATGAGCATTTTTCTCTTTTTGTGCAATTTTTTTTTATGCCAAAGTGTCCATCCAACAAGTCATCCAGAATCAGCTAAGCCATGGAAACATACACATTAAAATCACATGTCATACCTCACACAATTCTGTGCTAATGTGCTCGTGTTAGATTAGACCAAACATGTGTATTCTCAAATGCCTAAAGTAAGTAACTAAACTTTAAAACTCTATCATCAGATTATGTGTTCAAGATTTAAGCTTTCCAATGAAATCACATCATAACGTTTGTTCAGATCACCTAAAATTTCAAAACAACATGAGCATGCATTTATCTTCTTCAAAACGAAGAAAAAAAAAACAATAAACTGGGACAAAGTGTGCGTAATATGTCTCCCATACCCCCAAACTTAAATTACACATTGTCCCCAATGTGTGAATAATATGGAAAGAACTGACCTGGGAGATGGAGAACTAACTGGACTGGCATGGCTTATAGCATATCCCTAAACTTGAACTGAAGTGCGCATTGTCCCTGAAAAATAAAGACTAAAGTAATACTGGAAAACAAAAAAAAAATACTAGAAATAAACAGTAACAAAAAATATGAAAAAAAATAAAAACAGAAAGAATATGCTGTGGGGTGCCTCTCATGAGTGCTAAGTTTTACGTCTTCAGCCAGATGGTGCAACCACTCACTGCTGTTTGCGTAGTTTCTAGAACTGCGCTCGATCGCTCCAAGTTGGGTGTGACGTATGAGCACGCTCCCCCAAACTTGAATAGCATACATTTTTCCTGAAAAACACAACAAAAACAAAAACGAAACAACAAGATCTAATGACAAGGAATGAAAGGATAAGAGTTGCCTCCCATAAGTGCTAAGTTTAAAGTCTTCAGCCAGACTCTCCATAGTAGACGACAATCACTCTGGGTAACTAGGATCCTCCAACAATGTCGTTTCAATCTTTAGACTCCTCAACTCCAAGAATGGTTTTAACCTTTGTCTATTCACCTTGAAAGTGTTACTGTTGTGAGTTTTAAATTACTCGCAAGCGCACGAATCGTTTGCAATATAGTGTTGTGCAATTTTTTTTTATGCCAAAGTGTCCATCCAACAAGTCATCCAGAATCAGCTAAGCCATGGAAACATACACATTAAAATCACATGTCATACCTCACATAATGCGTACTAATGTTATTGTGTTAGATTCGAGATCAAACATGTGAATTCTCAAATGCCTCAAGTAAGTAACTAAATTTTAAAACTTTATCAACAGATCATGTGTTCCAAAATTTAAGCTCACCAATGAATCATATCACAGAAATTGTTTAGATCAACCAAAATTTCAAAATAACATGAGCATGCATTAAAAAAAACAACAAATTAGGACAAAGTGTGTGTAATGTGTCTCCTATACCCCTAAACTTAAATTACACATTAAACCCAATGTGTGAATAATATGGAAAGAGTTGACTTGGGATATGGAGAACTATCTGGACTGGTATAGCTCATAGCATACCCCCAAACTTGATCTGCAGTACGCGTTGTCCCTGAAAAATAATGACTAGAAAACAAAAAATACTAGAAACAAACATTAAGCATAGATATATAAAATAATAAACAAATAAAAAGATAAGCTGTGGGATGCCTCCCATGAGTGCTAAGTTTAAAGTCTTCAGCCAGACCCTCCTTAGTAGATGACCCTCAATCAGAGTAAATAGGATCCGTCAACAATATTGTCTCAATGTCCGGACTCCTCAACTCCAAGAATGGTTTTAGCCTCTGCCCATTTACCTTGAAAGTGTTACCATTCTTTGGATCCTTAATCTCGATGGCCCCATGAGGAAAACCTAACCGAATAATAAAGGGGCCGGTCCATCGAGACTTGAGCTTGCCTGGATAAAGATGCAGACGTGAGTTGAAAATAAGAACTTTTTGACCCGGCTCAAAAGCACGTCTCAAAATGTTTTGGTCATAAGTTTTCTTTATTTGTGCTTTGTATGACCGTGCACACTCATATGCATCATTTCGCAGCTCCTCTAATTCATTGAGTTGGAGCTTCCTTTGGGATCCAGCCTTTAAAAGATTAAAGTTCAGCTGTTTGATAGCCCAATAGGCTCTATGCTCTAAATCAACTGGAAGGTGACAGGCTTTTCCGTACACAATACGGTATAGAGACATGCCAATTGGCGACTTGAATGCTATTCGATATGCCCACAGTGCATCAGTCAATCGCAGAGACCAGTCCTTTCTATTAAGGTTCACAGTTTTCTCCAAAATGTGCTTAATCTCACGATTGGAAATTTTCACTTGTCCACTCGTATGTGGGTGATACGGGGTGGCAACTTTGTGTGTGATGAAATACTTCTTCATCAACTGCTCAAAAATCCTGTTGCAAAAATGCTTTCCTCCATCACTCATAATTGATCGAGGCGTACCAAAACGAGCAAAGATATTGTTCTTCAAAAATTCGACCACAACTCTATGGTCATTGGTCTTGCATGCAACTGCTTTCACCCATTTGGACAGATAGTCCACAGCAACTAGAATGTATAGATAGCCAAAGGAGTTTGGAAAAGGTCCCATAAAATCAATGCCCCACACATCAAAAATCTCAACAATCAGAATGGGGTTGAGGGGCATCATATTCCTCCTAGAAATACTCCCTAGCTTTTGGCAACACTCACAAGATACACAGTAAGTGTGAGAGTCTCGGAATAGGGTAGGCCAATAGAATCCGCACTGCAAAATCTTTGCAGCAGTCTTTTTAGCACTGAAATGGCCTCCACAAGCATGATCATGACAGAAGGTGATGACATTAGATTGGTCATGCTCAGGAATGCACCTTTTGATGATCTGATCGGGACAATACTTGAACATGTAAGGATCATCCCAAAAAAAATGTTTTACCATGGCCAAAAACTTTGATTTATCTTGTCGCCCCCAATGCAAAGGCATTTGACCGGTGACAAGATAGTTCACTATATCAGCAAACCATGGCGCGGGATTGTGAGCAATGTGCATCAATTACTCATCAGGAAAGGTCTTAGAAATGGGAGTGGCGGCCTCAGTGAAATCCACAATCAATCTAGACAAATGGTCCGCCACCATATTTTTGGAACCTTTCTTATCCCGAATCTCTATGTTGAACTCTTGAAGTAGCAAGATCAATCGGATAAGACGAGATTTTGTATCTTTTTTAGAGAAAAGATACTTCAATGCTGCATGGTCTGAGTAGATAATGGCTTTAGATCCTAACAAGTAAGATCTAAACTTATCTAATGCAAAAACGACTGCTAGTAACTCCTTCTCAGTGGTAGAGTAATTAAGTTGTGCATCGTTTAGAGTTCGACTTGCATAATAGATAACATGGGGAAGTTTGTCAACACGCTGCCCCAAAACAACTCCAACAGCATAGTCTGATGTGTCACACATAATTTCAAAAGGCACACCCCAGTTGGGTGGCTGAATAATGGGTGTGGACGTCAGAATCTTCTTCAAATCCCCAAATGCTTTCTTACAATCTTCACCAAATACAAATGGGGCATCCTTCATTAATAACTTGCACAAGGGCCGGGCGATCTTGCTGAAATTCTGGATAAATTGCCTGTAGAATCCTGCATGGCCCAGAAAAGATTGAACCTCCTTCACTGTACGTGGGGGTGGAAGGTTGGAAATCAGGTCCACCTTCGCTTTGTCGACCTCAATCCCCCGATGGGATATGACGTACCCCAGTACAATACCTTGCTTGACCATAAAATGGCACTTCTCCCAATTAAGCACCAGGTTCTTCTCCTTGCACCGCACTAAAACCAAAGTGAGATGGTGCAGACACTCCTCAAATGATGAACCAAAGATGGAGAAGTCATCCATGAAAATCTCTAAAGAACGCTCAACCATATCAGAGAATATGCTGACCATGCACCGCTGAAAAGTAGTAGGTGTATTGCATAACCCAAAAGGCATGCGACGGTAGGCGAATGTCCCAAAATGACAGGTAAATGTTGTTTTCTCTTGATCTTTGGGGTCCACGGGGACCTGGTTATATCCAGAATAACCATCCAAAAAACAATAATACTCGTGCCCAGCCAAATGCTCCACCATCTTATCGATAAATGGGAGTGGAAACTGATCATTCTTTGCGGTAGCGTTCAGTTTACGGTAGTCTATATACACTCTCTACCCTGATTGAAGACGAGTTGGCACTAACTTGTCGTCTTTATTCTTTACTACCGTTAATCCAGCTCGCTTGGGCACGACATAAATCGGGCTCACCCACTTGCTATCAGAGATGGGATAAATGATCCCTACATCTAACAACTTAATAACTTCTGTCCTCACAACCACTTGCATAGCTGGGTTGAGCCTTCTTTGTGGCTCCCTCGATGACTTGGCATTCTCCTCCAAATGTATCTTGTGCATTACCAACGAGGGGCTGATTCCTTTAATATCCTCAACGGTCCAGCCTATAGCTTCCTTGTGTTCTCTCAACACATCTAATAATTTTTCCTCTTGAGCCTTAACCAAATTTGAAGCTATAATCACAGACAAAGACTCTACTGGACCTAGGGACTTATACTGAAGATTGTCCAGTAAGGGTTTAAGTTCCTTCTTAGGATGCTCAAGTTCTTCAGTCTCTTCCTTCTCACTACTCTCCGCAGGAGCAGACTCTAAAATGGCATTTGCTTGCTCAAGTAACTTATCCAAATCTAGATCCTCTCAAAACTGAGCAAAGCATGCCTCCAGGGGGTCCTCCATACTTGATTCATCCACTGTATCTTCAATAATCTCCTCTATTAAGCATATATTTCTCATTTCAGTAAATTTCAGTGGTTGCTCAGTGATATAAAAAATATTCAACTCCACTGTCATATTTCCAAAGGAAATCTTCATCACCCCTGTCCTACAATTGATTAGGGCGTTAGTCGTGGCTAAAAATGGTCACCCTAGAATCACCAGTATCTGAATCCCTATATTCTGGACCGGCTCTATATCTAGCACAATAAAATCCACGGGGAAATAAAACTGATCTACCTTTATCAAAACGTCCTCAACTACTCCCCGTGGTATTTTCACTGACCTGTCAGCCAATTGAAGTGTTGTCGATGTGGGCTTCAATTCTCCTAACCCCAACTACAAATAGACTGAATAGGGTAGTAGATTCACAATGGCTCCTAAATCCAACAGAGCTCTCTCAATCTGGTTGACTCCTATCATGCAAAAGATGGTAGGACACCCTGGGTCCTTATACTTGATTGGCAGCTTGCACTGAAGGATTGAGATAACCTGCTTGGTCAAAAATTCCTTCTTCGGGACATTCGTCCTCCTCTTGATAGTGATCAAGTCCTTTAAGAACTTGGCATATGATGGCACTTGCTCGATGGCGTCCAAAAGTGGAATATTGATTTGGACTCGCTTGAACACCTCAAGAATTTCTTCAAACTTCCTTCCTTTCTTGGGCACTTGTAATCTCTCAGGGTAAGGTGCTTTAGGTACAAACGTCCTAGGAGGGTCCTTCACAGTAGGAGTGGCTGTAGATGGCTCAGCATCTCTTTTCTCCTTGTTGCCACTTTCTTGCCCTTGCTGCATAGCAGGGCTCTCTTTCACTCGATTGTCCACTTGTATCCTAGACCTTAGTGTGACAATCGATTGCACTTGTTCCTCCCTGTGCGTAGAAGCTGATGAATTTTCAATCACAAATTGTCTCTTCGGGTTGGTCACGGGCTGACTGGGGAACTTTCCCTTTTTCTCTTTCACCCAAGTGACTTGCGATTTGCCCCATTTGACTCTCTAGATTGGCAATCTCTTGGGTGTTTACTATTGTCCCACTGCTCACTTCGCTGATGGATTGGCCGGTCAGCTTCATGAACTCTTTGAAGGTGTCATCCAATGACTGTGAAATCGGCATTGGCGCTTGAGTGGGAGTATAGTAAGCAGATGCTGGTGCTGGATGGACTGAGCGACCATGACTTGGAATTGGTGGAGGCAATCCATGAGGGTATTGATTATGAGCATGATGAGGGGCTCTTCCCTGATTCAGTGATTGGTTCTGCTTCCATGAAAAATTAGGGTGGTTCCGCCACCCTGGATTGTAAGTCTCAAAGTAGGATCCACCTGATTGCCTCCTATAGTCATTGAAAGCGTTTACATGTTTCGTGGGACACTCGGCAAAAGCCGGTATAGATGGAAAATTCTGTGCTAAATGCATAGGACTAGCACAGATGGAATAGCAATCATCATTAATTGTATTGGCAGCGTTGATGGACATGCCCATAGTGAGAGCGTCAATTTTCTTGGTGAGAGCATCTATCTTTATCTTCAAATCAGTCTCCTCCTTAATCTCATAGATGCCTCCTTTCTTAGGAGCACGAATGGACTTGTCCTGATAGCTTGAAAAATCCCACTGCTGCGAGTTGTCGGACAACTTGTCCAATGCTTTGTATGCTTCATCTTCTGTCAGACTCAAGAATGCCCCCCATTCATAGACTCGATCATGCTACGGTTGGGTTGAGTCAACCCTTGGTTGAAGAACTGAACAAGTCTCCACTTCTCATATCCATGTGGAGGGCATCTAATCAGTAACTCTTTAAAACGCTCCAAACTCTTAGAAAACTTCTCATCCTCCTCCTGAGTAAAAGAACTAATCTCCTTTCGGTACGTATTCACTCTAGACATTGGGAAAAATTTATTATAGAATTTACTCAGCAGATTTTCCCAAGATGTAATAGACCCGGACGTGTTGGAATCCAACCATGCCCTAGCTCTATCATGAAGAGAAAAAGGTAAAAGTCTAAGATGGACTGACTCCTCAGAGAAGTTCTGGAACTTGAATGTGGCACAAATATCTTTGAACTTCTTTACATGGCTGTAAGGATTTTCAAGATCTAAGCCATGAAATGAGGGTAGGAGTTGGATGACATGTGGCTTTAAATCAAAATGGGTAGTATTGGTGGGTGGCAACACGATGCTGGAAGATGAGTTAGTCGCAACTGGTGCGAACAAATCTCTCAGGGACGTGGTGAAGTCCATGTTCCACGCTCCAGGTTGCTCTTGGTTCCTTAAGTTTTCTCCCATCTCAATTGTCTCTTGTTCAGCAAGTGACTTCTTTTGTCTCCTAAGAGTTCTTTCTAAATCGGGATCTAAAGGTGTCAATTCTAAATTCAGGGATCTCCGATCAAGCATACACCAAACAGAAAATAGTAAAACAAACTAACTAGCAGAAGCAGCAAAATAAAATAAAATAGAAAGAAAAATAAAACAAAAATGCTAACTAAACTAGTAGAAAAATAAAATCAATTTAGACAAAAATTTCACAAACAAAAACATTCCCCAACAACGGTGCCAAAAACTTGTTGTGAGTTTTAAATTACTCGCAAGCACACGAATCGTTTGCAATATAGTGTTGTGTAAATGCGAGGTCGAATCCACAGGGAATGCGTTGTGAAAATAGCTTTTTATCTAAACTAACCTTATTTTAACCTAGTTCCGAATTGTGAATTATATTTTTGCAAAACAAATATAAACTAAACTAAACTAAACTAAATTGATTTAATATCTAATGATGAAAACACTAAGGTTTCTGAATCCACCCAACCAAAGTAAAGCATATATCTTCATGTTCTATATAAAAATAATTTATCAAAACATTCCATGAATCCAATTTAAACAAAAAACAACGAATATCCCAATTAAACCAAAAGCATCTAATATATCCGCTTTTAACAAATCACAAAGAAAATCTAATTTAATCGAAAAGGATTCGATGTATCCATCGGATGAATCACACAGAATATCCAACAGAACAATTAAAAACTATCAATCATAAGAATTTACTCAAACAATTGAAATAGAACATTTAAACTTAAACATATCATAATTGTATAAACATATCTGAAAATATAATGCTAAACAATGGCGAGGCTTCATCTTCAACCTTAGCTGAAGATTTTAGTCACCCATTATCATGAAACTAAATTTCACAATAAAAGTGCTAAGCATTAAAAACTAGAAAAAAAATTAAAACTGACTGTACATTGGGAGAAATTCCACACGCTGTTGGGCAGCACTTCCCGTGGTGGTGGCAAAAGCCCTTAGGAGATCTACTAGAATGCTAGTAGAAATCCATCAGACTGCACACTGAATAATGAGGTGGGATAGTGTTTATATAAGGGAATTCTCGGAGTACAATGAGCTATAAATTCGACGTGGGATACTGCCTCTTTGCGATCGATCGTAAGTTTGGTGCGATCGATCGCAGCATGGTGTGATGCAATGCGTCTGGCGCACTGTAAGTGCTTCCTATCCGATGTGGGATGTGTGAGTCAACTGCGATCAATCACAGCCCTGTTGCGCTCGAGCGCATCACAGTGCGCTGTAATATATATGCAGTATCAAATGTTTCCTTTCCAATGTGGGATGTGCGAGTCACTTACAATCGATCGCAAGTCTGGTGCGCTCGAGCGCAGGTGCGATTGATCTCATGCCGTGTGCGCACGATCGTAGGTGCGATCGATCGCATGTCTGGTGTGCTCGATCGCACTAGGCATCCTCAGCTTTTGCTCTTTGAGCCCTGAAGTTTCCACATTGCTTCATTTTATTCCAAAACCTATAAAAACACAGAAAACACAGAAAATAGATAAAATAGCATGAAATAACATAATTAAGAACTCAACAAATGTAAACTAAGGGGCTAAAACATGTAATATTTAGCACTCATTAGTTACCATTCTTTGGATCCTCAATCTCGATGGCCCCATGAGGAAAAACAAACCGAATAATAAATGGGCTTGTCCATCGAGATTTGAGCTTACCTGGAAAAAGATGCAAGCGTGAATTGTAAAGAAGAACTTTTTGACTAGGCTTAAAAGATCGTCTCAAAATGTTCTGGTCATGAGCCTTCTTCATTTGTGCCTTGTACAACCATGCACAATCATATGCATCATTCTACAGCTCCTCTAATTCATTGAGTTGGAGCTTCCTTTGTGAGCCAGCCTTCGAAAGATTGAAGTCCAGCTGCTTGATAGCCCAATACGCCCTATGCTCTAATTCCACTGGAAGGTGACATGCTTTTCCGTACACAAGATGATATGGAGACATGCCAATTAGCGTCTTGAATGTTGTGCGATATGCCCACAGTGCATCATTCAATCACAGAGACCAATCTTTTCTACTAGGGTTCACAGTCTTCTCCAAAATGTACTTGATCTCGCGATTAGAAATTTTCACTTGTCTACTCGTCTGTGGGTGATACGGGGTGGTAACCTTATGTGTGATGAAATAATTCTTCATCAAATGCTCAAAAATCTGGTTGTAAAAGTGCTTACCTCCATCACTTATGATTGCTCGAGGCATACCAAAACAAGCAAAGATAATGTCCTTCAAAAACTGGACCACAACTTTGTGGTCATTGGTCTTGCATGCAACGGCCTCCACCCATTTAGTCAGATAGTCCACAGCAACCAAAATGTACAGATAGCCAAAGGAGTTTGGGAAAGGTCCCATAAAATCAATACCCCATACGTCAAAAATCTCAACAATCAGAATGGGGTTGAGGGGCATCATATTCCTCCTATAAATACTCCCTAGCTTTTGGCAATGCTCACAAAATGCACAGTAGGTGTGAGAGTCTCGGAATAGGGTAAGCCAATAGAATCCACACTACAAAATCTTCGCAACGATCTTCTTAGCACTGAAATGGCCTCCACAAGCATCATGACAAAAGGAGATGACATTAGATTGGTCATGCTCAGGAATACACCTTATAATGATCTGACCGAGACAATACTTGAACAGGTAAAGATCATCCCAGAAAAAATGCTTTACCATGGCCAGAAACTTGGACTTATCTTGTTGCCCCCAATGTAAAGGCATTTGACTAGTGACAAGATAGTTCACTATATCAACAAACCATGGTGTGGGATTGTGAGCGATGTGCATCAATTGCTTATTAGGAAAGGTCTCAGAAATGGGAATGGCGGCCTCAGTGAAATCCACTATCAACCTAGACAAATGGTCTGCCACCACATTTTCGGAACCTTTCTTATCCCGAATCTCTATGTCGAACTCCTGATGTAACATGATCCATTGGATAAGATGAGATTTAGAATCCTTTTTGGAGAAAAGATACTTCAATGCTACATGATCCAAGTAGATAATGACTTTTGATCCTAACAAATAGGATCTGGACTTGTCCAATGTAAAAACGACTGCTAACAACTCTTTCTCAGTGATAAAGAAATTGAGTTGTGCGTCGTTTAGAGTTCTGCTTGCATAGTAGATGACATGGGAGAGTTTATTAACACACTACCCCAAAACAACTCCAATTGCATAATCTGATGCGTCACACATAATCTCAAAAGGTACACCCTAGTTGGGTGGTTGAATAATGGGTGTGGACATCAGAATCTTCTTCAGATCCCCAAATGCTTTTTTACAGTCCTCATCAAATAAAAATGGGGCATCTTTTAACAACAACTTGCACAAGGGCCAAGCGATCTTGCTGAAATCCTGGATAAATCGCCTGTAGAATCCTGCATGGCCCAGAAAAGAATGAACCTCCTTCACCATACGTGGGGGTGGAAGGTTAGAAATTAGGTCCACCTTGGCTTTGTCAACCTCAATCCCCTGATAAGATATGATGTGCCCCAGTACAATACCTTGCTTGACCATAAAATGGCACTTCTCCTAATTAAGCACCAGGTTCTTCTCCTTGCATTGCACTAAGACCAATGTGAGACAGTCTAGACACTCCTCAAATGATGAACTGAACACAGAGAAGTTATCCATGAAAATCTCTAAGGAACGCTATGCTGACCATGCACCGCTGAAATATAATGGGTACATTGCATAACCCAAAGGGCATGTGATGGTAGACAAATATCCCAAAAGGACAAGTAAACGTCGTCTTCTCTTGATCCTCGGGGTCCACAGGGACTTGGTTTATCTACAATAACCATCTAAGAAGCAATAGTAATCGTGCCCAGCCAAGCGCTCCACCATCTAATCAATAAATGGGAGTGAAAAATGATCATTCCTTGTGGTAGCATTCAACTTATAGTAGTCTATACACACTCTCCATCCTGATTGAACACGAGTTGGCACCAACTCGTCATCTTTATTCTTCACTACCGTCAGTCCATCTTACTTGGGCACGACATGAATCGAGCTCACCCACTTGCTATCAGAGATTGGATAAATGATCCCTACATCCAACAACTTTATCACTTCAGTCCTCACAACCTCTTGCATAGCTGGGTTGAGCCTTCTCTGTGGCTCCCTCGATGGCTTGGTATTCTCCTCTAAATGTATCTTGTGCATCACCACAAAGGGGCTAATCCCTTTGATATCCTCAATAGTCTAGCCAATAGCTTTCTTGTGCTCTCTTAAAATGTCCAATAATTTCTCCTCTTGAACATCAACCAAATCTGAAGCTATAACCACAGGCAAAGAATTTGTTGGACCTAGGAACTTATACTTAAGATTGTCCGGTAAAGGCTTAAGTTCTTTCTTGGGGGGCTCAGGTGTTGTGGTCTCCTCCGTCTCACTGCTCTCCCAAGGAGCAGACTCCAAAATGGCATTCGCTTGCTTAAGTAACTTATCCAAATCCAAATCCTCTCAAAACTGAGCAAAACATGCCTCTATGAGGTCCTCAATGCTTGATTCATCCATAATCTCCTCAATAATCTCCTCTATCAAGCATACATTTCTCACTTCATCACATTCAAGTGGTTGTTTACTGATATCAAAGATATTCAGCTCCACTGTTATATTTTCGAAAGAAATCTTCATCACCCCTGTCCTACAATTTATCAGGGCATTAGTTGTGGCTAAGAATGGTCGCCCTAGAATCACCGGTATCTAAATCCCCACAATCTGAACCGGCTCTGTGTCAAGCATAATAAAATCCACGGGGAAATAAAACTTATTCACCTTTATCAAAACGTCCTCAATTATTCCTCGTGGTATCTTCATTGACTTGTCAGCCAATTGAAGTGTCATGGATGTGGGCTTCAATTCTCCTAACCCTAATTACAAATAGATTGAGTAGAGCAAAAGATTCACAATCGCTCCCAGATCCAAAAGAGCCCTCTCAATCCGGTTGGCTCTTATCATGCAAGAGATGGTAAGACACTCCGGGTCTTTATACTTGATGGGCAGCTTGCACTGAAGGATTGAGCTAACTTGCTTGGTCAAAAATGCCTTTTTCGGGACATTCGTCCTCCTCTTGATAGTGATTAAGTCCTTTAAAAACTTGGCATAGGACAGCACTTGCTGGATGGCGTCCAAAAATGGGATATTGATTTGGACCTACTTGAACACCTCCATAATGCCCTCAAACTTCCTTTCTCTCTTGGGCGCTTGTAATATCTCAGGGTAAGGCGCTTTAGGTACAAATGACCTAGGAATATCCTTAATAGTAGGTGTGGCTGTAGATGGCTCAGCATCTCCCTTCTCCTTGTTTCCACTTTCTTGCCCTTGCTGCATAGTAAGGTTCTCTTCCACTTGATTGTCCACTTGTCTCCTAGACCTCAATGTGATAATCGATTGCACTTGTTCCTGCCCGTGCGTAGGGGTTGATGAATTTCCAACCGCAAACTGTCCCTTGGGGTTAGGCACGGGTTGACTGGGGAACTTTCTCTTCTCTCTTTCACTTAAGTGACTTGCGATTTGACCCATTTGACTCTCTAGCTTGGCAATCGCTTGGGTGTTTACTATTGTCGCACTCCTCACTTCGTTGATGGATTGGCATGTCATCTTCATGAAATCCTTGAAGGTGTCCTCTAATGACTGTGAAACCGACGCTGTCACTTGAGTGGGAGCTTGGTAAGCGGGTGATGGTGCTGGATGGGCTGAGCGACCATGACTTGGAACTGGTGGAGGAAATCCGGGAGGGTATTGATTATGAGCATAATGAAGGGCTCCTCCCTGATTCATGGGTTGGTTATGCTTTCAGGAAAAATTAGGGTGGTTCCACCACCCTGGATTATAAATCTCGGAGTAAGATCCATTTAATTACTTTCGATAGTCATTGAAAGCGTTCACTTGTTCCATGGTATACTCGACAAAAGCCGACATAGATGGACAATTCTAAGCTAAATGCATAGGACTAGCACAGATCGAACAACTATCAACATTGAATGTATTGGCAGCATTGATGGACTGGCCCACAGCGAGAGCATCAAACTTCTTGGTGAGAGCATCTATCTTTATCCTCAAGTCGGTGTCCTCCTTAATCTCATAGATGCCTCCTTTCTTAGGGGCATAAATGGACTTGTCCAGACAGCTTGAAAAATCCCATTGCTGCGAGTTGTCAGATAACTTGTTCAATGCCTTGTATGCTTCATTCCCCATCAAACTTAAGAATACCCCCCCATTTATAGACTCAATCATGCTACGGTTGGGTTGAGTTAACCCTTGGTAGAACAACTGAACAAGTCTCCACTTCTCACATCCATGTGGAGGGCATCTGATCAGTAACACTTTGAAACACTCCCAACTCTCAGAAAACTTCTCATCCTTCTCCTGAATGAAAGAACTAATCTCATTTTGGCACTCATTAACTTTAGACATTTGGAAAAACTTTTTATAGAATTTACTCGACAAGCTTTTCCGAGATGTAATAGACCCAGGCGTGTTAGAATCCAACCATGCCCTAGCTCTATCATGAAGAGAAGAAGGGAAAAGTCTAAGATCGACCGACTCATCAAAGAAGTTCTGGAACTTGAATGTTGCACAAATATCTTTGCACTTTTTCACATGGCTGTAAGGATTTTCAAGATCCAAGCCATGAAATGAGGGTAAGAGTTGGATGACATGTGGCTTTAGATCAAAATGGGTAGTATTGGTTGGTGGCAACACTATACAAGAAGGGGAGTTAGTCGCAACAGGTGCAAATCCCTAAGGGATGTAGTGAAGTCCACATTCCAAGCTCTAGGTTGCTCTACATTCTCCGATTGATTTGCATTCCTTAAATTGTCCCCCATTTCAATCGTCTCTCTCTCAACAAGTGCTCTCTTATTTCTCTTAAGAGTTATTTCTGTTTCAGGATCTAAAGGTATCAACTCTAAGTTCAGGGATCTCCGACCAAGCATACACCACACAAAAAGCAATAAAATAAACTAACTAGCAGAAACAAAAGAATAAAATAAAATACAATAAACAATAAAATAAAATAAAATAAATGCAAAAAAAGAAAACACAATACTCACAAAATGGGAAATTACAACTAGAAACAAATAAACTAGAATAAAATTTCAAAAAGAAAAATAAAACAAAAATGCTAACTAAACTAGTAGAAAAATAAAATCAATTCAGACAAAAATTTAATTTTCACAAACAAAACAAATCCCCGGTAACGGCACCAAACACTTGTTGGTAGTTTTTAATTACTCGTAAGTGCACGAGTCGTTTGCAATATAGTGTGTGCAAGTGCGAGGTCGAATCCACAGGGAATTGTGTCGTGAAAATAGATTTTTATCTAAACTAAACCTATTTTAACCTAGTTCCGAATTTCAAATTATGTCGTGCAAAGAATATAAACTAAACTAAATTGATTTAAAACAAATAATAAAAACACTAAGGTTTCTGAATCCATCCCACCAAATTAAAGCATATATTTTCATATATTATTCCTACAACCGACAAGCAATTACATCCTATGTATGTTCTATATAAAAGTAATTTATCAAATAATTCCATGAATCCATCGATATACAAATCACAACGAATACCCTAATTAAATCAAATCATCTAATGTATCCGTTTAATTTACAAATCACAGTGGATATCCGATTTAATTTGAATGATTCAATGTATCCGTCAGATGAAACACATCAAAAATCCAATTTGAACAGTTTATAAACAAAACAATCAATCATAAGAATTTACTCAAACAATTGAACTGAAATAGAACATCAATACAAAACTGTTGGAATCGCATGAACATATATGAAAATATAATGCTAATCAATGGCGAGGCTTCATCTTCAACCTTAGATGAAGGTTTTAGCCTCTCATGATTATGAAAATAAATTTCACAATTAAAGTTCTAAACATTAAACTTTAAAACACAAAAGAAATAAATTAAAGCTGAAAATACATTGAGAGAGAAATTACACTTGCAACTCCTCTCTTTGTTTTTTCTTCTTTTTGTTTTTGCTGGCGGTGCTCTCCCCCCTTGATAGCAAAGCCTCCTAGATCCACCCTTAATGAAATGAAATAGGGCTTTTATAGGGAAACTCCATGAGTGCAATGTGTTTCTAACCGATGTGGGATGTAGAATGTGTTTCCAAAAACCTAGAAAAACACAGTAAACACAGAAAGGAGATAAAATAGGATGAAATAACCCAAACTAAGAGCTTAACAAATATAAATTAAGGGGCTTAAATATGAATATTTAAGCACTTATCAAAACTACTATATTTCTTTAAACACTTAGGGACTGAAAGAAATGTTGAAAGAGTAAAATTTTGAAGAGTTTTACGGGGGAATTTTTAAGAGAGTCGAGGAAAGGTCTAAGAAAAACAAAAAGGCAATAATATAAATTTTCTTTTTAAATTTAGCATACATGAAAATTTCCCGGAATTTGATGTAGAAATTTAAAGGAATGAATTACGAAAAAATTGAAGAATGAATTAGAAATTTTAATATAAATAGTTTGTCAGGTGTTGACGATCAACAATCAAGGAAAATTGTTGAAAAAAGCAGAAAATGTAAGGAAGTGATCCACGGGTAGCTCTAAGTGCTACATGGTGAATTAGATTTACTTTTAGTAATCGAGATAAATATGAAATATAAAGTGATGATTGATGCGATGAAATTTACACTAGCAAATGCACTAATCGTTCAAGTAATAAAATGATGAGTAAATATCATTCCCAACGAGGACTGAACAAGTACTACAGAAGTTATGACTCAACTCTTACTGTTATTTGAGCAAACGAATAATTGTCAGAGAAAATGTTACTAACAATTAACTAAAGGGAAAAATAGAACGCAATATTAAATAACAGAAGATCTGCAAACTTTAGAATGAAGACTCTAACGTGCTAAGGACTCAACTTCACCTAAACCATAATTGACACGAGTTTTGAATGGACAAGTTTCGTTTACTATGTTTTTCAAGATGGTAGAATCCCTAATAAATTGGTTATCTTTATTCAGGTCTAACCACAATCTCAAGAATCATCAACTTCAAATATCCATATTCCAGGTCTATTCTAGATTAATTCAACTTAAGAAGCACTACGTTCAATGGAATTCCTTTCAGTTAAATCTCTCTATTCGGTTACGGTTTAAACGGACCACATGAACTTCTTAGAATCACTATTCGGTTACTCTTATTTCATTCATGGCATGTTTTACCCTGGCTTTGCATAGATAACAATCCAACATCATATTTATTAATTCAACCATTCATAAAAACATAGCTTCTCTATTCGACACATCACCATGCCTCAAGAAGGAATCAAAATAATAAACAGCATTAAGAACAATAAAACACACTCTTTGAAAAACAAAGCAAATTCCAACTTGTCCAAATAACACTCATGACATAGGTTTAGGATCCATCTATCCTTAACACAAAAATATATACTCCATAATAATATTCAAACAACCCATATTCATATTATAAAACATCAACATAGCTAGATAAGAATAATATAAAACTGGAGAAGAATGATTTAAAAGCTTGATGCGTAGCCTCCCGGAGTGTCTCCAACTCTCCTTTTGCGTCTCCTCTCATCCAAATTTTGTTTTCTTCTTCTATGGCCGCGCTCTCATCTTCTTGTTCAGCTAGGGTTTCTATTTATAACTTTCAAAATCCGCGGTCTGGCGCTGCAGTGCCAACATCCCAACGCTGCAGCACCAAGACGTATTTCTAACCCTATTCTAGCGCTGCAGCTCCAGCATCCCAGCGCTGCAGCGCCAACTTTCTGTCCAAATTCCTCTCTCTCTTTTTTTGCCAGCTACTAGCACTGTAGCGCCAACATCCCAGCGCTGTAGTCTTGAGTTTTTATCTCCTTAACGCATTTTGCCCTTCCAGTGCTCTCCAGTGCTCCAGCAAGTGTCTGCACAGAAGATTTCCAAGACTTAGCATTAATCATTCAACTAAAACAACTTATTAGTAGAATAAGATAAACTAAAATCAAATTGCTAAAAACACATGCAACACAATTCTAATGCTTAAGATCAACACCAAAAACGTGCCTTAAAGCAGTATAATAACATGATTTATTCAGAGTTATCAATGATATTTGAATTAATTATTAAGCTATAATTGGATGATAGATGAAAGTTGGTTGATAGATATGATATGAATAATTGATATGTTAACGATTTATTATATGAGAAGTAATATTATTGAAATAATGAATTGATTAAATATATAATGAAGGGATAAATGAAATTCTTGGCAAGCTATGATTGATGATTTGATATGATATATGAGGAGATAATTTAATGAATACGATAAAATAATAATTTTGAGAAAGAGTTGGATAGCTAAATTGAATGTCTGAATGTATGCTTGTTTTTATATTATTGCTCATATGCATATTTCATGCTATTGTTCATATGCATATGCATGAAATGAAAAGAACTGGGAAGACAGCCAGTCTAAATGAAAACCGTGACAGTCGGTATATGCTGGAAATAAACTAAAACTGTGACAGTCGGTATATGTTAGAAATAAAAGAATTGAGAATGCAGTTGGTCTAAATGAAAACCGTGACAGCCGATATATACTGGAAATAAAAGAACTAGAAGGGCAGCCGGTCTAAATAAAATAAAAGAACCGAAAAGACAGTCGGTCTAAGTTAAAACATGTTGACGTGTGGGAAGATGTTCCAAATAATAATAACATTTAAATTCATGCATTGCATTTTCTTTAAATATTGATTATTATTGCTTGAGATGTTAAAGTGTTATTCTTGATTGTAAATTTATTGATAGATGAATGAGTCTCACAGATAGACAAATATGATGAGAAAGAAATATGAAAGTATGATATGATAAGAATTATCTGAGTGATTGATTATATGTTGTGAACCTCATAACGAGGTAATTATGAGATAAAATCGATAGTCTCAAGATGATTAAATATATGAGAAGGAGAGATTGATAAAGGATGAGGATTATGATGAGTAGTGATAATATAATGCTATTATCAAATTATATGAGATATAGATGAATGAATATTGGAAAACTATTTATACAAATTGAATACTTCTAGTAAATTTAATTCACTGAGCTTGTGAAGCTCACTCATCATTGTTAAATAATTTCAGGTAGCAGGCAGGACAAATAGATTGCCGAGCTAATATTCAGACTCAGTGATTATCTGTAAGCCTCGTGGTCCACATCCTCAAACTAATGAAAAAAAACTGTGTAAATATTCATGCATCATATGTTGTATATAATGTTTCAGTTGGGATTTTCATAATGTAACTCACTTGTTGAGGGTTGAGGATTAATGTATAGTATATATAATTTCAGTTGATGTTTTTATATTGTTGCATGTATGTGTAATGCTGGGATTTCAAAAAGTGACGACATGGCTCGGGGGTGGCCAACCCGGGATGGGTTGTTACAAGATCTCCAATTAAGGTGGTTGAAAATCAAGGCTCCTTGAGTATTTTTGGTTTCTTTTTCTTGTGGATAGAGAGAGATTAAGATTAATCCTAATCTCTAATAATGACCACTAAGGTTTCCATAAAATAGAAGACTCAATTATATAGAATCTTTACTCCTAAATGCTCTAGGATTTCTAGAATTACAATTAAACTCCAAGTATAATTAATTTATAGAAATATCTCCATTTGGACCCTTAATTTCTCTATTATTACAATTTTCCTATTGTGTGTGATCCTTTATGTTCAATATTGCACCGGTAGTAGGTCAAAACTATTACGTGTTAATTGGACCTCGTCTAATTAATTAGAAATCCTTTTAATTAATTCGAACTAAAACCTTTTTTAATTATTCATTTAATGAGAATTAATTAATTACAATTAATTCGCAAGGCTTCTACAATCATGAGTGATACCTAGCAGTATATCATGATTACCCAGACAACATGAATTTATTGTGAACCTTTATATTGTTAATTATTGTGCAATTCAATCCTTCCATCATACAATGCCCCTAATTAAAACTAAAGTGCGAAATTACTATTAAACCTTAATTATTTAATCACATATATCTCGATCTCAAATCCATAACTTAAATGGTGAAATTAGAAAATCCTTTCCAATTTTCACCTTACGTTGGTTAAGATATTTCTAAGTTATGACTTAATTAGATCACATAGGGCATTCTTTCCAGTGATGATAGATCATCTATTATAGACTTATATATCTTCATGCATAAGTGATCATACCTAATTACAACCTTTATGTGGCCCACGATTAGAACCACGTTTAAGTAGCATCAAATCATGATAACATATGCAAAAGGTATCCATAGTGCCTCAAGTTTAAGGATTACTTGCACAACTACAACATAAGAACTCCTAGTGACAGCCAATAAAATGTCCATATGAGTTTTCTAACAATTACCTACATAACTTAAGTCGAGTCTGTTCGTTGTACATGTTCTCTAACAAGCACCTACATAACTTTGTTAAGTGTCTTATACACTAATGACCATGAGATCAATCTCCCATATCTTCTTGAGGAAACATAGTATGTATTAATCTATTTGAATTCACTAATGTCCTTCTTAATGATCCTATGATTATGAACATTAGCTTAATAAAATACATCTCATTAGCATGATCTCATCATGGTGCTTATTTTGCTTCTAATTTCTAGGCTCTATCATGTAATGATATTTAATGATTGTGATTAAAATATAATAAATATTATTTTAATCTTAATTAATAATAATTTTAATAAATGAATAAGATTAATTACAAGTAATTTGTTAGACATAAAATGTTATTGGTTTGTGGGGCATACTACTATCAAATTTTACTAATATTCATCATTTGCATGGCAAGTTGGAAGTACATCTAACCTTTTTTTTGGAATAAACTTTAAATCATAATTTATTTAGAAATACAACGTTTTCCAGCCATTTATTTGTGTTTTCTTATAATATAAGACATTTCAAGGTAGAGAGTGGCATTTGTATCAATTATCTATGTGTCCTTACACATGATCCAGGCACAACTTCTAGTTCATGCCAAATCAAGGGGGGTAAAGATTTGTCTCACTTTACCGTAGTGAAAGGACTTGAACCTAAGCACTCTTCATGAGGAGAGCGAGTATCAACCATGCATGCAAGCTAAAGTTTCGATGGTGTTTCTTTGTGTTTTAATTGCAAGGGTCTAGCTAGAATTCCCTCAATCCTTCAACGATAACTTAGATGCTTGATATGTATATTTATAAGGTCTCATTTGTGAGAGTTTATGAAACGGTTTTGTTCTTATAAATAGAAGTAGGCCAAACACCTTGAAAAATCGATTTCCGAATTGAATCAAAAGCTGATTTTTTTTATAAAAACAAATAACTAAATTTGTGTCAGAAGACTTTTTTTCAGAATTTTTTTAGCAAACACAAAATTTTTAGCTCCACGATTGTTCTATAAAAAATTATTTAAAAATTATTTTAATAATCATAAACTGAAACTACTACTAGATTAAACAATAAAATGTGTAATTGTTGTCTTTCTTTTAATGGTGTACATGTCAAACATTTAAGTCACTGTTAAGGGATGGGAAGAATCCCAGTAATGGAGAAGAGTTGGACCCTAATTACAAAAGAAGATTAGTTGTTACCCGATGACATCCTTACAATACCTTATTGTTGAGAGCAAAGTTAAAGCAAATTAAAAGCCTCATGGTTTTTTCTCGAAAGAATAAGTTTAGAGCAATGACTGATACGAAAACATCATAAATATATAACAAGATTTGACATTTTTTTGTCCAAGAAGTCCATTTATAATTGGCTTAAAATCCAATAGTAATGTGAAAGAACTTCTTAATAACATAGAAAGATTGAAGAAAAAAAAAAGGACACATTTTACATATGTGGGACGTTGTCTCATTAGTTAGGGGAAGGTGATGCCAAACTTGTTATATGCTCATATTGTTTCTCTATTTTATCCATAAGTTTTAAATCAATCTTACTATGCATTAATGTTAAAGGAATGCCTTTTTAGTAAGGTGAACTCATTTCCAAAACTCAAATCATGTTTAATCAATTTGAACAAGTTTGAACACATGATTGCACTTTGTATCCCAGAAATCATCAATCATAATCATGAAAAAAAAAAATTAGAAACCTCATGCAAAAAATCAGAAAAAAAAAATCTGGAAAGTGGGTCCTACAATTGATATTGTTACAACAGTGACGCGCGTGGAAAAATAGCATAATCAGCAAAAATGAAACAAGAAATGAAACCACCACAAAACTATTAAAAGGGCTGTGGTGGAGACAATCAACGAATTGAATAAAAATTTGAAAAGATAAGCCAAAGGGGAGAAAAAAAAGATATTGTTCTTGAAATGATAGTGATCAAAAAAATTTTAAGATAAAAGGAGTAGTGGTGGGGTATGCCCAAAAAAAGCAAAAAAAAAAAGGTTAATTTGATAAGAGAGGATATGTACCAATGTTGTGGTTGTTCTAGATGCTGCTATTGACATCTTAATTGGGTTTCTTTTATGTAACTTTAAAGTGTGTAAAAAACGTGTAGAACATTAATAGGTCCTAAGTTCTCTAACAAAATGAGGTAAGCAACCCTTTGTAGCACACACACAATGTGTCCTTTATCACACAATCAACCAACCAGCCATTTTTAAAACAATGCCAAGTGCATGAGAGAGGGGGAAAGAGAGTTGTAACTTGTTTATTTGGAGAGCCTAAGATAATGAGGACATCAAAAGATGCCTTTTAATAGGGCCACCTAGTTTTGGCTTTGATCTAGAAAAAAGAAATACTTGGTTTCTTCAATTAATTGTATTTTTTATAACAAAATACAAATGGGATTGTTTCTTTTAATAAAATTTGGACACATAGTATTGTCACTGAATAGTAGTGAAGATCGCGTGGTACTTTGGTTTGGAATAAAAAAAGAGGGAGAGACTAGTTTTTTAATTAATTGTAATGTCTTTTTATTTTTACGTTGCGTTCAACAATTAATTAATTGTTCCTTTATATTTTAACAATTAAGAAACAGAAATAGTTCTTCATCAAGGATATATAAGTGACTGAGCTAGTCTCCACCTACAATCTGAAGAATAAATCTGTTGATGTCAAAAAGAAATAAGGAGTAGTCTTGGTAAACTAGTCCTAGATTGATAAAAAATGAATTTTGGTGTTGATTTCGTTCTTGTGATTACGTCAATATAGTACTCGAACCTCTGCAAAGGAAGCCACTCGAAGTTTGGCTCTCCAAGAAAGACCCTCCGATGGCTAAATTAGTAAGAGTACTAAAGTGAAGTAAAATAAATGGTTTAGAGAGATATCAAACTGGTATATTTATATATATATATATATATATATATATATATATATATATATATATATATATATATAAAGAGAGAGAGAGAGAGAGAGAGAGTGAGAGCTAAAGTAGTTCTTTGTGCATATATCTGTCTTTTTTAGTCCTTTTTTTTTTCCCTCTGTTTATGAGGGTTGGAGTTCCTTTATATGAACGTTGGAGATCCTTTTTCAAGGTCAGAATGTGAGCCCCAACGAGGATGTGATTTTTGCGTTTTGAGCCTTATGTGATGTGACCTCTGTTGACTGATGACGAAATCAAACTCTTAAAGTGATGATTTCATCATTGCGTACTTAGGAGGTATAGCCCCTATGCAGCCTAAAGCAGCTGGTCATCATTGTGTGTTCCAGATCTTATTGGACCGGTTATTTTTTCCTATATTATATGCTCCCCACTCCTTTGAAAGCTTGTAGAGTTTTCTAAGGGAGTAGAGATCTTTTTTTTATGTCTTTCTTGTTGTCACGGTTTGGCTGTGTACTTTAGTGTAGACTTTTGGTGGGTCCCTACATAATTGAGTGGCTACCGAGTGGAACTGTGTGATTGTGAAAGCCTTACTTCTACTTCGGTTTGGGTGGAACTGTGGAGCTGAGGAAGCTTTAGTTCTACTTTGGTAGGAATTTTGTGGCTAAAGCCTTAATTCCACTTCAGTAAGAATTGTGTGGCTGAGGACTTAATTCCTTTTTAGTTGGAATTGTGTGGCTAAAGCTTTAAATCCTTTTTGGCTCTGGGTCGAACTGTGTGGTTGCTGAAGCCTTAGTTCCACTTCGGTAGGAATTATGTGGTTGGATCCTTGATTCCACTTCAGTAGGAATTGTATGGCCAAGGCCTTAATCTATTTTCAATTGGAATTGTGTGGTTGAAGCCTTAATTCCAATTCAGTAAGAATTGTGTGGTCGATGCCTTAATTCCTCTTCAATTGGAATTGTGAGATTGTAGCTTTAATTCCACTTCAATAGGAATTATGTGGTCGGGGCGTTAATTGCTCTTCAATCGGAATTATGTGGCTAAAGCTTTAGTTCATTTTCTGTTCTTGATGGATCTATGTGGCTGCGAAAGCCTTAGTCCACTTCGTTTGGAATTGCATAGTTAGAGCCTTAATTCCAATTTAGTAGAAATTGTGTGGCTAAAGCCCTAATTCCTTTTTGGTTCTGGGTGGAACTGTGTGGCTGCGAAAGCCTTAGTTCCATTTTGGTAGATATTGCACGATTGGAGCCTTAATTGCACTTCAATAGAAATTGTGTGGCTTGGGCCTTAATTCCTCTTCAATTGGAACTATATGGCTAAATCCTTAATTCCACTTCAGTTGAAACTGTGTGGCTGGAGCGTTAATTCCTTTTTAGTGATGAAGCATTTGATTTTCTTGAGGCACCATCTGTGAACTGTCACATTGACGACGAAAAGACTTTTGAACTGCCTAAAGCGCTTTTTTGTCTTTTCAATGTTGATAACACAATTAATGCCACAATCCGTCTGCAAAGGCTAGTTAAGGGACATTTTTTCTTCAATTTCTTCTTCTTTAGTTTCACTCGCATATTTTTTAGACTTCCATAGTAATCAATTTCCCTAAAGTTTTTTCCTTTTTTGTGAATATTTCTTTAGTTGTTTTTATTTCCTCACTTTCTTATTATAAACATTCCCTTCTTTTTCTCTTTTTTGGCTATGTCTTCTTTTGATTCTGACGAGGGTAAGAAAGTAGAGGAAAAAGCCTTTGAAGGGGAAGAGAGTGTTGAGAAAGAAAACTCTAACTCTAAGAGTTTAGAGGGAGAGCCCAATGAGGCGCAAGCTTCTTCACAAAAGGTTTGAGTCGTTTCTATTAGTCGTGATTTTCAAGCTGAATGGGTGCCCTTCAGGATCTTTAAGTCTGAGCTTGAGTCTATTAGTACTAGGTTCTTCATCTTTCCAAAGTGGAGGGTTAGACATCCTAAACCTAAACAAAGGGCTTACACCCCTTTGAATGATGAAAGACTGTACTCTCTGACTTACTACCTTAACCATTTAAAGGCAGGGTTGAGTTTTCCCCTTGACCCTGACATTACACAGATAGTAAACCATTATAGGATCGACATTTCCTAGCTTTCCCCAAATGGTGTGAAGAGTGTAGTGGGCTTCGTACAGGTTTTGAGAAAATATGTTGGGTACATTTGGGGTGACGGAAAGGATAAGGTAAGGATGTTTAGGTGGTTCTACACCATTAAGAAGCATATTGACAAAATGTGGTATAACTTTTACCATAGAGCTTGTAGTAAGATCATAGGTAACCTTTCTTCGAATAAGTATTGAAAAGAAAAGTATTTCTTCATGGATGGGTTAGAGCTTGATCAGGTTTTGCTAGAGTGGAACTCCAAGGACATTCTTGATCAAAAGCCTCTAGTCTTGAGTTCTGAAGAGCAAACAACGATCAATAAGGTCTTGGGTGCTAAGCCTAGAATTTTTTATAAGGACTTGACTAACGAGCAATTGTTAAGGACTTTTCAGGTTAGTCTTTACAACCTTTCCCTTCCTAACGGTAATAGATAGTGCCCCTTTTTATGCTTTTGATAATTACGTTTTTTAATTAGATTTATGATATTTCTGACTTTAGTTCCCTCTTTTATAGTTGACGCCATGTTGAACCCTGCTAAAGTGGCCAGGATGGCTCGTGAGAAGAAGATAGTTGCTTTTTTTGGTACTGCTTTTGAAAAAAAAGCCAGAACAAATAAACCTTAGGTTTGGGGGATTGAAGTACAATAGGTTGAGATGTAGTACAGTGAAGTTAGGATGTCTGAGGTTCCTCAAGAAGGTAAAGTGGTGGTACTCTGTGATGCAGTACCTTCTACTGGTACAATAATTTTTACTACGCCACTTGTTTTTGCTCTACTTTCTTCTTCTATTGTTGTTATTGTCATAACTCCTACTGTTGGGAGCTTAGGTTCGGAGGCTTTCAAAGAGTACAAGTTAAACTAGAAGGTTAGCGCTACAAACCCCACGTTTGAAAGTGGAAGTGTGGTCTGTCAACTTCCTAGGAGTTTAGTGTTGCATTCAAATGCGAAGATAATAATGGAGCTCTCACCTCATCAGTTGATGGTGAACACGCTAAAGTCTTGCTATAAAGTGAGATACGAGGTCTCTGCACTTGTGAAAGTTTGCTTATCTTTACTTGATGTGTTCTGACCGAGGTAGTGTTGTTGCATGCTGGCATATGGCTTCTTTTATCAATGACTCTCTCCAATCTATGACTAACACTATATGTGGACTTCAGGAGAGTGGGGAGAATTATCAAAAGAGGTTGGATAAAAATAAGGAACAGTTAAAGGTCATCATGAGCTAAAACAACTAGTTGAAAATTGAAGGGAGGAAGCTGTAAGCATCCTTACCCGTGGCCAATGAAAGCTATCAGACTACCCAAGAGGAGGTTGAGCAGCTGAAGGTTGAAGTATCTTGACTTCAGGAGGTGAAGGGTCAGCTTGGAGCTGAAGTGAACCATCTCTGAGTAATAGAGGGCGAACTGAAGGTTGAACTAGCTGAGGATGAAGCTTCTATTATGGAGAACTTTCGCAACTCTAAAATCTTTAAGAATGAACTACTGGAGAAGGCTTTAAGGTACTATATTATGGGTTTTGAAATGGCTACAATAATGGAGGCCTAGCATTAGCCAGATCTGGGATGGGCCAATCTGGAGATCCTCGAGGATCTTGAAGAGCAGGCGAGGGCTAGAGAGAAGGTGGTCGAAGTTCGAACTGAAAAAACTAGGAATTAAGACCAACATTTTTAGGCTTAGGACTTCGCCTTTCATTTTCTTATAATCTTTTCCTTGAACCCACCACTTATAATTACACTTTAAGGAATGCAATATTTATTTTTACATCTTTTACCCTTTTGTTTGGCCACTTTTGTCAAGTAAAATCTTCAAGAATTTTACAAGTGTATAGTATTCGGTCTTTTACTTCGATCTTAACTCTTCTATCTCTACTTGAGTTGAGTAGTTAATCTAGACTAGAGTTTCTTTGATCATTTACTTCATGCTTTTTTAGATCTAATCTCGGGTGAACTGAATGAATATTCTTAAGTAGGCTTTGCCCTAAGTGTTCGATCTCGGTCTTTCAGTTTGGGTTATGATCTACTGTTCATTTATGCATCTTTGTGGTGCTTTGAACTTAGACTGTTTCCGACTTTAGTGCTTCCCTTTCACCTTACTTTGGGAATTTCTAAGTGTGTGGTGAAAGGTTAGTCTGGACTGGGACATCTTTGCAGTGTTCTTCTCTCTCTGGTTTCTAAAGCTCTGACCTTTTTCGTCCATGACAAACTTGTCTACTTGGGCCAGAAGGGCTGTTAGAGAGCCTACTAGGTTTTTGGACAAGTAATAGCTGAGTTTAAAAGTCTAAAGTTCATTGATGAAGGCTATTGCTACCATTTTCTAGTTGAGCTCTCTGATTTCTATCATAACTGTTTTGAACCGAGTGATGTATTCCCCGAACGGTTCGTCAACTTGTTGGATGAAACTGAGTAAACTCTCTACTATCTTTCTTGGTCCACGGTTGCTGAAGAAGTCAGTTACGAACTGTACACTTAAGTCTTTAAAGGACTTGATCGACTTTGAGGGAAGATGTGAGAACTAAGTTTGTGTCATTTCCCAAAGTGTGACTCGGAAATCTTGGCACATTACTATTTTCGAATGCCCGTGGATGAAGATTAGGGACTTGAAAGTCTCCAAATGATCAATGGGCCAAGTCTTCCCTGTTTAGGGTTCGATTTTCAGCATCTTGAAGCTGTCAAGAATCATCATACTCATGATTTCTCGTGAGAATGGATTTTCTGGAGGCTTGGTCTTCTTCAAGATTTTGAGCTCTTCGGTCTCAACTACTAAGAGACTTCAAGCAGTTTTGGGTTCTTGTGCTTTTTCTGAGGCCGAAAGTCATATGTGAACTTCTCTTCATACTGCTTCAAAATCACTCAAGTGTTGGGTTTGAAAGCTTTAGTGTGTCGAGTTCAGCTTTAGACACCTTGCTTCTAGTCAAGCTTGTGCTGAAACTCATGCCAACTTAAGGTTCCTAAGTTTTATTAACCTTCTCTAGTTGTGGTCAAACTGGTTTCCTAATGACGAGCTGATACTGACTTAACCTAGGATGGGTTTGATACCATCTGTATAACCATGGAAGTTATGTAGTTACACTAGTGCTTGAGCTCCTCATGCCCCACTCTTTTGACTAGAGCTAAGGGATCCTTAATAAGGTTGATTTCTACGAGGCTGGATTATGCCTGATCACCGTGAGCCTCAGGATTTTGGTGATTCTCTAAGGCTTAGTAAGGGTTATGCCAATTTATATGCCTTATGGCTGCCATGTTAGCTCTATTTTCTTTGGTGGGGAGCTGAATTGATCTCCTCGAGGCTACAGGTAAGAGGTGAAATAGGCTAAGAGCTTTCAATGGTGACATCGTAAGATAAATATGTCGCTCCCACGGATGATGCCAATCTATTGATGCAAAAAAAAAAAACAAGGAGTGGCCTTGATAAAGCGATTCTTGACTAATGTAGAAAGAAGCCTTATGCTAGCCTCATTTCTGTGATTAAATCAGTATGGTACTTCAACCTTTGCAAGGAATGCCACCTAGAGTTTGGTTCTCCGGGAATGACCCTCTGATGGCTAAGTTATTAGGCGTACCAAAGTGAAGTAAAAAGAAGGGCTTAGAGAGATACTGAAATGGTAAAGAGAGAATGAGAGAGAGCTAAAGTGGTTCTCTGTGCATATGTCTATCTTCTTGAGACCTTTCTTTTTCCCATTTCTGTTTATGAAGGTTTGAGTTCCTTTATATGGACGCTGGAGATCCTCTTCTCAAGGTCCCGATGTGGGCTCCAATAAGGATGTGATTTTTGTGCCTTGAGCCTTGTGTGATGCTACCTCTACTGGTTGAGGATGAACTCTTCATACTCTTAAGGTGGTAATTTCATCATTATATGCTTGGAAGGTCTGACCCCTATGCGGCCTAGAGCGATTGGTCATCATTGTGTGTCCACGCGTCCGGATTTTGTTGGACTAGTTATATTTGCCCATATCAAAATTAAATACAAAAAAGAAGGCATTGACGTGCATGAGTACATTTAAAAACTTTGCTTTTTTCGAACAATTGCTTTAGAATGTCTTTGAAGGCAAGGCATAAACCACGACTTTTAAATTAGTTGACATTGATCAAATGAAAAACTTTACTCTTCCCTAACAATATGTTTTTTTTTTCTTTTGTAGTTTGGACATAGTCCATTGATAACACATGGTTCCTCTTAAGAAAAAGGTTTCAAGTTCAAATTTCTTACTTCCATCATAAAAATATATATATGCTTTTGGATAACTTTGATGGTGTTATTCCTATCACCATCAATGATGTATATCTTCTTTCTGATGAAATGCAAACAAATTTTCAACTAGAAAAAAAAAAGTTATGGTTTTTGGATAGATTTTTCTATAAAAAATAGACATCCAGATATTTCCAAGCATATATGGCTCATCCCCTGGTTCTTCCGGAATCAATACAGTAAAATCCACAAAAATGATTGATCTGCCACGCTGAAATCACACACAGCCTGACCTTTGTCTACTAAAACTACCATAACTTTATTTAGAAAAATCATTTTTACGAGCTGTAAAATTCCTCAAAAAATAGACATTCGGATCTTTCAAAGCATATATGGCTAATTTCCTGGTTCTTCCTAAATCAATACAGTAAAATCTATAAAAAGACTAATATGTACAGGCAATTCTGGCAATTTTAGTGAAACTCCTTTTCGAGTGCTTGTAAACCTGTAAAACAACGAAAACAACTCAAAGTAACAAATTTCTAAGCTTACAAATGTAAATTAAGGGGTCAAAATATGCAAGGATTTAAAAAGGTAAATTATAACTACATCATTTAGGTTACCCATAAATATAATTACATCTCAAGTTTTTAAAACACGATATTCTCCTCTAAACTTTTACAGAAAATTACAAAAGCATCCAATAGTGCATACAAATATTAAGAGATCTAACAAAATCAATTTCAATAATAACATGATATCACATGTTTTTTTCAATTAAAAAAATAACTCATACGTGAGGTTTCAACGTATTGAAAGAATGACAAATCCCATAATTTCAACTAACATTTTTAAAAAGTGATATGCGATTGTTGTTTTTTGAAAATTTGAGATACAACAATATTTATAACTAAACCTAAGAGATTTATTTACAATTTACCATTTAAAAATTTTATTTTAAGATGTGCGAATTGTATGTACAAAGATGTTAAGAATCTTGATTTTACTCATATCATATCAATTGATATGAATAAAAATTTTGCCTCAAAAGAACAACTTGTTTTAAAATTATGGTATTTTAGAGTCTTTAAATTTAGATTTCAAAATTTATCATTTATATAATCCTAGATTTTAATGCATTGGAAGGAAAACATAGCCTAACCTAAGATGAGCATAATTAATCTGATATGTTTAAGTATCTATATGCATTCAATGTAGAGAATTAAATTAGAATAATGTAGAGAAACATAACTAGAAAAGAAATTTATTTTAAGATATTAAAACAAACAGCTGCCATTGCTAACCATTTTCCTTTTCGGGTTAATTAATTTTTCATTCATAAGGATTACAATTAATTAGGGTCCATCTTTTGATTTTCTATATCATACACTTTAGTTCTTGTCAAAAACTATCCGATAGAAATATTTATTTTTCTATTAGCGCATCTTTTCGTGTGTCTTTTCATGGACAGAGGAAGACGAGGGCACCTTGGGGTTGAAAGGACAAGAAGATGCAGAGGTGATGGCTCAACCGTTGGATAATATGCGTGCTAAGGGGACTGGACTTGAGGATGATGTAAGCTATATTGTTGTCTTAAGCAATAGTTATACAGAGGAAAAGGAAGCTCAGTTGTGGCAACAATAGTGTAAGGCAAAGGGTTTTGAGTTGAGGCGCAGTGTGACAAAAAGCTTAGATAGGGAAGGGTGAAGAAGTGTTTGAATGATCTTGCGCGTACAAGTCCAGCATTGGAGGGGTTGAATGATGCATACCTTGTGGATACACCTATTCTAGAGAGTCCGAATTTATTTCCTAGGGACGGTAAGACATCTCTGTCATATGGAGGAGAGTGGAAACGAATCAGGAAAGATCAATGTATAGAACTGTTAGGAGAGGAGGGTGGGGACCAGGCTGGAAGACTGGGTAAACGTAAGGGGAGGGAGGGCGAAATAGAGGCTTCTTGGAAGGGCAAGAAAGTGGCGACGAGAAATATTTATTTTTCAACGGCGAAGGCTGTGAGGCAGCCTCGCCGAGAGTAACGAATGTCTTAAGTTGGAACTGCCGGGGGCTTGGGAACCCTCGGACAGTTCGTAGCCTTCAATGGATCATGAAGGGAAAAGGTCTTAAGTTAGTGTTTCTTATGGAAACACGTTTTAATACACAACGTATGGAGAGATTGCGACATAAATTGAGATTTGCAAATGGAATTGCTTCTAATAGTAATGGACGTGCGGGTGGTTTGATGTTGTTATGGCACGCAGATGTAGATATTCGGCTGATACAGTTCTCTCAATATCATATTGATGTCCAGTGTGTTGACATGGGGACTAGGGGAGTGTGTCGTCTGACTGGTATCTATGGACACCCAGATTTGCAGTAGAGGAAGAGGTCTTGGGAGTTGCTTCGGAAGATAAGGTGGTCATCAGATCTACCTTGGTGTTGTATGGGTGATTTTAATGAGATACTTGGGGTTCAAGAAAAGAAGGGAGGGAGAGGGTGTTTTGAGTGGCAAATGCAGGATTTTCGGGACGCCTTGTTAGGTGATATCAGATACAGAGGTGAGCAGTTTACATGGTGTAATCTCAGGGACGGGAACGAGAGGGTGCACGAGAGATTGGATAGGGTAGTAACGACTACCGAGTGGCGTAATTTGTTCCCAGAGGCAACTGTCTGTCATATGGGGGGTGGCGAATTCGAACCATCTAGCTCTTTTGTTAAAACTGGAAGTAGACACGAGGTGGGTAATAAACGACGACCGCCAATTTCGGTTGAATCAATATGGTTGTTAGATGAGGGATGTAAAACGGTGATTGTAGATGCTTGGTTCAATCCATTACAACCATCGACACTTGCAAATGTTGTTGATATGGTAAGGGATGCGGCTCTTCGTTAACAGAATAGGACAAAATTCATTTCCGAAAAGCCCGAAATAGTTTGAGTAATATATAAAGGTGTTTCAAAGAACTCCGAATGGGAAGGCGATCTTCGATAGAGGTAGAAGAGGAAAGAAAGCTGGAAGCCGAGATAAATGAACTTTTGTTACAAGAGGAGATGTATTGGCGCCAAAGGTCTCATGCAGTGTGGCTACAGGAAGGGGATCGGAATACTAGTTTTGTTAACTCTAAGGCCAGTCATAGGCGTCGTTATAACATGATAAAAGGGCTACTGGATGAAGCTGGTAACTAGTATACATCACCTGACGAGATGAGCATCACGGTAGTTCAGTATTTTTCCCAACAGCAAACTCGGTTTCAGTAGGTGAGATGGATGCAGTTCTTGAGCAGGTACAACAGGTGGTGACCGAAGAGATGAATGTAGGGTTGATGGCTGAATTCACTGCTGCTAAGATACAAGAGGTGCTTGCACAGATGCATCCGACTAAAGCTCATGCCGGCACTATTCTATATGAAATTTTGGCATATTGTCGGTAAGGATGTAATTTTGGCTTGTCTTGAGTTTCTTAATTCAGCTTTACGACTTTCATATTTAAATCATTCTAATATTGTGCTTATTCCCAAAAGTTAGAGAACCAAAGTTGATGACAGAATTTCGATGGATTAGTCTCTGTAATGTGATTTTTAAATTAATTTTAAAGGTGTTAACTAGTCGGTTAAAACACATTTTGTCAAAAATAATTTGAGTCTCAAAATGCTTTTGTCCCCGATCGATCAATCACTGATAATATATTGGTGGCTCATGAGATTTTTCACTATCTCAAAAAGAAAACAACGGGTCAAGGTAGGTATATATGACTCTCAAATTAGATATGAGCAAAGCTTAAGATACGATGGAATGGTCTTTCTTGAAATAGATTATGAAAAAAATGGAGTTTACTTACAATGGTCTTTCTATTTTATTAAAAAAAGGTGAAGAGTGGGGGTGGGTGGAGGGGGGGGGGGGGGATGTGGAGGTGCACCAAAAATCTCTCATTTATTTTTTGTTGATAATAGTCTCTTGTTTGCAAAGACGACAGAAGAAAATGCTTGGGTTTTGATGAGAATAATCGAGGTATATAAGAGAGTATCGGGCCAACAAATAAATTTCCATAAATCTTCTTTATTTTTTAGTCGCAATGTGCAGGAAAACTCAAGGCAAATCTTGTCTCACGTTATAGGGGTGGGAAATACTCAACTTTGTGATAAACATTTGGGTTTACCGGCGATGATCGGTCGATCAATGAAGGTATTATTGCAATTGATAAAGGAGCGTGTTTGGAAAAAAATTCAATGTTAGAAAGAGAAGCTCTTACATATGGCAGGCAAAGAGGTTCTTATAAAGGCGATTGCTCAATCTATTCCTACATATGCCATGAGTGTTTTTCGGCTCCTCCTTACATTATGTGAGGAAATACACCAATTGATAAAGATATTTTAGTGGGGAAGTAAGGGAGAGACACGGAAGATTGTTTGGATTCATTGGGAGGAATTATGTAGGCCAAAAGGAGGGATTGGGTTTTCGAGATCTTAATTGCTTCGATGAGGCATTATTGGCAAAACAAGGAAGGCCTATAATTAATGATCCTCTCTCTTTAGCCGGGTGAATTCTAAAGGCGAAGTATTTTCCCAATTGCTCTTTTCTTGACGCCCCATTGGGGTCATCTCCATCTTTTACGTTGCGTAGCATTTAGGTTGCTCGGGGAGTGTTAGAAGAGGGTTTGAGATGGCAGGTAGGGAATGGGGAGAAGATCCGAGTGTCATTAGATAGGTGGCTTCCTACACCTACCACTTATAAAGTTTGTTCTCCGGTCAGGAGTTTACTACCTAAGGCCACGGTGAACAAGTTGATCGATCCTTAGTTGGGCTGGTGGGATGAGAAGCAGATGAGAGCAACTTATCTTTCGTTGAGGCGGACTTGATCATGCAAATGCTGGTCTCCCGTAGGGCTGTTCGTCTGATATGGGCTCTGCATGCTAGTGGTAAGTTTTCAGTAAAATCTACTTATAGCTATCTGTTTAAGAAACAACGGGGTCAAGGCGAATAGAAGAGGGGCGAGAGCTCTTCTTCATCACGTGGTGACCTGGTATGGAGGCGGCTGTGGAGCCTTTCTATTCCCAATAAAATAAAACATTTTTTTATTGAGAGCGTGTAGGGAGATACTACCTACAAAGTTAAATTTATTTAAGAGGAAGGTGCTTAGGGAGGGGCAATGTGAGGTGTGTAAGGAGGAGCCAGAGGATTCTTTGCATGTTCTATGGGATTGTGTCATTGCAAAGGAAGTTTGGAAATCTAGCGCTTGTTGACCCTTTTTAGAAGCTCTGAAACCAGTGAGTTAGTGTGACCTAATGGAAGTGATGAGCTCTACGATTGACAATGTTAGGGTGCTAGTGTTATTTGCGGTTACTGCTTGGACACTGTAATAATAGGAATTATGTTACATTTAACCAGGGTAGTGCAAGGCCTAAGGAAATACTAGAAAAGGCTGTAGCTTTTTTCTATGAAATTCGAAGTTCTTATGATGAAAGAAACTCGTGCGTTGTCCCAACAAACAAAGATACTAAATGGCGACAACCGGTTCAGGGAATAATAAAGTTGAATACCGATGCCGATACATCAGAGGGGGATTTATGTATGGGGATAGGTGGGATACTCAGAACTAGTGAAAGGATAGCGATAGGCGTTAGGGCAGCAAGAGGTCCACTGCTCTGATCAGTAGTGGCTATGGAAGCTGCGTCGGTTCGGGAGGGACTGCACCTAGCACTGCAACTCGGTGTTCAGCAGCTGGAGGTTGAAACAGATTGCTTACCCCTGGTGCAAGCGTTGACGGGTTCGGATGTCTGTCTGGCTGAGTATGGTAATTTCATTGAAGATATAATTGTGTTGCAGAATCAATTTTTTATGTACTTTTTCTTTTGCTAGACGTGCTGTTAATGTCGTTGCTCATTCTCTAGCTAAACTGGGATTGAGTTGTTCTTCTCATTTACTTTCGCTTGAAGAGATGCCTTCATGTATTGTGGACTTACTTTGGGCAGATGCCCATGATGATTAACATACCATGCATAGTTTCCGTAAAAACACCTTGGCAAATTTAGGATAATACTCCAAATATCCTTTTTGACTTGCACATTAAAATTCCCAAATCAGTTTTAATTTTTTTTATTTCCTTCCTTTTTCTTCCGCACTTCTTAATTTTTCTACAACAAAACCCAAAATTAATTAATCCCTCAAATCTCGTAACCAACAAAACCCAAAATTCTATATCAAAAAACATTTTCCTTATTTCTGTCATCCCTCTCAAAGCAATTTCATTATTTGTAATTACAAAAACAAAAACACTTTCATATTTCTGCTTCCAAGAAACAACAACAATGAAAACAATATCACCTTCTTCTACTACCAAAATGGTTCTCTATTACGTGAAATCGAACCGATCATCGTGCAAGAAGTGCTCAAAGAAGATCTCAGCGAAGGCCCTGAGGTTGGGTTTGATAAGCAGAGACATGCGAGGGTATGATACATACAAATGGCATCACTTGGATAGCTTTTGGATCGATTTGGAGCCGATTGATTCCACAGAGTAGATCAATGGGTTCTCGTCATTTAAGGTTCGGACACGTGAATTTCGATAATTTAGGGTTTTTGAAGGGGCTTAGGGTTTGGGGAGTGTAAATGTATATAATTCTAATGTAAATAATATTAGGAATTCTAGGCTATTGTAAATACAAAACCTTAGTCCTATTGGAATACTTTGATATACCCTAATCCTATTATGACACTTTTCTGTAAACACTCTATAAATATGAGTTTCTAATATTGCAATAACAAGCAGTCAGAATATACAAACCCTAAATTTCTATTTCAATCTCTCATGGTATCAGAGCAATAAGATCCAAAAACCCTAAACAGTTGCTTCTCTCTTTCTAAATCCAAAATCATTGAAAACACTGCTCCAATTACTTTTCCCTTCACTGAAATCCCCTACCCTATTTTCGTCCCCAGTAGCATCACGGTTGACGTCACCAATATGCCTAGCGCCGCACATAACTCCTCAGTCCTCTCGGTTCCATCAACTGGTCCTGTCATAATCATGCCTACATTTACAGTCGGTCATTCACTTGGTTCATCACTCTCCCTCTCACCTACCAACTGTCCTACTCTCCCTACAGCACCTGGTCCCACACCTATCACCTCCCATCAATACTCTTTCTCTCACTCGATCACTCTCCCTCTAGCACTCGGTTCCTCACTCTCCCTCTCACCCGCCATGTTGTGAGTTTTAAATTACTCGCAAGCGCACGAGTTGTTTGCAATATAGTGTGTGCAAGTGCGAGGTCGAACCCACAGGGAATTGCATTGTGAAAATATATTTTTATCTAAACTAAACCTATTTTAACCTAGTTCCGAATTTCGAACTGTGTCGTGCAAAGAATATAAACTAAACTAAATTGATTTAAAACAAATGATAAAAGCACCAAGGTTTCTGAATCCACCCCACCAAATTAAAGTATATATTTTCATGATTTTGTTCCTACAACCAACAAGCAATTACATCCTATATATGTTCTATATAAAAGTAATTTATCAAATAATTCCATGAATCCATCGATATACAAATCACAACGAATACCCTAATTAAATCAAATCATCCAATGTATCCGTTTAATTATGAATAACAATGGATATCTGATTTTATTTTGAATGATTCGATATATCTGTAAGATGAAACACATAGAATATCCAATTTGAACAATTTTAAAACAAAACAATCAATCATAAGAATTTACTCAAACAATTGAATTGAAATAGAACATCAATACAAAAATGTCAGACTCGTACTAACATATATGAAAATATAATGCTAATCAATGGTGAGGCTTCATCTTCAACCTTAGATGAAGGTTTTAGCCTCTCATGATTATGAAAATAAATTTCACAATTAAAGTACTAAACATTAAACTTTAAAACACAAAAGAAATAAATTAAAGATGAAAATACATTAAGAGAGAAATTACACTTGCAACTCCTCTCTTTGTTTTTTCTTCTTTTTGTGTTTGTTGTGCGGCACTCTCCCCCCTTGATAGGAAAGCCTTCGAGATCCACACCCTGAAGATGAAGTGAAATGGGGCTTTTATAAGGAAACTCCATGAGTGCAATGTGTTTCCAACCGATATGAGATGTGAGATGTAGAATGTGTTTCCAACGGATGTGGGATGTGGGATGTGGGATTTAAGCCTTCACATTTTGCTGTTTAAGCCGGATAAGTCCATAATGCTCCAAAAACCTAGAAAAACATAGTAAACACAGAAAAGAGATAAAATAGGATGAAATAACACAAACTAAGAGCTTAACAAATATAAATTAAGGGGCTCAAATATGAATATTTAAGCACTTATCACACCCCCCAAACTTACATATTGCTAGTCCCTTAGCAACACGAAGCTAAAAACTAAATGAAAAACAAAGAACACAAAGATAAATCCATCTTTCATGGTATCCAAAAATTTAAGTATCACACAAAACCATGATATTCATTCATAAGCAAGCTTAAAAAAATAAACCCATCTTCGCAATGAATAGAAATGTTAAAATCTAATCACTTACCAAATGTCAGCTAAGGTATCACAAGCTCAAATCAGTGTAAAGTGAACTAGCACATAAATATGAAGCTTTTAAATAATTCTAATGTGCAATGTCTCCATGTCTCAAGATTCACAAAATTTCCCATCAGAATGAACAATCAATGGCATAGTTTTATTTTCTTCTTTCTTCTATTGTGAGGCTCTGCCATGTTTAGTTCCCTTAAGCTTTCTTATTGACCCATGTAGCGAGTGTTGAGTCAATGACTCCCAAACCAAATGGTTTTAGGGCATTGGGTGTAAAAACACCCCTAAGGACTTACTAACTCGAGTAAAAAAAGGCTACGAAACTAAACTGGCTTTAATGCAACCAATCAAAATTTTCAACTTTTCACGTGAACACTCACTGCTTACTGAGGCAAGAGGTCCAGTTACTCAGTGAAAAGTTTATCAATGATGAGTATTTTTCTCTTTTGTGCAAATTTTTTTTTTATGCCAAAGTGTCCATCCAACAAGTCATCCGGAATCAGCTAAGCCATGGAAATATACACATTAAAATCACATGTCATACCTCACACAATTATGTGCTAATGTGCTCGTGTCAGATTATATCAAACATGTGAATTCTCAAATGCCTAAAGTAAGTAACTAAACTTTAAAACTCTATCATCAGATCATGTGTTCAAGATTTTAAGCTTTCCAATGAAATCACATCACAATATTTGTTCAGATCACCCAAAATTTCAAAACAACATGAGCATGCATTTATCTTCTCTTTAAAACAAAGAAAAAAAGCAACAATAAACTGGGACAAAGTGTGTGTAATGTGTCTCCCATACCTCTAAATTTAAATTACACATTGTCCCCAATGTGTGAATAATATGGAAAGAGCTGACACGAGAGATGGAGAACTAGCTGGACTGGCATGGCTTATAGCATACCCCCAAACTTGAACTAAAGTACTCATTGTCCTTGAAAAATAAAGACTAAAGGAATACTAGAAAACAAAAAAAAAATACTAGAAATAAACAGTAACAAGAAATATGAAAAATAATAAAAACATAAAGGATATGTTGTGTGGTACCTCCCATGAGTACTAAGTTTAAAGTCTTCAGCTAGACTCTCCATAGTAGACTACAATCACTCTGAGTAACTAGGATCCTCCAACAATGTCGTCTCAATCTCCGGACTCCTTAACTCCAAGAATGGTTTTAGCCTCTGTCCATTCACCTTGAAAGTGTTACCATTCTTTGGATCCTCAATCTCGATGGCCCCATGAGGAAAAACCGACCGAATAATAAATGGGCCTGTCCATCGATTTTGAGCTTGCCTGGAAAAAGATGCAAGTGTGAATTATAAAAAATATATATATTTTTGACCAGGCTCAAAAGATCGTCTCAAAATGTTCTAGTCATGAGCCTTCTTCATTTGTGCCTTGTACAACCGCACACAACCATATGCATCATTCTGCAGCTCTTCTAATTCATTGAGTTGGAGCTTCTTTGTGAGTCAGCCTTCAAAAGATTGAAGTTCAGCTGCTTGATGGCCCAATACGATTTGTGCTCTAATTCCGTCGGAAGGTGACATGTTTTTTCGTACACAAGATGATATGGAGCATGCCAATTGGCGTCTTAAATGTTGTCTGATATGCCCACAATGCATCATTCAATCACAGAGACTAATCTTTTCTACTAAGGTTGACAGTCTTCTCCAAAATGTGCTTCATCTAGCGATTAGAAATTTCCACTTATCCACTTATGTGCGGGTGATACGGGGTGGCAACCTTATGTGTGATGAAATACTTCTTCATCAACTGCTCAAAAATCTGGGTGCTTACCTCCATCACTTATGATTGCTCAAGGCGTACCAAAATGAGCAAAGATGGTGTCCTTCAAAAACTGGACCACAACTCTATGGTCATTGGTCTTGCATGCAACGGTCTCCACCCATTTGGACAGATAGTCCACAGCAATCAGAATATACAGATAGCCAAAGGAGTTTGGGAAAGGTCCCATAAAATCAATGCCCCACACGTCAAAAATCTCAAGAATCAGAATGGGGTTAAGGGGCATCATATTCCTCCTATAAATACTCCCTAGCTTTTGGCAACACTCACAAGATGCACAGTAGGTGTGAGAGTCTCGGAACAGGGTAGGCCAATAGAATCCACATTGTAAAATCTTCACAGTGGTCTTCTTAGCACTGAAATGGTCTCCATAAACATGATCATGACAAAAAGAGATGACATCAGATTGGTCATGCTCAGGAATACACCTTCTAATGATCTGATCGGGACAATGCTTGAATAGGTAAGGATCATCCTAGAAAAAATGCTTTACCATGGCCAAAAACTTGGACTTATCTTTTCGCCCCCATCGTAAAGGCATTTGATCGGTGACAAGATAGTTCACTATATCAACAAACCATGGTGCGGGATTGTGAGCAATGTGCATCAATTGCTCATCAAGAAAAGTCTAAGAAATGGGAATGACGGTCTTAGTGAAATCCACTACCAACCTAAACAAATGGTTCACCACCACATTTTCGGAACCTTTCTTATCCCGAATCTCTATGTCGAACTCCTGAAGTAACAAGATCCATCGGATAAGACAAGATTTAGTATCCTTTTTGGAGAAAAGATACTTCAATGGTGCATGATCCGAGTAGATAATGACTTTTGATCCTAACAAGTAGGATCTGAACTTGTCCAACGCAAAAACGACTACTAGCAACTCCTTCTCAGTGGTAGAGTAATTGAGTTGTGTGTCGTTTAGAGTTTTGCTTGCATAGTAGATGACATGGGGGAGTTTATCAACACACTGCCCCAAAACAACTCCAACTGCATAATCTGATGCGTCACACATAATCTCAAAAGGTACACCCCAATTAGGTAGCTGAATAATAGGTATAGACGTCAAAATCTTCTTCAGATCCCAAAATTCTTTCTTACAGTCCTCATTAAATACAAATAGGGCATCCTTCAACAAAAACTTGGACAAGGGCCTGGCGATCTTGCTGAAATCCTGGAAAAATCGCCTGTAGAATCCTACATGGCCAAGAAAAGAACAAACCTCCTTCACCATACGTAGGGATGGAAGGTTGGAAATTAGGTCCACCTTCGCTCTATCGACCTTAATCCCCCAATGAGATATGACGTCCCCAATACAATACCTTGCTTGACCATAAAATAGCACTTCTCCCAATTAAGCACCAGGTTCTTCTCCTTGCATCGTACTAAGACCAAAGTGAGACGGTGCATACACTCCTCAAATGATGAACCGAACACAGAGAAATCATCCATGAAAATCTCTAAGAAACACTCTACCATGTCAAAGAATATGCTGACCATACACTATTGAAAAGTAGCGGGTGCATTGCATAACCCAATGGGCATGCGATGGTAGGCGAATGTCCTAAAAGGGCAAGTAAATGTCATTTTCTCCTGATCTTCGGGGTCCATAGGGACCTGGTTATATCCAGAATATCCATCCAAGAAGCAATAGTAATTGTGCCCAGCCAAGCGCTCCACCATCTGATCAATAAATGGGAGTGAAAAATGAACCTTTCTTGTGGCGGTATTCAACTTACGGTAGTCTATACACACTCTACATCCTGACTGAACATGAGTTGCCACCAACTCGTCGTCCTTATTCTTCACTACTGTCAATCCAGTCCACTTAGGTACGATACGAATCGAGCTCACCCACTTGCTACCAGAGATTGGGAAAATGATCCCTGCATCCAACAACTTTAACACTTCAATCCTCACAACCTCTTGCATAGCTGGGTTGAGCCTTCTCTGTGGCTCCCTTGATGGCTTGGTATTCTCCTCCAAATGTATCTTGTGCATTACCACCGAGGGTCTGATCCCCTTGATATCCTCAATAGTCCAGTCGATATCTTCGTTGTGCTCTCTTAAAACATCCAACAATTTTTTCTCTTGAGCATCAACCAAATTTGAAGCTATAATCACAAGAAAAGAATCTAGAGGACCTAGGAACTTATACTTAAGATTATCCAGTAAAGGCTTAAGTTCTTTCTTAGGGGGGCTCAGGTGCTACGGTCTTCTTCGTCTTACTGCTCTCCCGAAGAGCAGACTCCAAAATGGCATTTGCTTGCTCAAGTAACTTATCCAAATCCAAATCCTCTCCAAACTGAGCAAAGCATGCCTCTAGGGGGTCCTCAATTCTTGATTCATCCACAGTCTCCTCAATAATCTCCTCTATCAAGCATACATTTCTCACTTCATCATATTCCAGTGGTTGCTTACTGATATCAAAGATATTCAGCTCCACTGTCATATTTTCGAAGGAAATCTTCATCACTTATGTCCTACAATTTATCAGGGCATTAGTCATGTCTAAGAATGGTCGCCCTAGAATCGCTGGTATCTGAATCCCCACATTCTGAACTGGCTCTGTGTCAAGCACAATAAAATCCATGGAGAAATAAAACTTATTCACTTTTATCAAAACGTCCACAATTATTCCCCGTGGTATCTTCATTGACCTGTCAACCAATTGAAGCGTCATGGATGTGGGCTTCAATTGCAAATAGATTGAGTAGGTTAGAAGATTCACACTTGTTCCTAGATCTAAAAGAACCCTCTCAATCCGGCTGACTCTTATCATGCAAGAGATGGTAGGATACCCCGGGTCCTTATACTTGATGGGCAGTTTGCACTGAAGGATTGAGCTAACCTGCTCAGTCAAAAATGCCTTATTCGGGACATTCATCCTCCTCTTGACAATGATCAAGTCCTTTAAGAACTTGGCATATGACGGCATTTGTTGGATGGTGTCTAAAAATGGGATATTGATTTGGACCTACTTGAACACCTCTAGAATGTCCTCAAACTTCCCTCATTTCTTGGGTGCTTATAATCTCTTAAGATAAGGCACTTTAGGTATAAACAACTTAGGAAGATCCTTAACAATATGAATGGCTATAGATGGCTCAGCATCTCTCTTCTCCTTGTTGCCACTTTCTTGCCCTTGCTGCATAGTAGGTTTCTCTTCCACTTGATTGTCCACTTGTCTCCCAGACCTTAATGTGACAATCGATTGCACTTGTTCTTGCCCGTGCGTAAGATTTTATGAATTTTCAACAGCAAACTGTCCCTTCGGGTTAGGCACGGGTTGACTGGGAAACTTTCCTTCTCTCTTTCACCCAAGTGACTTGCAATTTGACCCATTTGACTTTCTAGCCTCGCAATCATTTAGGTGTTTACTATTGTTTCACTCTTCACATCGCTGATGGATTGGTCGGTCATCTTCATGAAATCTTTGAGGGTATCCTCCGATGACTGTGAAACTGATGAGTCTTAAATATTGCATATTTAAGCCCCTTAATTTATACTTGTTAGGTTCTTAATATGTATTATTTCACTTTATTTTATGTCTTTCTTGTGTTTTGTATATTTTTATAGGTTTGTGGAGAAAATGAAGCATTTCTGGAGATATCAAGCTTCAAGAGCAAAGAGGATGCATAGTGCGATCAATCACACGAGATATGCAATCGAGCGCACCTGTGCTCGAGCACACTTACCTACAAACGAGCGCAAGGTCGACATCCCACATCGAAATATTTTCATTTCAGTGCGTCGGCGATTGATCGTAACAGACATGCGATCGTGCGCACAAGACATGCAATCGATCTCACCATTCTGCGATCGAGCGCACTTGGGCCAGTATCCCACATCGAACCTGAAACCTACAGTGCTCCAAGACTCCCCCTATATAAACACCATCTAGCCTCATCATTCAGTGTACAATTTTTGGGCCACTTTGGTGTTAACCGGTGGACGTCTCCTAGCATTCTAGTGGATCCTGAAGGCTTTGCTACCACGAGGGGAAGCGCCGCCCATCAGCGAGTGGAATTTCTCTCATGTAAAGTTATTTATTTCTTTTTACTTAGTTGTTTTAGTTTAATGTTTAACACTTTTATTATGAATTGTAATTTCATAATTATGAGTGGCTAGAATCTTCAGCTAAGGTTGAAGATGAAGCCCTACCGTTGTTTGGCATAGTAGTTCAGATTTGCTTGTACAAGTCTGACATTTTTTTAGTATAAATGTTCTGTCAATTATTTGAGTTAATCTTGTGATTGATTGAGTTTAAATTGTTCTGTTGGATATTCCTTGTGTTTCATCTTATGGATACATTGAATTGTTTTCGATTAAATTGGATTTCCTTTGTGATTTGTTGAGTGCGGATACATTGGATGCTTTTGGTTTAATTGGGATATACTTTGTTTTTTGTCTTAAAGTTTGATTCATGGAATGTTTTGATAGGCTATGTTTTTAGGACATATATGCTTAAACTTTGGTGGGGTAGATTCGAAAACCTTAGTGTTTTTCATTAGTTTTTAAATCAATTTAATTTAAGTTTATATTTCTTTTGTAACATACTGTTGTGAGTTTTAATTTACTCGCAAGCGTACGAGTCGTTTGCAGTATAGCGTTATGCAAGTGCGAGGTTGAATCCACAGGGAATTGCGTTGTGAAAATATATTTTTAATCTAAACTAACTTTATCTTAACCTAGTTCCGAATTATGAATGATATTGCAAAAGAAATATAAACTAAACTAAGTTGGTTTGAAAACTAATAGTTAAAACACTAAAGTTTCCGAATCCACCCCACCGAAGTTAAGCATATATGTTCTAAAAATATAGCCTATCAAAACATTTCATGAATCCAACTATAAGACAAAAAACAAAGAATATCCCAACTAAACCAAAAGCATCCAATGTATCCGCACTCAACAAATCACAAAGGAAATCCAATTTAAACGAAAAGCATTCAATATATCCATCAGATGAAACACAAGGAATATCCAACAGACAATTTAAACTCAATCAATTATAAGATTAACTCAAATAATTGAAAGAACATTTATACTAAAAATTATCAGATTTGTACAAGCAAATCTGAACTACTACGCCAAACAACGGCGGGGCTTCATCTTCAACCTTAGCTGAAGAGTCTAGCCACTTACAACTATGAAACTAAAATTCATAATAAAAATGCTAAATATTCAAACTAAAACAACTAAATAAAAAGAAATAAATAACATTAAATGGGAGAAATTCCACTCACTGATGGGCGGCGCTTCCCCTCGTGGTAGCAAAGCCTTCGGGATCCACCAGAACGCTAGCTAACATCCACCGGTTAACACCAAAGTGGCCCAAGGAATTGTACACTGAATGATGAGGCCAGATGGTGTTTATATAAGGGGAGTCTCAGAGCACTGTAGGTTTCAGATTCGATGTGGGATACTAGCCCGAGTGCGCTCGATCGCAGAATGGTGCAATCGATCGCATGTGCGCTCGATCGCATGTCTTGTGCGCACGATCGCATGTGCACTCGATAGTATGTCTGTTACGATTGATCGCAGACACACTAAACAGCAACTATTTCGATGTGGGATGTTGATCTTGCGCTCGTTTATAGGCAAGTGCGCTCGATCGCATATATCGTGTGATCGATCGCACTATGCATCCTCTTTGCTCTTGAAGCTTGATATCTTCAGAAATGCTTCATTTTCTCCACAAACCTATAAAAATACACAAAACACAAAAAAAAAACGTAAAATAAAGTGAAATCATACAAATTAAGAACCTAACAAATATAAATTAAAGGGCTTAAATATGCAATATTTAAGACTCATCAAATACCCCCAAACTTATATTTTGCTAGTCCCTTAGGAAAAATAAAAACTAGATGAAAAACAAAGAACATAAAGATAAGTTCATCACTCATGTTATCCAAAAATTTAAGGAGCACACACCACCATGATATTTAGTCATGAGCAAGCTTAAAGAGATAAACCCATCTTCACAATGAATAGAAATGTTAAAATCTAATTTCTTACAAAATGCAGGATAAGGCATCACAAGTCTGACACTGTGTAAAGTGAATTAGCATATAAAAATGAAGCTTCCAAATAACTCCAATGTGTAAGGTCTCCATGTCTTAAGATTCACCAAATTTCCCATCAGAATGAACGAAAATGGCATAGTTTTTATTTTCTTCTTTATATATATATAAGGCTCTGCTATGTTTAATTCCCTTAAGCTTTCTAATTGACTCATGTAGCGAGTGTTGAGTCAATGACTCCCAAATCAAATGGTTTTAGGGCATTAGGTGTAAAGACACCCCTAAAGACTTACTAACTCTAGTCAAAAAGGCTACGAAACTAAACTGACCTTAATGCTACCAAACAAAATTTTCACCTTTTGACGTGAACACTCACTGCTTACTGAGGCAAGAGGTCCAGTTACTCAGCGAAAAATTTCGCAATGATCATTATGAATAAAATTCTCACCTTTTGACGTGAACACTCACTGCTTACTGAGGCAAGAGGTCTAGTTACTCAGTGGAAAGTTTATTGATGATGATCATTAGTAGTGTATATATATATATATATATATATATATATATATATATATATATATATATTATGCTTTTCTATGCCCAAGTGTTTATCCAACAAGTCATCCAGTTTCAGTTAAGACAAGGAAACGTACACATTAAAATCACATGTCATACCTCACACAATTTGTGCTAATGTGCTCGTGTTAGATTCGAGATCAAACATGTGAATTCTCAAATGCCTCAAGTAAGTAACTAAATTTTAAAACTTTATCACCAGATCATGAGTTCAAAATTTTGAGCTCACCAATGACATAACATCACAGAAAATGTTATGATCAACCAAAATTTCAAAATAACATGAGCATGCATTTATCTTTACGATGAAAAGACAACAAATTAGGATAAAGTGTGTGATGTGTCTCCCATACCCCCAAACTTAAATTACACATTGACCCCAATGTGTGAATAATATGGAAAGAGCTGACCTGGGATATGGAGAACTATCTGGACTAGTATGGCTCGTAGCATACCCCCAAACTTGAACTGAAGTACGCATTGTCCCTGAAAAATAAAAACTGGAAAACAAAAAATATTGGAAACAAACATTAATCATAAAAATTAAGAAATATACAGAAAAGATAAGCTATGGGGTGCCTCCCATGAGCGCTAAAGTCTTCAGCCAGACTCCCCTTAGTAGACGACACTCAATCAAAGTAACTAGGATCCTCCAATAATATCGTCTCTATGTCCGGACTCCTCAACTCCAAGAATGGTTTTAGCCTTTGTCCATTTACCTTAAAAGTGTTACCATTCTTGGGATCCTCAATCTCGATGGCCCCATGAGGAAAAATTGACCGAATAATAAATGGGCCTGTCCAACGAGATTTGAGCTTGCCTGGAAAAAGATGCAAGCGTGAATTGTAAAGAAGAACTTTTTGACCCGGCTCAAAAGCTCGTCTCAAATGTTTTGGTCATGAGTCTTCTTCATTTGTGTTTTGTATGATCGGGCACACTCATATGCATCATTTCGCAGCTCCTCCAATTCATTGAGTTGGAGTTTTCGTTGTGAGCCAGCCTTAGAAAGATTGAAATTCAGTTGCTTGATAGCCCAATACGCACGATGCTCTAATTCGACCGGAAGGTGACATGTCTTTCCGTACACAATACGATAGGGAGACATGCCAATAGGCGTCTTGAAGGCTGTCTGATATGCCCACAGTGCATCAGTCAATCGCAGAGACCAATCCTTTCTACTAGGGTTCACAGTTTTCTTTAAAATGTGTTTGATCTCGCGATTAGAAATTTCCACTTGTCCACTCGTCTGCGAGTGATATGGGGTGGCAACCTTGTGTGTGATGAAATACTTCTTCATCAACTGCTCAAAAATCTGGTTGCAAAAGTGCTTACCTCCATCACTTATGATTGCTCGAGGCGTACCAAATCGAGCAAAAATAGTGTCCTTTAAAAATTGGACCACAACTCTGTGGTCATTGGTCTTGTACGCAACGGCCTCCACCCACTTGGACAGATAATCCACAGCAACTAGAATGTACAAGTTGCCAAAGGAGTTTGGGAACGGTCCCATAAAATCAATGCCCCATACGTCAAAAATCTCAACAATCAGAATAAGATTGAGGGGCATCATATTCCTCCTAGAAAGGCTCCCTAGCTTTTGGCAACGCTCACAAGATACACAGTAGGTGTGAGAGTCCCGGAACATGGTAGGCCAATAAAATCCACACTGCAAAATCTTTGCAGCGGTCTTTTTAGCACTGAAATGGCCTCCACAAGCATGATCATGACAAAAGGCGATGATGTTAGATTGGTCATGCTCAGGAATACACCTTCTGATGATCTGATCGGGACAATACTTAAACAGATAAGGATCATCCCAGAAAAAATGTTTTACCATGGCTAAAAAATTTGATTTATCTTGTCGCCCCCAATGCAAAGGCATATGTCCGATGACAAGATAGTTTACTATATCAGCAAACCATGGAGCGGGATTTTGAGCAATGAGTATTAACTGCTCATCAGGAAAGGTCTCAGAAATGGGAGTGGTGGCCGTAGTGAAATCCACAATCAATCTAGATAAATGGTCCGCCACCACATTTTCAGAACCTTTCTTATCCCGAATCTCGATGTCGAACTCTTGAAGTAGCAAGATCCATCGGATAAGACGAGATTTAGCATCTTTTTTAGAGAAAAGATACTTCAAGGCTGCATGATCTGAGTAAATAATGACCTTAGATCCTAACAAGTAGGATCTGAACTTGTCTAATGCAAAAATGACTGCTAACAACTCCTTCTCAGTGGTAGAGTAATTAAATTGTGTGTCGTTTAGATTTCGACTCGCATAATAGATAACATGGGGAAGTTTATCAACACGCTGCCCCAAAACAACTCCAACATCATAATCTGATGCGTCACACATAATCTCAAAAGGCACACCCCAGTTGGGTGGCTGAATAATAGGTGTGGACGTCAGAATCTTCTTCAGATCCCCAAATGCTTTCTTACAGTCCTCATCAAATATAAATGGGGCTTCCTTTTGTAATAACTGGCACAAGGGCCCGGCGATTTTGCTGAAATTCTGGATAAATCACCTGTAGAAACCTGCATGGCCCAGAAAAGATCGAACCTCCTTCACTGTACGTGGGGGTGGAAGGTTGGAAATCAGGTCCACCTTCGCTTTGACGACCTCAATCCCCTGATGAGATACGACATGCCCCAGTACAATGCCTTGCTTAACCATAAAATGGCACTTCTCCAAGTTAAGCACTAGGTTCTTCTCCTTGCACCGCACTAAAACCAAAGTAAGACGATGCAGGTACTCCTCAAATGTTAAACCGAAGACGGAGAAGTCGTCCATAAAAATCTCTAAGAATCACTCTACCATGTCAGAAAATATACTGACCATGCACCGCTGAAAAGTAGCGGGTGCATTACATAACCCAAAGGGCATACGACGGTAGGCGAAAGTCCTAAAAGGACAGGTAAACGTCGTCTTTTCCTAATCTTTGGGGTCCACGGGGACCTGGTTATATCCAGAATAACCATCCAAAAAACAATAATACTCGTGCCCAGCCAAACGTTCCACCATCTGATCAATAAATGGTAGTGGAAAGTGATCTTTCCTTGTGGCAACGTTCAGCTTACGGTAGTCTATACACACTCTCCACCCTGACTGAACACGAGTTGGCACCAACTCATCGTCCTTATTCTTTACTACCGTCAATCCTGCTCGCTTAGGCACGACATGAATCGGGCTCACCCATTTGCTATCAGAGATGGGATAAATGATCTCTGCATCTAACAGCTTAATTATTTCTACCCTCACAACCTCTTGCATAGCTGGGTTGAGCCTTCTCTGTGGCTCTCTCGATGGCTTGGTATTCTCCTCCAAATGTATCTTGTGCATCACCACCGAGGGGTTGATTCCCCTAATATCCTCAATAGTCCACCTGATAGCTTCCTTGTGCTCTCTTAAGACATCTAATAATTTCTCCTCTTGAGCTTCACCCAAATCTGAAGCTATAATCACAGGCAAACTATCGGCTGAACCTAGGAACTTATACTTAAGATTATCTGGTAAAGGCTTAAGTTCCTTCTTGGGGGTTTCAGGTTCGGCGGTCTCCTCTGTCTCATTGCTTTCTTGAGGATCAGACTCCAAAATGGCATTCACTTCCTCGAGTAGCTTATCTAAGCACAAGTCCTCTCCAAAGTGAGAAAAACACATCTCCAAGGGATCCTTAATGCTTGATTCGTCCACAGTCTCCTCCAGAATCTCCTCTATCAAGCATACATTTCTCACTTCATCATACTCCAGTGGTTTCCTAGTGATATCAAAGATGTTTAACTCCACTATCATATTTTCGAAGGAGATCTTCATCACCCCTGTCCTACAATTGATTAGGGCATTAGTCGTGGTGAAGAACGGTCGTCCTAGAATTACCGGTATTTGAATCCGTACATTCTGGACCGGCTCTGTGTCAATCACAATAAAATCCACTGGAAAATAGAATTTACCCACTTTTATCAAGACGTCTTCAACTATTCCCCGTGGTCTTTTCACTGACCTGTCAGCCAATTGAAGCGTCGTGGATGTGGGCTTCAATTCTCCTAACCCCAACTGCAAATAGACTGAGTAGGGTAGAAGATTCACACTCGCCCCTAAATCCAAAAGAGCCCTCTTAATATGGCTGACTCCTATCATGCAAGAGATGGTAGGACACCCCGGGTCCTTATACTTGATGGGTAGCTTGCACTGCAGGATTAAGCTGACCTGCTCGGTCAAAAATGCCTTCTTTGGGACATTAGTCCTCCTCTTGATAGTGCCCAAGTCTTTTAAAAACTTGGCATATGACGGCACTTGATGGATGGCATCCAAAAATGGGATATTGATTTGAACTTGCTTGAATACCTCCAGAATTTCCTCATACTTCCCTCCTTTCTTGGGTGCCTGTAGTCTGTTGGGGTAAGGTGTTTTAGGTATAAATGACCTAGGAGGGTCCTTCATAGTAGGTGTGGCTGTAGATGGCTCAGCATCTCTCTTGTCCTTGTTGCCACTCCCTTGCCCTTGCTGCAAAGCAGGGCTCTCTTCCACTCGATTGTCCACTCGTCTCTCAGAACTCAGTGTAACAATCGACTGTACTTGTTTCTCCCTGTGCGTAGGAGTTGATGAACTCTCAACCATACATTGTCCTTTCAGGTTAGGCACGGGTTGACTGGGGAACTTTCCTTTCTCTCTCTCACCCAAGTGACTTGCAATTTGCCCTATTTGACTCTCCAGCTTGGCAATTGCTTGGGTGTTTACCACTGTTGCACTCCTCACATCACTCATATTTTGGCTAGTCGCCTTCATGAACTCCTTAAGGGTGTCCTCTAGCGACTGTGAAACTGGCGCTGGTGTTTGAGTGGGTGCGTGGTAAGCAGGTGAAGGTGCTAGATGGGCAAAACGACCATGATTAGGAATTTGTGGGGCAAATCCAAGAGGATATTGATTTTGAGCATGATGAGGGGCTCCTCCCTGATTCATTGGTTGGTTCTGCCTCCACGAAAAATTTGGGTGGTTCCGCCACCCTGGATTGTACGTCTCAGAGTATGATCCATTTGACTGCCTTCGAAAGTCATTGAAAGCATTTACTTGTTCCATAGGATACTCGGTACAAGCCGACATTGATGGGCAATTCTGTGCTAGATGCATGGGACTAGCACAGATGGAACAGCTTTCAACATTGAATGTGTTGGCAGCATTGATGGATTGGCTCACAGTGAGAGCGTCAATCTTCTTAGTGAGGGCATCTAACTTTATCCTCAAATCAGCGTCCTCCCTGACCTCATAGATGCCTCCCCTCTTAGGAGCACGAATGGACTTATCTCGACAGCTTGAAAAATCCCACTGCTGTGAGTTGTCGGACAACTTGTCCAACGCCATATATACTTCGTCTCCTGTCAGACTCAAGAATGCCCCCCATTCATAGACTCAATCATGCTACGGTTGGGTTGAGTCAACCCTTGGTAGAAGAATTGAATGAGTCTCTACTTCTCATATCCATGTGGAGGGCATCTGATCAGTAACTCTTTAAAACGCTCCCAACTTCTCATCCTCGTCCTGAGTGAAAGAGCTAATCTCCTTTCGGCACTCATTCACTCTAGACATTGGGAAACACTTGTGATAAAATTTGCTAAGCAGGTTTTCCCAAGATGTAATAGACCCGGACGTATTGGAATCCAACCACGCCCTAGCTCTATCATGAAGAGAGAAAGGGAAGAGTTGAAGATGGACTGACTCCTCATAGAAGTTCTGGAATTTAAATGTGGCACAAATGTCTTTGAACTTCTTCACATGACTATAAGGATTTTCAAGATCTAAGCCATGGAATGAGGGTAAGAGTTGGATAACATGTGGCTTCAAGTCAAAATGTGTGGCATTGGTTGGTGGCAACACTATACAAGAGGATGAGTTAGTCGCAACGGGCGCGAACAAATCCCTAAAGGATGTAGTGGAGTCCACGTTCCAAGCTCTAGGTTGCTCTACATGTTCAGGATGATTAAAATTCTCTCCCATCTCAACAGTCTCTCTCACAACTAGTGCACTTCTCTGTCTCCTAAGAGTTCTTTATAAGTTGGGATCTAAATGTGTCAAATCTAAGTTCAAGGATCTCTGACCAAGCATACACAAATAGAAAACAATGAGATACTAACCAGCAGAAACAACAGAATAAAGCAAACACACAACTTAAAATTTTTTTTTTTTTTTAACTAACTAGTAGAAAAATAAAATTAATTCAGACCAAAAATTTTCACAAACCAAACAACTCCCTGACAACGGTGCCAAAAACTTGTTATGAGTTTTAATTTACTCGCAAGCGCACGAGTCGTTTGCAGTATAGCATTGTGCAAGTGCGAGGTCGAATCCACAGGGAATTGCGTTGTGAAAATATATTTTTAATCTAAACTAACTTTATCTTAACCTAGTTCCGAATTGTGAACGATATTGCAAAAGAAATATAAACTAAACTAAGTTGGTTTAAAAACTAATAGTTAAAACACTAAAGTTTCCGAATCCACCCCACCGAAGTTAAGCATATATGTTCTAAAAATATAGCCTATCAAAACATTTCATGAATCCAACTATAAGACAAAAAACAAAGAATATCCCAACTAAACCAAAAGCATCCAATGTATCCGCACTCAACAAATCACAAAGGAAATCCAATTTAATCGAAAAGCATTCAATGTATCCATCAGATGAAACACAAGGAATATCCAACAGACAATTTAAACTCAATCAATTATAAGATTAACTCAAATAATTGAAAGAACATTTATACTAAAAATTATCAGATTTGTACAAGCAAATCTGAACTACTACGCCAAACAACGGCGGGGCTTCATCTTCAACCTTAGCTGAAGAGTCTAGCCACTTACAACTATGAAACTAAAATTCATAATAAAAATGCTAAATATTCAAACTAAAACAACTAAATAAAAAGAAATAAATAACATTAAATGGGAGAAATTCCACTCGCTGATGGGCGGCGCTTCCCCTCGTGGTAGCAAAGCCTTCGGGATCCACCAGAACGCTAGCAAACATCCACCGGTTAACACCAAAATGGCCCAGGAATTGTACACTGAATGATGAGGCCAAATGGTGTTTATATAGGGGGAGTCTCGGAGCAATGTAGGTTTCAGATTCGATGTGGGATACTGGCCCGAGTGCGCTCGATCGCAGAATGGTGCGATCGATCGCATGTGTGCTCGATCGCATGTCTTATGCGCACGATCACATGTGCGCTCGATCGCATGTCTATTACGATCGATCGCAGACACACTGAACAGCAACTATTTCGATGTGGGATGTTGACTTTGCGCTCGTTTGTAGGCAAGTGCGCTAAAGCGCAGGTGCGCTCGATCGCATATCTCGTGTGATCGATCGCACTATGCATCCTCTTTGCTCTTGAAGCTTGATATCTTCATAAATGCTTCATTTTCTCCACAAACCTATAAAAATACACAAAACACAAAAAAGACATAAAATAAAGTGAAATAATACAAATTAAGAACCTAACAAATATAAATTAAAGGGCTTAAATATGCAATATTTAAGACTCATCACATACAAATTACAAATTTGGAACTAGGTTAAAATAGACTTAGTTTAGATAAAAATATATTTTTCACAACGCAATTCCCTGTGGATTCGACCTCGCACTTGCACAACACTATATTGCAAACGACTTGTGCGCTTGCGAGTAATTTAAAACTCACAACAGAAACCAATGTTGGCGCTTGAGTAGGAGCTTGGTAAGAGGATGATGGTGCTGGATGGGCTAAGCGACCATGACTTGGAACTAGTGGAGGAAATTTGGGAGGGTATTGATTGTGAGCATGATGAGGGGCTCCTCTTTGATTCATTGATTGGTTCTGCTTTCATGAAAAATTAGGGTGGTTCCGCCACCCTGGATTGTAAGTCTCGAAGTAAGATCCATTTGATTGCTTCCGATAGTCATTGAAAGCGTTCACTTGTTCCATAGGATACTCAGCAAAGGCCGGCATAGATGGATAATTCTGTGCTAAATGCATAGGACCAGCACAGATGAAACAGCTATCAACATTGAATGTATTGGCAGCATTGATGGACTGGCCCACAGTGAGAGCGTCAACCTTCTTGGTGAGAGCATCTATCTTTATCCTCAAGTCAGTGTCCTCCTTAATCTCATAGATGCCTCTTTTCTTAGGGACACGAATGGACTTGTCCTGACAGCTTGAAAAATCCCACTGCTGCGAGTTGTCGGACAACTTGTCCAATGCCTTGTATGCTTCATCCCACATCAGACTTAAGAATGCCCTCATTCATAGACTCGATCATGCTACGGTTGGGTTGAGTCAACCCTTGGTAGAAGAACTGAACGAGTCTCCACTTCTCATATCCATGTGGAGGGCATATGATCAGTAACTCTTTGAAACGCTCCCAACTCTCAGAAAACTTCTCATCCTCCACCTGAGTGAAAGAACTAATCTCCTTTCAGCACTCATTCACTTTAGACATTGGGAAAAACTTATTATAGAATTTATTCAACAAGCTTTCCCAAGATGTAATAGACTCGGGCGTGTTGGAATCCAACTATGCCCTAGCTCTATTGTGAAGAGAAAAAAGGAAAAGTCTAAGATGGGCCGACTCATCAGAGAAGTTCTATAACTTGAATGTGGCACAAATATCTTTGAACTTCTTCATATGGCTGTAAAGATTTTCAAGATCCAAGCCATAAAACAAAGGTAGGAGTTGGATGACATATGGCTTTAGATCAAAATAGGTAGCATTGGTTGGTGGCAACACTATACAAGAAGGGGAGTTAGTCGCAACGGGTGCGAACAAATCCTTAAGGGATGTAGTGAAGTCCACGTTCCAAGCTCTAGGTTACTCTACATTCTCTAGTTGATTTGCATTCCTTAAATTATGCCCTATCTCAATCGTCTCTCTCTCAACAAGTGCTCTCTTATTTCTCCTAAGAGTTCTTTCTATTTCGGGATCTAAAGATATCAACTCTAAGTTCAGAGATCTCCGACCAAGCATAACCACACAAAAAGCAATAAAATAAACTAACTAGCAGAAACAAAAGAATAAAATAAAATACAAATAACAAATAACAAATAACAATAAAATAAAATAAATGCAAAAATAGAAAACACAATACTCACAAAATGGGCCAACAAAAATTGGCAAAATTATTTTTTTTCTCAACTGCTGCCGGTCTACTGATGCTGTCTGCAAAGATGCGCTCGAGCGCAAGTAAAATGTGATTCTACAGACTGCAAAAACATATCAAATAGAAATAAAGAAACTAGAATAAAATTGCAGAAAGAAAAATAAAACAAAAATGTTAACTAAACTAGTAAAAAAATAATTTAATTCAGACAAAAATTTAATTTTCACAAACAAAACAAATCTTCGACAATGGTGCCAAAAACTTCTTGTGAGTTGTAAATAACTCGCAAGCGCACGAGTTGTTTGCAATATAGTGTGTACAAGTGCGAGGTCGAATCCACAGGGAATTGCATCGTGAAAATAGATTTTTATCTAAACTAAACCTATTTTAGCCTAGTTCCGAATTTCGAACTGTATTGTGCAAAGAATATAAACTAAACTAAATTGATTTAAAACAAATGATAAAGGCACTAAGGTTTCTGAATCCACCCCACCAAATTAAAGCATATATTTTCATGATTTTGTTCCTACAACTGAAAAGCAATTACATCCTATATATGTTCTATATAAAATTAATTTATCAAATAATTCCATAAATCCATCGATATACAAATCACAACGAATACCCTAATTAAATCAAATCATCCAATGTATCCATTTAATTTAGAATCATAATGGATATCTGATTTTATTTTGAATGATTCAATGTATCCGTCAGATGAAACACATAGAATATCCAATTTGAACAATTTTTAAACAAAACAATCAATTATAAGAATTTACTCAAACAATTGAATTGAAATAGAACATCAAAACAAAAATGTCGGAATCGTACGAACATATATGAAAATATAATGCTAATCAGTAGTGAGGCTTCATCTTCAACCTTAGATGAAGGTTTTAGCCTCTCATGATTATGAAAATAAATTTCACAATTAAAGTGCTAAACATTAAACTTTAAAATACAAAAGAAATAAATTAAAGCTAAAAATACATTGAGATAGAAATTACACTTGCAGCTCCTCTCTTTGTTTTTTTTTTTTTTTTTTTTTGTGCGGCGCTCTCCCCCCTTGATAGCAAAGCCTTCGAGATCCACACCTTGAAGATGAAGTGAAATAGGGCTTTTATAAGAAAACTCCATGAGTGCAATGTGTTTCCAACCGATGTGGAATGTGGGATGTAGAATATGTTTCCAACCGATGTGGGATGTGGGATTTAAGCCTTCACATTTTGCTCTTTAAGTCGAATAATTCCATAATGCTCCAAAAACCTAGAAAAACACAGTAAACACAGAAAGGAAATAAAATAGGATGAAATAACACAAACTAAGAGCTTAACAAATATAAATTAAGGGGCTTAAATATGAATATTTAAGCACTTATCACGCCACTTATTCTCCACAGACCCATCAATTTCCTACAACACTCGGTCCCACACACTACCACAAATACTACAATTTCTCATTTTTCCCCGCCGACTAACACAATGCCCAATACACAATTAATTCCTTTATCAGGCTTTGTGCCCTCCCACATTAATTCCCTAACTCATCCAACTTTTCCTAATCTCCCTCTGTTCTCCACTCCTAGTACCAACCTAGTTAATATTAAACTCGATAATTCTAATTATATTCTTTGGCGCTCTCAATTTCTCTTAGTCCTCATAAGTTAAGACCTGATCAGGTACGCTGATGGTACTTTCCCTATTCCCACCTAGTATTGTTATTCCAGTGATGGCACCACAACCCTTAACCCTACTTTTTCACCCTGGCTCCGTACGAACCAATGCGTTCACTCTTGGATTAACGCAACCCTTACTTCAGACATACTCTAAGACGTTCATGATCTTCGCACTTTTCGGGATGTCTAGCTGGCCTTGGAAGTCTAATGCAAATGAGCTTGACCTTCGCCTGAAGCTTCATCAGCATACTAAAGTTGGAAAATCTATGGAACAATATCTTCGAGACCTCAAAGCCATAGTTGATGCTTTTGCTGCCATCAATTCACATCTCTCCAGCAAAGACCTCATTTTTATGCCTTAGCAAGTGTGCCTACCGAGTATGAAAGCTTCATCACCACGGTCACGAACACCAATATCGTTCTTACCTTTGACAGTCTGCACACTAAGCTATCTTCAGGTCCCTTCTCAGCTTTCTGACTTTCCTACAGCCTTTGCCACCACCACCACCTTTGGTACTTCTCGTGGTCGTGGCAGAGGTCATTTTAGTTATCAGGATCGTGGCCGAGGACGTGGCCGCAATACTGATCGTGGTGCCTCTTCCCAGTATGGTTTAAGTACTAATCAGTCCTAATTTCCTCCACCTTCGGTCTCTACCCCTGGACCCCCTAATTTCCCCTCTCGTCACTCAACCTACCCCACCAATGTCTTTCCTCTTACCCTCTCCTTTATACGTCTCCTCAGCCCCAACCTCAGCTTCTTCCACTCCCATTGTCATTCCCTCTCCTGAACCAACCGCTCCTTCTACCTCTACATTTTCACCACCATCCCACCCTGCCCCTTGTCACCCCATGATCACTCGTTCTAAAACTAAAATTTGCAAATCCAAACAATTACTCTATCTTTCCACTACTACCCAGCAAACTGAAGTAACTTGTTTTTCTTAGGAAAATAAGATCCTGAGTGGCGGCCAACTATGTCTGACGAATTTAATGCACTTTAACTAACCGCACTTGGAATTTGGTTCCATATGATCAAATAAAAATTTTAGTTGGGTGTAAGTGGATTTACATAATTAAATATCGGACTGATGAGTCTATGGAGCACTACAAAGCAAGGTTAGTCGCTCAAGGATTCCATCAACAACCATGTATTGACTATCATGAAATTTTTAGTCTTGTTATTAAACCTACTACTATACGCACTGTTTTATCTTTGGCAATTTCTTATTTATGGGTGATTCGACAACTTGATGTTAAGAACGTATTTCTTTATGGTTATCTTAATGAAGTGTTGTACATGAAACAACCTTCTGGTTTTGTTGATACCCTTCATCCCACTCATGTCTGTAAATTACACAAAGCCATTTATGGTTTGAAACAGGCTCTTCGGGCTTGGTTTCACCGCTTCAGTTCTTTCCTTCTTACTCTTGGTTTTTCTTGTAGTCGGGTAGACACTTCAATGTTTGTTCTTACGTCATCCCATGGTCTTCTTATCTTATTACTGTATGTTAATGACATTATTCTCACCGGTAATAATTTTAGTCTTCTTTTTCGTTTTGTTCATACTTTATCTAATCAATTTGCTATGAAGGACCTCGGTGATCTTCATTATTTCCTTGACATTGAAGCTATTTGTCGTCCCACTAGTTTGTTTCTCTTTCAAACTAAATACACCAACGACCTTCTACTTAAATTTTTTATGTCTTTAGCCAAACTAGTTAAAACTCATCTACCTTCCCAGACTACACATTCACTACACGAAGGTGACCTACTAACAGATCCTTCGTAATTTAGGAGTATGGTTGGAGGTCTTCGGCACTTAACCATGACCCGACCTGATATTGCATATGTTGTTAATCTAGCTGTCAGTTTTTACATGCTCCCCGCATGGCTCATTTTTAGCTTGTTAAACGTATTTTCCACTATTTATGTGGTACTACTAATCATAGGTTACTTCTTGCTTCTACAAAGGATTTTTCTCTTTCATGTTATGCAGATGCTGACTGGGCTAGCTGCCCTGACGGTCGTCGGTCCACCATAGGTTATGTTGTTTTCCTTGGACTAAAGATTATTTCTTGGAAAGCAAAGAAACAACCCATTGTGTCTCGTTCTAACACTAAATCTGAATACCGATCCCTTGCCTTTACTGTAGCTGAGACCTACTAGATTTACCAGCTTCTATATGACTTACGTGTGTTCTTAACTCGTCCAGTTCGAGTGTATTGTGATAATATTGGTGTCACTTATCTTGCTTCTAATCCAGTGTTTCATGCTCGTACCAAGCATATTAAGATAGATTTTCACTTTGTTCTTGAAAAAGTAGCCCAAGGAGATGTCTAGATCCGATATATTCCTACTGATGCCCAACTTGCAGATATCTTCACAAAAAGATTGTCATCAACTCGGTTTCTTTAACATAAAAGTAATCTTTTTGTGGTTTCACCTCATTCAGATTTAAAGAGAATGTAAATGTATTTACTCCTAATGTAAATAATATTAGGAATTTCTAGTCTATTGTAAATAGGAAACCTTAGTCCTATTAGAACACTTTTCTGTAAACACCATATAAATATGAGTTTCAATATTGCAATATCAAGCAGTCAGAAAATGAGGGAAAACGAAAAAGAAAGTGGAAATCGAAGAATGCTACTCTTTTAGTTTTTTGTTTTGCTTTGGAAACAGAGACAACGAAAAGTTATGGGAAAATATATACTAACTTTGAATACCACTAACAAAACCCCATTTTTTTTGGAATCCTTTCATCCAAGTCAATCCTCACTCACTTTTAATTTGTGTCATTTCTAGAGAGGGAAAAAATGTGTTTCTTTAGAGAGAGAAAGCACACAGAGGCAAAAGAGAGAAATATTTGGGTTTTGTTGATCCTGAGATTTGAGGGATTGATGAATTTTGGGTTTTATTGCCAAAAAATGGAGAAAAAGAAGAAATGAAATAATAAAAAAACACTAAAACTTATTTGGGATTTTTAATGGGTATTATCTTAAATTTGCTAAGTTGGTCATGAAAAAACACACAAAAAGATTCGTTGACAAAAATATTTATGTTAGATATTTCTAGCATGGACTATGATATAGAAAACGAAAAGACAAACTTGTAAACCCAATAGACGAGAAAAGTAATTAGCCCATTATAAAAATCAAAGTGAGAAAATTTTGATTCCCATTAATAAAATTGTTTTCTAGGAGTATATATTAAACAATTCATACCTTTAATTTTTTTATACAATGATAAAGAAGGGATCAAATTTAGATCTCTTCTATCGAAGGGGTCCAATTTCCTTCATTTTCTCCCTTTTAAAAGGACATCTCCTTTTCTTTTAATGAGAAAATGGCATATTATTATTTGAAAAACCAAAAGCTAAGACTTAGCCACCTATTCTTAACCAATTAAAAAAATTAATTGCTCAAAATCTGAGAATACATGGAACGACAAAGACACTGATTCTTTTTTTATGCCAAACAATTCCCTCCATCTTTCAAAAGCATTTTAATTTATATTTTTTCTCCTCTTCATCTCCATTAGTTGTTTTAATTCTTCTCTCTTAACATATTTCTTTAACTTTTCTTTGCTTCTTTGCTTCATGTTTGCCTAACCTTTCAACTACTCTCTTCTTCATCAACCATTCTTTTAACAAAATAGACCTTTTTTGTGTGAATATATGTAAATAATATTCGTAAGTGAAAAAGATAGATTTTGTTCGTGAATGGAAAAAAAACAAAAAGTTTGATAAAACTTTCAGTTGAAAGGTTAGGCAAACGTGAAGCAAAGAAACAAAATAAGGCTAAGCAAGTCCAAGTCTGTACCTAAAAACTATTGCTAAACATCCAACACCCAAGGTCAGTAGATAAATCTCAAACATAAAGCACCAACACTATAAATTTTGAATTTTTATGGACAACCAATTGTTTAATTATCATGTCAAGTAGAAAAATAGTTGAGGACTAAACAAGATGTTGCAAAGGACCAATAGTTCCAAACGTTTACATAAGAGATAAAAGAAATAAAAGAAACAAAGAAAAGCTAAGCAAAATCCCAAGTCTATAGCAGAAAGTTGTTGCTAAACATCAAATTCTCAGGATAGTAGATAGACCTCAAACATAAAGCACCAATTGATCTTGTCCATGCATGGAAGAGCTTAATTATATCAATCAAAGAAAGTTAACCAATGCTTTAAATCCGCTATCATCAGGCTCTATAAGTAATGAATACACATTATCCAACTCAATATCAGCAAAATGGTCTTGACTGCTTTTTCCTCCTACAGGACATGAAAACCCCATGAAAATAACTTTATTTTGCATATAAGTTACTACATCTAGAAATCACTGACATGACTGTTATTTTCTCTTACCTAAAGCTCCTGTCAGTTCTTGATTCTCTTGGAATTACATTTCTTTTATAACATTTGGAATTCTCTTAGCCTAATATTAACATTAGCATAAAATATAAATATAATGACATATCAACATCTCACCTCCCAAATAAAAAGAAAGAAAGAAAGCTTACCCCTATGAAATGAGATCTCTCATAATTTATCAAAGTTTGTGAAGTTATATCAGCATCTTTTGGCATGTTTATTAAGATAGACAAGAAAAAATTTAAGGTTATTAAATTTTCCATGTGAAAAAAAAAATGAAAGAAATTATATATCAAGTTTTGGGGTAATGATACCTAATATGAAAAATGTGATAATGGTATAGACAAACCAACACTATCATTACAAGCGTTGAGTGAGTAATTTGTTGGCCCTAAACCATTCATAAATTATTAATGTATAATCATATATATATATATATTATGTTAATCCAATAAAATTGACAAGTAGAACTTTAAAATACTTAGTAAATTATAAATTCATATGATCAAACTACCTAAGATCCATGTTGTGATGGTGTTGGACAAGAACTTTGAGCACCAAATAATTATGAAAACCAAGTTGCATCATCATACCCCCTATATGATGTGTAACTAATCAATAACTTACATGCAAGAAATTAAATTATAATAAAGTTATATATATATATATATATATATATATATATATTATGTTAATCCAATAAAATTGACAAGTAGAACTTTAAAATACTTAGTAAATTATAAATTCATATGATCAAACTACCTAAGATCCATGCTGTAATGGTGTTGGACAAGAACTTTGAGCACCAAATAATTGTGAACACCAAGTTGCATCATCATACCCCTATATGATGTGTAACTAATCAATAATTTACATGCAAGAAATTAAATTATAATTAAATTAAGTACAATAACAATTCTTTTTTTCCCTTCGATTTATAATAAAGTTAGATACATATGGCAATTGATCTTTAGGTAGGGGACATTTAAATTGAGTTATCCTTTGTTTCTTCTTTCCTTTTTTTCTTTTCAATGCAAATCGTGTATTGGCATTTACCCTTGCAACCCTCTTTTTTCTTAAGCCCTTTTAAATTCACATTGATTTTGTCTTCTAACAACTCTTGATCATTTCTTTGGTTCAAAGTCAAACAAGATTCATGAAACTTAGCTTTGTGACCAGCTTACCCACATTCTTTTCTCTTCAAAATTCTTTCAATGTTTGTTTTCAAGTCATTTCCACACTGCACTGCTACCTTATATGTGTCCTCACATTCAGCTGCTTCTTTTATTAGCTTGACATATATAGAGCACAAATATCCATAGTGAGTTGTCTTTTTCAAGCTAGAATTAGCTTGAATATCCCACCCATTGAAACCGTGTACAATTCCATCCTTTGCATCCTTTCTCCATCTCTTAAGACTATAAATGTTTGGAAGTAACTTGTTACCATAATTGTCAATGATTTATAGAGCATGGCTGCACAGTATACCATAGGACTCAAACAATCAACAACCACATTGAAAAAAAAATTTCGAAACATCACAAGTAACCTTGTAATCTACATGTTAACCATAAATTGATACCACATAATCATGACACTTTGTACCTTCATGGAATTTCTTTATAAAAGTTGCTTGTAATTCTTCATATTGTTCTTGAAATTTTGCAAATATATAGGGAGTATAAATATTTGCTTATTAGCTCAACATAGGTGACTTGATCTTGATTTTTGGCAACTTTTGCCTTAAATTATACTTGGCCCCTAATTCTTTATGCCTTTTATCATCAATTATTCTTTCAAAATGGTGGAAAATTTTGATGGTATCATAATCTGACTTTACATAATCTTTCAAGTCTGAGTTCAAACTTTCACTCAATTGTGTAGTAGTCAATCCAATAGAAAAAGACATCTTCACATATGCTCTTACCCATTTTTCTTTAACTCCAAATGTTTGTTTTAACCAAGTATTCTCATGAAAATTATACTTGCCAAACATATCATTCCAAGCTCTTAAAAACTCCTCCTCCTCATCCAAATATTTGAAAAATCCATTAAACTCATTCCTAAACCCACTTTTATCCCTCATAAGGTAGCCTATATGCTTCATTTCATTTTGGATGATATGTCACTTACATAACCGATGGTATATTTCTAGTATCATTAGTGAGATAGCTTTCGCTAATGCTGGGTCTTGATCAGTGAATATTGTCTTTAATTTTTCCCTAACATTACATAAAAAAAAAAAAAAAAGTCTCAAATAACCATTGAAAAGACTATAGTTTCATCATATAAAAGTGCACCCCCAAACACCACAGTTTCTTTATGAGGATTGAACCCAACAAACATTATCAATGATCGGTATTCTTTATTAGTTCTATATGTTGTATCAAAGGAAACCATGTCACCAAAATAACTTTAGTCAATAATCGTCTATTCATCATCCCAAAAAAAAATTATAATTTTCTCAAGATCATATAATTGGATTACATAATAAAATGAAGCATTCTATTGTCTTTTTTGTTGGAAATGCCTCAACAAACTTCCTACTTCACCATGCTTAAGGCTTTGTTTTCTTCTGCTATGAAGGTAATTCTTTAGGTCTTGCTTAGTAAACCAATACTATCTCTACTACCAACTTGTCTAATAATAAATTCATACGAATCACCCAATGTTATACCATTGTCATCAACTAAACCAATTTCTAAAGCTTGAGCTTCTGAAATTTTTCTCAAAGATGGAATCATGTGATGACATTGTATAATATGAAAAGTGTGATTATGGGTAAAGTCAAGGCTATAAACATAATACATTTCTTTCTCTCTGTCAAAACAAATTACCATATATGCATTGCAGCCTATCCTTGTTTATGCTCAATCACTCTTCTTTCATCTTGTTTCCATGAGTCATGAAAACCTTTACAAAATGTAAATTTTCTCCAAATCAGTACACCATCCTTCTTTCTCTTATTGTAACCATGTCTCTTGTTTAGACTTAAACTCAAGGCCAAGTTTAGGTATATAATTGTCAAGAACATTACGATCAATTTGGTTGCTTAGCTCTTCCATTTGTAAACCTTCATATTCAAAGTGAACAAAATATATATGTAAATGTATGAGATAAAAAGGCTACCATAAAAAAGCTTAAAATGTCATCAAACATGAGCCAACATACTAACAGCATAACAATAAATTTCACTGCAGCACTTCATCAAATACCAAATATGTGCTAGAATGTGACACGTAGGTTATGTAATTACACTTGTTAAAAACCAATGAACTTAAAACCTCCATACTTTGAATCTTGGGAAGAAGGGAAATTTAGTAGAATTTTCTAACCACCCAAAAGGTCAAAAAATAGACATCTCTATTTCTACCTACAAGCACCAATTTTCATCTAATGTAAAAACACCAACAAGTAAATCCAAATTAATCAAGCAATTCAGCTTTAGCCACATATCATACTAAACGAAACATATATAATTCCTTATTGGAAAGTTAAGAATGGCTCCCAATAGTGATGGAGGATCATGCATAAAATAAGAACAAAATATATAGACCAAAAACATGTGTACAAGATATCCTTATCTTTGAAGAAAACAAATTGTTGAAATAAATACTTTTAGACAGAAGTTTAGAATATGCCACAAAAATAGCATCAATATTCAAAAAGCTCAAGATACATTTAGTTGAATCTTGGGAAATAGGTGGGTTGGCCAAGGTATATTGTTTATACAATAGATCAATGAAATATATTTTATAAAAACAAAAAATCTGCCCAAAAATAGAAATTATACTTGATTTCACTGCAACATTTCATCAAACACCAAATATGTGGTAGAATGTGACATGTGGGTTATGTAATTGCATTTGTTAAAAACCAATGAACGTAAAACCTCCATACTTTGAATCTCTGGGAAGTAGGTGGATCGGTCAAGGCATAGTGTTTTATATCATAGATCAATGAAATATGTTTTATAAAGGCAAAAAAAAAAATATACCCAAATAAATAAAAATTATACCTTATAGGAAGAAGATGATCGATTAGTTTGAGTGCTTGAAATTTTTGTTCACGGTGTTGTGAGGGCAGCTACTAAATGAGGGAGTACGGTCGTGATAGTCATTGTCGCCATTGTGGAGAGATAAAGAGATATTTGAAAGGATATGAAAGGAAAGTTAAAATAAATATGTTAAGAGAGAAAAATTAAAACAAATAATGGAGATAGACAGGAGAAAAGAGATCAAGTAAACTGCTTTTGAAAGATGGAGGGAAATGTTTGGCGCCAAAAAAGAATCAGAGTCTTTGTCATTCCATGTACTCTCATATTTTGAGATATTATTTTTTTAATTGGTTCAAAATATGTGACTAAATCTCAGCTTTTGGTTTTCTAAATGGTGATGGGTCATTTTCTCATTAAAAGCGAATGAGATGTCCTTTTAAAGGGGGAACATTATGGAAACCGGACCTATATTGAAGATATAGAGATAAACATTAATTCAAAAGACTCAGTGTTGATGCTCAAACTCTAACGAGGCCAAAACGGAAAACTCATAACCGGGTCTCGGTGGGATTACTCGCTCGAAGGGAAGGTTGACCGCCTTTCTTGAAATAAGACAACGGGAAAAACACTAAGTGAGCCGGAGTTTGATTCTTTGAGATAATTATTTGATGCTTAAGTCAGTCCCTATAAAAAAAAAAAACTGAATGAATATAATAGAAAAGAGTTTATAAGGAAAAGTTTGTCATATCATAAATAGTTTATAAAACCTTTTTATGATGAAAATAAATTGATTTTGATTAAGAAATCATTAATATTAAACAAGTCATCGATTTAAATTATTGGGATTAAATCAAAGATTTTAACATAATAATCGTGAATCCATCTTTATATATATAACTATTATTTTACCCTGTAAAAGTAATAATTTTGTCATCGTCTTGTCTTAGACTTTTGCCCACATCCCCTTGTCAACTCATAGTACTATTTCTTAGGCAATCAAATTTAACCTAGTGAATGATTGCTAACTTATGTCATTTTAATTTTTAAATAAATTGTGCTATAAGACAATTTAAAGGGAAGTAAAGCTAAAGAGACATTAGTGGATTACAATAAGTTTTATTTCCTTGTATAAGCAATTCTAACGCTCACCTAAATACAAAACGAAATATATTTTTCAGGCTTAACATATTATTAATAAAAAATTTATAAAAAAAATCACATATATATTTATACAAAATTATCAATAAAGTTTAGAGAGTAAAAAAATATATCTCCTATGTTTTGGATCATCGCTGTAAAGGGAAGTATGCACAAGACCTATTATTGTTGTTGCCATTTATAATCAACAAGAGAAAATGTTATGAAAAATCACGAAACTTGATTAAATTTTCATAATTTATCTGTATGTTCGACAAAGATTAATTTCTAATATTTTTTTTTTCTTGGTAAAAGATAGAATTACAGCATTTTATTTAAAATGATAAAAAAAAAATCTAAAGAAAACCATAAAAATCTCTGCTTCTACTGTAACACATTTGGTTGGAAAAACATTTGATATTGACTGATATTTTTCAAAAGAATCCATTGCTGCTGTGATAAGATTGGCACCTTTAGTGCGCCTTATCTGATTACCAATAATTTTTCGTCATTCTAAAGGACAAACCCATCATTACCTTGAGCAGTAGTGATGACCCTCTTCTCTCTCATTAGGATAAAAGCCAACAGTTTGATATGACATGAACTTCACAACTCGCATGCCTCGTGGAATCATTTGATGATTATCTTCGTATCTTGCCTAGAATGAGATCTCTGCTAAAGCTCACAAAATGTATCTGGTTTGCGTACAGTGGTGAATAATGGGTTCAACTAATGATCGGACGTTGATAGTGTAGTACGCGAAGTACTGGATTGAAGCTTACTAGATAGCCAAAGATTCGAGATTCGAGATTCTACCTCCACGCGACTTTAAATGTACGTGGAAGTAGAGAACAAAGTACGGAGTAATGATTTATCTCTAATGTGCCTATTCTTAAATCTTCCCACTTTTTTTTTTTCCTTTTTAGTAGAACATATAAATTATAATTATAATTATAATTTTAAAATATTAATATATATTTATATTATATATATATTTATATTATTTTAATTTATAAGTGATTAATTAATTAATTTTTAGTTATTATTAAATCAGATAATATATGATAAATATTTATGAAACACAATGATATAATTACAATATCAACTAACTTAGTGGTTAAAGTTTATATTGCTACTCATTTAGACATAAATTTGAGCCTTAAATTTACATTTTTTTAAGCTTTTTAAAAAAAATCTTCAACGGGACATAAAAGACTTACACTTTGAACATGAGCGTACGCTCGGAAACAAAAGACATACGTCCAACGAAAAAAAACACCTGATACTTTAAGCCTCAAAGCATTTGCTTTAGTCTCGTTTATAGACGAACCCTGAGCGAGTTCAAAAAACAACTTTGAAAATATTGACATTATGGTCTAATCTAAGGATGAAAATCAGTAATTCCAAAACCTATGTATTCCTATAAATGTATATATTCATAATGTAAATTACATTAAGAAATTCTAATCTATTGTAAATATGAAACTATAATCTTATTAAGACATTTTGATGTATCATAATCTTATTAAGACACTCTGATGTACATATTCTATAAATATGAGGTTCGACTACTGTAATATTAAATAGTTAAAAAATATAAATTTAGTTTTTTTTTCAAATCTCTTCAATCCCCTTTTCGGTTTAACGATAAGATTCGTTAAATTTTGTAGTAAGAAAAAAGTTGAAAAGTAAAAAATGCTCCATGTAGATTTGTCAAAAACAAAAAGGTTTTTTTTCCTTTACTTATTCCTCCTATTTTTCTTCTTCTAAATTGTTTCACTTTTTCTCCCCTCTTCTGACTTCCGATATCACTGAATTCGATTTCGTGGTATTTACAGAAAACTATGAGATGATATCTTCTATACCAAGCATTTTGTTGGGTGAAAATTTGAGAAAAGCTTCATTTTCAAGTCGGCTTGGACTTAGCTTACCTTTTAATCTTTTTATTTTTGACTTTTTATTTATTTATTTTACTTTTTTCAAGCTTTTAACAAAACATACCTTTTAAACTAGGATCTTCAAGATAAAAAGTTTTCTTGAATGCATTTAATTTAAACGATATGATTAAAGTTTGCTTAAATCTCTCTTTAAACTACGTTTTTTTATCTTTCATTTAATGTCTTTTTATCATCTAATTCTGTTTAAGATAGTTTATTTTTTTATTTATGTTTATTATAAATAAAAATTAATCTAAACACTCTTTTAGAAAATTATTTGTAAACCAAAAATCAGTTCATAATAAACCAAAAATATAAACGGTTTTCAAGAGTAGATCATAAACCATTTTCATTGATTGATATGTTTTTTTTCCTTTTTTTTTTCCCTTGAATGACAACTATTTACAGCCTTCCCACCAAAAATAAATTTGTGATATTGTCATTTTTTTAATATTAATAATTAGTAGTACTATTTTTATTTCTCATTATTAATAAATATTTGTATTATTATATTAGATTATAATTTTATAGTACAATTACCAAAGTTAAATAATGAAAAAAAACACAATTTATACATCAAAATTTGTCATTTTATAATTATATATAACTTTATTAATAATTTTAATATTCATAATCACTTTACAAATTATCTACCAAACATACAAATGTAAAGTAAATCAATTTATAATTTGTTTTGCCAAACACAAATAATTTATAGTTACATTGTTTTCTCATAACCTATAAACCTTTTTTAATGTTACACCAAACAAACCCCACCTTTTTGTCTCACGTGATTATGTGATCACCAACATCCAGTTCTTTTCTCTCCATAAAGGAGCAAAGGTGCAGCTAATCTCTCCATGTTTAAAGTTGTGAACCGCTACTTTTTTAATAATATTTCCGGTGTTTGGATGTGCAAAAAATATTTGAAAAATGATTTAGATTCAATTTCGTTTAGGTGATTGCTAGAGTGTCTTAGAAAAAGAAAAAAAATTATCTTACTTGCACATTTTATGATGGCACATAATTTTTATGATAAAATTTATACTTTTTTTTTGTTGTAAACTTATATTTTTGGTAATAAAATTATTTGTTTACCATCAATATATTTGTTTTTTCATTAAAATTATCAATTTATCACTAAAATGATGTGTTTTATCATAAAATATAAGTAAAGTAAATTATCTGTTTTTTTTTTGCCAAACACTTCAAACACCACCGTTAGTTTAATATAATCAAAAATATATTTAATTGATTACAATATTTAAATGTCCTTATGTTTTCAGTTTTCATTGATTATAATAAACATCAATTATAAATATATGATATAAAAATTTATCTTATTATTAAATACTATAAAAAGATATATCTTATTTTTATTTAAAAATAAAATAAATCTTTATACTATATACCTGAGTTTCTCTCAAATTTTCAACCAAACACAATACTTGGCGGAGGAGACGCCACCTCATGGTTCAATGGTACCGTGACTTCTCTTCTTTCCTTTTTTCTCTTTTATCTTCTCTTCTTTTCTATATTTTTAGAGGACAAGCTATCGGTTGCAAAGAAAATGACAGTAAAGCCGTTGCATGAGAAGAAGACAAGGGTATGTTTGGGGAGAGTGTTCAGTTTTCAGTGTTTGAAAATTGTTTTCGAAAAGAGTTTTTAAAAACAGTTTTTAGTTTTCAGTGTTCGAAAACATGTTTGGATAACAGTGTTTGAAAACTGTTTCCAAAACAGTTTTCAGTAAAATGTTGTTTGGATAATCAGTTTTCAAAAACTGTTTTGAAAATAGAAAACTGTTTGGATTACACTTTCTTGTAATTGTTTTCAGCTTTCAGTGTTCAGTTTAAATTTTAATATCTAAAATTAATTTTATTTCTCATATTTATTAAATACAATTTTTTTAAGCACACACCAAATACCTGGAAATAATTAATATTATTTTATTTTTAAAATGTTAGCATTTTTTATATATCATCGCTCAAACATGACAACACTCTTTCCCTGGTCATGTCATGTTTGTTTGTTAAATAAATTCTTAAAAATAAAATATACAATACAACTTTTACAATTTGATAACATTTCGACAACTAACCCATTTTATTTCTCATGTTTGTTTATTAAATAAATTCTTTAAAATAAAAATAAAATATACAATACAACTTTTACAATTTGATAAAATTTGAACAACTAACTCATCAAATACAATATTCAAGTGTAGCCAGAAAGGGAAATATTAATCAAACAAAAAAAAATGAGTACCAATTTAGTCAAACTGATTTTCATTATGATCAGAATAGAAAAAGAGCTCATCATGTTGGCAATTTATAATCTGATATCATTATAAACTGACTATTTCTTCAAATATTTCTATATCTTTTACCATTAAGAGTATGAGAATATAACATAATGGTCTCAAAAGTTCCTCAAAAATTCAGGTCAAAGTTAGCCTATCCTACTCTTGTTTTGGTAATGCTATATCACCATCACCATCAGAGACTCTTAGCAGGGGTGTACTTCTCCATAAGGCCTGATAATTCAGCATCAAATTCCTTTTCAAGCTCCACCTCTTTTTCATAATGTCTTCGCCTCATTGCAACTAACTTCATTTCATGTGCTTGTACAATCTTATCCCTCTCAAACACAAATCCTTCCATTTCTTTGTCTTGAAACTCAATGAATTTAGAAATTTTCTCTCCCCTACATCAACAAAGAAGAACCAAGTAAAAAGAGGGTAGATGGAAACCAAACAAACAAATAACAACAATTAATAACAAAAACATAAACTTGTTACTCTCATCCCTTCTTTGCAAGTCATGTACCAATATGCTGTGAGTTGGCAAGTGTGTATTGCAGATATCACCACTAATTTGGACACTAGAAATTGGTATTTTAATTGTGTTGTATCAAAGATAGATAGATAGATAGATGCTTAACCATAAGCCAAAAGAAAATATTTTTTTTTTCTACCGACTCTTATAAGATTTTTCTGTACTGATATAAATAGAAATAGTGTTCAAGCAGGAAGCAGTAAACAAATGACTTCTACATTCAGAAAGCTATGTATGTTACTTACAATAGCCATGTCAAGTTCAAGAGCAAAAAGCTTTAAGTAATCCTATGAAACACTTCTTTTCTTTTATCAGTAATATACATGAAACAAATTTTACATTGTTGACATTTTATGTAATAAATCTAATCCAATGAATTAATCATCCTATCACCATAAAAAGGGAAAAGTCAGAGGTACATAATCTGATCTTCTGAGCATACCTAAAACAGATGATGTATCTTTAAGCCACGAGTCATTTTCTGTGATGGCACAGATTCATTTGCTTCTCAAAACCAAAAGTACAGCATTGCCTGTCTATAGAAATAAATCTGTTAAGAAAATCTAAATCAAAGATGACCAAGAACATAAATAAAATCAACGTTTGAGAGCCTTGCTATATCCATGAATGAGGATTCCTACAAGAGGAGTGAAAGATACAAGAAAAAAGGAGATGAGGGGAAACCAGATTATGAGGTGTAGAGATTCATAAATGAGAATTCACCATTACTCCCCCTTCTAATTTCTTCCACTTTCAAGTTGCTATTTTGGCTTACACCAAAACATGAATATAGCATTAAAGTCTTCTTCTTTCTTTCCATGTAAAGGTATCACAAATTCATTGGCATGCAGTACCTTAGCTAAAAGCATAATGGAACTAATTTCAGTAGGCATAAGCTAATGAACAACAAAGTACAGTATAAAATACAAGCAGCCAACAAGAAGCTTGAGTAAATCACATACACTAGACACGAGAACATGCTTAGAAAATCAAATTAAAGAAGCATCCTCAACCCATACTAATGAGAATCAACAAGCACTATTAAAGGATAGTTTGTCGGGTCTCAAAGCATATCGATGAGGTTCGCATCACATACAGTTCTAAATAAATGAATATTTGCAACACTAGCTAACAGCAGAACATTCACATCAAGTACCCACCAATTGGAGGTTTTTGTTCAGTTTTCGGAGGTCATCAGCAACCAGTTCAAACAAATTTTCCAGTGAAATTAGAGTTCTTGCCATTTTCTTTAGATCCAACACTGGTTGAGGACCTTGACCAACTCCTGTATTGATTCACAAAACCATAACTATCAATTCTAGAGACTAATTTCCACCTCACCAGAAAACTTGCAAAACAGTTAAGGCTTCTAAGATATTTTTTCACAAAGTTGTTGATATTTTTCTTTGGTCCCTCTCAAGTGGTCAGAACTAAAACACAGGCAATAGATATAGAAGCAAAAAATTAATTAAAACGAAAACAGAGCAAGGGGAAAATTTCTTAAACAAAAACAAAGCAAAAGAGGAACACATCACCCGCTAGACAAATTGAGAAATATGGTTTGCAAAATTAATTGAATGTAGGCTCATACCTTACGAATCATCGATCCATATACCTTACTGAAAGAGAATTTTTTTTAAACAAACTCAGGAGCAAATAACAGTGCAAGCTTTGAGCTAACAAAACAAAAAATAAATAATGCACAGACTAAAACAAGGATTGAGGAAAGATAAGTACCTGGTTTGGAGAAGAAAAACTATGTGGTGGAAGAAAATCCTAAGCCTCTAAAAGAAACCACCCCAAAATTTCACTCTTAAATTACAGAAGAAATAAATTCCGAGAAAATTAACTTGCTCTTTTAGGGTTATTTCTCTCCCAAAATACCTCCCGTTGATGTGTTCATCCTTGCCAAAACGAAAACCCTTGCTTAGTATTTATAGGCGAAACGTGAGAGGGTATAAATTTATACAGTAAATTCATTTCAGAAAAAGGAAAAAATCAAGAATAATGAGATAGTTTGTTTTTGTTATCGTGACGTGTGAGAGAATGGAGTGAAACAATGATTGCCTTAGAGGACCAGAGGAGGCCTGAAATCAACGAAGACAACTGGGTGTGTAACTTACCTTCAATTTCACGTGATGCAGGTGACGGACCAAAGGTGACGATGTCTAGAGCACAAAGGCCGGACCAAGGCTGGCCTGAAATGGAAGTGAGGCTAGGAGTGGAGGCTAGGGTTCGTAACTAACCAAAGAGAAGATTCTTGAGTGTAGATTTAAAATCTAGAACTTTACTTAAGCGCGTAAGTAACCTAATCAAAGAGAAGATTCATAGTTCTGTTGGGCCGTGGAGACGGGCTTGCTGGTGTTGTTGTTGTCGATGTCGTCATCGATGAGGAAGAGAAGAGAGCAGCGAGCACAGAGCAGAGAGCAGAGAGAGAGCAGAGAGTCGTGATTTTAGGCTGAAAAATGAAAATGAAAACCGAAAACTCCGATTTAGAGTTTTGTAAAATCAGTGTTTGAAAACTGGGAGAGCAGAGAGTAGAGTTTGAAAACTGATAGACAAACATGTTTTTGGTGTTTAAAAAGAGTTTTCAATATTTGAACACTGAAAAGTATTTTTGAAAACCCTCCCCAAACAAGCCACAAGACATTCTCTGGTATTGTTTGGGCTTATATTATCGATGACTTAAAAGCATGTAATTTAAAATTGTTTAAAATAATTATTATTAGAGAAGAAAGAAATAACAAATATTAATGCATAAATTCTTAAAAGGCATTCTCGGGTTATTAGAGTGAGAAAATATAAATTTTCTTGAAATTACAATCAATTTGACCATCTATTTTGGACAACATAAGTTAAAAAAAAGTCACATAATGCGAAGAACATAAAATTTTCATATTTGATTATATCCAAATTGTTTGTTACCATTCAAGTTTTTTATAATTATTATCCGAACTTTACAGTGATTAAGTTATAAAAAAAAATAGGCGTACGTTTTAGTTGGCTATGCGTCGGTGCTCTATGCTATACAAATCTTGAGATAAAACTAATAAGATTCAGAGTAATTCAGAAACCTGCGTTTTTAATAAAAAAATTGCATTAAATTAAGATCTCATATGCACAAATAAATTCGTATTTAACTCTGTATATTCAGAGGTATAATTAAATAGGTCTTTGTTGATAGCCAAAACGCTTAAATGTTCTTTCTTTTGAATTAATGATTAGATTCATAAATAAACTCTTTTAAAATAGGAGAAAAAAAGGGACTGTTTTCCACTATTTTTTTCCCCCAAAAAAGGCTGTTTTTAGTTAATCCATTATATCATTGTGAATGATAATAGTAATGAAAAATTTCAATGGACATTCTTAAATTATGAGGGCTGTTTGAATCATAAGTTTGTTGGATTGGGACTAAAGTTGATGGGAAGTTTAAGAACCAAAATACCCTAACACTATTAATCATCTTTAATAATCTATAATTTCTTCACAAACTTTAACATTTAATTATAATTAACTTTTTTATAATTACTATTATAATAATAATAAATTATTATTATAATTACTATAACAATATTTTTATAAATATAATTATAAGAATGATACTTTTTATTATAATTAATAATCATAATAATAATTATTATTATCAGTATTATAATTATAATAATAATTATCATAAAAATAATCATTATTATTATTATTATGAATAATATTATTATCAGTATTCTTATAATATTATTATAATTAAAATTATTATAAAATATTATTACTATTATTATAGTTATCATTATTATAATTATAATGTTTATTATCATTATAATAATAAGAATAATAATTTTATTTTTTTATTATAATTCCTATTATAATAGTAATAAATAATACTAGTTATTATTAAATTATCATAATTATTACTATAATTACCATAATAATATTTTTTTATTATAATTATAATAATATTTATTAGTATAATCATTATTATTATTATGATTATTTTCTAATAATTATTTTCATTTTAATATTATTATAATTATAAAAAAATATTAATATCTATATTATTATAATTATGTAATAATAATTATTATCATTATTATAATAATTAATAAAATAATTAGTATTATTTACATTATTATTATAAGAAAAAATTGTTTTTAATAATATTATATTTAATACTAAGATAATAATAATTATTATTATTATTATTATTATTTAAAAATAAAAAAATAAGAGATTAAGATTAATTTATTTTTATTTTAATCTCGTATAAATAATAAATTTCTTCAACTAAACAAAAATAACTATTTAGATGGAATTAAAATAGTTTAACCCCGTTTTTCCCATCAATCAAAACGGGGCCTCCAGACTTAGCTCCTAGTTTCATTTTTTTCTAATCAGCAGAATACATTAAAAGGATTAAAAAAGTATTACACAGTGTTAGCACCAACAAAACGTGGGAGACTAAACTCCCCTACAATCAAAGTCCAACAACAAAGCCACAAAAGAGGGCGGCCAATCATACAAATTAAATGAACTCTTGCTCCAACGCCGCAAATTTCGCCAAGGCATCAGCAGGACCATTGCTTTCCCGGTACACACGACTAATCTTGAAGCTGTGGATACAGTCCAGTAAGGTCATGCAGTTAGAGATAGCAGTTCCATAAGGATGCAGATCGTGGTCTGCTTTGTATTATGGGTTGGCTTTCGATCCAAAATACTAGCTTGATAGGTGATTTACTAACCCACATGTTCGTGACAGCTCTCCTTGTCAACCCTTGGCGCCTTCTCAGGGAGACCATGCTTCTTTGCATAGGGTCTACACTCATATGAGACTCACTTGTTAATATCTTCATCTCATATGAAAGCCAGGGTTGACTCAGATACCACTTATTACATATTGAATTCCGACTCAAAGGACTATTTTAATAAATGGAGTTATCAACTCACTATATATGTTTATTCTCTTTTTCCTATTTAATCGACGTGAAATAATACACACTTGGTGTTCGTGACCTTTGGTAATAAAGGACACAACAACAAATGAATCACACTCAATCTACAAACACGAAATATTCAGCTCAATAGCTAGCTTCAACCCCTCCCAAATGGTCCAAAGCTCGGTTGCAAGGCTAGAATTCAACCCAAGACCTCTCGCAAAGCCTTTAAGCCACTGACCCTTCTCATTTCTAATAAGACCACTTGTAACGACCCATCTCGGGTTGGCCAACCCCGAGACGGTGCATCACATTTTGAAAATCTCAGCACGACACATATATGAACAATAAAAATAATACTAATAGAAATTTTTGCTTTAATCATCTACTCTCAACATGAGAGGTACATAAATCTGATATTGACTTACACATAATATACAACGTAAAATGCATGAATATTTACAAATAAATTTTTATTTTATTTTCTCATTAGTCTGAGGACGCGGACACGTACGTGGCTTACAGATAGTGATTTCGTCTAAACCTCAACTCACCAACTAATTGTCATGTCTGCTACCTGAAATCATTGTACAATGAGGGGTGAGCTTCACAAGCTTAGTGAATTAAATTTACTAGAAGTACTCAATCTGTATAAATAGTCTATCAATATTTAATCATTTATATTCATACAACTTGATACTAGCATTCCACTATCACTACATATGTCATAAGTCTCATTCTCTATCAATCTCTTCTTCTTATTTATTGGTTCACCTTAAGCCCATCAATTATCTCAAAATTTCCTTGTAATGAGGTTCACATCATAAAATCAATTATTTAGATGGTTATTATCACCATAACTGTCTCTCTGTGAGACTTATCCATCAGTAAATAAATTTACAATAACACACCACACATCAACATTTCAATAATGCAAGCAATAATTAAAACAGATGTAATGCATGAATTATTATTATGGGAACGTCTTCCCACATGTCGACGTGTTGTTATTATCTTAGACCGGCCCCCTCCAGGTCCTTTTCTTTACAGCTTATCCCTGCTGTCACGGAATTTATTTCCAACATATATCGGCTGTCACGGTGTCCCTTTTATTTCTAGCATATACTAGCTGTCACGGTTTTTCAATTAGACCGGCCTCATCCCGGTTCTTTCGGTTATCTTATTTAATGCATATACATATGAACAATTATATGCAATATTGCATATGAACAATAATATAAAAAATAAAAATAAAAACCACATGAATTCAAAATACTTAAATTAACTATCCGGTCTTTCCTCAACTTTCTACTTGATAAGTTTCACAATTTTCATATCCACATCTATCACACCAATTTATTAACCAAAACTCGTCAAAATCTATTTATCACCATCATTATTAAATCAACTCATTATTCTATTAATATTTCTTTTCACATAATAATTTTCTATGTGTCCAATATTCATATCATACATATCAATTTAATTTTTTATCTACCACCAAACATAAGCTAATAATTTATTTTCATATTATTACTAGATATTTGAATTTTTTTTTATTTAGATTACTTAAAGTAAATCTAACTCACCACGTAGAACTAAAGCTACCCGTGGATCACCTCCTTGCCTTTCCCGTTCCTCTCAGAAATTTCTCCTAGTTGCTGATTGTCAACACCTGACATCATATTTATATTAAATTTCTAATTTATTCATCAATTTTTTATAAACCACACCCTTTGAAAATTCTCAATTTGACTTTCGGGAAATTTAATGAATGCTAAAAATTCAAAAATAAATATTATATTCTTACGTTCTATTTTTCTGATAGCTTCTCGTAACTCTCTATAAAATTTCACCATAAATCTCTTCAAAATTTTGTTTTTTTCAAATTTTCTTTGGGTCCCCAAGTGTTTAAGGAAATAGAGAAATTGAAAGAAAACTTAAACGAAATTGGTATGTATAACTTAATGCTTGCCTATACTTGATATATATATAGACAAGATTTTGTTTTAACAATCTTTGGCAGCCTCCCCACAAGCCTCCACGTTTTGCCTACCAATTACACTTGGAAGACATACAATCACATGCACATTTCTTCTTTCTTTGGCTGCCACCAAATGGTTTAGGTGGAAAGCATATGATCCACCAAAATAAACTTGGCACACATACAATAAACTTGGCAGCAGGTGCTGCCACCTGCTGCCACGTTTTTTTTCCTTTTTCTTTTTCTTATATACTGTTCACGAAATTAATTATTTATTTTTTTACTTTTTTAGAATTGCTTTATTCAAATAATAATAAACCTTTCACACATATTTTATTTTAATTCCATGTCATATTTATTAAATTACTACTTTACCCTTACTTTGCAAATACAGGTATTACAATTCTACCCACCTTACAAAAATTTCGTCCCCGAAATTTCCTTACTTTACTCCAGAACAAAATATGAATAATATTTCTTCATACTTGTCTCACGTTTTTGCGTAATCTCTTCAACATCCTTATTCCGCCCCAAAACTTGAACTAATGCAATTATTTTATTATACCAGATTTGTTCTTTTGTCTAAAATCCTCGCTGGTACTTGTATATACACCTAATCTTTTTAAATTTCTATAGCTTAGCTCGAAATATTATAAAAAAACTTTCTTAAAAGTGAAACATGAAATACATTATATAAATGTTTTAATCCTGAAGGCAAATCCAGGCTACTCACAACTAGTCCAACTTTCTCAACAACCTCATAGGGTCCCACTTACCTCAGACTCAATTTTTCTTTCTTTTTTTTTTAATCCTCAATACCCTTTTCAGAGAGATATTTTTAATTTCACCCAATCACTTACTTGAAATTCAAGAGGTTTTCTCTTAGTATCAGCATAGCTATTTGGTCTACTCTGTGCTGCTTTACGGTTCTCTTCAACCAATTTGATCCTCTCAGTTGTTAGCTCAAAAATAGATGGACCAAATATATTTCTTTCTCCCATTTCTTCCCAATATATAGGAGTTCTACACGTCCTACCATACAATGTCTTAATCGGTGCCATCCTAATACTAGTTTGATACTGATTATTATAAGTAACTTCAATCGATGGCATGTAAGCATTCCAAACATACAGAGGACTCATCACATTTGCCCTTAACATATCTTCTAGTACTCTAAAAATCATTTCTGTCTGAGCATGAAAAAAAAATTTATATTAAATTGCAACTGTATATCCGTGGCTTTCTGAAAGCCTCTCCAAAACCAAGATGTAAATCTAGCATCTCTAAATAACACTATTCTCAATAGTACTCTATAAAACCTCACAATCTCAGCTACTTCATTCTTTAATCCTAACCACCAGAAATTTTGTTTCAATCCTCTGTACATCTTATTGTTACTTGGTTGCGTCGACTGTACATCATCATATACCTTTCTCAATATCTTATTTCTCAAATTTGCATCATTGGGAACACAAATCCTATGTTCCAATAGCAAAATACCCTTACTTCAAATTTTGAATTCATATTGCTTTCTAGTAAGCATTCAATGTTTAATCTTCTCTATTTCTTCATCTTTACCTTACATCTCTAAAACATTTTACTATGGATGACTGTATAACCATATTCGTTAATCATGATCCTTTATCTCTGATATTCAACCTCATTCTTATCTCTCTAAATCTATCATTAATTTCACATCAGGACTCTCAATAGCAGTTAACCTTCTTGTAGACTTTCTACTCAGTGCATCAGCTATCACCTTCACCTTTTTCTGGATGATAGGGAATTGTACAATCATATTCACAAACCACTTCATCCATCATCTTTGCCTCAAATTCAACTCTCTCTGGGTAGGTAAGTATGTCAAACTCTTATACCCATGAATATCTCACAAGTGGCTCCGTACAGATGATATCTCCAATCTTTAAAGTAAACACTATAGCAACAAACTATAAGTCATGAGTAAGGTAATTTCTATCATGAATCTTCAATCGCTTAGAAATATGGTCACTGCTTTCCTATGATATACATATCCCAAACATTGATGTGATGCATCACTATACACCACAAATCCTTCATCACCAGAAGGAAAACACAAATACTGGAGCTGTAGTCAATTTCTCCTTTAGTAATTGAAATTTTTTCTCACGCTTCCCTTTCCATACAAATGTCACCTCTTTCCTGGTCAGTCTATTTAACAGTACTACAATAATAAAATTTTTTTGAAAGAATCTTCTATAATAACCAGCTAACCCCAAGTAGATTCTAATCTCAGTCACATTAATTGGTCTCTCCCAACTTAACATTGTCTCTACCTTTTGTGGATCAATTGTTACGCCATTTCCCGATATTACATGTTCTAAGAAAGTTATTTCATTCAGCCAACACTTACACTTAGAGAACTTTGCATATAGTTTTTCTCTCCTCAAAATCTCTAACATACTGTCTAATATTTCACATGTTGCTCTTCTTTCTTAGAATACACCAAGATATTATCGAAGAACACGACCACAAGATTATCAAGAAACAATTCAGACATTTTATGCATCAAGTCCCTGAATGTTTCTAGAATATTAGTCAATCCAGATGACATCACAAGAAACTTATTACCATGACGTGCCCTAAAAACAATCTTAGGCACGTCTCGATTCTCTATCCTCAAATTGTGATAACCTGATCTCAGGTTTATCTTAGAAAACATTCTCACTCCTTGCACTGCTCAAACAATTTATTTATTCTGGAAAAAAGGTATTTGTTCTTATTCAACTATTTGTAGTCTATACACACTCTTATCATTCCATCTTCCTTCTTCACGAACAATACAGGGCTCCCCAAATACATTAGGTCCGATAAATTGTTTATCCATAAATTTTAAAATGGTACATTTAACTCTCTCAGTTCAGTTAACGTCATTCTGTAGGGTGTTATTAACTATATGTGATGATCCTTGTATCACATCAATAGAGAATTAAATCTCCCTACTTAGAGGCAACCTAGACAACTCATCAGGAATTACATTAGAATAATCTTTCACCACTAAGATTTATTCTAATTTCCTGTTTTTCTTTCTAGAATCCATTATGTATGCCAAATACTCCTCACAACCCTTCTTCAATCATCTCCTAGTGGTCAGAGCAAAATAAGATAATTCGAGAGTATCTTATGTTTTTCTTGAATATTAAACTCTTCATGTCTATATCTTGAATACTATCATCCTTCTGGAACAATCAACCCAAGTGTAATACGTCAACAACCAATTCACTCTCAAAATTAAATGAAACTATATCATATTCAAAGATAATAAATTATCTTCTGATTCTCTATCACTGATATGAATCACACAACCTTTATAAACATTTATGATTATCACTCTATCTCTAGTGAGAATTTCAATAGAAATATTTTTGCATCAAAGGGCTAATACATACTTCAATAGACTTCATATTAATATTAGATGTAAAAGAATAGGTTGCACCAAGATCAACCAACATTGATATGTCTACATTTTTTATATACCAAACACCTCAAATTAGAACAATTATGGAATAAATGTCTTATCTCAATATATCTGTGACAAGCTTCTATCTCTCAATCATACATCAGATTACCATTTCCCCCTGGTGGCATACTTACTTTCTCTGCCATGACTCACAGTTATCATAACTTGTCTCTCAAATCTAAGGGTCCCACCGATAGTATTCTAAGCTACAGAAGTAACAGATCTTGCTTGTCTCTGACTCTATACTTCAGTTCCCTATGACAAGGAATGCCTCCTCTGGGTGGTCTGCCACCTTGTACACTCATACTAGTATCACCTCTGGGTTTCTCAAATCTAGACTTCTTCTGCTAATTCCTCTTTCCTCTAAATTTTATCCCATCATTCTCAATCTGAAGTGCTATATCCACAAATCAGACATAATTTATATGGCTTATGTAAGATAGTTTTGATCAAATCTTAAAACATAATTCATCTATGAACCTCTTACACTTCTTTTCCTCTAGGTCTACCATTTCCGATACAAACCTCGACAAAACCACAATTTCTTATCATACTGAGTCATAGTCAACTCATTTGCCTCAAATAAATAAAATCTCTATCTTATTGGGCTCTAAAGGTTTAAGGAAAGTATTTATCAAGGAAAATCTCCTTAAAGCTATTCCAGGTTACAGGTCTATCAGCACCTATGCTTACTCTGTGAAGAATTTCCTCTCATCATTATAAAACTTCTCCTTCTAACTCAAATGAAGCAATGACAACCATCAGCCTGTCAGTTACTAGTAAAAATACCTAATAAATCTCTCTCAATGTTTCTCCCAAAACTCAGGCTTAAAAGGATTCATAGATCCTTTAAACAACAAAGCATTCAACTTAACAATTTCCCTGTATCTCATGTATAAACTCACTTTTCCCCATTTTTAAACGTCTACCATTACTGGATTAACAACCTCATGCACTACTATGGCCTGTTCATCCCGTCTATGCTATAAGCTACCAACTCTATTATCTGTTACATTTATTTTCTCAAGAGCATGAGTAAGAGCTTATCTTAGCTCATCTCTTTTAACTTCAGATTCTCTCATACCTTTACTAATATCAATTATATTAATATCGATCATACTATCAACACGTTCCCTTCTAGGAACCACAGATTCAGACTCAACCTCGACTTGTCAAAAAATTGGGGGCCTACCACGCCCTCTCAAATCAACAACTCTAAATATAGCTCTAATGTGTCCACGTGTCATCCTCAAACTATTAAAATATTATTTATTTTAATCTTTCTTTTTTTTCTTTTTTTTAAAGTTCTCATGTAGTCTACTGAATCTTAAAACCTAAGACTCTGATACCAAAAATTGTAACGACCCATCCCAGGTTGGCCACCCCCGAGTCGGTGTCATTACATCTTGAGAATCTCAACACGACACATATATGTAACAATAAAAATAATACTAACAGGAATTTTTGCTTTAATCCTCTATCCTCAACAGATGAGGTACATAAATCTGATATTGACTTACATAATATATAATGTAAAATGCATGAATATTTATAAATAAATTTTTATTTTATTTTCTCACTAGTCTGAGGATGCGGACACGTAAGTGGCTTACAGATAATGATTTCGTCTGAACCTTAACTCACCAACTAATTGTCATGTGTGCTACATGAAATCATTGTACAATGAGTGGTGAGCTTCACAAGCTCAGCGAATTAAATTTACTAGAAGTACTCAATCTGTATAAATAGTCTATCAATATTTAATCATTTATATTTCATACAACTTAATACTAGCATTCTACTATCACTACACATGTCATAAGTCTCATTCTCTATCAATCTCTTCTTCTTTTTTATTGGTTCACCTTAAGCCTATCAATTATCTCAAAATTTCCTCGTAATGAGGTTCACATCATAAAATATACCATTTAAATGGTTTTTATCGCCATAACTGTCTCTCTGTGAGACTCATCCATCAGTAAATAAATTCACAATAACACACCACACATAAGCATTTCAATAATGTAAGCAATAATTAAAACAGATCAAATGCATGAATTATTATTATAGGAACGTCTTCCCACATGTTGACATGTTGTTATTATCTTAGAACAGCCCCCTCCCAATTCTTTTCTTTACAGCTTATCCCGACTGTCACGAAATTTATTTCCAGCATATATCGACTGCCACGGTGTCCCTTTTATTTCCAGCATATACCAGCTGTCACGGTTTTTCAATTAGACCGGCCTCTTCTTGGTTTTTTTGGTTCTCTTATTTAATGCATATGCATACGAACAATGATATGAAATATTGCATATGAACAGTAATATAAAAAAACCACATGAATTCAAAATACTTAAATTAACTATCCGGTCTTTCCTCAACTTTCTGCTTGATAAGTTTCATAATTTTCATCTCCACATATATCACATCAATTTATTAACCAAAACTCGTCAAAATCTATTTATCACCATCATTATTAAATCAACTCATTATTCTAATAACATTTTTTTCACATAATAATTTTCTACGTGCCCAATATTCATATCATACATATCAATTTAATTTTTTAGACACTCAGGGTCCGTTTGGTTCACGGACAAGATTATAGTGGGATAGGATTAGAATTAACATGAGATATAACAAATAGGGATTAAAGAGATAATACTTTAATCCTACGTTTGGTTCATAAGATTGCTGGATTAGGATTAAAGTGGGATAAGAAGTTTAAGTACCAAAATACCCTCACACTATTCATCATCTTTAACAATCTCTAATTTCCTAACAACTCTAAAATTTAATTATTATTATTATTATTATTATTATTATTATAAAATACTAGTTATTATTAAATTATTACTTTTATCATCATAATTAAAATAATTATTATAGTATTATAATAATGATTATGTCCAAAATTTACTTTTCTATAAAAGGCATACCAAATCATGATGAGTTTTCTTATCATTTTTAGCAAATTTCATTCATCTCATAAATATGAATACTTATTTTATATTTCATTTAAGTTCAAAAGAGTATTCATAATCTATTATTCTTGAGATAGAAGCACAATGGAATGGATGCTAAAAACAATTAAGTAATTTTTTTTAATATATTTCAAAATTTAGGTGAAGATCACTTTCTTTATTCAATGGAAATAATTCATTTCAAATAATTAAAAAATATATATTTCAACAAAAGTGCATTATGATTTCAAATAAGGTGCATCATCAAAAATAATCATAAAGTATTTTATTTTCTATATGAGGAGTGTGATTAAAACTCATGCCATATTCCAATTATTCTTTTCTTTAGCAATGATACTAAATTAAAGCACATATAAGTCATAAATCCTAATGCTAAGAAAACTTCAATGAATTAGAGTAAAAGATTTTTATAGATTAAAATAAACTAAATCTTTCAAAAATAAAATTAAAAAACAACCCATTTTCTCAAACCAAATTTTAATATAAAATTCATTTTAGAAAGATCATTAAATCAAGTTTTATAAATATATCAAATGTTTAAAAATAATTATATGATAATTTAGATTAGATTTTTGCAAAGCAGAAAATTAATTATGTAAGTGTAAGATTTTCAAGATTAGCTAAACATGGCATAATATATCATCAAAATCATTTTCATTCTAGCTATCAATCAAACACATTTATTTTAAGCATTTCATGTGATATAATTCATTTAAGACTAATAGAGGAGCCAAACATTTATATAATCAAATGTCTTTACCTCATATAAGATTCTTTTACTAAAACAAATCTCCTTTGAGTAGATGGCAAAATCTCACTCAAGAAATTTATCTTGGTAGATTATTTCTCGTTTGAATCACTTCACTTTGATGCTAGATGGCTAATCACACATTTCTCAACTTAAATCAAGATTGTTAACTCATCACAAAATAACATCAAATACATGGCTTTTAAAAGTGCATAAGTTTTTGAAAATCTTTAATTTTATCTTTTTCAAATATCAACCATTATTGAGATATGTTTTATGTATTTTTGAAATACTAACAATAATTTTTATTTGATAGAATGAATTCAACAAGTAGTTTCTTAATCTCAATTTTTTTTTAAATCATGTAATTTAAATGCAACACAATATATAGCAAAATGAAATGCAAAAAAATAAAATAAATTCTAATAAAGCAAGTTTATCCTTTATCAACCCAAATCATTTTAGGTAAATTAAGCTTTACATTAGATGGAACTATATCCTTAACAACACTTACTATTTTCTTTCTAATTTTGTTATTTTTCTTCAAATGACAACTATAATATACACAACGAAAATTAGAAGTGATAAATGAATTTATTGATAGAGATTTTATAGCAAAGTGATTTTTTTTTATAATCTTTGGTCCTTTAAAGGATTTTTCACTTTGTTATAATTTTTCTTTTGTTTCTCCATCTTTTCTTTATTTTTTACAAATCTGATTTCTTTCTTCTTCAAAAATTCAAACTCATTTTCTTTTTCAAGTTTAACATTTGATATTTTATCATTCTCAAAATCAAGAGATAGTTTAGATGTGACCTCGTCTGTTTTCCATTAGCACGAATTTTCCATTTTGATATTGGAGTCTTCTTTTGCACTTCTATCTTCACTCCAAGTTGCAACCTTCTTCTTAGAGTTTCGCCTCATATTGCATTGTATGGAGTGATTCTTCTTGGAGTGAAACTTCTCAAGTTTCTTAAACATTGAAGCATATTGATGGACTTCTTTTTCTTTCAATCTAGTTTCTCCATCTTCCTCTTCATCATCTCCATCATGATTAATATCTTCAATTTTCATAAGAGGTGAGGATGTGGTGGAATCATCCTCCTTGTAAGCCAAGTAGCTTTCATGCTCCTTGAGGGATTCCACAAGCTCTTCTGAGTTTTTACTTGTAAAATGCTTTGTCAAAATAATTTTCCATTGATTTGACAAAGACTTAAGAAATATTCTCATAAGTTCAAGGTTAAAATAAATTTTACCCATAAAAGATAAAGTTTTAACAAGCATGATAAAACAAGTTTGCAAATAAAAAAATTGATTCATTTTCATTCATTTAAAAACTTTCTAAGTCATGAACATGAATTTTCAATTTGAAATTCTTTTCTTGCTCATTTCCTCCATGTATGACCTCCAATAAATCTCAAATTTCTTTTGCAGTATTACATGAGGAAATTTGATCAACTTTGTTTTGATCAAGAGAACTATAAAGCATGTTCATACATTTAGCATTCAGTAGAATGAATTTACAGTCATTTGCATCAAGATCATTTTCATTTTCGATAATGAGATACCAGGCATAATAATCATAAGCTTGAAAAAAAATCTTCATTTGAGCTTTCCAGTGGGTGAAATTTGTTCCATGGAGAAGAGGATGACTAGTAGGATCTCTTCCTTCCAAAAACATAGATGCCATAGGATCAACGCTAGGATATTGAGCCTAAAACAAGAGCACTTTGCTCTGATACCAATTCTTGGTCCCAAATATACTATGGCAATACCCAAAAGGGGGGTGAATTGGGTATTAGAAATTTTTCAATTTCTTTTTGCAATCTCAAATATCAAAATATATGTGGAATTAAATCAAATCAATCTTTCTAAATTACTAGCACAAATATGAGAGATTTTATTGCTTAATATAGGAAAAAATAATTGAATTATAAAATAATTAAGCAATCAATCTCATTTACTTGAATAATAAATAATTATAAGCAAGTAATTGTGCAAGTAATTAAGGAGATAGAGTTAGAGAGATGCAAACACGATTTATAGTGGTTCGGCAATATCGGAAATCCTTCCGACCTACGTCCACTCTCTTCAAAGATCCTCTTGAAGCTTTCCACTAACCAAGCAACTTTCAAGTGTTACTTAAACCGTTACAAACAACTTACGGGTGTTGTTTCTACCGTTACAAGAATTTCTTCTTTAAGTGTTTATACCCAAACACTTTCAAGAATTATACACACTCTTACAAACAAGAGTTATAACCAAGTCTTTATAAACAATGTTGTCGGAATGAGAAGTTTGAAACAAAAGAGAGTGTACAATAAATTCTTACAACTCAGAAAGTTTCTCTCTCTAAAGCTTAAAGCTCAACAATTACTCAAGAATAAAATTGAAAGCTTGATTCTTACAATAAATATTTTCTATGGTATTCAACACGGTTGTTGAGGCTTGTAATGGCTGGATATTTATAGTAAAAACTCCAAACAGCCAATTCGAATACAATATGATTATTTGAGCATTAAATGCAGCTGATTCGCACAAGATTTTATGTAAAATAGTCGTTACTAGACTTGTCGTAGTCGACTACAGCAAGGCATAGTCGACTACAACCTTTTTGAAAATGAAAACAAAGCATCAGGTAGGTCTTGTAGTCGATTATAGAAATATGACTGTGATTGCATTTCAATTATTCTCTTTGAAATTAATCTTTTGGATAGCTTCTTGACTTTTGAGATCATCCACTTTGATTCACCAATTTCTACAATCTTGATCTCATTCGAGGTATAAGCACTATTAACAATTTGTATCGCTTAAATAATATTCATTAGTGCTTAATCAAGATTTTTGTTACTATCAAAATCATTCAGGGTCAACAGACACTTGGTCAACAATTATTATAAATAAATTTTCATTAATTTTTTATATCAATTTTGAATAGTAAAGTTATTCTGGTCATTAATAATAGATTCCATTATAATTTCACTGTTCTATATTTCTATTTCATCCAACAAAGGTTGGAATTATAACAAAATTAGTTATTCTGCATGTACAACCAAATACAATAGTGAAATCGTAATTCTATTCCACTTTAAGAGTCTGTTTGGAACTAAATGAAAATAATTTTTTTTTTCATTTTCGATTGAAATTTGTTTAGAAATGAATTGAAAATAAATTTTATGTTTGACTTTCTTTTTAAATTGAAGAATTAATTTGAATTATCGTGTTTAAAATGTTTGAAATAAATGAAAAAATTCAAAAGATGAGAGAAAGAAAAGGAAAAATAGGAAGGGGGGGGGGGGGGGGGGGAGAGAGAGAGAGGGGAATGGAAGAGTATTTTGATCAAAATAGCTTTATATTCTTCATTTTGTAGAATTCATTGGTAAATTTTATCAATTTTGATAGAAATTGCAACAAGTCAACTCAATTCCGTAGTAAATTCATTTCAAAATGAATTTAAAAGTTTTTTTTCTTCAAATATGACAACTATAGAATTCAAAATGAATTCTATAAAAACTACAAAATTCATTTGTTTAAAATGGAGTTTAATTCTTTTTTAATTAAACAGGGTAAAATACAAGTACAATCATAAAATAGCTTTATATTCTTCATTTTGTAGAATTCATTGATAAATTTTATCAATCTTGATAGAAATTGCAACAAGTCGACTCAATTCCATAGTGAATTCATTTCAAAATGAATTTAAAAGTTTTTTTTCTTCAAATATGACAACTATAGAATTCAAAATGAATTCTATTAAAACTATAAAATTCATTTATTCAAAATAGAGTTTAATTCTTTTTTAATTAAAAAGGGTAAAATACAAGTACAATCATAAAATCATCTCTATAAGCTCAATAGACAACTTATCACTACAATAGTTCATACAAACTCACATAATAAAAAAAAAAACCCAACATATAAGTTGGAGAAATAAGCCTCGTGTAAGTTAGAGAAATAACCCTTGATTAAAATCAATGAGAATTGAACTTAACAATTTATAATCCCAATATGTAGGCCTTAACCACTATACCTATACCTCATTGGCTATTCCACCTTCATTCTATTCCATAGAATAATATTTCTATTCCATACTATTCAATTCCACAAACCAAGTGTGGGTTAAGGTAAATTACCTACCTTATATTTTCGCATAAAAAGGTAATTTGGTTATTATCAAAATATTTTAGTGGCAAATTTGTCTGCACAGGAAAAATAAAATCTCCAAAAGAAAAAATAGATTACGTAGGGGGTTGGGGGAATTACTTACAATGTATTTCTATCAAAAATCAAACAACCAAATTGTATGAAATTTTTCAATGGAATGCTTTGACCTTTCATGCTTTGATTCTGTAATATTTAAAAACATTTTCATCATATTTAATTAATTATATTCTCTTTTTGTCTTACAATGATTGTCACGTTCACTATTTATTTAATTAAATTAATAATTTTTTTTCTAATGTTAATTCATTAAAGAAATTTAATATTTTTTTTATATATATACATAAATAGAGTTTAAAAATTTCTAAAAATTATTTTTTTATATTTTTAAAATAATAAAATACATATAAAATAATTAAAATCAAAATTATTTCAAAAAAAGATAAGTGACCATAGTTTTGGCGAAAATGGGAGTACTATTATCTTACTTTCAGTCTTTCAGATAAAAATAAAGTAGTGTTTTTTCTTTTGGAGTAATGTTTAACTTCTAAGTCTTTAATTATTGTTTGAGAAAAGATTTAAATAGCTATTAAAACAATTTTTTAATAAAAAGATTGTTTTAATCTATGCTCAAACCCTTACCAAACATTGCCTAAATTTACTACTGCTAGATCTTTGTTATCAATTCTCTTCAAGCGCTTACCGTGCGAGTAGGTGTGTAAGTCTCAATAATATTCAGTCAGAAAAAGTAAAATTATCGGACCATACTGTACTAAACACCGCCGACTACCAGCAAAGAAAAATTGGCATTAAAGGTCGAGAATGTTGCGTGGTCGGAAGCCAAAAGCAGCCCCTCCCACGCGAGTGGAAGGAGAGTGGGACAATAACCCCAACATGGGTCCCACAACAAGCTCATATTCCTGACACGTGTCCATCTGATTATGATAATGAAGTAATTTAACAAACAAATCCTAATCTAATAATACGCCTATTAGCAAAGAGCAAAAATTACGACCCAAAGACTCTGTTATCTTTGGTTCCGTCTCTTAGTGTCCAAAAGGACGAAAATCCCGACCAAAAGCCGACCAGGGGCTCGACCTTTGGTTACTAGAGATACACTTGTTAGTTCGAGGTTTAACCATGTGGTCTAGTTAGTTTAACCTTCGTTCTGCGATGGGCGTTAGACCTGTGGCTAAGGTTGTCTTGTCCCTATTGATGGTGATAAAAAATCGCCGAGTTGGGCACTGCGGGGACAAGAATGATGATGATTGTGTAATGTCCATCTTGCCCTTGTTTGGATGCCACGGACTCAATTTTGCATAGGTTTTAGTTTTTTTTTTCTTTTTCTTTTGCCTCAAATCAATATATTAATAATTTAGTAATACTAGTTTTCATAAAAAAAAAAGTCAATTAAAGTATTATTTTTATAGAATAATATTTGTGAAAAACTAAAGCAGCCAACATAATAGAATAGATCCATGATACAAGTTATAATTCGAACTCTTCGATGATTATATTATCAAAATTTATCATAAGAAATAATTTTTATTTTTATCTTTATGTTAAAACACATATTTTTAATGATAAAATAATTTTTTTATTTTATCACAAAAAATATGTGTTTACCACATAATATATAAATAAAGTCTTATTTTTTTTATCAATTCACCTTAGACATTTTTTATTTACATTTAATTGATTGTCAATGATAATGAAATTTAATAGTTATAGAGTGCTAATTAATTTAATATAATTGCCAAAAATTATTATTTATTGATTCAAAATGTCATATTTTCTCAAAGACCTACCAATTTCTGTATATCTTTGAATTATACAGCTTATCTAGTAAAACAAAGAGAATTGTTCCCAATCCAAAAGACAAGAAAATTGTACAATAGGAATAGTAAACTTGAATGGATTTTTTCCAAAGACACCGATCAATACACAGAAACATCATTTTCATTTACAGATTCCTTTAATAGCTTTTTGATAATGAATAATGATCACATTACACGTGAGAAAATGTGATATATATTCATGAAAAATACCAAGTTTGGTATTGAATATAATTACACGTGTGCCATAAATAGTTTGATAATCAACATCGTATCTTTCTACAATTTATGTTAAATTTTGATTTTTTTAATCGTGGGAAAGTTTTGCTTGTTCGAGAGTTTTGATCTTTCAAAATAAATATGATTGGATTAAAAAAATATAAATTGAATCAAATTTTATAAATTTGATTGGATTAGTAGGCCACTAAGCTTTAAAGTATAGTTATAAGTTTAGTTTCGTTTCTATTATTCGAAACGTTTTGATTTCAACATTAAATTGAAATGAAACATTTTTATACATCATTTTGTCAATCTATTTTGGTTTGTTTATACTGGTTTTAACGGTTTTGGTCTATTTAAGTGAAATACCATATTTTGATTGAAATATTATAATGTTTTTTTTATATATATTTTTAAAAATTTTAATAGAGTAATTTAAGAAATTTCTCTCTTTCTTTTTAATCGGATGATATGAACAATATATTATCTTTATTATTTGATATTTGAATGATATTTTTTTTTATATTATGATATGTTTTTTTATATTTATATATATAAAATATGTAATTTAATAATATAAGAAAATCTCAATTTAGATTTATATTAAAAATAATTTATAATTATTTTTAAAACAAAAATTAAATAAAATTAATTTATATATTTTAATTATAATTATTTTTTATAATTGATATTTATAATTGATATATTTTAAAATATAATAATTTATAATTTTAAAAAATATCATTAAATTTAAAATAAAACGATAAAACAAATCCAAATGGAAACATTATCGCGCTTAAAACACTCTTCTGCGCAGCTTTGAGGATTAGGCGATCTTCTCCCGGATTCCCGATTAGTTGAGAAAAAAACTTATTTATTGTACGGAGAAAGAGAGAGATCGGAATACAAACAAAAGAGTGTCTACTTTAAGCTGCTAGGATCACAGAGCTTGGCTGGAAGAAGTGTCAGATTCTGTTAATGTGAACACATCTCAATGAAATCAAATTATCAACGGCTATGAATCATGATAAAGGCATCATGTGATGGTGTGGGGACATCTTCAAATCTACACGACAGCACTCAAAACACTCATTACTCTGATATAGTCATATGGGAATATGTGGACTGTGGCCGGGAGAGAGAGAGAGCAGACGAGATCATGGGATCTGCATGCTTTTATTGCCCGCACAAGCCCTGCAAATATGGATCATGCAAATCCTCTCTTTTATCTTTTAACTTTATTTTTGTTTTCTTTAAAACCACTTGAAATAACAAATCCCATCCCATCCCATCATTGTCTATATCCTTCCTCAAAAGCAGCCCCACTTTAAAATTCAATTAAGCCTTAAGTTTCTCTTATGCACACTTAAGCTTTGATTAACATTTCACTAATCAATAACTGTCCTTTTTCAGTAAAAATTCTAAATTTTACGACTTTTTCAGTAAAGTTTGTAACATGTCTCTCTCTTACGGACATTAATTAGAACTCCTGTCCGTAATTTAAAGCTAACTGTCGGTCTTCGCAGTTTGACTTCTGATTAAATTAATAATTAGAGCTAATTTTTTTAGTCAAATAAAATTTTCATGTTTAATTTTTAGATCAAATTTTTTTATAAAATTTTGAGTTGATCAAATAAATTTTAAAATTTTAATTTAATTCAATTAAATTTTATTAGTTGATTATTTTTGTTTAAATTGTTTTTTAAGAGAGAATCTTCTCGTTGTATTTCAACAAAATAATTAAGCACTTAAGTTATGGATCAAGTTGAAACTTTAAACATTTAAATTTATCTAAAAAATTTGTTTCACTGTATTTTATTGAATATTAAATAATTTATATTTTATAATTATTTTATTATAAATCATTTTAAAAATCATAAATTAGACCCTAAATCATTTTTATTGTCCAACGAAACAGACCCTTATCATGAAACTAAACAAGTTACTATTAATGTACGCTAATACTTCAATTAGTCTCATTCTCTCACTAGGTCTCTCTCTCTAGGATGAGGATAATAAAGGGACATGTTTTGAGTAGTGTGCTATTAAGGCTATAGGTTTGTTTGTACAGACTTGAGAGAAAGAGAATATATCTTGTTAACAGGGAAAAAGAGAGAGAGGTCAGCATAGCAATGCGTAGCACTGCACGCTTTGCTTCCTGAACTGAACAACCTAAACTTTATTTAGGGGTTGCGTGGGTTTTGCTCTACTTCCTCGTTTTCCTTTGCTCTCTGGTTTAATCATCATATCTTTCCTTCTCTTTTCTTTCCCCCCCTAATCTTAAAATCAAGCGAATCTCTCTATTTCTAGTCCCCTTGAAAGAAAGAAGTGAAAGAGAGAGGGAAGTAAAGAGAAGAACCTACTAAGCGTGCAAAAGTAAGAAAGAAAAGTAGCTAGTTAAGAATTTTAAAGTTGGTGGGTGGCATGGGGTTTGAGTTTTTTCCCTTTGTGTTATTTCTTGTGTAGTGGACATAGCCCTCTTGCCACTTTCTCCTATTTGGGTGTTCTATTTGAAGGCCAAACAAGCTTTGTGATTGATGATTTCAAGACGTGGGTCTTCATGGTTTTAACCTTCGGTTAAGGACTGATTATAAAGGTACCTAACCGATTTCTTCTTTAGTTTTCCTCGATAAATATGCATGGTTTTTAGCCAAATTTTGGTGGGTTATATTTACTTTGATGTGTACTTAAGCATCTAACTTTCAGATACTTTTCATTTTCCAGTGAGGTTCTTAGAATTTAGTTCTTGCTTATTTCTGTTGAAAAGAAGTGAAAGAAGAAAGAAAAAAGAGAGTAACTTGGGTAACTAGTGAGGAAAATGGAGGGATGTTCAAAGAATGGCGAGTTGTGTCCGAAACTTCTGGATTTGATACCCAACGAGAGAGAATGGTTAGTCCAAAAGAGAGGTGAAGAGAGAGGTCATTGGTCCTCAGAGGACAAGCTTGAGCTAAGGCTTGGCCCACCTGGTGAAGATTGGTCCATCAAAAGCAACTACAGAGAAAGAGAAGATCAGTCTCTTCTCTCTCTTGGTTACTTCTCTTCCATGTACAACAACAACACCAATGGGAGCCAAACTCAGAGCTTGTCTTCACCAGAGAAACACCAAGTTGGGTCAGTTTTGTCCTCTCCATGGAGTCACCAGCACAATCAACACCACTACTCAACAACAACGAAGGCTCCTTCATATCTTCAGTTCTCCTCACCAGGAACAGGAGTCCCACAAGGCTTGCCACCTGTTATGGCAAAGGAATCATCACAGCCCTGTTGCACTAAAATGGTAGACCTGCAGAATGCTGAGAAGAAAGCATTTTCACCAGCTCCTGCAAATACAGCTGTTCCCAACAACAGCTCTCAAAAAAGGTACTCCAGCTTTTTTTTTTTTTTTTTACTTTTCTCACTCTCTCTCTCTCACTCAATCTTTTTGGACAGAGGATATTCACTCCTCAAAGGGTCACATTGACATTATCTCTGTGTGGTCCCTGTATATCTCTTTGTGTTTCATATGATAAATGGATCTCAGATTTTAGTTTCAATTTTCGCTAAAAAAATGTTTACTGGAGTATTTTTGTTTCTATTTTTACCTATTTATGTAATTTTTTTAATCCTCTTGCTTCATGTTTTGTATTACATTTTCCTTTTTTCTGTTATTTAGGCTAGATCTTATCTATGATAGTATCCCTCGTTAAAATAGGTATGTACTATTTGTAGTCTATTGATTTCTTGATATGTATAATGTTGTTGCATCTGAAAACTCATCAATCAACATGTATGTTTTGTCTTCTCCATTTGTTTCAAAAAGTGGACGGTCCTTTGTTCTTTTGTAATCATTATAATAATTATCTTAAAAAAACTTGTTAACTTGTCTAATTTTATCTTAATGATGATCCCTGGAAGAAACAGAACTGCTCCTGGTCCAGTTGTTGGTTGGCCTCCAATTCGTTCATTTAGGAAGAATCTTGCTAGCACCAGCTCTTCAAAGCCAGCAATTGAGTCACCCAATTTGGTCCCAAACAAGGTCCCTTGTGAGAAACCAGTTGAATCTAATAGAAAGGGCCTGTTTGTGAAGATCAATATGGATGGAGTGCCCATTGGGAGAAAAGTGGATCTCAAGTCCTTTGACAGCTATGAAAAACTCTCTACTTCTGTTGATGAACTCTTCAGTAGCCTTCTTGCAGGTACCATATTTGTTTAACTTTTTACCCATATGGTCAATTTGATTGGGAGTACTGATTACTTTACTGTAGCAAAAGGGGTTCTCTTCCTTTTTCGATGGTATCCACTTGATATTGAATAGTTTTGATTTGATAGTTTTGTCCATGTCCTGAGCCTGTTGCATTCATTATTTAATATAAAATAATGTAACTGTAAAAAAATCATGTTTGTGATAGTTACGCCCATCAGCAAATTATTGATACCATATGGGCAATGAATTTTTACCGATGTAATTTTTGGCGTACATTTTGAGATCATTTGCTTGTTTCTTTTGGCATATCAGATGATGTTTGGAATTGAATTTAAATCGGCTTAAATATAAAACTTAAAATAATTAAAAGCCAACCAAATTGACGTTGTATTTAAGTTCTCAGTGAATTAGTACCTGTAGAGATGAAGATGGTTACCTGATTTTGTTTTGTCTTTTGCTTCTATTTTAGCTCAAAGAAATTCCTCAGCTGGTGGAATCACGAACAAGCAAGAGGAAGTGAATGGGATTACCGGTATATTAGGGAGCGGGGAATATACTCTTGTTTATGAGGATAATGAAGGAGACAGGATGCTTGTTGGGGATGTGCCATGGCAGTAAGCATCTTTATCCCTTTGAATCTGATGCAATTTAACAATATTCTATCCATTTTTATATTCCAATAGTTGCTCATTGAGCCTATTAACAAAATACCATCGCACTGATATTATGTCGTTTAGTGTGTTTGTAAAAACAGAATTAGATTCCTAATCTCATAACAATGAATTCCCTACTTTAATAATCTATGTATATTGTTTTCTTGTACACATTACTAGATGCACTGACATATCGTTTGAAAAATTGTCTGTTGCCAGAATCTTTCTACTCATTACCAGAACAAGTTTCTGAAATCTTGCATTTGGCTGTTTGCTTGTGTTATGGTTATTTCATGGCATATTTGCTGTATACGAGTTAGCATGTTAATTGATGTGTTTTTTTATGAAATTTTGCAGTATGTTTGTATCCACGGTGAAGAGGCTGCGCGTCCTGAAGAGCTCTGAACTTTCCGCGCTAAGCCGTGAGTGTGCTTCATTATGTTATGGAGAGCCTTAACTTTAATTGATTTGGTAGATCTGTGTTTTCCCAGCTCTAAACTAGAAATTGGGTGTTTGTTGTTTTCCAGTTGGAAGCAGCAAGCAAAACAAGATACCCATTTGACTCTGCATTTCTATGAAGAAAGATGAAATTTCCTCTTGAAGATTCGCCACTCAAGGTTTTAAGGAGAAAGGCTTCACTGTGACATATTTTGTTTCCCTATTTAGCGTATGGAGCTTGTTGCACTCGCAACATGTGTATATGCGGTTATTTATATGCAGTTTTTGATATGCTCGCTTAACGTGTACTTTTTACAGTAATGCAAATTTCAAACCATGCTATAAGTACTAAAATTTCTGTTAAAACTCACTTTTGTTTTTGCATCATCTTTTGTATTTTTATTTTTAGTGGGAATGAGATTCGATCTTAAAAGAAGCGATTTATTAACTAGGTTGTGTAATGCTCATTGTTAAATACCCAAGCTATTCTAGGCTGTTAATTAAGGATTGATGCTTAATTTGAGCCTCTGAGCATGTTTATGACGAGCAATTATTTGTGCCAATTGATTTATGGAAGCTCCTACAAAGTGAAAGGAAAGGATGATGTGCTGTAAAGATGATGCCCCTCTTTCTTTATTTGATTCCTTTAAAGCCGCTACTGCTACATATTGTGCTGTTCAAAAGGTCCTTTGGCTTTGAATGGGGAGAAAGTGGAAAAAAAATACTACTGCTTTTCTTCTGTTCAAAAGGTTAAGACCAAAATCCTCCTTGGCAGACGATTGATAGTGAATGCTCCTAGGCTTTTTAAACCTCTCCTTGATACTCCAAATACTTTCCTCCTTTCTTCTTCTTTTTTTTTTTTTTTTTTTTTTTTTTTTAATATAATACCATGTGGCTCTAATTGATTAGAGAAAAAGTAAGAAGAAATGATAAAAAAAAATTAATATCTTTTTTTGTGCGGTGAAAAAGTGAAAAGAAAATTAATTTCGTTCAATTTAAAAAAATTATGATTTATTCATATGAAATTTTTTTTTTTATTTTTTTTATTAAACGATAGAAAAACATTTTTCTTTTACCTACCAATGGTTGGGTAAATGTTTTAATTTCTTTCACGGAAATCAAATTAAATTTCTTGATGTGTTAGACAAGGGTGATTGTTTGGATGTGGGGTTGTGATTACTTGAATGGACACAAGGAGCACTAGAGTAAACAGGTAGAAGTTAAAAATGGAATAATATATACGAGAAGGTGTGTGGGGAAGACTTGAAGGGTCGTTGTCATTGAGACTTGCCTAACTTGGGAGCGAAAAATAAGACTGATCTTGTTCCAAAGGAATTACTGTTATGTGTCAAAATGTAGTGTCTATAGTTTTTAGTCTTTTGGTGGGGGCATTGGTTCTACTACTGTGTGCGCATACAGGCCACGTGTGATTCGATATAACCTTTTCAAAATCTTGCAATGTATCTTCAAGTCGATTATGCATGAACAATATCACCATCAATCCAAGCATTGTGTATTCACATGCTCCTCATTTTTATAAAAAAAAGTGTTATTGGGATATTAAATTCATTTATTTTATATATTTTAAAATTTTAAGTAATAATTTTAAAAATTTAAGTGATAATTTTTAAAATTTTTATTAATAATATTAATTAAATATATACAGATTTTATTAGTAAAATTTTAAAAATTTATCAATCAAGCTTTTATTTGACACAAAAACCTTATTTTGCCTTCTGTACCACAAAAAATCTATCAAGAAAAGAGATATTTAATTAATTTTTTGGCTTTGAATATGAAGACTCGTGTCACAAATTACTTAGCTGAGCAAACAACAAGAAGCACGAGATCAAATCGATTGAATCCATAAAAATGATTTGAATTTCCACTTCTTATTCGGTGAGCTTGCCCAATGGGCCCCTTTTTGTAGTTTTGTTACAATTCGGCTCAGTTAGGCCAGTGTTTGGTGTGCCCTCTTTTCTCTTATTGATTTGACTATTCAACAAAATGAAAAATAAAAGAATGAAAGAAATATGAAATAAATTGGGATTAATCTTTTAGTCAAAGGTTAATGACGTGGCAAATTAACAGAAGTTGACCCGAACCATTCGATTTGGAAGTTTGGCTTTTATATTTTACCTTGCTCTCATTTAAAAAAAAATGATATTTTTTTTTGTTTTTAATTAAAAAAAAACACATGATCATTTTAAATAATTAATAGATAAGATTTATCGATAAATATTATTTGGACCAAAATATCTCTTTACCACGTAAACAAAATTGAGGTATTTTTGAAAAATCATATCTTTCAATTTTATTTTCAAAAAAAATAATGCATGTATTATTCACCAGATTCGTCTCTCACGTGCATAAGAATAGTCGACTCGATGAAAGGAAATATTTATGAGTTTTATTTAGTAGCTCTCAACGAGAACTTTCTCATTGTATTAGAAGTGTGTGTATATATATATATATATATATATATATATATATATATATATATATATATATTATCTTCAATTGTTTTGATATTGCCAAAAACCTCTCGGAGCAAGAAAATCAAATCAATAATTTTGTTCATTTATCAAATTACCCTCTTACTTGTGTAGATCTAAACCATTGATATTTCAAATGTTAATATGTCTTATTGTAATTAAAAGAGAGGAAAATATCTTTAATGAAAGGGTAAAAGATGAAAGTTGAACCCCTGATTTGGAGGCCAACTGAACGGATCCGAACCCTTTTCCTTCTATGTGATCAAAGTGATCTCATTAAATTTTAAAGATTTCTCATGAATAAAAAGAGGCATTAGTGGAGGACAAAAATTGAAAAAATAAATAGATGTGGGTAAATTAGAGTTCTCAAAAGTTTCCTTATAATCAATCACCTACCTCAATCACTCCTCATCTAATGTGAAGAAGTTTTTTAGGCACTAGAAGAGAAAAAAAATCATGGAAAGAAAGAATTTTGATCCCATGGAGCCGAGAAACTTTACTAGTAATTATAAAAAATTACAGTAGTAAATGAATAAAAATAAAACATTTAAATATTTATTTACTACTGTAGTTTCATGTAATTACCAGTAAAGTTTTCTGGTTCCGTGGTAATTACCACGAAACTGCGTCCGTGAGAACAGGACTCGAAAATAAAAGGAAAAAAGAATTGTGGATTCACTACTACTTTTTAGGACAAATTGTATGGGAGATCCTTGAACTATATAATCTTCTAGCACTTACATCCCTAAACTATGAATTTGATATTAAAAGACATCAAATTTTTAATTAGTTGCATCGTTATCTCTTTCATCAATATTATGCTTATTTTTTAATTTTGATATGATTGAATATACTAAATAAATGTTTCAATAAACTCTATAAATTATTTGAAGATCATCCAGTAATTTTTAAGAATTTTTCACTTGCATACTATTTTTTTTTTTTATGGTTTTTCAATTTTTAATAGAAAGAAAATAAGAAACAAGTATTTTGGTATTAAAAGAATTCTTATATTTTCTCCATGGTAGACACATTTGTCTTTGCATATGTACAAAAAAATCAAAATCAAAATTCTTATAATTGGTAAGTTTTTAAAATAACTTCATTGATAAGTGATGTTTGATAAAGATACTTTATAACTTATTGAAAGTTTGAAGACTCAGTGTCAATTTCAAAAATTAAAACCTTTGATGTAATTATTCTACTTTCTACCACATGAAATGAAATGTGAGTGAATTTTGAAGATCTTCAATACTTTAGCTATATTGAACGGCCAACGACCTTAAAACATTTTGTGTATAAACAATGTTAAGTAATGTGGCTATGGAGGTTTGGCGTATCAGCCCACTGCGAGAGATGGTGATTTATTGGCAGCAGGTGCTGTCGTTTGAGGGTACAGTTTTTATGGTGTTGGCGAAGCTTGAAGAGGAGTCCAAACGCTGTTTAGCAACATTTGCTGGCAACTGTGGAACTATAGAAATAGTATCGTTCATGGAGTAGAACAACGGGAGGCAGTGGATATTCTTTCACAAACTGTTGATTTCTTTCTCGAGTGGGCCTGTTGTGGTCTGGAAGTTGCCAAGGATGGGTGTGGGAGCTATAATAAATGTGGATATTGCCTTGTTTGAGGCGCGGAGTCTGTTGGGTGTGGGAGCTATAATCTGTGATGAATGGGGGCATGTCCTTGGCTCTCTCTCTCAGCATCCTATCCAATTTTACGGGAGGTTTTCATGGTAGAGTCCCGGGCTATTGTGAAGGGACTTAAATTTGCTTGGGATTCGGTAATGCTCATAAGGTGGTTATGGTTATGGCAATGTGTAATCGAAGGATCCTTGCTTATCGAGCTACGAGAGCTATGAAAATCAATCTCTTATTGATTTTCTTTATTCCCTTCTGACTATTGTGTTTATACTTATCGTTTGTCGATCTTATCATATATAATTTCAAGTCTGCTTGCCTGAATCAATCATTTAACTATCAAAAGTGAGAAGGTGGATAAGTGAGTCACCTCAGCTTAATCTAATTTTCTGCAATTAAGAAAATGTGATTTTTAGTTGTGTAAACTGTTATACCCTAGCTTAAATAGTACTTACAACATTAAAGATAATCATTTATATATTCCACTCAACCTTTTTTTTGTTATTTCTTTTTCAATTTAACGGATTAATATACTTTTCAATCATCAATCCATACAACTTTTACTAAGTACAGCTTTTGATTTCATAATAAAAAGTTATATGGAGTAATAAGTTTTTTAATACATGGGATTAAAATATTTTAGACCAATAAAATTAAAATTCTATTAATCTGTGATTTAAGTTTTTAATCTGTGATTTTTTATTAAAAAAATCACATTCCACCATTTAGAACAATTTAACACATAAAATTATCCTTTATCTCGATTCATCTGTCTCACGCATACAAAACCTGATTGAAAAGTAACAAAATCTCTTATCTGGCTTATTTGTTATAAGGATTCACCTTGCACCTTATTTGAAAAACTAAATATCAAATTTACTAAGAAGTTTTTAACGTTACATTTGTTTTCATAGGGTTGAAGTTTGAAATTGAAATTAAGATAGAATCATGATACTTTCCAATAAATTTATTAAAATAATAAATTTATTTTAATTTCAATTTCAAACTAGTTTCATAACACAACATAATTAACATCACCGAAAATATTTGAATAATTTAGCGTTAAAATAGTAATTTCTCTCAACATATTCTTCATTCACTAGTCAAATTTTACAAATTTCATCCCTCCATGTTAACGGGAGAAAAAAAAGGAAGCAAAAAAATAGAGCTCTCACTATTTTTTTTAAAATTATTTGTGATATTTGTAGGTGTGGATCGAACCTAATGTTCTTCTCACAGCTGCCCTGCACAAAACGTTGACAACACTCGCCATTAATAGATGCGTTAATTTTCGAAAATTCAAATCCTAAAACTACTCCTTAGTCCTGAACTCCTTACCCATCTAAAAACCAAAGCTACTAATAAAAACTTAACTCCCTAATTTTCACTCTTTTGAGTCATCGTCTTCGTCTTCTCTCTCAGCATCAATATGCAAACCCTGATTCCTAATTGTTATCTGAAACTATGTTGTCACGTTCGTTATAACCACCACCTTCAAAGTAGTCCTCGTCCTCAACGAACCCATGACTAAATTTTTTATTTGAACCTTGTTAGATTTATTTTTAAGTGTTTTAGAACACTTATCATCTTGGTCAAAATAGTTGTTGGGGTCAAAGTAGCCATTGGACCATTAAGCCACTAACAATTGGTTCATTATTGGTCATCATCTCACCTATAATTTCCTCATTTAGTGGGCTTGCAACTTTCAAGTCTAAGAGCCTATAAAAACACACATTGAACAACCTATCTTCACTATTCTTCTCCCAATAATTTATCAAGTATTGTGAGTGCCATATATAAATGAATTTTCGATAATAATCCTTTAGCTTTTGTAGTGGATGCGTGATCATACAAATGATTGTTATAGTTGAATTCTGGAGGGTAAACGTGTTGAGACCATGCGCACCAAGTCAAAGAGTTCGGGGACACGAAATCTACCTTTAAGGACAATGCTTCTGCGTGCCTCTATAGCTAAGTTGTCCTAATGCATTTTATTTAATAATTATGATTTAATTTTATTAGTATATTTTTTGTGACAAGAATTAAAGCATTCATAATAACAATAATGCCAACAAACCTCACTTATCTCGTTGTCTACCTGTCACCTCTCATACTGTCTCATCCTCTAGAAAAACAACGGCGCTGCAACACTCTCATGAAATTTCTCCAGCTTGTCACTTAATTTTTTCTCCTGTACTCTTGTCTCATCAATCAAACTACTTAGTCTCTATTTCTGCTATTCGGATAAATTAGTCACTAAATTTGAAACAATCTTGAACAGTAGCGAGGGTTTAAAGTCGGTGATCCAGAGAAAGGTAAACTCTAAGGAAGTAAACCAGGTGGGTGAGAAAGCAAGGAAGACATCCTGTTGAGCTGTTCGCGATTTTGTGTCGTAGTATTGTTGGTAGCAAATGAGGACTCAGACGATCAAGTCTTTAAAATAATCTTCACGAGATTCATCATCGTTGTCTTGTTGAGATGAGAAGAGCTCATCTAGGTAGTGCTCTTTCCATACAAGCCACCCTTCAAGGAATGTAACAAATGAGGCCACATTGCTACTTTCTATTGTAAAATTTGTGGATACAGAGTATAAGAATTATATAAAAAGGGATCACTTTGAGACGCATATTAACGCTGTCTTTAAGGCTTTATTTGTCCCCAATTGATTGCTTTGTGTTCTAACAAGTAGTCCTCTAGGATACTCAAATTCTTAATGAATTTTTGAGAGAAAATTAAGAGATTCTTCTTAAGTTCTCTTTTGAAACAATGAAGAAAATTTCCCATATAATTTTCAAAAGAAGAGGAAAAAGAAGAAATTCTGTAAAACGAAAGGTAGTTTATTTTGGAAGTTATTGATACTAATGTTCATTTAGACTTCCAACAGTCAGAAAGTGAAGAATTATGATCTAAAGACATAGCTCTTGAAGAAAGAACATAACTTTTTGAAGAAAAAGCTGTTGGAATTTTAAAATTTTAAAAGTAATGAACATCCAATTGACTGTGAATTATCCCCGGTCGACTGGATTAACGTTTCTGGAGGAAGATTGTATCATGTGTTGGGCATTGAGTCAATTGGACACTGTTCTAGTTGACTGGGAAAACTTTATGTCCTAACTCCAGTCGACTGGACAATGACCCAATCGACTACCTCATTGGTTTTTCTATCAAAACATCAACAATCTCCCACTGTTGTTTGAAATTTTTTTTTATTTGTAAAATGAATTTTGATAAAATTATACAGCCAAAATCGTCTGAGATTTATATAAGTATATAAAAATATCTTTCGATTTAAATATTTACTTAGTATAAATATTTTAAAACTCTAAGAATTTTCTAATTGCTTAATAACATTAAATTAGAGTTGGAAATATCACACATATATCTTTATCTTGTTTCACTGAGCAACTTCATTATTACTCAACACTATTATGGCCTTGTGCTTGATCTTGGTTCATGAACTCTCTTGAGAGTAAACTTTAAAACTATCTTAAGAAGAAGCACCACTTCTAAATTCATATAAGTAAAGTCTACAATGTGTTTCTGCTGCTAGAACACACAACAATTCTACAATAGACTTCATTAAGAGTATGACTCATGCTACACAAGAAAGTAACATACAATACTGACAATTTAGGGGCTAACATTTTGTCAGTATTCATACAATTACTTATCAGTAACTTATTTTTATGTATTAAACTTTATGACTATTGTAGTGCTAGAAATAAAGCTAGGTTACAATTACTGGTGATTCTTTTAAAAAGGTTTCAACCCCATTTCCAATGTTGTCATTCTCGCCAACTCCCTAGAGAGAGCTTTATTGAAAGGATCAACCAAGTTTTTAGTTGACTTCATAGACAATTGTGATAACATTATCTTTTATCAATTTTCTTATATACTTATGTCTCAGACTGATGTGTCTGAACTTACCATTATAGGTATTGTTATACACTCTTAACAACGTAGATTTACTATTAGAGTGAATGGAAATGGAGGCATAGGATGTGGCCATAGACTTATATCTAACAATAAGTTACATATCCATTCTGCCTCTTTCCCGGTTGTTGCTAAAGCTATAAATTTAGATTCCATTATTAAATGAGAAATACACGTATATTTCTTGTTTCCTTAAGAAATAGCCCTTCCACCAAGGGTAAAATCGAATTCGGAAGTGGAGTTATTATCACCAACATTGGTAATCCAATTTGCATCGGTGTATCTTTCTAATAAAGCTGGATAATCATGGTGGAATATCCCTAAATCTATGGTTTTATTTAGATAACCAAAGATTCTACCAGTGGCTTTCCAATGTTCTACACTAGCCTTACTAGTATATCTACTCAATTTACATACAACAAATGCAATATCTAGCCTAGTGCAATGGATGATATACATTAAATAACCAATAGCACTAGCATATTCTAGTTTTGCTACAGTTATACCAGAATTATTTACCGATTTAACACTTTTATCGAAAGGAGTGTTTTGACTCTTTGATATTAAGGTGATGAAATTTATCAAGAATCTTCTCAATTTAATGAGATTGACTAAAGCATAACCCCCACTATACTTTTTAACCTTAATACCTAGTATGGTATCTACTTCACCAAATCTTTCATTTTAAAACTAGATGCCAAGTATTTCTTAGTTTCTTTCACACCCAACATGTTTGTTCAAATGATTAGCATATCATCCACATACAAACAAATTAATACTTCATATTCTTCAGTGAATTTTGAATAAATGCATTTGTCAGAATTATTATGTTAGCATTATTATGCACAAAACCAAGAGATAAAATTACAAAATCAAAATTTTCATGCCATTGTTTAGGTGCTTATTTTAAACAATATAATGATTTTGCTAATATACATATTTTTTTTCATTTCTAGGAAGAACAAACCCTTCAGGTTGTATGGATGCCAATGCAATAAGTATTCTTGTAGACACGATGCGTGCAACAGATGCATATGTATCAAAATAATCAATTCATTCCTTTTGTCTAAAACCTTTAGCTACTAATATAGCCTTGAAGGCTTAAATAGAGCCATCAATATTATAATTTTTTTTCTAGATATCCACTTATATCTAATGGGTTTTGATCCATTAGGTAAATCAACTAATACCCAAGTGTTGTTAACCATTAATGAGTCTATTTCATCATTAAATGCTTCTTTCTAAAAAGAAGCATCTCTCGATGACATATCCTCACTAAAACTCTTAGGGCCACCTTTCAGATTTAGCACCACACACAAATTTAATTAAGAATATAATTATTCCTATATTCTTCAACCAAGAATACCATGGCTTCAGAAGAAATTAAATATGGACTTAAATCATTCTCTTTCCTTACTCAAGTGCTTTTTCTAGGTTCATATTGATCTTTAGGTAATTTAGTATCTCTCTCTTGAGATTCTATGCTCATATTCTCACTAAACAAAAGAACTTGACTATTTCATTCACATTCACAAAATCAGTAGAAAAATTATTCTAAAAAAATTCTACATCACGAGACTCAATTATAGAGTTGGAATCCAAATCTAAAAGTCTATAGGTATTACTATTTTTAGCATGCCCCACAAATACACTTATAATAGCTCTAGGTCTTAACTTAGTTCTTTTAGGGTCCGAGACTCTATAGTATGCTAGGTACCCCCACACTTTTAGGTAACTAAGTTTGGTTTTCTTCATTTCCACTACAAGAAAACAGAGTTTTAGCAAGGAAATTTCGGTAAGGACCAAATATTTCCTTGCCAAAAGGGGGTTTAAGGCAAGGACAAAATATTGTCTTGGCCAAAACGACTTAAAATATCTAGCGGGGAAAACAAACTTATAATTTTCAGTGACGACCATAAAAATTCCTCACTAAAGTTACAATTTTCGGTGAGGACAATACAATTTCCTCACTAAAACTATAATTTTCGGTGAGGACCATAAAATTTCCTCACCAAAGCTAACTTTTTGGTAAGAACCCAAAATTGTCCTCACAAAAACACAATTTTCTTTAAAGACAAAATTAGTCCTTACCAAAATAGTTTTGATTTTGAGTGTCAATCCTTTACTAAAGCTAACTCTTTGGTAAGGTCTCAAAATCAAAACTACATAGTTTTGATTCCTAAGTGACAGTCACTAGCCTAAAACACTTCTTCCATTTTCACGATCTCTTACGTAGTCTTTCTCTTCTCTGTCTCTCTAGGCACGATCTCTTGCTCTACCAGCTACCAGGTTTGTTCTCTCTCTCTCTCCCTCTCTGTCTCTGTCATTCTTCTCTGTATCAGTGGTTCCTTTTCGTCTCTATAGTTATTCTTTCTCTCTCATTTTGTTTCTTTTTTTCCTATTTCTCTCTCAAATTTGGTCTTTGTGTTCTCTTTATATCTCTCTCATTCATTCCTTGAATAAAAAATAGGTTTTGATAACCTAATTTTGATTTAATTTCATGACAGATTAGGTCAATTCAGGGTTTGAGAGAATCAGCTACGTACATACCCATAGTAGGTAATTCATTTTTTTTTTGTTTTCTCCCCGTTAAATGCTAAGCTAAAAAATTCTAGTTTTATTGCTTTATTTTGTTTGTCCAGGATATAGAGAGCATTGAGAAAAGTGTAAGATTGTTTTTGTTGGGTTTCTCATGATGAATGCCGATTATACATAGGAAATGAAAGAATAGCTTTTCCTCTTTTATGCTAATTTAAGAAAATTTTATAGCTATCCAAGGACTAAGTTTGCCTAGATTTCTCAAGTCAAAATCTTATTAATAGATGTAGAGTCTATATGTACCATTGATAAACTAAATGAAAAAGTTTTAAAATATAGGCTTCAAAAACATTTAAATTCTAGAAAAAATGATTATATTTGTTTGATAAAAAAATAGACTTACTTTAGAATATCAACCTGATCCACTAAGACCCTTAATCCATACAACATATCCCAGTTTGCCTAGATTTCTCAAATCAAAATCCTATAAACAGATATAGAGTCTATATCAACTAAATGACAAAGTTTTAAAATATAGGCTTCAAAAACATTTAAATTCTAGACAAAATGATTATATTTGTTCAGTAAAAAAAAAGACTTAGTTTAGAATATCAACCTGATCCAGTAAGCCCCGTAATCATGTAATACCCGTATTCATAAATTAAAGGTAAAAAAATAATTTAATAAATATAACATGTAATTAAAATAATATATATACGTGAAAGAATTATTATTGAATAAAATAATTCTCTTGAAAAAAAATTGGATGCGCAATAGTGTAGTTACAAAGAAAAAAAAAACAGACGTGTTCAGTGTGGGTAAGAAGAAGAAGAAAAAAAAAAAAACGTGGCAACACCTGGAATCCAGGTGTTGCCAAAAGAGAAAGTGTGATGTGCTATGTATCATGCATGATACACAGCACAAAAGTGAACAGTGTGGGGCAAAATTTGCACACACACACACACACACACACTTTGTTTCTTTATTTTTTTTTTATATTTACTAAATCCTGATTGGTTTTCTTCCTTTTACAATTCAAACTACTCTATTTCTCTAAACACTTGGGGACCGAAAGAAAGATTAAAAGAGTAAAATTTTGAAGGGGTTTATAGGAGAATTTTATAGAGAGTCATGGGAAGCTCTAAGAAAAACAGAAGGTGTTGACGATCAGCAACCGAGGGGAAATTACTGAGAGGACCAGGAAAGGCAAGGAGGTGATCCACGGGTAGCTCTAAATGCTATGTGGTGAGTTAGATTTACTTTAAGTAATCAAGATAAATATGAAATATATAACGATAATATTAGAATAAATTATTAACTTATGCTTTGGTGGTAGATGAAAAATTGGTTGATAGGTATGATAGGAATAATGGATGTGTAGAAAATTATTATATGAGAAGTAATATTATTAGAATAATGAGTTGATTTAATAATAAAGGTGATAAATGAAATTCTTGATGAGCTATGGTTGATGATTTGATACGATTTATGAGGAGAAGAATTTAGTGAAATTTTTCAAATAATAATTTGAGAATAATCAAGATAGCCAGTTTAAATGTCTGAATACATACTTGTTTTTATTTTATTATTCATGTGCATATTCATATCATTATTCATATGCAAATACATGAAATAAAAGAACCAGGAGGGCAGCCGGTCTAAATGAAAATAAAAGAACCGGGAAGACAACCGGTCTAAATGAAAATAAAAAAATCGAAAAGGCAGCCGGTCTAAATAAGAATAAAAGAACCAGGAAGGTTGCTAGTCTAAATGAGAATGAAAGAATCAGGAAGGCAACTGGTCTAAGATAAAAACATGTCGATAAGTGGGAAGACGTTCCCAATAATAATAACATTTAATTTCACGCATTGCATTTGCTTTAAATATTGATTGTTATTGCTTGAGATATTAAAGTGATATTCATGATTAAATATATGATTGAAAGATTGATATGTCTGATGAGTAACTTGAGAATAGATTGTGTAATAGGAGAATTATGAAATTGAGTAGTGATTACAAAATATTGTTATTGAATTATTTGAGGAAAAAGATGAATGAATATCGAAAGATTTTTAGAAGTAATTGAATTATATTATGTAATTAGGAGTATAAAATCGAATACTTCTAGTAAATTTAATTCACTGAGCTTATGAAGCTCACTCCTTATTGTACAATGATTTTAGGTAGCAGACAGGACATATAGTTTGGTGATTGAGATTCAGACAAAGTCATTATTTGTAAGCCACGTGCGTGTCTACATCCTCAAACTAATGAGAAAATAAAATTAAAATTTTATTTGTAAATATTCATGCATATTATGTTGTATATAATGTTTAAGTCAAGATCAGAATGATATATCTCCCCTGTTGAGTGTTGAGGATTGATGTAAAAATTTCAATTGGTATTATTTTTATTGTTGCATATATGTGTCATGCTAGGATTTTCAAAATGTGACAACACCGTCTTTGGGGTGGCTAACCCGGGATGGGTCGTTACAAATCCATACAACGTATCCCTTTTGGTTAAGTAGCTTCTACCTTTCAAGCTTCCTAATAGGTGATTCTTTCCAAAATATGTTTGTTGAATTGCTCATAGTAGACATCAAAAAATGTTATCCTCCAATTCCCTATTAAAAAATACAAACTTGCATAAAGATGACTTTTCAAGGAAGGAAAAATTTATATAAATCACATAATTATATTTAAATGCTATCAAGTAACTTAAGAAAAAGAAAATATAAAAACTGTTTATAATGGGCATTGAATCTGTTGATTCCAATAACTTTGTTGTGAACTGGCAAAATTATAACACTCCTGTGATACACTTATGCTCTTCTGGTTCTTAAGTTCAAGTGTTCAACTCTTAGCCCCATCGACACTGGGTCTCTCCCTCTGCCTCTGTCTCTCTGAAGATTGATTTGAAATTCATACATGTACTATTACACTTAGACAAAATTCTTTTTCCTATTGATTGCATGCATGAACTTTTGCCAAGTGAACAAGAAATGAGTTCTTTGCTAAACTTAGGCCCTTTAGAGCCTCCAGCCCTCTATATAATATGTCAAGTTTGTCATTCTAATTGTATATCCTAATCTCATATAGGAATTTTTGGTGCTACTATCCGGGTAGTGTGATTCAAAGCACAACTTTTTTCCTAAATTTAATGGTTTTTTTTTATCCATACTCTTCTTTCCCTTAACTAGTATAATTTTAATATGAAGAAATTAATACATAGCTTAGAGAAAGACATGAAAGTATAACCATGTTACACCTAGAACTCAAAGAAATTGGGATCACAATGTAATTTTTAACTCTACAAAATGGTTACACTAAAGCAAATAGGTGCACCAAGAACTCAAAGAAATGCTGATATTCACATGATGAAATCTGTATGACTCAAGATGAAATCTATAAACCTCAATTTTTGAAAACATTATTATTTTTTTTTGGTTTTTATAGTTGTTAGATGTTCATGTGAGTGTATCCATATGGAAAGATTATTTGATGAAATAATGGAAAGATTATTTGATGAAATAATGGAAAAAAATGATATATATTCCTCCATTACATGGAATAATTGTGATATACAATTATTTTTGTCTTTTCAGAACCTTATGTGTATTTTACAAATTTTATAAATCATCCATAATTGAGTTAGGCCATCTAGCTGAAGTAATAAGATAGAGATGGTGCCAAAAATTTGAAATTTTTTATTTCAGTGTAGGCTTAGAATATCATTAAGCCTATGAATAGAGTAAACTTTCCATTTCCATGTTAAAGAAATAAATTATTTTGTTGATTGAGGCTGCTATTGACTTAAAGGAACTATTGCCTTTATAATTGAGACAACAAAGTTTGTCCCATAAATCAATTCAAGTATCAGGAAAATCTTATTAAAAAAATTCAATCATGCTCTGTATTATTCTTAGTTTAGTTCATGATATCAATAACTCTATTGTATTCTTTACAACATGATTTACTTTTTGCCCTCTAATTCTCTCATTTGAAAGTAAAACTTATGCTACTATACTATAAATTATTCAGATCTTCAATTTAAATTATGAACCTTCTAAATTTATCCTTCGACTTGATTCTATTAAAGCTCGTAAGTCATTCCAACTTTGAGCATGCGCTTGTGAGTTAGAAGTTGCATTGTGATCCCAATTTCTTTGAGTTCTAGGTGCAAAATGGTCATGCTTTCATGTTTTTTCTCTCAGTTATATCTATCTTTAGGCTTTTGATTTAAGACTTAGTCCCTGAATAGCTATAAATTTTGTTTAGAATTTATTTACAGCATAGCTTTTCCCCTTTCCATGTTAATCTTCTCGTATCATTTTAAAGAAGCTAAAAGCACATCTGAATTATTGTTTGAAAAAATGTATGGGATGGTTTCTGTTTCCTATAAATAAAAATTAGAGTATTCTTAAAAACACATTACTAGATAAGTGACTCTTGCTTGGTGTGTGGTTACCACTTAGTAATGTATTCTTAAAGCTCTTGTTCAGGATAAACTTATAGTTATGACTATTGACTTCAATTTTTCTTCTTTTCAAATTTGCTTTGTTAACCCTTTAGAAGTCTTAGAAAATAGTATTACTTGTATGCATTTATAAAAGCAGTACATAGAGACACCATTTGGTATTATGTAAGGTGCTGTTTTTTTTTTTTTCCTTTTAGGAACATAGCTTAGCACAGTTGAACCACTATAACTGTTTTACTTTAGGAACAAAGCTTAGCTAGTGGGGGTGTTTATGGTATTATGTATGTAAGGTGCTTTTTTTTTTCTTTTAGGAACAAAGCTTTGGAATTATGTATGCAACGTGTTATTTTTATTTTATTTTAGGAACATAGCTTAATTAGTGGGGGTGTTTATTGTATTATGTATGTAATCAGTGTTGTTTTCTTAGGAACAAAGTTTACTATAGTTAAACTACTACAATTGTTTAATTGATTCCATGTAAGAATTAGCTAGCTAGTTCTTTTATTTTGTGAAATTAGCTTAATGGTTCTAACTGTGTTTTGTGTTTAATTACCTTTTGTTTGTTTTGTGTGTGGATGTCATAAAGAACCAAATTTGCTTCCAGTTTCAATAAAAATATAAGCATAATTGAATCCTTAAGCTTCAAATTGGATTTTCCTTAAATTGGGGCATACTCATAAGGTTAATGTTCATTAAAGACTATTTTCTTGACTTTGTGTTCTATTTTAATAAAATTTCATTATTTTAGGGATATGATTGCTTGTTTCCATGCTCAGAAAGGATTTGTGTGCTATTAAGTATGGTTGCTTTATTTTTGTGTTCTTATTTATGATTTTTAATATATTAGTAAATAATATTGGAATGATCATTTATTTTTTGTTCTATCTATAAAGGAAATTTTGTTAGAATTGTGATAATTTGGTGATATAATGGAGATAGATAAAAGTTGGATGGAGATAATAGATCATAGTCGGCTCGAGTATAGAAGAAGAATGGATGTTTTTCTTGATTTTGTATTTCAACACTCTAGGATAAGAGACAAGATTAAGTGTCCATGCACTAGATGTAGAAATACTAATTATAAGCTAAGAGATGAATTCAAGATTGATTTATTAAGATTTGGGATTGTTAGAAGCTATACCATATGGTATTTTCATGGGGAGACCGTAAATGAATCATCTTAATATGATGATGATGATGCTGAAATTAATGTGGAATCTAGTTATGGTGATGACTTAGAAGGATTAGTTAATGATGTTTAGGGCAGGGTCGCTATGAATGTTGAATTAGGCGGTGAATCTAATGACCATAATCAAGGTGAAGGAAGTGTACGTGAGGAGTCTAATTTTAAAGTTGCCAAATTTTACTGTTTACTAGGGAAAGTAAAAGAGAAATTATATCCCAGTTGTGAACATTCAAAATAATCATCTATTGTTAAATTGCTTCATTTGAAGTTTTTCATATATGGACCAATGCTTCATTTGATAGCATACTTCAAGTGGTATGAGAGGTAATCCCTAATGGAAAGAAGACATTTCCAGACTCATACTATAATGAAAGGAAGTACATTGGTGAGCTTGGGTTAAACTGTATGAAGATTGATGCATGCAGAAATGCTTGTGTTCTATACTGGGATATGCATACTAATGCATGTGAGTGTTAGACTTGTGGCTTATCTAGATAGAAACCAAGCAATGGAAAGGGTAAGAATATAGCATACAAAGTGTTACACTACTTTCCATTAACTCAAAGATTACAAAGATTATACATGTCAAGCAAGACAGTCATGGAAATGAGGTGGCATAAGGAAAAACGAGTGAATGATGGTATTATGAGGCATACAGCAGACAATCCTATGTGGAAGTCATATAATGAGCAATATAAGTCCTTTGGAGAAGATTCTCGGAATGTGAGGCTTGGACTAGTAACCAATGGCTTTCAACCTTTCGAAAATTTGAGTTCACAACATAGTTTATGGCCAGTAGTTCTTCTCCCTTACAATTTACGCCATTGGATGTGCATAAATCAACCATATTTTATGTTATCCTTGCTTATTCTTAGTCCAGATTGTCCTAATATGAACTTAGATGTTTATTTGCAGTTATTGACTAAAGAACTAAAACAATTATGGGAAAAAGCCATTGAAACATATGATGCACATGCAAATCAGAATTTTAAAATGCATGCTGTAGTAATTTGGACCATTAATGACTCCCTGCCTATGCTAACCTTTCAGGATGGGTGACTAAAGGTTATTTGACATGCCTTTCTTGCCATATAGAGATTTTCTCATAACACCTAAGTGGTACAAGTAAGATTTGTTATATGGGTCATCGTCGATTCTTACCCATTAATCATAGGTGGTGTAAAAATACAAAGTCTTTTGACAGTAACAAGGAAAATAGGCATCGTCCTTTTGCATTGATGGGCGAAGAGGTGTTAAAGGAGTTTGACTTATTTAGTCAACGACCATTTGGTAAAGACAAGAAGACAAAGTATGATTAGTCAAATACAGTATATAACTGGAGAAAAAAAGAGTACCTTTTTCAAGTTGCCTTATTGATCTACGCTTATATTATGTCAAAATTTGGATGTCAAGCACATTGAGAAAAATGTTAGTGACAATATCTTAAGCACAATAATGAGTATAAAAGGAAAGACAAATGATACACTCAAGGGTCGTTATGATTTAATGATAATGGGTATAAGCCAAGAGCTTCCCAATTGGGGTTGGAGATAATGTGTGAATTCCACCTGCATGCTTAACACTTTCTTTGGAAGAAAGAAAAGAATTGTGCAAGTTCATAAGAGAATTAAAGGCTCCAAATGGGTATCTTTCTAATATATCACGGTGTGTGAATGAACATGAGCGAAAGATCTCAGGAATGAAAAGTTATGATCACCATATATTTTTACAACAACTTCTTTCTATTGCCATACATGGATCCTTGCTTAAGGATGTTTGCGAGCCACTAATTGAGGTTAGTGCATTTTTCAAAATTTTGCTAAAATGCCTTGAAGCCTGATGAATTAGATCAGCTTAGTGAGAAAATTGTGCTCACTATGCAAGCTAGAAATGATATTTCCCCTTGGTTTTTTTTGATATTATGGTGCACTTGATGATTCACTTGTCAAAAGAGGCTAAACTTGCTGGATATGTAAAATATAGGTTGATGAATCCGATTGAAAGGTATTTACACACACTAAAGTCATATGTGCATAACAAGGCATGTTCAGAAGGTTCAATAGTTGAATCATATATATAAGAATAATGTTTGATATTTTGCTTTAAATATTTGGTTGGGGTAGACACTAAATTAAACCGTCCAAGATGGAATGATGAAGAGCTTGGTGACGACCTTTTGTTAAAGATATTTGAGTGCATGGGTTGTCCATTAGGAGCATTTGTGCCTCATGTTTTGAGTCAAGAGTTGAGAAGGAAAGTTCAAATGTACATGTTGAATAACTGTGAAGAAGTTTGGCCTTTTATTGAGTAAGTGTTAATCAATGACTTGGTTTTGAATAAATTCTATTTTTTGTTTCTTTGGACTAATTCCAATGGATTGAAATGACCTTTATAGGAAATTCAAGAATGACTCACCAGTGAATAATGAAAACGACTTGATTAAGATATATAATTATGAGTTTCTAAAATGGTTTCACAATCGTGTAAGTTTATTTTTATAAACCTTTTAGTTTAACACTAGGTGTGTTTTACATTATTGAAAACTTTTTGAATGATCAAATAATTTTGATTTGCATTAATTATATTGTTTAGGTGGCTATGTTGCGTGGGCAAGGAAATACAACCAATAGACTATATAATCTGGCTCAAGGAACTCTTGCGAAAGCATTGGTTTATAATGGTTATATAGTAAATGGCTTCGAATTTCATACTCGAGATCGAGAAAGGTTTAAGAAAACTCAAAATAGTTGTGTGATGACACGGGAAGATAATGACTCTCCCGATAAAGAGTACTATGATGTTTTGACCGATGTTTATGAATTATATTATTTAAATGGGAATCAAGTAGTCTTATTTAAATGTGAGTGGTTTGATGTTCAAAGGAGAGGTTTAGGTTACAAAGTGGATCATTTTGGGATTGTCAAGGTCAATAGTAAACGACACTTGAATACAAATGAACCATTTGTATTAGCTACTCAAGTGGAACAAGTGTTTTATGAGATCTAAAAGAAGCAAATTGGTTAATTGTAATGAAAACACAACCTCGAGATCTTTACAACATGTCTTGTCGGAAAAATGAAGATGCAAGTGAAAACGATCCCATTAGTAATGGTGATTCTTACCAACAAGAAATATATGATAGAAGTGGTCGTGCTTCTAGACCGCTGGATGCTGATAAAGTTTCGAATTTGATAAGGGATGGTGTGCTAGCTGAACAAGTACATATTAGTGAGGCATTACTAATCCAAGAACAAGTGATGGGTGAGATCGAGTTAGATGATAAATTTGATGGTGAAAATGAGGATATAGAGAGGGATTTCAGTGAAATAGAAGATGACAATGTTGAATTTGACAACGATGATGATTAAAGTCGCTACCACTTAACAACCTTGTTTATGTATTTTTTTTAATTTTGTTATTGTGTGCATTCCTCTTGTTATTGGATCTAGTATTGTTTTACAATTATTTTTTAAAACCATAACTAAATATTTTATTGCTTAAAACATCAGCCGTATCCTTGCTTAATTATATGGGAGAGTTGGCATGCATTGATGCCATGTTATTTGCATCTAGAATTTGATATACGTTTTATGTGTTAAAGTTAATGTTTCCTAGTAGTATTTTTTTTCTTATCCTTTTATGTGTTTTCTTCATACTTTTATCATATAGGTAAGATTTTCAAATAGATGTTTTATATTATCTCATCTAGAAGATTGACATTTAGTGAGATTGTAGTTTGTTTTAATAATTTTTTTTCTTCAAATTATTAAATTGTAGGCTATGCCTCGACTGAGGATAGTTACTCGCCTCTTTAGTAATAGGAATGTAAATAATGAAGTGACATCACCACTTCGAGCTCAAGCCACACCACCAACAAATGCTACGAACATAAGGACTGGTCATACAAGCATTGTTGTATTTTTTATTATAATATTCATTGTTATTTATTTACTCATAAGTGCTAATAAATTTATTACATGAATTTTTGAAGATTCATGCTCCACCAATAGGCGTAAGGTTCAGGGTAAATTTAAATGCTTGAAGCTAGATAAAGACACCAATTCAGGTCAAGCTAAATTACATGTGGAGTTACATGAGGAAGCCAGTCGCTTAATTGGGGACAATTCAAGGCAAATTGTTAATTATTATGGTTGTGTTGTCAAGAATACAACAGACATCCTTGTCTGTCCTTGGAAAGAAATGGTTGCAAAACATGGCCCGACTATGTGGAATCTAATTCAGGTAAACATAGATAGGTCTTATAGTAGGGCAAGTATCTTGTGACAGCCATTATATATAAACTTCGGTATTAGTAAGGTGCACCATTGGTCTTTCAATTTTTAATGCTATTGAAGAGTGCTTTGAATACCTTTATAGTGGAATTCCTATCTTATAATATTGTTTGATTATCTTGCTTTCACTAATTTTTGGAGAAGTTCCATGTCCAAAGTAATGACGTTAGGATGCATGGATTTTGCATTCATGAAATGCAAATTGTATATGTCGCATGGAAAGGTCAGCTCTCAAAATGTTATAATAAGTATAAAACAAGTGAGAAGTGTAGTGCAAACCCTTTTGAAGATATGCAGCCTGAATTATGGAAGCAAATGGTTGACCATTTTAAGTCGGAAGCATTTTAGGTAAACACCGTATTAGAGTACTTAAGAAATGCTTAAGCTAATTTAACTAAGAATTTTTTTTTTGTTATCTTATGCCATGATTAGGCAAAGAGCAAAACAAATTCAATAAATCAAGTAATCGCTAGAACTGTGCACACTATAGGTCCAATTCTGTTTGTGGAGTTTGAGCACACCTTGGTAAATTGTTCAAATTCTATCTTTTGAGTTGTTTCTCTTTCCAGTGATCAATTTTTCTCAATGATTTTTTTTCTTTCATAGTAGTGCATTTGACTATTGAATTTTGTTTGAATAGAAGATCAAATTAATTTTTTTTTTCTTTCATAGCAGTTCAAATTTCATGCTTGTTTTCCATGTGTTATGATGTTGTTTTGGGGCTTGATTATTAATGGGTATTTGTTATTTCGTGGGTGTTGTGTAATTTACGAACTATAAGTTTATGAATGGGTTAGTGGATATATACGTTGTTTCTTTTCCTGTGTGTCTTGATGCTAATTTTTTAGTGCAATTGATTAAAAGGCTTTTGAATCAGTGAACATTATCGTATATAAATAGTATAACTATACTACATATCAATACCATATATAAAGTTTTTTAATTCCATTACAAACCAACTTTGTTGCAATGCTAAAAAATATGTCGCCCACTTTGTGATATGTGGCCATTAAAAAATAATTGTCTGCATAAGGAATTAATTCATTGTGCATGGAAAGGTTCAGCTTTTATTTAATAAAATAAAATTATCTATTTTATTAAAACTTGTATAGTTTTCGATAGAAGTGTCATTTATCTATATTTAGCATTTCACTGTAGCACATACAACCATGTGCACTTCATGAATGATTTTCATTGCCCACTCTACTCTTGCTCAATTTGGACGTAAAAAGTTAATGTGCTGCACCTTTTAGAAACTGGAACAAAGAAAACTTTGTTTAAAAATAAGACCACAAAGTTCCAATAGTGGGCCACTAAAATAAAAGCTTTAATTTATCAAAAAGTGTTGCCCCACTTTGTCCTTTCACTATTCATCACTATAGCATACGAACGTTCCATTTATATATATATATATATATATATATATATATATATTCTCCACTTGTCAAAGATAAAGGAAAATGATTGAAATAAATTGATTTGATTCCTAGCATATCATTTCTTCTTAGAGTAAATACATAGAATGCGTTGCTTCCTTATCTGTTTGAAACAAGTACTTCCACTAGCTAATGGAATTTGGATATTGGATATTGACTATCAAATGTTGTTATTTTAAAATGGCAGAAAATAAAAAAAATTCGGGTGTTATGCTAAGTACTTCTGAAATTTAGCTGAAAGAGCATTCCAAGAAGGACAAGAATAGGGATGGTGAAGTTCAATGGGTTGATCTTAAGTCTGCATAAGTTTATGTATGTATTATAGTACCTATTAAACTTGAGACTACTTTTGTTTCGCTTTAGAAGTTGAAATCAAATCATTGTGTAGGATCAATTACAAACTCTGGAAAACCAACCTTTGGAAGAAGGTGGTAATGCGATGACGCGGGATGATATGTTGATTGAAGTTCTTGGCTCAAAGTCGAGGCACTTTCGGGGGAAAGGATCAAGTTGGAAGGGAAAGGGTGTTTCTAACACAAGTGCACATGATTGACGACAAATTTCTCAATTACAACATACTGTGGAAGATTTGTGTGCAACAATAGAAGCCGATCGAGCTAAATAGAAAGCTGAGAAGGAAGCCGATCGAGCTAAATTGGAAGTTGAGAAGGAAACCAATCGAGCTAAATAGAAAGCTGAGAATGAAGCTATGGAGGAGAGGATGAGACAACAAATTGAACAAATGTTAATGCACGTATGAATCAAATGCTATCAAATATGCAATGACAACCTCCTTCCTCTTCCTCTGAGCAACATTGAGTGAGTTTTCTTACTTTCTTTAAGATATTAATTATGAAGTTGATTAATTAGGAATGTTGTTTTTAGTTTGTTGGAACGAGCACTAAGCTTGATAATACTGATAAGAATTTGGGAATGTGTACCTAAGTTGGGTGTGAAATTTTTGTGATCAATGGACTTTGTAGCAGTTTAGATGAAATAAGACAAATAAAAAAATTGCCAGCATAGAATTCTCAATAAGAACTTATGGTTTCTATTTTTTTGTAATACTTATAGAACTTATATTATGTAATAGTTTCATTTTAGTATGGTTCATCCTAAGATTAGCAACCCTTGTATGTTGATGATGTGATCTCAGTGAACAAGCATTGAAGTTGATTAATTATTATAATTTTTTCCAATTTTTAATAGTTATTGTTTGTCTCATTTTGCAGGATGAAAATTGACTACACATGGATGAGTAAATGAATATTTCATTGTATGTAATGACTTTGTTAAACTTTATTTCTTTTGATATAGAGATCTTGAAAACTTATTAAGTATAACTGTGTACCAACTATAATGCTAAATTTTAAATTTGAATATAACTATGCAATTTTAATGTTTTGGAAAAGTGTTATATTGATTTCATATATTATGGATTTGGAAGATGACTTTGGCAAGTATGTAATGATAGGTATAAATTATATTATGCATTTGAAATTAAAAACATATTTTAAAAAAATAACAAGACTTTCAGTGACGGTTATCCTTGTTAAAGGTCACCCTAAGGAGTGGAAATTCCTTGCCAAAGGTCATGGGTAAATGTTAAGGTGAGAAAAAAGTCCTTGTTAAAAGGTAGCCTAAGGTGAGGACAACTTTCTTATAAAAAGTGAACATAAAGTGAGGACATTCCTTGCTACATATTAATCTAAGGTGAAGACAATCATCACCGTAAGACAACCTAAAGTAAGGACTTTCTTCGCCAAATGTCAACTTAACGTAAGGATGGTCCTCACCATAAGTCACCTAAGATAAGGACACTCCTTGCCAAAATTCTCAACCTTCGACCAAAGAGATGGTTTAGGCAAGGCTGAATGAGAGTTTAGGTGAGGAAATATTGTCTTGCCAAAAAAAACGTTTCGGTGAGGGCATTCCTTATCAAAGATTAATCTAAGATGAAGACAATCTTCGCCATAAGACAACCTAAAGCAAGAATGTTCTTAGTCAAAAGTCAACTTAAGGTAATGATACTCCTCACCATAAGTTACCTAAGATAAGGAAAGTCTTTGCCAAAAGTCTCAACCTTTGGCCAAAGAGGTGGTTTAAGCGAGGGTGAATGAGATTTTAGGTAAGGAAATATTTTTTTGCCCAAAAGGACGTTTCAACGAGGACATTCCTTGCCAAATGTCAACTTAATGTAAGGATACTCCTCACCATAAGTCACTATAAGATAAGAAAACTCCTCACCAAAAGTCACAACCTTCGACCAAAGAGGCGGTTTAGGCAAAGCTGAATGGTAGTTTAGGTGAGAAAATATTCCCTTACCAAAAAAGATGTTTCGATGAGGGAGATTTTTGTCCTTAGTAAAACCTTCAGTCACAGAGGAATCAATGAGGACCTGGTGAGGAAAATGTTTCCTTGCCAAAGGGCAAGGAAATATTTCCTTGCTAAAAGTGAAATCACTTGTAGTGTCCATAGTTCAAAATGACTAATATTGTCTTTCTTAGATGTTGCTCTATTATGTATATAACAAGCAGTAAGTAATGCTTCACCTCATAAACAAATAAGTAACTTAGCATTCATGAGCATACAGTTCCCCATTTCAACTAAAGACCTATTCTTTCTCTGGACTAAGCCATTTTGTTGTGGTGTATAAAGAAATGTAATTTGATGGATAATACCATACTCTTCACAAAATTCAGGCCTAAAGTATTCTCCATCCTCGTCGGATCTAAGAATTTTGATTTTTGACTTCAACTTTAAATTTCTTAAACATTCCCAAAAGCTTCATCTATTATTCTTAATAAATATAAATACATGAAAAGTAATGAAATATCTTTTACCACCACGAGTAAGCATGCCATTTAACTTACAAATATTCGAATGTATTAATTCTAAAATTTTAGAATCTCTTTTAACACTAGGAAATGGTTTCTTAACTATTTTAGACATAGAACAAACTTCACATTTTTTTTTCAGCTTTGTCATATAATCAATCAAATTTAACTTTTTCATATTATTTAAAGCGCAATAATTTAAATGAGCCAAGTGTCCATGCCAAACAGATAACTCAATAGTATAAGCAGAAGATATAATATTATTATTAATAATACTCAACTTGTACATTCCATAAGAGGAATACCATTTATCCACAAACATTCCATTCTTCGACAAGATAACCTCATCGGATTCAAATCCTACTCGAAACCCTTTCTTACATAATAAGTCAACAGAAACAAGGTTCTTCCTAAGGCCAGGTACAAAAAAGAAAATGATAAGGGTCAACCATTTTTCGAACAAGAAGAAGATTTAAATAGTTCATTTTCCAATAACTTGAACTTGTTCACCATTACCTATCTACACTTCACCAGTCACTTTCTCAAATTTCTTAAAGAAAGACTTGTCTTTGTAGACATGAACGGTTGCTCCTGAATCAAACCACCATTCAGATTTTGTAGTTGCCATATTGATCTCAGAAATCATGGCCACAAGACACTCTTCCACCATGTTTGTCTTACCTTTAAGGTTGATCTTACGATGCCTACACTGTTTTGGCAAAGTGACCCTCTTTTCCGCAAACAAACCATACTTTTTTTTTTCCTTTCTGTTTTGGGATTTCTTCTTCTTAAATTATTGGTCACTCTTTTTGGCTTGCAAGTAGTGGTTCTTAGATTGGTTCTCATCCACATAATGCACTTTAGACTAAAATGAACTTCTTCTATACGAAGATGTTTCTGAATTTGTTCTATTGTGAAATCTTTAGTCTTATGCGATAGTTTCTTACCAAAATCTTTCCAAGAGGGAGGCAGTTTGGTAATAATTGCGCCCACTTGAAAAGCTTTTGGAAGAAATATCTTCTGGAAACAAATTTTATTAACTAGTTTTAATGGATTCAGTGCAGGAGTGAGGCCAGTTTGCCGTCAATCAATTCGTTTAATTGCTAGAAAATATTAAAAACCCCATTCGCATGGCTCGAACTAGTGTCTCGTTGGTAGGGTTGAATGACACAACTAATGCACCAAATTGCACCTAATTTCATCAATCTAAAATAGCTACTTAAAGCATTACATATTCTCTAGCCAAAGAACACCAATAAATATAAATATTAGTTGAAATTATTTTAAAATAAACTATAAACATATAAATAATAAAATTCATATATATTTTATAATAATTATATATAGTTCTCAATTAATAATACTAATAATATTTAACATATCTATCACTTTCTAAAAAAAATTAATTAATAAAAATTAATAGTTTATTCAACTACTAAATTTAATAATTAGTTTATTTTTTTATGATTTTTTTATGTAATTGGCTTTAATTTTCAGTTTACACATACTTATTAACAACAATTTATTAGAGAAATTCTTTATATTATTATTTATTATTATTATATAAAATATAAAATAATAATATATTATAAACACTCTTATCTTATCGAAATTTGAAAAATGACACTTACTATTTTTTCTTCCGCTCGCTCCACGACTTGATGACAAAATCCACTCCAAACGGGACTAGTATTTTTGTTACCTCAAATAATGTAAGAGTTAACATTTGACATAATGATAGGTAGGAATTACAGATATGGAATTTCATAACTAACCTTTCACCAAACCTTTGAATCACCTCAAGCTAAAATTCAAATGGTAGCAACCCATGAATATTAACAATGCTCGTGGAAAAAATTAAAGTGAAATAACTTGTACTAGATCAAGATTGGGTGGGTTAAAATTGTAATACTTGTGTCTTTACTTGGTTTAAGGGATTGATTATGTTTATCTCGTCCGAATCTCATGTTTGGTTAATAGGATTAACACTAGTATTAAAGTGTGATAACAAAGTCTATTAAATAAAGTAAGATAGTAAGCGAAAAAACAAAATTTTCCTTTATTCTTAACCTTCCAATTAAATTTTACGTTGCATTTTAATAATTGATCTTTCAATAAGATCTTAGTCATTGATATGTTTGAACAGATTTAGATCGTTGATTCAAATCTATCTAGACAAATCTAAACCATTGATCAACAAATATTTCAAATCTAGACAGAACTCAATGAAGCGTAAGTGGTGCCACATGCCAAGGATAAAGAAAAAATTGAATCTCGGAAATGAAGTTTATTTTTTGTTTATATATATAAAGGTAATTTGAGAACAAAAACATAAGGAGGGTTAGTTTGGTCTAGAGAAAGTTAATCGCTTGAGCTGATACCGGTCCCGTTGAGATGGGTGACTTTTGTGGTCTAGATTAACTCAATACTCTTTTTGTTTAAGAACTAAAATGGGATTATGTTAGTGCAATCTTAATTAATCTCAGTACCCAACCAAACAAATTGTGAAGGAATAAGAACCAACTTAGAATTATCAAATGCTGCGCAAAGGATAACAATCCACAAATCACAGTGGAGAGAATTATCTGCAAACTGTATGTACTGACACAAAAGTTGAATTGACAATTTTATTACTCTAAAAGCATAAGAAATATGTGAACTACCAGCAGGGAAAAAAGAAAAGGAGGATGTTAGAATTGCCGGGTGAAGCACTAGAGCGTTGCTGCTTCTAGGTAGTAAAAGATTAACAATGTCAAAATTGCGAAGATGTTTCAGGAAATAACTTTTAAAACATAATTAAGAAAAAAGCATAAAAATGGTGCTGATTAGGGGTGAGCATGGAACTCGATTGACCCGTGAATCTGATCCAAACCGATATAATGAGTTGGGTTGGGTTGGGTTGTGTCTTTTTAGAGATTGGGTTGGGTTAGGTTGAAAATATTTTGAACCCGGTGGGTTGGGTTGGGTTGGGTCATAGGTTCAAAATTTTCAACCCGACCCAAACCAGTAACCCGGTCAAATATTTAATTATATATTTTATATTTATTGAATATAAAATAGTGTATAAATAAGTATAGTATAATTGTAAAATATATAATCATAAAATGTTCATTATAATTACTAATAGTGTGTACAATTATATGTAGCAGATATTCTAATGTCCAAACAAGTCTCATACTTTTCAATTACCCAAATTTTAGTTTCAAATATTTACATTAGAAAAAAATAATGATTTCGAGTTATGAAATAGTTTTCATAATTATTCTTAAGCAAAACTTCAATCAGAATAAATAAATGCACAATTAACTTATGCTAACAAAAGTTTGATTTTTTGTACCATTGTAACTATAAAATAAACACAGAAATTAATACTCTAACCTACAAGATTCTAATCGAGATCAATATATGCAGGTAAACATATATTCCAAAATGATGTATCATAATGTTGATGGAAGAAATGCTGAATGCATGATAAAGCTTAGTAATACCAACTTGCTAGAAGCCTTTCATGCAAACATTATTGAACCATTCAGTTTGCCTCTCTGTGACATTTTAAGAGCCAATATGTCTCTTCCAAGTGTATTAAAGCATTGTCCAAAAATTAGACTGATTAGTGAGAAAGCATTAACATGGCCAACAAATGCTGAGTTACTAAAATATATTATTAGCAACTGTGCAAAAATCTAGATTTCCTTCGTAATTGAACAGTCTTCTAAAGTAGGTTAAATTCATGTCAACTAAAGCAGTTCCTAACGAAACATTCAGATGAAGATTGTAACATCAAGAGCTCCAGATTGTGAGCATGTAGATAAGCAATTGACCATGGTCACTTCATCAAGCTTTATATTACTCACTTGCATTTTATGAAACAATGCCAAAACATCCTTACCAAGTTTGGCTTCAACGTAGCCTCCAACTATGGCATTCTATGGCACAACATCCTTTTCTTGCATGTCATCAAAAAGCTTATTTAGTAGTATCTAAAAAACCAAATTTAACATAGCCTACAACCATTGTAGTCCATGAGAAAATTGTTATTTTTCCCATGTTATCAAATATTCTTTGTGCTGTCAAACACACATATTTTACTGGTAATATGAATGGATTTAGTTTTGGATTTAATAGAATATTTTTTTGTTATGTAATATATATGATTTAATTACTTAATAAAAAATATATATCAACCCGGTGACCCAAACCGACCCAAACCGATTAGAATGGGTTGGGTTGAGTTAAGGTTGGATGGGTTCATGGGTTGGGTTGGGTTGAGATTTTTTCAACCCGGTATAAATGGGTTGGATTGAAATTTTAAGATAACCCGACCCAAACTTACCCATGCTCACCTCTAGTGCTGACTCCTTCTCAAGATTCCTCAGCCTGGTGATACTTGGAGTGCGAGGCAGCAAGAAAGGCAGCTCCAATGCCTGAGCCATGATTGGCATGCTCAATTACAATACTGCTAAATAGTTCTTCTCCAAGCAATTCTTCTAGTGTATTCTCCAAACACTTGCTAAATTCAGCATAGTGCTCATATAATCCTCCATCCAAAGCTACCACCGTCACCTGTTGCTCCCCAGTCTTGAATGTGTCTCTTCCTATTTTTTTTTAGGATGCCCAAGATTCCAGCAGCGGCAAGACGCGCCCCACATGTAACAACAATGTTGCAGACCTCAACGACAACTTTTCTCACCTTTAACGAGGTATTAGATATCTGAAACATAACATAAACGAATATAAAATAAAATTCTCTACACAAAAAAATACTTCTACAGCAGTGTGGAGAATAACAAGTGCAACATCAGTCCTATTGAGTGTTATTTTATCTTTTATCAACATGCTTAGTATATAAAACTTATTTCATATCCCTTTATCCAATGCATGTTATAGTATGAAGCTTTCTCATTGTAACTTAAAATCCCCTTCTCTAACTCGAGTTTTGAGCATTTATAATAAGAAGGATTGGAACAGTAGCCCTTCAGTCAGACCATAGAAAATAACGCACGATCAAAGAGCCAAGAATAGAATAACAAAAATTCCTTCAGAGACAATGTGGTGCAGATGGAAAGCTAAGGTGATGCAGAATGTTATAAGGAATGTGTATTATTTTAGGATTTTAGGAGATTTTAGGAGATTTTAGATTATTTGTGAGATTATTGTGTAAATAAGTTTTTAGAAAATTTTAGATATTTAGGATTAGTTTATTTCCTATTATGTTTAGGATTAATTGGTTTCCTAGTGTGCTTAGGATTGGTGCCTACATAAGCACCTCATTGTATTGAGTTTAGTCTAGATTATGGAATTTGAAATCTATTTTATTCTCATCTCCATGCTTCCCTATTGTTTCTCCCCTTCCTCAATTTGCTTCTCCTTTTAATCATCTATCCTACATCAAATTGGTATCAAATCCCAAATCTCGTTCCTCTGTGTGGTTGAAAAAAAACGTTGTATTACTGCCTTGAACTGTTACAGTAAGGCTTGAGTTTGATTCACCATTTTTCGACACTTTCCAGTCAGCACCACCCACACCATCAATAATATCATAAACATTTTCTGAGCAAAACCATCCAATTTCCGAGTAACTCCGCCACCGCCAGAAAACTTCCCCATGGAAATCTGACCGCTCTATCCGGTGCAGAATTTGTGGATTTAGGTCGTTTTTCGAGGGATTCTCAGCGAGGGACTTTTGGGTTGCGTTGTTGCCACTATTGAGCTCACCCTGAGCCGGCGACCAACACCCTAGAAATTTTGGCCCATCAATCGTCGGAATCATCGCCAACGGCTTCATTGGAATCAAGTGACAAAAGCTTTCAATCTGCAAAAACGCGACGAGTTTCACTCCGATCCGCTACCACCATTGTGTTCACTAGCCTCAAGTGACCCTAATCCATGAAGACCCACTAGTTCCACTGCCAGAATTGCCCACTCCTTCCACCGTCGGAATCACCGCAACCGCCTTGCTGGAGTCGGGCGCGCCCACTGTCCAGATTGCTTTGTTCAATTTGTAGTTTAGCTTGTGTTTATATATATTTTAGTTTTAGTTTTGAATCCTATATATAAAAAAGAAAAAAAAAACATAAGAGAAAAATTGCAAAAAAAAAACAACACAGGAGAAAAATTGCAGAAAAAAAAGCAACAGTAGAAAGAAAAAAAAATCACAAATTTCCTTTTCTGCTTTATTTCTATTCCTGATTTATTTACATTAGAAAATAGAAAAAAAAAATTAGAGCCATTTATGAGGAATGAGCTTAGATGAATGGAGTCGAGTTCTTCTAATTACAATTCATCATATGATAGATCCAATTACAAAAGATCAGGTTTTTAAACAGTTTGGCCATGTGCATAAAATTAGTATTTTCTCAAATCCAAAGGACTTTCAACCTCTTGTGCAATACCTTTTGCTTCAAAATGCTATCTAGGCTAAAATCGAGTTTGATGGTCATTATATTTATGAGAACTATTGTTAGTTGGAGATCCAATATTCCAACTTTGAAACTCGAATTCTTAAGATGCAATAACTCGTTGTACGAATAACACAAGTAGTGGAAGCAGCTTTCACCAAAAATTCTACCCATCGAGGTTCGTGTCACAACAATACCAAGTATGAAATTGTTTCTCGAGTCTAAGAACACATTGCAGAGCAAGCATAAGTCATTGCTGAAGGGCTAAAATCTCAAGAAGTACTAGATGTATCTATTGAACCCCTCCAAAGTGAAGATAAACAATATCAAAGTAAGGATGTCGATATGTGTGTGCTCGACATTCCTTCCATTGAATTTGTCCTACCTCTTTGGTTTGAAACTCCTATCATATCATTCGTGTTTTAGATCGAAGACACCATATTCAGAAAATTTCAAGTCTTCACTAGACAACTCCAACAATCATCAGTTTTGATCATTCATCACTTCAAAACTTTGAACGATTCAAGACCTGTCAATCACATGAATTATAAACAGAAAGAAAATAAGACATAATATACCCAGGTTCACCCCAGAATAGGGCTATGTCTTGCCAGGAGTTTTACTATTATCAACCTCACAAATCTCTCGTTACAATGTGCGCTCAGTACATAGAGAGTAGTTATAAGCAACTTAAGACGTCCTAATTAAGGTTTCTGCCCTGCTGCAAAATCACAACTATTCATGGGTCCAAGCCCAAACCGTCAAGCAAAAAACCAGACTCAAACATGTATAGGATCTCCGTGGTCATCAGGGGTTCTATAGATCTGGACCCGTGAAGTATGCACCAACTCTAACAATCTCCCACTTGGTAAATACTTCACACACATGGAAAACTTCCTAGAACTCTGTTTCTTCAAGCCCATCTAAGTAGCACACCGTTCAAACTTCGCTAGACTAACTGCCTTAGTCAAGAAATCTACGTTGTTCACTGTTATATCGAATTTCTCTAAGATTATCACATTTTCGTCAATCTTTTCCCAGATGAAGTGATATTGGATATCAATGTGCTTCGTCCATGAATGAAATGCAGGATTCTTTGCTAAGAAGATAGTACATTGATTGTCACATTTCACCTTCACTGCTCCTTGTTTAAACCCAAGATCAGCACACAACCTTTGAAACCAAACCACTTCCTTTCCAGCATGAGTTATCGTCATATACTCTGCTTCTATGGATGAAAGAGCAACAACACTTTGCCTCTTGCTCATCTAACTCACCGCCCCACCAAACAGATTGAACACATATCTGTTTGTACACCTCCTACTATCAATGTCCCCTCCCTAGTCAGCATCAACCGATCCTACAATATCAAGATTCTTCTTACCTTTATAACATAATGCAAACTCTAACGTGCCATGAAGATATCTAAGAACCCTCCGGATTGCAATCTAATGCTCTTTCCTAGGATTAGACATATATCTGCTCAATACTCCCACTACTTGGGCAATATCTGGTTTTGTACACACTATGGCGTACATTAAGCTTCTAACCACACTAGCATAAGGTATGTGTGCCATCTCTTCAATTTTTTCCTCCGTCTTCGGACATTGTTCTGTAGATAACTTGGTTCCCAAAGGCATGGGAGTCCTTACTAGCTTGCTGTCAGATATATTAAATTTCTTCAACACTTCTTCAATGTACTTCTTATGACTTAGGGATAGTTTTTGATTTTCATGATACCTCTTTATCTACATGCCCAAGATAAAGTTTGCTGGCCCTAGATCTTTCATGTCAAACTGCCTTGCCAATGATGCCTTCACAGTGCTAATCATCTTCCTGTTATTTCCAATCAACAACATATCATCAACGTACAAGGTTAAAATGATAAAATCAACCTCTAACCTTTTCACATAGACTCAATGATCTGCATACCTGCGAGTGAACCCAAGCTGAATGGCATATGTGTCAAACTACTAGTACCATATCTGTGGTGACTGCTTTAGTCTGTACAAAGACTTCTTCAATTTACAAACCAGCTCTTCCTTGTCTGTTCTCACAAAGCCTTCAGGCTGTTTCATGTAAATTTTCTCCTCTAAGTCCCCGTGAAGGAAAGTTGTCTTCACATTTAGTTGCTCAACCTCTAGATCATAAGCAATTGCCATGGATAAGATAAATTTGATAAATGTCAACTTTGCTACCGGGGAAAATATCTCACCATAGTCAATTCTCTCTATTTACGAGTACCTCTATGCAACCAAACATGCCTTCTACTTTTCTACCATTCCATCTGTATTTGTTTTCTTATTGAAAACCCATTTGCACCCAGTTGCTTTCCTATCTCTAGGCAATTTCACAAGGCTCCATGTTTCATTCCTGTCTAGTGCATGCATCTCCTCTTTCATAGAATCCTCCCACAAATTTACATCCTCCGAGGTCCTCGCCTCTTTCGTTGTGCTAGGATCATCACCAGTAATATTTAAAGCATATAATGCACTGCAAGCACTAGAGGAATACCTGATGAGTGGCCTCCTAATCCGTGTGGATCTCCTCATGACAGGCGTGGTTACTACCCCCGAGCCAGCGTCTGAATCCTCATTATCTACATCAGAAACATGAATATCGTGCTCAGACCCAACTGACTCAGAATCTAAAGTATCTGATGTAGTCTGTAGGGTAGTCTCCCACCCTTTATCTCATAGGCTAAGATTAATCTGAATCTGCTTTGGCTGTTCTGGTACATCTTGGACAGCCGCCACATTCCTTTGTGTTTCTCTGAACACAACATCTCTGTTGAAAGCTGTACTCATGTTTTCTGGATTCTATAATTTGTACCCCCTTGACTCATCCTTATAACCAATGAAAATACACTTCACTGATTTGCTGTTAAGTTTGTTCCTCTTTTCTTTTGGCATATGCATATAAGCATCACACCTAAATACCCTAACATGAGCCAAACTCGGCTTCTTCTCGAATAATGCCTCAAACAGTGTCTGATCCTGTAAAGCTGATATAGGTGACTTGTTCTTCAGATAACATAACCGCCTCTACCTAGAATTCTAGCTCTAAGCCTGCACAACTTAGCATACTCTTCGATTTCTCCATGACTGACCGATTGAGTCTTTCGGCCACCCCATTCTGTTGAGGTGTATATGGAGTTATTTTCTATCTTGCAATGTCACTTACCACACAAAATTGCTCAAACTTGTCTGAGCAAAATTTCCCTCCATTATCTATTCTCAGTACCTTTATCTTTCTTTCCATTTGATTTTCTACCAATGCTTTAAACTCACGAAACTTATCAAATTCTCCAGCTTTACTCTTAAGGAAGTAAATCCATGTATACCTTGAAAAATCGTTAATGAAAGAGATATAATACCTTGATTTTCCAAGAGATTAGACCAGAACTGGCCCAAACACATCATTATGTATCAAATCCAGAATACTTTTCGCCCTCGTGCCAGCGGACTTAAAACTCACAGGGTTCTGCTTGCCGTGTAGACAATGCTCACAGAAACCGAATCCCATGGAACAATCTGAGACTCTTTTTACCATCTACTTCGATGATAAAATAGATAGTCCATTTTCACCGATATGCCCAAGCCTATGATGCCACAATGATGAGTGCTAAATATTACATGTTTTAGCCCTTTAGTTTACATTTGTTGAGTTCTTAATTATGATATTTCGTGCTATTTTATCTATTTTCTGTGTTTTCTGTGTTTTTATAGGTTTTGGAATAAAATGAAGCAATGTGGAAACTACAGGGGCTTAAAGAGCAAAAGCTGAGGATGCCTAGTGCGATCGAGCGCATAGGACATGCGATCAATCACACCTGCGATCGTGCGTACAAGGCATGAGATCAATCGTACTTGCGCTCGAGCGCACCAGACTTGTGATCGATCGCAAGTGACTCGCACATCCCACATTGGAGAGGAAACATTTGATACTGCATATATATTGCAACGCACTGTGATGCACTCGAGTGCAACAGAGCTGCGATTGATCGCAGTTGACTCGCACATCCCACATTGGATACGAAGCACTTACAGCGCGCCAGACGCATTGCATCGGACCATGCTGCGATCAATCGCACCAGACTTGCGATCGATCGCAAATGGGGCAGTATCCCACATCGAATTTACAGCTCATTGTACTATGAGAATTCCCTTATATAAACACTACCTCACTTCATTATTCAGTGTGCAGTCTGGTGGATTTCTACTAGCATTCTAGTAGATCTCCTAAGGGCTTTTACCACCACCGAGGGAAGTGCTGCCCAACAGCGTGTGGAATTTCTCCCAATGTACAGTCAGTTTTAATTTTTTTTTTCAAGTTTTTAATGCTTAACACTTTTTATTGTGAAATTTAGTTTCATGATGATGGGTGGCTAGAATCTTCAGCTGAGGTTGAAGACGAAGCCTCGCCATTGTTTAACATTATATTTTCAGATATGTTCATACAATTCTGATATGTTTAGTTTAAATGTTCTATTTCAATTGTTTTAGTAAATTCTTACGATTGATAGTTTTTAATTGTTCTGTTGGATATTCTATGTGATTCATCTGATGGATACATCGAATCATTTTCGATTAAATTGGATTTCCTTTGTGATTTGTTAAAAGCGGATACATTGGATGCTTTTGGTTTAATTAGGATATTCGTTGTTTTTTGTTTAAGTTGGATTCACGGAATGTTTTGATAGATTATTTTTATATAGAACATGAAGATATATGCTTTACTTTGGTTGGGTGGATTCTGAAACCTTAGTGTTTTCATCATTGGTTATTAAATCAATTTAGCTTAGTTTATATTTGTTTTGCAAAATATAATTCACAATTTGGAACTAGGTTAAAATAAAATTAGTTTAGATAAAAAGCTATTTTCACAACGCAATTCCCTGTGGATTCGACTAGCACTTGCACACACTATATTGCAAATGACTCTTGCGCTTGCGAGTAATTTAAAACTCACAACAAGTTTTTGGCGCCGTTGCCGGGGAATTGTTTTTGTTTGTGAAATTTTTGTCTAAATTGGTTTTATTTTTCTACTAGTTTAGTTAGCATTTTTGTTTTATTTTATTTTGCTGCTTCTTCTAGTTAGTTTGTTTTATTGTTTTCTGTTTGGTGTATGCTTGGTCGGAGATCCCTGAATTTAGAATTGATACATTTAGATCCCGATTTAGAAAGAACTCTTAGGAGACAGAAGAAGTTACTTGCTGAACAAGAGACAATTCAGATGGGAGAAAACTTGAGGAACTAAGAGCAACCTGGAGCGTGGAACGTGGACTCCACCACGTCCCTGAGAGATTTGTTCGCACCAGTTGCGACTAACTCATCTTCCTGCATTGTGTTGCCACCCTCCAATGCTACCCATTTTTATTTAAAGCCACATGTCATCCAACTCCTACCCTCATTTCATGGCTTAGATCTTGAAAATCCTTACAGCCATGTAAAGAAGTTCAAAGATATTTGTGCCACATTCAAGTTCCAGAACTTCTCTGAGGAATCAGTCCATCTTAGACTTTTCCCTTTTTCTCTTCATGATAGAGCTAGGGCATGGTTGGATTCCAACACGTCCGGGTCTATTACATCTTGGAAAAATCTGTTGAGTAAATTCTATAATAAATTTTTCCCAATGTCTAGAGTGAATGAGTACCGAAAGGAGATTAGTTATTTCATTCAGGAGGAGGATGAGAAGTTTTCTGAGAGTTGGGAGTGTTTTAAAGAGTTACTGATTAGATGCCCTCCACATGGATATGAGAAGTGGAGACTTGTTCAGTTCTTCTACCAAGGGTTGACTCAACCCAACCGTAGCATGATCGAGTTTATGAATGGGGGGGGTATTCTTAAGTCTGACAGGGGATGAAGCATACAAGGCATTGGACAAACTGTCCGACAACTCGCAGCAGTGGGATTTTTCAAGCTGTCGGGATAACTCCATTCGTGCTCCTAGGAAATGAGGCATTTATGAGATTAGGGAGGAGACTAACTTGAAGATAAAGATAAATGCTCTCACCAAGAAAATTGACGCTCTCCCTATGGGCAAGTCCATCAATGCTGCCAATACAATTAATGACGATTGTTGTTCCATCTGTGCTAGTCCTATGCATTTAGCACAGAATTGTCCATCTATGCCGGCTTTTGCCGATTGTCCCAGGGAACATGTAAACGCTTTCAATGACTATCGGAGGCAATCAAGTGGATCCTACTATGAGACTTACAATCTAGGGTGGCGGAACCACCCTAATTTTTCTTGGAAGCAGAAACAATCACTGAATCAAGGAGGAGCCCCTCATCATACTCACAATCAATACCCTCCTGGATTGCCTTCACCAATTCCAAGTTATGGTTGCTCAGTCCATCCAGCACCAGCATCTGCTTACCATACTCCCACTCAAGCGCTAATGTCGGTTTCATAGTCATTGGAGGACACCTACAAGAAGTTCACGAAGATGACCGACCAATCCATCAGCGAAGTGAGGAGTGCGACAATAGTAAACACCCAAGCGATTGCCAATCTAGAGAGTTAAGAAGGGCAAATCGCAAGTCACTTGGGTGAAAGAGAAAAGAGAAAGTTCCCCAGTTAGCCCGTGCCCAACCCGAAGAGACAATTTGTGATTGGAAATTCATTAATTTCTATGCACGGGGAAGAACAAGTGCAATCGATTGTCACATTAAGGTCTGGGAGAAAAGTGGACAATCGAGTGGAAGAGAGCCCTGCTATGTAGCAAGGGCAAGAAAATGGCAACAAGGAGAAGAGAGATGCTGAGCCATCTACAGCCACTCCTATTGTGAATGACCCTCCTAGGTCTTTTGTACCTAAAGCACCTTACCCTGAGAGATTACAAGCGCCCAAGAAAGGAGGGAAGTTTGAAGAAATTCTGGAGGTGTTCAAGCGAGTCCAAATCAATATTCCACTTTTGGATGCCATCGAGCAAGTGCCATCATATTCCAAGTTCTTAAAGGACTTAATCATTATCAAGAGAAGGATGAATGTCCCGAAGAAGGAATTTTTGACCGAGCAGGTTAGCTCAATCCTTCAATGCAAGCTGCCGATCAAGTATAAGGACCCAGGGTGTCCTACCATTTCTTGCGTGATAGGAGTCAGCCAGATTGAGAGGGCTCTATTTGATTTAGGAGCCAGAGTGAATCTTCTACCCTATTCAGTCTATTTGCATTTAGGGTTAGGAGAATTGAAGCCCACATCCACAACACTTCAATTGGTTGACAGGTCAGTGAAAATACCACGGGGAGTAGTTGAGGACGTTTTGATAAAGGTAGATCAGTTTTATTTCCCCGTGGATTTTATTGTACTAGATACAGAGCTAGTCCAGAATATAGGGATTCAGATACCGATGATTCTAGGGTGACTATTCTTAGCCACGGCTAACGCCCTAATCAATTGTAGGATAGGGGTGATGAAGATTTCCTTCAAAAATATGACAGTGGAGTTGAATATTTTTGATATCACTAAGCAACCGCTGGAATTTGCTGAAGTGAGAAATATATGCTTAATAGAGGAGATTATTGAAGAGACGGTGGATGAATCAAGCATGGAGAACCCCCTGGAGGCATGCTTTGCTCAGTTTGGAGAGGATCTGGATTTGGATAAGTTACTTGAGCAAGCAAATTCCATTTTAGAGTCTGCTCCTACTGAGAGTAGTGAGAAGGAAGAGACTGAAGAACTTGAGCCTCCTAAGAAGGAACTTAAACCTTTACCGGACAATCTTCAGTATAAGTTCCTAGGTCCAGCAGAGTCTTTGCCTATGATTATAGCTTCAGATTTGGTTGAGGCTCAAGAGGAGAAATTATTAGATGTTTTGAGAGAGCACAAGGAAGCTATAGGCTGGACTATAGAGGATATTAAGGGAATCAGCTCCTTGTTGGTAATGCACAAGATACATTTTGAGGAGAATGCCAAGCCATCGAGGGAGCCACAAAGAAGGCTCAACCCAGCTATGCAAGAGGTTGTGAGGGTAGAAGTAATTAAGCTGTTAGATGCAGGGATCATTTATCCCATCTATGATAGCAAGTGGGTGAGCCCGATTCATGTCGTGCCCAAACGAGCTAGATTAACGGTAGTGAAGAATAAGGACGACGAGTTGGTGCCAACTCGTGTTCAGTCAGGGTGGAGAGTGTGTATAGACTACCGTAAACTGAACGCTGTGACAAGGAATGATCATTTTTCACTCCCATTCATTGATTAAATGGTGGAGTGTTTGGCTGGGCACGAGTATTATTGTTTTTTGGATGGTTATTCTGGATATAACCAGGTCCCCATGGACCCCGAAGATCAGGAGAAGACAACATTTACCTGTCCTTTTGGGACATTCGCCTACCGTCGCATGCCCTTTAGGTTATGCAATGCACCTGCTACTTTTCAGCAGTGCATGGTCAGTATATTCTCTGACATGGTGGAGCGTTCTTTAGAGATTTTCATGGATGACTTCTCCGTCTTCGGTTCAACATTTGATGAGTGTCTGCACCATCTCACTTTGGTTTTAGTGCGGTGCAAGGAAACGAACCTGGTGCTTAATTGGGAGAAGTGTCATTTTGTGGTTAAGCAAGATATTGTACTGGGGCACGTCATATCCCATCGGGGGATTGAGGTCGACAAAGCGAAGGTGGACCTGATTTCCAACCTTCCACCCCCACGTACAATGAAGGAGGTTCGTTCTTTTCTAGGCCATGCAGGATTCTACAAACGATTTATCCAGAATTTCAGCAAGATCACCCGGCCCTTGTGCAAGTTATTAATGAAGGATGCCCCATTTGTATTTGATGAAGATTGTAAGAAAACATTTAGGGGTTTGAAGAAGATTCTGACGTCCACACCCATTATTCAGCCACCCAACTGGGGTGTGCCTTTTGAAATTATGTGTGACGCATCAGACTATGCTGTTGGAGTTGTTTTGGGGCAGTGTGTTGATAAACTTCCCCATGTTATCTATTATGCAAGTCTAACTCTAAACGACACACAACTCAATTACTCTACAACTGAGAAGGAGTTGCTAGCAGTCGTTTTTGCATTAGACAAGTTCAGATCCTACTTGTTAGGATCTAAAGTCATTATCTACTCGGACCATGCAGTATTGAAGTATATTTTCTCTAAAAAAGATGCTAAATCTCATCTTATCCGATGGATCTTTCTACTTCAAGAGTTCGACATAGAGATTCGGGAAAAAAAAGGTTCCAAAAATGTGGTGGAGGACCATTTGTCTAGATTGATTGTGGATTTCACTGAAGCCGCCACTCCCATTTCTGAGACATTTCCTGATGAACAATTGATGCACATTGCTCACAATCTCGCGCCATGGTTTGCTAATATAGTGAACTATCTTGTCACCGGTCAAATGCCTTTACATTGGGGGCGACAAGATAAATCAAAGTTTTTGGCCATAGAAAATGTTGAGCGAAAATATACCTAAATTAATAAGCAGATAATCGTACTAGTTTTACTTGCAATTGCACAAGGTCAACAGTGTAGTATAGTGTGCGAAAGCAAGATCATCTCCACAGGGATTGGTAAAGTTCGGTTTTAGAATTAGTTTCTTTAAGTAAAAAGAAATAAATAATTGTTGTATGTGATTTGATAATAATAAAGATATAAGGCTTTGATATCCATCACTAGTCATACTTTTCCAATTGTATAAGGTATCAGTGCACTAGTCTTATCATGTATACCTACTGGTCGCCAACTTAAGGGCATGATATCTACTCCTTAAGCTACTGATCTCCCTAAGCAACGAATTAGGCATGGTATCTACTCTAACTTTTTTCTTCCTTAAGGGATTCAGCATGGTATCTGCTTAAGTTGTTCCTTAAGAAAGCATAAGTACTATGGAAATCGACAACCACATGAGACCTAGGGCATGGTATCTACTCTCGGTTTCCCATGTTGATTAATCTAAGAATCCGGTGTGGATATCTTTTGTTACTAATGTTAGACCCAGGACTCGGTCATCCAAATTGATCTAACTAACCAATCTATACAACATGCATACGCTGGCCATACACATACATATGAGGAATTTAAATAAGCACAGGCATTAATCAAGTTAAGCAACATAATAAAGGCTATTGGCAAAGATTTATCAATGAATAAATATATGAGAAAGCATAACTAGGGCTTCAATCGAGCCCTATAAGAAATTTAGTTACACATGCTGTCTAAAATAAACATCATGTATAAACTAAACATAAAGGGAAGAATAAACCCGAGAGAAGAGGCGTCAATTCTCTCCCAAAGCTTACAACTCCAAGTAAAAGCTAAGAGAAGTGTTCTCTCAGTTGTGGTTCTTTGTGTGTACTTTACAGGTGTATTTATAGGGCTTGAGTAGTCCTAGAAGGCTCATGAGTTCATAAACTTTCCTAAAACACAAAACTCCTTTGTTTCTAAAATAAGGTTATTTCCAAAATAGAGTTATTTCTAAAATAGAGTTATTTCCAAAATAGAGTTATGTAGTTTACTGTTCACGCCCGTACATGTGCGCTCGATCGCACATTTCTTGCGCTTGATCGCAGTGTGCGCTCGATCACATTGCATTGTGCGATCGATCGTATTTTGTCCAGAGGCTGCTCCAGGAATTCCAGGTTTCTTCCTTTAAGTGCCAAAACTGCTTCTTTTCTTCCAAGACCCTATGAACACATGTGAAACATACAAATGAAGTAAAATGAACTAAATTAACATAACTAAGGATCTAATAAATGTAAATAAGGGGGCTTAAATATGAATATTTAAGCACCTATCACACCCCCAAACTTACATATTGCTAGTCCCTTAGCAATACTAAACAAAACTAAAATGAAAAATAACAACACACAGATAGATCCAATGTTTATAGTGTCCAAAAAAAGTTTAAGTCTTAACACAAAATGATGATGTGCATTCATAAGCAAGCTTAACAGATACAAACATATTTGTGCAATGAATAAGAGCTTTGAACGCAAATCACTTTCATGAGGCAATTTAAGACATCACAAGTTCGACTTTGGTGTGGTGTGAACTAGCACATAAAAGATTAGGTTTCCAAATAATTCTAGCGTGTATGTTTCAATGTCTCAAGATTCACCAAATTTCCTATTAGAATCAACAAGGATGGCATAATTCTTCTTTTTCTTTTGTTTGCGATATTTTTGTCAAGTTAGTTCCCTTAAGCTTTCTTTTTGACTTGTGTAACGAGTGTTTAGCCAATGACTCCCAAACCAGATGGTTTTAGGGCATTAGGTGTAAAGACACCCCTAAGGACTTACTAGCTTGAGTAAAAAAGGCTATGAAACTAACTGGTCTTAACGCTACCAATCAGAATTTTCCACCTTTTGACATGACACTCAATGCTTACTAAGGCAAGAGGGCCAGTTATTCAGCGAAAAGTTCTTTTTAATGATCATTTAAGATTCTTCACCTTTTGACATGACACTCAATGCTTACTGAGGCAAGAGGGCCAGTTACTCAGCAGAAAACAAGTTTTATTGATCATTAGGAGCATTTATTTCTTCTTTTGAGCACTAATCAATCTTTTCTATTTTTATATGCCAAAATGTCAATCTAATAAGTCATCTAGTTCACAGTTAAGCAAAAGAAACATACACATCCAAATAACATGTCATACCCCACACAGTTAGTTATGTGCTAGTGTGCTTGTGGTAATTAGGTCAAACTCATGAATCCTTAAATGTCTAAAAGGCGTTGATCTAGGTTCAAAACTTGATTATTGGCCTATATGTTCAAAGTGTTAAGCTTGCTGATGAAGTCAAATCATACAGTTTTGTTTAGATCACAAAAAAAAGTTTATTGGACAGAATGAATATGCATTTATCTATGAAAATAGCAACAAAACAGAAAAATGTGGGACATAGTGAGTGTGTGAATGTGTCCTCATACCCCCAAACTTAAATTGCACATTGTCCCCAATGTGTGAATAGTATGGAAGGAGCTGACTTGGGAGATGGAGAACTGATGGCTGGCATGGCTCGTAGCACGCCCCCAAACTTTAACTGAATGCACTCACACTGTCCTTGAAAAAAAAAAAACAAACATAAAATGGAAAACAAGTAAAAATAAACAAATAGAAAAATAAACTAGGAAATACGAATAGTAAAATGAAATAAACTAAGAAAAAGGATATGCTTTGGGGTGCCTCCCATGAGCGCTAAGTTTAACGTCTTCAGCCAGACGTGGTATTCTCTCAACTTTAGTCTTTTGGCAGGGAGTACTTAAAGTTCACTTCATGTGGCTCAAGTGATCTTGGTGGTGTTGAACATTCATCATGACTCAATCCTTTCAGTGTATTCAAATGTGATTTCTTCTTATCACCCGGTCTTAGATGCATAGGATAGACTTTAGTGAGGTGCATAGCTTCCAAGATGTCATCAGGGACAGTTTCTGATGCAGGCTCAATATCCGATCTTTTGAAGCTATGGGTGAGGGTGGCTTCCAATGGATTAGTGTGATGGACCTAAAAAACTTTCTTGACAACACTTTGCATTATACAGTCATTAAAACATTCATCATCATTATCATCTTGAGGTAATTTCATTACATCAAATATCTTAAATTCTATTATCTCTCCATTTACAGTCATACTTACAATACATTTTTTCACATTAATTATTGTATCAACAGTTCTCATAAAGGGTCTTCCTAAGATAATGGGCAGAGGTAATGGCATAGGGCATTCTTCCATATCTAATATAATGAAGTCAGCAGGCAAAATAAAGTCACCTACCTTGACCAGGACATCTTCAAGTATACCTCTAGGTCTTTTGATGCTTTTATCTGCCAATTGCAAAGTGATGGAGGTTGGTTAAAGCTCCCCCAAACCTAGTTTTTCAACTACTGTGTATGGTAGCAAATTGACACTTGCTCCTAAATCTAGTAAAGCTCGCTCAAACAACTGATCACCTATCCTACAGGGAATAGTAAAACTACCCGGATCTTTTAGTTTTGGTGGTAGTTTTCTTAACAATATCGCACTTACCTCTTCAGTTAGAGCCACTGTTTCATGTTCTTGAAACTTTCTTTTATTAGTGCAACAATCTTTTAAAAATTTAGCATAAGCAGGAATTTGTTTAATTGCATCTAATAAGGGAATGTTAATTTCTACTTTTCTCAAAGTTTCAAAAATATCAAGCAATTTATCTTTCTTTGGCGTTACTAACCTTTGAGGGAAGGGTGGTGCATTCCACTTCTCTACTTCACTTACCTTGGATGTGGATGGCTTAGCTTGAGATGCTTGAGCTGGCTCATTAACTCCTATGATCTTACCATTTCGGAGAGTTGTAATGGCATTCAACTGCTGATGTCCTCTTGGATTTGGTAGTGTTTGTGCAAGAAGTTCACCTTGCTTTCTTTCACTTAGCTCCTTAGCCAATTGCCCTATTTTTTCTTCTAGCCTTTGAGTGGTTTGTTTTTGGTGATCTAATAAAGTCATCAATGTTGTTATTAGTTGTTGTTGTTGAGTGGCTAATTACTTTACAAGACTTTCTAGACCATCATTCTTGGGTTCTGGAACTGGTTGGGCTGCTTTATGGAAGTTCCTTTGTTGCCCTTGAAGGTTCAAGGTGTTTTGATTGTTGCTCCATGAGAAGTTAGGGTGGTCTCGCCATCCAGGGTTGTATGTATTTGCATATGCACTGTTCGGTCCCACATAGTTTGCTTGCTCGGGATCTGTAGATGAATACAAATGGCAGGTCTCAGTAGTGTGATCAAATTAAGAACATAAAGCACATACCTGGCTTTGTGTAGCTTGTGGTCGAGGAGAGATGTTTTGAGTAGACATGGCTTTTAGAATCATATCTAGCCTCATATCTAGCTTCCTCTCCAAAGTAGCTATTTGGGCAGAGGGTCCACCATTCAGAGTAACCTCATATATACTTTTGCTCTTGACTCTTTGTCTACCTCTAGAGGAGAATTGTTGGGTATGCTCACTCAATGCCTCAAACAGCTCCATGGCTTCTTCACTGCTCTTCTCCATCAGCACACCTCCACAGCCAGAATCAGCAATACCTTTATTCACGTCATTTAAACCTTCATAAAAGGCTAGTACCAGCTCATCTTGAGGTAGGTTGTGGTGTTGGCATTTGAGTAGTAGCTCGTTGAAGTGTCCCCATGCCTCAAAGAACAGATCTCCATCCCTTTGTTGGAAGGATTGGATCTCTTTCCTCATTTACCTTGTCTTTTAGGCTGGGAAGAACTTCCTTAAGAATTTGCCAGCCAACTCCTCCCAAGTGTGGATTGAAACTGCAGGCAAAGAATTGTACCATAGCTTAGCATTATCTTTTAAGGAAAAGGGAAATAGAATTAACCTTATTCCTTCTTGGTCTTGGCCCTGGATGTGCTGGAATTTGCAGAGATCAAAGAATTCTCAGAGGTGCAAGTGTGGATCTTCATTAGGAGTTCCCCTAAAATAAGTCAAAGCATTCAATATTTGCGGAGATATGCAATAGTTTCCCGCCGCCTCAGGTTGATATGCAATGCATGATGGTTGATCAATGTTCTGTGTGATGAAGGATTGCTTCATCGGTCTTCGTGCAGGTGGTTGCTGGATTTCTAGTTGTTATGCCATTGGTGCTTTTTCCGTGAATTCTTCTTCTTCCTCCTCAAAGTTGTCTCTAAGATTTTGTCGGATGGTCCGCTCAAGCTCGAGATCAAGGGGAAAGACTGTTGGATGTCGGGATCGAAGTCCGTGCATGAATTAGGTAAAACAACTTCAGTGCAGTAGTTCAACTCAGCTGCTCGGGTAACTCTCTGTCCTATTTGCACTCGATCGCACAGAAGGTTGCGATCGATCGCAAGTATTACAGAATCACTGATTAGGATTTGATGTACCTGAAACAAAAAGAAATCGATTAAGGTTTGATGAAAAGTAAAAATAAAGATGGTAAATAAAATAATAACGATGATTAAACTAAACGAAAGTAATCCTAAAACGAAATTTAGTGCAATCCCCGGCAACAGAGCCAAAAACTTGTTGAGCGAAAATATACCTAAATTAATAAGCAGATAATCGTACTAGTTTTACTTGCAATTGCACAAGGTCAACAGTGTAGTATAGTGTGCGAAAGCAAGATCATCTCCACAGGGATTGGTAAAGTTCGGTTTTAGAATTAGTTTCTTTAAGTAAAAAGAAATAAATAATTGTTGTATGTGATTTGATAATAATAAAGATATAAGGCTTTGATATCCATCACTAGTCATACTTTTCCAATTGTATAAGGTATCAGTGCACTAGTCTTATCATGTATACCTACTGGTCGCCAACTTAAGGGCATGGTATCTACTCCTTAAGCTACTGATCTCCCTAAGCAACGAATTAGGCATGGTATCTACTCTAACTTTTTTCTTCCTTAAGGGATTCAGCATGGTATCTGCTTAAGTTGTTCCTTAAGAAAGCATAAGTACTATGGAAATCGACAACCACATGAGACCTAGGGCATGGTATCTACTCTCGGTTTCCCATGTTGATTAATCTAAGAATCTGGTGTGGATATCTTTTGTTACTAATGTTAGACCCAGGACTCGGTCATCCAAATTGATCTAACTAACCAATCTATACAACATGCATACGCTGGCCATACACATACATATGAGGAATTTAAATAAGCACAGGCATTAATCAAGTTAAGCAACATAATAAAGGCTATTGGCAAAGATTTATCAATGAATAAATATATGAGAAAGCATAACTAGGGCTTCAATCGAGCCCTATAAGAAATTTAGTTACACATGCTGTCTAAAATAAACATCATGTATAAACTAAACATAAAGGGAAGAATAAACCCGAGAGAAGAGGCGTCAATTCTCTCCCAAAGCTTACAACTCCAAGTAAAAGCTAAGAGAAGTGTTCTCTCAGTTGTGGTTCTTTGTGTGTGCTTTACAGGTGTATTTATAGGGCTTGAGTAGTCCTAGAAGGCTCATGAGTTCCTAAACTTTCCTAAAACACAAAACTCCTTTATTTCCAAAATAAGGTTATTTCCAAAATAGGGTTATTTCCAAAATAGGGTTATGCAGTTTACTGTTCACGCCCGTACATGTGAGCTCGATTGCACGCGTCTTGCACTTGATCGCAGTGTGCGCTCGATCGCATTGCATTGTGCAATCGATCGCATTTTGTCTAGAGGCTACTCCAGGAATTCTAGGTTTCTTCCTTTAGGTGCCAAAACTACTTTTTTTCTTCCAAGACCCTATAAACATATGTGAAACACACAAATGAACTAAAATAAACTAAATTAACATAACTAAGGATCTAATAAATATAAATAAGGGGGCTTAAATATGAATATTTAAGCACTTATCAGTAAAACATTTTTTCTGGGATGATCCTTACCTGTTTAAGTATTGTCCCGATCAGATCGTCAGAAGGTATATTCCTGAGCATGACCAATCTAATGTGATCGCCTTCTGTCATGATCATACTTGTGGAGGCCATTTCAGTGCTAAAAAGACCGCTGCGAAGATTTTGCAGTGCGGATTCTATTGGCCTACCCTGTTCTGAGACTCTCACACTTACTGTGTATCTTGTGAGCGTTGCCAAAAGCTAGGGAGTATTTCTAGGAGGAATATGATGCCCCTCAACCCCATTCTGATCGTTGAGATTTTTGATGTGTGGGGCATTGATTTTATGGGACCTTTCCCAAACTCCTTTGGCTATCTGTACATTCTAGTTGCTATGGACTATCTGTCCAAATGGGTGGAAGTAGTTGCATGCAAGACCAATGACCACAGAGTTGTGGTCCAGTTTTTGAATAACAATATCTATGCTCGTTTTGATACACCTCGAGCAATTATAAGTGATGAAGGTAAGCACTTTTGCAACAGGATTTTTGAGCAGTTCATGAAGAAATATTTCATCACACACAAAGTTGCCACCCTGTATCACCCACAGACGAGTGGACAAGTGGAAATTTCCAATCGTGAGATTAAGCACATTTTGGAGAAAACTGTGAACCCTAATAGAAAGGACTGGTCTCTGCGATTGACTGATGCACTGTGGGCATATCGAACAGCATTCAAGACACCAATTGGCATGTCTCCATACCGTATTGTGTACGGAAAAGCTTGTCACCTTCCAGTCAAATTAGAGCATAGAGCCTATTGGGCTATCAAACAGCTGAACTTTGATCTTTTGAAGGCTGGCTCCCAAAGGAAGCTCCAACTCAATGAATTAGAGGAGCTGCGAAATGATGCATATGAGTGTGCACGGTCATACAAAGCACAAATGAAGAAGACTCATGACCAAAACATTTTGAGACGAGCTTTTGAGCTGGGTCAAAAAGTTATTCTTTACAACTCACGCCTGCATCTTTTCCCAGGCAAGCTCAAGTCTCAATGGACCGACCCCTTTATTATTCGGTCAGTTTTTCCTTATGGGGCCATCGAGATTGAGGATTCAAAGAATGGAAGCACTTTTAAGGTAAATGAACAGAGGTTAAAACCATTCTTGGAGTTGAGGAGTCCGGACATTGAGACAATATTGTTGACGGATCCTATTTACTCTGATTGAGGGTCATCTACTAAGGAGAGTCTGGCTGAAGACTTTAAACTTAGCGCTCATGGGAGGCACCCCATAGCTTATCCTTTTTGTTTGTTTATTATTTTACATATTCATGATTAATGTTTGTTTCCAGTATTTTTTGTTTTCCATTCTTTATTTTTCAGGGACAATGCGTACTTCAGATCAAGTTTGGTGGAATGCTATGAGCCATACCAGTCCAGATAGTTCTCCATATCCCAGGTCAACTCTTTCCATATTATTCACATATTAGGGTCAATATGTAATTTAAGTTTGGGGGTATGGGAGACACATTACACACACTTTGTCCTAATTTGTTGTTTTTTTTTTTAATGCATGCTCGTGTTATTTTGAAATTTTGGTTGATCTAAACAATTTCTGTGATGTGATTCATTGGTGAGCTTAAATTTTGGAACACATGATCTGTTGATAAAGTTTTAAAATTTAGTTACTTATTTGAGGCATTTGAGAATTCACATGTTTGATCTCTAATCTAACACGAGCACATTAGTACGCATTATGTGAGGTATGACATGTGATTTTAATGTGTACATTTATGTCTTAACTGAATCTGGATGACTTGTTGGATTAACACTTTGGCATATATAAAAAAAATGAAAATAATGATCATAAATAAACTTTCCACTGAGTAACTGGACCTCTTGCCTCAGTAAGTAGTGAGTGTTCACGTCAAAATAGTAGAATTTTGTTTAATAGTATTAAGGCTAGTTTAATTTCGTAGCATTTTTGACTCAAATTAGTAAGTCCTAAGGGGTGTCTGTATACCTAATGTCGTAAAACCATCTGGTTTGGGAGTCATTGACTCAACACTCGCTACATGGGTCAATTAGAAAGCTTAAGGAAACTAGACATAGCAGAGCCTTACAATAAAAAAATAAAAATAAAAAAGAGAAGAAAAAAAAAACTATGTCATTTTTGTTCATTCTGATGAGAAATGCGGTGAATCTTGAGACATAGAGACCTTACACATTGGGCTCATTCGGAAGCTTTATTTTTATTTGCTAATTCACTTTACACTGAGTCAGACTTATGATGCATTAACCTGCCTTTTGTAAGTAATTAGATTTTAACATTTATATTCATTGCGAAGATGGGTTTATCTTTTTAAGCTTGCTCATGAATCATTATCATGGTGGTGTGTGCTTTTAAAATAGTTGGATACCATGAGTTATGAACTTATCTTTATATTCTTTAGTTTTCATTTAGTTTTTAGTTTCGTATTGCTATGAGACTAGCAATATGTAAGTTTGGGGGTATTTGATGAGTGCTAAATATTACATGTTTTAGCCCCTTAGTTTACATTTGCTGAGTTCTTAGTTATGATGTTTCGTACAATTTTATCTATTTTATGTGTTTTTATAGGTTTTGGAATAAAATGAAGCAATGTGGAAACTACAAAGGCTTAAAAAGAAAAAGCTGAGGATGCCTAGTGCGATCGAGCGCACAGGACATGCGATCATGCGCACAAGGCATGAGATCAATCGCACCTGCGCTCGAGCGCACCAGACTTACGATCGATTGCAAGTGACTCGCACATCCCACATTGGAGAGGAAACATTTGATACTACATATATATTACAGCGCACTGTGATGTGCTCGAGCACAACAGGGCTGCGATCGATCACAGTTGACTCGCACATCCCACATTGGATAGGAAGCACTTACAGCGCGCCAGACGCATTGCATCGCACCATGCTGCGATCGATCGCACCAGACTTGCGATCGATCGCAAAGGGCCAATATCCCACATCGAATTTACAGCTCATTGTACTCCGAGAATTCCCTTATATAAACACTACCTCACTTCATTATTCAGTGTGCAGTCTGGTGGATTTCTACTAGCATTCTAGTAGATCTCCTAAGGGCTTTTGCCACCACCGGGGGAAATGCTGCCCAACAGCGTGTGGAATTTCTCCCAATGTACAGTCAATTTTAATTCTTTTCAAGTTTTTAATGCTTAGCACTTTTTATTGTGAAATTTAGTTTCATGATGATGGGTGGCTAGAATCTTCAACTGAGGTTGAAGATGAAGTCTCGCCATTGTTTAGCATTTTATTTTCAGATATATTCATACAATTCTGATATGTTTAGTTCAAATGTTCTATTTCAATTGTTTGAGTAAATTCTTACGATTGATAGTTTTTAATTGTTCTGTTGGATATTCTGTGTGATTCATCCGATGGATACATCGAATCATTTTCGATTAAATTGGATTTCCTTTGTGATTTGTTAAAAGCAGATACATTGGATGCTTTTGGTTTAATTGGGATATTCGTTGTTTTTTATTTAAGTTGGATTCATAGAATGTTTTGATAGATTATTTTTATATAGAACATTGTTGTGAGTTTTAATTTACTCGCAAGCGCACGAGTCATTTGCAATATAGTGTTGTGCAAGTGCGAGGTCGAATCCACAGAGAATTGTGTTGTGAAAATATATTTTTATCTAAACTAAGTCTATTTTAACCTAGTTCCAAATTTGTAATTATATGTTGCAAAATAAATAAAAGCTAAACTAAATTTATTTTAAAAACTAATAAAAACACACTAAGGTTTCTGAATCCACCCCGCCAAAGTTAAGCATATAACTCAATGTTCTAAAGATAGCCTATCAAAAAATTCCATGAATCCAAATATAAGACAAAAAACAAAGAATATCCTAATTAAACAAAAAGCATCTGATGCATCTGCTCATAACAGATCACAAAGGAAATCCAATTTAATCGAAAACAATTCGATGTATCCATCAGATGAAACACAAGGAATATCCAACAGAACAATTTAAACTCAATCAATCACAAGATTAAATCAAATAATTGACAGAACATTTATACTAAAAATTATCAGATTTGTACAAGCAAATCTGAACTACTATGCCAAACAATGGCAGGGCTTCATCTTCAACCTTAGCTAAAGAGTCTAGCCACTCATAACTATAAAACTATAATAAAAAGTGCTAAACATTTAAACTAAAACAACTGAATATAAAGAAATAAATAAACAACTTTACATGGGAGAAATTTCACTCGCTGACGGGCGGCGCTTCCCCTCGTGGTAGCAATGCCTTCGGGATCCACCAGAATGCTAGCGGACGTCCACCGGTAAACACCAAAGTGGCTCAGGAATTGTACACTGAATGATGAAGTGGAGTAGGTCTTATATAGGCAAATACCACGAGTGCAATGTGTTTCCAATCCGATGTGGGATGTGGGATATAGAAATGTGTTTCCAACCGATGTGGGATGTAGGATTTAAGTCTTCACATGCCCTTCAAAACTTATGTTCACGCTGAAATCCCGCACAGTCCGCACAACCTGACCTTTGTCTACTAAAACGGCCATAACTTTCTGTAGAAAAATCATTTTTACGAGCCGTAAAATTTTCCAGAAAATAGACTTCTGGATCTTTCTAAGCATATATGGCTCATATCCTGGTTCTTCTTGAATTAATACAGTTTAGTTTTCAAAGATAATTGATCTGTACGGACAATTCTGGCAATTTTAGTGAAACTCCTTTCCCAGTGCTTGTAAACCTGAAAAACAACGAAAACAACTCAAAGTAACAAAATCCTAAGCTAAAAAATGTAAATTAAGTGGCCAAAATATGCAATATTTTTCTCTCATCAAATACCCCAAAACTTACATTTTTCTAGTCCATTAGCAAAACAAAATAAATAAAAAAAAAACTAAATGAAAACCAAAGAACATAAAGATAAGTTCAGTATTCATGGTATCCAAAAATTTAAGAAGCATTCAAAATCATGAGATTCATTCATGAACAAGCTTAAATAAGTCCAACCCATCTTTACAATGAATAAGAATTTAAAACCTAATTACGTACAAGAGGTATGGTAAGACATCACAAGCTTGAATCAGTGTAAAGTGATTTAGCATATACAGATAAGGTTTCCAAATAACTTCAATGTACAAGGTAATCAAGTCTCAAGATCCACAGAATTTCTCATTGGAAAGAACAACGATGGCATAGTTTATTTTATATATATATATATATATATATAAGGCTCTGTTATGTTTAGTTCCCTTAAGCTTTCTAATCGACCCATGTAGCAAGTGTTGAGTCAATGACTCCCAAACCAGATGGTTTTAGGGCATTAGGTGTAAAGACACCCCTAAGGACTTACTAACTCGAGTCAAAAAGGCTACGAAATTAAACCTGCCTTAATACTACCAAGCAAAATTCCACCTTTTGACGTGAACACTCACTGCTTACTGAGGCAAGAGGTCCAGTTACTCAGCGAAAATTTTCGCAATGATCATTATGAATAAAATTCCAACCTTTTGACGTGAACACTCACTGCTTATTGAGGCAAGAGGTTCAGTTACTCAGTGGAAAGTTTATTGATGATCATCATTATAAATATTAGTAGTATTAGTTGTTTTTTTTTTTATAAATATGCCCAAGTGTTTATTCAACAAGTCATCCGGTTTCAGTTAAGACAAGGAAACGTATACATTCAACTCACTTGTCATACCTCACACAAATATGTGCTGATGTGCTCGTGTTAGATTGGATCAAACATGTGAATTCTCGAAAATGCCTAAAGTAAGTAACTAAAGTTTAAACTCTATCATCAAATCATGTGTTCAAAATTTTAAACTCATCAATGAAATCACATCACAATTTTTCAGAACAACCAAAATTTTTAGACGAACATGAACATGCATTTATCTTTACGACAAAAAAGATAACAAATTATGACAAAGTGTGTGATGTGTCTCCCATATCCCCAAACTTAAATTATACATTGACCCCAATGTGTGACTAATATGGAAAGAGCTGACCTGAGATATTGAGAACTATCTGGACTGGCATGGCTCATAGCATACCCCCAAACTTGAACTGAAGTATGCATTGTCCCTAAAAAATAAAAAAACTGGAAAACAAAAAATACTGGAAACAAACATTAATCATAAAAATATGAAATAATAAATAAACAGAAAAGATAAGTTGTGGGGTGCCTCCCATGAGCGCTAAGTTTAACGTCTTTAGCCAGACCCAACATTAGTAAACATGCCCAACTAAGCGCTCCACCATCTGATCAATAAATGGAAATGGAAAATGATCAGGCCTAGTGGCAGCATTCAATTTACAGTAGTCTAGACACTTTCTCCATCTTGATTGCACTCGAGTTGGGACCAACTCGTCGTCTTTATTTACTACCGTCAATTTAGCACGTTTGGGCACGACTGGAATCAGGCTCACCCACTTGCGATCAGAGATGGGATAAATGATCCCTGGCTCTAACAGTTTAATATCTTCTGCCCTCAAAACCTCTTGCATAGCAGGGTTGAGTCTTCTTTGTGGCTCCCTCGATGGCTTGGCATTCTCCTCCAACTGTATCATGTGTATTACCAACGAGGGGTTGATTCCCTTGACATCATTAATAGTCCAGCCTATAACTTCCTTATGCTCTCTTAAGATGTCCAATAATTTCTCCTCTGGAGCATCACCCAAATCTAAAGCTATCATTATAGGAAAAGAATCTGCTGGACCTAGGAACTTATACTTAAGATTGTCCGATAAAGGCTTAAGTTCCTTCTTGGTGGGTTCAGGTGTTGTGGTTTCCTCCGTCTCACTGATCTTTTGAGGAGCAGACTCCAAAGTAGCATTTGCTTGCTCAAACAACTTATCTAAATCCAAATCGTCTTCAAATTGAGTAAAGCATGCCTCCAAAATGTCCTCAGACTTCCCTTCTTTCTTGGGCGCTTGTAGTCTCTCGAGGTAAGGCGCTTTAGGTAAAAACGACCTAGAGAGATCATTAATAATAGGTGTGGCTGTAGATGGCTCAGCATCTCTCTTCTCATTGTTGCCACTTTCTTGCCCTTAGTGCATAGCAGGGTTCTCTTCCACTTGATTGTGCACTTGTCTCCCAGACCTCAATGGGACAATTGATTGCACTTGTTCCTGCCAATGCATAGGAGTTAATAAATTTCCCACCGCAAACTGTTCCTTTGGGCTAGGATCAGTTTGACTAGGGAACGTTCCTTCCTCTCCTTCACCCACGTAACTTGCGATTTGATCAATTTGACTCTCTAGTGTGGCAATCACTTGGGTGTTTTCTATTGTTGCACTCATCACTTCACTCATAGATTGGCTAGTCGTTTTCATGAAATCATTGAGAGCGTCTTTCAATGACTTTGAAACCGACACTGCCGCTTGAATGGGAGCTTGGTAAGCGGGTGATGGTGTTGGATAAGCTGAGTGACCATAACTTGGAATTGGTGTAGGAAATTCGGGAGGGTATTGATTGTGAGCATGATAAGGGTCTCCTCCCTGATTCCTCAGTTGGTTCTGCGTCCATGAAACATTAGAGTGGTCCCACCACCCTGGATTGTATGTTTCAGAGTAAGATCCATTTGATTGCCAACAACACTCATTGAAAGCATTCGTTTGTTCCATGGGATACTCGGCAAAAGCTGGCATTGATGGACAATTCTGTGCTAAATGCAGAGGACTAGCACAGATGGAACAACTATCAACATTGAATGTGTTGGCAGCATTGAGGGACAGGCCGGTCATTTTAATGAAATCCTTGAGGGCATCCTCTAAAGACTGTGAAACCGGCGCTGGATTCATCCACATTTTTTTTAAAATTAAATTAATTTTTTTATAAAAAAATTGATAACTAACTAGTAGAAAAATAAAATCAATTCAGACAAAAAAATTTCACAAACCAAACAAATCCTCGGCAACGGCGCCAAAAACTTGTTGTGAGTTTTAATTTACTCACAAGCGCACGAGTCGTTTGCAATATAGTGTTGTGCAAGTGCGAGATCGAATCTACAGAGAATTGTGTTGTGAAAATATATTTTTATCTAAACTAAGTCTATTTTAACCTAGTTCCAAATTTGTAATCATATGTTGCAAAATAAATAAAAGTTAAACTAAATTGATTTTAAAAACTAATAAAAACATACTAAGGTTTCTGAATCCACTCCGCCAAAGTTAAGCATATAACTCAATGTTCTAAAGATAGCCTATCAAAAAATTCCATGAATCCAACTATAAGACAAAAAACAAAGAATATCCTAATTAAACCAAAAGCATCTGATGTATCCGCTCTTAACAAATCACAAAGGAAATCCAATTTAATCGAAAACAATTCGATGTATCCATCAGATGAAACACAAGGAATATTCAACAGAACAATTTAAACTCAATCAATCACAAGATTAACTCAAATAATTGACAGAACATTTATACTAAAAATTGTCAGATTTGTACAAGCAAATCTGAACTACTATGCCAAACAACGGCAGGGCTTCATCTTCAACCTTAGCTAAAGAGTCTAGCCACTCATAACTATAAAACTATAATAAAAAGTGTTAAACATTTAAACTAAAACAACTGAATATAAAGAAATAAATAAACAACTTTACATGGGAGAAATTCCACTCGCTGACGGGCGGCGCTTCCCCTCGTGGTAGCAATGCCTTCGGGATCCACCAAAATGCTAGCGGACGTCCACCGGTAAACACCAAAGTGGCTCAGGAATTGTACACTGAATGATGAAGTGGAGTGGGTCTTATATGGGCAAATACCACGAGTGCGATGTGTTTCCAATCCGATGTGGGATGTGGGATATAGAAATGTGTTTCGAACCGATGTGGGATGTGGGATTTAAGTCTTCACATGCCCTTCAAAACTTCTGTTCACGCTGAAATCCCGCACAGCCCGCACAGCCTGACCTTTGTCTACTAAAAAGGCCATAACTTTCTATAGAAAAATCATTTTTACGAGCCGTAAAATTCTCCAGAAAATAGACTTCTGGATCTTTCTAAGCATATATGGTTCATATCCTGGTTCTTCTTGAATTAATACAGTTTAATTTTCAAAGATAATTGATCTGTACGGGCAATTCTGAAAATTTTAGTAAAACTCCTTTCCCAGTGCTTGTAAACCTGAAAAACAACGAAAACAACTCAAAGTAGCAAAATCCTAAGCTAACAAATGTAAATTAAGTGGCCAAAATATGCAATATTTTTCTCTCATCAAACATGAAGATATATGCTTTACTTTGGTTGGGTGGATTCTGAAACCTTAGTGTTTTCATCATTAGTTATTAAATCAATTTAGTTTAGTTTATATTTGTTTTGCAAAATATAATTCACAATTCGGAACTATATTAAAATAAGGTTAGTTTAGATAAAAAGCTATTTTTACAACGCAATTCCCTGTGGATTCGACCTCGCACTTGCACACACTATATTGCAAACGACTCGTGCGCTTGCGAGTAATTTAAAACTCACAACACACAACATAGAGGACTTTACCTCATCATTAGTTGCCTCCTCAGAGATAAAACCTCCACTGCATTGACTTTGTACTTTACTTCCTAGCAACTTGTACAATGTATTATATCGAACATCTTGTGCGATTACTAGTGATCCATGAGTCATCTTGCACGAATTTTTGTCACAACTGAAATTCACTTCCCTATCTGTCATCTTGCTGACTGACATCAGGTTCCTACTGAGACCCGGAATATGCATCACACTTGGAAGTGTCCTGACCGTCCCATCATTCATCTTCAACTTCACCTTCCCACGACCAATAATTTTCACCGGAGAGTTATCTCCCAATAAAAATTTTCCCCATCAAAGGTTTCATATTCATTAAACCAGTCCCTGTGTGGTGTTATGTGAAAAGATGCTCCTGTATTAATTATCTAAACATTTCAATCTGATTGAGCCAAACAGGACACCATATTTAAGTCACCAGCATCATCATCCTAGTTCTTGTTTCTTTAAGCTGATCTCTCGCATGTCCGCTTTTCAGGGTTCACACTCTTACTTCTGCAATCCTTCTTCAGATGTCCGAGCTTCCTACATTTCCAACACTTTAACCCAGATTTATCCCTACTTTTCGACCTTCCCTTAAGCTTGGGTTTATCACCAGACCACTTATAGTCTCTATCATGGGTTCACTCTCTCATAGATAAGGCCTCCTTTGACGAGTTCTTTGTACCCTGCCACCTCATCTCCTCAAACAATAAGGCTGCCATGACATCCTCAAAGGACAGATTAGTCGTACCACTACCAATCGCAACTATCAAGTTATCCCACGAATCAGGCAGTGAATAGAGCAGTGTAATAGCCTTATTGTCATCCGTCACATCAACACAGATAGACAATAACTGACCTATCAAAGTGTTGAACTCATGTAGATGAACAGAGAAAGAATCACCCTCAACCATTCGAAGGTTGTACAACTTCTTTTGTAGAAACAGTTTGTTTACTAGAGATTTACTCTGATAAAGGCTTTCCAACTTCTTCCAGACTTCTTTCGCAGTCTTCTCTCCAAAAATGTTTATCAGAACAGAATTGGTCAGGCACAGCTAAATCAGACTTCGTGCTTTCGATCGAGCTTCTCCCACTCCATGATGGCCGCTGAAGATGATGTCAAAACCACCACCGTTGACGTCGCCTCTACCGTGGACGTTGCCATCATGCTCATCGTAGTCTTCGGCATCTCATCGACTATCACCTTCCATAGATCCATGTCCATAAGTAGATTCTCCATCTTCAATTTCAACAACTCAAAGCTTTTCCCTCCGAACTTCTCAATTTCAATCCGTGATCCAATCGACATATTTGATTGTTAATCCTCGAGAACTTGACTCTGATACCAATTGAACGATTCGAGACCTGCTAATTACACGAATTATAAACAGAAAGAAAATAAGACACAATATACTCAGGTTCACTCCAGAATAGGGCTACGTCCTATCTGAAGTTTCACTATTATCAACCTCACAAATCTCTTGTTATAATATGCGCTCAGTACATATAGAGTATTTATAAGCAACTTAAGATGCCCTAATTAAGGTTTCCGCTCTGCTGCAAAACCAAGGCTATTAATGGGCCCAAACCTAAATCATCAAGCAAAAAAACTAAACTCAAAACATGTACAAGACCCTGTGGTCGGCGGGGGTTCTACAGATCTGGACCCATGAAGTATGCACCAACTCTAACAAACTTTTAGGTCGAGTTTTTCGCATGTGGAGTAGAATGATTCAGAATATTATAAGGAATATATATTATTTTATGATTTTAGGAAATTTTAGATTATTTGTGAGATTATTTTGTAAATAAGTTTTCATGAAATTTTAGATGTTTAGGATTACTTAGTTTCCTATTAAAATTTGGATTAGTTGGTTTCCTATAAGCAGAGTTTAGTCATACCAGATTATGGAATTTGAAATTTAGCCTATCTCTGCTTCTTTGCTAGGTCTGTTCTCCCTCTTATCTATCTCTCTTTTACCTAATATATTCTCTCTCGATCTAATCTCTCTTTTTTTTATATTGTTTCTCCCATTTCTCAATCTGCTTCTCTTTTTAATTATCTGTCCTACATTATAAGAAGAAGAAAAATACAAAAAGCAAACAATAAGCTTTAATAACTAGGTGAAACATACAAAGAAGTTTACAATATTAAAACATACATCGAGAATATCTTTCAATTTACTTCCCACCACTTTGAGATCGGAGGATGTGTCATGATGCATTTCTGACACGTCTGGTGTCCTGCACATTAGAAAGCGCACAGTATCACTATTATGTTGACACCAAGTTTTACCATTTCACCGATGCATGTTGGAGTATAGAGATAGGAATAAATTCCAAAGGAAACAGAAAAAATTTCCAAAGATAACAGGGAAAATGTTTTTCATGCTAGAGATTAAAGATATTTCATTTCCCTCTTTATCTCCAAAATCCATCAAAAATATGTAACGGATATTAGGTCAGACAAAGGAAACATGGTGCTGAATAATGTAACCAAAATGCAACACGCATGATAGCTTAGCAACAAGATAATGAACAAGTGAGTTTGAGATGATTAAAGGCCACCTCAAAGCTTGGCTTGTAACTTCACAACTCAGATTGCCATCTAAGGTGGTGTCTAGCTGATGAGCTTGATATGATTTGCTTTCAAGAATATCACATACAATACAGTGATGAGACAAGGCACCCACAATTTCTCTCATGCCAAGAACCAATGTTACACAGATGGTTCACCCATTCTTTCAAACTGTTTATAAAAAAAAATACACACACACATACACTGATATATACACTTACATATACATGTGTCACACAAAGGACAGAAGCTTCTTTTAATCATAAAAAAGGAATTGAGAAACAAAGCTAAAAAATATCTAAAGAAAAATAAAACAGCGAGAGACTCGAGTCTTTCAAAATTAACATCCCTCTGCCCTTCTCTACACAGTCTGCCCTCCTAAAGTATTGATTGAGACACTTTCGGCAATACCATTTGATTACAAGAAATTAATTGCTAATGAAATATCAATGACTTTATAATAACTAGATATAAAAGGCAGACATATATTGAATTCCTAAGGAACAATTATGGAATGGCACCTTGCAAAGTAGAAGTTGTTGGCCAGAAATGAAATTCATTACATATCTCAAAGGACTTCGAATTGGTTGGTGAACTTAATTGGAAGATTCTAAATGATATGCAGGAGGCTAGTTCCATACTTCCAAGTATATTTATTTATCATCAAAGTTACACTCCTTTCCCCCTTTCCCCACTATTAGATCCCAAAAGAATCTTCTTGCAAACTCCTAATGGAACCCAGATATATAGAAGAAAGCCATCTAACCATATATAACTGCAAATGACTACATCTTTAAACTCCTTTGCATCGGAAATTTCTACAACTGCAAATTTATTTGAAGTCGCATCAAATTGAAATGCAATTTAGCATCTATGAGCTACAAAGAAACAAATGTAGGAACAATTTACAGAAATGTGACCATGTCATGCAATTTTCACGTAGATAGCTATCCAAATCTCTACAAACAGCTGGCTCAAATAATAACATAATTGTCAGTTAACAATTTTGTTGAATGGGCTTGGGTTCGAATCTTAACAATGGTAAAAAAATTATAACTTCAACTTAAATACAATCTCACTGTTTCACCCAGCATAATTCTTTCTAGGAATGATCCTTCTTAATGAGTAATATACACTCGATGCATGCTTATATACTTAGTGCTGAAATTTGACACATTGTAAAATTTGGGACATATAGCAGAATCGAGTTATACCAAACACTTTAAATTATGGAGTATAGTTGATGAACATTAATGTCAAGCAAATAGAATTTAAAAGGAAAAACGTATTGAATAGACAAGGAAATTACCCCAATATGAATGACACTCAGTTTTGGTGGAACAGTGTCACCGAAAAACACAGCTTCTTCAGCCAGCCTGCAAAGTACTTTGCGAACAATTTCTCCCAGATACATACCAGATATTATCTTCTCAAATATCTGTGAGAATCAACCAAAAATTTCAAGACAAGACTTTTCAAGAGCCAAAGAAAGAAGCACCAAAGGAACTTTTGAATGACCTGTTCACCAGGGTTTAAACTCTCAGCATCCAAGGCATAATCATACTCTGTTAATGAAAGATGTGATGTCCTAAAGTTCCCCCACTCCATGTTTATAACCTACAGTCACACATTCTCAGCAACTTCAACATTCATTTCACACTTCCCGCACAATTCTGTTTCAACCCTTGTTAATAGGCATTCTTGTTTAATAGCTAATTGCTCAATAAAAGAAAAAAATGGACAATTTTATATTTTCCAGAGTTGGGTATGTAAAAATAATAGTAACTATTATACAGCTAACCATCTCTCTGGATTTCGGTAGTGGACCATGCCATTTTGGTATTGCATGCACACGTTCCACATATGCTGCATTTGTTCCAGTACCTAAGATCACCGAAGCAACAACATCCTTGTTGTTGTATCTACCTCCGGCTAAAGTTCCAACCGTATCATTGACCTGGGGCCAGTACCATGCATTAAATCATTTTTTTAAATGGTAGTAATAGTAACAAGAAACCTGAAGAACTGCTACATACCAGAGCTGATACACACATATCAAGGCCTTTTCTTCCCATGGCTTTGTTCAATTTTTCCACCACATCCTGGCCAACCTATTTATCAAGCAATTAAGAGAAGTCAGGCAAGAAAAGCTTGGAGTGGAAGCACAGGGTCCAGTCAAATTTATTAATTGTAAAACTGTCATGCAGACTTGTTAATGTGTTTTAAAGTGGATAATCTTTTTGCTCCCAACAGTAAAATAAACCAGGTTTCGACTGTTATTTCATTACTCTTTGCAGGTGTAATGCTATTCGGACCCCCAAAACAAGCCCCCTCTTTTGGCCCATCTCAGACAGTGTGCTACTAACTCACATGATCTAGTATTTAATAACTCATGATACTTTTATAGACAAGCATTAGTAACTTCGACCAACGACAAAACTGATGAATGGTGCAAACGAGGGCACGATTTGCATCTCTCCGTGTTTCTGTCTTGCTTTTCTCCTATTTGTAGTTGACATAACATTGCGAAAAAAAATTGGGACGCATCACATAGAATTGAAGTGGAACCATGCTGTTTAATGTAATTGCATATGCAGTTCCATAATCATGGGAAAGACTACTGTGAAAAAAATTATTAAAAGAAAAGGCAAGTAGTTATATTAACATAGAATTCAACATGACTTTTTGTACCTGTGTGCGCTGTGTTTAAGAATGCAGCCCTGCTTAGCCAAAACTATAAACAAACAAAAGAACAAATTGAAATTGTTTAATTTCAAGGATGGTGGATCAAGGCATACACAAAAGCTCACCACATTTAACTCGGGTCAGATAGTTCAAGTGATGATACTTCACCATAAACACACAGATATTCATACAGCTTCATAAAAATGCACAAAAAAATTGAGTTAACTGTAGAAATTGGTCGCTAAAGGTGTGGCTGAGTCTTACATATATTTGTGGAAATTTTTCAACTGCTATTTCTTTTCATGTCTTTCGCTAAGGCCATGATTGGTAGGAGAGAAATATGAGAAGAAAGAAAAGTGAGAGGAAAGAAGAAGTAGAGGATAGAAAAATGAGGAGAAGAAAATATTGTTCTTTCCATCCTATGTTTGGAGGAGAGGATAGAAAAATGGAAGGAAATAAGAAAAAGACAAAAAGAAACTTATTTTACTTTCTACTCTCTAATCATTCCAATTTGAGAAATTGTGATTTGTACGTGATGGAAGAAAACCCCAATTTTCTCAATATTTTTTCCTCATGCCACTCTCCTACCAAAAGAAAGAAAGTGATTTCCACCCTCTTTTCTTTCCTCTCACTTTTCTCTACTAACAGTCATACAAGAGTCCAAGACACCAAAGCAAAGTAAAAGAAATTGATTATGCACAAGTCAAGAGTTAATGGCATTATTAAATCAGTAAAGACATATGAGGCAAGGGTGGGAGGCAGAAAGGCTGAGATGCACTTTTGGACTGCTTTGAAATTGATAGAGGAAAAATAGGAATGAAGCTACCTTTACAATAACTTCGATTAAGAATAAACTCAGAAGAGAAAGAGACTAAGGATGTTGAACATGACATGAACAAAATACAGGGAAGCTCATCATACATGTCCACCCCAATGTTGAATATTGGATCCAAGTGCATATAATCAAGTTTGCAGTGTTTCCATTCAAATCTCAGATTTTCCCTGAATGACCAAAGGTGGCAAACTAAGTTCTTAGTTTTTACAAGCTTAAGTAAGTCAGTTTAATCTTCTGCGAGTGACATTGACAACTAAAAAGTTCTTTCCTAATATATGTCAGAAAGAATTCTGTAAAACATGACCATTCAACAAGACCTGTTCTTTAAGTCATGAAACTTACAAGTGATTTTAAAAATTCAAATTAACCACAATGATGAACCACTTCAGACACATCACGCACAATATTGTTATTTGTAACATGATGAAGAGATATTAAATTCTCAATTACACTAACTGATTAAACAAGTCAAATCCAAACATAAGAACATTTAAGTAATGTACATGAATAAGTTCCATGCAAAATTCCAGAAAGAATAATATTTAATTTATCAAAGTGTGCTCACCAAATCCAACAAAATGATAAAGATCAAATAATTTAAAAAGAAAGCCAGAGAAATTAGCACTAACTGCATCCTCTATACTGAAGCCTTTTGTCCACTTAACAAGGGTCCCGGAAGCAATTGACGTCTGCATCACAGGGAACGAGAAGGTGAAACCCAGCTCTCTCTGCCTACCAGGAGTTTGGATGAAAATCTTTACTCTCTTGAGCAACAAACTTAGCAAGTTCTGCTTCAATAAAGTCAAACAGTTCCTGAAATCACAACCAATTGTAGACTTGAGAGACCTGATGTAATAACCAGCTTAAGTTAGTGCTTGCAATTGTTGAGAGAGCACAAGCACTTACATCTGAAGTCCCAACCATCAAATTGGGAGGGATGGCTACCTCAATGAATTCCTGGTTAACAACACCACCATCCTTCCCTCCCAATTGTACCCGCAATACACGGAAATTTGTCCCACCAAGGTCCAATGCATAAAACAATCCTTTCTCATTTCTGAAATGGGCAAAGTAAAAAAAAAAAAAAAAATCTTATCAACTATAATCTCCTTTGGACTATCTACAAGTATGAAAAATTAAAAGATATAAGTCAGGCCAAAAAGATTTATTCATGCTAGCATGACTATTATCTACTCTAGCCATTTATAGAATGCAACTCATCAATAATATAGTAGGAAACAAACAAGTCCCATGAAGTAGTTAAGGCTTCATAAACAGCTCCAGAGAAGGGCCTTAATACCATATATACTCTCAACTCAGCATACGCAGCCAGCGTGCAGGAAGGATGAGGTGAAGATTAATAGAATACTTTGAATTTCAATTACCCCGTCGTTAGAATATATTAATTGTCAGGGTACATATAAAAATGAGTCCAACGAACTTTTGTTTCAGGATAATTTGCGGGCATATAAAAAAGGTCAAGATTTATCCACCTTGTGATCCCATTCATTATAGTAGATTCACCGAGTAAAGAACAGGCTTGGATAACTGTATGAATCATCGTAATTCATAACCATAGAGGATAATAAGGAAATGGTGGACATATCATCAAATGCAAAGCAAAAAGAAAAAAAAAAGTTGATGATTTGTTATAGACACTCACATAAGCGGAGGGGGAGAAACATCTACATTTGGACATATCCATAATCAAACACAACCTACATAAGATCTACAACACAGAGAGACACATACTTCAATCAAACTAGATCATACATGATACATGCAATGAATGAATAGACATCTATGACACTCAAAAAAGCATAAAACACCCTCACATTCCCATTGGTAGTATGAAATTGAAGCTTGAAATTAGAATTGAAACGAAATCATAGTTTTTTTTTTTAACAATTTTACTTCTGAAAAAAAATCATGATTCTCAGTTCCATACCACCAAATGTAACTTCAATTCAAATGGATCATAAAATTGAATCAAAATGGATCAATCAAAACATAGACACATATTACATATTTCTCCATATTGGATCAAACAAAAAACAAACATCACACATTAATTCATACATATCATATACATACACATACAAATATAGATATAAGCAAAGAATAGAATACCCAGTAGGGAGACTGTCCACATAGCTGATGATCATCTTGAGCTTGCTGCCACCTTCAGAGCAAGCCCTGCATGCATCTCCACAGTCATGGCATCAGCCACCTGCTTCAGCTTCCCAACTGGGGTCCCACATTTCTCCTCCAACTCCTTCACTATGGCCATTACCCTGGCCCATCTCCCTGACCTTTGCATTTGCCGGTGAACCACATAGGCAGTAGCCGCCATCGCCACCGCTGCGCACACAACCGCTGCCCCCACTGCCACCTTACCCATTGTAAAAAAACAAACAAAAATTTTATACCACACGAACCAAAAACAAAAGATGTTTCAAAGAAATAAGTTTAATTCTTTTTCTTCAACTTTTTTTTGTTATACTTTTTTAACAGTGCATTATTATAAGAAATGAGATTCTTGTAAATATTTGATATATGGGCAATCTTGATTCTTGAGGAGTGTTTTAGTTGTTGCAAAAACAAATCTGAAATCTGGAACCAAAAAACGAAGATTTTTATGTTTCTAGTTGTAGTTCTTGTTAGTGCAACAGAAAGAAATTGGAATACTCGATTTTAAGAGAGAAAATGATATCAACTTATCATGATCTGATACATTGGAAAATGAGAGGAGGTTAAAAAAAAAAAAAAATTGGCAATTCTTGATCAAAAATTGGTTTTTGAATCAAGGAACATAACACAAATATGTTTAAAAGAAAAAAAGAGTTTTCCTTTTACTTTTTTGTTTAAAAAACATTGATAAAGATTTGGTAAACGGGAGAATGAGAAAGAAGAGCCTAAGAAATAGGAATGCTTTTGAATCTTTTTGGTAGTGTTTTGGTTTGATTCCTTCCATTTTCCTTTACCATGATTGAAATTAACAGGAAAATTGAGCCCTGGCACCATTGATCCACTTCATTGCTACTTAAAGCAATTTGTTTACAAATACACTTCGACTGTTCCACTCTTTAAAGACAACTTACATAATCAAATATTTCACTAGGCGTTTTGGTTTTGCATCAAATAAGTTTGAGTTTCATTTACCAGATTAATTTGGTGCTTGAAAAATGTTAAGGATAAGAAGAAGAAAAAAAGGAGAAAAAAATCATTTAAATCCATTTTCTTTTACATAATTTTGTGAAATTGTGATATTTTCCCTCTCTTTTCCATTGCCATCTAAACAAAACAAAAAATAATATGTTTCTTAGTTTCTTTTCTTTTTCCTTTCAATTTCCTTTTTAACATTTTTTTTTTGTTTTCAAATTTCTCAAAATCCAAATGCAGCATAAAAATAAACCAGGCAGACCCAAAATAAATTAGGATTTTGTCGGTACAAAATGGCAATTTACAAGACACAGGAACACAATCTTTGATCTTGTCAATGACGAAACCGAGCTACTCATGAAGTCAATCCAAACTCATGCTATTCAATGAAGATCGATCCCTAAATGGAGACAAACAAGCACGTGATCTTTGATTATAGAACGCATCATTTTGATTGGAGCTGATATTCATCGTTTACCAAGGATACAGTCTGCAAAAGTTTCTCTTTTCAATTGACTGTCTAAATAGATGTCTTGCCAGGGTAGGAAACCTCTCTAAGAATCAAAATCCACAGGCCATGTTTTGGTATAGATTTAATCCAGTTTTTTAAATTTCTTCACTTCAATATTTTGCCTCGAAAAGATTTAAAAAACTGGATAAAATCCATACCCAAAATGACTAATAATCATTTTGCCATTCAGATTAAAGCCTCGTGTAAGAGAGGAAAACCTCAAAAAAAAAAAAGAAAAATCATTTTTACTCGCATCATGGATGGACTAATATTTGCTTTCCAACTTATTTCAGGCAAAAGAAATTATAAAGGTTTTCATTTTTGAAAACAGACTGGAAGCTACTCTCATCACAGTTAAAATTTAAAACTCATTTAAACATTAAACAGTACAGAGTGAAAATTAAATGCAAGAGAGATAGAGAGAAAGGGAGCTACTATTTTATTACATTACATGACAGGAAGTGTACATAACCACGCATAGGCCAACTTTATACCCCGAACCCTGAATCCCAGTTGTTACCATTCGCATAACCAAGATCCTAAACACTATCTATTCCCTAAAAGAACAAGACAACACAACAACAAAATAACATCACCAACGAACCAAAAAAAAAACTAGAACCATCAGACTATCATAGTCAGGTATGCAGCTAGGGTTGAATCCACATTAAATTTCCAAGAGCATGAAAAACTCACTTCCTAAGCAGAACAGCATACTACCCCCTCTCCCCTTTTTTTTCTTTTTCTTTTTCTTTTTCCATTTTGTTTCTTTGTAAATCAGAACAAACTTCACAGATGAAAAAGACTGTACATAAAACATGGCAAAGCTTCTTTCAAGTTTCGCCTATTGGTTTCCACTCGCAAGATAGCACTGACGAGCATGCCTGAAAAAATGTAAGAAATGAAAGCCAGCGATTGAAATAATACTTACCAGAACTGCTGGCTTTCTGTCTCACATCTGAGCTGACATACATACAAGATTTTCGCTGATCCAATTTCCAATCACTCATGCTTTTGATGTTAAACTCAACCTGCTATAGAGATTAACAACCAAAAAAGCAGTATAAAGAAATACATTGTCCAAAAAATGAGATTTATCATTGAAAATATTAAAAGACATGCCTTAACACCGGTTTCTGCACGCCTTCTGAGTCAACTCCACTGACAAATTGAAGTACCACACCAAGAGCAGCATTTGCCTTCATGATTGAAAAAAGAAAATAAGAGAAACAAATCAGAAGAGAATTAGGTAAGTTTGTTTGTGCTCAGGAATGGACCATATCTAACAAATATTATGAAAACATTCAAAATTTGAGAGTGCTTCATGCCTTAAACACAAGGAGCCCTACTAGAGTTCATATTCTCAACCGGCCAACTTGTATGATCACCAAAACCACTCAAAATATTTTAGTCATCTATTGATGGAAAAATTGGCGAGTAATCCACCCAATCTCTCTTTAATTACAAGTTAGACTGAAGAATATAAGCACTCAGCAAGCTAGAAGAAAACGCTGACAAAAGAACCAACAGACAATGAAATAACAACACAAAATGATGGAGAAACTTAGAAAAGTTAAGGAACTTATATCCAAAACCTCTGATTCTTCCTGCAATTCTCCATTGCCGTACACATGCCCATTCTGCATAAGAGTTTCTAAATCCGCATCACACAAATCACCCTGAGAAGATCCCTGGTTATTACTCCCATCAGTGCTACCATTATTCCCCTCACTGCTATCTGCTACCAATTCATTTCCAATATCCTCAAATGAACCGACCTCACTTGTAAGGGATGTGACAACACTGGAACTTGAGGCACATCTAGCCTCTGCCTTAACTGGTTTTGTATGGGACCTTTCATCAACCTCTGTCCATCTCAACTCCTGCCTAGTGGATCCACTCCCAGCACTCGAGCAATTTGATGCTGGACTTACTTTGCCAGCATCAACCTGGCATGTCTCCTTTCCTTCAGTAACTTCATTCCTCCGCACTAGACCTGATGCCAAACACTCTGGAGATGTACCACTTAAATGACAACCAATTCTGGTAGAAATTGAATCTTTCCTTTGAGGACTAATGGATTGCTGTTTCGCTAGCATATCTTGCTTAGCATCTACTTCGTCAGGATCTTTTTTCCTCTTAAGGCGTCTCTCACCAGACCCAGTTCGATATGTATCATCATCTCCAGGAGATGCAGAATGCTGCTGTGTGGTCACTCTTAGGTGCCGATATCGTCTGTAACCATCTGGAAAAACATAAGAAGGAATCTGCTTTCTACGGACATGAGAAACACAGATTTCCATCCCTGGCTTCCAAAACATATACATATTTATCGAGTGCTTAAATTCATCAACCGTCCCACGTATATCAAACTGCTGACCTTCCTGAACCACCTCCCCTTGTTTCCTCTGCAAACCCATAAAGAAAGCACAGTGAGTACATGGCTTGGATGTGCCTGCATACTCATGAGGATAAGGATGGCACTGCAACTTCCCATATGTGTCCCGCTCAATCTGCAAATGATAAATTGTAGGAGAGAAAGACTAAATGAGATAAAAGATTACTTCTGCAGTGATTGTGATCTTTTCAAATAAATCAAAATTCATAGAACAGTTAAAGTTGAATATAGTCTTCCTTCTGCCATAAAAAGTAGGCATAAATATTACCATTAAAGTCAGCTGCCTTAGCCGGGATTCAACCCAGCCTTTCCAAGCACGTAAATCATCACCATCAGCCGCAACTATGTCCACCTGCAGATAATTTTTGTAACTTTCAAAGAACAAGTATGGCTCAAACAGGGCACTCCACTTGGCCTTGTTCAGCTCTATCTCCTGAATTTAGGCAAATAGAAGGTTAAGGATCAGTACTCAACCAGAAAATACTAAAAAGTAGTAAAGTCTCTGTTTTCTTACCTCGCAAATCCTGTTACCATTTTGGAACTGCTCCATCATAACACGAAGGGTGCTTGCTGACACATTGTAGCTAGAATTCATGCATGGGTAGGCTGGTGTTATGATGGGCATAACATGTTTCCGATCACGAGGGTTTTTACGAGGATCCCAGACAGAAAATTTAAGTTCATCCTCTTCAATTGCACATAGCATAACAGGATTTGGCCAGCGCCACTGTGTATAAACCCTAAAAAATCTTGACACAAGCATACTTGGAACTGCATTAGGATAGAGCTGGCAGACTCGAGCTACAAGAAGGGCCCAGTTTACACCACCAAGAAATCCAGTCACCTGATCATGAAGAAAATGTCAAGATGAATAATAAAGACAGGACATCAATTATTAGAAAAATAGCAGTATCAAAATACTCACATTCGAATAAACACCACGACTTTTAGCCCAAAACTTCAAACATCGGAGCGTAGTGCGAAAATGCTATAATTCACAAGAGAGTGACTTAGATCTAAAACTCCAATTATAAACCAGTATAAAAAAGGGGGTTAAAGGAAGCAGTGACCAGTCAAACACCAAAAGTAACCAATAAGAAGCACTTCACCTCAACATTGGGAACAAGCTTAAGAATTTGATCTGCAACCCTGCAACCATTAAGACTTCGAACAGTTGGCTCATCAACGTTGTACAACACAGAGACATCAGAGATGTCCAAGTCCTGTCAATAAGTTAGTATTATCAACCAAAACCATACAGTCAGAACAAAAAATAATCTTTGTCAACACTATCAACTATTACCGTTTTGTTTCATGTTAAAGCAAGCAAGCACAAGAACACATAATAGACAGAAGAGAAAAGAGAGGAATTGGGACCAACACTGATAAGAATAAAGTAATAGACCCATAACTACAGGATTCTCATATATGGAACAAATGCCAGCAAGCAAGATAACATTCAAACAACCGTTTTTATATGAAAAAATGGCACAACCAACATTTTTAACGGAATGTTTCACCACAAACAAGGCCAAAAAGCAATATACACTTACTTCGGGTACAACCAAACAAGAGATACTTGCATAGAGAAGATCAATGGAAATCCCATCAAACTTAAATTTCATTACAGGGACATGAGCATCTGGAACTGGTTGGAGTTCTGTTACTTCTTCCATTTCTGCTAGGATGTTATGCAATATGAAGAAAAAGTCTTCCTGGATCACAAGCAAGATGTGTAAACAACGAAATATCCCATTGTATATTTAAGCAGCCAACTAAGATAACCTGAATTCAGCAATTACCTCTCGGTTCACATAGGATGGCCCAACGCATAAAGTGTCTATGTCAGCCCTGGGACCATGCACCTAAAAATAACAACTTAAGCTAGATTCCAATACAATAATAATGATGAAATGAAAAACTGAACAGAAGAATCAAACAAAGATATATGCAAAAGAGCAAGTGCTAAAAGACAGTTGCGTAGCGATAATATTAGTATAAATAAGAAGATTAATCCACTTTTTTGGTAAGATGATGAATCCATCAGAGCTTACATGAAGCTTGAAAAGAGAAACGCCACTAACTCAAAATGAGAAAGCCAATATAACCAGACTTACCCCAAGTCGATAAGAACCAAATGTAAAAATAACAGCATTTGCATCCTCCACCATTTGATCAGTGTACCCCCTCAAGCGAGTAAGTTGCTTCACCCATTCTTTTACAATCTAAAAATATAGAAAACAGATGTTACTGAAACATGAGAAAGAGACTTAAAAGGAATCCACAATCACTAAGGGAGTTTTAAAGACCATTTTGACTTCTATCCTACAATAGCAAATGGCAGGAATGACAATAATATTTTTAAAATTTTATAAAATTTATTAGAAAACATAAAAAGAAAAGAAAGAAGAGAAACTTGATTTACAAGTTCAACCACCATGCATCCAATAACCTAAACCTCCAACCAAAAGAGAGGGGAAGAATATTCTGAAACAAAAATTAAGGAACGCCACTAACCAAACAACTTGACTATCACCTTTACTTTCAACAAAAATTTCTTTAGTTTGAATCATCACAAGTTAAATGGAAATCAGTTTCCCAACATTTAATTCGTTCCTAAATCACATATAAAAATCACAAAGAACTACCACTTTTCAATTTGTATCACATCCAATTATAAATTCCTCAAATGATAAATCTTACAATTCTCATTTTTGGAAATTCCCAAAATGTTATATATTCTTATCTTGTTTTCATTGAAATTTATACGAATCATTGACTCACAGCAAACTTCTACCAAGCCTAAAAATAAATAGTTCTAATTTATTTTGAGAATATATATATATATATATATATATATATATATATATATATATGCCAACACACATCAACAGATGTCTGGTGCAGCAACAGGCAAACAAGAGTGCAAAATTGCTCGTGATGGTTGCAATTCTAGACTTTTTTAGGTTTTAAAGAGAGAGAATTAGGTTACAGTTTAACAAGAGATGGACAGTACTCAAATTTGATGGTTGCCATGTGTCTGGATAAAGAACGTCTACTATCACCAACTCCATGAAATCTAAAATCTACCAAATTACTAAATTACCCATCTCCGCAAAGTTGAAAAAAGAGTCACAGAAATGTGAATAACACCAAACCAGCAGAATATAACCTCAAAGAATGGAAAAACACAAAGCCTGGTTAATCTCTAAAAAATTATATAAAATGTCATCTTCACATTGCTTTCATTAGTATACGGCAGTGAGAACAATGCTGCTGGCTTTGGTCATAAAATACCAAAGAAGTTCAGAAATGTGGTCCTAAGTACATATGGTTTACAACTCCATCTAGTTGCTAGAAGGTCCTATCAGATGTATCTTTGCATTAGAAAGCTTAAAGATGTTTTTTATTCTAGTAACCCGCCACTTACAATTCAATAATAGACATGACATTTTAACAAGGAGAATAACAAGTTGCTATAAGGAAAAACGGAGAACAAGAGAGGCTCATACATATATTCACCAAGGATGATGATTTACGAAGGTATAAGTATGTGTAAATGCAAATCAATAAGGATTCCCACTACAGAATTTACGGCTAAAGTCCCAACATCAATCTTAATCCACACATAACCTTAGATTGGTTTCTAAGTAATAGTGCTCTTTAACATCATAGACAACAGAGGGAACTACTTCAAACTACAAAATCCAATCTCCATATAAAATATCAATACAATGTCAAAAATGCCACAAAACCATTCTTTAAATGGGTCACGGGCATTAGCATTGAAGACAAATAATAAAATATTTACCTGCCCAATTCGACCCAGAACCTTCTCTCTCTTAGCCGCTTCCTCTTCGCTCTCATAAAGACCAGCATCAACCAAAAACTAGCGAATTCACAAGCGAAATTTAAAAAAGAGATCGAAAAAAATCTTCACACCATAATATTCCTCAATATATTGATGCGCAAGAATATATATATATATATATATATATATATATATATATAAAATAAAAACCTTTTCCAATTGGCGGCTTCTTTGAAAATCAGCTACCATGGGCCCCGCCGTGGATATCGGCTTAGTCACGCCGTATTGCTTCGCCGGCGGCAGCGAAGTTCTCAAACCCTCTGAACTCACCATCTTAGAACCTCAAAAGAAAACCCAAAACATAAAGAACTTAAATTTATGAAAACAAACAATTAGGATCCGAAATTCAAAATCCCTAGAAGCAGCCAATACAGGGAGTTGGACCAAAAATGAGAGAGAACAAGAAGTAAAGACCTAGAAAATCGAACGGATTAAGAGATTGAAAGGAAAACCCTAAAAGAAACAAAATTGCAGATCGATCAGAACTAAAAAAAAAAGTGGGGATATTAGAAACCCTAAATATATGCTTTATAGGAAGAGAGGGAGACAGATGGAAGAGGGCATTATAGATAGAGAACAAGGAAACATAGAAGACATCGGAAAGGAAAATTGAGGCCTGGCTGGGGAGTTGAGAGAGAGCTATTGGGGTTTGATTTTTCAATTAATTTCTTTATGTTTATCCTTCGCTTTTCTTTCTCTCAAGAGGATTCGGATTTTTAGTGCCAACAGGAGTGGCGGAGGTTTCAAGTTATCAAGAAATCAAAAAATCTTTAGTTACGAAAAAATTAAATAATTTTTTAAAATATTTAATATTAAAATTATTATTTAATTTTTTTGTGGTTATTAAAATTTTCACGATAACTTTCATTTGTGGTAAATTTTAATCAGAATTTTTGAAGGGGCTGACTTAAAAATAAATTTGCATATATACAACTTTTAATTATATATAACAAAAATATATTTCTCAAGTATAAAATATACTATCATTAACTAAGTCACGATAAAGTTATAGATATCAAATTTTACATGTTTATAGACTATAAGACCCAAAACACTACAAAAGAGCAATAAATATATATGAGCCAATACGTCCACTTGGTTTGCTAAAAGAATAAACATAGTAAGCAATATGCAAACATCTTTTGAGGTAGAATACTCTGTCCAAGAAAAAAAGAGATCAAACTAAGAAGACTGAAATCGACTAGAATGATCTTTTTATGCAAAAAAAATAAAAGCATATGTTGAGATACGTATTTGATAAGGCGCCGCTTTCAAATAACCTTTCATATTTGATCCCTTCGGTTAACTTAATATTCTCACATTTGAGGACGTAACATCGAGTCACGTTCTAAAGAATATTGTTAATTTCTTTATATGTGATACTTGGAGATTTAAAAGAATGATTCTCAGTACGGATGAGCATAGGTCGGTTTGGACCGAGTTAATTTAAAAATTCAACCCAACCTATTTATATCGGGTTAAAAAAATATCAACCCATGAATCCATCCAACCTCAACTCAACCTAACCCAATCTAATCGGTTAGGGTCACTGGGTTTATATTTTTTTTATTAAAAATTAAATCATACGTATTACATAAGGAAAAAAATTCTATTAAATCCAAAACCAATTCCATACATATTACAATTAAAATCTACGTGACTTAAAATCTAATGTTCAGTATTTTTATTAACATCTTGGAAATTCTTATGAGGGCATGCATTAACCTCTTTCTAGCAAAAAACACACCAAAATTCGCCAACCAAATGAGATGAGCAGAAGGACAACAAAATATGGTCTTTCCCATTTTTTTTTTTTTTGGGTAGAACGATTGTAAACCTGCCTTAAAATCTTCATAATCTAATTCCTGCATAATACCAAATATATACATTAGATAAAAACCATAAAGTAAATGAAAATAGAGAAAACTAAAATTGTTTTTTTATGTTGGAGGATTCAAGAAAGGGAAAATGAGATATATATATATATATATATATATATATCAATTCAAATTAGTATGAGTGAAATTCTTAATACATTGAAAGGAATTGATTAATAAAAGACCACAGTAATAAATAACTCCTTTGATTCGATTCGAGTCGAGCGATGACTTCTAGATAAGTCTAAACTGAAAATAGAAGTCAAAAAGAAAGGAAACACATACTACCAAAATCACCTGATACTAGTTCTCTTTCGGTAACGTACACCACCCACCATTTGTACGCATATAAATACAGAGTGGAGAAGAGGATGAGCCTATGATTATAATTGCCTAAGAGTCGAACTTCGAGTGAACTTGTTCTATTCAATTTCTAATCTACCAAAGTTGATTCTGGTTTTAATAGATTAATTTTCTTTTAAAAAAAGAATTAATTAACAAGGATAAAAGCATATGCAACTTTTGTTATTGAAGCATTTCCCAGTGGCCTCATAATCGTGCTCTTTTAGGCTATTGAAACCACAAGTGTTGAAAAAGCATAAAGCATTGAAAGAACATACTACATACCTTGCTTTGTTGAAGCAGGACAAGAATAAAGCTAAACAAAATGGGTACTGCAGCGAGAGAGAAGAAGAGAGAGGAGGAGCTCTCTCAAAGACTCAAAGCCTAACCGCAACGAGAGAGAAGAATAGAGTAAAGTGATCGAGTGAATGAGTGATAAGGTTTCATGTGAGTAAACTTGCTTTCCCCAAAATGCCCATTATAATATTGTCAAATTACATCAGGTTATTAGTACGACTTGTTTGGAGTATCTGTACATATTTTACACATTAGGAATGGCCATTTTATAATTATATTATAATTATTTATATACTATTTTATATTCAATAAATAATAAAAATATATAATTATATATTTGATCGGATTACTAGTTTGAGTCGGGTTGAAAATTTTGAACCTATGACCCAACCCAAGCCATCGGGTTCAAAAAATTTTCAACCCAACCCAACCCAATTTAACTTCTAAAAAGACCTAACCCAACCCATTATATCAGTTTGGTTCGGGTCCGCAGGTTAACCGAGTTCCATGTTCACCCCTACTTCTCAGGTTCAATCCTTAGAGACTTTGAAGGACACTCTTTAAAACGAGGAATTATTGGCTGCATCGAGTATACCAGTTGAAAACTTGATTGGTAATTTTTGAGAATTTCACTAGTAATGTCTGACGTGCATAGTTGTCATTACTAATAAAGTTTCCAAAAATTACCAATCAAGTTTTCAGTGGTTGCACCCGGAGTAGCCAAGAATTTTTCCTTTAAGACTTGAAGAATCTAAATTATGTATTGAATGCGAATTTTCTTATGGTGTCTCAACATCTTTCCTCTTGAAAAATGAATAAATAGTCTTATGCTTAACCATAATATGTTCTATGTGTTTAAGCTATAAAAATAAGCAACATATGTACAAAAACCAAATTTCAATAAATATGAGAAAAAGTCAATAAGCAACTAAAACAAATTTGTTTTTTAAAAAAAATCATCATAAAAATTTGAGATTTAAAGATATCCAAATCTAACATATACCAAAACCACATAGATTAAAAAAAATACAAGCTAATTTAAACTAAAATAAAAAGACATGAGATGTAAATATACCTATTTAAGCATTGAGGGGTGTGACTCGAAGGAGACTTAGAAAGGATGACTTCGGCGACAACCGACGAGAAGCAATGAACAAAAGATTGTGATTCTCGATTTGTCTTTGTTGAATGAGTTTGAACTCTGATCAATGACATTATTAAAGGAGGCAAACAAAATTATGAATTTTGAATTATAAAATAAGTCAGACTAAAATTACCTCCCGAACTCTAAACTAAAGAAATGAATATTATTTGAATAAAATTAATTACATCCTAAGTCATAATACAAGTGGAACAAGAAACAAGGAACATACCTATTAGTTTCGTTTCAAATTATAAAACTAAATATAAATAAGTTTGTCACAAAAAAAAAAACCAATACAATGAAAATTAAATCTCCAAGTGCAACTATTGTCGAATCAACTCATTTTGTATGATGGCCATTTAAAACGATCAATGTATCTCTATATATAATTTTTTATATCTAAATTGAACTGAAAAAGTAATTGACAATTGTCACAAAATTTTATACCTACCCATCAAGGCCAAACAACGATTCTCACAAACTATAATATTGTACCAAGAGTTATAGTCATGATTATATTGGGTATATCGGTAAAATTAAAGATAATCTCAATTATCAATTTTTTAATCTAAGTTTCTAACTTGAGAATCACTCCAAAGCTCTCACCAATTAAATTACATATTTACATACTATTATACCAAGCAATTTCAGATGATAGATTGAAAACAAATAATTATAATATGCTATAAGGCAATAAATTGAGCTTTATAATAAACCAAATAAATGGGCATATGGACGGTAAAAAAGAAAATAATGTAAACTTACCCAAAAAATTGGTGGGAGGCCGATGGTCGGTGACAAAGTAGACAATGATTGCGAGTTTGTGACGGAGTGAGAGTGAAAAACGAAAAAGTAAAAATGGTTCAAGTTTGAGAATTGAGACTACTTGGAGATGAGGGATCAGATATATATTTTTTATTTTTTAATCTAAAAACTAATAAAAATTCAAAAATTTTGTGGGTGCCATGGGCCCCACTTGTCTTTACTAAGTTTCGTCATTGACTCTCACGAAACCGAGTTCGTGAGATCGTCACTCGTGCGGATAATCCTACTAGGTTTTGCACGTGGTTTCAATGAGCTGATAATGTGGAGTTGTGTGATATGATAAATACAAACGACATCGTTTAAGCAGCTCTAGCAACTTGGTTTAACTAAGTTTACGATGTAGCTACAGCATTTCTCGCAACATGGTTTGGTTAAGCTTTCTTTGTAAATTTAATTATGTGCTTATTTCTAACATTTGAAAAAAAAATCAAATCACCAATAATTTTTTTTAATAAAATAAACAACAATTAAAGCACCAATTAATTGATGGTATTACTTGGTTTGATTATATATATGTTGTAAATTTACAATTAAGCACTTGATTGAATTTATAAAAAAAAACTTAACAAAAAACTAAATAGTATCTTTTCCTTTTTTTTTTAAGGTTTGACTTCGCATGAGCTCTTGCATTTTAAGGGTACCTAGCAAATAAAACATAATCTTTCGGTTGTGACAATTTAAATTCTCACATTTCAAAATTGCATAATTGTGACCATTCGATCAACATTTAATAATAAAATGACATGTGTCATTCAGATAAAAGAATTAAAGTATTAAAACAATTTTTTATAGTAAAAATTTGAATTTGATTATCAAAATGTAAGAATAAAGCAAAGATGTATCATATAGAATAATATTGCAAACTGAAATTCCATGGTGACAACTGATTTTAACTTATTGGAAAAAGAGATTTTGAAGAAATGTATAACCTAAGGTTGGTGAATTAGGTGTGGAATTGACTTGCTATAGATCCTGATCATCTGTTGTTATTCCAAATCATCATTTCTACTGGACCATTATCTGTGATTTGCTACTGTTAACAGCTAGATCGGGTGACATGTAATTTAAAATGCAATCCATGGCTATATTTCTGCCACATCATCTACTTTTGGAGGAAAATAAAACTCAACAATTCATTAGTTGTTTATACCTAGTATTTTTTTTCTAAAATTATATATATAGATGACTTGAGTTTCAGCATAAAGAGCACTAACCATCTTTTCTTTGTTTTGTTTCTTCTTTTTCATTTTATTTTAGTGTTTTATCATTAGAATAGAAAATTGTTTGCAAGGTTATTTTTTTTGTTGTATAACTCAATTGTAGTTGCTCATGCTGTCCAAATAATAAGGCTCACATTTATAAGCTGAAAACTTCATTTTATCTTTGTCTTCATTTTATATCTGTTCATGTATATTAGTCGCCTATGATGTCCTAATTTTTAGTGCAATTTTAACCACTTTCTATTTTTCTTTTTTTGACATGAACAAAGTTGTGCAACTGCTTAGCATTTTTATGATTTTGTTTAGGTTTGGCTTTAAGCCAACTTAAAACAACTAATTTTACCTTTAACCACTTTAAATTTGATGCTTTAAGTTGACTTAAAATCAAACCCAAACAACACCTATGTTGTAATTGAATTTTGTTGTTAAGAAAGAAAATGATATGTGCGATGTGTTGGTTTTGCTGCAAATTTAATAACTAAACAACAATGTGAAACAGCTTCGCATAGTGTGTTGTAGAAAAAACAAGCTAAACTTTTCCATGAATAATCATTTTCTTGATATGTTTGTCTTTAAGTCATTGTTTCTCTTAGTAATAGCAAATGAGAGGTAAAATCGTAGTTTATAATTGACAATGTTGTTTGATTTTTCTAGCAATTTGATGTGAAAACTATTGCATCATACTAACCCACTAGATGGTGGGTTTTGAATATTCAGGATAGCACATGAGTTAATCAACACATAAATTTACTAAGCAATTGCCTGGTCAAGAATTTTCATCTTATAAGCAATCTATTGTTATTTTTCCACCCTTGATAATATATTGCATGCCAAAGAAAGATATGGAATTTGAGTCAGAAGAGATTGCATATAATTTCTATTATCACTATTGGAAGTTGAGAAAATTAAAAAAAAAAAGCAACAAAAAACTATACACTTAAGCCATTTAGTTAGGATGAGTTTAATGTGGATGATGGAGGTGTGATCTTTCTGTGAATATTAGTTATATGAAAGTAACTGCAATTACTTGCAGTTAAGTGGGTTGCCTTGTAGGCATGGTATGACATATATTGTGTACCATAGAAAGAATATGAAGGAATATGTTGCCCACTATTTTGGCAAGGGAAAGTTTGAGAAATCCTATGATACCATAATCAATCCAATTCTTGACATGATCCTTCTGCCTGGCACTAATCACAATCACATCAAACCCTTTACGCTTAAAAGCTAACTCAGTAGACCTAGGAAGAATAGAATTAGGGAAGATTGTGAGATTGCTATTGGTTTTGGTCGAGTTAGGAGGTCCAGCACTGTGAGGCGCAAAAATTATTTGGGTTTTGGCCATAATAGAAGAACATGTCAGAGAGATACAGTTTCTAGGGGAAAAAAAAAGCATACTCAGGCGGAAGAATGTATATACATTTGCATACTTAGTAAATTTAGTTTAGATGCTTATTGATTTGTTGTTTTCTTATTTGTCTAACACATACTCAAACCCAGACAAATATGCCAAGTTGTGTGACTGATGATGATGTTCCATCAAGGATAAAGAAAAAGAACAAAATGGTTGAATTTTAGTTAGTTAAATTTACTATTTTTTTGTTGTCTGTCTAGCTATGATATTTTAACTGCATTGCTTTGAATTATATTTTAGAGAAGAGGGAAAGAGTTCACCTCTCCAAGTGGAGTTGTTAATACCAGTGTTTTCAGAGGCGAGGGCGTTGGGCGAGGCATAAGCCTCGAGACGTTGGGGCGTAAACCTTTTGAAACGTTGGGGTGTTTTGAATAAAATAATATTAATTAAATTATAAAATACTAAAAATTGAAATAATGTAAATAAATTAATTATTAATGTAGACTGAGGTTTCAACCCAAGAGGGGGGTGAATTGGGTTTTTAAAATTTTTGTGGAATTAATACAAGTTTATAAAAACGTATAAGCAACAAATAATTAAAACAAGTAATGTGCTGTAAATAAACAGTTTAAAGAGTAGAGGATGCAAACTCAGATTATAGTGGTTCGGCAATATCGGATTCGTTCCGACCCTATGCCCACTCTCTTCAAGGAACCTCCTTGAAGTAATCCACTAAGTAACTTAGTCGTACAAATTTACCGGTGTTGTACAAACCTTACAATCCCTTCCTCTCGGAAGCTATCCCCTTCCTCTTGGAAGTAATTCCCTTCCTTTCGGAAGTAATCCCTTTACAAAAGATGCTGTAAAGTAAATGGTAGAGAGACAGCAAATGAAAGCTTATACAACTGAATAATGTCTCTCTTTCAAAGTAAAGCTTGAAGAATGGCTCAATAAGAATATTTCAAAGCTTTTTGTATTTCAAAGAGTACAATAACTTGATTATGTGAGTTCAAATTTTTTTGAATATGTGCAGCTCTCTATTGAATGCTCAATAGAGTGGATTTATATGGCCATCAAATAATATGGCCGTTGGGACTTTAATTTGAAAAAGATTTGCTTTAAAACATTCAGATTTGGTGTCCAACGATCATATTTTTGAATTACCAGTCGACTGGGTCGTGATACCAGTCGACTGGGTTCTCTTGAAAAATCTCGTTTTCAAAGCTTCTGGGGTACCAGTCGACTGGGTTCTTCTTACCAGTCGATTGGGGACTGTTTGTCCAGTTTACCAGTCGATTGGTATGTTCCATCCAAGTCGACTGGGGACTCACTATCCATTTTACCAGTCGACTGGTATGTCTTACCCAGTTGACTGGGGACTTACTGTCCCATATACCAGTTGACTGGTATATGTACCCAGTCGACTGGGCTGTCTTCCAACCCAGTTTTTCTGTTTTAACTTAAAATGTTTGTTTAAAAAGTTTGTTTTAGAAAACCTTTTGTGTTCGAGCCATTGAACAAGCTTTTACAATGTACAAGTGAGACTTACACTGGTTCTAATACTTTAGACCTATACTAGTTCTTCATTCTTCACTTGATAGTTTGATTCGGTTTGAGTTCTTGCACCTTGATCCTTGGTTGAATGCTTTTGTTGCTTACTACACTTAGTTTGCACTGTTAGTATAATAACAGTTGTGTTTTGTCATCATTAAAATACATGTGAGGGTCAACAATTAATAAACTTTAATAACTTAAGACCTATGAATGAATATTTATCAAAATATTTCACAAACACACGTTAACATCACAAACACAATGTTAAGTGGTTGTTGTTTACATACTTACAATGATATAAAAAAATTCACATTCATCTCATCTTTCATCAATAAATCACAAATCACACTCCAAATACCAAATTCTAATTTTCAAATTGACCAATAAATTCATCACAAGACACAAACATGTTCCAAATTCCAACAAACATAAAAATAACATAATATTAAGTGACAAATGTTTACTGTTTAGTGTTTACACACTTACATTGGTATAACAAATTCACATACATAAATCTATTAAAAGCAACAAATTAGATAGCATAGCAAACAAAATCATTCAATGGGCTCTAAAGAACTCTCATCAATATCATCATCATATTCATCAAACATATATACACTAAGAAAAGTTCTTGAATGAAATCCTGGGGGCATATCTTGTGACATGTCCATAATTGGGTCTAATCTAGTTTGCTTGACTCTTATTCAATCTGGAGTCTCTTGACCTATATAACAAATTACACAAGTTATATAGCATTAGTGTATTATAATAATATATGATAATAAGACCAATGATTCCATAGATATGTGACCATCTATGATAATATTTTTTTTCATACTTACTTGACCCTGTCTTATGTGTTTGTTTGTTTGATAATCCACAGGCAAAAGACCCATATTCTATTGTAGGAGCAGGTGTCTGAGTCTCCTCTCTCTGCAAAGGTTCAATTGGCACAATCCTAATGGCATCAACATCAAATAATTATTCTTCTTCAAGCTAAGAAGGATCACTAGGGAGAAGAGATGACTCTGTCTCTGCTATCCACTCATCATCAGAGTCAATCTCCTTCACCAATATATGATTAATTTTTTTTTGCCTTATTTTGATACTTCTTTCTCTTAATGCAGTGTTGTTCTTAACATAAATCAAAGCATTCAATCTTTTGTGTTCAAGCCTATTCCTCATTTTTGTGTGGATCTACAAGATCAATTTTTTTTATCAACATGTAAGTTTCAGTTTTACAAGATGAGATGTATTAAATTGTGAAACTGAAATAAATTTTACCGATTCAAAGGTGCTCCAATTTCTCTCACACCCTGAAGCAAAACAAGTGAGATTAAGGACTCGAATAACAAACTTTGTCAACTCAGGTGTATCACTTCCAAAACACAGCCACCAATCAGCTACACAATTAAATTAATTCCATAAGAACAATACTAGGCAGTGACAAATGATAATACTAAGTTTGATTGATAGTTTGATACTATAAGTCTAAAACAAGATGTTTTAGTTACTAAATTTAGAGTATTATGGACCTTATAGTCTTAAATCTTAAATATTAAAAAAATTATTTAACGAGCAAACTGAGGTTAAGCAAGTACTAAGATTGTGTGTCTTAAATAGTACCTGGAGAATGTCGATTTCTTGTATCGATTGCAATTCTGGTTCCAAAGTCTCCATATGCATAGTCATATAAGTCCAATTGAATATCAACTGAAACACGATCTTCATAACTTATCATCCTTTCCATGCATTCAAGCAATCCTTTCCTTAATATCTGCTCAAATTTAAGAAACTTCTATGTATAACGTAACTGAGGATTTAAGTAAAACCCAACAGCATGTAAAGGTCGATGAAGTTGTGGAGCCCATACTTGTGTTCATTTCCTCCACAATTATAAGAAATCTTTTCTTTTGCAGCATCCATCAAATTGTAGATAAATCCCATTGGAGACCTCTTATTTGAATCAACCTCTCTCAAAACAAGAACAAGAAGAATAATACTTTTGATACAAAAAGCAACATTAAGCCAAAAATTCGGATCAAACAATATGCTTGTGTGAGCTTTTGTACTCTCATTCATCATGAAATATCTACTAAAGCAAAATGTATCTGAAGAAAACATAGTATAAGAGATTGTTTTTGCTTATAAAAGCTTTGAAGTGTGAGATAAGCAGTGGCAAAGCGTGTTACTGTCGGGCGAAAAAGCTCATAATCTTTTGTGCGTTTCCTAATTAAGACAAGCATCCACACATGTCCATATATGAACTTCACAACTTGCTTAGATTTTGCAATTGTTTCAGCATGAACCTTCAACTTTGCAATGCTCTCTAGCATGAGATCAATATAATGTGTAGCACATGGAGTCCAAAATAATCTAGCACTTTTCTCCATAAGTTGTTTCTCGGCATTCACAAAATTTGAATCATTATCAGTGACAACTCGAATAACATGCTCTTCTCTAATTTCCTCAACCACCTCATCAAGTAATTAAACATCAACTCACCTATTTTAATAATGTCAGATGCATCAACTGATTTCAAGAACCATGTACTAGCAAAACTATTAACAAAAAATTTGATCAAAACCCTTGACTTATTATCTATCCAACCATCAGCCATTATAGTGCATCCATATTGTTTCCATACCTTCTTATGCTCCTCTATCATTTTGTCTATGTCAGCAACCTCTTCTTTAAAAATTGATGTCCGCACCTCATGCATAGAAGGAGGTTTAAAGCTAGGCCCAAAATTAGAAATAGCCTCAGTTGCACTAAGCCAGTACGAGTTATTCATCAAACTAAAAGGGAGTGCTCCATTGTATATCAAGCATCCAATTTTTCTAAACACATCTTTTCTTTCTTCTTGCTTCCATTTGGAATTCAAAGTTTCTAGGCAGGCTTGTGAAGAAGTGAAATTATCCATTGGCCTTCTAGGTGTAGAAAATGGTTAAGTAAACGGGTCACTGCCACTGCCACTTGAGATCCCATAGTCTCTAACTGATAGAGAAGATAAACTCTCACTTCTTCCTCCATGACCCATTCTAATCTCTTCTAGCATCTCATTCTTTTTCTTTTAGTTGATTTGAAACTAGCTAACTACAAATTCTTCTTTGACATTTCAAGAACCTTCAAACAAGGTTTCATACCAAAATGGGTGCCCACTAAATGTTGTTCTAATCGGTTTATAGTCCCAGAACAATATTGATCACAAAATCGACAATAGAAGTATTTTTCTCTAAGAATTTCCTTTGCGTACTTCCATGTAGGATCTTTCTTCAAGCCATGACTATTTTCAAGTTAATCGATACATCCTAATTCAATTATATTTACACCATCAATAAGATGAAGAGAAAATAAGTATCAATTAAAAACTAGAGCAAAAAAACTACTAACATTACTGCAACTAAAGTAGAGCAGTTGCAAACTAAAATCAACAAATCTTACAAGCTTATTTTATTGTTAACATTGGATATATAATAGTCAAAGACAGGTGTTGTCTGTGAGGGGGCTGCTGCACAGCAGCACTTGTAAAGGGGGCTGTTGCACAACAGCCTCTGTGAAAGGGGCTTCTTGTGAGGGGGTTGCTATACAGCAGCAACTGTAACTTAAAAAGTTTATTTGGGGAAGAAAAGTAACTCTTAGTGGGCTACTAGCTTGTAACTTAAAAAAAAATTCAGATTTCAGCATTTGAAAAACTCAAGTCAAAACAGCCTTGTGGTGCCAAATGAAGACAAAAATAACAACTTTGCCTCAAAAAGTTATTTATCTAGGTTTCAATAGTCATAACAAGCGAAGGGTTAGGTTTTTTCTTTCCTGAGCAACAGGGATGCAGGGAAAGAAAACACCACACAACACAAATAAACGTGTCAAATACAACAATGATAAACAAAACATATTTGACTAGTATTCAGGTTCTGCTGATGTTTAATAGTAGAACAGAACAAAGGCGGGTTGAACACAAATAAATAACGGCCTAAACCAATAACTACTGTGAAATATTGCATTTCTCATCGTCTCGCCGTAAGCAATCACGAAATTAAGGCAATTGCAATGTCTAGCTCACTCATGAGGAAGAAAAGCTACAATTTTCGACAATGAAGAACTTCAAGCTTGATATGAAATTAATCGGATCTTACATGACTACAATAATCAAACATGGAAAACAAGCTAGAATAGTGCACCTGAAAATTGAAAAGTCATTAAAAAGAGACCATGATCCGACTTTTTCTACCTACGTGCAGAAATCACCACATTAAGCCAACTTCAGACCATATTGACAGGGCCAACTACTTTTGTTAATGAAATAAAAGGTAGTAAAAGTAGCACCAACTTAATCTTTACCTGATATTTTGAACATTTTCAGTTACTAATCTTGAAAAATTAGGTAGTAATAGAATAAAATTCTGAAAGGGCCAATCCATAGGAATAAAAGTCGATAAAAAGAAACAAATCACACATTGTATTATTACATGACAAGATGCACACACATAGAGTGTATTTACATAGTAGTATATGACTTTACGAATAAAAACACCTCGCAGGACTGATATTGTGACGATATCATGGCAAATACAAGAGAACATGCATTAACACACACCCGTCTACCAAAGTCTCCCGAATAAATAATGTTCATGACTAGCAAATGCATTCATGAATCATGAAACACCTTAAACAGAAACTAACTAGATTTTTCCACAACACCATGCTACATAACTTCTGCATTTTATCTAACATCCTTGCACTAAAAGTCTTCAATAAAGCAAAGACAAACATTGAATATGAGATTTTAAGGGCAATATATTCAAAATAAACAAATTAATCAAGGACAGTTCCTTACAAATGTTGGGATGGATTTAAAAATGAATATGAGTGAGGGAAATGCGACATATTGTCAAATTGTAAAATATAATTAGAGAACTTCACCCATCATTTCCTAATATTTAAAACAAATAAGAGGCAAGTGCTTATTGAGAATAATGGAATAACACAAAAAGGATTTTAAAATTTCAACAGTAACATAGCAAGCAACCACTCCTAATACTTGTAAAAACTAATGAGTAGCATACACTTATAGAGAGAGTTGGTACATGCTAAAAAAATTGAAGAATAGTACTACAAGGGGTAAACAATTTGAACTATTTACAACTGCACAAAGCAAATTTTAGAAACTTCACATATCACCCCACAAGATGCATCAATCATCTAGAGGAGGAATTGTAATTTCATGTAATATTAACATTCTTGATAGCCATTTTGTGAAAAACAACTCCATTGATTAGACCAGTACTTGAATACCAAATAACAAATACTTGAAACATTATTTTCTATTCCATGTTTTACTACATTTAAACATAATTTATATTCTGGCTTTACTACATTTTCTCACAATTCACAAACCAAACAGAGTGTCAAACAAAACCTCAATCTTAAATACTAAAAAGAAACAACAAACGAACAAACAAACACCAAAAAATACGTATCACAAAAGCTCAAAAAAGGCAAACCATATCAAAATACTCAAAAAAGGACAATTGTATAACGAAGTGAATAAAATTTTGAAAAAAAAACCCTAAATTTAGATAATTTAAACCTAAATGACCTAAATAAGTCATTGTTCACATAATTTGTAACTTGAAAACACAGTATAAATGACTTATTCAAGATAATTATAGAGTATCGACTATGGATGGAAAAGTGAGAGAGAGAGATATGAAGACGGCTTGGATTGGAGTAATGAGCTAGAGTACCAGTGAGTGAGACAGAGACGCGGCTTCAGGGAAGAAGCCTAAATAGGTAAGGGCGTAAGGCCCATATTAATATGGTGTCGTTTTGGTTAAATGAAGCTGATTTAATTTAAGCCAAAACGATGTTGTTTTGAGTTTGCTGAATTAAAAAAAAAAAATAATTCATTGGGCGTACACCCAGACGCCTAGGGCGTCAAAGGCGTACGCGTACGAGCTGGGCGAATGCCCAGACCTAAAAAACGTATGCTCAGCAACAGGAACGCCCAAGGTTTCATGCCTTGGGGTTTTTTAGACCTGTTTCTCCTCTAGGCGCGCCCAGAATCCGCCTTTTTATACACTAGTTAATACAACTCAAGAGTTAGTAGGGTGGGAGGTAGTAGTAGTGACAATAGAAATAGAAGAAGGGTCAGTGTAAGGGTGGATGATGAGTGCCAAATATTGCATATTTTGGCCCTTTAATTTACATTTGTTAGCTTAGTAATTTGTTACTTTGAGTTGTTTTCATTGTTTTTCAGGTTTACAAGCACTGGGAAAAGAGTTTCACTAAAATTGCCAAAATTGCCTTACAGATCAGTCATTTTTGTGGATTTTACTGTATTGATTCCGGAAGAACCAGGAGATGAGCCATATATGGTTGGAAAGATCCGGAAGTCTATTTTCTGAGGGATTTTACGGCTTGCAAAAACGATTTTTCTAGAGAAAGTTATGGCCATTTTAGTAAACAAGGTTCAAGCTGAAGAAGTCTAGTGCGCTCGATCGCACCAGACTTGCGATCGATCGCAAATGCGCTCTTGCACATCCCACATCGGTTAAAAATGCTCTGTAGTGAGCCAATGTGCGCTCGAGCGCACCAGAGTGCGATCGATCGCACTCGGGCAGTATCCCACATCGATTTTGAAACCCATTGTGCTCCGGGACTCCCCCTATATAAACACCATCTGACCTCATCATTCAGTGTACAATTCCTGAGCCACTTTGGTGTTTACCGGTGGACGTCCGTCAGCATTCTGGTGGATCCCGAAGGCATTGCTACCACGAGGGGAAGCGCCGCCCATCAGCGAGTGGAATTTCTCCCATGTAAAGTTGTTTATTTATTTCTTTATATCCAGTTGTTTTAGTTTAAATGTTTAGCACTTGTTATTATAGTTTTATAGTTATGAGTGGCTAGACTCTTCAGCTAAGGTTGAAGATGAAGCCCCGCCGTTGTTTGGCGTAGTAGTTCAGATTTGCTTGTACAAATCTGACAATTTTTAGTATAAATATTCTGTCAATTATTTGAGTTAATCTTATAATTGATTGAGTTTAAATTGTCTGTTGGATTTTCTTTGTGTTTCATCTGATGGATACATTGAATGCTTTTCGATTAAATTGGATTCCCTTTGTGATTTGTTAAGAGCGGATACATCGGGTGCTTTTGGTTTAGTTGGGATATTCTTTGTTTTTTGTCTTATAGTTGGATTCATTGAATGTTTTGATAGGCTATATTTTTAGAACATGTATGCTTAACTTCGGTGGGGTGGATTCGGAAACCTTAGTGCTTTTTATTATTAGTTTTAAAATCAATTTAATTTAGTTTTAATTTATTTTACAAATTATCATTCAAAATTCGGAACTAGGTTAAGATAGAGTTAGTTTAGATTAAAAATTATATTTTCACAACGCAATTCCCTGTGGATTCGACCTCGCACTTGCACAACGCTATACTGCAAACGACTCGTGCGCTTGCGAGTAAATTAAAACTCACAACAAGTTTTTGGCGCCGTTGCCGGGGAGTTGTTTGGTTTGTGAAAATTTTTGGTCTAAAATGATTTTATTTTTCTACTAGTTAGTTATCTTTTTATTAAAAAAAAAAAAAAAAAAAAGAAAAATCATGTGGATGAATCCAGCGCCGGTTTCACAGTCGTTAGAGGACGCCCTCAAGGATTTCATTAAAATGACCGGCCCGTCCCTCAATGCTGCCAACACTTTCAATGTTGAAAACTGTTCCATCTGTGCTAGTCCCATGCATCTAGCACAGAATTGCCCATCAATGCCGGCTTGTGCCGAGTATCCTATGGAACAAATGAATGCTTTCAATGACTATTGTTGGCAATCAAATGGATCTTGCTCCGAAACATACAATCCAAGGTGGTGGGACCACTCTAATTTTTCATGGGAGCAGAACCAACCAATGAATCAGGGAGGAGCCCCTTACCATGCTCACAATCAATACACTCCCGAATTTCCTCCACCAATTCCAAATTATGGTCACTCAGCTTATCCAGCACCATCACCCACTCACCAAGCTCCCATTCAAGCGCCAGTGTCGGTTTCACAGTCATTGGAGGACGCTCTCAATGACTTCATGAAAGCGACTAGCCAATCTATGAGTGAAGTGATGAGTGCAACAATAGAAAACACCCAAGCGATTGCCACACTAGAGAGTCAAATTAATCAGATCGCAAGTTACGTGGGTGAAGGCGAGGAAGGAGAGTTCCCCAGTCAATCTGAGCCTAACCCAAAGGAACAGTTTGCGGTGGGAAATTCTTCAACTCCAATGCATTGGCAGGAACAAGTGCAATCAACTGTCCCATACTTGTCTGGGAGACAAGTGGACAATCAAGTGGAAGAGAACCCTGCTATGCACCAAGGGCAAGAGAGTGGCAACAATGAGAAGAGAGATGCTGAGCCATCTACAGCCACTCGTATTATTAAGGATCTCTCTAGGTCATTTTTACCTAAAGCGCCTTACCCTGAGAGACTACAAGTGCCCAAGAAAGAAGGGAAGTCTGAGGACATTATGGAGGCATGCTTTGCTCAGTTTGAAGAGGATTTGGATTTAGATAAGTTACTTGAGCAAGCAAATACTATCGTGGAGTCTGCTCCTCGAGAGAGTAGTAGGACAGAGGAGACTATGGATGAATCCCGTATTGAGGATCCCTTGGAGGCATGCTTTGCTCACTTTGGAGAGGACTTGGGCTTAGATAAGTTACTTAATGAAGTAAATGTCATTTTGGAGTCTGATCCTAGAGAAAGCAATAAGACGGAGGAGACCGCCGCACCTGACACCCCCAAGAAGGAACTTAAGCCTTTACCAGATAATCTTAAGTATAAGTTCCCAGGTCCAGCAGATTCTTTGCCTATAATCATAGCTTTAGATTTGGATGATGCTCCAGAGGAGAAATTATTGGACGTATTAAGAGAGCATAAGGAAGCTATAGGCTGGACTATTGAGGATGTCAAGGGAATCAACCCCTCATTGGTAATACACACGATACAGTTAGCGGAGAATGCCAAGCCATCGAGGGAGCCACAAAGAAGGCTCAACCCTGCTATGCAAGAGGTTGTGAGGGCAGAAGATATTAAGCTGTTAGAGGCAGGGATCATTTATCCCATCTCTGATAGCAAGTGGGTGAGCCAGATTCCAATCGTGCCCAAACGTGCTGAATTTACGGTAGTAAATAAAGACAACGAGTTGGTTCCAACTCGAGTGCAGTCAAGATGGAGAAAGTGTCTAGACTACCGTAAATTGAATGCTGCCACTAGGCCTGATCATTTTCCATTCCCATTTATTGATCAGATGGTGGAGAGCTTAGTTGGGCCTGTTTACTAATGTTGTGTCTGGCTGAAGACGTTAAACTTAGCGCTCATGGGAGGCACCCCACAGCTTATCTTTTCTTTTGTTTATTTATTATTTCGCATTTTTATGTTTAATGTTTGTTTCCAGTATTTTTTGTTTTCCAGTTTTTGTTTTTCAGGGACAAAGCGTACTTCAGTTCAAGTTTGGGGGTATGCTATGAGCCATACCAGTCCAGATAGTTCTCCATATCTCATGTCAGCTCTTTCCATATTAGTCACACATTGGGGTCAATGTGTAATTTAAGTTTGGGGGTATGGGAGACACATCACACACTTTGTCCTAATTTGTTGTCTTTTCGTCATAGAGATAAATGCATGCTTATGTTATCGTGAAATTTTGGTTGATCTAAACATTTTCTGTGATGTGATGTCATTGGTGAGCTTAACATTTTGAACACATGATCTGGTGATAAATTTTTAAAATTTAGTTACTTACTTTAGGCATTTTGAGAATTCACATGTTTGATCTAATCTAACACGAGCACATTAGCACAAATTATGTGAGGTATGACACGTGATTTTAATGTGTATTTTTCCTTATCTTAACTGTAACTGGATGACTTGTTGGATGAACTCTTGGGCATAGGAAAATATAAAAAAAAAAAAAAAATTATTATCAATAAACTTTTCGCTGAGTAACTGGACCTCTTGCCTCAGTAAGCAGTGAGTGTTCACGTCAAAAGGTGAAATTTTGCTTGGTAATATTAAGGTCGGTTTAATTTCGTAGCCTTTTTGACTCGAGTTAGTAAGTCCTTAGGGGTGTCTTTACACCTAATGCCCTAAAACCATCTGGTTTGGGAGTCATTGACTTAACACCCGCTACATGGGTCAATTAGAAAGCTCAAGGGAACTAAGCATAGCCGTGCCTTAATAATAAAAAAAAAAAAAAAAAAAAGAGTGAATAAAATAAAAACTATGCCTTTTCGTTCATTTTTGATGCGAAATTCGGTGAATCTTGAGACATGGAGACCTTACACATTAGAGTTACTTGGAAGCTTCATTTTTATATGCTAATTCACCTTACACTGATTCAAGCTTGTGATGCCTTATCCTGCCTTTTGTAAGTAATTAGATTTTAACATTTCTATTCATTGCGAAGATGGGTTTACCTTTTTAAGCTTGCTTATGAATGAATATCATGGTGATGTGTGCTCCTTAAATTTTTGGATACCATGAGTGATGACTTTATCTTTATGTTCTCTGTTTTTCATTGAGTCTTTTATTTTGTTTTGCTAAGGGACTAGCAAATTGTAAGTTTGGGGGTATTTGATGAGTGCCAAATATTGCATATTTTGGCCCTTTAATTTACATTTGTTAGCTTAGTAATTTGTTACTTTGAGTTGTTTTCATTGTTTTTCAGGTTTACAAGCACTGGGAAAAGAGTTTCACTAAAATTGCCAAAATTGCCTTACAGATCAGTCATTTTTGTGGATTTTACTGTATTGATTCCGGAAGAACCAGGAGATGAGCCATATATGGTTGGAAAGATCCGGAAGTCTATTTTCTGAGGGATTTTACGGCTTGCAAAAACGATTTTTCTAGAGAAAGTTATGGCCATTTTAGTAAACAAGGTTCAAGCTGAAGAAGTCTAGTGCGCTCGATCGCACCAGACTTGCGATCGATCGCAAATGCGCTCTTGCACATCCCACATCGGTTAAAAATGCTCTGTAGTGAGCCAATGTGCGCTCGAGCGCACCAGAGTGCGATCGATCGCACTCGGGCAGTATCCCACATCGATTTTGAAACCCATTGTGCTCCGGGACTCCCCTTATATAAACACCATCTGACCTCATCATTCAGTGTACAATTCCTGAGCCACTTTGGTGTTTACCGGTGGACGTCCGTCAGCATTCTGGTGGATCCCGAAGGCATTGCTACCACGAGGGGAAGCGCCGCCCATCAGCGAGTGGAATTTCTCCCATGTAAAGTTGTTTATTTATTTCTTTATATCCAGTTGTTTTAGTTTAAATGTTTAGCACTTGTTATTATAGTTTTATAGTTATGAGTGGCTAGACTCTTCAGCTAAGGTTGAAGATGAAGCCCCGCCGTTGTTTGGCGTAGTAGTTCAGATTTGCTTGTACAAATCTGACAATTTTTAGTATAAATATTCTGTCAATTATTTGAGTTAATCTTATAATTGATTGAGTTTAAATTGTCTGTTGGATTTTCTTTGTGTTTCATCTGATGGATACATTGAATGCTTTTCGATTAAATTGGATTCCCTTTGTGATTTGTTAAGAGCGGATACATCGGGTGCTTTTGGTTTAGTTGGGATATTCTTTGTTTTTTGTCTTATAGTTGGATTCATTGAATGTTTTGATAGGCTATATTTTTAGAACATGTATGCTTAACTTCGGTGGGGTGGATTCGGAAACCTTAGTGCTTTTTATTATTAGTTTTAAAATCAATTTAATTTAGTTTTAATTTATTTTACAAATTATCATTCAAAATTCGGAACTAGGTTAAGATAGAGTTAGTTTAGATTAAAAATTATATTTTCACAACGCAATTCCCTGTGGATTCGACCTCGCACTTGCACAACGCTATACTGCAAACGACTCGTGCGCTTGCGAGTAAATTAAAACTCACAACAGTGGATAAAAATTCAAATGAAATGGCTAGTCAAAGGAAAAGTTAACCAAAAACTGATACAATTGTGCTTGGCAACAATGATCAAGGTGGAATATTTGATGGTGGTGGAGAGTTTGTTGCCTGGTAAGCATTGTTAGGTTTTCAAGTCTTTAGAATGTTATTTTTTTGTTGATAAACTTGTTTTGGGGATGATGGTTGGTTTGGTTTGATTGGTGGGGTATATGGTTGGCTGTTTTATTTTGGGTATAGCTTCTTAGGTAGTTGGTATGTATTTCATAGATGATAACTTTGTTGAATAATGCAATTTTTTAGGTACCTGTATAGTAAATTAGTGCATGGCAATTGATATATTATTGCAAATGTGGTACAGGTAGTGGCAGTTTAGTTGCTGGGATGCATTGATGGTTCTTGTTTCATCTTTTTTTTTTTGTTATTAGAAAAATATTATATTTATATAGTGTTCAAGGGATAATGTCCTCTTTTTGTAACTACTAGGAAACCAGTGAAAACATTTATACTCTATGGATATGTATGAAGATGAATTTCATGAATACCATTGTGTTTTTATGTGATTATGTTTGTGATTGTTGTGGTATTCATTTACTTAGTTTATCATTGATGAGAGCTTGGCAGATGATCTAAGTGAATGTAGTGAGTTTAAGCTGTATTATTTTAAGTTAGTTAATAAAAGGTTGTTGTATTGTTGGAAGTGGTGGTGCTTTGTAAGTTAGTTGATTGCTTTATTGATATGGTTACCTTTTGGGTTTTTGGAACTGTTGGTGTTTTAAGTTAGTTAGTTCTTTAAAGTTAGTTAGTTGATGAATTGTTAGTTAAATTTAGGTAGTGCATGTAGTGACAGTAGGCATTGTTGTTTTCATGTTATTTTAATGACTAGGTTTTAACTTGAATAGATCATGAAGTCTTAGGAACCTCATACATTGCATGACATAAAATAAAACAAATACTAGGGGACTACTAGATTATAAATTCAGTTGGTGCTTGCTTACATAGCTTTAGGATATGCTCAATAGCATTTATTTTATGAGCGCAATTACAAATACAACCAAAACTAAGACCCCAATACCAATTATATATATTTTTATCATGTCTTTCAATGCTTCAAGCAACATTACTCTTTTTTTAAGCTCAAACAATTGTTCTAGTAAATCAAATAATCCTTTGGTTGAGTATATTGTTGTTGAGCATTAGTGTTTGTGCTACCAGATAGTGGCACACACCAATCAAAGAACTTGCATTCCCCATTATCATAGCTATAGTGTTGTACATTCGAGTTTTTTTTCGACTATGAAATCCTCACAGCAACTCGACGACCATATTTACAAAAAGGGTTTTCAAACTTAATCTTTGAAGATGTAATGCTAGATATGCTTGAAAAAGACATTTTTTGATGATTGGTTGTGAAGAAATTACTTAAAATGTGCAACTTTTGATCATAAGTTGAATAGTAGAAGAAAGTAGGAATTAAACATAAATTTAGAAGGGAAAAATATGGAAATAGAAAAGTCAAACATGCCTTACCAGTTATAGGCAATGCCTTACCAGTTATGGGTAATGCCTTACCAGTGATGAGGGGTCTAAAGAAGAAGCATGCCATATCTACTCTCTAATCCCCTATTTATAAGGTTCAAATTCACTCCCAAACACCTCAAACGGTCATATAAACATTAGGAAAAAAGGAGTAAAATTTGATTGGACGTGTTAGTAGAGCCAACCCATCCAAGTAGGCACTGGTTCCCACTCACACCTTTCAGTTACTTCTCGCCTTAGCAAAAAGGCAAAACAAGAATATTAAAGTGTCTTTTTGGTTGATGTTAGTAAAATGTTGAACTGGCGTACAAATACAAGCTATACATTGGAAGGAGGTAAACATCAGGAGCAAAAAATGTGTATACAAAAATAAAAGGGAGGCATCCATAATTATATAGTACTCAAGGGAAGTCATGATAATTTGCCACCCAAAAAAATATAAAGCCAAAAACACATATTCAATCCATGATGGAAACCCTCTTTTGTGAAATGTGGTTTGATATTCAATTTTTATATATAATGTAAGTTTGTTTACTACATTACTTGATTGTATTCTTTATTTTAAGTCTTATATAAATTATATTTTATTATTTTAGACTTTTATAGGGTTTATAGATTAGATTTTATATATCCTGCGAAACAATAATTATTAAAACTATATTGCCCTGAGAAAAGAAAAGAAAAATCATAGATATTAATGATCGTTGTTATTGAATACGTTCTCTTTTTTCTTTTAATTTTATTTCTTATGAAATTTGATTTGTTTTTTATATCAAGATTACATGTTTAAAGCTAAAAGTATTCTAATGAATGACCTACAGTATTGTAGTATTGTATTTAAGGTTTTGTATCAAATAAAAGGAAAAAAAATAAGTAAAAGTGAATTATTGTAAAAAATAATGACATGGACAATTGTCACGGGCTGCCAGCTTAAGTCGCCAACCGTGCGGCCTTAGGCTCGGAAACACCTCCGTGGGAATGCCTAAATCAGCCTTCCTCTTTGCACAGGGTCATTTTATCGAACAAAGCAAGATAGAACCGAGCTTGAGGGTGTCTCTCTCTGTTTGCCTCTCTTCTATGGAAGCTATCTTGGCTCGTTTTATCAGCATGACACTCAGCCTGTGCGGCGCCCCGCCTTTACGAGGACAGCCTTTAATATGTCTGGTACTATTTCTCAGACCAACTGGTTTCGCCCTGCCTTGGGCTCATCAGGGAAGCGGCTCCAGCCCCCGACCAGTTTGTGCAGGGTGGCCTAATCCCTCTCGCACTCTTGCGAGCTCCCGCATTGCTACTACCATTCCCAACACGACTCCCTGCACCCATTGTGCCCCGGAAGCCGTTCCCCCCAGTCAATCTGTATTTTAGGGAGTGTCACATCGTCCCGATTTTAGAGTCGTGTTGCGAATGGTAGTAGCAATGCGGGAGCTCGCAAGAGTGCGAGAGGGATTAGGCCACCTTGCACAAACTGGTCGGGGGCTGGAGCCGCTTCCCTGATGAGTCCAAGGCAGGGCGAAACCAGTTGATCCGAGAAATAGTACCAGACATATTAAAGGCTGTCCTCGTAGAGGCGGGGCGCCGCACAGGCTGAGTGTCATGCTGATAAAACGAGCCAAGATAGCTTCCATAGAAGAGGGGCAAACAGAGAGAGACACCCTCAAGCTCGGTTCTATCTTGCTTTGTTCGATAAAATGACCCTGTGCAAAGAGGAAGGCTGACTTAGGCATTCCCACGGAGGTGTTTCTGAGCCTAAGGCCGCATGGTTGGCGACTTAAGCTGGCAGCCCGTGACACAATCACGTCCATGTAAAAAGAGTATGCAACAACAGTATTTTATTATTACTTGGTACATCTAATTGCGTTCCAATCAAAATAAGTATAAAAAAATTACATAAATGGTCAATGGTGAAATATTATCCGGTAACTTTGATTTTTTTGGAAGTTCTATTTATATTATTTATTTATTTTTTACTATATATTTTTTATTTTAAATGTTATATAATTGTACTTAATTATTTAAAATTTTTATAAGGTTTAAAGATTCGACTTTATATATCTCGCACAACAACAAATACCAAAATGATGTGTTGAAATTAATTTAAAAAATCATGTAAATTCATTTTAACCTTTTTAAAATATAATTTTATTGAATATCATATTTAAGTTAGTTTACTATTTAATTGTTAAATTCATTTGATTTTTTAATATTTAATTCCTATTCAAAAATATTTTTTATATTTAATATTAATTTATTGAGCTTTATTATTTTATACTATGGATTGAGTTCTATACCCCAATTATTTATAAAACCAATACTATTTCACAGTCTTTATTATTTTAGGCTTTTATAGAGTTTATGCATTGTATTTTATATCCTAATTAATTATAAAATCTAAAATTAGGTAGTTTTCATACTTGAAATTAAAATAATTGGATACATAGCATAACCAGATTGCTTTTCAAAAAAATCAACTGAATTTGTTATATTTATAGATATATTGATAATCTAATGGACATATAGATTTAACATAGGTGTCTGTTGCAGTTTGTTTGGTAGATCTACGTGGTAGTAATTCATCTTCCTGATGGATTCTTGATTTTTTTTTGTAATCAAGGACCCTTGTTAATTAAATCAATAATTTTTTTTATAAAAAAAATAAATTATAAGGCTTAACAGAGAAAACAGATTTAGTTTGGATTTTGTACAAGGATTTGCAATCCTGGAGGATCATATGAGATACATTATCATTCCAGCCATCATCAATCATAGCCTCCGCTATATTTTTATTATCATCCTCAAGCATCAAATTGTTAAAGCCCTAACAGTAATTTAAAGCTCCTTTTCAAACTAGAAAGCTCTGCAATTTGCAGCCCTCAAGCACCAAATTCTTGTAGTGATGTTTATTTATGTCATTCTTCTAGTTCAAGTCTCGTGCATCTTGTCCACTAAGCCTTGTAATGTCAACAAAAAGGTGTGCAATGAAATTTCAAATAGAATTTTCAACAATCAGAAGGTATGAAATGATTTTATTAATTGAGATCATATACAACAGTCTCAACAGTGTTAGATCATTCTTCTAGTGATGTTTATTTATATGTCATTCATCAATGTTATGGCACAAGTGTTTAGGACATATTTCTAAACAAAGGATTCAAAGACTTATGTCAGAAGGAATTCTTGCTCCCTTAGATTTGTCAGATTTTGAAGTCTGTATTGAGTGCATTAAGGGAAAACAAACAAATGTTAAAAATAAATGTGCTAATAGGAGTAACAGTGTCTTAGAATTGATACATACGGATATTTGTGGTCCATCCCCTACAACTTCTTGGAATTGACAACAATATTTTATCACTTTCATAGACGACCACTCCAGGTATGGCTATCTTTATTTAATTCATAAGAAGCCTCAATCTATAGTTGTGTTCAAAAATTTCGTAGTCGAAGTTGAAAATCAATTAAGCAAGAAAATTAAGGCTGTCAAATCTGACCGTGGAGGTGAATACTACGGTAGATATGATGGATCAGGTGAACAACATCCCGGACCCTTCGCCAAATTTTTGATGGAATATGGGATTGTCCCTCAATACACCATGCCAGGGACTCCTAGTCAAAATGGTGTAGCTGAGAGACGAAACCGAACCTTAAAGTATATGGTAAAAAGTATGATTAGTCATTCTTCTTTGCCAGAATCGCTTTGGGGTGAAGCCATCAAGACTGCAGTTTACATCCTGAACAGAATTTCAAGTAAAGCAGTAGCTAAAACCCCATACGAGTTATGGACAGGCAAAAAGCCTAGCATTAGGCATTTGCATGTTTGGGGCTGTCCAGCTGAGGCTCGGCCTTATAAGCCAAATGAGAATAAGCTAGACTCAAGGACCGTTAGCTGCTATTTTGTTGGATACTCTAAAAGATCAAGGGGTTTCAAATTTTATGATTCCTCTAATAGATCCTTTTTCGAAACGAGCAATGCCAAGTTCATTGAGGATGTTGAGTTAAGTGGGAAAGACCAACTCAGACAAGTCAATTTTGAGGAGGAATGTGTTTACATTCCTGTTGTTGCAACTGAAAACGTTCAGGTATCCATACCTGATGCTATTCAAAATGCAAATCCAGAGATCCAACGCATTGATGACGGACCTGAATTATCGCCCGCTCAAAATCAGGAACCGCCTGAGGTTCATCAAGAGGTACCTCAACAACCTCAAGTGGAAGTGCCATTAAGGAGATCCACTAGAGAAAGGAGAAACGCGATTTCAACTGATGATGTTGTGTATCTCCAGGAACATGAGTTTGATATGGGTCTGAAAGATGATCCAACTTCTTTTAGTCAAGTCACAGAATGTCCTAATTCTGAAAAGTGGATTGAAGCCATGAAGGATGAGATGAAATCAATGGATGACAATGGTGTTTGGGACTTAGTAGAGTTGCCCAAAGGTGCGAAACCGATTGGTTGCAAATGGAGATTTAAAACCAAACGGGATTCGAAAGGCAACATTCAGTGTTTTCAGAGGCGAAGGCGTTGGGCGAGGCGTTTTGCCTCAATGAGGCAAGGCGTAAGCCCCGAGGCGTTGGGGCGTAAGTCTTTTGAAACGTTGGGGCGTTTTGAATAAAATAATATTAATTAAATTATAAAAATATTAAATAATAAAAATAATAAAAATTAATTAATTATCAATAAAGTTTACTAACTTAAGACTTATAAATGAATATTTATCAAAATATTTCAGAAACACACGTTAACATCACAAACACAATGTTAAGTGGTTGTTATTTACACACTTACAATAATATAAGAAATTTACATACATCTCATCTTTCATCAATAAATCATAAATCACACTCCAAAAACCAAATTCTAATTTTCAAATTAACCAATCTATTCATCACAAGATACAAACACGTTCCAAATTCCAATAAGTATAAAAATAACACAATATTAAATGTCAAATGTTTATTGATTAGTGTTTACACATTTATATTGATATAACAAATTCAATATATATAAATCTATTAAAAGTAACAAATTAGATAGCATAGATAATGTAAACCTAATGATGTTATAAAATGATATTAATAAAATATATAATATATAATATGAAGCATATTTAATGAATTTGCTCGGTGAAAATAAAAGATAAAAAAATAAAAGAAACAGTGGAAAGTAGAAACAAAGGAGACAAAAAAAACAAAAAACAAAAAAAAAACAAACAAACAAGAAGAAGAAGAAGGCGGCAACAGCTGAAAAAAAAAGAAAAAAAAAGAAGAATTCAAAAGGCAGCAGCGGAAAGGAGGGGAGGGGAAAAAAAAAAAAAGCAAAACATGAACTTCACGCATGGCCAGGGCTCGAAACCAGGTCAGAAACATGGCCAAGTATGATTCTACCATTAGACCATTAGTGTGTTTTAGTTGATCTATGACTAACAAATATATATATTATATATAGAAGGTCTGATTTTTTTTGTTGCATTGGGCGCCCGCCCAGACGCCCGGGGCGTAAAAGGCGTACGCCCCGGGTCTGGGCGAACGCCCCGACCCGAAAAACGCACGCCCAACGACACTTTCGCCCCAACTTTCACGCCTCGGGGCTTTTTAGCCCCGTTTCGCCCCTGGGCGCGCCCGGGGCACGCCCAGACTTCGTTTTTTAAAACACTGGCAACATTGAAAGGTATAAGACCCGCCTAGTCGCCAAAGGTTTCACTCAAAAGAAAGGCATTTATTATAAAGAGACTTTTTTGCCGGTTTCGACGAAAGATTCCTTTAGAATCATTATGGCACTTGTAGCTCACTATGATTTGGAGCTACATCAAATGGACATTAAAACAAAGTTCCTCAATGGAAACATTGAAGAAACAACATACATGGTGCAACCGGAGAACTTCGAGTCCAAAGATTCAAAGCATCTTGAATGCAAGCTTAAGAAGTCCATTTATGGCTTAAAACAGGCATCCTGGCAATGGTATCAGAAATTTGATCAGGTGATTACATCATTTGGATTTAAAGAAAACACTGTTGATCAGTGCGTATATCTCAAGTTCAGTGGGAGCAAATTTATTATCCTGGTGCTATATGTAAACGACATTCTACTAGCAAGCAGCGATATAGGCCTATTGCATAAAACCAAGAGATTTCTATCAAGTAAATTTGAAATGAAAGATCTTGGCGATGCGTCCTTTGTTTTGGGTATACAGATCAATAGAGATCATTCCAGAGGTATACTTATACTGTCACAAAAGGCTTATATTGATAAAGTGCTAAGTAGATTTGGCATGAGTGGTTGTGCACCAGGAAACACACTCGTGGCAAAGGGTGATAAGTTCAGCTTGCTCCAATGTCCGAAAAATGAACTTGAGAAGAAGGAAATGGAGAAATGTCCCTATGTTTCGGCTGTTGGAAGTCTCATGTATGCACAAGTGTGTACGCGACCGGACATTGCGTACAGTATTGGAATGCTAGGCAGATATTTGAGTAACTCGGGCATGGATCATTGGAAAGCAGCTAAACGGGTTATGAGATATCTACAGAGAACGAAGGATTATATGCTCACATATCGGAGATTGGATCTTTTGGAGGTCATTAGGTATTCAGACTCCGATTTTGCTGGGTGTCTCGATAGCAGGATATCCACTTCTAGCTATGTCTTTATGTTAGCTGGAGGAGCTATATCATGGAAGAGTGTGAAACAGTCACTCATAGCTACTTCCACCATGGAAGCAGAGTTCATAGCTTGCCATAGGCATCAAATCAGGGAATATGGCTACGAAATTTTATCACCAGGGTATGCACGGTTGATGGTATTGATAGACCATTAACGATTTATTGTGATAATAAGGCTACTGAGTTGTATTCCAAGAACAACCGAAGCTCGTCGAGGTCAAAGCATACTAACATCAAGTTTCTGGTTGTCAAAGAGAGAGTTCAGAATTCTCAAGTGTCAATTGAGCATATCAGTACAAACTCAATGATTGCGGATCCGTTTACTAAGGGTTTGCCACCCATAGTGTTTCATGAGCATGTTGCTCACATGGGTGTTGTTCTTTTGGACCATATGCCCGTATAGTGTGAGTTTGTATTTGGCCTTTTACTTTTGCTTAATTGACATGGTTATGTTGATTACTCTATGATGACTTTTATTGCAGTTTTGCATTTAATGTTTGAAAGTATTTCGTATGATTCTTTTTAGTCATATGGAGGACCATTTGGAAATTGACATGTTTAAGATCACGTTTCATGTAATTTTCATGCTACACATCCATACTAGATCTATGTCGTTAATTATGTTAGTGTTGTGACAATTGATGGGTCTTGTTATGATAAATGTGATAAAGGCTGCTTTGATCCTACATTGATATGGTTAATGGACCAGATTGTTGTTGGATATTTTGGTTTAGATAGCACAAATGAGCTCAATTAAGGTTATCTTCATGTACAATATGAAGGATAACATATGTAACTCAAGTGGGAAATTGTTGGAATTTTGGGTTCAGATATGTTATAACATTGTATATGTAGACCTGTTATATAATAAAGGACCCAATTAAGTGATATAATTTTTATGAGTCTCCAAAGTATCAAGGTTCTTTAGTATGGGCCACTTTATGTGTAGAAGCCCGATGTGGTATGGGTCTTTGTTAATGGGTCAAAGACTCAATGCACATGTGTGAGGTAACTATTAGAGTTACGGTCCTTAAGGCACAAGGATATAAATAGACATCAGGGGAGAGTGTTTAGTGTGTGCTAAAACTTTATTGAAACAGACAGTTCTTCTCCCTCCCCTTTAAAGTTGATTGGTTCCTATACCAAAGGTGGTTTTCCCTGTAGTCTTAGAAGATCAACCCAAGAAGGCTTGCTTGCAATGAATTCCGGTTTGTTTCTAACTTATCTTCTCAATATATATAAATATGAATTCTTGATAAGTTTAACATGAGATCCTGACTGTATTGTTGATGATAATGTGTTTTAGTATCAAAATTAAAATCTAACAAACAGTGTAAACTACAAAAGCTAAACCAAATTCCTAATCCAGACAAAAAACTCTCAAAATCTTTTAATTCCACTTCAATATCAACATAAAGAATTAAAAAATTCTCTTTATTTTACTTCGCCAAGCAAACCCAGGATCTGGTCTTTCCTTGATCCATATTCAAGAGAGAATTAGATATCCATGTGTGTCCTAATATGTTATACTTTGAAGAAATTCCCAAAAGAAGCCATTTTAGGAAACCGATCTCTCTTGATCAAACAGAGCCTCCAGTTTCTCTTGGCGGTTTCTTTGCAATGTGGGGTGTGCAGGATTGGCCTTTGCTATCTTCCCTCGTGGTCAGCGTGGAAAATGGAGAATTCTCTTCATACTACACTAACTTTGTGAATGAAAGCTAAAAATATACAAAGAGATGAGTTAGAAGAACATAAAAATACAAAACAAGAAGATGCATAAGAGATTTTAGAGGAAGATAATGAAAATTCATGACTTGAAAACCCAGTAAAGAGATCGTATGTTAACTGTTAATATAACTTATAAGAGACAATATGGCTTAAATGAAAAAAGAAAAAAAAAAGTAGATAACAGGGCTAGTTTCAACATTAAGGAATAAACAGCTAATAAAACATTCAGTTTTATTCTCCTCCAATAATATATAATGTGGTAGAAGTATATTCATGGATTGCATTTTAAATATGTATTACATGGACTTTTTATTTTATCATATTATATTCGTCTCGCACTTTTATGTGCCTTTCTTTCTAATTATTTCTTTATTATTTCCTAGTTGTTGAATAAGTCTTATTAATCTTGTTTTAGTTGAGCTAGTATTACGGGAAGAACTGTTTTTCTCCTATTTGGTTGTGTAGGTGGTTCTATAACTGTTTTCCCTATTTTGTTGATGTTCGTTGTAGCAAACAAGGCTATTTAAAAGCCAAGTTAGTTCTTGAATAAAGTATGTTATCAAGTTTATTCAAATACTCAGTATTGTTGAGAGGTCAAAGGTTCCTCAATTAACCTTAAACAGCTTCAGTTGCCTTATTATCATCATAGATAAGCCAGGAAATACGCAGTACGTACCACAGTGGTATCAGAGCACTGGTATGGATTCAAGAGTGGAGAAATTGGAAGCAGATGTCAACTCTCTCACCATCGGTCAACAACAAATTCTTGACAAGTTGAATGAACTTTCTGTTCAGTTCAACACCAAAGTTAGTTCACAACCCCCAAATGTTTAACATGATCTGGAAGGTGAGAACTCACAGGCTCCGCTCCAGAATCCGATTCGGTAAATGGGCGACACTAGTGGCGCATCACAGCAGGGGTCGCACTATGCACCCCGATTTGTCAAACTTGATTTTCCACGGTTCAAGGGAGAAGAAGATACTACGAGCTGGTTTTGTAGAGTGAATCAGTTTTTTGAATTCAATCACACCCCGGAAGAAGATCGAGTGGCTTTGGCATCCTTCATATGGAAGGAGACGCTAAATTATGGTTTCAACTACTCAAACAGGAGAAGGACATACTGATGTGGCAAGAGTTCCAGGATGGATTAGATCTTCAGTTTGGTGTTACTAAATTTCAAGATTTTTTCGGAGACTTGATTAAGTTGCAGCAGGTTAGCTCAGTTCAAGATTATCAGACCTAATTCGAGAAATTTTTAGCTAAAGTGGGGTATCTTCCTCGGAACCACCAAGTAAGTTATTTCATTAGCGGTTTGAAAGAGTCTATCAAAGCCGATGTACTAGCTGGCTACCCGACAACCTTGTCAATAGCCATCGGTTTAGCTCGACTGTATGAACAGTAGACTTGAGAAAAGGTTCTTTTCCTCAATAGGAGGGAAAAAACAACAACACCACTCTCCCAGTCCAACGATTATCACCAACAGAACTGCAGGAACGACGTGTGAAAGGCTTGTGTTACAATTGTAACGAAAGATTTGTTCCGGGTCATCGGTGTAGAAGTTGTTCCTAACTGAAATTTGTGAAGCAAAGGGAGACGAAGACGTGGTTATGGAAGAAGATGACACATAGCAAACATCCTTGATTGACATGCCAGAAATTTCCTTGCATGCTATTTCAGGATCACAAGCACCAGAGACAATGAGAGTCAGAGGCAACATCGGGCGTATATCCACCATTGTTTTGGTTGATTCGGGAAGCACTCATAACTTCATAAGTGAAGTTCTAGCAAAGAAGGTGGGCCAACCGGTACAAGGAGGACAGTCTGAAGTAATGGTGGCATCAGGTGAACGTTTATCTAGTCAAGGGAAGTGCAAGTGTGTAACGTTGCTCCTACAAGGAATTCCTGTGTCTGCTGATTTTTATTTACTGCCTTTGGAAGGATATGATATTGTTTTGGGCACACAATGGTTATGAACACTCGGTCCAATCTGGTGGGACTTTGCAAAATTACAGATGAAGTTCAAGGTAGCAGAAGCATAGATGATTTTACAAGGAGAGTCATGTCCGGCAGGTCAAATAGTTGGGGAATTAAAATTAATCAAAGAGGCACGAAAAGGGTATAAAGGTATGTTGTTCCAATTATTTTCTCTGGACAGTCCAAGGCCTTCACAAGAAGAACAGTATCAATCTTCTCACTTGCAACAGCTTTTGGAAAAATTTCGAGATATCTTTGAAGAACCAAACAGCCTACCACCCTCTCGCACCCATGATCACAAGGTTCCGTTAATACCAGGAAGTGGACCAGTCTGTGTTAAGCTATATCGATATCCATATTATCAAAAGTCAGAGATTGAACAACTTGTAGCGGAGATGCTTTCTACAGGAGTGATCAAGCCAAGTAACAATCCTTATTCCTCTCTTATCATTTTGGTTAAAAAAACACGACGGTTCTTGGCGAATGTGTGTCGATTACCGTGCTCTTAATAAGATCATGATCAAGGACAAATTTTCGATTCCCGTTATTGATGAGCTACTAGATGAGTTATATTGGGGCACAAATATTTTCGAAACTTGATTTGCGAAGCAGGTACCATCAAATCTGGGTAGTTCCAGAGGATATTGTTAAGACAGCTTTCCGTATGCATCATGGGCACTACGACTTTTTTCTGATGACGTTCGGTATCTCTAATGCATCCTCAACTTTCCAAGCCTTAATGAACAAGGTATTCCAGGAATATTTGCATAAATTTATTTTAGTATTTTTTGAAGATATTCTTGTTTACAGTCGGTCTTGGAAATAAGACCTTCACCATTTGGAACTAGCCTTAACTATATTAAGAAGTCACTAGTTATTTTTTAAGAGAGAAATTTGTTAGTTTGGGCAGTGACAGGTCCACTACCTTAGCCATGTGATTTCTGATGAAGGGGTTGTCATGGATCAAGACAAGATCGCCGCTATGGTTAATTGGCCTAAACCCACCACCCCAAAAGCATTGAGAGGGTTCCTTGGGTTGACAGGCTACTATCGCAAGTTCATCCAGAACTATGGAAAGATCGCAAGGCCGCTAACTCGGATGCTAAAAAAAGACTCATTTCTATGGTCGCCTACAGTGGATACTGCCTTCCAGAATCTAAAATCAGCAATGACGAAAGCTCCTGTATTAGCTCTACCCAATTTTGCTCAAAAATTTATTGTGGAATGTAATGCCAGTGGTTCAGGGGTGGGAGCTGTATTGATGCAAGATCAACCAATAGCTTTTTATAGTCAAGCGTTGCAAGGTAAAAATTTATTATTGTCAACATACGAGAAAGAAATTCTGGCATTAGTCTTGGCTGTACAACGATGGCATCCGTATCTACTCGGGCGACAGTTCGTAGTGAGAACGGACCACCAAAGTTTGAAGTATCTATGGGTCCAAAAAATTGCCACTTTAGCTCAACAAAGATGGTTATGTAAATTGATGGGGTTTGATTTCGTCATCGAATACAAGAAGGGACCTGAAAATATTGTGGCTGATGCTTTATCTCAAAGAGAAGATGATGCAAGGGAGGCAAAAGCACTTGGCAAGTTAGCAGCAATCTCTTAACCAGTGTTAAATTGGGTAGCTGCAATCAAAGAAGAAATTAACTCTACAACAGATTTGCAAGACTTGGTTCAACGAATCCAAGGAGATGAAGCCGTGGGACCATGGAAGCTTGTTAATAAAGTGATTTTTTTTAAAGAAAGAATTTTCCTAGCTATAGATTCACCATTAATCCCTGATATAATTGAGCAGTTTCATAACAGCTATCATGAAAGGTATCATAAAACCTTCCAGCGGATTCGAGCCAACTTTTACTAGACGGGAATGCGTAAAAAAATCAAGGAGTTTATTGCTGCATGCGGCATTTGCCAACGCCATAAGTCCGAACAACTTGCTCTTGCTGGGCTTCTACAGCCACTGCCAATTCCGAATCAAGTATGGGAAGATATATTGATGGATTTCATCGTGGTTGATAGACTGACTAAGTACGCCCATTCTATTCCATTGTCTCATCCATATACTGTTGTTGGTGTTGCTGAGATTTTTTTTGAGAATATATTTAAATTGCATGGGATGCCGAGATCGATTGTTTGTGATCGAGATCCCACCTTTACAAGCATATTTTGGTCAAAGTTATTCAAGAGGAATGGTACAAATTTTAATTATAGCTCTGCCTACCATCCGCAAACCGATGGCCAGAGAGAGGTGGTGAATCGTACCCTTGAGATGTATCTAAGGTGTTTTTCGAGTTCGTGACCTAAAGAATGGTGTAACTGGTTAGCATGAGCAGAGTACTATTACAATACCAGCTGGCATTTCTCTATCAGAACGACTCCCTTTGAACTTGTATATGGCAGGGCTCCACCTACATTGTTGTCTTACATTCCTAGTGCTACTACTGTTAAGTCTGTGGACAATCAACTACAGATTAGAGATCAAGTTCTTAAAGACTTGAGGATCACACTTCAGGAGTCACAATCTCGTATGAAGAAGATACACGACCAGCATCGTATGGAACGAGAATTTGAAGTGGGAGACTAGGTTTATCTGAAACTCCAGCCTTATCGACAGTCATCCGTGGCAATACGAAAAGCTACCAAGCTAGCTCCAAAATATTATGGACTCTTCATGGTTCTAAAGAAAATAGGAGCAGTTTCTTATAAGTTAGAATTGCCATCAAAGTCTAAAATTCATCCTGTGTTCCATGCTTCTCTTTTAAAGAAAAAAGTTAGCTCTAGGCATCCAATTCAAGGTGAACTTCCAGCTGTTGTAATGGATACAGGAACTCTTTTCCCTACACCACAGGCCGTTCTCGAACTACGTCAACGAAAATATGAAGATGAAATTCTCATTCATTGGAAGGGACTTTCACCTGCAGAAACGACTTGGGAAAATCTTGCTGCTATGCATAAGCAGTTTCCTAACCATGGCCTTGAGGTCAAGGCTGATTTTTAAGGGGAAGGGAGTTGTTATTTGCCTTTCTTTCTAATTATTGCTTTATTATTTTCTAGTTGTTGAATAAGTCTTATTAATCTTGTTTTAGATAAGCTAAGAACTGTTCTTCTCCTATTTGGTTGGGTAGGTGTTTCTGTAACTGTTTTCCCTATTTTGTTGATGTTCGTTGCAGCAAACAAGGCTATTTAAAAGCCAAGTAAGTTCTTGAATAAAGTATGCTATCAAGTTTCTTCAAATACTCAGTATTGTTGAGATGTCAAAGGTTCCTCAATTAACCTTAAACAACTTCAGTTTCCTTATTATCATCATAGGTAAGTCAGTAAATACGAAGTACGTACCACGCACCTTCAACATTTAAATATGGGTATGACATTTGTCCACTCCAAATTAAAGGAATGTGTTTAGAAATATCAAACACAAATTTGTATGAATGTGTCTTACGATATCTTAGTGATGCATTTGATGTTAATGAAGATGACTTACGTATCTATTTACTTTCATCATTCTAAAACGAAAAGTAGATAACCTTTTTAAAAATGATAACACAATGGTCTTGTTTGACATATAATTAAATTAAATTTAAATCTTTTGACATATTGAATGAAGGAGAATAATTCATATGAAACTGATATGATTAATCTATTTATTTATTTAATAGTAATTTTTTTTGAAAGATTATTTAATAGTAACTTGATAGCTAAGTAAAATAATTACTTCTCTTTAAAAAAAATAGTAAAATAAATATTTATTTAGTGATAAAATTATCATAGTTAATTTATTGTAAGGAAAAATCAATTTTGACCCATAGTTTCACCAAATTTTTTAAATGACCCATTCACTTTCAATAAGAGTCAATTTCATCTCATGCATCCCAAATTGAAACAATGTGAACCCTACGTGGAATTGTGATAGATTGTAACTCTTTCTTGCAGTAAAAACATGTGTTAGCAGCACATATGTCATCTTCTCACCTATTTGAAGAGTACAATGGGATTAAACAAATCTTTCCCCCTTTCTTGTGTTGTTGGCACGAGTGCTTTAATTGGGAAAAATAGTGATATTCATCCTTAATTTCACAAAAGGTCCACGTTACACTACAAAAAAATGTAATATACTGACGGATTTAAAATCCGTAAGTATAGACAGGCTATACCGACAGATTTTAAATCTGTTAATATAAACTTGATGTATGTTAACGGATTAAATATTTAATCATTGCAGATCATGTTTATACCGATGGATTTACAATTCCGTCACTATAGCTCATGTTTATACTGACAGATTAAATATTACGTCACAACAGGTCATGTCTATACTGACGGATTTACAATTTCGTCAACATAGATCATGTCTATACTGACGGATATAATAAGTCATAAGTATAAATCATGTATATACTGACAGATTAAAAATTTCATCACTATAGATCATGTGTATATTGACGGATATAAAAATCCATAAGTATAAACCAATGTAATAGAGCCAATATGTTTAATAATTAATAAAAATAAGAATATAATTAAAAATTTATACAATACTAAATATTTATAAACGATATAATTAATTAGTTAATATAATATAGTTAAGTGTTTTAATATTATTGTAATACATATATAATATATAAATAATAACTCTAATATAATTAACTACAATAACAAATTAATATAAGATAATTAAATAATATAACTAAATATTAGTAAAAGTAATATATAATATATAAAATTTAGTAAATTATAATAATATTTAATAATTAATAAAAATGGAAATATAATTAAATATTTTATAATACTAAATATTTGAAACTATTATAATTAACTAATATATAGTTAAGTACTACAATATTATTATAGTACATACATAATATATTAATAATACTTATAAATACATGAAAATGCCATGAACAATTGAACATGTTAATTAACCAAACAATGTAATTGACCCGTCTTCAATTTCATATTTTTCATTATAACAAAAATGTAATGGGATTCCAACCAAACAGTCTAATCGATCACAACTTTAATTTAAGGTTTAAAGTTATAAGGTTTAAATTTTATGATAACTAGGGTTTAAGGTTTGATAATTTAGCGGAATTAATAGTATGTTTGGTAATTTTTCAATCCGGACTATCACTGATGGACACATGTTTGTCAATGATACTATTTGTTCGCTAGTTAATGAACCTAATTTATAATTAAAATATTTGAAATTTAAATTTGATTTTATAATTAAAAAATGAACTAATCAACTTTTACGTTCTTGTCATTCTAATTTTTTAGTCTAATTTTCCATTGCGATTTTGAGAAAAAATTATCAATGATGGAAATATTTTCCGGTGATAGTTTTTATCCGTCCTTGATGAGTTCTTAAAATTTTGTAGGAATTATATATATAAATATCAATCATCACCGAGGAAAAATAGACCGATAGGTTTCTTCATTAAATAATTAAAAATTATATTTTTATTATAATAATAATAATTAAATTCATTCAATGATAAGTTTTTTCTATTAAATAATATTTTAATATTATATTATATATATACATATTTTTTAAGGAAAAATAAAACTTTCATGTGAAAGTTTTGATTTTATTTAATAATATTTTAATATTATATTATTAAAATCAATCTTTCCTTTTGCCAGTAACTTTTTTTGTTTTTATATAAAAATTTCTAAAAATGTACTGCATATTAAATAAATAATAATTATTATTTAATAGTATTATTTTTAAATACAATTTATACTTAATTACATTTGTCTCCTTTTCAATAGGTTATATATCTTATTTAGAACTAAGGATACAATGGTACATTACAATTTTAAGTTTAAAATAAAAGAAAAAAAATGATCACTGCATATTTGAATTAGAGAAAACCCTAGATCTTCCAAAGCCACCCACTCTCATCTCTCTTTGCTGATTCTCCCCCTCTCTCAAAATTGAACAATGGAAACCCTAGACAGGTAGGCAGTAATTTCTTCTCCAAGGACCAAAGTCACAGACACTCTCTCTTGATCTCAGCTTCTCTTTTTGTCGATCTCTACCATGACTCGTTCAACCTCGTTCCCATTCAGCGTCACCGTGATATGCAGAAGGGAAACAACTATAAACTTCCGAACTCTGCTTCTCTCCTTAGAGCCGCCATTCTTCTCTAGTACTGCATCAAATACTCTCCCTCACTGGTTTAACTTGGCCGCAACCCTCTCTCTCATTCATATTCTAAATCCCTAGCAGAAAATTCTACACCATCCTCAATCGTCGTTCCGTTGTCCAGACGCCGCTCAAAATCACCTCTCTCCAAAAGAAAGATTAAGAGAAGATATTTTTGGGGTTTTATTGTTTTCATAAGACCTAGTCCAGGTTTGAATTCGGCGTTTGTAAAAATTTCATTTAGTTTTTAATTTTTTTTGTTGCCTTACGGATTGGTGGTTTCTTTTTAATTTCGATTTTTGGTTTGGGGCCTCTTGAGTTCTCCTCCGTTGTCGTCGGTGTCCCACCGTTAACCACATCCGAAGTTTCAGATCACAATACCCTGCGTCTTCGCGATCGTATCTGCTTCCATTTGTTCGAATTGAAAAGTGAACAAAACGTGACTATAGATTGAGTTAAGGGACGCAGTGTCTTTTCGTTTTTGCTATCTTCTTTTCAAATTGTTATTTGGGGAATTGGTTCTTTCTCTTAATTTTTCTTAATTAGATGAAAATTTGGGAATTAGGGTTTTTGGTTTTATGGATGGGACATTGAGTTTTGTAGCCGTGGAGTTACTACTAAAATCTCTTTGGTGTCTTACAAAAAAGTCTTTGATGCCATAACTCCACTGTGCGGTAATGGCAGATTGGAACCGTGTAGTAGCCCCTGGCCGGTGGTGTTGCGGGTTCCTTTAGCAAAACCTGCACGACCCCTTTGGCCCGCCTCACCAGGTCCATTTCATGCCTTATTGCTTGTTATTGTTTTACTGTCACTTCTGGAAATCAAAAAATTTTGTTTATTATTTTATTTATTTGTGGGCTAATCTCATATGGGCATGTGCTAACTGTCGTCTTAAGCATAATTAAAATTGAGAAAACGGGTAAAATTAACTGAAGCAATTAGAGTTATACTACTACAGATATAGCAAAATTCGTCTTTTGATTGCGGCTCTGGTTTAGGTATGAATGAAATTACAATTAACATAAAATAAAATCTAATAAAAATTGTAACCAAATATTATTGCGAAAACAAAAGTTATATGAAAATATTCAATTACAGATGAAAAATATATTATCATTTTTTAGGGAATCGAATAGATCTATGATAGGCTCTATCGAAAATGATTTCTTCTTTAAAAACTATTACAACAACAAAATAAAGAATGGTTGGATTTTTTGCAAATATTGATAATCAATCTTCAGATTTTTTTTTTGTTCCTCATTTCTGTAATGGAGCATTGCTGTTTTGCAACTCTAGTCAGTAATCAAACAGCTCGACTCTTAAACTAGTTCTATTATACAGGTCGAGGGTCCTTTTCTTTCTACTACAAATCGACAAATAATCTCATGTGTTATTTTTAAAATTCCTTTTCGTTGCTTTTCTTTCCATTTTTTTCACTAGAACTTGAATGGAAAGATTGATCATGTGCTATGTTTAAAATTCATAGGTATTGATGCTTGATTCTCATGTACAGTGACAGTGAGTAATAGACTTATATGTATTATTTTATTTTAACCCAAAGAGTTACTTATTTTTTTTAATACACAATTACAAATTTGTTTTCTTTCTTTTTTGTAGAAATGATAACACAAACGATGGAAGAGCTACCGTTTGATATAATGGAGATGAATATGAATGAGAATGAAGCACATTCTTCTTAGGGGAGGGCAAGGTTTTGTTGCCAAGTTGGATCCTTGATGTTCTTTTTTGGTTGTTTCTCTTTTTTTTAATTGCTTATGGTGGAATATGTCAATATGGAAGTGGTGTGCATTCAATTTTGATAAAGTGAGGGGTGGGGGGTTGTAGGGACTTGTCTTTGGTTAATTTGTTGCTTAATTTTTTTTTACGTGCAAGCAATGGTTGAGAAGGATGGTATGTCCTGGAGCTTAATGGTTGCTTGTCCATTCGTAAAGAGGTATAACATATTCATTATTAAATTTTCAGCCACTTGATCATGTCTATTATTTTCTTATATATATTTTTCTTTTCTTATAACATATTCACTATTAAATTTTTGCAATCCATTCTTTTCTTTTATATATATATATATATATATATATGTGTGTGTGTGTGTGTGTGTGTGGGGTGGGGGGTATGAGATGAGAATTATTAAGAATAATTTTCAGTCCAATTAATATATAATCTTTACTTTTTTTTATTAAAGGGTTATGACCACAACCAACAATAGACCCCTAAAAGAAAAATATATAGGTATGATATGGTATTTAAAAATGGATAAAAAGTGAAGTTGTGATGCCATGGGTTAATTCTGGAGCATCGGTCCCATGGATGGCGCTATCGTGTTGCAATTATGTAAACATATGCACTTATTGTCATCGTGACAAACTCCCCAAGTGATTTGTTTGGGGTGGGACTTAGTACAAAACTGCTCGCATTCTGGTTGCTTGCATGGAAAAGGAGACCCATATGGCTGTGTAATGGAGGTCAATGGTCTGCTTGAAAACATGTGTTGGGGTGGACAATTTGGATTTTGAGTTATCTGTTTGTGTTTTTGGTTAGCCGTGCTTGTTTATTATTATGATTTTCTTTTAGTTCTTGGGTTTTTTTATTTATTTATTTTTTTTTTTTGGCCTTGCATATTTTTAATAATATTTTATTTGCCTTTATCAATGAGGTTTTGACTCAATGGTTGAGGTTGAGGTCCTGGATCCTAAAGGTCTAAGTTTCAAGTGGTGTTTTACCAATAAAAAAAAAAGATTGGGTCTTGGAAACTAACAAAGGGTTTTTTTTGGTCTTACGTTTAATCTAAAAAGTGTTTTTTTGTTGTTACCATAATTAGACAAAATATATGATCCTCTAGCATTATTTATTAGAATATGTAAATAGTAAGGTGGTCTTTTTTTTTTCTTTTTGGGTGTTATTTTTTTTTATTTCGATGACTTAAGTTTTTACGTAACTCTCTTCTCAGCAGGATGAACCTGATTCAGAAGATACAAAAGAGAGTATTGCTGCAACTTTTGTGACGAAGTTTTCCTGTATTAATTTTCTAAAATGCTTCAAGAAATTAGGATCTCAAACATTTAAGATATAGTGGATTTTTTTTGTTCAATTCAAATGATGTTCTCCTATATATATGTTAGACTGTGTAAAATTTTATCATTTGAATTGTTTCACGTACTTGTTCTTAGATGAATGAAATTATTTCTTCATGTAGTGTGTGTGCTCTATTGTTTATTTTGATATTTTTATTAGATATTATGATTTATTATGTATTAAACAAGCAAATGGAAAATATGAGGAAAAAAAACTGGAAATCTAATTGAAGCTGGCATGTATACAATGATGGTTCTAAACCGTCTGTATAGGTTAATGAGTTATGCTAATTTTTAAAAACCATAAGTAAAGATTTCTATACCTATGGTTTTAAAACATAAGGTTTATATACTTATGGTATATAGTCACACTATGATATGAGGTTAAATTGACTCAAATTGAAAGTGGAAAGACCAGTTAAAAATTTTGGTGAAATTATGAGGTTAAAATTGGATTTTTCCCTTTATTGTATTGCTACTTGCATTGCTATTTAACCTTAAATATCTATAAAGACAACTTAGGCTTAGTTTGTTTTCATGGAAAATGACAATCTGAAAATCAAATACATGTAAAATAGTATTTTACTAGTGTTTGGACTATATGAAAATCAAATTTTAGTAAAATAGGATTTTGCACTACTGAGTGAAAATCTTAACAAAATAATTTCCGTTTTTTTTACTTAAGTTATTTTACAAGTAATTGAAAATTGATTCTTTCTTTGTAAAAGAAATTACTCTCCCACTTTTCTAAAATTTCTCTCTCACATATATTACACAATTAATTTTCTCTTTTTATTTATTTATTTATTTATTACATTTTTCATAATTTATTTTCATATTTCGACCAAATAAAAAAAAATTAAATGAAATTTATAATTTTACATAAATTTCATTTTACATGAAATTGATTTTACGCTGTAATACATTTTAAAACCTTAGCAACGTCATTCTAATGTTTGAAACTTAGCAATTTCATACTAATTTTTGATAAATAAAATAAATTCACTCACCAATCAGCGGATAATTCAAACAAGTCTAACACCTTACAACTTATTAATCTCATCCAATTTCTAACAAAATAGATGTTTGGAAACTTTCTAATGTGTGTTGAGATGCTAGTATGTAATTATATTACAAGACTATAGTATCATTAGGCCCCTCCAAGATAAAATTTCTAGCTCTGCCCCTGTATATGGTGGTGGAACAGGAAACCAAAGGCTTAAGCTTTTGGGTTCATACGATCTCCAGCATCATATATATTGGACATTTACTTGGTGTATTCTCTAAGCCCAAGTTTCTCCCAAACTTTAGTTATCATGTTTAACAAGTGGTAACTGAGTCGATGGTTAGACTGGGTATGGAAGATTATGTGGTTGGCTTCGAGATGCTCGCGATGGTATAATCGAACAATAGGGGGAGCTTGAGAAAGAGTCATGTGGTGCAAACAAGGTGACTTGGGTGGTGAGTGTTGGAAAAATATATAACAAGTTATAGAAAATTAGAAGATAAATCCGAATATATATTTGTGGAATTTAACACAACATGCATAATAAGGTATAAAACAAAGTAATATAATTAATTAAAACTAAAGAGTAGAAAATAGAAGGAGCTAGCCTGTGAGTCGTGGAAAACCACTGTCCTAAAGTCGTTATAGCCTCCCTATGTGTGGGTACGAATGGCTAAGACCGACTCCAAGATAAAACCCAAGTGCTCCTAGCTTTGCCTCTTACAATGTTCATGTCCACTAGGAAGCGAGGATGAACCGACCCGATCAAGGTTGCCTAAAAACACAAATATATAGAAACTAATAGAATAACTCTCAAAGCATAGAAGACAAGAAAAAGATTATGAAAATGGTCTGTATTAGGCTCTTGGAAAGCTTGGTATTTATAAGCACAAGTGAGCATAAAAATTTAATTCAAAATTTAAAATAGAAATAAATTAAAATTTTGTAACTCTAAATTTATTAAGATTAATAAAAAATTATAACCTTCATTTTATTGAAAATAATCACAAATTTAAACTCTCAATTTATTGAGATTAATCACAAATTTGTAGCTTTCAATTTAGTAGCTATGTTAAAATAGTCAATAATGGCTTTTGAAAAACCACTATAAATTCATTTGAGAAATTTAAAACTTTCTAACAATCCCCCACAAGTTTTAAAATTTCAAAACTCAAAATAAACAAAATAAAATATAGAAAGTATATAAGGGCAATTCTAGTACTAAGCAATAGGTGCAGGAGTCTTTAGGACTTGAGCCTATACTTAGTGTTGACAGTATTCATCTGAGGGATCTGTAATGGACTATGCCTTGAATTAGGTCCCTTGATCAGACTTCAACAAGTCACACACAATACTTGATATAAGGTTAGGTTCGCGGGTTAGCGTTATTAATGGCCATGTGCTTTTATCTTGATTCTCATTAGAGTCTCTAGGGAATAGCCCAATCCCATAGTCACAGCCTCACGATAACTCTCACTTAGGTGAGCCTCCAAGGGTATGTGTGACAAGTACTTCAGGTAATAACCGCCTTGGTCTCATTAATGGTAAATACCAATCCTGAACATCACACTAATAAGCACTATCACCTTAGGGATGTGAAAGAGATGCTCTTATAGAGACATGCTCCTCAAAATTAGTGTTAATATTGAGTCACGCGTTGCAAGTTGTTTCTACCCATTGAACCTTATTCATGGGATTTCCAATCACAAAGGTTGTGTTACCCCTGTTGGTGACTCCTTGTGGACTAAGCCCATCTCCCTCGATGTATCAAGTATACCCCTTACGAGTAGACCTTTAGTCAAGCTGTCAGCTATATTCTTTTCAGATCTCACAAAATCTAGTGATATAACACTTTACTCAATAGTCCTCTGACTGGCTTATATCTTACTTGGATATGTCTGTTCATATTCTTATTAGAATGAGATTGTCGTATAAGATCTATTACAACTTTACAATCACAATGTATATGTATGGAGGGTACAAGTTTGTTCATAATAGGAATATCCACCAATAGATTTTTCAACCACTCAGCCTCTGTACAAGTTGTATCTAGAACTAATAACTCAGTTCCATAGTACTTCTAGATATTATTATTTGTTTTTTAGATCCCCAAGATATTGCCGCACCTCCTAGTACAAATACATATCCAGTAGTAGACTTTACATCTAAACTATCATTAATCCAATTTGCATCACTGTACCCTCATACCACATTAGGAAAACCTTTATAATGTAATGAGTATCCCAAAGTTCCTCTAATATATTTCAAAGTTATTTCCAAGGCAATTCAATGCTCTCTACTAGGATTATGAGTATATCTGCTAAGTTTCCCAACTATATAGGCAATATCAGGTCTTGTTCTATTCATAAAGTATAATAGTGATCCTATTATTTGATAGTATTTCAATTGGGATACAGGTTCCCCTAAATTCTTCTTTAGACGTACACTCAAATCATACGGAGCAACTACAGACTTAATATCATAATATGCAAAAAATTTAAGCATTTTTTTCTAGAACTTTGGACTGAGATAAAATTATCCCTTATGGAGTTCTTTCTGACTCCATTCCTAAGATTATATGAGCCTCTCCCAAATATTTCATATCAAAATTCTTGGATAAATAGGACTTCACATTATTCACCACCATTAAATTTGTCCCAAAAATTAAGATATCATCAACATATAGGCATAAAGTCACATGTTCTTTGCCAAAATCTTTATAATACAAATATTTGTCATATTCATTGATCCTGAAACCATAACTTAAGATAACATTATCAAAATTTTCATGTCATTGCTTAGGAGCTTGTTTCAAACCATACAATGATTTTACTAGTTTACATACTTTATTTTCTTGGCCTTTAACTTTGAATCCTTTAGGTTGTTCCATATAGATCTCTACATCTATGTCTCCATTTAAAAATGTTGTCTTTACATCCATTTGATATATTACCAAATCATTTATGGATACTAGTGCTAAAAGAGTTCTAATAGTAATGATCCTAGCAATCGGTGAATAAGTATCAAAATAATCTATTCCTTCCTTTTGTGTACAACCCTTAGCTACTAACCTAGCTTTATATTTATCTACACTTCCATTAGCTTTCAATTTTTTCTTGAAAACCCACTTATAACCTATAGGCTTAATAATCCCAAGAGGTAAGTCAGATAAAACCCAAGTATTATTCTGTATTATTGATTTAAATTCATTATCAATAGCTTCCTTCCAAAAGGGTGCATCTCCACAATATATAGCCTCACTATAGGTAGAAGGTTCTCCTTCTACTAGAAATGTAAAGAATCTATCTCCAAAATTCTTTTCAATTCTACTTCTCTTACTTCTTCTAAGTTCAAAAGAGGTTTCAGATTTATCTCTTAAGGTTGAGTTAGAAGGTATGTTCTCATTTAATTAGACATTAGATTATTGAACCGATACCTTAGTTTTAAAAGAAAAAATATCCTCAAAATATGTTGCAACTCTAGCTTATATTATTGTGTTATTAGATATTTCACTTATTTCTAAATTTATCACTAAGAACCCGTTTGCACTTTTATTTTGGGCATAACCTATAAAAACATCATCTATAGTTTTGGGTCATATTTTCTTTCTCATTAGTTTAGGTATAACTACCTTAGCTAGACACCCCCACACTTTTAGAATATCAAATCTTGGAGGTATATTTTTCCATGTTTCAAAAGGAGTTTTCTCACTATTTTTAGAGGTTACTCGATTTAATATAGAACAAGAAGTTAGGATAGCTTCTCCCCTCAAATTCTCAGGTACACCAGAACTTAGTAACATAAAATTGACAATATCCATTAATTTTCTTTTTTTACTTTCAACTACACCATTTGATTGAGGAAAATAAAGGGGAGTAACCTCATGTATTATCTCATTATCTTCACCATTTGATTGAGGAGAATAAAGGGGAGTAACCTCATGTATTATCCCATTATCTTCACAAAATCCCTTAAGCTTATTCAAACTATATTCCCCACCTCTATCGGAACTAAAAATTTTAATTTTCTTCTCTAATTGATTTTCGACTTCATTCTTATATGTTTTAAATTTATTAAATACTCCATCTTTTGTTTTGATGAGATATACCTAACAATATTTTGAGTGATCATCTATAAATGTTACGAAGTATTTATTTCCACCCTATAGTTGGAGGTCGGTTTGAATCACAAACATCACTATGTATGAATTCTAGGAGACTAGTACTTCGGTTGATAGGTCTATAAGGCTTTTTAGGTTGTTTAGCTTTTACAAAAATCTCACATTTATGCTTGATATCTAAAGAAGCTTTAGGAATTAAACCCAAATCCATCAAATCCTTTATCTTCCCAAGGCTTATATGGCCTAATCTTCCATGTTATACATTACTAGATTCAATATTGAAAACCAAATGAGAGACATTGTTCAAAGTACTTGAGACATTTAATTTAAATAGACCATAAAAAATAAGTCCTTTCCCAATAAAAACATAATTTCTAATTATTACAACTTTATTGGATTCCTTAACAAGTTTATAACCATGTTGAACTAGATAAGATTCACTAACTAGATTTCTTCTAACATTAGGAACATTCTACACTTCTTTAAGAAATAATGTCTTCCCAAATGTCAACTTCAGAGCAATTCTTCCAATTCCTAGCACTTGATAGACGCTTAAATATACATATTTAAGCCCCCTTATTTACACTTGTTAGATCCTTTATTACGTTAATTTGGTATCTTTTACTCCATTTGTGTGTTTTACATATTTTTATAGGGTCTTGGAGAAAAAGAAGCAGTTTTGGCACTTTAAGGAAGAAATCTAGAAGCCCTGAAGCACTTTCTGGACAAAGTGCGATCGAGCGCACATGCAATGCGATCGAGCGCACATACGATCGTGCGCACACTTGTAGGATCGAGCGCACACTGCGATCGAGCGCAAGGACACATGCGATCGAGCGCAAATGTACAGGCATGAATAGTAAACTGCAGAACCCTATTTTGGAAATAACCTTATTTTGGAAATAACTCTATTTTGGAAATAAAGGAGTTTTGTGTTTTAGGAAAGTTTAGAAACTCATGAGTCTATTAGGACTTCTCAAGGACCTATAAATACACTTGTAAACTCACACACAAAAAGACACCCTTAGATAGAAAACACTTTTCTCTTTTGCTTTAGCTTGGAGAAGGAGACCGTGGAGCAGAATTGACGCCTCTTCTCTCGGGTTTCTTCTTTCCTTTTTATTTTATTATGTGTAATTAAATTCTTAGTAGGGCTTGGTTGAAGCCCTAATTATGTTTACTCAATAAATTTAGTATTGGCGCCTTTGCAATATTTATGTTGTGTTGCTTAAACTTGATTAATACCTGCTTTTATTTAAATTCCTCATATGTATATGTCTGATCAATACGTGCATGTGGTATGGACTTGTTAGTTAGATCAATTTGGATGACCGAGTCCTGGGTCTAACATTAGTAACAAGGGATATCTTATCCGGATACCCGGGTTAATCAACATGGGAAACCGGGAGTAGATACCATGCCCTAGGTCTCATGTGGTTGTCGATTTCCATAGTACTTATGTTTTCTTAAGGAACAACTCAAGCAGATACCATGCTGAATCCCTTAAGGAAGAAAAGAGTTAGAGTAGATACCATGCCTAACTCGTTGCTTAGGGAAATCAATAGCTTAAGGAGTAGATACCATGCCCTTAGGTTGGCGACCAGTAGGTATACATGGCATGAATAAAGCATTGGCATACTATTATATTGTGGTAGCATAATTAGTGGTGGATATCAAGTCCCTACGCCTTTATCCTTAGTATTTTATCTTTATTATTTCTCAACACTTTTATTATTTCTATCTTTTTATATTGCGAATATAATTCTAAACTGAACTTTACCAATCCCTGTGGAGATGATCTTGCATTCGCACACTATACTACATTGTTGACCTTGTGCACTTGCAAGTAAAACAAGTACGATTATTCACCTATTTATTTAGGTATATTTTCGCACAACAAGTTTTTGGCGCCGTTGCCGGGGATTGTGCTAAATCTCTTTTTGGAATTATTTTTGTTAGTTTTTTTTTATTATCATTTTAATTTATTCTATTTGATTATGTTCTGTTTTATTTTTAATTTTTATCAAAAATCAGATTTATTCCTTCTTTTTCTGTTTTTGTTTAGGTGTGCAGAGGAGGAGTTTCTGTCCTCATTGCGATCGAGCGCACTACTTGGTGCGATCGATCGCAAGCTCAGTGCGATCGAGCGCAGTTCAGGGTGCGCTCGAGCGCAAAAGGTCCAGAGAGTACCCGAGCAGCAGTACTAAAACTGCTGCACTGAAGCTTTTTAACTAATTCATTCAAAGGGAGAAGCACCAATGACAGAAGCTCAATATACTTGTCTAGATGCTATGGAGAGGAAGCTAGATATGCTCATATATGCCATGACTAGTCAAAACATATCACCTAGTCTGCGAGGCAAACCACTCCAGGTATGTGCTATATGTTCTCGTTTTGATCACACTACTAACACTTGCCCTTTGTATTCATATGCAGATCAAGAGCAAGCAAATTATGAGGGACCGCACAATGCATATACAAATACCTACAATCCTGGATGGAAGCACCACCCCAACCTCTCATGGAGCAACAATCACAATGGTTTAAATGTTCAAGGACAACACCAATACTTCCAACCAGCAGCCCAACCAGTGCCGGAATCAGAAAATAGTAACCTAGAGAGTCTTATGAGGCAACTGATGACTTCACAAGAACAGTTCATGATTGAGCAACGACAAATCAATACCAAGCATGAGCAAGCTATTCATATATTGGAAGTACAAATGAGGGAATTGGCTAAGGAGCTAAGTGAACAAAAGCAAGGTGTTGTTAAACAAGTCTTTCATGACCATCATATTGATCTCTTGGCAACCACCTTCACCCATTATTTCAAAGGATCAGACATTGAGACAAAATCAGAAGATGTTACTAAAGACCTCGTTGAAACTGTGCACGTCCTAGAGGCCTTTCCAAAGCATCCAAGTAAGTACACCGATCCATTTGACCATCATGTGCCTACTAATATTATTTTCCCTTCTATTGCACAGGCACCTAACTTGGAATTCAAGCAGTTGTCAGAGCACTTACCATATGCTTATGTGGGAGAGAATAAGACATTTCCTATGCTAGTTGCTGCCACTCGTAGTTTTGGGGAAAAATAAGGCTTGGTCCGGCTGAAGACGTTAAACTTAGCGCTCATGGGAGGCACCCCACAGCTTATCCTTTTATTTTTATTATTTTACGTATTTATTGTTATTTATTTATTTTAATTACTTCTTGTTTTCCCATATTACGTTAGTTTTTCTTTTTTAGGGACAATGTGTGCATCCGTTCAAGTTTGGGGGTACGCTATGAGCCATGCCGACCTAGCTAGTTCTCCATCTCCCAGGTCAGCTCTTTCCTTGTTATTCACACATTGGGGACAATGTGTAATTTAAGTTTGGGGGTATGGGAGACACATTCACACACTACACTATGTCCTACATTTTTAGTTATGTTGTTATTTTCATAGATAAATGCATGTTCATTCTGTCCAATAAACTTTTTTTTGTGATCTAAACAAAATGTTATGATTCGACTTTATCAGTGAGCTTAACACTTTGAACATATAGGCCAATAAACAAGTTTTGAACCTAGATCACTGCCCTTTTGGCATTTAAGAATTCATAAGTTTAACTTGAACTATCACAAGCACATTAACACATAGCTGTGTGGGGTATGGCATGATATTTGGATTGGTATGTTTCTTTTGCTTGACTGTGAACTAGATGACCTATTAGATTGACATTTTGGCATATAAAAATAGAAAAGATTGATTCGTGCTCAAAAAGAAAAAAATGCTCCTAATGATCAATAAAAACAAATCTTCCTCTGAGTAACTAGCCCTCTTGCCTCAGTAAGCATTGAGTGTCACGTCAAAAGGTGGAAAATCTTAAGTGATCATTAAAAAGGAATTTTTTACTGAGTAACTGGCCCTCTTGCCTCAGTAAGCATTGAGTGTCACGTCAAAAGGTGGAAAATTCTAAATGGTAGCATAAAAATCAGTTAGTTTCGTAGCCTTGTTGACTCGAGCCAGTAAGTCCTTAGGGGTGTCTTTACACCTAATGCCCTAAAACCATCTGGTTTGGGAGTCATTGGCTAAACACTCGTTACACGAGTCAATAAGAAAGCTTAAGGGAACTAACCTGGCAAAAATCTCTCAAATAAAAGACTATGCCATATTTGTTGACTCTAATAGGAAGTTTGGTGAATCTTGAGTCATCGAAACACTACCTATTTGAATATCTTGGAAACTCGATCTTTTATGTGCTAATCACCACACACCGAAGTCAAACTTGTGATATCTTAGAATACCTAGTGAATATGATTTACGTTCAACACTCTTATTCATTGCAGATATATGTTTACACTTGTTAAGCTTGCTCATGAATGCGCATCATTGTTTTGTGTAAAATCTAGATTTTTTTATTGACACTATGAACATTGGATTTATCTATATTTCTGTTTTAGTTTTTAATTTAGTATTGCTAAGGGACTAGCAATATGTAAGTTTGGGGGTGTGATAGACGCTTAAATATACATATTTAAGCCCCCTTATTTACACTTGTTAGATCCTTTATTACGTTAATTTGGTATCTTTTACTCCATTTGTGTGTTTTACATGTTTTTATAGGGTCTTGGAGAAAAAGAAGCAGTTTTGGCACTTTAAGGAAGAAATCTAGAAGCCCTGAAGCACTTTCTGGACAAAGTGCGATCGAGCGCACATGCAATGCGATCGAGCGCACATACGATCGTGCGCACACTTGTAGGATCGAGCGCACACTGCGATCGAGCGCAAGGACACATGCGATCGAGCGCAAATGTACATGCATGAATAGTAAACTGCAGAACCCTATTTTGGAAATAACCTTATTTTGGAAATAACTCTATTTTGGAAATAAAGGAGTTTTGTGTTTTAGGAAAGTTTAGAAACTCATGAGTCTATTAGGACTTCTCAAGGACCTATAAATACACTTGTAAACTCACACACAAAAAGACACCCTTAGATAGAAAACACTTTTCTCTTTTGCTTTAGCTTGGAGAAGGAGACCGTGGAGCAGAATTGACGCCTTTTCTCTCGGGTTTCTTCTTTCCTTTTTATTTTATTATGTGTAATTAAATTCTTAGTAGGGCTTGGTTGAAGCCCTAATTATGTTTACTCAATAAATTTAGTATTGGCACCTTTGCAATATTTATGTTGTGTTGCTTAAACTTGATTAATACCTGCTTTTATTTAAATTCCTCATATGTATATGTCTGATCAATATGTGCATGTGGTATGGACTTGTTAGTTAGATCAATTTGGATGACCGAGTCCTGGGTCTAACATTAGTAACAAGGGATATCTTATCCGGATACCCGGGTTAATCAACATGGGAAACCGGGAGTAGATACCATGCCCTAGGTCTCATGTGGTTGTCGATTTCCATAGTACTTATGTTTTCTTAAGGAACAACTCAAGCAGATACCATGCTGAATCCCTTAAGGAAGAAAAGAGTTAGAGTAGATACCATGCCTAACTCGTTGCTTAGGGAAATCAATAGCTTAAGGAGTAGATACCATGCCCTTAGGTTGGCGACCAGTAGGTATACATGGCATGAATAAAGCATTGGCATACTATTATATTGTGGTAGCATAATTAGTGGTGGATATCAAGTCCCTACGTCTTTATCCTTAGTATTTTATCTTTATTATTTCTCAACACTCTTATTATTTCTATCTTTTTATATTGCGAATATAATTCTAAACTGAACTTTACCAATCCCTGTGGAGATGATCTTGCATTCGCACACTATACTACACTGTTGACCTTGTGCACTTGCAAGTAAAACAAGTACGATTATTCACCTATTTATTTAGGTATATTTTCACACTACAGCACTCATGAGGTGGTACCATTTGCTAGAGTCACACTTCCTCCACTTGAGTTCTGATACGTTTTAAACAATGAACGGTTCAAACAAATATGTGTATTAGCCCCAGAATCTAACCACCACTCATTATTTTCACAAGTAAAGTTTACTAAAGAGGTTTTAGATTTAAACCTAATAGAGGGTTTTCCACCCTCTAGCATGTTGACTTGATAACCTTTATTCTCAAATTTAGGCTTGAACTCACTAGTCTTCTTGTAGTAACAATCTTGAACAATATGATTAGTCCTTCCACATACGTAGCATAGTTCTTGAGTCTTGTCTTTGCCCTTAAAGTTCCTAGAATTTGGGTTACGAGAATGATTGGGTTAGTTTTGATGATTTTGGTTGGGTTGAAAGTTATTGGGTCTAAAGTTATTAGGCCGGTTGTTATTATTATTCTTCTAATTTTATTTTTGAAGTTACTTCCCCTAGGCTTAAATCGGTTGAAGGTTTTATTTTGTTCTACCATATTCACCTTAGCCTCTATCTCATTTTTTGACTTAAAACTTAACCTATGTTGTTTTTCTATTATAAGAGAATTGAAAACTTGGGTTAAGGTCAAAGTACCCTGTTTATGTCTAAGGCCTTTGGAAAATTCACTCTAAGAAGGTGGGAGTTTATCTATAAGACATAACACCTTAAAATCTTCACTAAAATTAGTACCATTCTCCTCTACACCTCTAAGATGGTTTTGAAACTAATGAATTTGATCATTAATTGATTTACCATCTACCATACGGTATTTATTAAAGGTTGAAATATTAAACCATTTTATACCTACATCATCTATACCATACTCATCTTCTAAGGCTTTCCATAGATCCTTAGCACTTTTGGTAGAATGGTAAATGTTGTAAAGACGTGGAGAAATGGCACTGAGAATTCTATTTCTTGAGGGGTGTACTTAGGGGTTTTGGATTCACTAGTTGATGTATCTCTAAGTTGAGTTGAATCTTCTATAGTGAGTACGAAACCTAACACCGTTAACCAATACATCATTTGCTTTTGCAATCTCCTAAAAAAGAGTCCATCAAATTTTTTGGGTTTTACACTATTATCTTTCTCATATGATGCCATTCTAGGAACTACTTAGGGCAACTCAAGTTTCTGTGAGTAATAAAATCTAGGTTCAATATTTCAATTACTAAAAGAAATATATATGAACAAGATTAATACAAATACACTAAATTAATAACTATAACATATATTATTTGCACAAAAGAAAATATATATGAAATTTAAGTACGATACAAGATACCACCTAAAAAAATTCAATAAGATATTAAGTATTCTAAAACTTTGTAATAATGATATTTTGTTTTGGTTGCTTTATTGTTTTCCTTTTTAAATGTTTTATTGAAAACAAATAATCCACAAATCTATTTATAAAATAAAATTGTATTGGTTTGATTATTATAACATATTTGAAATTGATATGTAACCGTTTTTTAAATAAAACAGAAACTAATTTAAGTACTATTAATAGTTATTAAAGACATATTGAATATAATAGTTTTATTTTGATTTAATATAGATATGAAACTGATTTCATTAAATTTTATATTTAAACAAAATTTTAAAACACACAGTTTAGAATTGAAATGTAATATTTTTAAAACATAAAATATTTTTACAATAATATTTTTAAAACATAAAATATTTTTACAATTTGAACAAGTTTTTGAAGTTGGTTTTAACAAATATCAAAACAATTTAAAAAAAAAACTGAAAATGAATTAAATAAAGTTATTTGAAACCAACAAGCTATTTTTTTAATAACCGATATCTTGTATATAGAATCCAATTTTTCAACCAAATTTTAGAATAAATTATACCAAATAAAATAAAAATAAAGATATAAATTTGAACTTATAATGACTTTAGCTGTTGGAAAAATATATAACAATTTATAGAAAATTAGAAGAAAAATTCGGATATATATATTTATGGAATTTAACACAACATGCATAAAATGGTATAAAACAAAATAATATAATTAATTAAAATTAAAGAGTAGAAAATAAAAGGAGCTAGCCTGTGAGTCATGGAAAACCACTCTACTAAAGTCGTTATAGACTTCCTACGTGTGGGTACAAATGGCTAAGATCGACTCCTAGATTTTCCCAAGTGCTTGTAACTCTCAATTTATTAAGATTAATCATAAATTATAACTTTCAATTTATTGAAAATAATCACAAATTTGTAACTCTCAATTTATTGAGATTAATCACAAATTTTTAGCTTTCAATTTATTAGCAATATTAAAATAGCCAATAATTGCTTTTGAAAAACCACTATAAATTCATGGGAGAAATCTAAAACTTTCTAACAGTAAGCGGGTGATGCTCGCATAGTAAAATTTGTTGTAATATTTTTCTAAATGGAACAAAATATGAGAATCAAGACTTTAAGGCGTGAATTAATTACTGTTTTTAAGGCTTTATTCGTCCCTACTTGAATAAACAAGTTTGCTATGGGTACATACGAATTGTCCTCTAGGATACAACTAAGTCTCTAGGTTGAAGTCTGCAGACAGTAAAATTTGAAAAGATTCAGATTTTATTTTGCTTTGAAATAATTGAAATATTATGGCAGTGAGAGAAAATAGAGAAGAAGAAAGAAATGAATTATTTTCCGAAATGGGGAGTGAGAGTTATTTATAGGTGTAGAAGCACATCTTCAAATGGTTCTGGAAAGTTATATTTTTCTAGTTGGAAAGATATGATTTTCCAGATTTAATGAGAGCTTTACAATCATGTCTGTTAGTTTTTAACGGACCAGATTGTGTCTATTTAAAAAATATTTAAAAAATCTGATACATTTTTTGTTTAAATCACACCCTTTAGATTTAAATCACACGCTTTAGATTTAAATTACATATTTCTATTTAAATCAAAACTTTTACATTTGAACTAATACATTTTTGGTTTTCAAACAACCCTTTAATGTAATTTTAAATGATTTTTTCTAACAAAATCTATGTGATTCACAAGGTGAAGTCTATAAAGCTTGTTGTTGAAAGTTGGTGTGTAATTCTCTGACCCCAATAAGAGAACAAGTGACTTTTTAGGTGTGCCTATTGGACTATGGTTTGAGTTTAGGGTGGTATAAGTATGATGATGAGGGTAAGCAAAGGAGATTCACACGTGAGGGAGAGATTGTTGAGAATATTCAAGTACATATATATGGTGGTAGAACCAGAACCCATAGACTTAAGCTTTTTTTGTTTATATGGTCTCCAACATCATATATATTGGGGCTCTACTTGATGGGCTCTCTAAACTCAAATTTCTCCCAAGCTTAAACTTAAGTCATCATGCTTAACACCATGCCTAGTGAATGCATCACCGAGTCTCTTCTCACCGGTTAAACAAAATGAAGTGATAAAATATCTAAATCTTTCTACTATAGGACACGATTCTTAATTCTTTGGTGATAAAAAAATACGGATATATTTCACCAGCACATGCATTTCTTTAGATATGGCCCAAATAAGATGATATCTAGTAAGGTAGGTGAGCTTAAGGTAATCAAGAATACATAAGCTTTATATGCATTGGTTTTAAATAAAAATCTACCAAGTTAAAATTCTTAGAAACTACAACTTCTTAAAGATTGTATAACTGGTATATAGAACATTTCTCACATGGTTCATTTAATTCTAGCATGATAATATGTGGTCACTCATGTATAGTCACAAAGAGACAAAGGCTTTCAAGCCTTTATTAGCTATTAGCTTAATGGACAACCATCTGTCTATTTACATAATGCAGAAGAAAGGGGATTATATAGATATAACATTCTTCAATTAATTCAGATTGGAAGAAAACCTAATGGTATTTGCTATGGGCACCATCTCAAAAGTGAACATTTGAATAAACAATATAGCCAACCTTCATTTATCTAGATCATTGCTTCTATATGCTATGCCTATTCAGTGATAAATAAAAAGTTTTCATTGAACCTTAATTACCTTGAATGATGTTTTTCTTTTGCAACTGACCTTTTCACTGATCTCATCTCCCCTACGTTTAAGACTTTGTTTGTTTCTTAATTTTTTTCTTTTATTTTCTTTTTCGGCCAAATGCTAACGGATAATTGAAACTAACATTTACATTACTAGGGTTTGTTATTAAAACCCTATTAATAGTGGTTTTATTACTTAACCCATCTATTGGGTCACTAGCATAAATAATTAACATATAGTTATTGTTCAATATAAAAGAACTAAATTATATGCATTAACTTAAATATGAAAAGTGGGTCAGGTCAGGTTATTTTGGGTTTGAGTCGGGTCAGATTAAGGTTATTTTGAGTTACAGGTCGTTTGAGTTATGGGTCGTTTGAGTCACGGGTCAATTTGGGTGGAGTGTGTCGGGTTTGGGTATTGTCGGTAACCCCACAGTTTCTTTTGGATTATGAACTTTGTACCAACTTAGAATTCCATAACCTTTATAGATGGAAAAATTTCATAACTTGTACAAATCCTCTACAACTCTCAATTTATAAATTGACTTGGATTGTGATTTAAGGTCTTTCCTTGAAGTTTGAATAAAACTAATTTAGAAACCACCTTATCAAATAAAGTCAAGTAGATATTTAAAAATACAAATTGAATTCTGAATTCAGCAACCACGGAAAGCTTAGAGCCTTTTGACGTGATTGATCATGTGAGTTCGAATAGAAGCAATATAGAAACTCTTGTAAAAAAAAGTTAAATGTATTTGATACTGCCACGAAAAGTTGCTAGTAAGCCACATATCACGTTATGCTATATTTGGAAATTTCTTTGAACTTTTTTTTTTAAAATTCCAAACTCATATATCAACTCGAAAAATTTGTATTTCCAATCCCCAAGACAAATACGTGAGTTCCCTGATTTTATTATTATAAATAAAATTAACATAAATGTATAGAAACAAATAAGTATGGAATCACTTGAAATCAAATGTAATATTCTTGAATTAGGTTATGTAAACAATAGATTTAAATACATGTAAAGACTAGCTCTGATACCATTTAATAATTCTAAGGATCTATTGCATGCATTATATTACTAATTTTGATCTATTTAATATCACATATATGATGTTTGCGACATATTTTTATTCCAGTAACACCACATGGATCTCAACACACCAATGCGTGCAAGACCATCTAGCTAAGGTTCTTCCACTCTTTACTCTCTCTGTACGATACCTTTATAATGGGAAAAACTTACCTAGGTTAAGAGAGGAGAGGGGACCTATATCATATTTATAATAAACTCAATAGGTTATCCATCATAGCTCATTAGGTTTGTCAAGCCCACACCACTGCCCAACCACATCTAAAACCATTAATTGTGTCTAGCCCACCCACAAGATCAAGTGGATGTCAGGCCCACAAAGTCCATCTCAAGAACCCAATCCAGTCCGTTTTATAAATACAAAGCCCTACAAACTAATGGAATCCCATAAGTAATATTAGAACATTTTATATATTCTAACATTCTCCCACATGTGCAAACATTAGTTGTAGTTTTTAGATATCTTAAAAAAATTTTAGAAAACGACTCTCAGACTGAATTACTGATTTTAAATATATGGCCACAATTTTTGAAAAAAAAAGTTCCTGAGATAACACCTAAACATGATCCAGTCCAATAAAGTCATCAACATAGGACAATGACATCCATTATATCTTAATTGACATAAGACTAATCCATAATCACAAACGCTAATAACTTCACTGACTTAGATCCAGATATAGGAGTGTGGCAATGAAATAGCACTAACATGTATCAAAAATGTCATTCCATTGTTGGTTCTCGATTTCTCTATTACGTACTTCATCAAGAACCTAGAGAAATCCGAGGTTTCTCTATTACCTGCTTCACCCAGAAGCTAGAGAAAACCTATAGGGTTCTCGATTTCTCTATTACCTGCTTCACTCAAAAGCTAGAGAAATATCAGATTCTTCTATTAACCTGCTACACCCAGAGGCTAGAAAAAACCTAGGGCTTCACCTAGAAGCTTGAGTAACCCCACCGCTTCACTTAGGAGCCAATATGTCTCAGTTAATAAGACTCAAGTTTGCAACATGGTGTTACGAGACATACTAAATAATGACATAAAAGTCATTTTTAAGTCAACACGAAGTCTTAGAATTTTAATACATCATGACATGTCATATATAATTTGTGCACAAAATATTCATAGTATGATATCAATCAAAGAAAACAATAATGATGTCTAAAGGAAACAACATATAAATTGACTTACAGAAGTCATACTCCCACTAATAAAATACATCAAAAGAACTAACAATATTAGTGTTGTCTATATTTTGACAAAATATGAAGGTCCAAGACCATTGATCAAAGGATTAACAAGCATACTGTAGGTACCGCTCTTTTTCGCCTGAGACCTATGCATCCGGCTCATTATCTAAGGCCACTCCCCTTAAAGAATATGGATATGGTGAGGGTGCGAATTACGATTAGAAGGCATATGGAAATGAGTGAAACCTATCAAGTCTAATACAAGCCCTTTATAAGTAGTAAGGAGGCTCCCATGATGGGTGTGCTTTTAATGTATTAGATAAGGGACCGTTTGTCATCCAAACACAATGCAAGGATGACGGGTAAGGAACCGCCATTTGACCTTGAAAGGGCTCAAATCCCTTGTCATTGGTCTATGTGAGAAATTCCAAAACTCAAGAGATTTGGGTGGAAAAGAGTGAGGATTTAAAGCTCTCTCTTACCTAGACCAAAATCTGGCCCTTTGTGGTTCAAGGGAATTAATTGAAATTGTAATTCAAGTATTATTATCATACACTACTAATAAAACCAAACACACATTTTGTAATTTTTATTCAAACAAAGTAACACCAAATATTAACTTTAAAGTAATGTAGCAAAAGTAAGTATATAAAGGAAATAAATTGCTTTGACTATAAAGAAAAAAATATTAAAACTACTATCAAAGTATGGATGAGAAATAAATTAAAGTGTGTGCATTTAAACTAGGTGTGTTAACTATGTAAGTTAAACTAGTTGGATTGAGACTAAATCATTTTAAACTAGATGAATTAAACTTGAAGACGAAATTAAATGAATTAAACTTAGCTACTTTACACTAGAGGAGTTAAAAAAATAGGAATTAAGCTAAATAAATTCAAACTAAACTATCTTAAAGATGAGATTCAAAATAACTAGTAACTAGTAACATTTTTAATGGGGCAAATGGGGCCCAAAATTAACAAGGACAAAGGGGGTCCAAAATTATTCTTAAAGAATTAAAGTTCACATTTATTAATGACAACTTAAAATAAAACATCTAACTTAAAGAACATAAAAAATCTTAAGGTATTAAACTAAAGGAAAGAACTTTAAATCTACCGTTAATTTAACATTGCATTTAGCGGAGAGACTACATTATGACTAGTAGCTAACTAAAGAAAGGCATATAACTAGTGAAACATAAAATGCTAAAAAACTAGTAAGTATATTGAGAAGAAAGTTTTTAAGTGAGCTAAATTAATATAGCTTTTTTTCATGGAGGTTTAAACTCATGAATCATGTTAGCAATTTATTTTGCAAAAAGTAGAAGCTTAACCAACCTTTTTTGGCTAAGAAAAATTTCCACGCTCGGGAATTATCCTCAGAGATACTTGTGCTCTTGTAGACTTAGTGAAGTTGGAAGAATGATTCCAATGAAGATTAGAAGCCAACAAAAGGTAGCCAGAAATGATGAAGAACTCTCACTAGTTCTTCTTATCACTCTTTGCTCTTTTTTCATCTTTCTTGAACACTTTCTTCTCTTTTGTTATATTCCTCTCTTTGATCTTCCTACTCTTCTCTCTTTTTCTCTATTTTCTCACTTGTTTCTTTCTCTCTTTTTTTTTTGCATTACTTTGCCTTAGTGTTGTGTTTGGTTTTTTTGTGTTAGCAAAGGGAGTATTTATAGGAGGATTAAGGGCTGTCCAAGAGATTAAAAAAATAAACATAATGGGTGAAAAGAAGGTACATGGCTAGTCATATAGAGAAGGGGAAAAATAATTTCAACTTTTGAGATGAAAAAGGTGTTTCACTTTTAGGGTGTAAAGGTGGGGCTAGAGAAGTGAGGTGTTGTAAACCAAGTGAAAAGTGAGAGGGAAAATACTTTTAGGTGGGTGGAAATCGGGAAAAGAGAGAGGTTTCTTTGAGGTTAAAAAAAGTGAAGAAGAAGGTTTGTAAAAAGGTGAACGAGAAAGGACATTCCGGAGTGTTTTCAATAAAGCAAAATAGAAAGCAAAAAAGGTGAGGAAAAACTCTCATTGATTTGGATGACCAAAGGGGGTGGAAAAGACATATTTTTCTTTGGTTTTTGATACATAATAAATTGGAAAAGATTAGGGAAAAAATGCAATTACAAATCAAAAGAAATGAGAAAAAGACTTCACATTTAAATAAAAAAAAACTATTGTTTTTTAAGTGCTGTTTTTAGGATATAAAATATGATTTTTTTTGGGTAGAAAAAAGATGTTATTTAACATTTCAGAAAGGTTGGAAGATTGATAAGGTAATGTCCAATTAACTAAGAAAAAGGAGAAGAAGAGAAACTCATTCTTTTTGGTACACATGGCTGTCCAAAGAGGGAAAAAAATCAGCTACTTTATAAGTGTATTGTTGTTGCTTTTTAGGTGAAAAAAATCTTATTTTGTGTGGAAAAAAGATAGCATTTGGTGTAAAAAAAAAAGATGAGGGAATCTAGGAGGGAGATGTGAGTTCAAAAAAATGAAAGAGTAAAAATTCCTCATTATGGCCAGCCATATAGGGAGAGGAGAGAGATATTTTTTGGTTATAAAAAAGTAAATTTTATTTTGATAAAAGTGAACCAATCGATGGTGCCAAGTGGGGTGTGAAATTTGAAGTTCACCCTTAAAAATTAAAAGTCTTCTTGGGCTTGAAATTTGGGCCAAAAGTGTTTGGGCCTAAGAAAGATCAATGGGCTTTAGTGGGTTTTAGATTGGGTCAAAGTTTAAATGAAGACTTTGGTCTTGGATTACTTGAATCAAATAAGGTCCAATTGATTTAAACCCAAAGTGAATTAAATGGATTAAACAAAAGGGTTTTGTAGTTGCTTCTACTCCCCAATTAAATCCATACTTTTATATTTACTAAGTCTCAGCATATTAGGATCAAAGATTCATCATAGAAACCTGGGCGCAATCTATTAAAAAAATTTGGAATGAAATTGGATGTCCACAGTTTGCCCCCTTTTGATTGGGGCTCTTTTGAGAGTTCTAATCAAAGGCTGTGAGCGACCATTCTTTTGTTTCATAATTTTAGAACGATAAATATGCGATGTGCACATAAAAGTAAACGTGTTGTTGGGCAATGTTGGTGTCGTAGGATCACTTATCAGAATGAGATGTACGTTGAGTGACGAAGCTGGTGTGCATTCACTCACGCGATACTTCTGGATCGATTGGTTCCTGCTGTGAGACTTTAGTTTGCCTGCTGACGAGAACTTTGGTTTGCCTGCTGATGAGGGCTTTGAGTTTGTGATTTTGCCTGCAAACGGGGACTTTGATTCGCTTGCTGACGAGGACTTTGAGTTTCTACTTTTGCTTGCTAACGAGGACTTTGGTTTGTGATTTTTCTTGCTAATGAAGACTTAGGTTTGCCTACTAATGAGGACTTTGGTTTGCCTGCTGATGAGGATATTGGGTTGCCTGCTGACGAGGATTTTGGTTTGCTTGTTGATGAGGACATTGGATTGCCTGCTGAGGAGGACTTTGGTTTACCTGCTAATGAAGACATTGGGTTGCCTGTTGACTATTGTGCGTTTATCTACCTAAATAAATAAGCAAATAATCAAACTTGTTTTACTTGCAAGTGCACAAGGTCTACAGTAGCATAGTGTGCAAGTGCGAGATCATTTCCACAGGGATTGGTGAATTATGATTTAGAATTAATTTCATAAAGTAAAAATAGATAGAAATAAATATTAGGTTTAGATAATAATGATGAAGGCGTAGGGACTTGATATCCACCACTAATCATGCTACCCCAACAAAACAATATGCCAATGCTCTATTCATGCTATGAATACCTAATGGTTGTCAACCTAAGGGCTTGGTCCACTCCTTAAGCTATTGATTTCCCTAAGCAACGAGTTAGGCATGGTGTATACTCTAACTCCTTTCTCTCTTAAGGTATTCAACATGGTGTATACTGAGTTGTTCCTCATGAGAGTATAGGATCTGTGGAAATCGACAACCACACGGGATCTAGGGCTTTGTCCATTTCTGGTTTCCCATGTTGATTAATCCAAGAATCCGATGTGGATATCTTTTGTTACTATTGTTGAACCCAGGACTCGGTCATCCAAATTGATTCAACTAACTGATCTATACCACATGCATACGTTGATCAGACACACACATATGAGGAATTTAAATATAAACATGCATTAATCAAGTTAAGAATCACAACATAGATATTGCAAAGGCGCCAATACTAAATTATTGGTTAAATATAATTAGGGCTTCAATTAAGCCCTTACTAAGGTTTAGTTACACATGCTTGTGATGCTAAACATATTCATAAAATAAAAATAAAGGGGAAAGAATAAACCTGAGAGAAGAGTTGTCAATTCTCCTCCAAAGCTTACAACTCAAAACAAAGTTAAAAGATTTGTTTTCTGTGTTTTACAAGTCTATATATAGAGCTCTAAAGGTGCCCTAAAACCCTAATTTCCAATTTAAGGTCCGAAGACTTCTTTCCAAATCTGGCTTTACCGCCTCTAGTGCATGTGCGCTCGATCGTATGGGTCTGCACTTGAGCGCATGTGTGGGTTCGAGCCTTCTAAGTGTGCTATCAAGTGCCTGTGCGCTCGATCACAAGAGAGGTGCGCTAGAGCGCACCTTGCTGGTTTGCAGTTCTTCACTTTTTATTCTTTAAAGCTCCAAAATGTCTTCTTTTCTTCAAAGACCTATGAAAAACACAGAAAACCCAAAAATGAAGTAAAATCTACTAAAATAGATAAACAAAGAGCCTAACAAGTGTAAATTAAGGGTCTTAAATATGACTATTTAAGCACTTATCACACCCCCAAACTTACATATTGCTAATCCCTTAGCAATACAAAATGAAAGACTATATCAAAACAAAATTAAAGATAAATTCATTCTTCATGATATCCAAAAATTTGGGTTGCACATAAAACCATGATGACCGTTCATGAATAAGTTTATAATAAAAACACATTTTTGCAATGAATAAGGATTTTAAAAGTTCGTGTTACTTACACAAGGTTGTTTTAAGGCATCACAAGTTTGATTTGGTGTGTGATGAAGTAGCATATAGAAGATGGAGCTTCCAAATAATTTTAATGTATAGTGTTTCAGTGTCCAAACCTTCATCGAATTCCTTATTAGATAGAGCAAAAATGGTATAGTTTTTATTTCTTTTCTTTTTCTTTCATTATGAGATTTTTGCCATGTTGAGTTCCATTAAGCTTTCTAATTGACCCTTGTAACGAGTGTTTAGCCAATGACTCCTAAACCAGATAGTTTTAGGGCATTAAGTGTAAAGACACCCCTAAGGACTTACTAACTTGAGTCAAAAAGGCTACAGAACTAACAGGTCTTAATGCTGCTAAGTGAAATTCCCCCTTTTTGATGTGAACACTCACAGCTTACTAAGGCAAGAGGTCCAGTTACTCAACGAAAATTTTTATGATCATTAAATGCTAAATTCCAACCTTTTGACGTGAATACTCACTGCTTACTGAGGCAAGAGGTCCAGGAACTCAGCGAAAATTTTTATGATCATTAAATGCTAAATTCCCATCTTTTGACGTGAACACTCACTGCTTATTGAGGCAAGAGGTCCAGTTACTTAGTGGAAAGTTTATTTAATGATCATTAGGAGTATTTTATTTTCTCTTTTTGCACAATAAACATTCTTCTCAATTTTTCTATGCCAAAGTGTTATTCTAACAAGTTATCTGATTACAGCTAGGTCGTGGAAACATATACATAGAAATTATATGTCATACTTTACACCATTATGTGCTAATGTGCTCTTGTCAGTTTTAGATTAAACTTTGTGAATTCTTAAATGCTTTGAGGTAGGTAATTAAACTTTTAAAACTTTATTAGACCATGTGTTCTAAATTTTAAGCTTATGATGAAATCTTATCACAATATTCGTTTAGATCAACTAAAATTTTTAACACAATATGAACATGCATTTATCTTTTCAAAAAAAAAAAAAAAAACTGGGACAAAGTGCGTGAATGTGTCTCCCATACCCCCAAACTTAAATTACACATTTTCCCCTATGTGTAAATAACATGGAAAGATCTGACCTGGGAGATGGAGAACTAGCTGGGCTGGCATGACTCATAGCGCACCCCCAAAACTTGAACGGATGCACATATTATCCCTAAAAATAAAAACTAACGTAATACGGGAAAACAAGAAGTACTAAAAATAAATAAATAACAATAAATATGAAAAAAAATAAAAATAAAAGGATAAGCTATGGGGTATCTCCCATGAGTGCTAAGTTTAACGTCTTCAGCCAGACACTCTTAGTCACTCCCAAAAAAACATAGATTGAATGCATCAACAATTGCTTTAATGCCAAATTTTGTGCTTGGATGCTTTGGAGAGATCTCAATGAGGTGCACAGCTTTATGATGTCATCAGTAACATCTAAAAACTTTAGCTTAATACCCGATCTTCTTAACCCATGGGTGAGGGTGGCCTTCAATGGAGCAATGGGGTGGACCTGAAAACTTCCTAAACAACACCTTGCATCATATATACATTAGAACATTCCATATTATCTTGGGGTAATTTTAATGTATCAAATATGTTGAATTCAACCTTCTTACCATTTATCTTCATACTTACAAAACCCTTTTTCACACAAATTTTTGTATCAGCAGTTCGCATAAAGGGTCTTCCTAAGATGATGGGCAGAGGTAATGGCATAGGGCATTCTTCCATATCTAATACAATAAAATCAGCAGGTAAAATAAATGGACCTACCTTTACCAAGATATCCTCAAGAATACCTCTAGGTCATTTGATGCTTCTGTCTGCTAGTTGCAAGGTGATGGAAGTTGGTTGAAGCTCCCCCAAACCTAGTGTCTCAAATATAGTGTATGGCAGTAAGTTGACTCCCGCCCCTAAATCTAGTAGTGCCCGCTCAAACAGTTGGTTACTTATCCTGCAAGGAATAACAAAACTACCCGGATCTTTCAGTTTTGGTGGCAGTTTTCTTAATGGAACAACATTTACCTCTTCCGTTAAAGCGGCTGTCTCATATTCCTGAAACTTTCTTTTATTAGTGCAACAATCTTTCAAAAATTTAGCACATGCAGGCATTTGTTTAATTGCATCTAATAAAGGAATGTTAATCTCTACTTTTCGCAAAGTTTCAAAAATATCAAGCAGTTTACTTTCTTTTTTAGGCTTTACAAACCTTTAAGGGAAGGGTGGTGCATTCCACTTCTCCATTTCACTTACTTTTAATGTGGACACTCTATTTGGAGATGCTTGTGTAGGCTTATCAGCTCTTATGATCTTACCATTTCTGAGAGTTGTCACGGCATTCAGTTGCTGATGTCCTCTTGGATTAGGTATTGTTTGGGCATGAAGCTCACTTTGGTTTCTTTCACTTAGCTCCTTAGTTATTCGACCCATTTGTACTTCTAGTCTTTGGATGGTTTGCTCATGTTTTGCAATTGTTTATCTTTGCTCAGTCTGGAATTGTCGTGTTTCTGCTATGAACTGATCTTATGAGGTCATCAACTGCCTCACAAGACTCTCTAGGTCACTTTGCTTTGATTCCGGAACTGATTGGGCTGTTGGTTGGGAATTCCTTTGCTGCCCTTGAAAGTTCAAAGCATTTTGATCGTTGCTCCATGAGAAGTTGGGGTGGTTTCGCCATCCAGGATTGTAGGTATTTGCATATACTTTGTTTGGTCCCACATAGTTCGCTTGCTCAGGATCTGTAGATGAATACAAGGATATGTCTCAGTATTATGGTCAAATTCAGAACATATAGCACATACCTGGAGTGGTGCAGCTGGTGGATTAGGTGATGCATTCTGAGCAACTATGACTTTAACTTAGCAGATCTAGTTTCCTCTCCACAGCAGCTATTTGGGTAGAAGATCCTCCATTTAGGTTAACCTCATACACACCTTTTCTCTTGGATCTATGTCTACCTCGAGAGGAGAATTGCTGGGTGTCGAACGCTTAAGGTCTCAAATAGCTCTATGGCTTCTTCGCTGTTTTTCTCCATTAGCACTCCTCCACAACCTGAATCTACAATACTTTTATTAGTATCACTTAAACCTTCATAGAAAGCTTGTACCAGTTCATCCTGAGGTAGATTATGATGTGGGCATTTGAGTAGCAGCTCGTTGAAGTGTCCCTATGCCTCAAAGAAAAGGTATCCATCCTTTTGTTGGAAAGACTGAATCTCCTTCCTCATTTGCCTCGTCTTTTGGGCTGGGAAAAACTTCCTTAGGAATTTGCTGGCCAACTCCTCCCAAGTGTGGATAGAAACTGCAGGCAATGAATTGTACCACATTTTAACATTATCTTGTAAGGAAAATGGGAAAAGAATTAACCTGATTCCTTCTTGGTCTAAGCCCAAGATGTGCTAGAATTTGCAGAGATCGAAGAACTCTCGAAGGTGCAAGTGTGGATCCTCATTAGGTGTACCCCTAAAATGAGTCAATGCACTGAGTATCTACAAAGGTATGTAGTAGTTGCCTTCCACCTCTGGTTGATAATTAATACTAGATGGCTGGTCGAGGTTCCGTGGAATGAAAGATTGCTTCATCGGTCTTCGCTCAAGTGGTTGTTGATTTTCGATCTGTTCCGCTATTGGTACTTCTTCCTCGATTTCTTCTTCTAACTCTTTAGAGTTATCTCTAAGCCTTTGTCAGATGGTCCGCTCAAGCTCGGTATCGAGGGGAAAGAACGTTGGATGTTTGGATCGAAACCCATGCATGAATGGGTAACAATTACTTCAGTGTAGCAGTTTAACACTGCTGCCCGAGTAACTCTCTACCTCAAGTGCGCTTGATCGCACAAAGGGGTGCGCTCGATCGCAAGTGGTACAGAGAGTTCTGCTGGAGTGCCTGAAACAAAAAACAAAAAGGAATTAGATTAGGTTTTTGATGCAACAAAAATAAAGGTAAAAACAGAAACTGAAAATTTTGAGATTTTTGATAAAACAGAATAAATAATAAAATAAAAATTACTAACTAAACGAAAATAATTCTAGAAAAAAATTTAGTGCAATCCCCGGCAACGGCGCCAAAAACTTGTTGTATGTTTATCTACCTAAATAAATAAGCAAATAATCAAACTTGTTTTACTTGCAAGTGCACAAGATCTATAATAGCATAGTGTGCAAGTGCGAAATCATTTCCACAGGGATTGGTGAATTTCGATTTAGAATTAATTTCATAAAGTAAAAATAGATAGAAATAAATATTGGGTTTAGATAATAATGATGAAGGCGTAGGGACTTGATATCCACCACTAATCATGCTACCCCTACAAAACAATATGCCAATGCTCTATTCATGCTATGAATACCTAATGGTTGTCAACCTAAGGGCTTGGTCCACACCTTAAGCTATTGATTTCCCTAAGCAACGAGTTAGGCATGGTGTATACTCTAACTCTTTTCTCTCTTAAGGGATTCAACATGGTGTATACTGAGTTGTTCCTCAGGAGAGCATAGGATCTGTGAAAATCGACAACCACACGAGACCTAAGGCTTGGTCCACTTCCGGTTTACCATGTTGATTAATCCAAGAATCTGGTGTGGATATCTTTTGTTACTATTGTTGAACCTAAGACTCGGTCATCCAAATTGATTCAACTAACTGATCCATACCACATGCATACATTGATCAGACACACATATCAGGAATTTAAATATAAATAGGCATTAATCAAGTTAAGAATCATAACATAGATATTGCAAAGGCACCAATACTGAATTATTGGTTAAACATAATTAGGGCTTCAATCAAGCCCTTACTAAGGTTTAGTTACACATGCTTGTGATGCTAAACATATTCATAAAATAAAAATAAAGGGGAAAGAATAAACCCGAGAGAAGAGTCATCAATTCTCCTCCAAAGCTTACAACTCAAAACAAAAGTTAAAAGATATGTTTTTTGTGTTTTATAAGTCTATATATAGGGCTCTAAGGGTGCTCTGAAACCTTAATTTCCAATTTAAGGTCCAGAGACTTCTTTCCAAATCTGGCTCTGTAGTCTCTGGTGCGTATGCGCTCGATCGTATGGGTCTGTGCTCGAGTGCATGTGTGCGCTCGAGCCTTCTAAGTGTGTGCTCAAGTACCTGTGTGCTCGATCACAAGAGAGTTGCGCTAGCTGGTTTGCAGATCTTCACTTTTTATTCCTTAAAGCTCCAAAATGTCTTCTTTTCTTCAAAGACCTATGAAAAACACAGAAAACCCAAAAATGAAGTAAAATCTACTAAAATAGATAAACAAAGAGCCTAACAAATGTAAATTAAGGGGCTTAAATATGACTATTTAAGCACTTATCATTGACGAGGACTTTGATTTGCCTGCTGATAAGGACATTGGGTTGCTTATTGACGAGGAATTTGGTTTTTCTGCTGATGAGGACATTAGGTTGCCTACTACAAGGACTTTAGTTTATAATTTTTCCTGTTGTGAAGGCTCTTTTTGTGATTGTGCCTCCTATGAGGGATTTTTGGTGCCTACTGATGAGGACATTGGGTTTCCTGCTACAAGGACTTTGCTTTATGGTTTTTCTTGTTGTGAGAGTTTTTTTTTTTGTGATTGTGCCAGTTGTGAGGGCTTTTTGGTGATTTTGCCTGTTGTAAAGGCTTTTACATATTGGTTCTGAGGAGTCTTTTCATTCAAATTTGTTAAATCACAAAAAGAACTTGGGCATGAGCTGAGTCATGGCATTTAGGATTCTTCTTTATAAACTTTTGAAAAAAGAAAGGGAACGAAGCATTCAAGAGATGTCATTTCACTTTAAAAAAAAATGGTGAAGAGATCACGTGATAGTTTAAGGCTTTTGTTATTTTCAAACTTTTAAAGGAAAACTTTTACAGAGCCCTAGAAAGTGGCCATTGATTTGTACACTCTAGCCTATTTGTCTTTTAGTGGCCTATTCTTTGACTATTTAATTTTATTTGACACAAAACATGCATTTAAACCTAAACTTTCCTCTCACTTAGTATACATCCTCTAGTAGTTCTAAGAACAAAGCTTCGCAACTTGTCCACAACCCTTTTTTTTCTTCAATAGAAAGGTGATGGAAGCTATCACATCTCAAATAATATACGGGATCGACAACGTGAAGGGTATCTAGCTCCACAGTTTCTCTTGGTAAAGCATCAATGTGATCTTCTCACTCAAAAACATCAGGAACGATTGGAGTTTCTTAAATGCTATACTGGAAAAGTGGGATCCTCACCCATGTACTTGTTCCAATTTGTCCCTCATTATTCTTGCTCAAAATATGCACCCACTATTGCGCTGGGGATCGAGTCAAAAATTTTTTTTAACGATGCCATGATTCTTCGTGTTTTTTGTCTACTATATGTGTTCTGAAATCCACTTAAAAATGAACGATTGGCATGAATTATTTTTAAAAAAAAAATATTTTCGTTAATTTGGATACTGAAACAATTCCATTTTGTTTTGTTCATTCAATCGAATCTTAATGATGTAATTACATAGTTCTAATGAGGACAAAAGGGGAATTAAGGTCTTTTGCAAGATCGTGGCTGCACCAAAGTGGTTGCCTAAGTACCCAAAGAGGGATCAAGCCATACGTAGTTTGAAGGTTTCATCTCATGTGTTCAGAAAACACAATTGATTGGCTTGGATGGAAGGTAGTTTGGTGGAAACCTCTTGCAAGTAGTTCAAGAGTGAGTTTTGGCTTGGCGAAGTTATTTCGGAGGGATAATCTTTCGCTAGTGGTTTTAAGACAGGGTATGTTCCCTCGGAAAAACTAAGTTCCATCATCACCCAAAAATAGTTTGTGAGGCTGAGCAGTCTTCGTCAATCTGAGAGGACTTTCTCAAGTTTTGTAACATGGTCAATGGTTTCTAAGGCTAATGAAGGAAAGGATAATCGAAAGGCTTAAAAGGTGTTTTAGGGTTCCTATAAGCCAAGGATTACCTTTTAATTTTTTTTTGCCTCCTTTTTTTTTTTCGATTTTCGTCTCCTTCATCGATAATTCTCTTCATTTTTTCTTGTCTTTTGACTTTCGTCTCCTTCATTAGTCATCCTCCTATTTTTTTCTTCTCTTTTTTTCATCTCTTTCATCGATCATTCTTCTATCTTTTTTTTTCTATTTTTTGCTCTTAGTTTTGTTTGCCCTCATGGCGTGGCCTGTTCTTTTCGAAAATTTTCATCGTCGAATGTGTTGACGTCGAAAGGAAGTGGAATCTGCTCAGGTATACTAAAAGAAAAAATCCACTTGGGTCAATCCACCTGAGTAAAAAAAAAACCGCGGTGGGGGAATCTATTTGAGTTGAATCCACTTTAGACTGAATTCATTGGGGCCTTTAAAGGTTGCCACATGTCGAGCCTTGATTGGGTGGTGTGAAAGAAATCGTTAGCGAGGGTTGTTCTGAAAAAAATCATAATGAAGGAAAAATCTTGATGAATGGGAAAAAAATAGAATGATGGCCTCTCGTTGTCTCAAATCCAAGTGCTTAGCCTTTCTAAACCAATTATTTTATAGGTTCAAGATTACAAGCGAACTTCCCAATGTTTCTTTTTATAGGACGAGGTGACATTTAACTCAAATGTTTAGGTATACAATGTGTAAACTGAGATTCAATCCCAAGAGAGGGGTGACTTGGGTTTTGAAAACCTTTTGCTAATTAACCTACAAGTTTTTTTTTAAAACGATTTAATAAGCAAGGCATACAATCAAATAGTATGCTTGAAAATAAAGGAGTTAAGGAAGAGAATATGCAAACTATGTTTATAGTGGTTTAGAAATATCGAAATCTCTCTGACCCTACGTCTAATCTATTTAAAGAACCTCCTTGAAGTAATCCACTAAACATTAGTCGAGCAACTTCACGGGTGTTGCACAAACCTTACAAACAATCCCTTCCTAACAGAAGTTACAAAGAAGTGTTTAATCCTAAACAATCTAAGAGTTACACCAACTCTTTCTTTTTACAATAAATGGTGTTAAATGTAAAGTAAATGGTAGAGAGATAGCAATGAATGCTTTTACAAATGAAAAATATCTTTCTTTCAAGAACAAGCTTGATGAATGGCTCACAATAAATTTTTTAAGGCTTTTTGAGAGTTAATGAGCTATTGTATGAATAAAATGTGCTATTATCTTGTTTTTAAATGCTCATTAAAGAGAGTGTTGATAGCTTTGGACTTATATAGCCATTAGACATTGATTTGGTAGGTTTGGAGTATTAAATACTCAAGTACCACGTCTCAAATGGCCATATTTTCGAATTACCAGTCGATTGGGTCCTTGTACCAGTTGATTGGGTCAAGTGAAAAAAGGTTCATTTTTAGGCTTGGGAAAAGTACCAGTCGACTGGCCCTATGACCCAGTCGATTGGGTTAAGTTACCAATCGACTGGGTCCTATTACCAGTCGACTGAGAACTTACTATCCCTTTTCCCAATCGATTGCTATAGAGACCCAGTCGATTGGGTTGTCCTTAAACCCAATTTTTTTTGTTTCAAAACAGTTTTTAACTTAGAAACATTTTTTGTGTTTTAGTTTTGTCAAAGATTTTTGTAAATTGAGCCATAGATCAAGCTAAGTAATTGAATTTTAGAGACTTACAATGTGATTCAATTACCTTAGTGCCTATTCTAGATCTTCTATCTTCCTTTGGTGTCTGAATGTGTTGTATTCTTGCATCTTGTTTCTGCACTAAATTCTTTTACCGCTTAAACACCTAGTTAAAACTGTTAGTAAATTTTAAGTACTATTTTATCATTATTAAAATAAAAAACGGGTCAACAATCTTCCATTTTTTATGATGACAAAACTAAGGAGAGAAAAAAACAGTTTTAAAAACTAAGTGTTGGTTTTTTTGAAAAATTTGGACAAAGTTTCCTATGTTTTTCTGATAAAAACCAACTTGCAAGTATTCAATTAAAGTAATATCAATCCCAACCAAGCCATGCAAGACTATTTTACATAGATTTTTATGCTTTATCTTAGTTTTACATAGATTTTTTCTCTTTTTCTCCTCCGTTTTGATAATAGCAGAAAAGGGAGGTAAACATGAAAAATAAGCAATTTAATCACCATAGACATGAGGATAAGGTATAAATAAACTTATGTACAGAAACTAAGCATACATGGGAGTTAGGAAGGCCTCCCGAAAAGAATCAAAAGTTTGCATATAAGCTTGAAACATTAAAGTATATGAATGAGCTTTAAAAGCTCAAACTAGGCAACCATATAGCTAATATTAAAACACATACATGAGCCATAAGCTATATAAGTGAAAAGTAAACATGTCTATACATAAGTCCATACATCACCGAGCTTAAGTAAGAAAATCTGATACAAACTAGGCAGATGAATGTATGAAAAAAATGAAAAGAAATGTTCTTCCAACAACTATCCATGGAGCAAAAAATAAATAAATACTTGACGATGGCAACTAATAAGTACTAATGGTTCATCGAGCAGGGGAGTCAGAGCTATCCAAGAGAATATCTCGAATATCAACCAAAAAGTCTTCCAAGTGCTCTCAGAGTAACTCAAAATCATCCCAGAGGGTGCTGATGTTGTGACGCATGTGATCGATATCAACTCACACCATCTAGAAGCTCTGGTTGACGGAAGAGCTTAAGCTCTAGAATCCATACTACATGGACAGCTGGAGGCATGTTATAGCTTGTAGTAAGTCATCGTGTCCAGCTTGACCAGCACTAGAGCCACCATGTGTGGCATGATGTGGACTAGGTGCCTGCTGTCAGTGTCCATGGCAATGGGAGGAGCTGCATCATCAGGCACTTCTTCGTCCTCATCGCTATCATCATCATATCTGATCCGAATGTTCTTCTTAGCCTTGGAATGTATCATGTCATTTCGGATCATGCACCCAATCTTCTTCAGTGAAGAGACATTAATAATGTTTTTGGGGCCAATATCTTGAGCTTCGTAGGTAGGTATGGGAACTTTAAAATGTTGGACGATCACGGTGATGAGCATGTCATATGGGAGGCACCCGGAGTCATGTGCTTCGCCATTGATTATATTGGCGAGCAAGAGTGGGCAAATATTGAAATGGTGTCTAGTTTTGAGACACCAAATCAATATTATGTCTATCTTAGACATATAACCCCGACTCTTGAGTCTAGGGTGGATGGTCCAACTCACGATGAGGTTGAACAATTTTGAGTCGAGGGGTATGTCAGTACACTAATAAAATGTAGTGGGTCGAAAGACATAGTTAGGGTCTCCCCTAACTATCTGACATGCCTTCTCATAATCAAAATTGTTTGGCCATCCATCCAGACTTCATGTGATCCCTCTTATAGGGATTCTCAGTAAATTAACCAAGAGGTCAGTTGTTGCGTGTTTATTTACCTAAATAATAAGCAAATAATCGCACTTATTCTACTTGCAAGTGCACAAGGTCAACAGTGTAGTATAGTGTGCGAAAGCAAGATCATCTCCACAGGGATTGGTAAAGTTCGGTTTTAGAATTAGTTTCTTTAGAGTAAAAGGAAATAAATAACTGTTGTATGTGATTTGATAATAATAAAGACATAGGGCTTTGATATCCACCACTAGTTATACTTTCCCAATTGTATAATGTATCAGTGCACTAACCTTATCATGTATACCTAATGGTCGCCAACCTAAGAGCATGGTATCTACTCCTTAAGCTATTGATTTCCCTAAGCAACGAGTTAGGCATGGTATCTACTCTAACTCTTTTCTTCTTTAAGGGATTTAGCATGGTATCTGCGTGGTTGTTCCTTAAGAAAGCATAGGGGCTATGGAAATCGACAACCACATGAGACCTAGGGCATGGTATCTACTCCCGGTTTTCAATGTTGATTAATCCAAGAATCTGGTGTGGATATCTTTTGTTACTAATGTTAGACCCAGGACTTGGTCATCCAAATTGATCTAACTAACCTATCCATACCACATGTATACGTTGGCCATACACATACATATGAGGAATTTAAATAAGCACATACATTAATCAAGTTAAGCAACATAATAAAGGCTATTGGCAAAGATTTTATCAATGAATAAATATATGAGAAAGCATAACTAGGGCTTCAATTGAGCCCTATAAGAAAGTTAGTTACACATGCTGTCTAAGATAAACATCATATATAAACTAAGCATAAAGTATAAAACCCGAAGAATACTAGGGAGACGGGTTTTCAATCCTCTCCAAAGCCTAAAACTCCGAGCTAAAAGATAAAATAAGTGTTCTCTCTAACAAGTGATGATTTTGTGTGTGCTTTACAAGTGTATTTATAGGGCTTGAGTAGTCCTAGAAGACTTTAGAAACCCTAATTTCCAAAAACACAAAAAACTCTCTTATTTCCAAAATAGGGTTCTGCCGTTTTATAGTTCATACATGTGCGCTCGATCACAGTGTTGCACTTGATCCTTCTTATGTGCAAACGATCGCATGTGCGCTCGATCGCATGCAGTAGTGCGATCGATCGCACTTTGACCAGAAGCTGCTCCAGGATTTCCAGGCTTCTTTCCTCAAGTGCCAAAACTGCTTTTTTTTTTCTCCAAGACCTATAAACACATGTGAAACACACAAATGAAGTAAAATGAACTAAATTAACATAACTAAGGACCTAACAAGTGTAAATAAGGGGGCTTAAATATGAATATTTAAGCACCTATCACACCCCTAAACTTACATATTGCTAGTCCCTTAGCAATACAAAACTACAAACTAAAATGAAAAAAAGTAAAGCCACATAGATAAAACCAATAATCATAATGTCCATGAAAATTTTAGGTTGTCACACAAAATAATGATGCACATTCATGAGCAAGCTTAACACATATAAACATATCTTTGCAATGAATAAGAGTTTTGAACGCAAATCACTTTCATGAGGCAGTTTAAGATATCAGAAGTTCGATTTTGGTGTGTGATGAACTAGCACATAAAAGATTAGGTTTCCAAATAATTCTAATGTGTAGTGTTTCAATGACTCAAAATTCACCAAATTTCTTATTAGAATCAACAAAGATGGCATAAGTTTTATTCTTTTCTTTTATTTGTTAGATTTTTGCGAAGTTAGTTCCCTTAAGCTTTCTATTTGACTCATGTAACGAGCGTTTAGCCAATGACATGGTTTTAGGGTATTAGGTGTAAAGACACCCCTATGGACTTACTAACTCGAGTAAAAACGGCTACATAATTAACTGGTCTCAATACTACCAATCAGAATTTCCACCTTTTGACGTGACACTCACTGCTTACTGAGGCAAAAGGGCCAGTTACTCAAACACTACTAATAAAATCAAGCACACATTTTACAATTTTTATTTAAACAAAGCAACACCAAATATTAACTTTAAAGTAATGCGGTAAAAGTAAGTATATAAAGAAAATAAATTGCTTTGATTATGAATAAAAAATAATAAAACTACTTGCAAAGTATGGATGAGAAGTAAATTAAAATGCGTGCATTTAAACTAGGTGGATTAATTATGTAAGTTAAACTAGTTGGATTGAGACTAAATTATTTTAAACTAGATGAATTAAACTTGAAAACTAAATTAAATGAATTAAACTAAGCAACTTTAAACTAGAGGAGTTAAAATAATAGGAATTAAGCTAAATAGATTTAAACTAAACTATCTTAAAGATGAGATTCAAAATAACCAATAACTAGTAACATTTTTAATGGGGCAAAGGGGGCCCAAAATTAACAAGGACCAAAGGGGCCCAAAATTCTTCTTAAAGAATTAAAGTTCACATGTGATTAATGACAATTTAAAATAAAACATCTAACTTAAAGAACATAAAAAATCTTAAGGTACTAAACTAAAGGAAAGAACTTTAAAACTATCGTTAATTTAACATTGCATTTAACGGAGAGACTACATTATGGCTAGTAGCTAACTAAAGAAAGACATATAACTAGTCAAAAATAAAATGCTAAGAAACTAGTAAGTATCTTGAGATGAAACTTTTTAAATGAGCTAAATTAATATAGTCTATTTTCATGGTGGTTTAAACACATTAATCATGCTAACAATTTATTTTGCAAAAGGTAGAAGCTTAACCAACCCTCTTTGGCTAAGAAAAATTTTCACACGCGGGGATTATCCTCAGAGATCATTGTACTCTTGTAGATTTAGTGAAGTTGAAAGAACAATCCAATGAAGATTAGAATACCTAAAAAAAAGGTGGCCGAAAATGATGAAGAACTCTCTCTAGTTCTTCTTTTGTGTTTCACTCTTTGCTCTTTTTACACCTTTCTTGAAATCTTCCCTTTTTTTATATTCCTCTCTTTGATCTTTGTACTCTTCTCTCTTTTTCTCTATTTTCTCACTTTTTTCTTTCTCTTTAAACTTTTTCTCTTTTCTTTCTTTTATCTATTTTTTTGCATTAATTTGCCTTAGTGTTGTGTTCGTTTTTTTGTGTTAGCAAAGGGGGGTATTTATAGGAGGAGTAAAGGCTAGCCAAGAGATTAAAAACAAATCAAAATAATGGGTGAAAAAAAGGTGAACAAATCAAAATAATGGGTGAAAAGAAGGTGCATGGCTGGTCATATAGGGAAGAGGAAAAGTAGTTTCAATTTTTAAGATGAAAAGGTGTTTCACTTTTGAGGTATAAATGTGGGGCTAGAGAAGTGAGGTGTGGTAAACCAAGTGAAAAATGAGAGGGAAAAGACTTTTAGGTGGCTGGACATGGGGAGGAGGGATGAGGAATTTCTTTGTGGTGAAAAAATGTGAAGAATAAGGTCTGCAAAAAGGTGAACAAGAAAGGACATTCTAGAATGTTTTCAAAAAAGCAAAAGCAAAAGCAAAAAAAGGTGAGGAGAAACTCTCCTTGCTTTGGATGACCAAAGGGGTGGAAAAGACACAATTTTATTTGGTTTTTGATATATAATAAAGTGGAAAAGCTTAAGGGGAAAAAGAGTGCAATTACAAAGTAAAAGAAATGAGAAAAAGGCTTTACATTCTAAAAAAAGTTGTTGTTTTTTAGGTGCTATTTTTGGGATATACAATGTGATTTTTTTTTTGTAGAAAAATGTGTTATTTAACATTTAGGAAATGGTGGAAGATTAATAAGGTATTTTTGTCCAATTAACTAATCCAAAGGGGAAGAAAAGAAACTTTGTTTTTGTACACATGGTTGTCCAAAAAGGGAGAAAAATCAGCTATTTTATAAGTGTATTGTTGTTGCTTTTTAGGTTATTTTGCGTAGAAAAAAAATAGCGTTTGGTAAAAAAATAAAGATGAGTGAATCTAGGAGGGAAATTTGAGTTGAAAAAGTAAAAAGAAAGAGTGAAAATTCCTCATTATGGCCAGCTATATAGGGAGAGGAGAGAGACATTTTTTTGTTATAAAAAATAAATTTTATTTTAATAAAAGAAAGTGAACCACTCAAGGGGTGCCAAGTGGAGGGTGAAACTGGAAGTTCACCCTTAAAAATTAAAAATCTTCTTGGGCTTGAAATTTGGGCCAAAATGTTTGGGGCTTAGAAAAGATCAATGGGCTTTAGTGGGTTTTAGATTAGGTCAAAGTATAAATGAAGACTTTGGTATTTGATTAGTTGAATCAAATAAGGTTCAATTGATTTAAACCCAAAGCGAATTAAATGTGTTGAACAAAAGGGTTTTGCAATTGCTCCTACTCCCCAGTTAAATCAATACTTCCTCATTTACCAAGTTTGAGAACATTAGGATTAAAGATTCGTTATAGGAACCCGCGCGTGGTCTGTTAAAAATTTTGAAACGAAATTGGGTGTCTACACCTCAGTATCAATATACTAAAAAAAACATATCAGCATTGTACATAATTCCTCGAGAAAACTCTATATCTTGTTTCTATTTCTTATAATTTGATCCAATCAGGATCTTAATTATGGCATTACCATTGCTAGCAGCAAACGAAATTAATCGGGGAAAAGTATAAAGCAATCATGATAATGAATTTGGGTAGTAAAACAACAGGATCCCAAGCGTATAATTACAAACTCCCACTTGGGTAGAGAATGTAATACGTATTTAGGATCTCCTACAAGAAACTAACAACTGAATGCATACCCATTTTCGAAATACCTAACACATTTGGGTTGATAAGACATTTGAAACTAATATGCATTCAAACAACAATTTCATGTTTATCAATTATTAACACACACAATAACTCCCTTTGGACAGACGATTGAATGTATTAATCAAGCCTCAAACTATATGAAATAATCTTAAAAATTTAGAGAACAAACCACTTTGGTGGCAACCATCCACTTCAACCCTTAAAATAATTTCAAACCGAGGCTTAAAACAAAACTTAAGAGAGTTTATGTTTTTTTTTTAAAGTTTATTAAATAATTATTATTAATTTAAAAGTCAGTAATTTTAAATTAAAAATAATTATCATTATATTTTTATTTTAATTAGTAACTTATTCTTATGCAGTATAAGATATATTAAATGATAATAAGTTTAATAAAAGCATTTGAGTCCACTCACATTGGGCTAAAACATTACAATGGCCTAGGAGTCAATGGTTCGACTACTACTTGCTAACTTTCTTTTATATTTTAAACTTATTAAACTATCTAAAATAACATATGCCTCATTTATCGCCCGAGGAAATAAAGACATTTTACTAATTAGTTGGTCAAAATCATGTAAACAATATCTAACTTTTGAACAGTAAAAGTCTAATTCCACCGGCTTAATTTATAGACCTGATAAATAATCCTATCAATTAATTAATTAAAAGGTTAATGCCCAACTGTAAGCCACTTAAATGGCTTACTATCAATTAATTAATTAAAACATTTTAGTAACTAAAGCACTAAAAGTTTCAGTAACCAAAACCATTAAATGGTTGTAATTATAACACAGATAATTACATAAGTAAGTCACATAACGTACCAGTAAAAAATTTGCTCCTACTAACCTTTAGGTATATACATTGATCTATCTTGTTCTCTTCAAAACCAATAGAATTCACCACCTCATCAAATTTTAGGTACCCCTAATATCAGTATGCACTATTTCTAGAATATCAGAGCTACGAGTTTAGCCATTTTCTTGGTTTTGGTTAAATTTCTCCTAATACAATCAACACAGGTCCTCTGTATCCCCAAAATCAAGAGTGAGTGAACTATCGTCTCTAACAAGCCTTTCAATTCTTTATATAGAAATATGACTTAGGTGCCAATGCCATAAAGCAAAAGATTTTTCTTTAATAAGAGGTCTTTTGAAGGCAATTGTTTCAACACAAAAACTAATATATTCATTGTTTGAAATCAAACACAATCTACATTTCAACTCTTATAATTTGAACCAGACAGAATTTCAATAGTTGCTTAATTATTGTTCATAGAAAAGTAGATTGATTTTTTTATTGTGATATAAATATTATTAAATTCAAAAGTAGATAAAAAATATTCTAGATATTTTTATTAACATTTTTTGTTAATTTACTCTATCTAAATAAATACACAGTACAGTAATAAATTTTCTGTTCTCAAGTGTTTGTTAACATCAAAATCATTGGGTTGATTGATCAAAAGTCAACATTAATTTACTACTTGATTGTTTTATTTACTTTGAGTGTTAGAAATTGTACTTTATTACAATTTTCATCTTTTACATTCTTTTAAAAGGAAATCTCATTTTTTTTATGAGGAGATGACACATCATTATTAAAATAAAAAAACAAATGCTAAGATTTAACCACATACTTTAAACAATTTAATAAAAAATACAATAAATTGTAAATATCTTTATTATTTCTTTTCGTTTAACAATTTAACATTATGCTGAAAAATAATTAAAAATTTTCAACATATACTTAAAATTTTAAACAAAAATAAAGTTAAAACTTAAAAAGGCATAGTTTCGCCAAGAAAAAAAATCTACCCACAAAAATAAATTACCACAATTAATCTTATAAAGAAAAAAAAATAGAATTAATGAGCAATATTAAAAAATTGAGTTGTAAAACTAAAAATTATAAACTCGCCTTAAAAAAAACGATTATAGATTAAATTGAGTGATGATTTTCATATTGAATTCCATAAATAATCTATTTCCATGTCCAGACAAGATACAAGTAAATAGGATTATGGGTACAATTATCAATCCAACCAAATATCTTGATGTCAAGAACTCTGAATGCATGATCTTTACGTTTATAACAACATGATTACAGACTAAAATAATATGTTGAAAAAAAGTACAGTAGCACGTACCTAACAAGAAAAAGGTAAGTGTCAATTTACTTTACTTTAATTAAGTTACTCTAATTTAGTATGTAATCGTTAATTTTGAATGTGAGTTTATATTTGTTTTTTAGTTTTACAAATCAATTTGTAAGTATCACTCATTATTTATCTCTATTATTCTTTTTTCTTTATAAGATTAATTGTAGTAATTAATATTATCTATTGTGGATAAAGTTTTATTTATTTAATTTTTTCTCTTTGTGAAACTATGCCTTTTAATTTTATTTATGTTTAAATTTTAACCATAGGTTAAAATTTTTAAATTATTTTTTAGCATAATGTTAAATTGTTAAGAAGAAAAGTAAATAGAAAGAAATAATAGAAAGAATAACAATTCATTCTATTTTTTTTAAAAAGTTTAAAATATGTGGCTAAATCTTAACCTTTGATTTTTTAAATGATGATATATCATTTCCTCGTTAAAGAAAAATAGATGTACTTTGAAAATGAGGTAAAAAATGAAAGATAAACCCTATTAATTTAAATTATTATAAAATTTATGGATTTGAATTTATATAATCGATAACTACAAATAATGTTGTGTTGAAAAAAGAAAAAGTGTCTTGTGAATTCATTTTTTTTTATTTAGAATGCAATCTTATAATTTAATTTTATTGAATATTTAATTTAAGTTAGCTTACTATTGAACTATTAAGTCGAATAGATTCTTTATATTGGATTTTTATTGATTGGGTTTTATTATTTTTGGTTTTTTCTATAGCTTATGGATTGAGCTTTATAAATAACTAATGAAGTAAAAATAAATTAAGTTTACTTTTTTTTTATTAATAGTTAATTTCATTTTTTTGTTTAAAAGGCGCAAAAAAAGGAAAGATTTTTGGACAAAATATTAAAAGTATTGAATTATACTTTTAGATAAAAACAACCAAATACTATGAATAAAAAAACTAATTCCACATTCGAGGTGAGGGTGGTGTATAGGGATGGAATTGAGTTGAGCAGTTCGGCTTGTTCGAAGGGCTCGATTCGAAACTCGATTAAATCAAACTAAAGCTCGAGTTTTGATTTTGGCTCGGTTAGCTTATCGAGCCAAACTCGAGCAATGTCAAACTAGACTCGTTAGGCTTACAAACCAGCTTAATTTAATTAATAAATTAAATAAATATTATATATATATTATAAAAACATATATTTATTTTATTTCAAAAAATAGATATTTATTATTTTATTTTGGAAAGCTCGGTTCGAGCCTAAATTTTACCTTACAAGTCGAGTTTGAGTTCAATTTTCTTAACTCGAACTTGACTCGAATAAATTTTTTACTCACGAGTAAAACTCGAGCTCTCTTCAACTTCGGCTCGGCTCGATTCCAACTGTAGTGATATATCGTCACCCCATTTGCCGGATGGACAAAGAGTTTTTTTTTGGCAAGACGGGACTGAGGCTCGAATTTTCAAGTAATATGTCATCCCTCTCTAGGCCCATTATTTGAATGCCAAATTGGATATTTCCTTATTTTCTAAACAAATTACTAATAGGAAAATATTATATTCACACTTGAATTTGCTCAAGTAAGATAAAATTTTATCTTTTATTGCATCAAAGGACAAAAAATTGATATTGGAGGACAATTTTTTTGTGTACATAGCAAAAATGCTGTGTATGTAATACTATGTAGAGCTCCCTTTTTAATAAATAAAAATAAATTGGATAGTTGCATAAAGTTTTTTTGAATTATTGTATTTTAGCATTTCGATGCAAACTATGAATTTAGTACCAAAAATTCTCAAACTTTTGATTAGTTGTAATATAATTTTTTCAAGCATTGTTCATCGATGAAATTATCTTAAAATTTTAGCAACACAAGTAATTTGAAAATGACTTTTTGTATATCAAATTAGAAGTAATTTAATCATAATTTTTGTTGTAAATAAACAGTATATTGATGAATAGCATATCATTATAATAAATTAGAAGTTTTAAGATTTTTTCTGTCAAATTCATAATTCATAATTTAGAGACCTAAATAATATAAGAGTTTAAGGATTTTCGGTCAATGGACACATGTTACATTCTACTTTCCTTTCCAAGTTCCTCTCAATCAATATACTCATAAATCTCCTGATAAAAAAAAACTCATAAATCCCTTTGATAACATACTAAAAAGTGTTAGAATCTCCGTCCAAAATTTGAAACACACGACAGATTTTAAAATCACCTAATATATATGACCAATGGATTTTTTAAAACACTCTGGCAAAGAAGCAAGATCTCATTTTCAAAATTTAAATGCCAGCAAATTATTGTAGCATAATTGTCAACTAATACACCGCTGTCACTAGCCCATTACCATTTTATCAATGCTAAACATTTTGTATCCCAAGAATCATGAAGATATTTAATTCTATTCATAATAAATTTAGAAACCTAACGAGGCTCTCTGTTTCTATCTCTCTTATTTATGAGGATGATCATCAGACTCTTACTATATGTACCAGAAACGATTCAAAATCTGAAAAAGTAAGCCTATTTTGCAAAAGACCCTTTAATGAATCAGCAAACTGGGAGATATCATGCAGAATCATGGCAGATACGGAACTTTATATCACAGTCAAAGATACTTTATACGGAAGCTGAAAGATCTTCTCTAAGCCAACAGAGAAAGAGAAGTTTCAGCCTTCTCTTTGGCTCCTTTTAGAGACAAAGAGTTTGCTATAAAAGAACCCTTTGTGGGTCATCTGCTTTAATTGCTCTCTGTGAAGAAGCAGGGTAGATTAAAAAAAAAGAAAGATAAAAAATAGAGAGAGAGAAAAAACTAAAAAGAGTGTTTTTGTAGTGTAAAAATAGGGAAAGGTTTTTTATTTTGGTTTTTGTGGGTTTTAAAAGAGAGTATAAAAACTGAAGAGATTCACGGGATGGTCTCAGTGGGTATCTTTCGTTTCTGGTACACGTTGCTCCAGAAAGTTATGGAGAGAAAGTGAGTTTAGTTGTGAGAAAAAGCGAGAGAATCGGGCGCAATTTTGAATTTGAGAAGGTGGGTTGTTTCTTCTCTGTGCGATTATTACTCCCTTTTTTGCTCTAATTATCATTTTTTTTCCACTTTCTATGCTTTGTCTCTACCTCTTGTTTTGTTATTACGAATAGAGTTCTTTTTCAACCTTAATATTATAGTAAGGCTCTGTATCTGTTTCTTTCTGTGACATCTTTTTGTCTTGTAATCCAGTTCTTCACGAGGTTGTGTCAGATTTTCTTTTTCTTTTCAAAAGAAAAAAACATAAAAATCCAATCTTTATCCATATTTATTTAAGGTTTTGATGCTTTTTCTTATTATTTTTTCTTTGTTAATGTTTTCCCCCACACTGTTCCCTCTTCACTTCTCTACTTGCAACCTGTAAAGATTCTAGAGATCTTGCAGGTCCTTTTTTTTTTTTTTTTTTTTTTTTTATCTCAATGAACTCCACTTGGTGTCTTTATGTTTTCAGTTTTCGAACATTTGTTTCTCTCTGAATTAATTTCGGGCATCAGTTTCTCTTTGAAATTCTCGTTGTGTAGCCTTTTTTTCACTAAACGCCGCTTGGGTCTTTTGATTCAGTGCTTGGCATTTTTGTTTCTCTCTATAAAATTCTTTTGGGTACTTGTTATTCTCTCTAGTTCTGTCACTTCAAATTCTAATAAGAGAGTGAAAATGATTCTCTTAACAAACTCAAAACTTGGGACTTTTCAGTTTAGTGTTTAACCTTGGACCTTTTGTTTCTCTCTAAAGGATTCTATTAGCTTCTCTCTGCAGTTCCTCACTGCAAATTCTATAGAGAAAATGGGCAAAGCTGCAAGGTGGTTGAAGGGCTTGTTGGGCATGAAGAAGAAGAAAGAGAAAGGAAAAGAGCAATACCATATGGAGAATTCAAATTCATTTCACGGTGACAAGAAAGACAAAAAACGATGGAGTTTTGGTGGCAAGTCAGGGAGGGACAGCAACGCAAATTCCCAGATCCCATCGAATATTCCGCTGTCCGACTCGGCTTGGCTTAGATCCTACCTGACTGAGACAGAGAAGGAGCAGAACAAGCACGCAATTGCGGTGGCCGCAGCCACGGCAGCGGCGGCCGATGCTGCGGTGGCTGCAGCGCAGGCGGCTGTGGCGGTGGTGAGGCTGACCAGCAATGGCAGAGGAACATTGTTTGGTGGAGGTAGAGAGAGGTGGGCTGCAGTGAAAATTCAGACAGTTTTCAGGGGCTACTTGGTAAGTTTGTTCTGGTTTTTTGATACACAAAATTGATGTTTTGTTAATCAATCTGGTCTTGATAGTTGATTTTTTTATGTGGGTATTTCTAGATTTTGCTTGTGTGTGTTATCTTATTTTTGGAATGTTTGCCTGCTCTTAAAAAGCTTAGTGAAAAAAGCAGTACATATATTTTTCTCTTGGGGATCAATGAGAAGAAACATACGTTTTTCACTTTATTTGCAGGCTTAATGTTGAGATGTTTTTGGTTAATTTTATGTATGTGCATTTATTAATCTTTACTCTTTTGTCTGCTTGCAAAAGCTGGATGATAGATTCCAATTGCTGATGAAACAGTGAACCTATTTTTGGGGGTCAATGTAACGGTATTTCTGCTCTCAACTTTCCTTTTTGACTTTGTTCAATTATTCAGTTTGGTTTCTCCTTTTGGACTTGGTCCCCTATTCTGAATTTGGAATTTGGAATTTTGAAATTTGAAGGCTCTGTTTTACTGAAGCAGATTCCTTAATTTGGTTATGATTGGATCTACTTTTTCCGGTGTCTTTTTAATTTGGTTTTGCTTGTTTTGATTTTTGCTTAACCCACTGCCTGCACGAACACATCGAATTTAGTTCTTTGCCCTTTTTCCATTTATTTGGCAATGGATAAAAATCTAATTTTGGTGCAGTTATCACTGGATTTTAGGGCTGCAATAGTTTTACATTTTCTTTCTGAATCTAATTTTTATGAATTGTCAGGCCCGAAAAGCACTAAGAGCTTTGAAGGGTCTGGTCAAGTTACAGGCTCTCGTTAGAGGCTATCTTGTTCGAAAACGAGCCACAGCAACTCTTCATGGGATGCAAGCTCTGATCAGAGCTCAAACTGCTGTCAGATCTCAAAGTGCTCATCGTTCTCTCAACAAAGAGAACAGATATCAACCTGAACACCGACCCAGAAAATCCATTGTAAAACCAATTGCAAACACTTCTATTGAATTTAGTTTCTTGTGTGCTTGACATGCTGGTCTCATTTATCTGTTCTACCCATTTTTTTAGGAGAGGTTTGATGATACAAGAAGTGAGATTCATAGCAAGAGGCTATCTGCATCAATTGAATTGAATGCATATGACGAAAGCCCCAAAATCGTTGAAATCGACACATACAAGACAAGATCAAGATCACGTCGAATGACTGTTAAATTGTCTGAATCTGGCGCCGATGACCTGCCTTGCCAAGGAATCTCATCTTCTCTTCCATGCACAACAATTCCAGCCCGAATATCGATACCCAGTTACCAAAACCTTCATGATTTTGAGTGGTGCTTCACCGGAGAGGAGTGCAAGTTCTCTACTGCACAAAGCACTCCTCGGTTTTCGAATTCTGTTCAGTCCTTTGCTCTTCCTACACCAGCCAAGAGCGTTTGCGGTGACAGCTATTTGAGGCCTTACTCCAACTACCCTAATTACATGGCAAACACGCAGTCGTTTAAGGCCAAATTGAGGTCTCATAGTGCTCCAAGGCAAAGGCCAGAGCCAGGACCGAAGAAGAGGCTTTCACTCCTCGAAATAATGGCGTCGAGAAACAGCATCAGCAGTGTTAGAATGCAGCGTTCTTGCTCCCAAGTTGAAGAAGATATTCACTTCTGAGTGATCCCGTGTTTGTCAGGAACCATTGAGGAATTGAGATAGGATATTATGAATAGGAAAGTGAAGTGAACTACAAAACACCAACTTCTCTTGCTCTGCCTTTCTTCCACTTTAGTGTTGACAAGAAATAGAATAGAACATAGAATGCTTGTGTAAATTCTTCTAAACCAATTTTCCTTGAATCTTGCCTTATCAAGTGAGCTTTTTTCACTTGTTAAGATTCTTGAAGAATATATTTGATTAAAAAATGGCAACAAGAACTTTCTTCCTTTTTTTTAAAAAAAAAGTTACTTTAACTTGATGATCCAGAAAATTTTCATAAACAACTGGGTTCGCAATTCTGTTCGTTATTCGAATATTTTTTGGCCTTCTGGTTCGGAAACCCAATTATTTTTTTTAATGTGAAATTATCATGCAATAAAGCAAAAATAAAGAGAGTACATCATGGATTTATGGAGACCCAATATCTTCTCCCATGATTACTTTCCTTGAAAGTTCTTGCTAATTGGCTTGGTTAAAGGAAGAAGAGTTTGTTTCTGTTAGCACAAGTGATCAAACAACATAAACAATATTCCTTCCCTTCAAAATTTCGAAACCATACTGATTTTGAGTTTGAAATGAACGCATCGAATCTGTAAGGCATTTTTTTATTTTCAAAAAATAATTACATTTGAAAGAACATCAATACATAATTTTTTTTTATAAAAAAAAATTACATTATTAAGGTTTGAAATTTTGAACCCTTCCTCACAAAACAAACACCCCGTCTAAAGGTGCTTTTAAAAAGAAAAGACAATTTGCCTTACTTACATTTAGTGGTAAACTATACTTCTGACGGTAAAAATAAAAATATTAATAATAAAAATAAAATTATCATAACAAATATATATTTTATTATTAAAAATATAAATTTTACCGTCAAAAATATATTTTTTAATACAAAATGTATTGATAAAGTAAATTATTTTGTTTTTCTAATCAAAACACCCTAATAATCACCTAATATGAATCGAAACCATAATATTACTTTCGTGCAACTGCTGAGTTTAGCTAATTGTCACATATTGATGTTATTATTGCTTTTATAGAGGGAGAGAGATGATTATAATATATAAAACGAGTCAAATTTTTAAAAAAATATTTTTATTTTTAAAATCAAGAGATACTGTTTATATATAACTCTTTTTATATATATATTATCAATGCGGGATATATCTTGTTTCTTCACGAGACATTCTATAAAATTAAAATTAATTTTTTATTTGTGTTAACTATAGTGATCATAACTAAATAATCATAATCAGTGCTACTTCTTTAAACTTTTTTAATTTTCAAGTAAATCATTAATAGTATTAAAATTTAAATTTCACTTATTAGACATCGTTGATTTTCAAGTTTGGGGTGGTTGAACTAAGCATCAATCAGAAATGTTACAGACAAATACAACTTTTGGATAGCAAGAAATCTTGATCCATCTTTATAGTTTTTCTTAGTTTAAATTTTTTGTTTACAATTAGTTAATTATAAAATAGTTATTGATCTAAAAATTGTGTTTGTCCGGACAAACAAAAAATCTATGTATTTAAAGAGATTGCAACTGCCATAAACATAAAAAGAACAAAAACATTTTCTCTATATCCCACATATTCTCTTGTGACAGAAATTGTATTGATTTACTGCAGTTTCTATATACACATTATCAAAAAATTATGTAAATATTAGTGAATTCTCATTAAGTTAATTTAATTTTGTAGTCAAACATTGGTTTTATTGTATCTTAAAACCAATTTACCAAAACATTTTTACTCACTAAAAGTTTATGATGGGATAAATTAAATCTTAAGAAAATTGATTTTATTTACTACATCTTTGAGTTTCTCCTCCCATTTCAAAAAATATAAATTTTTTTTTTGTTGTACACAATCTATTTTGATTTCTATATCCCCGTAGGCCTGTAACATTGTTCTAACAAGACTGCTAAGATAAAATCACAATATATTTTTTTAGTATGAGCAAATAATCAAATGTACATTTTTTTCAAGGGCATTTCTCTCGAACTCTTCTAATCATTAGTACTTGATAGGATTGATGATTTTTGGGTTTCTCTCTTGAAATTCGTAAGCTTGCGTCATCTTGTTGTCCCTTTGTTGTTTCACATGCTTGCTTTCTAATGGGTGAAAAGCATAATCATTAAGCGGCAATTTGGGTAATTGCAAATCTTTGACTGAAACATTTTCATCCCATTGACATTTCGTGTTGCGTGACGATAAGGTCCTCTCAGTCTCTGCCCATTGTGTCACACAAAATAAATTCTTTGATTTACTTTATATTTTTTTGGGATGGAAGGTTTGTTTTTTTCCACGAAATTAAAAGACTTTATTAAAAAATAGATTAAATTACCGTGAAAAAAAACTCCACTTTTTATTTGGTTAAGTGCCATCCTCATATGGAATGGTGGTAACCATTCTGCCAGGGTTGCTGGATCCTTAGGGTTTGATAATTACTTCATTGTGGATTCAGCAGGGCTTGCGGGTGGGATCTGGATGCTATGGAACAGTCGGGACATCAAACAGTAATGCATTCATCAAATAACAGGACATTGAAATAAGGGGTATGTTAAGATATTCTTCAAATCTCACATCGGAGAGAAGTGTTATTGTAAGTTATTTTAGTTTCACATTGTTTATGTACCAAAAGAATGTGAATACTAGTTATTATAAATATAAGCATAAACAGAGTTAGTCTTTCACCCTTATTCCTTAACTAGGAATAGTCACTACAACATAAATGATTAACGCCGGCGCTTTTTTGTGTATATTTCGGCGCTTTAAATTTTTCGGTGTTTTTCGTAAGAGCCAGATAAAGTGCCGGTATGTATAGTGTCGAAGCGCAAATACCGACGCTTTCTGTAAACGCCGCAATGTGTATATTTATTCGGCGCTTGTAAGCGTCGGTATTTTGTGGCGCTTTTAAGCGTCGGTATATTGCAACACTTTGAAGTGCCGTAATATACTAGCACTTAAAAGTGCCGCAAAATACCGGCGCTTGTAAAGCGCCAGTAGATAAGCGCCGGTATATATAACGGTTTTAATTTGTTTTTTTCACATTATTTTAGTTTAGCGACGCTTTAAAGCGCCACAATATATAACTGTTTAAATTTTTTTTTTTACATTATTTTGGTTTAATATTGTGCAATAAAATGAATCCTTCAATAAATAGAATGTTCCATAAAATTTAAAACTGTTCTTCAATATATAAAATGTACCATAAAATTTCAAAATGTTGTTCAATATATAAAATATATCATCCATAAAAATTCTTTTACTCAGTATAGAACTCATGTCATGTACAAAAAAAAAAAACAATCATAGGGCATCATACTTGACATCAATTTTGAGGTCATCTACTAACCAATTGTTTTAATAAAGACTTCAGCTCATCCATTTTGGATTGCATACTGTTCATTTGATCATCGTGCTTAGCTGTAATTTCTTGAATCTGATGCGACTGTTGTTCAATCTAATGCGCATACTGTTCAATCTGATGCGCATGTTGTTGATTAGTTTCTTCTATTTGTGCTCTCAGACTATTTATCTCTTCAGCATAAGCCCCATGGTATCCCATTTCATTCCTCATTTGAGCTGAAAGTCCAAACACAGCAGAGGGTGTAACTCCAAAACCCTGACCTCGGACACGACCGGAACTCTCTTCACCCATGAGCTCGGTGAAGACTTCATTTTGTATTGCTAAATTATTGCTAGCATCAGAGGATCCTGAAGCTGCAACAAGTTCAGCAACACGAGCTTTCGCTGTCACCTACAATTAGGAAACAATAAAGATTAACTCCTCCGAATATTTAGTAGCTAATTACAGCGAAATATACATAAAACAAAAGGTGCTTATCATATTTTATAGAAAAATGGGCAGAATTTCCCCTATTTTTTCATAAAACCTCATGCAAGAAAAACAAATATACAATCCAAACAATGTAGTCAATTCACAACCAATTTTAGCTGCTTTCATTCAATCAGTAGTCAACCAGAAATACAAAGGGATGGAAAAGGGAAAGTAGTCTTTCCATATTATGGATGGTTGCATACAATTCACGTTAACCATTCAAGAAGAAAGTAGTCTTCATCTAGCTTTTCTGTTCATCATGAGGGAAGTTGAATGATTATCACTAAAATTCTAATGGTAAATTATAGGATTTAAATAATCAATTACATTAAAAAAGGAAGTTCTTAACCTTTCGAGAAAGCAAGTTATATCTCTACAGCTACACATGTAAGTTAGGAACATAAGTATGCAGAGTAATCACAAGCCTGATGAAACTTTGTAACAATGAAAGCTTCTTTTTTCATGAGGCACCAAAAAGAATTTTTTCTCTCTTAAAAAAACACAAAAACTACTCCAGGAGGAGTTTCATCGAATAAGATTACTAATTCGTTCACCATGCCACGCTAGACCTTCAATCCTTTCACTTCAAATCCCTATTTTGTATGCAAAAGTAGCATTTATCTAAACCATAGTAATAAAAAATGAAATAATTGGTATAAACTGATGTCCCTAATACTTTTTACTACCATGCTAACAATTTAAGAAAATCTGTGTTACTCTCTCAGCATGATTGAAATTGACTCTTTTACAAAGTTTATTGCATCAGTACGCCACTAAGTTTTGTCATTTTGAATTTCTTTAATATTAGGAGTAAATAATCTTATGTTCTTATACTTGATAAATAGGCCTAGTTAGGTTATTGACTCTTTAGAAGTGGTTTTAGTTTAGTCTTTACAAGTTCTGAAATTTAGTCACAATTACTAATTTTACTGCAACAAGCCCCTGTTTCTTACATCTAATCGAACAATTTTCTAAACCAAGTAACGAACAACCATAGTACTCTTGTTCATAGCTGTCCTAGATCACCTAACAATGAGATTAAGACTTTAATTTAATCCTTGTTAAACTATGTACAACCATCCATAAGTTTAACACCAAAACCCATTATCAATCTTACCTATGCTATTTGTTCACCCAAAAAAATGAAAATTCAAGCTATCTAGTCATTTCCAGCACTTACTAACCCAACATCAATTTTCTCTAATATACCCTTCATATCTCTCCGAATATTTATTTCATTCTTTACGATCAAGGAAAATTTTGAAACGTACTAAGAGAGATTATGTAGAAAATTCAGCAGTCTCATTTTTCAAACTTTTCCAATAGCCAACTCAATTAGTAATTCAAAAACACTTCAATCCAAATTCGTATCCCTTCAAACATACCTCATTCTCCAAGAATTTAATCAATAATGTAATTATAACTGAAAACCCCCAAATTTAAAATTATGGAATATATATCATGTTTGATTCACTTAAGCTTGATTTAAACAATGAGATTTAAGCAACTAAATTAATGAAATTAGATTAATAAATCAGTGTTTAATCAACATCTTTAATCTTTTAGATATTTGGTAATCAAAATCCACTTACCAACATAATCCAGTATCTCCTATCATGAGCACACTTTTTATTTGATCACTCTGGTAATCCTTGGTACTCAATTCACGCACAAGTGAACAACCAACAATGTTTATACATCATAGCTATGAATAAACAGAAGAGTAATCAAATAATATGGCCAGATAACTAGATGCAGTAGTAATGGTTCAATATCTTACAGGCCAATAAAATCAAAGTGCCAATCCCTTGCTACAACAGAATTCCATTACAAAAGAGTAAAACCTAATTTCAACCAAATGTTCAGGTTTCCCCTCTTATGTTGCTTCCAAAGGCTTATGTAAATTTCATTTCTTAAGCTTAACTTTATTAAGATCTAAAGCAGATGTTAACCTCCATTAGAACAAAGAGAACAAAATTTTTAAATCTTGCATAACGATCTTAATCAAATGAAAAGTTTTCACCTTTATCATAATTTGATAAACATTACTTACATTTATACTGACAAAATAATTTTTTTGGATAAGCATTAAAAAAACAGAATGTGAAAATCTCTTATAAACTGTATAAACTGCAACAAAAATTTGAATAACTGTATAAATTGCAAAGTTGAGCTCAACTAAAATCTCTCAATCACAAAATGTGACAATACTGTCCAAAGAAGCATAGGTACAAGTTTATAGAAGTTTCATAGGTTAATGTCTACAACCACCAATTTATTTTGTTGATTAATGGTAAGATTTAACCTAAAACTAACACTCTACCCTGCCTACCTCGACCCATTTCATTTGAGGAGAATATTTGACCAAAAATCCACACTCAATGACATGACTATTGACACATCTCCTGGTTTTTACAGTATTGATCTCCAAGAAATAATTAGTACTGAAGTTCAGCTTTACCAATGAAAAAATAAAAATACAAAGTTCAGCTTCTTTACTGGTTTCAATAAAAATATGCTCGAAACCCATTCCATATACCGACGCTTTGAAGTGCCGGAAAAAATAGAGTAGCACATACTAGCGCTTGAAAGCGTCGAAATATGGAATATATTTTTAGCATATACCGGCGCTTCGAAGCGCCGGTATATGCTCGAAACCTATTCCATATTCTAGCGCTTCCAAGCGCTTTCAAGCGCCGCTATATCAAATCATATTCATATATAACGGCGCTTTGAAGCGCCGTTATATTTTCTGTGTATATTGTGGCACTTCTCGGAAGTGCCACAAAATAAGCGCCGACGGCAATTATATTGCGGCGTTTTTAGGAAGCGCCGGTAATTAAGTGCCGGAAAATATCATTTATGTTGTAGTGAGTTGGCGAAATAGGAGTGTAGTAACCAAACAACAATATAGAGATTCAATGGTTGAGTGAACATTGGGTGTATTGGGGTTTTGGGTTGTGAGATTGGGGAGAGTTTTCACACAATTTTGTCTAGAAAAATTGTGTATTGTGGTGTAGTGAGTTTTAGTAGCTTTCCTCCATCCAAAAGTTGCAAAAGTAGTGGAATAATTATTGATTTGTGGATGTAGGTAAGAGGTGTCAAACCACGCTAAAAATTTTGTTTTTTTTTTTCTCTTTATTTTTACTGTTATGATTGCATAGTTGTTTTGCGATGTTAGAGTAAAATATAAAAGTGTTTTTTAATAATAACTGTAAAAAATGTGTTTATATAATCATTTTATCTAAATGTAAATGAAAACTATATAATATCATCTAATAATAGTTTTGTTTATTGAACATTTATGAAATAAAGAGAAATTGGACTAATTTAATCTCACTTGTTTTTGTTATCTCGTGTTTGGTTTGAATCAGTATTATCACAAAATTGATCTCTATATTTCATTAATTCCACCTATTTTGTTCCACAGAGGGGTTCAACACAATCATACAGTTTGAACTTCTTATTCAATTTCTTTTTAAAAAAATTATCCAACTTGAAATTATTTTTTTGTTACCTATTTTAATTTTTAAAATAATTTTCTCACATATCTTTCTCTCATCTCTATCTTTATCCTTGTTTTTGCCCTCTCTCTACTTCCCCTCTCTCATATGTTTTTCTTTCCGTCATTTCTCTCTTTCTCCTCTGAGGATTTCTTAGCTGGCTCAAGTCTAAACCCAATGGTTTAGACTAACTGAAAACTTCATTGGTAATTTTAGAAACTTTACTGGTAATGTGAATTTTTTAGTCCCACACCTATATTGATGTTATCAATGAAGCTCTTCAAGTTTACTAGTGAAGTTTCCAGCTGGTGGTCTAAACCATTAGGTTTAGACCCGAGCCAGCCAATAATTTTTCCTCTCTTTTAGTCTCTTGTTGACTTTGCGATCGAATATGGTAGAAATAGACCAGTTCTCGCAACCTTAGGAGGATGCGACCAAAAGTGTCCAGATCAAGATTTCCTTTAAAGGGAATGGAGGAAAGAAAGGGATGAGAGAGAATTGGAGCGAGGGGATTTAAAAGATGAAATAAAATTTTAATTTTGAAAACTGTTTTTTTTAAACCAACCTTTTATTTAAAAAAAAATAATTATATAAGGTTAATTTTGTTGTATACTTATTATTCTATCTCAATACTATTTTTAATCAATATCAAGAACCAAACAAGTGATACAAGTATTCCTACTTTCATCCACATTTAATATCATCCCATCATAATCTCATTTTAGTATCGAAAGATTTTTTTATTATTATTTTTTTTGTGAACCAAGCAGGTCATAACTTACAAAAAAATTTGAAGTTATATTCACAGTACCTGCCTTAACGTAATGGGTAAAGGACGTCTTCCCCCTGCCTATGGTTAAGGGTTCGAACCCCCCATCCCAAAAACTTACTCATAATTAAAAATGTGCGTGTGTGTGTGTGTGTGTATATATATATATATATATATCTATTCACAATACCAAATATGTTGAGTATTAGAATCACCTCTACGATGTTTGCAAAGACGAAGAATGAGGTGTTAATAATGACAAAATGAATAAGGTACCATTTAGTTTAAAAATAAATTCATTTTATTGTTTTTGAAACAGTTTTTGATTAAAGAACAATATAGTTAAAAATTATTTAGTTTTAGTTAAATAACAGTGAAACCAATTTTTTAATTTTTTATAAGCCGTTTTTTAAGAGTGTTTGGCTTAAATTCTGTTTATAGGAAATAAAAACCATATTTTAAACTCTCCCAAATGATACATTAACGAGTGTTCTTCTTTTATTTTTCTGAAAGGAAATATCATGCATAAAACCTTAAAAATGAACTAAAGACAAAACACCCCACAACAAATATAGGAGAGATAACTGTAGGAATTCAATATGAAATCTATAATCCCTAAGAATACCATAGATGTGCATAAAACATCTAATATTAAATAAATAGAAAGACTACATACCTTGGTTAGTTTCCTTCGTAGATGACGGATCGAAATATTCAATTGATCTACAGGAGCAAATCATTGATTAAGTAATTAAGTTTTTCCCCTTAATGATTCTCCTTTACACACTCGCTTGATGAGATCAGTTTTTTCCAAATATGCAGATTATGGTTATGAATTATGAGTATTAAGAGTGAGATCTAGCTTATTCCTTATATTGTGATCCTATGGCCCACTCATCACAAGTTAGCCCATATTAGACACATTAGAGTGTTAGGCCCACTATAAATAGATTACTCTATCAGGCTCCCTTTATATCTCTATCTTAATAAATCAATTACTTAGCATTTTTAATGACACAACCCAAAAGCCCAATTAATGTTAGGGCACACACATGGAATAATTCTAACATTCTCCTACTTAGGAGACATTAATCGAGGTTAATTTTGAAAATAAATTTTATCTTTAAAAAACGACTCTCTGGTTAAGTTAACTATGAAGTTTTATGTGCACAATTTAAAACATTGGTCTAGAGACTACTCTTAGTGTCAAGCTGGTCACGAGAGTCAATAAACTTTACTAACATGGATCTAATATTGTACTGTAACAAATAGACAACATCCACAAAATTAGTCCCTTTATACGTTGTCACCTTATCGGTCCCTTTTTTATTTTCTCTTTCTTAAGTAGCATAGACACACTAAAGAAAACCTTTTCTGGTTTTCTATGCAAAAACTTATATGGTTTTACGTTTAATATCTCAATATATATTGTATGTACCACAAGACATACATTTTAGGCTATTAACAGAATGCCCCAGCCTTTGCTTAAAATTGGCAAAAATTTTAAGACTTTTCATAGATATATGCATATGAAAATAAAACTATATAAAAGCATCCATATGCTAAACATAACTGAATTTACGTTAACTCAATGATCATTGTTAGCATAATATCCTAAATGCATCGCCAAAAGGTGTAAAATAACTGAAGTACATTAACAAAAGATGTGAAAAATAATGTAAACAGATAGAATAAATGCAATGCCTCCCACTAACCAAATATATCCAAAGATATCTTAAGCCCATACTTTAAGCATCTCACGTTAATGCATTAGGGCAAAGACCCCTGGTTAGAGCATTAAAAACCAAATCATCTGTTCTATTATTCTTCTCTGTAACGTCACCCTACTTTATTAATTTCCTTAATTTTCCAAAATTTACCTCAATATACTTGGACCCTATGATATCTTTCATTATTCTTAGTGAACAATTATTATCACAATGCAACCGTATTGGCCTAGCAATAAAGATAACCATAAACGACTCAAAAATTAATTCTTCATTCAAGCAGCTTGTGCGATGACCTATAACATGCCACAACCTTAGCTTAGAAGAACTTACAAGTGTCTTCTTGACACTTTCTTAAACTAACACCTCCTACCACCATAACCATATAATCTGATGAAACTTCATTTTATCTTGACAAATGGTAAAGTTTGAATCCATATACTCCACCATATCAAGATTTTTGAGAACCTTTTGTAAACCAGCTTGAAATCTTAAGATCTCTTCAAGTTCTTTATGACTTTCTAAATAGTCAACTAATAATCTAGATCCTTTAGGCTTTTAAAAAAATCCCACTGCCAAAATAGTGTGGGGATGCAAAGACTAGATTCCCAATCGCTATAGCATATGGCACATTCTTTATAGATTATCTCTTAGTTTCACTTTAAGAACATTATGTAGGGCTTAGTTTGTCACTTTTAGGAACTGAAATATTCCCAGGTTCTCAATCTTGCATACTAAACATTTCCAGAATACAGTCAGTTTATGTCCTCTAGGAGAGTCTCAATAAAAAACAAAGTTATCTTTATGGATTTTAATTCTAAGGAGAACATATGTCTTTCTGAAATCCTTTATGTCAAAATGCTTAGACATTAACTATTTAACTTAATACTATAGTAGTAAGACATCACCAACAAGCAAGATTTCATCCTCAATCAAGATAAGGAAAATAAAATTACTCCCATTGACCTCGACATATATTTATCGATTCACATTTGTTCTCAACAAACATTTATGAAGTCACTATATCATCAAATTTCAGATAATACTGTTTAGAAGCCTACTTTGAACTCTCATATAAACTTTTGTATGTCTATATATACAATAGTTTGTCACTATCTTCCTTAAACTCCTCAAGTTGTACCATATAGACTTTCTTATTGAGTCTCCATACATGAAAGCACTTTTCATTTCCGTTTAATGTAGCTCTAAAACCTAATGAGCTACTAGCGTCCTAATTACTCTAAAAGCATCCTTAAAGGAAACTAGATAGAAGGTTTCGTTGTAAACCATTCCTTCTCTTTGCGTGAACCATTTAGCTACCAATATGAGCTTGAAACTTTCAATCATTTAGAATCTTTTTAAGTCTTACAACCATTAGAAAATTCTATAAGCTCAACCTTCACAAGTTCCCTAAAACCAATATTAAGTCTCATTGAATACAACTTATATCTAATCACTTCTCACTACAAATCCAAATATGTAGATTATGGTTATGAATAATGAGTATTAAGAGTGAGATCTAGCTTATTCCTTATATTGTGATCCTATGGCCCACTCATCACAAGTTAGCCCATATTAGACACATTAGAGTGTTAGGCCCACTATAAATAGATTGCTCTATCAGGCTCCCTTTATATCTCTATCTTAATTGTAGCTCGAGGTTTCAACCCAAGAGGGGGGTGAATTAGGTTTCTAAAACTTTTTGCGGAATTAATACAAGTTTATAAAAACGTATAAGCAGCAAACAATTAAGACAAATAATGCGCTGTAAATAAATAGTTTAAGGAAAGAGGATGCAAACACAGTTTATAGTGGTTCGGCAATATTGGATTCGTTCCGACCCTACGTCCACTCTCTTCAAGGAACTCCTTGAAGTAATCCACTAAGAAATCTTAGTCGCACAACTTAGCCGGGTGTTGCACAAACCGTACACAAGCAATTTACAGGTGTTGCTTAAACCGAACAATCTCTTTCCTTTTGGAAGTTTCCCCTTTCTCTCGGAAGTAATCCCTTTACAAAAGATGGTGTAAAGTAAAAGGTAGAGAGACAGCAAATGAAAGCTTATTACAACAAAAATGTCTCTCTTTCAAAGTAAAGCTTGAAGAAATGGCTTAATAAGATTATTTCAAAACTTTTTGTGTTTCTAGAGTATAAAAACTTGATTGTGTGAGATCAACTCTTTTTGAATGTATACAGCTTGTTATTGAATGCTTAATTGAATGGGTTTATATAGCAATAAATTAATATGGCCGTTAGCACTTTAATTTGAAATAGATTTGCTTTAAAACGTTTAGATTTGGAGTCCAACGGTCATATTTTTGAACTACCAGTCGACTGGGTCGTGATACTAGTCGATTGGGTTCACTTGAAAAAATCATGTTTTCAGACCTTCTGGGTATCCAGTCGACTGGTATATTTCATCCAGTTGATTGGAGACTTTCTGTTCATTTTACCAGTCGACTGGGTTGATTCATCTAGTTGACTAGGGACCTTCTGTCCTATATACCAGTCGACTGGTATATGTACCCAGTCGACTGGGTTATCTTCCAACCCAGTTTTTCTTCTCTTTTTCATTAAAACATTTGTTTTAAAATCAACGATTTTAGAAAACCTTTTGTGTTCGAGCCATTGAACAAGCTAATACAATGTATAAGTGAGACTTACATTGGTTCTAAACCTTAAGACCTATACTAGATCTTTAGTCTTCACTTGATACTTGATTTGGTTGGAGTTCTTGCACTTTGTTCCTTGGTTGAATGCGTTTGATCCTTAATACAACTTAGTTTAAACTTGTTAGAAAAATAACAGTTGTGTTTTGCCATCATTAAAATACGGGTGAGGGTCAACAATCTCCCCCTTTTTGATGATGACAAAAATAATAATGTGAAAACAGTTTTAAAAGCTAAGTGTTAGGATTTTACAAAAATTTGGACAGAGTCTCCTCTGTTTTTCGAGTAAAACCACACTGTAAACAAGCAAATACAGTTTATATTTTTTTCAACCAATCTAGAATCAAACTCAACTGATCAATAAACAATTTTATAAGGCTATGGAGCAATGCTCCCCCTAAATCTATGCATTGGTTGTGTTTACTTAGTTTTTCTTGTTTTTCTCATATTTCTCCCCAATTTTGACAACAACAACCAAAGGGGCTAGAAATCGAAAAATAAGCTATTTATCCACTACAAGTATCTAGAGAATGATTAAAAAAACCTGTATGCAAAATTTTAGCTTCATTCGAATTCCGAAAGCCTTCCTGGGAAGAACCAGAAGGTTTCATACAAGCATTATTAGTTTCATAGCATTTTTGTGAATAAAAGCAGTTTGAAACTATGTATACATATCAAAAATGATGTAAATAGATATATGAAATATGGCTAATAGAAACACAACATCATATATAAAAAGTTAATACATAAACGGGCTTCAAAGAGCCATTACTAAGACAAAATAATACAAGATATGTCCGTGCTATGTGATAAGAGCTGGAAAAACACTAAGTACATAATAAAGATATAGACTCAAGGAGTGGGAGAGTCCGAGACATCACGAAGAAGTTCCCTAATCTCAGTTAGGGAATCTTCGGTGTGCTCTCGATGTAACTCGAAGTCGTCCCGTAGGTGGTCGATGGAGGAGCTCAATTTCTGGTACTCAGACTGCATGGACTGAAAACTGGACTCCATCGTCATCTGGAGGCTCGTGATAGCTCGTAGGATGTCATCATATCTAGCCTGACCAGTACTCGAGGCACCAATGGGAGGTGCTCGGATATTTGTCTCCATCTCAGCAGTTGTATCAGCAGCAGCATCCTCATCACTATCGTTCGCATCCTCAGGCGCTTTCCGGCCTTCGGATAGAGGAACCCATTACAAATAGTACATCCTATCTTCTTCAGTGATGAGATGTTGATGATGTCCGTCAATCCGATATCTTGAGCCTCGGAGGCAGGCAAAGGTACCCGAAAGTGCTGGAGGATGAGCGTAATGAGCATCCCATAAGGAAGACACCCGGAGTCGTTTGCTTCGCCGTTTATCATGTTGGCGAGCAGCAGAGGATATATATTGAAGTGGTGCCCAGATTTAAGGCACCAAATCAATACCGTATCTATTTTAGATAGATACCCTCAACTCCCGAGTCTCGGGTGGATGGTCCAACTGACAATCAGCTGAAATATCTTTGAGTCGAGGGGTATGTCACTACATGTGTGAAATGTAGTGGGTCTGTACACATAGTTAGGGTCTCCCATGACTATCTGACAGGCCTCCTTGACCTCAAAGTTGTCTGGCCATCCATCCAGACTCTATTGAATCTCCTTTACTGGGATTCTCAGAAGGCTCATCAAGAGGTCAGTGTTGACCTCAAACTCCACACCGCTGACTCTGGTTCTGAATCTAAGAGCCAGAGGACTGGGTTTCACCAAGTTCGCGTAGAACTGGTGAATCAATCGCGGGTAATATTTCTCATGAATTCTGACCAGTGGGGTCAGATTTATGGCCTCAAAGGCTGGCAGAATATCGAAATTTCCATGGCGAATAGAGTCGAAATCAACAATTCTACCCGTCATGATTTTCTTGTGACGGATTATCGAGTTATACTTTGCATGTGCCGCCAGACTGTAAAACAGAGTCTCCTCCAACTCTGTTCTGGGCTCCTTGCTAAATGAACCCGCTGCTCTCTTTTCTTTCGACTCCGATGCCGAAGGTTTTGAAGACCTTGGCTTTTTAGGTGCATTTGGTCCACTCGTGGTGAATTTTACTCTGATCTTATCGCTCATTTTGGAGAAAAATGAGTTTTTGGGTAAAAAGGATTTTGGTGAAAATAAGAGATTTTAACCGTAGAAAGTCAAAAATCTCTTTGTAGATGAGTAGATTGGTGTGTTTAGATGAAGTTCGGATGGTTTTTGGATCAAAAGGGTGAATTTTTCTAAGAGAGAAAACAGGGGTGCTTGAAAATGGCGTGAAAAATAAGAAAAATGAACAGTCTCTTATATAGAATCGCGATACTAGTCTACTGGGTCGAGTTACCAGTCGACTGGGTCGCTTTGGAAAGATGAACAGTTTCCATACCAGTTGACTGGGTAAACGTACTAGTCGACTGGGTAAACTGGCAGTGAATTATCAGTCGACTGGAGGACAAGAGTTTTTCAAAAATTGGCTCCAAACAGGGATTCGACCTAATAGACGACTGGAGAAGACTTACCAGTCGTCTAGAATATTTGGCAGAGAGTTACCAGTTGACTGGGTCAAAATTACCAGTCGAGTGGAAGATCTGGCAGTGACTTACCAGTCGACTATAGAACATTTACCAGTCGACTGGACCCTTAGTAAAATTTCCAGTCTTGAATTTTTAGCACGAATTTGTTTATCTATGACATTTTTGAGTGAGGGAAATAATTAAACAAGGATTAATACTCTTTCACTCAATGTCAAACATGCAAATGATGAAATGAGATGCAATCAAACATTCAGTTTATCAAAATCAAGCAATCCCATCAACATTCTAATCTTACAAAAACTAGCTTCACTTAGGGGTTTTGTAAGAATATCAGCTATTTGATCTTCTGAAGGTATGAATTCTAATCTTATATCACCTTTTTGAGCATGGTCTCTTAGGAAATGATGTCTAATCTCTATATGCTTGGTTCTAGAGTGCTGAATAGGATTTTTGGTTAGGTTGATAGCACTAGTATTATCACAAAATATAGGAATATTTTTTAGGTTCATGCCATAGTCTTCTAGTTGTTGTTTCATCCATAACACTTGGGCACAACAACTTCCAGCTGCTACATATTCCGCCTCAGCGGTTGATAGTGCAACGGAATTCTGTTTTTTGGAAAACTAAGAAGTTAACATAGCGCCTAAGAATTGGCATGTTCCACTTGTGCTCTTTCTATCTAACCTACATCCAGCAAAATCAGCATCTGAATATCTTACTAGCTCAAAAGATGAATCTCTAGAGTACCATAATCCTATGGTTTAGGTTCCTTGTAGATATCTAAGGATTCTTTTTACTACAACTACATGTGATTCCTTAGGATTAGCCTGAAATCTAGCACACATGCATACACTGAACATTATATCAGGTCTACTTGCAGTTAAATAAAGTAAAGCACCTATCATATGCTTCTATAATATTTAGAATCTATAGTTTTACCTCCTTCATCAAGATCAAGTTTAGTAGTTGTGCTCATAGGCGTTCCAAGTGGCTTTGAGCTTTCCATCCCAAACCTCTTTAGTAGGTCCTTGATGTACTTCTGTTGATTGATGAAGATGCCTCCTTTTAGTTGCTTGATTTGAAGTCCAAGGAAGTAGGTAAGTTCTCCCATCATGCTCATTTCAAATTCACCTTGCATGCACTTTGCAAACTCTTGACACATAGATTCATTAGTAGCACCAAATATAATATCATCAACATAAATTTGAACTAACAAAGTGTCATTTTTGTGAGGTTTTGTGAAGAGAGTTGTGTCTATTCTACCTCTTACAAAATTATTGTCAATCAAAAATTTACTTAGTCTTTCATACCATGCTCATGGAGCTTGCTTCAACCTATATAGAGCTTTAGAAAGCTTGTAGACATGATTTGAAAGACTAGGATTTTCAAATCCAAGAGGTTGCTCAACATAAACCTTTTCTTCTATAAAGCCATTTAAAAAGGCACTTTTCACATCCATTTGAAATAGCTTGAATTTATTAAAGCATGTAAAGGCTAATAACATTCGAATGGCTTCTAATCTAGCTACAGGAGCATAGGTTTCATCAAAATCTATTCCTTCTTCTTGGTTATATCCCTTAGCAACTAATCTAGCTTTATTTCTAGTTACTCTACCATTTTCATCCATTTTATTTCTATATACCAATTTAGTTCCTATTATTGAATGATCTTTAGGTCTTGGAACTAGTTTCCAAACATTGTTTCTCTCAAATTGATTTATCTCTTCATGCATTGCAATTATCCAATCATTATCTTTTTCAGCATCTATAAATGTCTTAGGTTCTACTTGAGACAAATAAGCTACAAAATTGCAAATATTTCTAATAGAAGAGCGAGTTCCTACCCATTGTGAAGGATCACCAATCACTTGATCAATTGGATGATAATTTACATACTTCCAATCCTTGGGTAGACTTTCCTCTTGTTGACTTGAGGATGGTTGGTCCACATTGGAAGTTTTCATCTCTTCATTTGCTTGAAGTGAACTCTCTTTTGGGTCAACAATGGGAGTAGGAGTTTCCATTCTTGGAATAAAATATGCATCATCTTTAAAGGAAACTTCTCTACTACTCATTGGGTTAGATTCATCAATAGTTACATGCACAGATTCTTCTACCACTAGAGTTCTCTTATTGAAAACTCTATAAGCCTTACTCGTAGTTGAATATCCTAAAAATATTCCTTCATCGGTCTTGGAATCAAATTTACCCAAGTTAGTTTTATTGTTATTTAAGATGAAGCATTTACTACCAAAAGCACAAAAATAGGAAATATTGGGCTTTCTCCCTTTCCATAGTTCATATGGAGTTTTATCAAGCAGAGGCCTTATCAAAATTCTATTTAATATATAGCAAGAAGTATTCACGGCTTCAGCCCAAAAGTATTTTGGTAAACTATTTTCACAAAGCATAGTTCTTGAAAATTCTTCTAGAATTCTATTTTTCCTCTCAACAACTCCATTTTGTTGAGGAGTTCTAGGAGCTGAAAAGTTGTGATTAATTCCATTTTCATCACAAAATTTTGAAAAGCTTTAATTTTCAAATTCTTTGCCATGATCACTTCTTATGCTTGAAATACAAATTCCTTTTTCATTTTGTACCTTTTTGAAAAAAATTTCAAATCCTTTGAAAGCTTCATCCTTGTAAGCAATAAAAATAACAAAGGTATATCTTGAATAGTCATCAACAATAACAAGAGCATATTGATGGCCACCTAGACTAATGGTACTAATTGGACCAAATAAGTCCATATGCAAAAGTTCTAAAGGTCTAGTAGTTGAGACTACATTTTTTGCTTTAAAAGAAATCCTAGTTTGTTTTCCCATTTGACAAGCATTGCAAACTTTGTCTTTTCCAAAATTGATTTTAGGAAGTCCAATAACTAAATCTTTTCTTGAAACAATTTTTAGCAAGTTCATGTTTACATGACCAAGCCTTCTATGCCATAGCCATGGATTTTCACTAAAAGGAGGAAAACATTTTTCATTTTCAGAATGCAAGGATTTCAAATCAACTATGTAGACATTTTCATGTCTATGGCCAATGAATTTGATCTTGTTGCTCTTGATGTCTATAACTAGACAATGAGAGGTTTCAAATGTGACTTTGTATCCTTTGTCACATAATTGACTAATGCTAAGTAAATTTGGCTTAAGGCCTTGTACTAGCAACACATTATCTAAGGTTGAGAAATCATTACCGACTTTTCCATGCCCGATGATCTTTATTTTAGTATTGTCTCCAATGGTCACAAGTCCACCATCTCTTAGAGTTAGCTCATTGAATACGCTTTTATCACCGATCATGTGCTTTGAGCATCCGCTATCAAGGTACCAATAGTTACCTTTCTCCTTGGTGTGGAGGCAAATCTACATCACACAAGGATATACGATAGCACTTTTAGCTACCCAAAATTTCTTGGGTCCTTTGGGGTTAGTCCTTGAAAATACGGGTCCTTTTAGGACCCATACTTTCTTAACATGTGGTGCTCTATGAACAAGTTGATGATGCACAATCCTAGCATGATAGTCATAGAAATTTCTAGGATATCTTACATGTGCATTCCTATAATCCTTAGGATAATAGTTCCTAGGATACATGTTTCTATGGTAAGGAGTATGAAAATGCATGTCATTTCCAGACAATGAATGATGATGCATTCTAGGATACATGCTAGCATTATTTTTTGTATGCATATTGTTTCTAGGATAACCATGATGGTAATTCCTAGGATGAGCATGAGCAGAATGCATTTTTTGATTATACTCATTGTTCCTAGAATGAGCATGATAGTTATTTCTAGGATGTGTATAAGCATTTCTAGAATGAGCATACATATAAGCATGAGTATTTCTAGGATGCTTCAATTTAGTAGGAACATTTAAATTTCTAGACTTCCTAGTATTCGTCGAGGGAGTGCTCTTAACCATGCTAGGAGCTTTTGAAGTAGAGGCTCCATCTACACAAGAGGCTTTCATGAATAAGCTCTCTTTTGATTTTTGCTTTCCCAATGGAGAATATTCTAAACCAGATTTTCCTCCACTTGATCTTTGGGAAGCAAGCGCTTCATCAAGCTTTTATTTTCCAAGCATAAGTCTTGATATAGTGCTATTCAATTCAGAAATTTGATTTTTTAAATTCTCATTTTCATTTTTGAGAAAATCTTGAGAAAAATCATATAATAAAGATGATAGTTTTTCTTTTTCTTCTCTTAGATTTATCATCTCTTTAGAGAGAGATGATACCTCTTTCTTAAGAACATAATTTCTAGAATCAAATTTCTTGAATCAAATTTCTTCAATTCTTCATGCATTTCATTTATTACTTCTAGTAGTTCTTCACTACTAGTAACAATATTATTTTTTGAAGAGGGAGAAGATGTTACCTCACTTTCATCGTCGATTGCCATCAAACAAAGGTTGGCAATTTCCTCGTATCCGATTTCTTTGTCTGATGACTCATCTTCTTCGTCATCGCTCCAGGTAGTTACTACCATAGCTTTCTTTTTAAAGCCCTTGTATGGTTTGTTTGAAACCGGACAATCAGCTTTTATGTGACCTGGTTTCTTGCAGCCATAGCACATAAGTGGTTTCCTTTTCGAGGTGGGATCCTTTGTGTAAGGTTTCTTGCTTTTCTTCAAGAACCTATGGAATCGTCTAGTGATTAAGGCCATTTCACCATCCTCTTCACTGCTCTCTGCTTCTTGTTTTAATTCCTTTTCTTTGTTGCTCGTAGAAGCTTTGAGAGCGATTTGCTTTTTCTTCTTCTCATCATCATTGATGATGGGAGTCATTTCTTCCATCTCGTATGTCAATAATGACCCAAGCAGTGTCTCAACATCAAGCTTGTCAAGATTTTTGGCCTCCTGTATGGCTGTCCTCTTTGGTTTCCATTATGGTGGTAGAGATCTCAAGATTTTTCTGGTTAGTTCAACCTCCTCAATATTCTTACCAAGCAGTTTTAAACCATTTATAATAATGGTGAACCGTGAGTGCATTTCAGAAATAGTTTCATTGGAAGACATTTTAAATGATTCAGACTCAGAAATTAGCATGTAAATTTTAGACTTTTTTACTTCACTAGTTCCTTCATATGTGACTTGTAATTTGTCCCATATCTCTTTAGCAGAAACGCATGTAGATATTTTATTATATTCAGAAATATCTAATGCACAATGTAACACGCTTGTTGCTCTGTTATTGAGAGATATTGTTTTGTAATCCTCATCAGTGAACTCAGTTTTGAGTTTAGGCATTGTATGAAGAGTCTCTCCAATAACTATTTCTTTTGAAGGAATTCTAGGTCCTTCTTCTATGATTCTCCATAGATTGTAATCTTGTCATTCGACAAAGATTTTCATTATATTTTTCCAATAGTTATAATTTGAGCCATTGAACAAAGGTGGTCAAGTATAAGAGTGTCCTTCAGAGTAGCTATTTGCTGCTATTGGATCAACTCAAGGATTTTAAGTCTAAATAAGAGAACGGAGCTCTGATACCAATTGTAGCTCGAGGTTTCAACCCAAGAGGAGGGGTGAATTGGGTTTCTAAAACTTTTTGTGGAATTAATACAAGTTTATAAAAACGTATAAGCAGCAAACAATTAAGACAAGTAATATGCTGTAAATAAAGAGTTTAAGAAAAGAGGATGCAAACACAGTTTATAGTGGTTCGGCAATATCAGATTCATTCCGACCCTACATCCACTCTCTTCAAGGAACTCCTTGAAGTAATCCACTAAGAAATCTTAGTCGCACAACTTAGCTGGGTGTTGAACAAACCGTACACAAGCAATTTACAGGTGTTGCTTAAACCGAATAATCCCCTTCCTTTCGGAAGTTTCCCCTTCCTCTCGGAAGTAATCCCTTTACAAAAGATGGTGCAAAGTAAAAGGTAGAGAGACAGCAAATGAAAGCTTATTAAAACATAAATGTCTCTCTTTCAAAGTAAAGCTTGAAGAAATGGCTCAACAAGATTATTTCAAAGCTTTTTGTGTTTCAAGAGTATAAAAACTTGATTGTGTGAGATCAACTCTTTTTGAATGTATGCAGCTTGTTATTGAATGCTTAATTGAATGGGTTTATATAGCAATCAATTAATATGGCCGTTAGCACTTTAATTTGAAATAGATTTGCTTTAAAACATTCAGATTTGAAGTCCAACAGTCATACTTTCGAACTACCAGTCGATTGAGTCGTGATACCAGTCGACTGGGTTCACTTGAAAAAAACCATGTTTTCAAACCTTCTTGGTATCCAGTCGACTGATATAATTCATCCAATCGACTGGGGAATTTCTGTCCATTTTACCAGTCGACTAGGTTGATTCATCCAGTCGACTGGGGACCTTTTGTCCCATATACCAGTCGACTGGTATATGTACCCAGTCGACTGGGTTGTCTTCCAACCCAGTTTTTCTTCTGTTTTTCATTAAAAACATTTGTTTTAAAATTAATGGTTTTAGAAAACCTTTTGTGTTCGAGCCATTGAACAAGCTAATACAATGTATAAGTGAGACTTACATTGGTTCTAAACCTTAAGATCTATACTAGATCTTCAGTCTTCACTTGATACTTGATTTGGTTCGAGTTCTTGCACTTTGTTCCTTGGCTGAATGCGTTTGATCCTTAATACAACTTAGCTTAAACTTGTTAGAAAAACAATAGTTGTGTTTTGCCATCATTAAAATATGGGCGAGGGTCAACATTAATAAATCAATTACTTAACATTTTTAATTAGAAAACCCAAAAGCCCAATTAATTTTAGGCCACACACATGATATAATTCTAACATTCTCCTACTTAGGAGACATTAATCGAGATTAATTTTGAAAATAAATTTTATCTTTAAAAAACGACTCTCTGGCTAAGTTAACTGTAAAGTTTTATGTGCATAATTTAAAACATTGGTGGAGAGACTACTCTTAGTGTCAATCTGGTCACGAGAGTCAATAAAATCCACTAACATGGATCCAATATTGTAGTGCAACAAATAGACAACATCCGCAAATTAGTCCCTTTATACGTTGTCACCTTATCGATCCCTTTTTTATTTTCTCTTTCTTAAGTAGCACCGACACACTAAAGAAAACCTTTTATGTTTTTCTATGCAAAAACTTATATGTTTTACATTTAATATCTCAATATATATTGTATGTGCCACAAGACATACATTTTAGGCTATTAACAGAATGCCCCAGCCTTTGCTTAAAAGTGGCAAAAATTTTAAGACTTTTAATAGATATATGCATATAAAAATACAACTATATAAAAGCATCCATATGCTAAATATAACTAAATTTACGTTAACTCAATGATCATTGTTAGCATAATATCCTAAATGCATCGCCAAAAGATGTAAAATAACTGAAGTACATTAACAAAAGATGTGAAAAATAATGTAAACAGATAGAGTAAATGCAATGCCTCCCACTAACCAAATATATCCAAAGATATCTTAAGCCCATACTTTAAGCATCTCACGTTAATGCATTAGGGCAAAGACCCCTGGTTAGAGCATTAACAACCAAATCATCTGTTCTATTATTCTTCTCTGTAACGTCACCCTACTTTATTAATTTCCTTAAATTTCCAAAACTTTACCTCAATATGCTTGGACCGTATGATATCTTTCATTATTCTTAGTGAACAATTATTATAACAATGTAACCGTATTGGCCTAGCAATAAAGATAACCATAAACGACTCGAAAATTAATTCTTCATTCAAGCAGCTTGTGCGATGACCTATAACATGCCATAACCTTAGCTTAGAAGAACTTACAAGTGTCTTCTTGACACTTTCTTAAACTAGCACCTCATACCACCATAACCATATAATTTGATGAAACTTCATTTTATCTTGACAAATGGTAAAGTTTGAATCCATATACTCCACCATATCAAGATTTTTGAGAACCTTTTGTAAACTGGTTTGAAATCTTAAGATCTCTTCAAGTTCTTTATGACTTTCTAAATAGTCAACTAATAATCTAGATCCTTTAAGCTTTTAAGAAAATCCCACTGGCGAAATAGTGCAGGGATGCAAAGATTAGATTCCCAATCGTTATAGCATATGGCACATTCTTTATAGATTATCTCTTAGTTTCACTTTAAGAACATTATGTAGGGCTCAGTTTGTCACTTTTAGGAACTGAAATATTCCCAGGTTCGCAATCTTGCATACTAAACATTTCCAGAATACAGTCAGTTTATGTCGTCTAGGAGAGTCTCAATAAAAAACAAAGTTATCTTTATGGATTTTAATTCCAAAGAGAACATATATCTTTCCGAGATCCTTTATGTCAAAATGCTTAGACATTAAATATTTAACTTAATACTATAGTCCTAAGACATCACCAACAAGTAAGATTTCATCCTCAATCAAGATAAGAAAAATAAAATTACTCCCATTGACCTTGACATATATTTATCGATTCACATTTGTTCTCAACAAACCTTTAGGAAGTCACTATATCATCAAATTTCAGATAATACTGTCTAGAAGCTTACTTTGAACTCTCACATAAACTTTTGTATGTCTATATATACAATAGTTTGTCACTATCTTCCTTAAATTCCTCATGTTGTACCATATAAACTTTCTTATAGAGTCTCCATACATGAAAGCACTTAATGTAGCTCTAAAACCTAATGAGCTACTAGCGTCCTAATTACTCTAAAAGCATCCTTAAAGGAAACTAGATAGAAGGTTTCGTTGTAAACCATTCCTTCTCTTTGTGTGAACCATTTAGCTACCAATATGAGCTTGAAACTTTCAATCATTTAGAATCTTTCTAAGTCTTACAACTCTTAGAAAATTCTATAAGCTCAACTTTCACAAGTTCCCTAAAATCAATATTAAGTCTCATTGAATACAACTTATATCTAATCACTTCTCACTAGAAATCCAAATATGTAGATTATGGTTATGAATTATGAGTATTAAAAGTGAGATCTAGCTTATTCTTATATTGTGATCCTATGGCCCACTCATCACAAGTTAGCCCATATTAGACACATTAGAGTATTAGGCCCATTATAAATAGATTGCTCTATCAGGCTCCCTTTATATCTCTATCTTAATAAATCAATTACTTAGCATTTTTAATGACAAAACCCAAAAGCCCAATCAATGTTAGGCCACACACATGGAATAATTCTAACATTCTCCTACTTAGGAGACATTAATCGAGGTTAATTTTGAAAATAAATTTTATCTTTAAAAAACGACTCTCTGGTTAAGTTAACTGTAAAGTTTTATGTGCATAATTTAAAACATTGGTCTAGAGACTACTCTTACTGTCAATCTGGTCACGAGAGTCAATAAACTCATCTAACATAGATCCAATATTGTAGTGTAACAAATAGACAACATTCACAAATTAGTCCCTTTATACGTTGTCACCTTATCGGTCCCTTTTTGATTTTCTCTTTCTTAAGTAGCGCAGACACATTAAAGAAAACCTTTTATGGTTTTCTATGCAAAAACTTATATGTTTTACGTTTAATATCTCAATATATATTGTATATGCCATAAGACATACATTTTAGGCTATTAACAGAATGCCCCAGCCTTTCCTTTAAATTAGCAAAATTTTTAAGTCTTTTAACATATATATGCATATGAAAAAACAACTATATAAAAGCATCCATATGCTAAATATAAATGAATTTACGTTAACTCAATGATCGTTGTTAGCATAATATCCTAAATGCATTGCCAAAAGATGTAACATAACTGAAGTACATTAACAAAAGATGTGAAAAATAATGTAAACAGATAGAGTAAATGCAATGCCTCCCACTAACCAAATATATCCAAAGATATCTTAAGCCCATACTTTAAGCATCTCACATTACTGCATTAGGGCAAAGACCCCATGGTTAGAGCATTAACAACCAAATCATCTGTTCTATTATTCTTCTCTGTAACATCACCCTACTTTATTAATTTCCTTAACTTTCCAAAATTTTACCTCAATATGCTTGGATCCTATGATATCTTTCATTATTCTTAGTGAACAATTATTATCACAATGCAACCGTATTGGCCTAGCAATAAAGATAACCATAAATGACTCGAAAATTAATTCTTCATTAGCTTGTGCGACGACCTATAACATGCCACAACCTTAGCTTAGAAGAACTTACAAGTGTCTTCTTGACACTTTCTTAAACTAGCACCTCCTACTACCATAACCATATAATCTGATGAAACTTCATTTTATCTTGACAAATGGTAAAGTTTGAATCCATATACTCCACCATATCAAGATTTTTTAGAACCTTTTGTAAACCAGTTTGAAATCTTAAGATCTCTTCAAGTTCTTTATGACTTTCTAAATAGTCAACTAATAATCTAGATCCTTTAGGCTTTTAAGAAAATTCCACTGCCGAAATAGTGTAGGGATGCAAAGATTAGATTCCCAATCGTTATAGCATGTAGCATATTGTTTATAGATTATCTCTTAGTTTCATTTTAAGAACATTATGTAGGGCTCAGTTTGTCACTTTTAGGAACTGAAATATTCCCAGGTTCGCAATCTTGCATACTAAACATTTCCAGAATATAGTCAGTTTATGTCCTCTAGGAGAGTCTCAATAAAAAAAACAAAGTTATCTTTATGGATTTTAATTCCAAGGAGAACATATGTCTTTTCGAGATCCTTTATGTCAAAATGCTTAGACATTAACTATTTAACTTAATACTATAGTCCTAAGACATCACCAACAAGCAAGATTTCATCCTTAATCAAGATAAGGAAAATAAAATTACTCCCATTGACCTCGACATATATTTATCGATTCACATTTGTTCTCAACAAACCTTTATGAAGTCACTATATCAATAAATTTTAGATAATACTGTCTAGAAGCTTACTTTGAACTCTCATATAAACTTTTGTATGTCTATATATACAATAGTTTGTCACTATCTTCCTTAAATTCCTCAGGTTGTACCATATAGACTTTTTTATAGAGTCTTCATACATGAAAGCATTTTTCATTTCCGTTTAATGTAGCTCTAAAACCTAATGAGCTACTAGCGTCCTAATTACTCTAAAAGCATCCTTAAAGGAAACTAGATAGAAGGTTTCATTGTAAACCATTCCTTCTCTTCGTGTGAACCATTTAGCTACCAATATGAGCTTGAAACTTTCAATCATTTAGAATCTTTCTAAGTCTTACAGCCATTAGAAAATTCTATAAGCTCAACCTTCACAAGTTCCCTAAAACAAATATTACGTCTCATTGAATACAACTTATATCTAATCTCTTCTCACTACAAATCTAATTGAAAACCAGAAAACAACTTCTGAAAAGTCACTGGGCGATCTATCACATAGCCAATGTTATAGTCACTCTCATCTTAATAGATCAAAAAGATAAAACATTGACAGATATTCTCTCCCTAGGGGATCACACCTAGTACCCTACACAACTGCATCATGTTATTTATGAGTCTTAATAGGACTATTTGATCAACTAGCTCCTATTCTTCCACAAGTCACACCATATGTGTAAAAACCAATATGTTCATCTTTATAAATAGAGAAAAAAATTCTCAAACATCCTCAGAATCCTTAATGATATGAGAATAACTACATTTTCAACCATATCAACATTAGAAACTTAGCTATTTTTGATTTCATAGTTTTATTATTTTTAGGTAAGAATATGGAACATATTTCTTAGGCTGATCTGAGTACCTTATGAGGAAGCAACAAGAGTATCTTAAATCCAACTTACCTTTATTTGGAATATATATAGGTGTTTTTTTACAAAATATTCCCTAAATACGGAGACTGTTAATGTTAAGTTTTTCATCCACTCCATAATTCAAAAAAATCTTTAGATTACAATTTTATTGGGTATTTTATTGAGGACTTACTGAACTATAGTAATGAACTCAACCTAAAGATAATCTAGTCTTGACATGCTTCTTTCAAAACCTTAACTGTGTGATTTTGCTTTTTGCCATACCCTTATGTTCAAGACAACCTAATATAGTGTACAGGGTCACAATTTCCTTCAAGTATCTAGCAAACAGACCATTAAATTGTCCTAAGGCTTAATGTTTGCCAAAACACCCACTTTACTAATTAGAATCAAGCATTCTTAATGAACTTTCCTAAGTGTTTCTCAAAATCAGACCTAAAATCTTGAAAGTGTCAGGAAAATCAAACTTTCCTTTTAATTAAGAACATATATCCACAAACAAATTAGTCATCAATGAATGACACAAGTGTTTGCATTTACACAATGTAGTTGAACAATGTCTGCTAAAAATAAATGTGGATAACTTTAAAAAGATCAGATTTGCGAGATCTATTCTTTTCTTTATGCTGGTTAATTTACCCCTAAGCAAGTTAACATATGTTTAGTTGAGAGTATGCCAAATTTATTCCTTTATCATCTTTTTCACTATCTCTTTAGAATTATGAGCAAAGCATTTATGCCACAACATGGAAGACTTTCCTTAATCAGGAATGTTTTGTCAATAGTTGAACTTTATATGAGATTGTATAGACTTTAATTGGAGTTTGACACACAATCTATACAATCCATAAGACAAGGTGAAATTGATAATAATTTTCGAATCAAAATATGATTTAACTTTGTAATTTTTATCATCAAAAGTGTAGTCAATCTTGTTCAAAACATGAAGACGAAAAACAAATTTTGTACTAAGATCATACATAAAGTGTGTCCCTAATAGCACTTTAAATCTAGATGCTAAATTTAAAATAGCTACTCATATGAACTTTATGTCCACTTCATCATTGTTGCCAACAATGAGTTTACACTTTACTTTATTTGGTTTTTCCTTGCTTATGAATCATGTTATGGTAAGAGCAATACAATTACCACTGTCTAGTTACCATACAAAATGGGCTTCAGTTAAATTGGATCCACTTAGAACAAGAGCCAAAGAGTTACCCTCACGATCACTATTATTTATCCAAGTTTTAACTTTTATTGCAATCTCATCGCATGATCATTTTCATACATAAGAAGCACTTAATTTTACTTCATAAGAACAACATCCTTAAGACCCACTATATTGTCAATCTGACCAAATTCTTTATTAATCATGAACAATTTTCAAAGAACTAGATTAACCCTCTTGCCTTTCTTGATACTTGTTTTGGAAACAATTAAGGTAATATGTGATTTTTCTCTTAATTTGAAAAATAACTATTTTTTATGTACTCCCAAACACATCATTTTCCCATAAATAAGTACATCCTTATAAGAGCTCATACACATCATCATGTAAACACCTTTGGGTAAAATTCATAGTCACTTTTCAACCTTCGATAATCTGCCACCTTTGGGTGTATAAACCACATAGGTAAGTCACTTTTCAATCATATACTTCCTATGAGACCCTTTTAATTCTAATACACAAGCACTACCTTTGGGTGTATAACTATATACTAAAGCCAGAGACATCCCACTATTGTATAGGACTGATACTCCACAAATCTAATTTAAAAGACAACTACAATTCAACTAAACTCATGAAACTTTCACATACCGGGATATACCTTATATTATCCACACCTTAATTACTTGATATGACCTTAGCCTTAAAGACATTGAGCTAACTATGTGTCTAAGTTCACAATACAATCATATGACATTAACCTTACAAAATACGTAGCTTGATGCACTTCGATTATATTGTCACATTTTCATGCTAATTACATTGTTAACAACTTTCAAGGTATGAACAATGCCCACCTCCGGAATATGGGGTTTGGGGCAACATTCCGATGGGGGGTATCCCCTCGGTCAGAGATAAACCAAGTTAATTTGAAAATGAATATGGGTAACCTTATGTGAAAAAAGTGCAAAGTAAGATTACACTCGATTGTCACTAGCCACAATCGACAGTAGAAACCTATTGTCTATAAATTAATAAAGTGACAATCGACTATGCCATAACGACAATTGACAATTCCTTAGGACATTAGACTATGGCAAGCCACAATCAGCTATCAAAAGTTTATACCAAGTCTTTTCCCTTTAGAAAATCGACTTGGCAAATCACAGTCGACTATCAAAAGTTTTCAACCTAAAACTTTACTACAAGACAGTCGATTATTTGCCCAACACCTGATTTTTTTCCTCGATTTTTGCGCTTTTTCATGCCCAAATTCAAATTTTCTTTACGTCCAAACAAATATTAAGGGTTTCAGTATTTATGTGTTTTAATCAATATTAAACACTCTTGATTCAATTAAATTATAAAAACCTAGTATTTAACTAGAATCATTCAATTAAATCACAACAATCAATATCCTAGAATATGTTTCTATAAACATTGATTTCAATTCACATATATATGTAAATAACACCTAATATTAGTTTCCATTATCATGTGAATCAATCAACTTAATTTCTTTATTGTTAGAATCATAAACCCTAGCATGCTTTCTATCAATATTTATTCAATCAAAAATTGAATCCTCAATTAGGGTTCTAAACTCAACCTATGATGACTCTAATACTATATATAGGAATTCAAGATGAAATCTACAATCCCAAAGAATACCATAGATGAGCATAAAACACCTAATATTAAATAGATAGAAAGACTATATATCTTGGTTAGGATCCATCGTAGATGATGTAGCGAAATTTTCAATTAATCTATAGGAGCAGATCCTCGATTAAGAAATTAGGTTTTTTCCCTAATTGATTCTCCTTTATACACTAGCTTGATGACATGAGCTTTTTTTCTAATGTGTAGATTAGGGTTATGAAGTATGAGTATCAGGAGAGGGACCTAGCTTATTCTTTATATAGTGATCCTATGACCCACTCATCATAGGCACAAATGTCAACTAGTTATAGCCTACATTAGCTAAATCATATTAGACACATTAGAGTATTATGTCCAAAGGTCAATTAATGTTAGTCCATACACATTGAATAATTTCTAACAATTACTACAGGTGCCTCATCCTATCAAACCCTAGATTCATTACCCAACTTTGCCTCTCTGGCTATTCTATGAGCATCCATGTTTGTTGTCCTAATTAACAAGTATTGTCACTTCTAATTCAAACACTGAAAAATACAATTTTAAATAGATTTGTTTTTTTTTGGAAGCTCTTCCTATGAGAACATGTAGCTCGAATGTGTTTGGCTAAGAGACTATGCTTACGCCATCTTAATCTTTTCTTGAAAAATAAAGAAATGTTTATTATATTCCTAATCGCTTTGTAAATGCAAAACTGTAAGTTAATGTATCGATTAACTTGGATTTAGATTCATTAATGCAAATCTAGGATTAATATTTCCTGCTTCCTAGTGCCTTGTAGCTTGAAAACTTTGAATTTTGAAAAAGGGTTTGTGTGGATTAGTTTAAGACAGAATTTGGAAGTACTTGTTTAGTCAATTTTTGCATTAAACACCCTACAATTTCTATTCTTAATGGCACCATTTCGATGTGGTTGTTGTTGTTTATATATATATAGAAAAATTCAAACAAGGGTAAGTAAGTTTTTCCATTGACCATCTCGGAAAGTGGCTATTGGCATTGAGATGATGGACATTATTGGAACTCAATGAGAAATGGATAGCATAAACTAAGGTTTATTGGCTAATTAAAAAGTAATCATGTTAACCTCTCTCATGTGCTAAGCACTACATTAATAACCTTATTAATATATTATTTATTAAATTAATCACTCACCACCGCTCTTTTGTCGATATTTTAAGTTTCTTATACCTTGTCGTTATCTTTGAAATTTGACAATGAACAACTGAACCACTGCTTCCTCACCCTAACTAAATTATTATTCCAAAAGTGTTGTGTAACTCAGTTAGAGGGTGTAAAATCACATAAACAGCCATGGTAGAAGCCAGAAAGGAACATTTTTAATTTTCTTTTACATGGGTTTAGTGCAAATAAAAATTGAAAAAAGAAATAAAATTTAAAAGTGATGTTATTAACACTTAAAATATTGTTATTGGTATTTATCTTATTTTGTTTTGATACTTAAACTTACAATTATATCCTTAATTAAATTACATTCTCAAAAGTATCTAATATTAATTAAAAATGTTATTGTAAGTTAAACAAATAAAAAACATGTCAATAACAATATTTGGAGTGTCAATAATACCACCCAATTGATATTAATGTTCATTTTTCATTGATTCATGAAAGTTTTGATAATTGGGTTGTTAGGTAATGGAATTCAATATAGAACAAAAACAATAATGGCCCATGAAACCTTAATTTGATTAATGTTTGGGCCCCTCTAGGATTAACAATTAGTGTGCAAGCAAAGCTTTGGGCTCTAAAGGATGACCACTTGTAAAAGCTTTTGGTTCTAGGAGTAGTGAAGTTGAACTGGACACAGAAACAGTCATGTAGTTTGTTGAATTTTGCATGATTTTGGGTGAAGTATTGGGCTTAAGTTTTTCATAATGTATTTTAATTGTTGGGCTGTCATTAAAAAAACAAACAAACAATTTTTATACATAAGGATAATGTTTTCTAGTTTTTACCAACAATCGACTTAAATATTAGACGTTTGTTCATTTCTATAGTGATTCACTTGCGTCAACATTGTTTTAATTGTTGAGATTTTACCTCTTAAATCACCTACTCAAAATTTAAGTAAAAAACACAAGCACAACAATTAAATAGGCAAAACAAACAAAGAATAAGAACACCAATAATTAATGTAGTTCCATAACTTTTTTGCCTACATCCACTAACAACTTCATTATTTTATTAATCTTCAACTACAACTTTAACTACAACTTTAAAAAGATTAAAGTTGCCAAACTCTCACCTCAAAGTCACAATACAACAAAAGCTCTTAACCTATCTCTAGTTGTAAGTGTAGATAACTCAAAACTCCAATATACCCAAAGCTCTCATCCTAGCTCTAGTAGTAAACCCTTATAGTTTACAATGTATATGGAATTATGAGTGTCCCTCAAATCTTCTCTAGGACCCCTTTATATAGATGATATTTTCCTAATACTATTAAGAAAAGAACAACAACATCATAGTAGACTACTACTACTTGTACAATCAACAATCTAATAGGAAATTACTACTATTTGTACTAGAACAAGTAATTGCAAAATAGGAAACAACATTTCCCAAACCATTTAGGAGTCTTCTTTGTGGGAATTGAGCCAAAATTCTAACAAATCTTCACCTTGGCTCAAATTCTCCACATCATCATCAAATTTGACTTTCTTCTTTGGTTGGTGTGGTCGTTCCTTTTGGTCTTCCCATCTCATCTACTTACTCTTCAAAGCAATCATCCTCTTATTTAGCACGTCTAAGCTTTCTTCGTTCATGGTATCTGTCATCACTACATTTGAAGCATCAAGAACTTACATCTCATCATCCTCATTAGCTTTTCCATTATCACTATGTTTCATTCTACTCAACTCCTCTAAGTCCTCCATTATGGCCTTACTTTGCAATTGCGTGTGTGTTCTTCGTCGTTATTGTAGATGCACTTCTTATTTGAAAAATCTAAAGACTTAAATCTTGATCTTTCCTCCACATTCCTTGAAGTGATTCACTCGCTCACTTTGTCTGGCTCTTCTATTGATACAATCATGAACAATTCTTCAACCTCGAACACACTTGGCCTCTTCAACTTATCTCTCTCTGGAGGTACCGTGGGAACCTCCCTATCCATCCAAAATTTCTTACCCTCCATTAACATCGTGACTATGTCATCTCCTTCCGGTTGCAAGTAATTCATCTTTGTCGACATACTACTCAACAAATTAATGATAATGGAATTGAAAAAGCTAATATTTATCATACCTTCTTCCATCTTCAATTCATCAAATAACTCAATATTAATAATGCTTACTTCTCGTATTTTTGCCATCGAAACCATTGCTCTGATACCATTTTTTGGGATTTTACCTCTAAAATCCACCCACTCAAAATTTAGGCAAAAAACACACCACAACAATTAAATAAGAAAAACAAACAAAAAGTAAGAACACCAATAATTAATGTGGTTCGGCAACCTCTTTGCCAACATCCACCAACAACTCTACTACTTTATTAATAATCAACTACAACTTTAGGAAGAGCAAAGTTGTCAAACTCTCACCTCAAAGTCACAATACAACAAAAGCTCTTAACCTAGCTCTAGCTATAAGTGCCCTCTCTACTTGACAACCCAAAACTCCAATACACCCAAAGCTCTTATCCTAGCTCTAGTAGTAAACCTCTCTAGTTTAAAATGTATATGGAATTATGAGTGTCTTTCAAATCTTCTCTTGGACCCCTTTATATAGAGGATGTTTTCATAATACTATTAGGAAAAGAACAACAACATCATAGTAGACTACTACTACTTGTATAATCAACAATTTAATAGGAAATTACTATTATTCCTACTAAAATAAGCAACTAAAAAATAGGAAACAACTTTTCCCAAACCAATTAGAAGTCTTCTTTGTGGGAATATAGCCAAAATCCTAACACTAATTGGTCTCTTGACGGTAGCTACATACGACCTCAACGACTTCCTTCTAATGGAAGGTGCCAATATTAGTGGAGAGACCAAGTACCTCTTCACGAAGGCCTTTCGGTAACAAGCTTCCCATTTGAAATCCGCCTCTACACGAAGTTTTTACAAGATAGAAAAACCCTAGTATTTTCTGCCAAATTAGAAATGAAACCCCTCTCAAAAAATTATTTTCCTAAAACTTTTGCAATTCTTTCTTAGTTTTTGGAGGTTCGGCTTGAAAACTTGCCTTACCATTATTTTGTTCTATCTCAATGATTTTTCGGTGTATTGAAAATCCTAGAAAATTTTCAACCAAAATGCCAAAGTGCATTTTAAAGGATTCATTGTTAATCTCTATTCATACTTTCTATTCAAAAGATTTTCATAATATTTATGTTGACCCCTAACTTGATTTTAAGGATGATAAAACAATATTAAATTTTTCTAACTAATTTATCTAAGTGTTTAAAGCTACAAAGATGTTTGTTCAAAGATAACCAGTACTTGATAAACTAAGTACTCAACCCTGAAAGAAGTTTGAAGATCAAGATTATAAGCTTCAAAGGTTATTGATATAATTGTAAATTTCTCTATCAATTTCCTATCTTTATGTATGGCTCAATTTGATTACAAAAATATTTTTGACAAATTCATTTTGACTGGGTTTTGTTTTTAAAACAAAATGAAAACAGAAAATTCTGTTTCAAATGATCCAATCGATTGAATGAAAGGAAGAAGTTTCTTGCCTTTGATCCAGTCGACTGAATGATCTATTCATTCAACTGAATGAAGGGCAGAAACTTCTGACGTTCTAATCCAGTCGACTGAATGATCGATTAAATGCTTCCTACCTGAAGCTGAACTGAATGATGATCTAGTCGATTGAAAGTTTGAAAATAATAGTTATATTTTGAAAAGAAAAACGTTGTTCAGAGCATTTAATGCTCCAAACTGCTCCCTCTTTATGTCTAACGACCATATGAGGCTTAGACTATATAAACCCCTTTTTAATTGAGCTGGACAACTAACTAAGAACATTCAATTCATTTTTGAACTCATTTATTATTCATCAAAGCTTTCAAAATTCTTCTTGAGCCATCATTAAAGCTTTTTTCTTGAAAGAGAGACATTCTTCATTTTGTAAATGCATTAATTGTTATATATCTTGTACACTCTTAAATTCCAATCATTGTAAGAGAAAAAAGTTGGTGTAACTCTTAGTACTGTTTAGGTGTTAAAACACTTGTATTAACTTCCTTGGAAAAGACATTTGTAATGGTTTGAGCAACACCCGTGAAGTTTCTTGTTTAGTGGAATACTTCAAGAAGTCTTCTTGAAGAGAGTGAACTTAGGGTCAGAAAGTTTTTGATATTGTCGAGCCACTATAAATAGAGTTTGCACTTTCTCTTCATTTACTCCTTTAATTTATAGCAATTTAATTGTTGTATTTGCTTGAGTTAATTAAGTGCTTAAAACTTGTTTGTTATTTGCAAAAAAAGATTTTAAAACCCAATTCACCCCTCTCTCTTGGGTTGCACCTTGTGGAATATGATTTTAACTTTACTACTATGTCATCAATATATACTTTCATGATGTGGCCGATCTGAAATAGGACTAATAAAAATCCAGAAGAATGGGTTTGAGCTTTCAAAAAGATGAAGATGTAAAGGATAAAGAGAAAGTATTTTGAACAACTAACCTGACATAAGGATTCTAGCTCGCCAATTTAAAGCAGATGGAGATTCTCAGACGAGGAAAAGTGACGCTCGACATCATGTCATGAAATATCACGTTCTTGGCTTTTTTTAATTTGATCCTTAAACTCCCTAACGTATATGAAACTATATGTTTAAATGATGTTTACAAAAACACCTTTTGTTTGTATGCAAAATGCACTTGCATCCCTTTATTTTAGAAGAATACAATTGTATTTTTTAAAATTTAGGGATACAAGTATATACTTTTGGCTAACGATTGGTTAACTAGGATTCAAGGGTGTAAATGTGTACTCTTAAAATAAAGAGATGCATATGTATTTTAAATATAAAGATAAGGGTGTTTTGTCATTATTTCTATGTTTATTTATACATCATTGTTAGGGTCTCCTACTAAACTAGAAATTATTGCATCCTCATTACCCTACTACTCTGGTAGCATAGGTGGCTCGCCCAAAGCTTCTAATTGGTACAACTCATCAATTACGACCCCACTATTTTTACTGAATAAAAATAATTAATTAATGCATTTCGTTCCCATTTTACTCTCGCTCACCCACATTGACGTACTAAATATTACACGCACCAAACCACTAAATACTTCCAAAATTTTGAATTACCGCCACCTGTAAAATCAAAGTTGAATTTAAGCACCAACCCACTAGAATTCATTTAAATCTATGTCCAGTTCTCTCTCACCTTCCCTAATTACTTTTCTTTCTCTTTGTCTTTAGTTTTGAACTTTGCTCTCTCTAACTTTTTTCTCTTTCTAACCTTGAATTGCTCGAACAGTTTAATTTGAACAATTACATGGTGGAGGATATAAAAAAAGCGTTTTTGGTTACAAACTATAGGGGCTATTGATCTATAGATTGTGTAGATGGCGATGATTGTTGAAGCTGGAAAATGTGTTCATGCATTTAAAACATCTGCGTGCCATATGTTTGATAAAAAAACAAATTAAGAATTGTAGTTGTAGGTACTAGGTAGAGTTTTATCTTCCAGTGCAAGAGAGAATTGATGGAATGGTTTCAAATACATGAAGAAAATATTCTATAGAGGTCTCTCTTACTATCATGAAAAACTGTAGAATACATGGGAAGATACTATGAGTCTATAGCCGATTGGGTTTGGAATTTGAAAAATGTTCTTGGTGAAAATTATGTCTAATGCTTTTTTGTATATGACAATTCTTGGTTTGGTGTTCAAATTGAAAAATTCATATTATAGTTGTGGTTGTCATGATTTTAATTACATATATTTGTATAAGTGAGCTCTACAATAGTTTTTATTCCAATTCTTTAGCATACAAAAGAACAAAATTTGTTCTTAAGAACTTGCCTAGATGTATATAATTAATCAATAGCATGATGCAACTATTAATATTATGCTTACAAGCTAATGACATTTGATGTCTTAGCATACTGTTTGAAAAACAATCTTATTCATAATATTATCATTATATTAATGGCAAGTTTTATTTATCATGAATATTTATTAATATATATATCATCGCGATTACGTCCGTAGAATAAGAGTAATGCATATAGCAATATGATGAGATCTAATCTTCTTGAAAGCTTTATTCTTAAATATTCTTAGTCATAGAATACTAATTGGACCTTAGTAATCCGGTTAGACTGGTACAAATTATATTTGTTCAATTGGGAGGATGATTAATCTCAACATCACTTGTGTGCGAGAACTAAAACAAGTATGTGGGTGCTTATTGGAAAATAAGTTCACTGAACATGACTCAACTTAAGAACACCTATATGGAGTTTTACTTGCCTGCCAATAGTATAAAAATAGAGAGAGAATATGTTTTGAGTCAGGAAATCATTACTATTCATTATATTTTACATCAGTATAGACTTATACAGGAGATAAAATAGGAAGGAATCAATCAAACTAAAAATAAGTTTTTGAATCCCAAATTTATAAGTGTGATATGTGGAGATATCATTAACTAAGAATAAAATCTTTTAGTTAAGTGTAATTGTAGCAGCATTTAAATTCTTACTTAAACTGATATCACCAATACACCATCGCAAGATGGGACTCCCAGAGGAGACACAAATCTTGGATTGAAGAAACAATAACCATTGGCGAGATAGAGGCTTTATAAGTGCATCTGCAAGCTGATCTCGTGTAGAGATTTGAGACACTTTGAACAAACCTTTTGAAACCTTGACATGTACAAAGTGGTAACCAATGGACATGTGTTTCATGCGAGAGAGAAACATTGGATTGGTATAAACATATGTTGCACCAATATTCACAGTATATCACAAGAGGATTGGTAAAAGATACTCCCAACTCGTTCAAGAGAGATTGAACCCATGTAAGCTTAGATGTTGTGGTAGCAATATGACTATATTCAGCTTCGGTTGATGAAAGAGAAATAGAGCATTACTTGCGAGAGCTCCAAGAAATCATATTGTTACCAAGATTAATGAAGTAGGTTGTAGTGGAGGTTCTATCATCAAGATTGCTAGACCAATCAGATTTCGAGTATGCATGAAGAAAAAGAAATAAATTACGTCTGAGAACGAGGCCATGATGGATGGTTCCTTTGAGATATCGAATGGGCCTTTTAACTGCACCCTAGTGTGCCACAGATGATTTGTGCATAAATTGGGAAAGCTTATTTACTTTAAAGACTATGTCAGGCTTAGTGAGAGACAAAAACTAGAGAGCACCAAGGGTGCTTCTGTACTCAGTGGCATTAGCTAGCACAAAGCCATTAACAAGCTTGAAACGAGTGCTTGTTAAAATTAGAGTAATGACTTCTTTGGTGGCAGTCATATTGGTTCGGTCTAGGAGGTCATGAATGTACTTGTGCTGCGATAAGAGAAGACCTTGTGGAATAGAGATTACCTCAATGCCTAGAAAATAACTGAATTCCCCCAAGTCTTTAAGAGAAAATCGAGTAGATACCTTGCGGATAAACATGAACCGAAAGGATGGGTTACTGCTAATTAGAATTAAGGTATCCACATAAACCAATAAATAAGCAGTGATGGAACCATAAGAATAAATGAATAAAGATGCTTCGAACTTTGAGTTTTCAAAACATACTCAATGAGAAAAGACCATAGAGCTTGGTACCAGACACACGGGGCTTGCTTCAAACCATAGATAGCTTTACGTAGCTGACAAACAAATGAGGGATTAGAGGTGTCCAAAAAACCAGGAGGTTGCTGCATGTACACTTCTTTAGTTAATATGCCATAGAGGAAGACATTATTAATATCAAGTTAATAGATAAGCAACCTGCGAGCCAAGGCAGTGCTGAGAACAACATGAATTGTGGTAGGTTTCACTACAAGGTTGAAGGTATCATGATAATCAAGCCCATGGTGATGATGAAATCCCTTTACAACTAACCTGGCCTTGTAACGAGCCATACTACCATCTGAGTGTCTCTTTACTTGAAAGACTCATTTGCATCCTACCACATTGTTGGGGGGGTTTAGAAGGTATCAATTTCCATATCCCATTCCTAAGATAGGTATTGAACTCTTCAAATATGGTAGCACACTAATTGGGATCCTTGAAAGCTTGGGAGACACATGTGGGTTCAAGTGGTGTAGGAATAGGGTGTTTTATGGTGACATGCATTTGCTTGGGTTTAAAAAAAGTTATTTTGTGAGCAAGGTGTCATGGGATGGGTACGGGAGGACATTTGTGGTGGCTGAGGTTCAGGTTCAGGTTGTTAAGTAGGTGAGTCAGGGGTGGAGCTAAATCTTTTGAGCATATGGAAGGTGGAGGTATTGGGGAAATGTTCGAGCACTGGGGGGTGATGGACCGAGAGGAATTTGTGGGTTGAGCAGTAGTGACAGGACCATGAGTTCTAAACTTTTAGCTTAGGCTGTAGCATGTTGGTTTTCTCCTTGGTGATGCAAAAGGTATAATATAATGAAATGGGAGAGAGGCACTTGGTTGAGATGAGAAGTCCTACTGAGGAGTGAGATAAGGGCTGACCCAAGTGACATGAGATGCATAAAGAAACTGAGACTCCTTAAAGATAACATGACGAAAGAGGTACAATCTATGAGAGTGAAGGTCGTAATACTTGTATGCACTTTGAGATAAAAGAATAACTAAGAAACACACAAGGCTTGGAGCGTGCAAGAAGTTTTTTTATTATTATAGGGGCTTAACTAGTTTTAGCGAAGGCAACCAAAAACATGAAGTTTGTTCTAGTTGGGGTGTGTTTGATGAAGAGCTTTATAGGGAGTTTTGTAAGCAAGAACTAGGGTAGGCATCCTATTGATGAGATAGGTATTAGTTTGAAATGCATGAGACTAGAATTAGAGAGAGGAGGCATGGTGTAAAAGAGTAAGACTAGTTTCAACTATATACCTATGATGTCATTCAACAGATGCATTGTGTTGAGGTGTATAGGGAGGAGTTGTGAGATATGTAATGCCATTGGAGGCAAGATAGTCTTTCAGTTTTAGGTACTTACCACCACCATCTGAGTACAAGGTTACAATTGAGGCTTTGAAATAATTTTCAACCAATTATTTAAACTTATGAAATAAGAGGAAAACATTAGATTTATTCTTGATAGGATAAAGCCATACATATTTAGTGAAATGATTCACAAAGATAACATAATAATGAAAACCATCAATAGAGGTCATGTGAGTAGGACCCCAGACATTCAAATAAATTAAATCGAGATGAGCTTTACTAGTGAGGGTAGACTCATAAAAAGGAAACTTATGGCTTTTATTGCAATGATAAGAATTACAAGAGGAAGAGAAAGTTGACTTAGGCATGGAAGGAAGTGAACCTGATTTGAGAAGATACTGAAGAATGTGAGATGATTTACCAAGGCAATTATGCCAATCAGAAAGAGAAACACAAATAGTAGCCAGAGCCTGTGGAGAAGTAGATGAGGCAATTGTGGAGGTTAGAAGCTCATAGACATCATCCTTGTTCAGCCCTCGAGTTCGAATCGTTCCTGTGCACAGATCCTTCACCAAAAAATAAAAGGGAAAAAACTCAATAAAAGTGATTATGCCCAAAGTATAACGCGATAGTTGTAGCACAGCTTTGGGGTGTCGATTCCACAGAGAAAAACGATCTACAAAAGAAAAGTGCAAACCTTAACATGAACGATAATAATCAAGTGAGAAGATATGGATAATGAAGTAATTGTGTAAATAGATTGAAATATATGATAAAGAAACAAAAAAGTTCCAGGAATCCTCCCTAGGTTCGTTGCCTTATTCCAATCTTGATTCAATTATTTTATATCGATTGCAAGTTTCACGTCCCAAACAAGCAATCGGCAAATATTCAACTAAAGCACATATAAATCCTAATGTAATTGATATGAATTACTCTTACTTTCGATTTAAGCACACATGACCTATCCTATAGGTTTATCAAGAAATGACAATATATCTGAAAGACAATATCGCAGTAATGGACAAATGTAAAAGATAAATCTACCGGACTCAATCACATCCAATAATCTTGACATAAGAAGAACATGACTAGATTATATCAAAGATAAAGATACAATCACTGAATTAAGAGAAAATCCTTTAATTAGATAAAAGAGTAACACATAACAATGTTTTGACAATAAATCCCAACTATAACTTAATCAATAAAGGAAAACAAGAACAACTACACCTAGGGATTCATCCTTTTGCCTTGCTTGGAGATTAGTTCGCAATGAAGTTCATGGTCGAACACTTTGATGGAGGAGAGTGTGGTAGCCTTCTTGTGTTTTTCAGACTTCAAAAGATGTCTCTTCTCAAACCCTAAGTGATCTATTTATAATACAAGAGGTCCAAGGGTGTTCTAGAGTTTAAACAATCATTAAAGTCCTAATTAGGTCATAACTCAAAAACAAACTTTCATGTGTGCGCCACGGCTCTCACTTATGGGTGCTATGGCTCTGATTATTCTTTGGTTGGGTGAGCTTCTGGGCGCCACGGCCCTCACTGGTCCAGGCCTAGGCACCCACTGAAGAAAAACTTGGCTCTTTTGGGCAAACTTCTGGAGGCCGAGGCTTGGATATTTTCAGGCCGCAGCACACACACTCAAGACTTTATTCTTTTCGTTTTGTCCTTCCGCAATCATGCCTTCACTTCAGTATTCATCGAGTCATTGTGCTTCAAGCAACGATAGCTTTTTCTTCTCTTTTGGACTCAAAGTACCTGAAAATGCACCGAAATAGATCAACAATCCAAGAATACCACTTTAGAGTTGTTAACGTATAAAAGTGAAATTAAAACCTAGATCAACCCTAAAATGCCAATAATTAAGTACTGTTAAGATGCATTTTATGATGCTCATCACAACCCCCAACTAGCTTATTGCTAGTCCCTAGCAATTTCAAGTGAAAACAAAGGATGAATCCTATGGTAGGAATCAAAACAAAGTAAAGCAATGCTAGTGTTAAACCAAGAGCAATTCACTTTTTGTCACAGAAATTGCACATAGCACACAACATATAGAATTTTTAAATATCACCCAAGTCCAAAAGTAATCCAAACGTCAATCTTAAAATAGTTATCGACTCTTAACATCCATTTTACCACAATCCATTAATCCTAACACCCGGATGATTTTATGCATAACATTCATGAATACAAGTCTTGGCTTCTAAAAATATATTAATTTATGTGACATCAATTATAAAAACAAGCTCCATAGGCTTATTTTTCAAATCACTCTCCACTATTTTAGAAAAATCACACTACCTTGGATCAATAGGTCTTCAATAAGCTTGTAACGTTAGGCTAAGGTAAAGGTTAAGAAAGAACGGAAAGGTTTCAACAAATAAGAGAACTTAATCTCTTAATTTTAAACATAACCTTCTTTTAGGCACTGGATAACCTTACTTCAACACCCAACTCTTTCAACCATTTTTTATAAGAGCATATCTCTCGATAAGTCACCACTTTTCTCTTCTTTTTTTCCTCTTTCTTTGCCATACTTCACTTCTCTTTTTCTTCTCTCCTTTCTATTTTAGTATAAGACCATTCACTTCCTTTTTTATTTTTTTATTCTTTCCATAACCCCTAACTTATCTCCCTTAATGTACTTGGGTTATGGCAGTAATATTTTTTCATGTTTCCATCCTTACTCCTCTTAAGTGCTTCCCAACAAATGTGTATAACTAAATTCTTTTTAAAAGAAGGGTAAGGATAAAATAATTTTAGGCTTATAAAGGGTAAGTAAATGGGTTTTTGAAAGAAATAAGGCTCAAATTATTTTTTAAGAAAAATGCTCAAGCAGGTGACTAGTGATAGATATAGCAATGATGAGTTTGAAAGGCTCAAACGGTCCAAAAATGGCCTATATCATATTCTAAGTAGTGTGCATTCTAGGAATTCGCCTCAAGTGATTATCAAATAAGTTCTGGAGCTTGTCGAGACCGCAAAAGTATTCATGAAGCAATCACACATAAAACTTCTCTAAATATTTTTAGACTAATCATGCAATCTTACCACAAACTAGAGTCTCAAACCAAATGAAGATTGACACTTAAATTATTCTCAAACCAAAGCAAGATTTAACTTCTTCTAAATGTTGTATGCTATCTCAATTAAGCTCATGTCATTGACATGTGAATTAACTCTAACGCTAAACACAAAGCATGCTAAAAACAAACAAAAAGGGAAAATGACACCAAGCAGTTCAAAAGAAAAGGAAATACGTTTCCTCCACCCCCAACTTAAAAATAGCATTGACCTCAATGTGAAAGAAAAGGTAAAAGAAACTCCCTTTGTAAGAAAAAGTGCACACAAGCTGAAAATGGTGCACCATCATGTGAACTGCATGCTGTTCTGCTCGCTGAAAGTTTGATCTACAACATAGAACAAAACAAACAAAAAGAAAGCAACTGCGGTGTAACATTAAGATTCCCACTGTATGTTAGGTTAGCACATGAAATGGAGAGAAATAACTAAAAAAAAAAAATAAAGTACGAAAAATAAAATAACAAAAAGAAAACACAATAAATGTTAGTATAGTTATCCGATAATAAAAACAAAAGAAAAGTAGACAAGCAAGAGATAGAACCCAAAACTAATCCTCTATGTCATCATCCTCTTCCTTATTCTCTTCATTTTCTTCATTCTCTTCACCTTCCTCAGGAGTTGGATCAAAAGAGGAACCTGGATAGGGTGGCAAAGTGGGAAAGTGATCTATGTCACAACCAGTAGCGGAGGCAAGGTGTTGGTACATTTGACCAAAAGAAGAGTACACCCCCGCTTGATAATCAGCTTGCCTAGCCAAGAAGTGTTCTTGATGATCAAACCTATCATGCAAGAATTTCTAATGCTCGTCAAAATGAATCTCTAAACACTCAAGGCGTTCTGCAACAGTGACATGCCTAGGAGCTGCAATTGCTGCTCTCTCTCCCGGAACTGGTGGCCTTAAAGCTTTAAGCAGATTAAGCATGCTATCATTGATGGGTTTTTTAGGTTGTTGGGCTTCCTCATCAGGATTGTACTGGACTCCGACTTGGATGCATAATTGGGTAATTAAGGAAGGGAAGTACAATCTAAGCTTTTGTTGCACAATGTGTATGATAGAATTGAATATGATCTGGCCCACATCAATAGTCATGCCCATCAAAATGGTATAAATCAACACAGTTATCTCAATAGTAAGGTCACTATAGTGCGTGGCTGGCATCAATCTCTGACATACAAAATATTGCCAAGCTCGAGCATTGATAGTCAGAGAAGTACTTGGCAAGGTTATAGGGGTATCACCCGTCATTTTTCATGTAGTGCCCGTAATACAAAGAGTATTGCAAATTTCTTCATAATTAATATTGGACACATATGCAATATACTCACTATTTTCTATGTCACATAGCCTATAGAATCTATTTATAGATGTGCTGTTAAAAGAAACAGTTTTGCCTCTCACCCTCACCTTACCATTCCTATGTTCGTTTGTATTAGCGTAGAATTCTCTAACCATATTTGTGAGGGAATGAGATGGTTGTCTAGCAAATGTACCCCAATGCTTGTCAATAATCATTCTAAACAAGGATGGGTTCCCCCTCTCTGTGATATTGAATCCTCTCTCAGGAATGGGTTTTCTAGTGTGCATCATCCTAACATATCTCTCACTAGCCTCAAAACTAACAAATTTTACTCTCATCATACTCTTGAGCTTGTTTCCCCCTTGATATCTTAGGTTTAGGTGCCATTTGAATCAAATGTGTCAAACAATAGTACTAATTCAAAATCAACCACCCAAATAGCATAAATGAATAACAAAGAGGAGAAATTGGTCTTACTTGATGCCCAATGTCAGAGAGAAGGAAGAGTACCCACCAATTTGAAGTTGTCTTGAAGAATCCAAAATCCTTTTAGAACCAAGCTTTTGGGAGATCCTCTTAGAACCAAGCTTTTTGGATATCCTCTTAGAACTAAGCTTTTTGGAGAAATTTCCAGCAAAATCTACAATATTAGTGCTAAATCCTCCAAGAAATGATGTTAGAAACAAGAAATTTTGAGTAAAAGTGAGTGGGTATGTGAGGGTTTTGAGAGAGGAGGAGAGAGATATGAGTGTGTTGTGTGTTTGTAAAGTTGAATTGAAGAAAGAAGATGCAGATTCGGGGTTTTAAGTGGCCAATTCTTGGGTGAACAGGAACAGATGGCGCTGCGGTGCAGGCTGAGGTGTGTGCTGGGCTTGTATTCTGTGCGCTACAGCGCGCCAGACACTGGGCGCAGTGTGGGCTGTTGTGTGACCTGGGCTTGGTGCTGAGGGGCAAGGCGCTGTGGGCAGGGCCTAGGCGCACAATGGACTGATGCAAGTGTACTCCTGCTGGGCGAGGTGCTGTGGGAGATGGGCCTAGGCTCGACCTGGGCCTGTTTCTACAAAAACTTGTTTGTTCCTCAATAAAAATCAAAAAATATATAAAATTAGTAAAAATAAAAATTAGATTAAATAAAACTAAAAACTAAAAATTAAACTAAAGATAGACTTAACTAAAAATAAAACAAACAAAACAAAAACAAAAAAATAAAAGTAAAAACATACCTTTGTTGTGTGGTCAAGGTGAATAGACCGGATCCATAAGCGGAATATCTTCCACTTCCGAATCTTGCCTATCAATTAATATTTTAAGGCATTGACCATTGACTTTAAAAATCCAACCATCTCTAGTATTCTCAATTTCTACTGCCTCATTGGCAAAAACATTTTTCACTATAAAAGGGCCGGTCCACCTCGATCGAAGTTTTCCTGGATGCTTATGGAGTCTAGAAACATATAAGAACACCTTATCATTAGGCTTAAATGTTTTCTTCAAAATATTTTTATCACGAAACACTTTCATTTTTGCCTTATAGATTCTAGAGCTCTCATAAGCATCGTTTCTCAACTCCTCTAACTCGGTTAACTGATATTTCTTAGCTTACCCGCCTCTCCTGTGTCAAAATTAAAAGACTTGATGGCCCAATAAGCTCGATTTTCGAGCTCCATAGACAAGTGGCAAGGCTTTCCAAAAACAAGCCTATAAGGTGACATACCTAAGGGAGTTTTGAAAGCTGTACAGTAGGCCCAAAACGCATCAACTAGTCTCAAAGACCAATCCTTGCGATCCGAGTTGACCGTTTTTTTCTAAAATTTGTTTAATCTCCCTATTTGCAAGTTCTACTTGACCACTTGTCTGAGGGTGGTAAGCTGTAAAGATCTTATGTAATACCCCATATTTTCTCATCAAAGCTTCAAAAGAACGGTTGCAAAAATGTGTACCTCGATCACTAATTATAGCGCGTGGTGTACCAAATCGAGATAACACATTTTCTTTGAGAAATCTAATTACCGTTCTATTATCATTGCTTCGGCAAGCTGCTACCTCTACCCATTTTGATACATAATCTATTGCCATAATGATATATTGATATCTGAAGGAAGGAGGAAATGGTCCCATGAAATCAATGCCCCAATAATCAAAGATTTTAATCACTAAAATTGGGTTTAAGGGCATCATATTACGATGAGACACAGCTTCTAACTTCTAACACTTTTCACATGAGTGACAATAGATGTTTGCATCTTTAACAAGGTAAGCCAATAATATCCACACTGCAAAATTTTTGCAGCGGTTTTTTTCATTGAAAGGTGGCCTCCACAAGCTTGAGAGTGACAAAATTCCAAGACGCTGGCAATCTCTTCATTAGGGACGCAACGCCTTAAAATTTGGTTAGGGCAGTACTTGAAAAGACAGAGGTCATCCCAATAAAAATTATGTACCTCATACAAGAACTTCCTCCTGTCTTGAGCACTCCAATCCATTGGTATCTCACCTGTAGCCAAATAATTCACGATATGAGCAAACCATGGTAAAGAAGTAATGGAGAGTAATTGCTCATCAGGGAAATCATCCTTGATTGGCATGTCATCAAAGGCATCCTCAAATGTGAGCCTTGATAGATGGTCAGCCACCACATTCTCTACTCCTTTCTTATCCTTGATAGTGATGTCAAATTCTTATAAAAGTAGGATCCACCGTATTAGTCGTGCCTTGGCATCCTTCTTTGTAAGAAGGTACTTGAGGGTTACTGATAGGAGCTTAAATATTCATATTTAAGCCCCTTAATTTACATTTGTTAAGCTCTTAGTTTGCGTATTTTATTCTATTTTACTTTCTTTCTGTGTTTTCTGTGTTTTTATAGGTTTTTGGAAGAAAGAAAGCATTTTGGAACTCAAAGAGCAAAACTGGAACTGGGAGCTGCAGAAGAATGCGATCGAGTGCAGTGCTTGGTGCGATCGAGCGCACAAGGAGAAGGCTCGAGCGCAAACTCATGCGACCGAGCGCACACGCATCAGTAAAACATCAAAACGACAGTTCCTATTTTGGAAAGTAGGGTTAGAGACCTGTTTTGGAAATTAGGGTTTCCAAGTATCCTTAGAACCCTAAAATTAGACTTGTAAAACATAGAAATAGTATCTCCCTTTTTAATTTAGTTTTTGTTCGGGGAGGCCAGAGGCCGGACGTGCCCGAATGAGAGATTATGGAGACGAATTGACGACTCTTCTCCATAGTGTTTTTGGGTTTCTTCTTTTCTTTGTATTTTACTTTATGATGTTGTTTAGCATCACAACTATGTGTAACTAATTTTCTAGTAAGGGCTTGGTTGAAGCCCTAATTGTGTTTATTCAATAATTCAATATTGGCGCCTTTGCGATATTTATGTTGTGATGCTTAATTTGATTAATACCTGTTTTTATTTACATTCCTCATATTGGTGTGTCTGATCAACTTATGCATGTGGTATGGATCAGTCAGTTGAATCAATTTGAATGACCAAGTCTTGGGTTCAACAATAGTAACAAAAGATATCCACACCGGATTCTTAGGTTAATCAACATGGAAAACTGGGAGTGGACCAAACCCTAGGCCCCGTGTGGTTGTCGATTTCCACAAACCTTATGCTCTTTTAGGGAACAACTCAGTATACACCATGCTGAATCCCTTAAGAGAAAAAAGAGTTAGAGTATACACCATACATAACTCGTTGCTTAGGGAAATCCATAGCCTAAGGAGTGGACCAAGCTCTTTGGTTGACAACCAGTAGGTATTCATAGCATGAGTAGAGCATTGGCATATTGTTTTGTTGGGGTAGCATGATTAGTGGTGGATACCAAGTCCCTACGTCTTTATTATTATTGTCTAAACTCAATATTTATTCCCATCTATTTTTACTTTTGTGAAAATAATTCTAAATCGAAATTCACCAATCCCTGTGGAGATGATCTCGCACTTGCACACTATGCTACTATTGACCTTGTGCACTTGCAAGTAAAATTGTACGATTATTTGCTTATTTATTTAGGTAGATAAACGTACAACAAGTATTTTAAATGAAAAACAAAGATGCAAAGATAAATCCATCATTCATGATATCCAAAAAATGAAGTGTCCCACAAACCATGATATTTATTCATGAGCAAGCTTAAAGTACAAACTCATCTTCGCAATGAATAGGAGTTTTAAATTTTAATTACTTACAAGAGGCAGGCTAAGGCATCAAAAGTCCGAATCAGTATATGGTGAACTAGCACATAAAAGATTAAGCTTGCAAATGATTCCAATGTGTAGTGTTTCGGTGTCTCAACATTCATCGAATTTCCTATCAGAAAAACAATAATGGCATAGTTTTATTTCTTTATTTTTCTTTTATTATGAGATTTTTGTCACGTTGAGTTCTCTTGAGCTTTCTAATTGACCCATGTAGCGAATGTTTAGCCAATGACTCCCAAACCAGATGGTTTTAGGGCATTAGGTGTAAAGACACTCCTAAGGACTTACTAACTCGAGTCAAAAAGGCTACGAAACTAACTGGTTTTAATGCTGCCAAGCAAAATTCCCACCTTTTGATGTGAACACTCACTGCTTGCTGAGGCAAGAGGTCCAGTTACTCAGTGGAAACTTTATTTAATGATCATTATAAGCACAATTTCCACCTTTTGACGTGAACACTCACTGCTTACTGAAGCAAGAGGTCTAGTTACTCAGTGGAATGTTTATTTAATGATCATTAGGAGCATTTTATTTTCTTTTTTTTTTGTGCAATAAAAATTTTCTCTTTTTTTTTTCTATGCCAAAGTATTCATCTAACAGGTCATCCGGTTACGGTTAAGCCATGGAAACATACACATAAAAATTTATATGTCATACCCCACACAATTATGTGCTAATGTGCTCGTGTCAAATTTAGATCAAACTTATGAATTCTTAAATGCCTTAAAATAAGTAATTAAACTTTTAAAACTTTATTATTAGACCATGTGTTCAATATTTTAAGCTTACTAATGAAATCTTATCACAATATTTGTTAGATCAACTGAAATTTTCAACACAATATGAACATGCATTTATCTTTTCAAAAAAAAAAAAAAAACTGGGACAAGTGTGTGAATGTGTCTCCCATACCCCCAAACTCAAATTACACATTGTCCCCAATGCGTGAATAACATGGAAAGATCTGACGTGGGAGATGGAGAACTAGCTGGGCCGGCATGGTTCATAGCACACCTCCAAACTTGAATGGATGCATACATTGTCCCTAAAAATGAAAAACTAATGTAATACGGGAAAACAAAAAGTACTAAAGGTAAATAAATAACAGTAAATATGAAAAACAATAAAAATAAAAGGATAAGCTGTGGGGTGCCTCCCATAAGCGCTAAGTTTAACGTCTTCAGTCGGACCGTGCCTTATTCTTCTCCAAAACTAAGATTGGCAGCAACTAGCACAGGTAGTGTCTTATTTTCTCCTATGTAAGCATAAGTCAAATGCTTCGGCAATTGCTTCAACTCTAAATTTGGTGCCTGGACAATAAAAGGGAAAAAAGTAGTATTAGAAGGCACAAGAGTGTCAAATGGATCGGTGTACATCCTTGGATGCTTTGGAGGGGCCTCAAGAAGGTGCATAGTTTCAATGATGTCATCAGTAACATCCTCACATTCAGGCTCAAAATCTGATCTTGTGACACTATAGGTAAGAGCAGTTTCTAATGGATCAACGCGATGGGCTAGAAATTTTCCCTGTTTTCTTTCACTTAGCTCCTTAGCCAATTTCCCCATTTGCTCTTCTAGTCTTTGAATAGCTTGCTCATGCATGGCATTGATTTGTCTTTGCTCAGTCCGAAATTATATTTCCTCTGCCATGAACTATTCTTGTGAAGTTATCAATTGTTGTTGCTGAGCTGCCAGTTGCCTCACAATGCTCTCTATGTCAATATCCCTTGATTTCGGAACTGATTGGGCTGTTGGTTGGGAGTTCCTTTGCTGCCCTTGAAGGTTCAGGGCATTTTGATCATTGCTCCATGAGAAATGGGGGTGGTTTTGCCATCCAGGATTGTAGGTATTAGCATATGCATTGTTCTTGGAATGATAGTTGTTTGGTCCCACATAGTTTGCTTGCTCTTGATTTGCAAAGTAATACACAGGGCAAGTTTCAGAAGTGTGATTAACATTAGAACATATAGCACATACCTGGAGTTGTGTAGCTTGTGGACGAGGAAGGACGCTCTGTGCAGTCATGTGTTTTACAAGCATATCTATCTTTCTTTCCATAGCATCCAACCAATCTAGAAATCCACCATTTAAGTTCACTTCATACATGCCCTTGCTCTTTACTCCTTGCTCTGTATCGAGTGGAAAGAAGATTGGATTTCTGGATCGAAGCCCTTGCATGAATTAGTTGAACCGCTTAAGTGCAGCAGTTTCAATACTGCTGCTCGGGTACTCTCTGGACCTTTTACGCTCGAGTGCACCCTGAACTATGCTCGATTGCTGCTCTTCCTGCGCTCGAGCGTCACACTAGTGCGCTCGATCGCAATGAGGACAGAAACTCCTCTGCAGCACACCTGAACAAAAACAGAAAAACAAAAAACAAAAAGATGAAAAAAAATTAAGGTTGTTTGATAAAGAAAATATAAATAGAACAAAAATAAAATAAAATTACTAATGAAAATAATTCTAAAAAGAAATTTAGCGCAATCCCCGGAAACGGCGCCAAAAACTTGTTGTGCGCTTATTTACCTAAAAAAATAAGCAAATAATCGTACAGTTTTACTTGCAAGTGCACAAGATCAATAGTAGCATAGTGTGCAAGTGCGAGATCATCTCCATAGGGATTGGTGAATTTTGATTTAGAATTAGTTTCACAAAGTAAAAATAGATGGGAATAAATATTGAGTTTAGACAATAATAATAAAGACGTAGGGACTTGGTATCCACCACTAATCATGCTACCCTAACAAAAAAATATGCCAATGCTCTACTCATGCTATGAATACCTACTGGTTGTCAACCTAAGGGCTTGGTCCACTCCTTAGGCTATGGATTTCCCTAAGCAACGAGTTAGACATGGTGTATACTCTAACTCTTTTCTCTCTTAAGGGATTCAGCATGGTGTATACTGAGTTGTTCCCTAAGAGAGCATAAGGTCTGTGGAAATCGACAACAACATGGGGCCTAGGGTTTGGTCCACTCTCGGTTTCCCATGTTGATTAACCCAAGAATCTGGCGTGGATATCTTTTGTTACTATTGTTGAACCCAGGACTCGGTTATTCAAATTGATTCAACTAACTGATCCATACCACATGCATAAGTTGATCAGACACACACACATATGTGGAATGTAAATAAAAACAAGTATTAATCAAATTAAGCACCACAACATAAATATCGTAAAGGCGCCAATACTGAATTATTGAATAAATATAATTAGGGCTTCAACCAAGCCCTTACTAGAAAATTAGTTACACATAGTTGTGATGCTAAACAACATCATAAAGTAAAATACAAAGGAAAGAAAAAGCCCGAAAACACTATAGAGAAGAGTCGTCAATTTGTCTCCACAATCTCTCCTCCGGGCTCATCTGGCCTCCGGCCTCTCCGAACAAAAACTAAACTAAAAAGGGAGATACTGTTTCTGTGTTTTACAAGTCTATTTATAGGGTTCTAAGGATACTTGGAAACTCTAATTTCCAAAACAGGTCTCTAACCCTACTTTCCAAAATAGGAACTGTCGTTTTGATGTTTTACTGATGCGTGTGCGCTCGATTGCATGAGTTTGCGCTCAAGCCTTCTCCTTGTGTGCACGAGTGCTTGTTTGATCGATCGCACCCAGCACTATGCTTGATCGCATTCTTCTGTAGCTCCCTGTTCCAATTTTGCTCTTTGAGTTCCAAAATGCTTCCTTTCTTCCAAAAACCTATAAAAACACAGAAAACACAGAAATGAAGTAAAATAGAATAAAATACGCAAACTAAGAGCTTAACAAATGTAAATTAAGGGGCTTAAATACGAATATTTAAGCTCCTATCAGCTGCATGATCTGTGAAGATAAGAATAGAATAACCAATTAAATAAGCACGAAATTTGTCCAAAGTAAATACTACAGCTAGCAATTCTTTTTCAGTGGTGGAGTAATTCATATGAGCACTATTTAAGGTTTTACTAGCATAGTAAATGACAAAAAGTTTTCCCTCCTTTCACTGTCTAAGAACAGCACCCACAACAAAGTCCCTAGCATCACACATGATTTCGAAAGGTAAAGTCTAATCAGGTGACTGCATTATAGGTGCTGAAGTAAGCTTACCAATTAGCATTTTAAAGGCCTCTTGACAAGCTTGAGTCCACTCAAATGGGACATCTTTAACTAGGAGGGCACATAGTGGTCTAGATATGTTGGAAAAGTTTTGTATGAACCTCTTATAAAAACCAGCATGACGAAGGAAGGATCGTACATCCTTTACTGTCTTAGGTGTGGGCAATTTAGAGATTAATTCAATCTTAGATTGATCAATCTCTATCCCCTTAGAAGAAACAATATGCCCTAAGACAATACCAGATGGTATCATGAAATGGCATTTTTCCCAGTTTAAGACTAATTCCTTTTCCTTACAACGAATCAACACTCTTTCTAAATTCATTAAGCATGCCTCAAATGAAGATCCAAAAATAGTTAGGTAATCCATAAAAACCTCCATGCAATTTTCAACCATGTCACTAAAAATGCTCATCATGCAACGTTGAAAAGTGGTAGGGGAATTACACAATCCAAATGACATTCTACAAAAAGCGTAGGTGCCAAAATGACAAGTGAAGGTGGTTTTATCTTGGTCTTCTAATGTAATTTCAATTTGATAATAACCAGAATAACCATCTAAGAAATAGTAAAAAGGATGACCAGCTACACGCTCAAGAATTTGATCGATAAAGAGGAGTGGGAAATGGTCTATCCGGGTGGCAGCATTTAATTTTCTATAATCAATGCACATGCGCCACCCAGTCACAAGTTTTGTAGGGACTAAGTCTCATAGGTCATTCTTTATCACAGTGACTGCAGACTTTTTAGGAACGACTTGTGTAGGACTTACCCATTTACTATCAACTATGGGATATATAATTCCCGCATCTAATAGTTTTAACACTTCATTCTTCACTACTTCTTTCATAGTGGGGTTAAGCCTACATTGAGTGTCTCTACGAGGACTAGTCCCTTCATCAAAATTTATCTTATGAGAACAGATCAGGGGACTAATACCTTTTAAATTAGTTATGCTCCAACCTAAGGCTAATTTATGTGCATTTAAGGTCCGAATTAATTTCTCACCTTAAGACTCAGATAATTCAGATGAGATAAAAACATGAAAAGTATCACCTAGATCGAGGAAAGCATGCTTCAAACCCTTAGGTAGTGGCTTCAATTCGACTTTAAGTGCTTCCATACTTGAGGGGATTTGTTTCTCGCTTCTTTCGGGCAACTCCTCAAACTTTGGTTGCCATGCTCGAGTACCATAATCCTGAGATTTATCAAAAACAGCACAAATATCAATTATATCAGTTTTATAATTCATAGAATCAATCTCGTAATTAACAAGAAAATATTCAAGAGGATCAAGGTCATGAGTTATGGAAACTCCCTTATCGATGAGTGATTCGATCATGTATAAGTGGTGGTTCTCGTCCCTATCTTCGGGCTGTTTTGCAACATTGAAGATGTTCACTTCAAGGGTCATGTTTCCAAATGACAACTTCATGAGTCCATTCTTGTAATTAATTAAAGCATTTGCAGTAGCAAGGAAAGGTCTACCCAAAATCAAAGAAATTTTAGAGTTAGTGTCAATAGCAGAAGTAGTATCAAGGATTAGGAAATCAATAGGATAATAAAATTTATCAATTTGAATTAAAACATCCCCTACCACACCTCGAGATACTTTGACTGAACGATCAACCAATTGCAATACTACAGCGGTTGGTTTGATTTCTCCTAAATCCAGCTGCAAATAAATAGAAAATGGCATCAGGTTTACACTAGCTCCTAAATCTAGCAATACTTGTCCAACCTCTTGATTTCCAATGCTATATGCAATGGTTGGACAGCCAGGATCCTTATACTTTGGGGGAATTCTTTGCTTGATTAAAGCACTAACTTGTTCTATTAGGAACATTGTTTTCTTCACATGGTGTTTCCTCTTAATTGTACACAAATCCTTGAGAACCTTTGCATAAGTAAGAACTTGTTTAATCACATCCAAAAGTGGAAGATTCAGTTTTACTTGCCTTAGGTTCTCTAGGATTTCATTATTTAGCTCCAGATTTTTCTTGTTTGATTTTAAGGCTTGAGGGAATGGTGCCTTAACAGGGCTCTTGGTAACCTCAGGGTCCTTGGGTAGTTCAGCATCACTACTATTCATCCTCGAGTGTGTTTGATGTTAGGATGTGTAAAGACTTACCACTTCTTGTTACAATGGCATTTACATTTTCCAGTTTTGTTTGTGGCATGTGTTGACCATGGGGTATGGCCTGAGTTTAGGAAGGGAACTTCCCTCGCTCATTCACACTCAAGGCGCCCATCAATTTGGTCACTTGGCTCCTTATCTCTTTGTTCTCTTCAACAACCTGTGTAATTAATGTCTCACACCTTTGGTTTGTTTTACCCTGTACCCAATAAAAGCATGTAAAGTGTCTTCTAAGGAACTCCTAGAGGATGAGGGTGCATGGTATGGTGCAGGGTATGATCTAAGGGGTTGTGTAGTTTACTGGTTTTCAGACTTCCAGCTGAAATTGGGGTGATTTCGCCATCTCGGATTATAGGTGTTAGAGAAAGCTGCTGAGGGCTTTTTGTACATGCCTAAGGAATTACATTGTTCCTCATACATCCCTCTTATCTCAGCAAATTTGGGATACTCTTGGGCAAGATGATCTACCCTGCCACACACAAAACATAGTTCTGAAGATTCAGCATGATTAACCATGTGTGTTGGCTTTGAGCCTTTAGTTTTTAATGCATCTAACTCCCTAGTAAGCATTTCTACCTTAGCTTTCAGGTTGTCTTCTTCCCTAAGATGGTATATTCCATCACCACTCAGGTTTCCTACAGGTCGTGACCAATTTGTACTTTCAGTAGCAGTAGGTCCAGTCCAAGTGTAAGCTTTTTCAGTAAGCTCATTGAGGTACTCTATGGCCTCATCAGGATCTTTTTGCAGAAACTCACCATTACACATCATCTCTATGAATTGGCACTCTCTATAGGTAAGTCCCTCATAAAAATAGCTTACTAAGCGCCAACTCTCATACCCATGGTGTGGACACATACTTAATAGCTCCTTAAATTTCTCCCAAGACTGATACAAAGTCTCGTTCTCCTTTTGTGCAAAGGTGGAGATTTGTCTTTTTTAAAGCACTGGTCTTATGTTGAGGGAAGTATTTATTGAAGAAGACCTAAGTCATCTCATTCCATGTCCTAATAGATTGTGATCTCAGCGAGTATAGCCAACTTTTAGCTTTATCCTTCAAAGAAAAAGGAAAAAACTTGAGTCTCATGATATCATCAGTTGCATCTTGACTATGAAAAGTCACAACTACTTCCTCAAACTCCCTAATGTGTACATATGGGTTTTCGTTTTCCAAGCCATGAAATGTAGGGAGTAATTGAATCATCCCTGTTTTAAATTCTTGATGGCGAGTGTTGGTTGGAAACATGATGCATGATGGTGTGGCTGTTCGGCTAGGATGTAAATAATCCTTAAGTGTCCTAGCAACATTCTCATTAGGGTTTTCAGCCATGTTAATAAAGTTTTCTAAATTCTCATTTAGGTATACACTAGGGTTTGATCTAGGCAAGGTTTCACTAACGGATGTGGAAGGCAAGGGTAGCTCTATTTCGGGTCCTTTAGTGAATCTACCTCGTGAATCTCTCGGTCTAAGCATACACCAAATGAGTTAAAGAGAAATAGATAAAACAGAACAAATAAAAGAAATTAAAAACTTACAGAAAGGAACAATAGTACCGTCTTGTTTTAGAGTTGACAATCTTCCTTGTATGTAAGCACGTCTCCCCGACAACGGCGCCAAAATTTGATTACGCCCAAAGTATAATGCGGTAGTTGTAGCATAGCTTTGGGGTGTCGATTCCACAGAGAAAAGTGATCTACAAAGGAAAAGTGCAAACCTTAACGCGAACGATAATAATCAAATGAGAAGATATGAATAATGAAGTAATTGTGTAAATAGATTGAAATATATGATAAAGAAACAAAAATGTTCCAGGAATCCTCCCTAGGTTCGTTGCCTTATTCCAATCTTGATTCAATTGTTTAATCTCGATTGCAAGTTTCACATCCCAAACAAACAATCGGCAAATATTCAACTAAAGCACATTTAAATCCTAATGTAATTGATATGAATTACTCTTACTTTTGATTTAAGCATACATGACCTATCCTATAGGTTTATCAAGAAATGACAATATATCTTAACGACAATATCGTAGTAATGGACAAACCTAAAAGATAAATCTACCGGACTCAATCACATCCAATAATCTTGACATGAGAAGAGCATGACTAGACTTATATCAAAGATAAAGATACAATCACTAGATTAAGAGAAAATCTTTTAATTAGATAAAAGAGTAACACATAACAATGTTTTGACAATAAATCTCAACTAAAACTTAATCAATAAAGGAAAATAAGAACAACTACACCTATGGATTCATTCTTTCGCCTTGCTTGGAGATTAGTTCGCCATGAAGTTCATGGTCGAACACTTTGATGGAGGAGAGTGTGGTAGCCTTCTTGAGTTTTTCAGACTGTCTCTTCTCAAACCCTAAGTAATAAATTTATAATACAAGAGGTCCAAGGGTGTTCTAGGGTTTAAACAATCATTAAAGTCCTAATTAGGTCATAACTCGGAAACAAGGGTGTGCACCATAGCTCTCACTTATGGGCGTCGCGGCTCTGATTATTCTTTGGTTGGGTGAGCTTTTGGGCGTCGCGGCCCTCACTGGTCCAAGTCGCGGCTCTGGCTAGTGGTGAGATTGTGCATGTTCTGGGTGACGCGGCCCTCACTGGTCCAGGCCTAGGCGCCTACTGAAGAAAGACTTGGTTCTTTTAGGCAAACTTCTGGAGGCCGAGGCTTGGATATTTTCAGGCCGTAGCACACACACTCAAGACTTGATTCTCTTATTTTTGTCCTCTCACAATCATGCCTTCACTTTGGTATTCATCGAGTTGTTGTGCTTCAAGCAACGATAGCTTTTCCTTCTCTTTTGGACTCAAAGTACCTGAAAATGTATCGAAATAGATCAACAATCCAAGAATACCACTTTAGAGTTGTTAACATATAAAAGTGAAATTAAAACCTAGATCAACTCTAAAATACCAACAATTAAATACTGTTAAGATGCATTTTATGACTCTCATCAAGAAGCATTATTGGTTTTGCAAAATTTGGCAACAGAAGTCAAATTCTTTTGAGTGCAGGAACACAAAGAACATTAGATAATGAAAATGAGGCATGAGAATAGGGTAATTGAGTGGAACCCGTGTGTGTTATTGCCAAACTTGAGCCATCACCAAGTACAATTTCATCAGCACCATTATATTTAGATAGAAGAGACAAAGTTGCTCATATTAGAAGTCATATGATGAGAGGTATAAGAACCCATAAACCATTTATTATCAGCAGGACATGAGGATAATGCACAATTTGCAGTAGGTTCTTGGTTACTAGGACACTTTAGTCGATAACACGTTTTTGTTGTATGGCCAGGTGTATCACAGAACTGGCAAGCAACTTTGTTATGTTGGTTAGACTGACCAGAGTGAATGTATCAGTGATATTGACCAGATTAGATGTTGCTGCACCTGCAATTATTGAAATTCTAATTGGAATTGCCATTCTTGTAGCATCTTTGGGAGTAAGAGTTGCGAGGCTTACCTCATCAATGAGAGGAATTTATAGTTGTTATGTGTAAAGTTGGCAGTAGCAAGTACCTCACTAGTTTGACCTTCACGATTAAGATAGAGTTCAAACTCGATGAGTTTTTCATATAGTTATTTAAAGGTAACATAGCTCTCACGTGTATAAATTGCAACACAAATCTCTTTAAACTCAAGGTCGATGCCATTGAGAGTATGGATGATTAAATTATCTTCATCCAACGGAGTATTAACAATAGCAAGTTCATCAGAGCTGCTCTTCATAAGTTAGAATTATTTTGAGATAGATCTTGTCCCACGCTGTATTAGGGGTAGCTTTTCCTTGGGATGCATGACCCTAAAGCGAGACCTGTTAGCATAGAGATGAGCAAGCATAGCCCAAGCTTCCTGCAAGGTACTACAGAGGCAACAAGAGGAACAACAACCTCTGAAAGAGAGAAAATTATGGCATGCAACAGAAGTTGATATTGATGAACCCAGTGAGTGTAGGTAGGATTTTGGGAGGTTTGCTAGACAATGATGGTTTTTAGGGGACATATAAGAGAGCCATCCACAAACCCTATAAGATCATAGCCTAAAAATAAGGAATTAAATTGAGTACGCTAGGAAGAAAAGTTAGAGGGGTGAGTTTGAGGGGAAGTTGATTAGTATTTAGGGAGATGAGAAGAGAAAAACTAAAGGGAAAGAGGCAATACTATGAGTTCCTTTGGCAACATGAGTTCCTATGCAACTATGGTTGAGGGGTGGTGAACACAAGATCATGAGCTCGTTAAAACTAAAGTTGCTCTGATACCGTATAAAAGTAAAGAGACAATATGCTTTGAGTCAGGAAAACATTGCCCTTCATTATGTTTTACATCAGTATAAATACAAGAATTGTACAATAGATAAAATAGGAAGGAATCAATCAAACTAAAAATCAGTTTTTGAATCCCTAATTTATAGGAGTGATATGTGGAGATATGATTAACTGAGAATACAATCTTTTAGTTGGGAGTAATTGTAGTAGCATTTAAATTCTTATTTGAATTGATATCACCAATAAATAGCTAGTTGTTGTGCAAAAATCTACCTAAATTAATAAGCAAATAATTGAACGTTTTACTTGCAAGTGAACAAGGTGAACTTAGTAGTATAGTGTGCAAGTGCGAGATCATTCCCAAAGGGATTGGTCAATTTTGATTTAAAATTAATTTCGCAATATAAAACAAGAGAAGAAAAAGCGAATTTGATTCAATAATGATAAAAGTGTAGGGCTTTGATATCCACCACTAATCATGCTTTCCAAATAAAACAGTGTGTCAATGCTTTAATCATATTATGAATATCTAATGTTGTTAACCTAACCTAAAGGCATGGTGTATACTCCTTAAGCTATTAATTTCCCTAAGCAACGAGTTAGGCATGGTGTATACTCTAACTCTTTTCTTTCTTAAAGGATTTAGCATGGTGTATACTAAGTTGTTCTTTAAGAGAGCATAATATTCGTGAAAATCGACAAACACACAAGACCTAGGGCATGTTATATACTCCCGGTTTCCCATGTTGATTAACCCAAGAACCCAACGTGGATTTATTTTGTTACTATTATTAAACCTGGGACTCGGTTATCCAAATTGATTTAATTAACTAATCCATACCACATGCATATGTTGATCAAGCAAACATATATGAGGAATTTCAAGAAAATAGGCATTAATCAAGTTGAGCATCATAGTATAACTATCACAAAGGCAACAGTATTAAATTATGGAAAAGTATAATCAAGGCTTCAATCAAGCCCTACTAGCAATTTAGTTACACATGAGTTTGATGTTAAACATCTTCATAAAATAAAATAGAAGGAAAATAATAAAGCCGAAAATACTTCCTAGAAGAGCCGTCAATTCGTCTCCAAAATCTCTCCTCGAATCCCCCTCTATTTCTATGTTTACAGGCCTATTTATAGAGTTTAGGAACATCTGGAAACCCTAAAACCCATCAAACAAAACTCTAACTTATTTCCAAAATAGGACAAACCGTTTTAATATTTACTGATGCGTGTGTGCGCTCGATCACAGAATGGTGCGCTCGAGCGTTGTTGCCATCAAGCCTTCTTCTTGCACGTGCGAGCACAGGTGCGCTCTATCCTGGCTTGGGCACTTGAGCGTTGTTGTGCTCAATCACAAGTCTCTGTGCTCGATCACACTAGGCAGACTCTAGCTTTTCCCAGATTTGCTCTTTAAGCCAGATAATTCCATAATGCTTTCTTTTCTCCCAAAATCCTAGAAAAACACAAAAAGGAAATAAAATAGAATGAAATAACACAAACTAAGAGCTTAAAAAATATAAATTAAGGGGCTTAAATATGACTATTTAAGCACTTATCCATTAGCAATAAGAAATTAAAAACTAAATGAAAAACAAAGAACACAAAGATAAATCCATCTTTTATGGTATCCAAAAATTTAAGTATCACACAAAACCATGATATTCATTCATGAGCAAGCTTAAAAAGATAAACCCATCTTCGCAATGAATAGGAATTTTAAAATCTAATTAATTACAAGAGGCTAGCTAAGGCATCATAAGTTCAAATCAGTGTAAAGTGAACTAGCACATAAATATGAAGCTTCTAATTAATTCCAATGTGCAATGTCTTCATTTCTCAAGATTCACTGAATTTCTCATCAGAATAAACAACAATGGCATAGTTTTATTTTCTTATTTCTTTTACTATGAGGCTTTGCCATGTTTAGTTCCCTTAAACTTTCTAATTGACCCATGTAGCGAGTGTTGAGTCAATGACTCCCAAACCAGATGGTTTTAGGGCATTAGGTGTAAAGACACCCTTAAGGACTTACTAACTCAAGTAAAAAAGGCTACGAAAGTAAACTAGCCTTAATGCAACCAATCAAAATTTCCACCTTTTGACGTGAACACTCACTGCTTACTAAGGCAAGAGGTCCAGTTACTCAGTGGAAAGTTTATCAATGATGAGCATTTTTCTCTTTTTGTGCAATCTTTTTCTTTTCTATATTTTTTTATTTTTCTTTTCTATGCGAAAGTATCCATCCAACAAGTCATCCGGTTACATCTAAGCCATGGAAACATACACATTAAAATCACATGTCATACCTCACACAATTCTGTGCTTATGTGCTCGTGTCAGATTAGATCAAACACGTGAATTCTCAAATGCCTAAAGTAAATAACTAAACTTTAAAACTCTATCATCAGATCGTGTGTTCAAGATTTTAAGCTCTCCAATGAAATCACATCACAATATTTTTTCAGATCAACCAAAATTTCAAAACAACAACAACAAACTGGGACAAAGTGTGTGAATGTGTATCCCATACCCCCAAACTTAAATTACACACCGTCCCCAATGTGTGAATAATATGGAAAGAGCTGACCTGGGAAATGGAGACTAGCTGGACTGGCATGGCTTGTAGTACACCCCAAACTTGAACTAAAGTACACATTATCACTGAAAAATAAATACTAAAGTAATACTGGAAAACAAAAAGTAATAAAAATAAACAGTAACAAGAAATATAAAAAACAATAAAAACATAAAAGATGTGCTGTGGGGAGCCTCCCATGAGCACTAAGTTTTACGACTTCAGCCAAACTGTTGGAGATGCCTCAAGGAGGTGCACAGCTTCCATGATATCATCAGTAACATCTTCAGATTCAGGCTCAATATCCGATCTTATGAAACCATGGGTGAGGTTGGTCTCCATTGGATCAATGTGATGGACCTGAAAAGCTTGCTCAACAACACCTTGCATCATACATACATTAAAACATTCCATATCATCCTTGGGTAAATTCAAGGCATCAAATATTTCAAATTCTATCTTCTCACCATTTACCTTCATACTTACAATACCCTTTTTCACACAAATTTTTGTATCAGCAGTTCTCATAAAGGGTCTTCCTAAGATGATGGGAAAAGGCAATGGCATAGGAGATTCTTTCATATCTAATACAATAAAATCAGCAGGTAAAATAAATTCATCTACCTTTACCAAGACATCCTCAAGAATACCTCATGGTCTTTTGATGCTTCTGTCTGCCAATTGCAAGGTGATGGAAGTTGGTTGAAGCTTCCCCAAACTTAGTGTCTCAAATACAGTGCATGACAGCAAATTGACACCCGCCCCTAGATCCAGTAGTGCAAGCTAAAAAAGCTGGTCATTTATCCTGCAAGGAATGATAAAACTACCTGGGTCTTTTAGCTTTAGTGGGAGTTTTCTTAACAATACCGAACTCACCTCCTCAGTTAAAGCCACTGTTTCATGCTCCTGAAACTTCCTTTTATGAATGCAACAATCTTTCAAAAATTTAGCATATGCAAGAATTTGTTGAACTGCATCTAATAAAAGAATGTTAATCTCTACCTTTTTCAAAGTTTCAAAAATATCAAGCAATTTAATTTCTTTCTTTGGCTTTACTAACCTTTGAGGGAAGGGTGGTGCATTCACCTTCTCCATTTCACTTACCTTGGATATGGATGCTTTATCTGAAGATGCTTGTGCTGGCTCATCAGCTCCTATGATCTTACCATTTCTGAGAGTTGTAACGACCTTTAGTTATTGATATCCTCCTGGATTAGGTAGTGTTTGGGCTTAAAGTTCACCCTGCTTTCTTCCACTTAGCTCCTTAGCCAATTGCCCCACTTGGACTTCTAGTCTTTGAATAGTTTGCTCATGTTTTGCATTTGTTTGTCTTTGCTCAGTCTAAAATTGTCTTTCATCTACCATACACTAATCTTGTGAAGTCATCAGTTGTTGCTGCTGAGCTACCAATTGCCTTACAATACTCTCTAGGTCACTCTTCTTTGACTCCTGAACAGGTTGGGTTGCTTGTTGGGAGTTCTTTTGCTACCTTTGAAGGTTCAGGGCATTTTGATTGTTATTCTATGAGAAGTTTGGGTGGTTTTGCCATCCTGAATTGTAGGTATTGGCATATAGATTATTCTTGGGAGGATAGTTGTTCGGTCCCACATAGTTTGCTTGCTCTTGATCTGTAGATGAATACAAAGGGCAAGTTTTAGTAGTGTGATCAAAATGAGAACATATAGCACATACCTGGAGTTGTGTGGCTTGTGGACTAGGTGGGATGTTCGGAGCAGTCATGGCTTTTACAATCATATCTAGCTTTCTTTCCACAGCAGCCATCTGATTTGGAGATCCACCATTTAAGTTCACTTCATACATACCCTTGCTCTTTACTCCTTGTCTCCCTCTAGATGAGAATTGTTGGGTGTGCTCACTTAATGTCTCGAAAAGCTCCATAGCTTCTTCACTACTCTTTTCCATCATCACACCTCCACAACCTGAATCCACTATAACTTTATTCATGTCACTCAGACCTTCATAAAAAGCTTGTACCAGTTCATTTTGAGGTAGATTGTGATGTGGACACTTGAGAAGCATCCCATTGAAGTGTCCTCATGCTTCAAAGAAAAGGTTTTCATCTCTCTATTGGAAAGATTGAATCTTCTTCCTCATCTGTCTTGTCTTTTGTGCTGGGAAAAACTTCTTTAGGAACCTATTGGATAGATCTTCCCAAGTATGGATAAAAACTACAGGCAATGAATTATACTACAACTTAGTATTATCTTTCAATGAAAATGGGAAAAGAATTAACCAGATTCCCTTTTGATCTAGACCCCAGATTTGCTGGAACTTGCAGAGATCAAAGAATTTCCGTAGATACAAGTGTGGATCCTCAGTAGGTGTACCCCTGAAGTGAGTCAAAGCATTGAGTATCTGTGGGGATATATCATAATTTCCTTCCGCCTCGGGTTGATAAGCAATGCATGAGGGCTGGTTGAGGTTTTGTGGGATGAAGGATTGCTTCATGGGTCTTCGCTCTGGTGGCGGTTGGTTGTCAAGTTGTTCCGCCATCTGTGCCTCTCCCTCAAATTATTCTTCTTCCTCCTCAACATTGTCTCTAAGCCTTTGTCGAATGGATCGCTCAATCTCTGTATCGAGGGGAAAGATAGTTGGATTCTTGGATCGAAGCCCTTGCATGAATTAGTTGAAACTCTTCAGTGCAGCAGTTTCAGTATTGTTGTTCGGGTAGCTTCTGGACTTATGCTCGATCACTCCCAGAACTGCGCTCGATTGCAATGCGCTCGATCACTATAAGCTGGCGCTCGATCGCAATGCTAGGAACTGCTCTACTGCAGACCTTAAGCAAAAACAAAAAAACAAAAAGAAGGAAAAATTTAGATTTTTGATAAAAATAAAACAAAACAGAATAATAAAACTAAATGAAAAATAATTCTAAACAGAATTTAATGCAATCCCCGGCAACGGCACCAAAAACTTGTTGTGCAAAAATCTACCTAAATTAATAAGCAAATAATTGAACGTTTTACTTGTAAGTGCACAAGGTCAACATAGTAGTATAGTGTGCAAGTGCGAGGTCATTCCCACAGGGATTGGTCAATTTTGATTTAAAATTAATTTCTCAATATAAAATGAGAGAAGAAAAAGTGAATTTGATTCAGTAATGATAAAAGTGTAGGGCTTTGATATCCACCACTAATCATGCTTTCCCAATAAAATAGTGTGCCAATGCTTTAATCATATTATGAATACCTAATGTTGTCAACCTAAGGGCATGGTGTATGCTCATTAAGCTATCGATTTCCCTAAGCAACGAGTTAGGCATGGTGTATACTCTAACTAATTTCTTTCTTAAAGGATTTAGCATGGTGTATACTAAGTTGTTCTTTAAGAGAGCATAATATCCGTGAAAATCGACAAACACACAAGACCTATGGAATGTTATATACTCCTGGTTTCCCATGTTGATTAATCCAAGAACCCGACATGGATTTCTTTTGTTACTATTATTAAACCCAGGACTCGGTCATCCAAATTGATTTAATTAACTAATCCATACCACATGCATATGTTGATCAAGCAAACACATATGAGGAATTTCAAGAAAACAGGCATTAATCAAGTTAAACATCATAGTATAACTATCACAAAAGCAATAATATTAAATTATAGAAAAGTATAATCAAGGCTTCAATCGAGACCTACTAGCAATTTAGTTATACATGAGTGTGATGTTAAACATCTTCATAAAATAAAATAGAAGGAAAAGAATAAACCCGAAAATATTTCCTAGAAGAGCCGTCAATTCGTCTCCAAAATCTCTCCTCGAATCCCCCTCTATTTCTGTGTTTACAGACCTATTTATAGAGTTTAGGAACATCTGGAAACCCTAAAACCCGTCAAACAAAACTTTAACTTATTTCCAAAATAGGACCAGCCGTTTTAATATTTACTGATGCGCGTGTGCGCTCGATCACAGAATGGTGCGCTCGAGCGCAGTTGCGATCGAGCCTTCTTCTTGCTCGCTCGAACGCAGGTGCGATCGATATTGGCTTGGGTGCTTGAGCACTGTTGCGCTTGATCGCAAGTCTCTGTGCTCAATCGCACTAGGCAGACTCCAGCTTTTCCTAGGTTTGCTCTTTAAGCCAGATAATTCCATAATGCTTTCTTTTCTCCCAAAATCCTAGAAAAACATAGAAAGGAAATAAAATAGAATAAAATAACACAAACTAAGAGCTTAACAAATATAAATTAAGGGGCTTAAATATGACTATTTAAGCACTTATCAGTAGTTCTTATGTTACAGTTGTGCATGTGATTCTTAGACCCGAGACACCATGGTTATCTTATACGTGACTTATTATACTTTGATATTATTTAATATAGTCCTATTCATGGATCATTAGTAAGTAGTAATTGGGTATTATTGGTTTCATATGTAGATATGTGAGTGTACAAGAAGGGAACTATCATTCTTAAGTAAAGAGAGATGATGCCTTATATGATCTACTAAGATATAACTCAAGAATTTCCTTGGTCAAGGTAGGGTGAAAATTAGAAATGAGTTTCTAATTTCACCATTAGAGTTATGGTCTTGAAATCTAGAAGTATAATTAATGCTAAGGGTTTGACAGTAATTCTATACCCTAATTAGCTTAATTGAGACATTGCATGATGGAAGGATTGAATTGCATAGTAATTGATAACGGAAAAGTTCAAGGGTTCGCAACCAAATTCACTTTGTCTAGATAGTCATGATATGATGTTAGGTGTCACTTATGATTATAGAAGCCCTAAAAATTAATTTATGAACAATTAATTAATTCTTGTTAAAAGGAGAATCAAAAAAGAGTTTTTGATTCAAAAATAAATTAGAAAAAGTTCTAATTAATTGGAACAAGTTCTAATTGCAATTACATAAAAGTTGTGACCTATAAACATATTAGTTTGAAAGTAAGGGGTCACGCACAAAGAGACAATGTGTAATTAAGAATTAATTGCTAATTGTAAATAACACTAACATTATAAAAGTTTATTAGTGTGCAAATTTTTGTTAGCATATTATTCTACATGCGTAGCTTCTCTTAGAGAATTTTTGGTTCTTCTTCCTCCCATAAGAGAGAACAAAAATTATTGAAAGAAATTTTTGATTTGAGATTTGTCATGTATGGACTATCTTTAGAGATCACATAGTTTTGTGATTATTTTGGATTCAAGAATGCAAGGAATTCGGTAACACTCTTGGAATCGGACAAAAACGATCAGGAATACAACAAGTCCAAGGTAACGATTCTAATCCTTGAATGTTCTTATAGTTAAATATGCGTTCCATGTAAATCATAAGGTGGTTTAGGTTAAAAGGAATCCAAGAAATTTTTTAAAGTTTTCACTGCATTTTCTATATCGATTTCCTTCAATAGCTGAATAGAGTTCTTTGCTAAGAAGTTTATAGTAACAAATTATTTATTATTTGATGTTCCATTGTTGGTTATCTTCTAAAAATATCTATTAATAAGATTGTTTTATCAAATATTAAGGCACCCAACACAATTGACACGACTAAAAATCTTTACGCTACAGAGAAGTATGGTTCTTCGCATGGTAATTAGATGCAGAATAGCACATTTTTCCATTGATAAATGCAAATTGGTCACGATGTGCACTTATATAGGAGATTCGAATGCATTCGAGAGAGGTGTGATTTTATTAATAAATAAAATATGCAATAAAAATGGAAAATTTTCTTTTGATTCATGCAAACGAATACACCTTCTCTTTATGTCGATGACAATATAGAAAACATCATCTCAAATTTCATCTCCACACAGAAGAAAACATAGAGTAATATAATAGCTGAAGGAATGACATCAAAAGTTGACATCAAAAGAAACAATTGAGTTGTCTTCTTCTACATGCTCATATTTCCTGACAAATGTCGAAGCTGCCTACTGGTACAAGCTCGCACCTCAAACATTAATTTTTTGAATGCAGCATCCTGTTCTACTTAAAAACCAAGAAATCATTCTCTTACTAAAAACAGTCTCTTATAAATTCTTGACATCGATGACCAACTAATAAGGCATCATCCTTTGCGGCCAATCTTGCATTCCATGTAACACAACTAGACTTTTAAGAGTCACGGTTTCTGGTAACTTCTTTATGAAATAAACTATGCAATTCCACGCATAAGTTTGATTAAACTTCGACCTTACAAAAAAGATGCAAGTGGCCCTGTGTTTGCATAATCAATATATTAGTAATAATGATGAGAAAGATTAGATATCAATAAAATTCAAACTACCAAACAAAAACATAAGTATTGATATTAAATTACCAACAAACAAAACAAATAATTCAACATCAGTAAAATAGAGTGTTCTAATATGAGTTACTATAAAGATTTTATAATCTTGAACCACATAATACACCCTCAAGCATGATATTTTTGTTAAATTGTTTTCTTTTTTAAAGTTTTTCTTCCAACAAGTAGTAACACAGATGATAACTTATGTATTATGATTAATATGATCCAAAATGATGCACACCATCAAGGATTGTTACTTGACTTCAAAGGGCTCCGTAAAATCACTTACAAGAATATTGATAAAAATAAGTGTTTTTTATTGCACTAACAAAAATGATTCCTTCACTGATTTCCACTTTTTTGCGATTTAATAAGCATATTGAAATAAGACCTAAGATCATTACCATCCAAATCAAAGCTAGAAGTCAAAACACCACAAATAAAAAAATTTGAACCTAAAGATTTGTTGGGAATTCTGACACACAATCACAATAGCAAAAATAAAGATAAAAATAAACACAAAAATTTTTAACGTGGTTTGGCACAACTCTTTGTCTACGTCCACGAGTCAATCACTATTCAACTCTTCATAACTTTTGGATGGAGAAAAGTTGTTAAAACTCATTACATCAACAGTTACAATTTTTCTTACCAAAATTATAAGAAAACTCTTCTCCAACAATACACAATTTTTATAGGCAAAATTATGTGAACTCTTCCCAATCTCACAACCCAAAACCTCTCCTACTTAAAATAAGACTTCTCTATGATTTGAGGACCGAGGAGCTAAGGACTTAAGGTTTGTGAATGAAGGCTGAATTAGACCAAAGTTATAATACATACATGTTGATTTTCAAGTTCGAACCCCTAACCTTCAATGAAGAGATCAGTTACTTAACCACTATGGGAGCAACTTCACACTTTTAAAAGATTGAAAGAAGTAATAAATATAAGTAATTATTAATCGGTTAAACGATTAGTATGGTTAAAAAAAATAATTGTTGTCTAATCTATTAATCGATAAACACTATTCAGTTAACCGATCGATCACATAATTAATATCTTAACCAAATTGTTTTAGTCAAAATAATTCGAAACGGTCAATTAATCGATTTTAATCGTTTAATGAACACCCTTACCCTTACCCTTACCTTAATCGTTTAAAAGCACTACATAATTTACAAATTTGCAATATACCTGTTCTTTTGTTTCCTATCTTCAATTAAATAATTAAAAAAAAAATCAACCGACTTTTTGGAAGCAAAGTTCACTTACAAGTTGCTGTCAAAACCAGCCTCGAGAAATTGGGACAAAATGAATCGACTGTAAACGGGTCCAAGAGAATTTCCAACAACCCTTGCAAGTCTCACCCATTTCATCAATGTAGAGCTTTGCCTTCAAAATTCCAAAAAATGAAAAAATAATCGAACGAGAATATATTAAAAAAAAAAAACAAAAGTACCTAGAACTGTCAAAAAAGGAAAATACCCACTAAAATTACGTCATTACCATCTTCAGTAATGTCGAGGAAGTCTAGGCAGAGAAATTCGACGGTGGGGATGGGGTTGTAATTGCGTCTGAGCATTTTTCATTTGTGCAAGGTGAGAGTTGTTTTGGGTAGAAAGACTTAGAAAGAAAAAGTGGGATAGCAAACAGATCGAGAAAAATGAAAGCAAGTGGGATTTTGATGCTCAAAAATTAAATTCAGACTAAAGGCTCGAAATGAAATTTTAAATTTTTAAGTCTCAACGCTTATCGGCCGCATTTATTCAATGCCTGGGTAAGAAAGAAAAATGGGAACCAATAGTAATTTGTTTAGTCACTAAAAACAGTGGGGTTCAATACTGACGAGTACGTTACACCAATGAGAAAGCTTTTGAATGAAGATTAGGGATCTTTGTCTGTATCAGTACTTCTTTTTTAGTGGGGTTTTGATAATACTGATGCGTCTTTGTCCCAAAACACAATTATCATCTCGTTGCAGTGAATGCAAAGGAAATGAGCATAATGGTTTCGTTGATGGTTTGTCTTCTAGGCCTTGTGATCCGTTAAAGAATTTCATTTCCCCCGGGCCTAATTTTCTAAGGCATATGCCTAATAGGCGAGAGATTTTTCTAAGAAGGGAAAATGACATCAGAGAAGGAAAAGACGGGCTAATGAGTGCATCTTTTGATCCCAAAAAAGCCATTGATGAGGATGATATTTACTAGTGAAAATTCTTTGGCTTGTTCTTCACAAGAAGGTCTCTTGAAGGAAGAAGACGAAGAATTCAATGAAAATGAAGAGGAAGTCAAGGAGCATTTCTTCAATGAATTCTCCTGAGCCTTAACTGCCTTTTGAAGCTCTCGAGGATCTTACTCTTAAAGATGGGTATTACAAGATTCAAAATTATGTCTATGAGTTTGCCCCTAATCTTGAGAGTGGATATCATTTCTTGGATGAAATAGAAAGAACAAAAATGGGTTTTGTGGAGCTAAACCAAACAGTTATTATTGAGGGTATTGAAGGAGGAGGAGAAGATGTAATTGAAGATATTGATGAGGTAAGTGAAGTGATAGTTCATAAGTTGGGTGAAATTGAAGGCGGAGAAAGTGAAGCTGTGGAGACAATTGAAGGTGAAGAGAAGAGACTAGTTGATAGGTGAAATTATGGAGCTAGAAGGCAGAGAAAGTGAGGATCTTTGCGAAGATGAAAAAGGGAAAACAAGAGAGGCTTTTGATCATATGGCTGTGGATGTTGAGTTGCGAGGAAGTAAAATTGTGGAGCAATTTGAATGTACACTAGTTGATCAGATACCCTTTTTAGTGTTAAGGGAAACGTGTTCTTACTGATTTTAAAATATTGTACTAGTTGTGAAGTGGAAAACTGATATGGTTTTTATTGAATAACACGATGGATTGATATGAGTTGCATGAGATGTCAATTGCAGGATTAGATCATGATCAGCAGCCAATAAGTGTAGTTCCAATATTGTAATCTTGCTTGGAGAGCTATGATGAAAGAGACAGAAAAATGCCAAATGAAAGGGCTGCCATGAGCATAAATAAAAATAGGCCGCCTCACTCTAAGAAGCTAACATATACTTTATGAATTAATTAATTAACCCTCCCTTATCTGCATAACTACTTTTTTTACAAAGTCACATTAATGGATGATTCCATTCCTTATCTGCATAACCTTCACAATATTGAAGATGATCAAACTTCATAATTAATCAGATAAAGAAATTCATAAAATTTGTTATTGGATAACCAGATCATATACTCAAAATTAATCTTTATAGAAATATCTACAATCAAAAAACTCAATCCGGGTATTGCATCAAATCATGCAACTTGACAAGTACCTAATTAATCAAACATCAAAAGTTCTTTTGTACAGGAATTGGTGGAGGCCTACTGCTCATGAAACTGCTTCTTCTGCCTGGAAAAGATAAAGATGAGAAAGATCCTCTTGAGACCTTCTTTGATATGGTGGCTTTAGGAAGAGTGTATAATTTGTGGGTGTCCAAGCCACCTCCATAACTCTTACATGCCTTCATTTTTCTTCTATAAGGAGTTTCCTTCTTTGCAAGGTCTTCTATGCTCTTTGCCCTTGACAGAGATGTAAATGACTGAGATTTGCCTTCGAAGTACTTGGAAAGTCCTCTCCTGTTTACAGAAGAAAAATCCAGTTAGAAACTTCAGATGTTTGATACCCACAAATTATATAATGTGAACTTTTTTTTTATAATTTTCCCTATGTTAAAATTACTTACTTGATGGGTAGTTGGGCCATGAGCTCAGATAATTCATATAAAGGTCCATTAGAATTTGAAGATGAATATGAAGATGCATCATCCCCAAGCTCTAATGAAGATGTTGATCTATTGGAAACACTTGAATCTTCAAGAGAGGACGCTGATGCTGATGATATGGTGTTGTTGTAGGTATGATTAATATCTTCACTTTCCATGATCAACCATTGATCTTCATGTTTTCCATGCTCATGATCACCTATCAAGCTTGGATCTTGAAGCATTGCTGATAATTTCTCTATTGATACTACTATCAAATATTTGCAAGAAATAAGTTGATATGCTTCTCATAAATATAGTCTCAAAACTAGTCTATATACCAACAATTAATAAACACATGAGCTTGAAGCATTCCCTGAAGGAGCTTAAATAGAGAGAGAGAGCTACCTGTAGATGTATGAAGACTATACGGATTAGGTTGGATACCTTTTGGGGAAATACGTTCATGATATACAGATACATGAAGTTTCCATGATTTTAGGGGTAAATAAGCTTCACATGCATGCAGCATGAATTCTACATGGTATCAAGTAGAGTCCCGACACGTGTAATAAGTGTGCAACTAATTAAAATATAGTTTGAAGCATGAAGGCAATGAAACTTACGAATTTTTTATGATGTTGTTAACTAGTGAAGGTTTTAAAGGTATCAGATAAATTTAAGTTTCACTATTATCAATGTGTTAGATATTATATTTTTGATGAGTTAAGATTAAAATATAATTAAATGGTTTTGAGAGAATACATGCAATCTTTACGATATGTTTTTTAAAAATATTTTAAATTTATAATTTCATTATATAAATCACATTTTGTATTCGTCGGATTCATCGGGAGGGGTTTCATAATCACACTAAAAGAGGATTTTCTCACTGATTATTCCTTTCTATTTTTTTTTAGGAAAAAAGAGAAATTAAGATAAAAAAAAAAAAGTGTGCAAGTATTAGATACATACACGTCTCCAAGTGTGATCAGTAGTACGCAAATTTCATGCACTCTGTTGCCATCTTAGGTAAAGTCCTTTTCATTATTCACATTACCATATTTTTATCATTTGCCTTATCCTTAGATTCGACATTATCTTCTCATATGGTTTGAATTCCCTGACCTGAATTTGTAATAGTAGAAGAAAAGGATAAGCTCCATAAGCTTTGAAGCCATCCATATTGAGTCACCATCTAATTAATACCCACACACCAACTAAGCACCCTATTTTAATATTTTATTTTATTTTATGGAAAAAGTACCTATTTTAATACAATTGTGAGGTTATTCGTCAAAATCTTGTCAAACAAGTCCTAGATTTAGCAGAACCATGGCAATTCATTATTTTCTGAAACAAGAAGCAAGAGTACATCCATTATCAAAGTTCCCTAACCGGGAACATCATGGGTCAAAAAACTAAACCTTAAATAAGAAAATTGCAACCACCTGGTCTTAAAAAAAATTGTGTTTTATCATATTTCTTTATATTCTAGGTACTTGTTTTATATACAAAATTTTCTTTTAATTGAAAATATTGAGAATAAAGTAATTGAAAAATAAAAAAGCATAGAGATTTATGTGGTTATAAAATAAAACTCTTACGTCCACAGACGATGATAAGAGAGATTTCACTATATCAAATGGAGTGCAAAAGATCTTGAGAGATAAAACTCTCAAACCCTAATCCTTAATTCACCCACGTGACAGTTACAACAAACTGAATGTATTTTTCTCACCCAAGATTGTCTTGCCCTAGCTTTCAATAACCCCCTATTTGTACAATATGTGAAATAGGCTTAAAGTTTGAAATGGGCCAGAGAAAGAATACAAAATAGGCTCACACTCATACTTAACACGATTTGTTAATAGGCAAACACCGTTTGCCAATTGATACACAGTAACATATGTAAACAGAGGATTAACATTGTTCGTTGATTGGCAAACAATAGACTTCGTCGATTTCCAATTGGCAAACGATGGAATTTGAGCCACAAACTCAACAAATCTCCACTTTGGTTTAAATTCCTACAAATAGCAAAATATTTTCCATCTTCTTCACAAATGCCCCAAATAGACATAACTCAAATACTTGTAAGTAATACCAATCAAGTCCAAGCAATGTTCGAACTTGGACATTGAAAATGGCTTAGTCAACATATCTACTGGATTATTTGTTGTCCCAATCTTCTTCACAATAACTTCACCGCTATCAAATATATCTCAAGGAAAATAATAACAAACATCAATATGCTTTGTCCTCTTATGGAACATCTAATCTTTAGCTAAGTGGATGACACTTTGACTATCACAATGAACAACAGTCTTATCATGAATCCAACATAATTCATTAAACATACCTCTAAACCAAACAACTTCTTTAGTAGCCTTTTTTATAGCTGTATACTCTACCTCATAGTCAACAAAGAAAAAATAGGTTGTAGAGTAGTCTTCCAACTAACAGCATATCCACCAAAAACAAACACATAACCTATAGTATATCTTCTTTTGTTAAGATCACATGCAAAGTCTAAATCAATATAATCAACAACATTTCTCTCATGGCTTCTAAACTTCAAACATACATATGAAGTACTTCTAAGATATTGAAGAATCCACTTAACAACTCTCAAATGCTCATTCTCTAGATATATATGTGCTAATCATACTAACAGCCCATGCAATATCTGGACGGGTGCAAACCATGGCATATATAAGACTCCCAACAACACTAGAATAAGAAACAAGTGAGATGTACTATTTATCTTCATCTATCTGTGGAGGCAAAACAACTAAAAGTCTGAAATGAGCAACAAAATGAGCACTAATGAGTTCACACCAAAACGCTCCAAAAATTTCTCAATGTACTTCTCTTGTGTGAGATATAACAAACCCGTACTTCTATCTCTTTTTATCTCCATACTAAGAATCTTCTTACCTGGACCCAAATCTTTCATTTTCAATTCCTTGTTGAGTAGTATTTTCAAGCTAGCAATCTCAAACACACTCTTACAAGCAATGAGCATATCATCCATATACAATAACAAATAAATGAATGATCCATCAGTTTCTTGAGATACACACAACTATCATACTTGCTTTTGGAATACCCATTACTTACCATGAAATAATTAAACCGTTTGTACCATTGGCGAGAAGATTACTTTAAACCATATAGAGACTTCTTTAATAAATAATGATAGTCTTCCTTTCTCTCAATAACAAAACCTTTAAGCTGGTGCATATAAATTTTCTCTTCAAGCTCACTATGCAAAAACACGTTTTTAACATTAAACTACTTTAATTCCAAATTACGCATAAAGACCAAAGATAGGAGAATACGAATGTAACTATGCTTCATAGCCAGATAGAACATATCATTAAAATCAACTCCTATAAGTTGAATTTACATTCTCAATTTCTAAGATGCTTTCCTTCTTTTTGAATACCCATTTGCAACCAACTATGAACTTTGAAGAATCTGGACAAGCAATGGCTTCTTTATATGTGGAAAGTTCTCATGCATCATTAGTTTCTTTTGCAACTTACAAAGCATAGGCAACTGCATCAGTACTACTAGAAAAAACAATATTATTGTACCTCAAGGGTGGTCTAGTCTCTCTGCTAAATCTATGTTTGGCAATGCTGTAAGGTTTATCCTAAGTTTTCTCTTCATCCAAACTCTCACTCTACTCAGAAGCAAACTTTGTGAAAGTGTTCTTCATAGGGTCTAAATTAGAATTTTTCAACTCCACCTATTGTGTGCTACTCTTAACCTGATCAGAATTACAAGCAAAAAATTATCTTTCTTCGGGTTAAGTAAAGTAGATTCATTAAAAGTAGCATCTACATTGATTAGAAATTTAGATGACTTAGGATCAGGACACCATAATCTATATCATTTCACACTATCAACATAACAAAAAAAAATGCATTAGCTATATTCTCTAATTTTCCATCATTAAATGTGTATAAGCAAGACATCTAAAATTTTTTACCACAGAGTAATCAGAAGAGTTACTAAATCATACCTCATATTAGGTCTTAAACTCTATCTAAAGTAGGAGATCGATTCACCAAATAACATGTTACGAGTACTACATCAGCCCAAAACTCCTTAGTCAAACCAATTTTTGAGAGCATGCTCTCTCTATAAGAGATATGATCATATGCTTAGCAATTCCATTCTACTATGGTGTATCTTTAACTATCTTGTGTCTAACAATACCCTAATCTCTATAGTAGTTGTCAAACTCATTTAAGAAAAATTTCAAACCATTATATGTCATAAGCCTCTTTGTTTGCTTTTCAATCATGGTTCTTCACTATTTAAAATGCTTGAATGCCTTATCCTTGGTTTTCAACATATGCACCCAAGTTTTCTTTGAGTAGTCATCAATGAAGTTAAGCATATACTGTACATCACCCTTAGACAAAACACGCAAGGGTCCTCGAAGATCAAAGTGAATATGATCTACAGTACTATGGATCAGTGAATCGTTGTACTAAAACTAACTCTTCTCTATTTGTCAAAAACACAATGCTCACATAATTCTATTTTGCTTGTATTCTGTCCACAAATCAAACCTCTCTTGCTCAACAAAGTTAGTCTCTTTTCACTCATATGACCTAGTTTCATATGCCACAATTTTGTAATCTCAGAATCTAACATAGTTGAAGCAACAACTGAATCAGTAACAATAGTACCTTGTAGAACATATAAATTTGGCTACATTATCTTTCCTTTCATGACAACCAAAACATCTTTGTTGATTATCATAACTCTACCTTTAAATGAATACTTGTACCTTCTAACATCAAGAGTACTTAGAAAAATCATTTTTTTCTTAAATGCAGGAATATGTCTAACTTATATCAAAGTCCTTATGACACTGTCATGTATTCTGATCTGAACAGTTCTTATACTAATTATATTTTCTAGTTGCGTTATCACCCAACAAGATAACTCTATCATAAGGCTCATATTCTGAAAACTAATCCTTATTTTGGCAACTATGGTAGGAACAAGCTAGATCCATAATCCATTCAGATTTAAAGGACCTATTACCATTAGTAGCAAGAACACGATCATAACCATCAAGTATTATTCACTAACATTAACTTCATGTTGTTTCTCTTTTCAATTCTGGTTCTGACTCTAATTCTGACCTCGATTTTGACCTTGATTATTATTTTTTTCTTCTTAAATTTTCCTTTTCAAATTCCAACACTCAGACTTTAAATTACCTTATGCCATACGTAGCAAATACGACTGTTGCTTCAAGAACAATTTGTTGGTGAGGGATTTCGTCATGTATAGAGACTCTAACTTACATCATAAACTAACAATGGTTTTTTATGTAAGAACTTCACTCAAAACTCCGTCTGAAAAACACAATTGAATCACAATCAAGACTTTTTCGTTCATCTCCAGCTTCTTTCATTTTTCATAGTAATAGTCATCTTATCTTTCCACAGCAACACCTTTTTCAAACCCATCTGGGTTAGTACGGCTGGCATATTTACTTGCCAAAGATTGAAATTATTGGTTTCATCAAACTTTTGAATCTCATATGAAGTGGTTGAAGACATCACACCAATATCAATCTTAACAACAGCTCAAATAATAGTTTGTTAAGAATAAAGTAACGGAAAAAGAAATAGGCACAAAGATTTACATGGTTTGAAGATAAAACTTCAACGTCCATGTGCGATGATGATAGAGATTTTACTATGTCAAATGGAGTACAAAAGATCTTGAGAAATAGAACTCTTAAACCCTAATCCCCAATTCACCCACCTGACGACTATAACAAATTGAATGTGTTTTCCTCGGTGTTTTGAAAACTGTTTTCTAGGCACGCCTAGAGGTGAAGCGTGAGCAAAACACCTAAGGGCGTCAAAATTTGGGTGTTTCTTTCGTTGGGTATACGTCTTTTGCTGCAGGGTGTATTGCCCACGCACAAGACATATGTTTTTTATGCCCCAAGGGTCAACACCCTGTTTAAGTTTCATTGGGCTTATGCCTTTTACTCTAAGGTGTACGTACATTTTTTAAACCCCAAGGGTTGGGGCGTACACCCCATTGAAGTTTTTTTTAAAATCTTAAAAATCAGAAGAAAAAAAATGCAAGTCAAAGACTTAAACCCATACCCTAACGAGTATAAATACAAGCCTTAACTACTAAGCTAGTGTTCTTGTTATGATATTGTAATACATGTATTCGTAAAGTAAGGAAAAAATCTGGAATGTAGAACGTCCAGAAGAGAAAAAAAAAGTTATAAAAAAATATAGGATGTAGAACGTCCAGAAGAGAGAAAAGAAAGAAAAAAATTATAAAAAAAGGAAACAAAGTCAAAAAAAACGTGGCAGCAGGTGTTGCCACCTGCTGCCAAAGAAAGAAAGGCATTCTGCATGAATGCCACATACCCTGTGCGTGGCAACTTGAGAAATGCAAAGGGAGAGGATGGCTGAAGCAAAAAAGAAGCAAAAAAAAAACTATATATATATATGTATATATATATATATATATATATATATATATATATATATATATATATATATATATATATATATATATACTGAACGATTTCGTTCAGTTTCTTCCAAATTTTCGTTTTTTTTTTTTTCTCAAAACACTTGGGGACTCAAAGAAAGGTTGAAAGAGCAAAATTTTGAAGAAGTTTACTACAAAATTTCATAGAGAATCACCAAAAGCTAACAAAAAAACAGATAGTGTTGACAATCTATAACCGGAAGAAATTTCTAAGAGGAACGGGAAAGGCAATGAAGTGATCTACGGGTAGCTTTAAGTGCTACATGGTGAGTTGGATTTACTCTAAGTAATCTAAATAAAAATGAAAAATTTAGTGATAATATTAAATTAAATTATTAGCTTATGTTTTGGTGATAGATGCAGATTTGGTTGATAGATATGATACGAATATTGGACATGTAGAGAATTATTATGCGAGAAAAAAAATATTATTAGAATAATGAATTGATTTAATAATGATGGTGATAAATAAATTCTTGATGAACTATGATTGATGTTTTGATACGAATTATGAGGAGATGAAATTTAGTGGATCTTGACAAGCTTTGATAGATTGATTTGATGTGATTTGGGGATGAAATTTAGTGGAATTTTTATAATAATTTGAGGAAAGAAATGGTAACTAGATTTAAATTTTTTGAATTTATGTTGTTTTTATATTATTGTATGTATGCATATTTCATACCATTATTCATATGCATATGTATTAAATAAAAGAAAAGAACCAGGAAGGCAGTCGGTCTAATGAAAATGAAAGAACTGAGAAAGCAGCCGGTCTAAATGAGAATGAAAGAACTGGGAAGGCAGCCGGTCTAAGATAATAACAACCTGTCGACATGAGGGAAGACGTTCCCATCATAATAATCCATGCATTGCATCTGTTTTAATTATTGCTTGCATTATTGAAATGTTGATGTGTGGTGTATTATTGTGAATTTAATTATAGATGGATGAGTCTTACAAAGAGACAGTTATGGTGATAAGAACCATCTAAATGGTAGACTTTATGATGTGAACCTCATTACGAGGTAATTATGAGATAATTGATGGTCTTAAGGTGAACCAATAAATAAGAGGAAGAGATTGATAGAGAATGGATATGATGACATGTGTAGTGATAGTAGAGTGCTAGTATCAAGTGCATGAGGTATAAATTGATTTAAATATTAAAATATTGTTCATACAAATGAGTACTTCTAGTAAATTTAATTCACTGAGCTTGTGAAGCTCACGTCTCATTATACAATAATTTCAGGTAGCAGATAGGACAAATAGTTTGGTGAGTTGAGATTTAGATGAAATTATTTTCTGTAAGTCACGTGCGTGTCAACATCCTCAGACTAATGAGAAAAGAAAATAAAATTTTATTTGTAAATATTCATGTATTTTACGTTGTATAGAATGTTTAAATATCATATTGATGTAACTCTCCTATTAAGGGTTGAGGATTTATGTAAAATTTTTCTTTTGGTATTGTTTATTTTCATTGTTGCATACATGTGTCGTGCTGAGATTTTCAAAATATGATGACACCGTCTCAGGGGTGGCCAACCTGGGATGGGTTGTTACAATTTTGGTATCAGAGCATTAGGTTTTATGATTCTGTAGACTGCATAAAAAGTAAGAAAGTGGAAGATTAAAATAAATTTTATATTAAATAGTCTGAGGATGATACGTGCACATGCTAGAGCTAGAGTTAGAGTTATTGATTTGAGAGGGCATGGTAGGCCCCAATATTTTTGATAAGTCGAGGTTGAGTTTGGATCTGTCGTTCCTAGAAGTGAACGTGTTGATAGTATAATTGATATTGGTAATGTAATTGATATTAGTAAAGGTATGAGAGAATCTGAAGTTGAAAGAGATAGCCTGAGATAAGCCCTTTCAAATGCTATTGAGAAAATGAATATATCAGATAATAGAGTTGGTAGCCTATAGCATAGACTTGATAAACATGCTAGAGTAGTGCCTGATGTTGTTGTAAATCCAGTAATGGTAAATGTTCAAAAGTGGAAAAGTGAGTTTATGCATAAGATGCAGGGAGATTGTTAAGTTGAATGTTTTGTTGTTTAAAGGATTGATAAACCTTTTTAAGCCTGGGTTTTGAGAAAAACATGTAGAGAGATTATTGGTATTGTACCAGTAACTGGCAGGCAGATGGTTGCATTTGCTTCGTTTGAGTTAGAAAGAGAAGTTTTGGAATGGTGGGAGGATATTCTTACCAGGGTAAGTGCAGATATCGATAGACCCTTAACTTGGAATAGGTCTAAGGAGGTTTTCCTTGATAAATACTTTCGTTATACCTCTAGAGCCCAACAAGATGGAGATTTCATTTGAGGCAAATGTATTGAGTATGGCTCAGTATGATGGTAGATTTATGGTCTTATCAATGGTTGTACCGAAAATGGTAAACCTAGAGGAGAAGAATAAGATTTAATCAAAACCATCTTACATGAGGCATGTTGGGAAACCACACTCAAGATGCCCAAGAGGTGATCTTCCAAACACTCAAGTCTAGAATGACTTGTAATGATCAGAACAGAAACAGAAATCAAAGAAAAGAAAGAACACAAGTAATTTGTTATCAAGGTTCGGCAATAGCCTACGTCCCTATGAGTTCTTCTGAACTCTCTGCACTAAATCAATGGTTCTTTGCAATCAGCAACACCCCTTCAAGAACTCACTGGTTCTTGAGGAATGAAAGAAGAAGAAGTAGAAGAAAGTGATAAGAAATAACCCTGGAATTTTCCTTAGAAATTCCACTTATAAGCCCTTGTATCCAATCTATACTACTCTCTCTTTCTAAACCTCCAGCCTCTTTACAAAGACTCTCTCTTGTAGTTAGTATTTTTGCACTCTTACAATTGATCTCACAATCACATATGTTTCTTGTTGTTGTGTGTTAAGATTGAAGCTAGGTGACCCTTTATATAGTGCACCAACTTCTTGACCAATCTTGAGAGTCAATCTCCACCCTTAGATCTTGAGGACCAATCAACCATAGCCCCTCAACAATCCTAAGTGATCATGTGCATTTTGATTATACATCCACGCACCTTTCAAAAGGCTGGAAAAATCAACATCAATGTGCCTTCAAGCCGCGGCCTAGAACAGGGCATGCCGCGACCTGGAACAGGGCTGAACTACCTCACACTCTGGGCGCCGCACATTGGGCAAGCTGGGCCATGGCTTGACCTGATGGGAAGCCTTCCTGGAGTTGCTGCTGGCCGCAGCACACAAGGCTGGGCCGCGGCGCACAGCTCCAAACCTGATACTGAACATACTGAATCTTACTTTGTTTAATCCTTAGACAAAACACCAACAATCTCTACCTTTGTCTAAGTGATTAAACCTAAACCTTTGTGCAGAGAACTCAGGATCCAAACTCATCTTGAGTCATCATATCAACCAACTCTAATCCTAAGTAGTCTAAGGCAATGATTGAACTTACTTAGAGGTAGAACCTTGGTGCCTAAATCTGCAGGATTTTCCTCCTTGGCTACATTGTCCACATAAATGCATCCTTTCGTAACATTTTTCCAAATGAAATGATACCAAACATCCATGTGCTTTGTCCTCTCATGAAACACTAGATTCTTACACAAGTGCAACGCACTTTGACTATCCGAATACACCACCACTTGCTCTTTTAGAACCATAAACTCTTCTAACAACTCTTTGCACCACATAGCCTCCTTAGTGGCTTCTGTAGCTGCTATGTATTCAGCCTTGGTTGTTGAGAGTGCTACCACCGACTGCAACTGAGCCTTCCAACTTATACAACATCTGTTTAAGTTGAAGAAGTATGAGGTAATCGTTCCTCTTTTATCCCGGTCTGCTCCATAGTCCAAATCCGCATAACCTTCAAGACAGATGGACTTACCCCTCTTCTCATAAGCCAGCCCCACTTCTGGGCTTCCTTTCAAGTACCTCAGCAACCACTTCATCCTAAGCTAATACTCTTTTATAGGATTACTCATAAACCTGCTGAGAACACTTATTGCATGAGCAATGTCAGGTCTAGTGCTTACCATTATGAATATGATTGATCCAACCGCACTAGAGTAATGGACTTTTTCCATTTCCTTCTTTTTCGCCTCCAATCTCGGACATTGATCACTGGAGAACTTGAAATGACAAAGAAGGGGAACCTTCGCTAGTTTGTTATCTTCCATAGAAAAATTAGATATCATCTTTTCTATGTAGGAAGTTTGAGAAATCTTCAATCTATTTCTCTCCCTTTCCCAGATGATACACATCCCAAGGATCTTCTGTGTATAGCCAAGATCCTTTATCTCAAACTCCTCATTGAGTTGAGCCTTCAATTTTCCTATCTTCTCCATGCTGCTCCCAACCAGCAACATATCATCAACATAGATGAGGATGATCACCACTTCCTCCATCTTGTGCCCTTTGTAGTACAAGCACGAATCATAGTAACTCCTCATGACACCCAAGCTGGTTACAAAGGAATCAAACCTCTTATTCCATTGTCGAGGTGATTGTTTCAGGCCATAGAGAGATTTCTTCAATTGGCACACCAACTCTCCCTGCCTTCCTTCCTTCCTTATAGCCTTTGGGTTGCCTCATGTAGATGGCCTCATCAAGCTCTCCATGTAAGAACACTGTCTTCACATCATTTGCTCGATCTCCTAATTAAATGGGACCACCATTGCTAACACTATCCGTATCGTCTTGTACTTCACAACTGGTGAGAATATTTCAGTGAAATATATGCCTTCTCTTTGTGTGAACTCCTTCACCACCAGCCTAGCTTTATATCAGACTTTATCCCCTAGAATGTTCCCTTTTTTGATCTTGTAGATCCACCTATAATCCACAACTCTCTATTTTTTTGGTTTGGGCACCAATTCCCAAGAGTTGTTTTTCCTCAAAGAAGCCATTTCTTCCTCCATAGCTAGCTGCCACTTTGATGAATCCTTACATTTCATGGCATCCATATAATTTTTTGGTTCAACCATCCCTCCTTCTGAATAAGGAGCTGCTACATTAGCATCCGCAAACCCATATCTCAAAGGTGGTCTAACCACCCTCCTTTCTCTGTCCCTTGTGAGCTGATAGTTATTCTGACTTGCTGCATCATCCTTTTCTAGTTCAGCCTCCTCTTGAGTGTCCTGAGCTTGGTCTTTATCAATGGGCTCTACCTGGTCCGAACCCTCTTGCCTTCCTTACTTTACCTAAACTGAATTCTCCTTGATGCTATGCTTCACAAATTTCGGACTGGATTGCTCACTATCCCCTGCAAGGTTAGTTTTCTCCAAGTAGGGAAATAATAATTCATTAAAAATAACATCCCTACTTATTATGAGTTTCATTCCTTTTTTATTCTAAGGACCACAACTTATATCCTTTAACCCCATCACCATACCCTAGAAACACAAATTTTTCAAACCTTGGGCTAAGTTTATTATCCTTTTGGTGTGCAAATGCAGCACACCTAAAAGTTTTAAGGTTTTTTAACTCAAGAGGTTTTCCACTCCACATCTCCATGGGAGTCTTAAGGTCTAAAGCCCTTAGAGGGTGATCTATTAACCAAATATGCAGTAGTTGACACAGCTTCCCCCCAAAAATATTTTCGTAAACTGGACCTAATTAACATGCATCTAACGTTTTTCATAAGGGTTCTATTCATCCTCTCAGTAAATCCATTTTGTTGAGGGGTTTTCATAACCATTCTATGTCTTAGAATGCCATTTAATTCACAGAATTTATCAAAATCCTTATTAACAAATTCTAAGTCATTATCAATTCTTAACACCTTAACTACCTTTCCCGTTTGAGTCTCCAGTAACTTTTTCCACACCACAAAATTATTCAAAGAATCTGATTTATTTCTAAGAAAATAAATCCAAACCTTTCTTGAATAATTATCAATTAAAGACAAAAAATAATGATTACCTCCTTGTGTTGATGTTCTTGCTGGTCCCCAAAGATCCACATGGATGTAGTCAAGAATCCTCTTAGACTTGTGCACTCCGGTGTTGAAGCTGACCTAGTTTTGCTTCCCAAGAACACAACACTTGCATAAATCAAATTTCTCTATCTTGTCACCACCAAGTAGACCATCCTTGCTGATAACTTGCAGGCCCTTTTCGCTTATATGTCCCAAGTGAGTGTGCCAAAGGGTTACCCTATCCATCTCAACCATCAAGCTTACTGCTTGATCCTTGATTTCTGTCTCTCCGATCATCTCAGAGAGTCCATCCTTAATTGCTGCTTTGATCACTATCAAAGATCCATTGGTTACCTTGATCTTTCCTCCCTCTGCTTTGTAGGTATACCCCATGAAATCCAGCTGCCCCAATGAGATCAAGTTTCTTCTCAAATCCGGAAGATACCTCACATTCTGCAGCAACCTTGTGATTCCATCAAACATCCTCAATTGGATGTCTCTTATCCTTCTCACTTGGCAAGAAGTATCATTCCCTAAGAAAACCTTTATGTCATTGATTTCCTTAAAATTCTTGAACCAATCCTTGTGAGAGCACATATGATAAGTGCACCCGGTATCCAAGATCCATTTCTCACTGCCTTGCCTCTTGCTCACATTCAAGCACACAACAAGAACATCATCTTGTTGTTCTCCTTTAGCAACCAAAGCCTCTCCATTGTTAGTATGGCTTCTTCCTCTCTCATCTCACATCTTCTTCTTTCAATCTTTCTTGAAATGACCCTCCTTATTGCAATAGAAGCATTACTTCCCTCCAAACTTTGATTTGGAATGCGATCTCCCATGGCTCTGCCCTCTACCCTTTGATTTCTCCAAGTAGTTGCCATGGATGCTACTGCCATTCCGAGTTACTGGCCTTCCTCTAACGAACAGCCCTTCTCTACTTGATGTTTCCCTCAACTTGGCTTTGAAATCATGAGCCCTTATAGTATTGATCACAATTTCCTTGGTTAGTGTATCTTTTCCATATTCAATAGCATTAATCAAACATTCAAAGTAATCAGGAAGAGAATTCAATAACATAACAGCCAATTGTTCATCCAGGAATGTTATACTACAACCACCCAAATCTTGAACTAGTTTATTAAACACATCAAGATTATCTTGCAACTCTTTATTATGATCCGTTTTAAAAGCAAAGATTCTTTTAAGAAGATAAATTTTATTAGAGAGAGTTTTGGTAAGAAACAACTCATCTAGTTTCTTCCATATGACAGCTGGATCTTCCGAGTCTCCGCACTCCCTTGTGACACTATCCGAGATGTGAAAAAAGATAGTGCTATATGCCATCTTCTTCATCTCAATCCGCTGGTCTTTTATGATACTTACTGGAAAAATGTCATCTTCTCCAATCGCCAAGTTCACCTTCTATTGCATAAGAACCGCCTTGATCTTCCGCTTCCAAATGGCAAAGTCTCTCTTTCTATCAAACTTCCCAACAATGAAATTTGAAGCTATCTTGCGAAAAAAAATCCCAGATTTATGCAGCACCCATAATTGCTTTCCCAAACTTCTAAATCTTAAGAACTCATTCAAAGATAGATCTTAATACCATTCTTGAATCACCCTTAAGAACACGATCAGATCTTGATCCCAGCACTGTTCTTGAATTACCCAAGAAGTTGGCCTTTGATTCTTGGAATCTTACTCCGATACCTTCTGTTCTTGCTCTGATACCCGTTGTTCTTGGACCACAACTCTGATACCACTGTTCTTGGACCACAGCTCTGATATCACTATTGGGAAACCACACTTAAGATGCCTAGGAGGTGATCTTCCAAACACCCAAGTCTAGAATGACTTGTAATGATCAGAACAGAAACAGAAATCAAAGAAAATAAAGAACACACACAATTTGTTATCGAGGTTCGGCAATAGCCTACGTCCCCGTGAGTTCCTCTGAAATCTCTACACTAAATCAATGGTTCTTTATAATCAGCAACACCCCTTCAAGATCTCACTAGTTCTTGAAGAATGAAAGAAGAAGAAGTAGAAGAAAGTGATAAGAACTAACCCTGAAATTTTCCCAAGAAATTCCACTTACAAGCCCTTGTATCCAATCTATACTACTCTCTTTTTCTAAACCTTCAGCCTCTCTACAAAGACTCTCTCTTGTAGTTAGTGTCTTTGCACTCTTACAATTGATCTCACTTTCACAATCATATATGTTTCTTGTTGTTGTGTGTTGAGATTGAAGCTAGGTGACCATTTATATAGTGCACCAACTTCTTGACCAATCTTGAGAGTTAATCTTCACCCTTAGATCTTGAGGACCAATAAATCGTAGTCCTTCATCAATCTTAAGTGATCTTGTGCATTTTGATCATGCATCCACGCACCTTTCAAAAGGCTGGAAAAATCAGCATCAGTGTGCCTTCAAGCCGCGGCCTAGAACAAGGCATGCCGTGGCCTAAAACAGGGTATGCCGTGGCCTGGAACAGGGCTGAACTACGTCACACTTTGGGCGCCGCATCTTGGGCAAGCTGGGCTGTGGCTTGACCTGATGGGCGGCCTTCCTGGAGTTGCTGCTGGCCGCGGCGCACAGCTCCAAACCTGATGCTAAACATGCTGAATCTTACTTTGTTTAATCCTTGGACAAAACACCAACAAGGCATGTGAATTATGTCAGATTAGTGGATATAACACTTCAAATTGAGAATGATGTGATGGAAATTAGAGGTAGGAGGAATAGACGAAAGAGGTCAAGATTTGATAAAACCAAATGTGGCACCAGTATGAGTGTGCAAGGTAGGAGACCACCCATAGGAGGCATTCCTTGTCATAAGGAACTGAAGTACGGAGTCAAAGACAAGCAAGAGTTGTTACTTATGTAGCTTAGAATATTATTGGTGAGACTCTTAGATTTTGGAGACAGGTTATGGGAATTGGGAGTTATGGCAGAGGAAGTAAGTATGCCACCAAGGGAAAGTGGTAATCTGATGTAGGAGTGAGAGACAGAAGTTTGTTATAGATTTATTCAAATAAGATATTTATCTCAAAATTGTCAAAAATTTGAAGTGCCTAATGTGTAGAGAAGGTGGACATATCAATGTTGGGTAATCTTGGTGCAACCGATTCTTTTGCATCCAGTATTCATATAAGGCCTCTTAAAGTATGTATTAGTCCTTTGATGCAAAATATTTCTATTAAAGTTCTCACTAAAGATGGAGTGATAATCATAAATGTTTGCAAAGGTTGTGTGATTCGTATCAGTAATAGAGAATTTGAAGTTGATTTATTATCTTTGAATATGATATAATTTCATTTAATTTTGAGAATGAATTGGTTGTCAATGTAGTACAATTGAGTTGATTGTTCCATAAAGAAGGTAGTTTTCAAGATATGGACATAAAAAGTTTAACTTTTAGAGAGAATATAAAATACTCTCGAACTATCTTATTTTACTCTGACAACTAGTAAATGGTTGAAGAAAGGATACAATGAGTATTTAGCATAGATAATTGGATTCTAAAAAGGAAAATAGGAAGTTAGAATAAATCTTAGTGGTTAAAGATTTTTCTAATATAATTCTTGATGAGTTGCCTAGGTTGCCTCCCAGTAAGAAGATTAAATGCTCTATTGATGTGATACCAGGATCATCACATATATTTAATAACACCCTATAGAATGACATTAGCTGAATTGAGAGAGTTGAACGTATCATTTTAAGAATTTTTGGATAAACAATTTATCGGACTTAATGTATTTGGGGAGCCCTGTGTTGTTCGTGAAGAAGGAAGATGGAACGATAAGAGTGTGTATAGATAAATAAATTGTTTGAGCAATGCAAAGAGTGAAAGTGTTTTTTAAGATAAACTTGAGATCAGGTTATCACCATTTGAGGATAGAGAAGAGAGACGTGCCTAAGACTGCTTTTAGGACACGTTATGATCACAAGTTTCTTGTGATGTCATTTGGATTAAATAATGTTCTAGAAACATTCATCGACTTGGTGAATAAAATGTCTGAACCATTTCTTAATAATCTTGTGGTTGTATTCATTAATGACATCTTGGTGTATTCTAAGAAGGAAGAACAACATGTGAAACATTAGACAGTGTGTTGGAGATTCTGAGGAAAGAGAATATTATGCAAAGTTCTCTAAGTGTTAGTGTTGGCTAAATGAAATAATTTTCTTGGAACATGTAATATTGGGAAATAGCATAACAAATGATCCACAAAAAGAAGAGACGATGTTAAGTTGGTAGAGACCAACTAATGTGACTGATATTAGAATCTTCTTGAGGTTAGCTGGTTATTATAGAAGATACTTTCAAAAAAAAATTATTATTATTAAAATACTGTTGAATAAATTGACTAGAAAAGATGTGAGATTAGTATGGTGAGGGAAATGTGAGAAAAATTTCCAATTACTAAAGGAGAAATTGACTACAGCTCTAGTATTAGTGTTTCTTTCTGGTGATGAAGGATTTGCGATATATAGTGTTTACATTAAAGATTGGAGACATCATCTGTATGGAGCCACTTGTAAGATATTCATGAGCTATAAGAATTCGACATACTTACCTATCCGAAGAGAGTTGAATTGGAGGCAAAGAGGGTGAATGGAGTTGATTAGTAACTAAGATTGTATAATTCACTATCATCTGAAAAAAAAAAAAAAAAAAAAAAAGGCAAAGGTGATAGTTGATGCATTGAGTAAAAAGTCTACAAGAAGGTTAACTGCTATTGAGAGTTCTGATGAGAAATTGATGATAGATTTAAAAAAAGATAAGAATGAAGTTGAAAATCAGTGATAGAGGATCATAGTTAACGAATATGGTTATACAGTTGTCCATAGTAAAATATTTTAGGGATGCAAGGTTGAGATGAAGAGATAGAAAAGATTAAGCATTGAGTGCTTACTAGAAAGCAGAGTTCAAAAATCTGAAGTAAGGGTATTTTGGTATTGGAACATGGAAATTGTGTTCCCAATAATGCAAAATTGAGAAAGGAGACAATGAGAGAGGCACATGATGATGTAGATTTGATGCGATCAAGTAACAATAAGATGTATAGAGGATTAAAACAAAATTTTCGGTGGTCAGGATTGAAGCAAGATGTAGCTGAAATTGTGTGGTCGTATGAAATATTATTGAAAATAGTATAAAATAGAGATGCTAGATTTACATATTGGTTTTTAGATAGGCTTTCAAAAATCCACGAGTACACAGTTGCAATTTAATATAATTTTTCATGCTCAGATATAAAGGATTTTTAGAGTACTAAAAGATATGTTAAGGGCAAATGTGATAAGTTCTTAGTAAGTTTGGAATGCTTACATACCATCTATTGAAGTTGCTTATAATAATCAGTATCAAACTAGTATTGGGATGGCACCGATTGAGACATTGTATGATAGGAGGTGTAGAACTCCTATATACCAGGAAGAAGTTGGAGAGAGAAAGATATTTGGTTCATAAATTATTAAATTAACAACTGAGATAATCAAATTAGTTAGAGAGAACCTTAAGGCAGCACCGAGTAGACCAAATAGCTATACCGATACTAAGAGAAGATCTTTTGAGTTTCAAGTAGGTGATTGGGTGTAACTAAAAATATCTCCATGAAAAGATGTGTTGAGGATCAAAAAGAAAGGAAAGTCTAGTCTAAGGTAAGTGGGACCCTAAGAGGTTGTTGAGAAAGTTGGGTTAATTGTGAGTAGTATAGATTTACCTCCAGAATTAAAACATTTATATAATATATTTCATGTTTCACTTTTAAAAAAGTGTGTACATGATATTTCGAGCTAAGTTATAGAAATTCAGAAGGATTTAGTGCACATACAAGTACCAATGAGGATTTTTGACAAAAAGATCAAGTCTTGTATAATAAAGAAAGTTCATTATTTTAAGTTCTATGGCAGAATAAGAATGTTAAAGAGATTATATGAAAGTGTGAGACAATTATGAAGAAGTATTATTCATTTTTGTTTCTGGAGTTAGATAAGGAAATTTCGGAGACGAAATTTTTGTAAGGTAGGTAGAATTGTAATACCCGTATTCATAAAATAAAGAAAAAAAATCTAGAACATAAAACGTCCAAAAGAGAGAAAAGAAAGAAAAAAATAGTTAAAAAAGGCAACAAAGTCAAAAAAACGTGGCAGCAGGTGTTGCCACCTGTTGCCAAAGAAAGAAATGCATTCTGCATGAATGCCACATATCCTGTGCGTGGCAACTTGAGAAATGCAAAGGGAGAGGATGGCTGAAGCAAAAAAGAAGCAAAAAAAAAAACTATATATATACTGAACGATTTCGTTCAGTTTCTTCCAAATTTTCGTTTTTTTTTCTCAAAACACTTGGGGACTCAAAGAAAGGTTGAAAGAGCAAAATTTTGAAGGAGTTTACTACAAAATTTCATAGAGAATCACCAAAAGCTAACAAAAAAACAGACGGTGTTGACAATCTATAACCAGGAGAAATTTCTGAGAGGAACGGGAAAGGCAATGAGGTGATCTACGGGTAGCTTTAAGTGCTACATGGTGAGTTGGATTTACTCTAAGTAATCTAAATAAAAATGAAAAATTTAGTGATAATATTAAATTGAATTATTAGCTTATGTTTTGGTGATAGATGCAGATTTGGTTGATAGATATGATATGAACATTCGTCACGTAGAGAATTATTATGTGAGAAAAAAATATTATTAGAATAATGAGTTGATTTAATAATGATGGTGATAAATAAATTCTTGATAAGCTATGATTGATGTTTTGATACGAATTATGAGGAGATGAAATTTAGTAGATCTTGACAAACTTTGATAGATTGATTTGATGTGATTTGGGGATGAAATTTTGTGGATTTTGACAAGCTTTAATGGATAGTTTGATGTGATTTAGGATGAGAAGAATTTAGTGGAATTTTTATAATAATTTGAGGAAAGACAGTGTAGCTTAGATTTAAATGTTTTGAATTTATGTTGTTTTTATATTACTGAATATATGCATATTTCATATCATTGTTCATATGCATATGTATTAAATAAAAGAAAAGAACCGGGAAGGCAATTGGTCTAATGAAAATGAAAGAACCGGGAAGGCAACCAATCTAATTAAAATGAAAGAACCGGGAAGGCAGCTGGTCTAAGATAATAACAACTTGTCGACGGGAAGGAAGACGTTTCCATCATAATAATTCATGCATTGCATCTGTTTTAATTATTGCTTGCATTATTGAAATGCTGATGTGTGGTGTATTATTGTAAATTTAATTATAGATGGATGAGTCTCACAAAGAAACAGTTATGGTGATAAGAACCATCTAAATGGTAGACTTTATGATGTGAACCTCATTATGAGGTAACTATGAGATAATTGATGGTCTTAAGGTGAACTAATAAATAAGAGGAAGAGATTGATAGATAATGGATATGATGACATGTGTAGTGATAGTAGAATGCTAGTATCAAGTGTATGAGATATAAATTGATTTAAATATTAAAAGACTGTTCATAGAAATAAGTACTTCTAGTAAATTTAATTTACTGAACTTGTGAAGCTCACTCCTCATTGTACAATGATTTCAGGTAGCAGACAGGACAAATAGTTTGGTGAGTTGAGATTCAGACGAAATCATTTTTTGTAACTCACGTACGTATCAATATCCTCGGACAAATAAGAAAAGAAAATAAAAATTTATTTGTAAATATTCATGCATTTTACGTTGTATAGAATGTTTAAATATCATATTGATGTAACTCCCCTGTTGAGGGTTGAAGATTTATATAAAAAATTTCTTTTGGTATTGTTTATTTTCATTGTTGCATATATATGTTGTGCTGAGATTTTCAAAATATGATGACACTGTCTCAATGGTGGCCAACCCAGGATGGGTCGTTACAGATATCATTGCACTTCATAAATATTTAATGCATGTTATTTAGTTTAGTAATAACTACAAACTATTTAATTAATCATTTACAAGTTACAACAATATAAAAATAAAAACTTATATATAATTTATATATTAATATTTATAAAATTATAATTTTTATACTATAGAGAGTTAGTAAAAGTATTAAAGTTTGTTAAAATTTAATTAATTAATTTATTTTATTTTATTAAACTTCGAAACACCTCAACGTTTCAAAAGGCTTATGCCTAAATGTCTTTATTTCACCTAGGACTGTCTTGCCCTAACTTTCAACTACCTCTTATTTATACAATATGTGAAATAGACTTAAAATAGGTAACGGGCCGTAGAAGAATACAAAATAGGTCCAAACTCATTCTTAACGTGATTTGTAAATTGGCAGACAATGTTTACCGATTGGCACATAGAAACGTATGTAAACATTTTGGCATTGTTCATTGATTGGCAAACAATGAACTTGATCGATTTGCAATTGGCAAAAGATGGAATTTGAGCCACAAACTGAAGAGATGATAATCTGAATCGTAATAGTGACATTGCAACATAGGTGAAGTTGTGATTATTGAGTTCAGCTCATAATCACGTATGGTCTATGCATATTGAGAAAAAAAGTTACTAATCATCCCCTCGAGAAATATAAAATTTCGTTAATCATACTCAAGTACACCACAATGAAAAGTGGTGTTTAGAAGAGCAAGTGCTAGCGCTCATAGGAGGATCGTATATTTGAACACCACATGTCTATTTGCGGTTTTCGTCAATTTATACGCATCATATCAATGCAGATTTTGTGTTTTTCGTTTTTGTCTCTCTACTCTACTACTTAAGCATCAGGAAAAAAATCGAAAAAAAAATTACTTCTCATACTTTGGAAAGCAGATATTCGTTGACGGTGTACAAGTCGAAGGTCCCTTAATTATAATATTATAGTAAATATTAAATCAATCTCAAATTAGACCGATGAGATTTTAGTCTAGTGATTAAAATTGAAGTTCTTGAACTAAAAGATATTAGGTTCGATGCTCATAATGTATAAGTTATTTATCTTATTTATATATCGATTATTTTTTTAATTTTAAATTATTGTGATAGTATTGTGAATTATGTATTAATAATAAAATAATATAAATTTATATTATAATTGGTATTATTTATATACTGTATCGTTCTAATAAAAAAATAAAATGAACCTTAAGCTGAAGCAATTGAGGGAGACAGGGCACCTAGGCAGATAAAAGTTAGAGAGAAGATAAGGAAGCCGACTTAGTTACAGCTAATCTATACCAAAAAAAGTGGTGCAGGTCAAAGATATTGGAGCTTGACACCACATCATCTTTTGCTCTCCAATCTTATCTATGTCCACAAATTAGGACTAGAATGGTTATCATTCAAGGAAAAGGCATAATGTTTGATGGTGGTTAGGTCAAACCCAAATCTGTCTCTTAATTATTTTGCAAATAAGTCGGTCGAACTCTTCTCCCCAGTGGGGTGTGACGGTGCTAGGAAGGTTTTTAATTCGGTATTGATAGAAAATAACATCGAGATTTAAAAAAATACTTTGATGAAACTGTTTATAAAAGAAATTTTAATCTCAATCATTAAAAATATGATAATTTGAAATAAATTTTATTAACTTTCTTTTTGAGAGAAACTTTTATTGAATTTTGATTCATGCATTTTCCATCTTGTAGTTCTGTAACATAGCAAAATATCATAAATAAAATGTATTGAATTATAAAGCACTGCCAACCTACATTGTTGAATGATTTAACAATACCTCCAACAACCCCAAATTACATGTCCCCCCACAGTATTCATCATATTTTATGACTAATTTCTTAATGTTAAATAAATAAAATATTTAACTTATTTTAAACATACTTTCACAGAGTTCACAAGTTTTTATAAATTAATAAAATATTAAAGAAAAAATAATTAAATTTTCTTTCGAAAAGTGAAAGAGGATACGTAATTTAAAACGAAATAATTGAGCCTAATATAAATTAATTAAGACTACTATAAACACATGACCATCATTGTAATATATAAAATATTTGAATATAATTCTACTACCAATGTATGTTAAGAGTCTGTTTGGAACCCAAATAAAAATAAAATTTATTTTATTTTTAAATGAATTAAAAATATAATTTATTTAGAAATAAATTAAAATGAATTTTTATATATAGCTTTCTTATTTTAAATTGTATAATTTATTTTAATTCTCATATTTAAATATTTAAAATAAATGAAAATTTTAAAAGATGAGAGAGAGAGAGAGAGAGAGAGGAGGCGAAGAGGAGAGGAAAATAAGGAGCATTTTGGTCAACATAATTTTTTACTCTTTATTTTGTAAAATTCATTTGTAAATTCTATCAATTTTAATAGAATTTGCAAGAAACGAACTCAATTCCATAGTGAATTCATTTCGAAATGAAATCTAAAGTTTTTTTTTTGTTCCGAATATGACAACGGTATAATACAAAATAAATTTCATTATAAAATTTAAAATGAATTCCATAAAAATTATATAATTCATTTATTCCAAACAAAGTGTAATTACCGCAAGATTCATAAAACTAACTCAACTTCATATAAATTTTGAATAAGTTCCGAGCATTGTCTATGCTTTCACTTGAATTAGTAAAATTGAAAATAGAGTCTATAAATAAATTTCTATCAATGTGAAAACAAAGATTTTATTCAACAAAATTCCAAATTATTATGCATTTAAATTAATTAATATTCCACTAAGAATTCTTTTTTGGATCAAATTCTTAATTAATAAATTAAGCTCATATTTAAACGTATTATCTATAGTTCAAATCAAATATATCAAGATGATTTTATTTATTATTTATAATAAATTTAGATTTATTTAAGGAAAACCCCTAACTTCTATCGTCAAATTCTTAATATTTTATTATGTCAAGTAGGTCAAACATTTAACTTTTTTTTGATAATGTAAAAAATCTATACTATACTATTAATAAAGTCATGACTCCATTTGGTGTTCACCCCTCATAAACCCTTATTTAAATATTAAAATAAAGTTATATATGTAACTCAATTGATTACAATTCTTCGCATCTTTCTGGCGACTTAACTTCTCCACACTCTTTATTTCTCTTATCTTTTTATCTATAAACATGTCAAACATAACGCATGTATTGAGATGCTACCTATAATCATGCCAAGCATAACGCGTGTGTTGAGATATTAGTATATTTTATTTTTTAAAAATTCTCAAGTTGTTATCCTGATATTCTATATTCTAATAAAGAAAATTTTGCAGATTTTGCAATCAAACTATTGATTATATAATTTTTTAAAATATTCTTTATTTGTCAAATCAAACTAATAAAACATTTATGATACATTAAAAATAAATAAATTAGATTAATATTTTAGTTAATTGAAGTGAGTAAACTAAATAAGTAACATGCTAATTTTACAAATAATCATTTATAATTAGAATAAAATTTCTTTCATTATATTTAAATTCCATAATAACTTAAGCTTTCGTCTTCTTTCTCAAGGTAATACTAAAGATGTATCAATCATTTTATGTTGTCATGCATTTTTTTTTTTATCATTTCTTAAATTTTGAAGTTTCTTAATTATTTATTATTTAGAATAAGGATCCATTAACATTTTGGTAAGAATAATCATGACATTTTACACCACTCAGAAATTTTTTACATAACTTATTATTTTTATTGACCTCAGTTAAACATTTAATACCTGTCAAATTTCATATCAATTAAATATTTATAAACATTTATTTTTGTAACTTTTCAAATTGAATCTTTTAACTTCGTTCAAATATAACTCCATAAATAAAATATTATAAATATTTGATATACCAAAATAAATTAATAGAATATTAAATCCAACAATTTTCCAGCTAGCCCTCTCTTTTCTTCATCTACTTCCTTTTTAGCCGCCACAACCATCACCTCGTTTCTTCCCAAAGCACCAGTAGCAGATCCCACCTTCTCCTCGCGGCATCTCGCTTCTGACATCAACTCCATTCATGACCACGAAGTTGAAATCGAAACTGAATCCAATATAGGAAACATCCTCACCGAAGAAGGACAACAAAAGGAGAGTTCCACTTAGTGAGAGATGTGATTAGGAGAGTTTGAGGGAAGGGGAAGTGAGACAGATTGTATGAAAGGGTTGGTGTTTATGGGTCAAGATGGTGTTGTGATGGGATTGCAGATCTCCAGCAAACCATTGTAATTGTTTTTCGATTTTTTTATTATGTTGTTTATTTTAAATTTGCTTTTGCTTTAATTTTCAGTTTTATCTTTAATTTTTAAAAAACTTATGTTTTAGTCTCTAAGGTTTGTCCAATATTTCAATTAATCTCATGACTTTTTAATTTGTTTAAATTGATTCTTCACATTTTGACATTGCATCAATTAAGGCTTCTGTCAACTCACTAACCGCTGATTGATGCAATTTTAAAATGAGAAAGGTCGATCTAAGCTATTAAAAATTCAAGAGTTAACTGAAATATTGGACAAACCAACATTGGACAAACTTCAAAGGCTGAAACATATTTTTTCTTTCAATTTTTTGTTTAATTTTTAGTTTTTTTGTGACATGTGTCATTTTCATTATTGATTTAGTCATTTTTGTTATTAATTTGGAGAGAGTTGAGAAGGAAGCTTTACATTACTACAATTTTAAAATGTTAAAGGCTTAAATTGTCACAATCAAAACGTCAGGGTTTGAAATGCAAAAGCTTCATAAATCTTAGGGGTCAAAATACATTTAAGCATTTGATCTTTGCCTAATTATTTTTTAAAATAAGTTAGACAAACAAAAATTATAGAGAAATATCATTAAAAAAATTAATTATCTATCATAATATTTTGGATTTGTTCTTTAAAAAATTCATAAATTTTGCTTTCATTTCATTAGAATAAATTACATTTTTTTTTTATGGTTAAGTTATTTCAAAGCTAGACTTAGGAGGTTTTTTTTATAAATATTTTGCCCCTTGAAGTTGTCATTGATGAAATGTGGAGTTGATTGGACATTTACTTAAATGCAACTTAAATTATCAAAATTTGAAACTTTTAAAACTTTTAGTTTTGATAATTTAACTTGTATTTAAGTAACTTCCAAACAAAACTTATATATTAATTTTTGGATGACATAAAATAACATGAAAATGACACATCACCCTTTGTAAGAAATGCTATTTTTAGAAGATTTAAAGTAAATTGAAAATAACAAAAGCATTTTATAAGAAAAATATTAGAGAAAAAAAGGAAAACTAACAAAAATTGGAAATAAATAACAAAATTTTAAAAAAAATATATATCTTTAAAAAAATGGGACAACAGTGTGAAAAGTGAATGGCAAAATGCACAAATGATATTGGCCAGTTTTTTGTTTTTTGTTTTTGTAAGTGTTGGCCAGTTCTTTCTATGAGCTAGAGAAAGAAGCTATCGATTCTATGGATTCTATGGATGTCCTCTGCTCAATATGACTGTTGATACCTAAACACCTATTAGATGACAAAGCCACTTTAAATCTTCCAAACACTTAACTAAATAAACATAAATATCTAATAAGTTTGGGTTATTATGTCAAACAGAGGTTCATTATAAACCAAAAACACGATAAAACCTAATGATGTTTAACTAACATGAAAGCTTATTAAGAGCCGAACCCATGATGAAACCCAATGAAATTAAATGAAGTCAAAAATATGATAAGGCTTAATGAGATTAAACTAACATAAAAACTCATTAAGAACCAAAAATATAATAAAATCTAATGAGACTAAACTAACATGGAAGCCCATTAAGAACAAAAAAACATAATGAAGCCCAATGAAGCTCTACTAACATGAAGGCCTATTAAGAGTTGAAAACAAGATAAACCGAATGAGCTACACTAATATGAATGCCCATCAAGAGCCAAAAACATGATAAAACCCAATAAAATTAAACTAACATGAAGGTTTATTAAGAGTAAAAAACATGATAAGCTCGAAAGATGGTGAATTGGCATGAAAGCGCGTTAAGAGCCAAAACCATGATAAAACCAAAATAAATTAGATGAAACATGATATTCCCATTAAAACTATATTAAACAACAGATAGCAACCAACCATGAAGAACCCAAATGACCAAAAAAGTCAAGCAAAGCCCAATAGGCCAACATGCACCTTAAAGCCCAAACATCCAAAGAGATATGAGAAGAAAATGGGCGAAAGAAGATCAACACTTACAAATGGGCTACAAAGGGAAGGTAGATCATCCCCAATAAAGCTTAGGTATGAGTTATTATATGAATCTATATAATCTTACTCATTATTTATTTATTGTACATATGAATCCCAAGCCACACCAACGATGACGGGGATAATATATGGAGTAGTGGTTTGAAAAGTATAGAGATTTGATATAGTAACCACATAAGCAACATGCAGATTGCAGCCCATAAGTATTTGAACACCTCCAATACATATTGAAATCTATTTGGAAGCTTAAATGGCAACTCAAAGGGAAATATTAATTCTGCACATGTGGTATTCATTGGTTTGTCATCACATTTTCGAGCTACAACAACACACCATTTACTCTAAAAATCCTTCTAGTTGGTTTCTAAGCAAACCACAATATAATTGATTTAGTTACACCTATCATTAAGCCTTAAATCATATCTTGTAACCTCAATTCAGAGATGTAAGCCACAAATCAAGCTTTAAACACATCCATCAACTTCATCGACTTGCACATGCCACCTCCACCTTACACCAAGCTGTCGATCTCTTTATGTCAAGTCCAAGATGGTCTCCCACTTGCTGCAGCACATCATTTCTTACAATCTTTTCATGGGATTAAGGCAATGGCTGAAGGATATGTGAAAGGATGTCAAAGACAAGAAGGAAAATAGACGAGTAAACATGACATTTAGACAACTACATCAATCTGAAGATTTTTTTGCTATTACAAAACTGAAGTTACAAAAGATTAACCAGGGAATGAAACAGTTCTTTTGAGTCTTGGAACCTTTGGGGTAAGGGAGAGAAGTAGGAACTAATGACACTCCTCCAAGGAAAGAGTAGGAAACACTTCAAACAATTGCAAAACTCTCATTTTCTTCCATAGAAGAGCCGATCGACCCTGTCTATCATAGGAGTGATCAAACACTTGAAAAAGCCAAGCTTTCTCATGCCCAAAAATGGACCATGGACACGGTGACTCCGAGCACCACACCTAGACTTTCTAAAGACTTCTCACATGATTCCTCCCACTACTATAGTCATATAAAGCCTATTCAAACAAGTAACACTCACATAAAGCATATCTACAAAGTTATGCAAATTCCTTGGTAGTGCAAATTCTTTTGATACTTTGTATTTGTACTGTGATCCTTTTCTTTTTAGCCAACGTATTCTGGGACATGTACGATACCTATAAATACTACAGAACATGAGTTTTTCCAGAGACAACTTCATAATTTTCATCTAAATTATTGTTGTAGTATCATCATGTTGTACTACCATTTTGAGGCCTTTCTTGTAGTGATCTGATTCACGGTGCATACCCTTATAAACAACTACATCATCTTTTTTCTCGATCCCTTAATCACTCACACAAATTTTAACAATATTACATTCATCTGTAACCATAAATATTGTTTCTAATGTATCTAAACAGTTATAAAAAATTACATTTGCTTTGCTTGTACATTTTATGATAAACACAAAATTCAATTTTTTTTGGTGGCAAAACATATATATTTGGTGCTTATTATTATTATTTTTTTAACAATGTTCCTTATAAAATGTAAATTTATCACAAAAATTAAATGTTTTATCACAAAAATGTATAATTGCAAATAGTTCTTTTTTCCAGGACATCATAAAATCATCATATTTATATACTTTGATGTTAAAAATAAATAGAATAAATTGCATCTAAAAAATAACAAAATATAAATAAATAAAGATAAAATGAATGCAAACACGTAGAATAAAATTATGTTACAAAGATATGCAGTGAATTGGATTAATTTGAATGATTATAAATAAATTTAAGTAAATAACTTTTATTAATATTAAATGATTATAGCATGATAAAACCCATCCTTTCTCAAAGACAAGTTCAAATTTTCATTTTCACATTAACTTTTTTGTTAAATTCTAAATTTAACTTGAACTTGAACTTCACCTATTTATTTATTGGATGAACTAGTCAAACATTTCTTATCAGTTCGATACAACCAAAACAATCAACAAGTAGATTCTGCATGCGTTGAATGAGAGAGATTTACGCAAATTTCAGTTTGTTTAAATATAATACAGTGCAATTTTTGCTTGTGTGCTTGCTCTTTTGGCACCTCTGGAACGCTTGTAGTTTAAAGAGGGATGAATTACAAATTTCATCAAATCATTTTCAATTTGATTCCAACCTTAATTGTGATCATAGGGCAAGTGGGTTTCTGTAAATACAATTTGAAACTTTCCAGTATGATCAAATGGGATTCTGAAAATACAAATAAACAAGTACCTTAAACCAAGTACATGAATTTTCCCCCTAGGAACTGAATACAGATAATAGTGCAAAAGAAAGGAAAAAGATTTCACTACAGGATTTGAAGCCTTTCCAGTGGCAGGCAATCAGCTCCTGTGACTGCAACTGCAAACTTTTAGATTAGCTTTAATCACACACAACCAAGTGTTGAAACCATAATTATAACAATACACCCAATTGATACACAATACAGCAAGGCCTCAGAATTGCAGAATGTCAACAAGGCTTATAAAGAAAGCCATTCAGTCCCGAAAGATGGTGTTCTTTGTTGAGTGATATCATCACAGGCCAATACGAAAGAGTAAAACGTAGAAAAGAAAATTAAAAAAGAAGTGTTGGTCTCATGGCCAGTCCGAAGAAGTAAAGGCAGCAACGCTGCTACACAAGGCAATGGAATATGAGACCACCCATCAACGGAGGAGCTCCCCGAGAGGAAAGGACCATCAACGTTAACAGGGATTTATCTGTGACGTTTACTTTGAGCTTTGCAAACACAAATCAGTTTGCCCCAATAAAAGAAAGGAATTCCATTATAAAATCCCCCGTCAAATTGATTCAAACACAACCAGAAAACTGAAATTAGAACATTTACAAACAACCCATTTCTTCTATCTAATTGCGAACCACACAACTTCAGAAAAAGTTACTAATCAGATTTATCTTAATCAGCACCAACGATATACCTCCTCCGATTTAACATGTGCTAAGCAAAATCAGAAAATTTATATTGAAATTTACGCTCATAAACCCTAATTTTTTAATATCAACTCTAAAAGTTACTAATCAGATTATCTTAAACCAAACACAACACACAAAAAGAGAAAAAAGAAGATCAAGAGTAAGAGGAAAAATGAGATCTGGGGAAGGTGATTGTTGAAATATTCAACGGTGAAAATGAGTTACAACTGCCCACCTTCCCATCTGATTTTGCAGGGGAATATTTCGAGCAGAGTGCATCAATCGCATCACAAAGCCGATACACACAACCCCTGCTTGATCTATACAAACATGAAAACTATAACGCAAAGCTTACGAACTAAAATATGCAAAAATTGAGAAAGATAGAACCAACAAAAAGGGGGAAGAGCATGAGAGAGAGTCGATAGATCAAGTTCACGGCTTCTCCTTGTTCTGTAGGTACTTATAGGAGGAGTGTTAGGGTTTACACTTTAGAGGCTTGCAAACCTCATTGTAATTACCAATATGCCCCTGAATATCAAATTGGTATGGGCTTGGACCTTTTTGACTTAAAATGGTAAGAAGCATTTACTTTCCTTTTTCCATTGGCCACAGGCCCATTTGACACTTTTGAGTAAAGCACAATCACCTCTCAAGTTTGAGAATAATTACAATTTAATTTCAATTTTTTAAAATTGTTTCTAAAGTTTTATCAGTCGACATAACATTAATTAATTAAAAAAAATTATGACAACCATGTAACATTGAGTCTATCACGCTTCATTGAGATGTGAATTAACTGTACACATATATAATGGATATTTTTTTATGTAAAAAATAACATTCAAGAATACGCTGGAAAATCTGTAGCTAAATCATCAAGAACAAGAGGCAGAACCTCGTCGGTGCAGAAGTGAGGAGTATCAGCCATACGGACAAGACTACGAGCAACTCTATTTACCCTACAATTAACATAACATACAGAATAAAAAGAAAATAAATTCAACAAATGCCGAGCTTCATCAAGCAACAAACCATAACTCGAGCGAGAAGGAGTAGCACTTTGAAAAGCGAAAACCACTCTGAGCATCACTTTTGAGAATCACCTTTCTAAAACCTGCATCCCAAACAAAACGGAGACCCTCAACCATAGCACGAACTTCCACTATAGCTACCTTCTTCAAAATGGGCTGAGCTATCGAGAAAGAGCCAAGGACATGGCCTCATTCATCACGAAACACCACTCCAAGACCCATCAATCCACATGAAAAGAATAGGACACCATCAACGTTGATTTTAACTAACAAACACTCGGCGCGCGGCTTCCATTTTGCAAAGACGCCACCATGCGCAACGCCCACATTACCTCTTGCCACCTTGCGCAGTTCACTAGCATCCCTAAACTGCTGAAAAATAATTTAAGGCATCACTAAAAATAACGCTAGCCTCCCTACGAGTCCCTCCATGCCCAACATGATTCCTGTGTCCACAAATTATCCAACGAAACACACCAAAGAGGGCCCTAGCATCAACGTCTATCCGAGAAAACATTTGAGAAATCAACTTCTCAAAATTCCTAAGTCCATAGCGAGATGTTAGAAGATCTCCCAACGGGCTACAGAGTCACACCCCCATAGGAACATCACACCAAATCAGATCATGCAAACCTGTTTCATCACCATTATCGCATAACTGGCAACTTACACAAGGGATGACAGCTCTCCTCCGTAAATTATCCAAAGTGCGAAACCCATTTAAGTAAGCTCTCCAAATCAAATTTTTTCCTTAGATGGCATCTTCAACCCCATATATCCTTCCAAACACATCTATACGGGCTTGAACAACTACTATTATCAGAGAGACTTGACAACAGCATATTATATGCACTTTTCATAGTAAAATGCCTGAATCAGAGTAATGCCAAACCAGAATGTCATCAAAGGAACTTACAGAAAGCTTGAAGATCAGGTCAGCTTTATGGTCCAAAAAAGTTTCCTTTACCCACTCAACGATCCACCATCCCAAATCTCTGTCGATTAAATCGCTCACCCAAACCAAGTCCGAGTTAATAGGTTTAGGAAAGATGTTACGAAAGGCATAGGAATCCATTTATTGTTCCAAACGTTAACGCTTTGCTCATTTCCAATGCGCCAACGAACACCCATATTCAAAATTACCTTAGCATCCCATATGCTGCGCCATGAAAAAGAGAGAGCGTTACCCAACCTTGCTTCAAGAAAGAGCATGATGGAAAATATCGTGCTTTGCAAACCTGGTAGAATAAAGAAGATTGATTCATAAACCCTCTCCCTCCTTTCTCTTGCAGAGACCATCCTACTTCGTCTAGTGAATTTTTCTTTCATAACATTTATGACCCCACCAAAGCTTACACATCAGCTTGTGAATTAATGAGATCAATTGAATTATAAATTAAGCTAACTTAAATTAGATTTTCAATCAATTGAATTAATGAGATCTAGTAATTTTGGACACTACACAAAATAAAGTGTGTTACTGTAATCGTGTTGATACCATTATGACACGGAAAAATCGTACCGTATCGCGGGTTGACCCACCAACCCGAATGATACGATTAAATTCACTGGTCTAATGAATCATGTTAATACCCATGACTTGTTTATGACCCATTTAAAAAATTTGTTTATTACATTAAAAAAAATTCTTAATATATATACACACATGAAAATAAACTCTAATTCCTATTTTTATTGCATCACAAGTACAAAACACTTTCTCATAGACTCACTCAATAACGACGCATCACAGAGTCTACACACTCTCTCACTTCTCTCAATATGGATGATAGTTGATAAGATAATGTTTATGTTATTAATTATACTTTTTTTTTGTATATTTGGATCATGAATATATTGAATTTGGATTATGAATGATTGATGGATGGTTATATAATATAACTTATATTTGTTTATGTAATAAATAGGTCGCGTCTGGTTAATCTTGTCAGGTTGTCGTGTCTAACATGTTAGTCGTGTTGGATCTAACACGACCCGTTTATTAAATGGGTTAAGCATGTCGTGTTACTCGTTTAATAAACAAATCGTGTTAGTGTTGAATTTTCTTGACACGATTAATAATTATATCGACACATTCAGTATTATATCCAATTTCAACACGACAAAAAAACGACCCGTCAACCCGAATTGTCACCTCTAAAGATCACATTCTAAAAGAATAAATTGAGTTTAAGTGGCTTTTTTTTTATTTTTTTTAAACTATGCAGTTTTGGCATTCGCCATTAAATTTTTTTAGATTGCCCTGTTTCTTTTTTATAATCCATCTATAAAGTTATATTGTTTAATATGAAAATTTAAGGAAAAAATTGAAAGCAAAATTATATGAACATGAATGTAATTATATTAATATATTAGTTAAGCTAAACAGAACTAAATTGAGTACTCAATTTAAAAGCTAATGAGTTTAAAATGTTAAAGAGTTTTATTGTATCGAATGACTAAAAGATTTTACGAACAAAATTTGTTACTCTAAATTAACTTATAAACGCAGGAGCGAATTTGAACGGGTAAAGCATCTACTCAAGCTTATCTCAAGTCTAATTGGAGTTGATTTACTACCATATCGAGACATAAGCAGTTGACATAAGACAATGGGCTTTAGGTCAAGAAATTTGTGGAATGGTTTTGTTATTAAATTTAGGATACTGGATACCGTGTTAAAAAAACCCCTACAATGATCTAACTTTTGCTTTGTTGATGGACACAATGATCTAATTTGATAATGACCAAACCACAAAAAGACCCTGTAATCTCCCATTTTATAATATTGATTAAGAAAAGATTATATGAGTGAAATACCGTAATTAATTTAAAAGGAAATAGCATTACAAGAGTGAAGAAGATGCAAGCTCCAAAACCCGGTCCTCACCATCAATTATTGGACTTGGTTTTCTTAAAAAAAACGAAAAATGTAAGGAGAGATGGTTACACAAGGTGACCATAAATTGCTGAATTTTCATAAGAAAGATATACCACCACCATCAACGAAGGACACCAATAAACATGTATACTTAACCAGAAGTCATAAAATAAACAACAAACATCAAGAAGGGAAAAAATAAAATAAAAGATATACAAGACAATCATTATGTAAAGAACTAATAAAATTTTATATCATAATGTAAATGATATCCACAGACATGCAACATTCCACAAAAATGCAAACCCACAATGGAGGGCGAAAATGAATTCCCATAAATAAACATGACGACAATTGGGGGAAAATGAAAAGAGAAAAAAAGGAACTAAGAAACCAAAAATCACTGTTCTGTCCACACTGTTATTTTTCGGCAACAACTCAGTTCACAGCCAAACAAAAGGAGGAAGACGCAAGCCCCAGATCCAAACCATGAAGAAGAGATGAGACCTACATGCCCTGATCAATGAGGTAATCCCCCAACCTCTCAACAACCATGTTGCACTGTCCTGGGGTCATTGGTTCATCGTAAATACCGAAAATCAGAGCTTGGCTGGTTTTCTTCACAGTGATGCCACCAGGACCCTGCAAAATGTTGACAAAACATTTATAAATAAATTGCGAGTACGAACTTCTACATCACTGCTATCATTTACAACTGTAACCTGCAGTTCTCATCAGCAAGTACTTAACCAACAGAAGAATTAATAAATTGTACCGTAATTAAAACATTCGTAAATTCTAAAATTTAGAATCAACAAGTATTTACACCTCCAAATGGTCTTAACAAAAGTAGGGCCCCAGCAGAGGCACAGACGGCGTTTCAACTCTCAAGAATATATATGAAATTTTTATTTCAGTATTTGTTTGAAAGATCATCCTTCATAAGAAATCCAATCTGATAGTAACTTGGTGTTTAATCCTCCTAACGAATGACCCATGTCACCTTGGGTGGTTTGAGAGTGCAAGTCTTATCACCAAAGGGGTATAAAAGGGCAATCATACGCATAGGTGTTTGTAAGTACTCACACAGGAAAATGATGGGTTCCCTAATACATAATGGGTTGCCAGATACACTGCAAATAAAACTTTATAAAAGTGAAGGCATAACCAATATCTGTCATCCATGTGTTTGTGTTCTTGCTATTGACAAAGACTACGCAAAGATTAAATACTTCTAGAAGCGGTTCCACATGTGAGATTAATGAAGCTGCAATATTGTTCTCTAAAAAAATCATTACAGGTAAAGTTTTTGAATGGTGCCCTAAGAGTACTTGTTAAGAAATATTATTAGGTAGGGTTGTTATGTTCATAGTTATCCGAATCTTGATATCCTCTTTGAAACCGCAATTAGAATCTTATTTTATGATTCATGGTGCATTCATGCATCATATATTTAAAATTGACGATTCAAATTTTTATTAGATTTTTAATTAAAAAATTAAAAATAAAAAAGATTTTTAAACAAAAAAAAAAGATTTAAGAGAATATTCATACTCTATTTTTAAATTATATTCTCTAATATTATGTTTGTTAACTTTACTATTTTGTCAAAACTCTAATATTTTTTAAACTATTATTATGCACATAATTCTATTTAAATTGTGTTCGTAAATATATCTAATATCTTAATTTTATACACGATATAAATCATTTAAGTCTACCCTCTACGGAGGAGGTGATATATCACTCGTACCGCAAACCAGAATGTACTGAGTTCTTTGTGACTATGGTTATGCCATAATTAATGTAAAGTTTGACTTGAATTTATAAGGTATAATTTATATACATACTAATAAATGAGGATAAATTTGAAATTTTTTTAATAAATACAATTTTATAATTTCAACGCATTTGTCTAATAATTTATTGCTCCTTAACAAGTGCACCCTAAGTCACTCGTTAATCGATCCCAAAATGAGACGAATAAAGTATTAAATAAGACAATTATGCTATAATTAATGTTAATTTTGACCTAAACTTACAAATATATCCTTATACTCCTTAAAATTCATATTTGAAAAACTTATGAACTTAACAATTTTAAAATCTCTATGCATTAATTACTTGTTAAAAAGTGCCCTTAGGATACCCGGACCCTTACATAAAAAAAAAATGTAGTTTTAAAACATCAACGTAAAATAGATGCGAAACCAAGCTATACATTAAAATCCTGGTAAAATTGTGGGACAGGCAAACATTGAAATCTAACGGAAGGAGAGTACAATGCACAACAATTATAGGCCTAAGAAAAAGGAATTCATCAATTAGTAGGAAATAATGGAAGAGAATAAAGACAAGTAACAATGAGAGAGAGTAATTAAACACCTTCTTCCCACGAATCACAGCTCCAGACTCTCCCTGGATAACCATGTACTTTGTGCCACCAAGATGCAACCCAGTTGGGGCAAGAGAGCCAGGCTCATCAAAATCTTTCATGATGGCACTAATCTCATCAGGCTTAAACTGCAACCGAACCGACATTTAAATCTCATTATTAATGACCGCTAAGACTGACATAAACATAAAAGGAAATAATTGCCTTATTTTAAAACCAGAAATGTCCATAAAACACAAAAGCCAGAGGTCAAGAACGGCTAAAATTCTCAAATTAAAAGCTTCTGATCTTTGCAGCCTGACAAACACAAAATACCGACTCAACCAAGCTTTATTAGCACGCATCTAAGGTTTCAAATAAACCAAAACAATTATTCATAATAACCAATCCATATTCTAAGTGTATCTGCACCAAGATGTTTAATTTCGTTAATGTTCAATCCAAAATTTTGTATTAAGGAACCACCTATCTTTCAGCAATCGATCATTAACTGATACAAAACAAAAACCGTTATATTCTAAGCAGGTACAAAATAATCTGTTCATCGATATTCATGAATGGTGTTTCATTTCCAACGTAAAAACCGAACCATTCATTTTCATTATTTACAGGATCATCATTTTAATTATCTAACCAAAACAAACAGGCCCATCACGTCATCTAAACAATTACAGAGATATCAATAGTTGAAAGTAATTCATGTAAAAAGAAGAAAAATAAAAACGAAATTTATCATAATATATAGCTTAATAAGAATTAAGCAATTAGATCCAGTAAACGTTTATATGGAGTACATTTAACAGGATTATTTAACAGAATCACTAATCCAAACAAACAGATCAAGACAAAACAAAAAACAAAAAAAAAAACGAAAGTTCCGAGAGACCTGAGGGAAGTTAGCGCTCTGGGCCCACACGCTACCATCGAGGCCGATGATCGCAGCGGCCGTGAGATGGTGGCCTTCGATCTCGCACATCAGGTGCTCATCAACGTATGTTTGCCAAGACATCCTTAAATCAAATACTTACTGTTGATTTCAATTAATTCTCTCGCTGTTACCTTTCGTTTCTCTTGTTTTTCTTCCTTCTTTATTTTTCTCACGGTTGTTCAGTTTCACAGGGAAGAGGAAGAGGGCCTCGTATAAATAGTAGTCTCAGGAAAAGGGTAACGTATTATAGGGGGCCCGCAATGATGATAGTGATGGGGTATGGGATCTGCTCTGAGCCGTACGTTACAACATGATTGAATGAGTGCCGTTCACGTTCGCCTTGTAAGGGAAAAGCTGCAGGGAGTCTCAGCTGTGGGCACGTGGTGATGGTGTGATTCTGTAGATGTATACTCTCCATGTATTGTGATCTTTTTTTATGCTTTTATGCACAACAATCTCTAAACCCTTTATTTTTATTTTTTTTTATGACTATTATCGTGATCTTTCGCAGTGCTTGATTCAAATGCCGAGGCAAGTCAGCATACTAACACTTTTATTGTCCGTTTAATTTGTACAAAATATGGAATAAAATTAATATTTTAAAAATGATACTAGAGTGGATGAACTAGCGATGTTTTTGTTGACAAAATATGTTGTTTATATTGAATTAAAAAATCATTAATTTTACTTTAACTAACCATTAATGAAAAAATCAAATAAAAAAAAGTTATATTAATCAAAGTATAATATAATTTGAAATTTAAAACATTATAATCAAATAATCTATATTGAAGTTATTAACACTAATCAATCCACTTCAAAAAAAAATATTCAATTAACATTCAAATACTTCAAAATAAATTATATGGAAATGAAAAAAAATGATATTATCACCAAACACCTTTTCAAAATTTTTGTGTATGTTGGTATCAATTTCGTCGGAATTATCATTAAAAAAGTTTATTGAACATATGCCTAAAATGTAAAGGGTAAGCTGATTGTTCTTAAAATGTAAGGAGATATCAAAACAAAAGACAAAATACAAAGGGTGTTTAGTGATAATAACCAAACTAAAAATAACCGAAAATGCAACAATCATCGAATACTTAAAAATAACCGAAATCCGAAACTTTAGACACAATTTAGGCTTATCTCAATCTATTAATTGTTTTGGATGAATAAGATTTTGCCACAAATTAAAGTTATAGTAATTGATTAATTGAGATATCTAAAATCATTAATTGAGAGATCTAAAATCCCTTATATGATGTGAAATCCCATTTTTTTTATCTCTCTTCACCTATTGAACAGATTTCCATCTCATCTATTCATGGTTTCTAGATCTGTTTCATTTTAGTACTCTGTAGGAAATCTAGACTGGGTTAGGAACCCATGATGGGCGACCCGACCCGCCTGTTTATCCTTAAACCAAGAGACATGGATGAAACCATGTAAGCCTTGGTTGAAACTAAGTAACTCTTGGTTAATTTCAACTACCCATAACTACCATATATATATATATATATATATATACACACACACACACACACACACACAGACACACACACACACACATATAGATGTATATGTATATATATATGTGGAATGACATGAAAGAAAAAGGCCATTGAAAAATTCATTGTAGAGAGAAAAGGAAACTTTAGAGAGAGAAAGTCCATCTTCTATTTCTTAGAGAGATATAAAGGTTCTTGTATTGTGACAAGAACATGATTTCCTTCATTGTGATTTCACGTTCGACCATCAGTGAGATTAAAGCGTAAAGAACCGAAGAGTAGTCCAAATACTAGAAGATTTCGGGTTGAATCGATAAGTACCCGATATTCCGCTGTGAAACTATTTTTACTTTGATATCATATTAAGTGTTTACGTTCTTTGGATGTATATAGTTTCTGTGAATATAAATACATGTTTCAAATTGATACAAAATGCATGTAAATTCTTAAAAGCTGACATAATGGAGTTTTAAAGGTTAAAAATGGCAAATGGTTTATTTCTTTACTATATACCATAATTTTCTAAAATAATGTAGTCTATAGTATGTAGATGAAATTTAGAAAATATGGTTTGCTAACTCTTAAAGCCGAGAGAGAAAATTGAAACCCTAACCATAAGACCCGAAAGTTTATAAAATTATTATAAATTTTACATTTAAATTCATGACGCAAGATTTATATGGTTAGAAAGAGGATCTTCTAAGCTTTCTAACAGTATATTGTACGCATTTTTTTGGTTTATTACAAAGAAATATATTTAGCTCGAAAAATTGAATCGTTTTTTGCAACAAAAAAAGCGCAAGTTTGGAGGTTGAAGATGACCTCCATACTATTCCACTCCACCTGCCAATAGTGAATACACTCTCTTAATTTTCCAGTGACTGAAATCGCAAATGGAGACCACCACCGTGACCAGTGACCGGAGACGAAGTGACCGCCACCAGTCCGATCACCATTCAACGCTAGGAGGGTGGCGCGTGGCTTGCACATGCTGGCGTAGCGAGTGGAGCATTACTTTATTTTTCCAACTATTTATTTAAATCCAAACAATCATTGGTGTGTGGCAACAGTTGATAGTTGATTTGGTGGTGCGAAAAATTTTATTTTATTTAGAAAAATATTTTTGATATTTTTATATATTTTTTTAGAAGTTATTTTTCATAGATTATTTAATATTAATTTTTGAATAAAATTTAATTAAATATATTATTAAAAAATTTTAAAAAATTAAAATTAGGATTTGCGCATTATTTGATTGCAGCAAACCTATTTTTGAGCTTGATTTTTTTATGGGTCAGTATCTAGTGGGAGCTAATAAAAACTCTTGGATTTCTATTTTTTCTCTACGGTTATAATCGAATTCAATCAAAAATTACGTGCACATATATATTTTTTATCATGTGAATAAATTTAATAATTGATTTGAGTATCAGTTTAACATACTTACACATGTTAATTACTCTAAGATGTAGTGAATATATCACTTAATTATAAAAAAAAGGATCCAGAACTTAAATGAATATGCACATGGATGTAGTGGCAAAGGAATGAGATAAATTATAGTTGAAGATCTCACTGTTTCTAAATGTCTTATGGCTCGAGTCCTGTTCGAGTCCTTTCGGATGATGGATAGCAAACTGTGAAGACTACTCTGAGGCACGACCGAAGATTTATAAGGTCGTCAGTGAATTGGAATTGGTAGAAGAGCATCTTTTTTCAGGAATATGGCATACTACTGTATTAGCACAGTTATTCCAAATCTCCATAGTGCAAGACATTTTAGTTTTTTGTAGGATATATGGATCCTTAGATGATTAAGATAGGAAAACGAGTAATAAAAGAAAATGTAGACTGTACTAGAAGCTTGTGATATCTAAATAATTGTATGAATGAATCTAAGTTAATGAAGTGAAAGTTAGGTCTTTCTTTTGTACATATTTTATTTGCATGATGAATTAAATAAAGTGTTTTTCATTCTAGAATAGTTTATTATGTTCATGATCATGCATTCTGAATGTTATATAATGTGTTTAATATACATGAACTGAGTGAGAGTTCTAGGTTGGTAGAGTTGAGTTGAATTCTTACCTATAACTTAAATTTTTCGCTAATTGGATTAAATTTATGATGATTGAACTTTTTTACATGGGAGATGATTGGAAGCATAGTGAACTTTTGATTCCATGTCTTAAGTAAAATTATCATCGAATTAATTTGAATTAACTACAAAATAAATGTGTTAATAAGGTTATGAGTGTGATAGTATTTAATTAGTGATATATTCCCATGTAGTTATTTAGACCGTGGCTTCAAATCCTAAGACTGTAAAGGCCGAGTTGGATGAGGATGAAAAACTAAATGGTGAAGGACAAGACCAAAATGTTCAGCAACGCAAGAAAGTTTTATCATGAGTTGGTCCTTCTTGGTTTTCTTGGGTGCCACACTTAAAAGCTTTATCATGAGTTGGTCTTCTAGCATTTAAGAAGACCAAGAAACGCAAGAGTGGTAAGCGTGGTGGTAAGAAGGACAAGACCAAAATGAGATGCTACAACTGTGGTGAGCTAGTTCACTTCACTCGTGATTGCACTGAGCTAAAGAAGGTATTATCTTACTTTATTTCTTTGGTTAATGCTTAAATTTTTAGCTATATGTTGCTTACTGAATCTCATCCTTTGTGGATTGTAGGCTCAGGAGAGGCATGCTGTGTAGCTAAAGAACAAGGAGCATTGTGAAGTATCGTCAAATTTGACAAAGTTCACGTTGGATATATGTCAAGAGCTACTTAAGAGTTGAAGACAATGTTTTTGACACTTATCAGTTAAGGTTGACTAGTGGTCAAACTTGAGTCCTACTAATGTCCTATATGTACTTTAATTTGACGGAGTTGGTTTTTGTGTTTAGTCCTTCTAGGTCTAGTTTTAATGTTATTTACTTTGGTGTTGGGTTGATGTATTATTAGAAGCAGATTTCTTTGTTGAGTTGATGTATTAATTGGTTCCAAAACACTATGATTTGGTTTGTGTTTTGTAATATAATTAGAAATGTGGTTGTTTTTATTTAATTGCATATCTTTTCAGTGTAAATTATTGATGCGAAACTATTTGGTAAGCCAGACTACATCACATTGGGTTTGAAATATTTAAATATTTCACAAGTGACAGCATATTAGGCTCACTCACAAGTTTTATTATTTCCTAGATGTGAACTTTGTCTGACTGATAAAACAAGTGAGAGCCATTTGAAATAGAACTTGGAACTAAGATCTCATTATAGTAATTCAGTTGGATTTTTTTGTGGTTCAAAATAATTGATTTAGGATATTTTTTAGAGTTTTTTTTTTTTTTTAGAAAAGAGTTGCTCGTTCTTTAAAAATTTTGCAATGAAACATTGTTGCAAAGAGATATAAGATAGGACACTGTTATAAATAGTTAAGTTATTGGCGCAAACTATTTCTCATGAAATGCCTTGTTAATTGTTTCCTATATGCTTAACCATTTACCATTTCTATCAGTTACTTTTATTTAATTGACCATGAATGGGTCTGATACCTGCTCTAAGTCAATTGATGACCTTGGGGGTCTATTTTTTGTGTTCATGGCCATTCTCATAAGTTTGGGAATTTAGGGTCCAAAAATAGAAGAATATCTTTAGTAGATACTGAGAACACTCCAAAGGGATGTGTTTATTGATAAATAAGCAACTAGAAGTTGATAGAAACAATGTCCTACAAATCAATTTTTTATTAGATAAGGTTAGATCGATAAAGTTTCTTTTCGTTATATGAGATGAAAAGATGCATCAAATCAACAAGATTCGGTTAACAAGGTTATTCTTAAACCTTATTAACCTAGTGGGAGAGATACATTGATTGGTGATTCTATTTGAGTTTTGTTTGAGGTTTACCTCTAGAATCATAGTTGCATGGTAGCAACTGAGGGTCATTTGTCTTTGATGTGAGCTTAAGAGATAACTTTTTGAGATCATCCCTAGAAAATGAAATGGATTAAAAACAATGGAGAAAATATCGGAGTTTAGAGAAAACTAACCATGTCTATGACTTGGTAAAACTCTTAGCTATTACAGAGTAAATTAGAACGAGTGAGTTCTCAATATCACCCGAAATGTGATAGGTGAATGAGTTTAATTGAGAGGTAGAAGGCATGTTTAGTGGTTAAAGACTATAACTTATAAGATGGTATAGCTTATGAAGTTTACCTCTATTCGCCCCATTCTAGTTATCATAACAAGTCTGGGCTTATGAAAACACAATATGGACATTAAGCTTACATTTCTCAGTGGTGAACTGTATGACTAAATCTATATGAAACTAGAAGGCCAAGAGCACAAAATATGCTAACTCCAATGTTTTTGTATATGGACTGAAGTATTCATCTAAATAGTGATATTTAAGATTTCATCGAAATATGAAAACTTATGAGTTTGCATGATCGATGAGAATCATTATATGTATATAGAAGGTCCGAGGATAAATTTGAAAATTTATCATTATGTGTTGATCATTTATTGGATAGAAAGATAAGGAGGTTGTCACCATTTAAGAATGGTTGTTCTTTCAATTTTAAAATGAAGGATTTGGGAGAAGCTAATCATGTACTTGGTTTGAACATCTATAGAGATCATTCACGGAATCTCTTAGCTCTATCACAATAGCTTTACACTAAGAAAATTCTAAAAAAAGTTCAATTTACAAAATAGCAATCCCATAGACACCCTATATCTAAAGATGAAGGCCTAAAACTTGAATTATATATGAAACTCCATAAAAGAATAAAGAAATTAGAAGAGCTTCCTACTTCGTACTAGTGAAAGCCTATTGTATGCTAGAGGCACACTATGTCTGATATTTGCTAAGTCTTGGAGCTAATCATAAATGGGAAGAAGCATTAGATAATGGTCAATAGAGATTCACATATGCCTAAGAGCACTGCAAGTAACTAGCCATGAAGGCTGAGATCATAGCTTATTCTACTATAGTGCAAAAGGTAGTATAACTTAAAAGGTTCTTTGAAAACCTGAGAGTTGTCGCTAATGTATTGGAATTAGTGATGGTCAACTTTGATAGTCAAGTTAATATTGCTTATATGTGGGATTCTTAATATCTTGGTAGGACCAAATATATTAGTTATAAGAATAACTTACATTGGAGACAATGTGGATCAGAAGAAAGTGTTCCAATAGTATATATTTATGCATTAGATAACTAAGTTAAATTTATCCCTAGAGGTATGTTTTTGCCTTACATTAAAAACTCTAGGTATGTGAATTGGTTAAATAAAAATCGATATACTAGTATATTAATTAATTTAGTGTTTATTCCATGTATTTTAGACATGTTGGATGTCTTATACATGTTGACACTAGCACAGACACATAAGAAAGTATGTCACCAAGAAAAGGTCGACTCTCTCACACGAACGATCTCCTAAGGTATTGAGATAGTGAGCTAAGATAAGACTTGATATACTATTTTGACGCTAATGAAAGCGGGACAAGTGTATAATGAATGTGATGGACAAATATATAATGAATGTGATGAATTCATAAATAGTGTGCCTTATTAAAAGTCGCCTTGACTAGAGTCAAGATGAGGTATTGAGCCAAAGCTTAAAAACTTAGACCAATTATGATCATCCCATGTTCATAGAAACCTGAATGGAAGTCGAATGTGAGTACTTATTAAGACACTCAAAGTAGTGAGCTAATAAAGAACTCGAGCTAGGTGCATAAGAGCATAAAGATGTAGATTGTGACTAGGCTATGTAATTTAAAAGGACATATGCTCTTATCAAGAAGAGTAAATCATTATAGCATGTATTTCATACTATATATGCTTAGTACGACCTTAAAGGGAAATAAGTGAGTGAATCAATCCCTGTGTCCTCACTACGTGAGATCCAAACGCTTATGTAAATTAAAATCCTCAGCTAGTGCCCTATGGGACTTTCGACTATGTTCTCAAAGGGACAGATTGATGTTTGCTACTTTACCATGTTTTCGACGGCAATGAAATAATTAGCATTATGGGGCATGTCTAGGAAAGCAGCTAGTCTGAAATAGAGAGACATAAGTGCAGAAGGAAGACTGTTTTGTTTACATCCACCACATGTATTCACAAGTCGACTAATTATGTTGTTTTATTGAAACTAAGACATAATTGTGGATACATGGTGATGAAAATAAAGTCTAGCATAGCTTTTAAGGGATTAGGTATGCTAAGACTGATGTAATAAAATAAGTCTTGGGCACAATGAGACATTTTTCTAATTTAATTATTGTTGTTTATTTAGGGTTGAAGCCGTTGCGTATCCCTAACAGGTGCACGGTATTGAGCTCGCAAGTGCAGATGTACTCGCAAATCGCACGACTCATTTGCCAGTATGAAGTTCTCCAAAGGAAATTTGATGTTAAGGTTCTCTCAAACTTTAACTGTTAGGCGATGTCAAGTCCATCATGTGTGAATGAGAGATGTAAAAAATCTGGGCCGGGTTAGGCACGCATGATGGGCAATCCGACCTGTTCGTTTAGCCTTGAACCAAGAGACATGGATGAAACCATATAACCCTTGGTTGAAACCAAGCAACTCTTGGTTAATTTCAACTATCCATAACTACCATCTCCCTGGCAGTATATATATGTGGAATGACGTGAAAGAAAAAGGCTGCTGAAAAATTCATTCTAGAGAAAGAATGAGACTTTAGAGAGAGAAAGTCCATCTTCTATTTCTTAGAGAGACATAAAGGTTCTTTTGTTGTGACAAGAACGTGATTTCTTTCATTGTGATTTCACATCCGACCTCTGATGAGATTGAAGCGTAAAGAATTGAAGAGGATTCCAAATACTAGAAGATTTCGGGTTGAATTGGTAAATACTCGATATTCCGCTGTGAAATTATTTTTACACACTCAAAATTTTAATTTGTATTTTATAATGATAGTAATGATGCAAAGCAAGAAATTTTTAGAAAAAGCTTTTAAAAAAAATAAGAATAGTGTGGTCAGATAACAATCCTATTTGTGCTTCCTTCACTTTTATTCTCTCTCTCTCTCTCTTCACTATTTTTTGGTCCTAAGAGTCGACTTCATTGCAACATCGCAAAGGTGAGGTTAAAAGTGGTGGAAGGATTTCGAAAAATGGCACCATTTCACAAATTTACTTTCCTCTACCTTACTTTTTATTTTATTCAAAGATTAATAAAACAAACCTCTAGAATAATAAAAAAAATGCATATACAAAATGTCTGCCCTAAATTGCTAAATTGCAATTTCAAGGAACATGCTAATATGGCCAAGCTTTTTGATGAGTGCCAAATATTGCATATTTTGACCATTTAATTTACATTTATTAGCTTAGGAATTTGTTACTTTGAGTTATTTTCGTTGTTTTACAGGTTTACAAGCTTGGAAAGAAGTTTCACTAAATTGTCAGAATTGCTCGTGCAGATCAGCCATTTTTGAGGATTAAACTGTATTGATTCAGGAAGAACCACGAGATGAGCCATATATGCTTGGAAATATCCCGACGTCTATTTTCTAAGGAATTTTATGGATCAATAAAATGATTTTTCTAGAGAAAGTTATGGCAGTTTTAGTAGACAAAGGTCAGGCTGTGCATGATTTCAGCGTGACAGATCAGCCATTTTTGAGGATTTAACTGTATTGATTCAGGAAGAAACACGAGATGAGCTATATATGCTTGGAAAGATCCCGATGTCTATTTTCTGAAGAATTTACGGATCAATAAAATGATTTTTCTAGAGAAAGTTATGGCAGTTTTAGTAGACAAAGGTCAAAGAGCAAAAACTGGAATCTGCAGTATCCCACATCGGATTGGAAGCATATTGCACTTGTGATATTTCCCTATATAATCCCTTCTTCACTCTATCTTTAATGTACAATTCCTGAGCCACTTTGGTGTTAACCAGTGGACGTCCGCTAGCATTCTGGTGGATCTAGAAGGCTTTGTCACCACGAGGGGAAGCGCAGCCCGTCAGCGAGTGGAATTTCTCCCATGTAAAGTTATTTATTTATTTCTTTACATTTACTAGTTTTAGTTTAAATGTTTAGCACTTTTATTATGAATTGTAGTTTTATAGTTATGAGTGGCTAGACTCTTCAGCTAAGGTTGAAGATGAAACCCCGCCGTTGTTTGGCGTAGTAGTTCAGATTTGCTTGTACAAATCTGACAATTTTTAGTATAAATGTTCTGTCAATTATTTGAATTAACCTTATAATTGATTGAGTGTAAATTGTCTGTTGGATATTCCTTGTGTTTCATCTGATGGATACATTGAATGCTTTTCGATTAAATTGAATTTTCTTTGTGATTTGTTGAGAGCGGATACATTGGATGCTTTTGGTTTAGTTGGGATATTCTTTGTTTTTTGTCTTATAGTTGGATTCATGGAATGTTTTGATAGGCTATATTTTTAGAACATATATGCTTAACTTCGGTGGGGTGGATTTTGAAACCTTAGTGTTTTAATTATTAGTTTTTAAAAATCAATTTAGTTTAATTTTAATTTCTTTTGCAAATTATCATCTGAAATTCGGAACTAGATTAAGATAGAGTTAGTTTAGATTGAAAATATACTTTCACAACGCAATTACCTGTGGATTCGACCTCACACTTGCACAACACTATACTGCAAACGGCTCGTGCGCTTGCGAGTAATTTAAAACTCACAACAAGTTTTTGGCGCCGTTGCCGGGGAATTGTTTGGTTTGTGAAATTTTTTTGTCTGAATTGATTTTATTTTTCTACTAGTTAGTTAGCAATTTTTTATTAAAAAAAAAAATTGTGAGTTGTGTGTTTGCTTTATTCTGTTGTTTCTGCTGATTAGTATCTCATTGTTTTCTGTTGGTGTATGCTTGGTCGGAGATCCTTGAACTTAGATTTGACACATTTAGATCCCGACTTAGAAAAGACTCTTAGGAGACAGAAAAGTGCACTAGTTGAGAGAGAAACTGTTGAGATGGGAGAGAATTTTAATCATCCTGAACATGTAGAGCAACCTAGAGCTTGGAACGTGGACTCCACTACATCCCTTAGGGATTTGTTCGCACCCATTGCGACTAACTCATCCTCTTGCATAGTGTTGCCACCAACCAATGCCACACACTTTGACCTGAAGCCACATGTTATCCAACTCTTACCCTTATTCCATGGCTTAGATCTTGAAAATCCTTATAGCTATGTGAAGAAGTTCAAAGACATTTATGCCACATTTAAATTCCAGAACTTCTCTGAGGAGTCAGTCCATCTTCAACTCTTCCCTTTTTCTCTTCATGATAGAGCTAGGGCGTGGTTGGATTCCAACACGTCTGGGTCTATTACATCTTGGGAAAACCTACTGAGCAAATTTTATCATAAGTTTTTCCCAATGTCTAGAGTGAATGAGTGCCAAAAGGAGATTAGCTCTTTCACTCAGGATGAGGATGAGAAGTTCTCTGAGAGCTGGGAGTGTTTTAAAGAGTTACTAATCAAATGCCCTCCACATGGATATGAGAAGTGGAGACTCGTTCAATTTTTCTACCAAGGGTTGACTCAACCCAACCGTAGCATGATCGAGTTTATGAATGGGGGGCATTCTTGAGTCTGACAGGAGACGAAGCATACATGGCGTTGGATAAGTTGTCCGATAACTCACAGCAGTGGGATTTTTCAAGCTGTCGAGATAAGTCCATTCGTGCTCCTAAGAGGGGAGGCATCTATGAGGTCAGGGAGGACATTCACTTGAGGATAAAGTTAGATGCCCTCACCAAGCAGATTGACACTCTCACTGTTAGCTAATCCATCAATGCTGCCAATGCATTCAATGTTAAAAGCTGTTCCATCTGTGCTAGTCCCATGCATCTAGCACAGAATTGCCCATCAATGCCGGCTTGTGCTGAGTATCCTATGGAACAAGTAAATGCTTTCAATGACTTTCAAAGGCAGTCAAATGGATCATACTCCGAGACGTACAATCCAGGGTGGCGGAACCACCCAAATTTTTCATGGAGGCAGAACCAACCAATGAATCAAGGAGAAGCCCCTCATCATGATCAAAATCAATATCCTCCCGGATTTGCCCCACAAATTCCAAATCATGGTCGTTCTACCCATCCAGCACCTTCACCTGCTTACCAAGCACCCACTCAAACACCAGCGCCAGTTCCACAGTCGCTAGAGGACACCCTTAAGGAGTTTATGAAGGCGACTAGCCAAAATATGAGTGATGTGAGGAGTGCAATAGTGGTTAAAACCCAAGCAATTGCCAAGCTGGAAAGTCAAATAGGGTAAATTGCAAGTCACTTGGGTGAGAGAGAGAAAGGAAAGTTCCCCAGTCAACCCTTGCCCAACCCGAAAGGACAATTTATGGTTGAGAGTTCATCAACTCCTACGCACGGGGAGGAACAAGTATAGTCGATTGTCACACTGAGGTCTGGGAGACAAGTGGACAATCGAGTGGAAGAGAGCCCTGCTATGCAGCAAGGGCAAGGGAGTGGCAACATAGAGAAGAGAGATGCTGAGCCATCTACAGCCACACCTACTGAGAAGGATCCTCCTAGGTCATTTGTACCTAGAGCGCCTTACCCTGAGAGACTACAGGCGCCGAAGAAAGGAGGGAAGTATGAGGAAATCCTAGAGGTATTCAAGCAAGTCCAAATCAATATCCCATTTTTGGATGCCATCCATCAAGTACCATCATATGCCAAGTTTTTAAAGGACTTGGTCACTATCAAGAGGAGGACGAATGTCCCAAAGAAGGCATTTTTGACCGAGTAGGTCAGCTCAATCCTGCAGTGCAAGCTACCCATCAAGTATAAGGACCCGGGGTGTCCTACTATTTCTTGCACGATAGGAGTCAGCCATATTGAGAGGGCCCTTTTGGATCTAGGAGCGAGTGTGAATCTTCTACCCTACTCAGTCTATGTGCAGTTGGGGTTAGGAGAATTGAAACCCACATCCACGACGCTTCAATTGGCTGACAGGCTAGTGAAAAGACCACGGGGGATAGTTGAGGACGTTTTGATAAAAGTGGATAAGTTCTATTTCCCCATGGATTTTATTGTACTTGACACAGAGTCAGTTCAGAATGTAGGGATTCAAATACTAGTGATTCTAGGGTGACCATTCTTAGCTACGGCTAACGCCTTAATCAACTGTAGGACAGGGGTGATGAAGATCTCCTTCGGAAATATGACAGTGGAGTTGAACATTTTTTATATCACTAAGCAACCACTGGAATATGATGAAGTGAGAGATGCATGCTTGATAGAGGAGATTCTTGAGGATACTGTGAATGAATCAAGCATTGAGGATCCCATGGAGGCATACTTTGCTCACTTTGGAGAGGACTTGGGCTTAGATAAGCTACTCGAGGAAGTGAATGCCATTTTGGAGTCTGACCCTCAAGAAAGCAATGAGACAGAGGAGACTGCCGAACCTGAAACCCCCAAGAAAGAACTTAAGCCTTTACCAGATAATCTTAAGTATAAGTTCCTAGGTTCAGCCGATAGTTTGCCTGTGATTATAGCTTCAGATTTGGGTGAAGCTCAAGAGGAGAAATTATTAGATGTCTTAAGAGAGCACAAGGAAGCTATCGGGTGGACCATTGAGGATATCGGGGGAATCGGCCCCTCGGTGGTGATGCACAAGATACATTTGGAGGAGAATGCCAAGCCATCGAGGGAGCCACAAAGAAGGCTCAACCCAGCTATGCAAGAGGTTGTGAGGGCAGAAATAATTAAGATGTTAGATGCATGGATCATTTATCCCATCTCTGATAACAAGTGGGTGAGCCCGATTCATGTAGTACCCAAGCGAGCGGGATTGACGGTAGTAAAGAATAAGGACGACGAGTTGGTGCCAACTCGTGTTCAATCAGGGTGGAGAGTATGTATAGACTACCGTAAGCTGAACGTTGCCACAAGGAAGGATCACTTTCCACTGCCATTTATTGATTAGATGGTGGAGCGTTTGGCTGGGCACGAGTATTATTGCTTTTTGGATGGTTATTTTGGATATAACCAGGTCCTCGTGGACCCCGAAGATCAGGAGAAGACGACATTTACCTGTCCTTTTGGGATTTTCGCCTACCATCGTATGCCCTTTGGGTTATGCAATGCACCCGCCACTTTTCAGTGGTGCATGGTCAGTATATTCTCTGACATGGTAGAGTGGTTCTTGGAGATTTTCATGGACGACTTCTCCGTCTTCGGTTCAACATTTGAGGAGTGCCTGCACCGTCTCTCTTTGGTTTTAGTACTGTGCAAGGAGAAGAACCTGGTGCTTAATTGGGAGAAGTGCCATTTTATGGTCAAGCAAGGAATTGTACTGGGGCATGTCGTATCTCATCGAGGGATTGAGGTCGACAAAGCAAAGGTGGATTTGATTTCCAACCTTCCACCCCCACGTACGGTGAAAGAGGTTCGATCTTTTCTGGGCCATGCAGGTTTCTATAGGCAATTTATCCAGAATTTCAGCAAGATCGCCAGGCCCTTGTGCAAGTTGTTACTGAAAGATGCCCCATTTCTATTTGATGAGGATTGTAAGAAAGCATTTGGGGATCTGAAGAAGATTCTGACGTCCACACCCATTATTCAGCCACTCAACTGGGGTGTGCCTTTTGAGATTACGTGTGACGCATCAGACTATGCTGTTGGAGTTACTTTGGGGCAGCGTGTTGATAAACTTCCCCATGCTATCAATTATGCAAGTCGAACTCTAAACGACACACAACTCAATTACTCTACCACTGAGAAGGAGTTGCTTACAGTCATTTTTGCATTAGACAAGTTCAGATCCTACTTGTTAGGATCTAAAGTCATTATCTACTCAGACCATGCTGTATTGAAGTATCTTTTCTCTAAAAAAGATGCTAAATCTCGTCTTATCTAATGGATCTTGCTACTTCAAGAGTTCGACATTGAGATTCGGGATAAGAAAGGTTCGAAAAATGTGGTGGCGGACCATTTATCTAGATTGATTGTGGAATTCACTGAGGCCGCCACTCCCATTTCTGAGACCTTTCCTGATGAGCAATTGATGCACATTGCTCACAGTTCCGCACCATGGTTTGCTGACATAGTGAACTAACTTGTCACTGGACACATGCCCTTGCATTGGGGGAGGCAAGATAAATCAAAATTTTTGGCCACGGTAAAACACTTTTTCTAGGACGATCCTTACCTGTTCAAGTATTGTCCTGATCAGATCATTAGACGGTGTATTCTTGAGCATGACCAATCTAATGTCATCGCCTTTTGTCATGATCATGCATATGGAGGCCATTTTAGTGATAAAAAGACCGCTGCAAAGATGTTACAGTGTGGATTTTATTGGCCTACCTTGTTCCGGGACTCTCACACCTACTGTGTATCTTGTGAGCGTTGCCAAAAGCTAGGGAGTCTTTCTAGGAGAAATATGATGCCCCTCAACTCTATTCTGATTGTTGAGATTTTTGATGTGTGGGGCATTGATTTCATGGGACCGTTCCCAAACTCCTTTGGCTACTTATACATTCTAGTTGCTGTGGACTATCTGTCCAAGTGGGTGGAGGCCGTTGCGTGCAAGACCAATGACCACAGAGTTGTGGTCCAGTTCTTGAAAGACACTATTTTTGCTCGTTTTGGTACGCCTCGAGCAATTATAAGTGATAGAGGTAAGCACTTTTGCAACAAGATCTTTGAGCAGTTGATGAAGAAGTATTTCATCACGTACAAAGTTGCCACCCCGTATCACCCACAGACGAGTGGTCAAGTGAAAATTTCAAATCGCGAGATTAAACAAATTTTGGAAAAGACTGTGAACCCTAATAGAAAGGATTGGTCTCTGCGATTGATTGATGCACTGTGGGCATATCGGACAGCCTTCAAGATGCCAATTGGCATGTCTCCCTATCGCATTGTGTACGGAAAGGCATGTCACCTTCCGGTTGAATTAGAGCATCGTGCGTATTGGGCTATCAAGCAACTAAATTTCAATATTTCCAAGGCTGGCTCACAATAGAAGCTCCAACTTAATGAATTGGAGGAGCTGCGGAATGATGCATATGAGTGTGCCCGATCATACAAAGCACAAATGAAGAAGACTCATGACCAAAACATTTTGAGACGAGCTTTTGAGCCGGGTCAGAAAGTTCTTCTTTACAATTTGCGCCTGCATCTTTTTCCAGGCAAGCTCAAATCCCAATGGTCAGGCCCATTCATTATTCAATCAGTTTTTCCTCATGGGGCCATCAAGATTGAGGATCCTAAGAATGGTAATACTTTCAAGGTAAATGGATAGAGGCTAAAACCATTCTTAGAGTTGAGGAGTCCAGACATTGAGACGATACTGTTGGAGGATCCTAGTTACTCAGATTGAGTGTAGTATTCTAGGGAGAGTCTGGTGATAAATTTTAAAATTTAGTTACTTACCTTAGGCATTTGATAATTCACATGTTTGACATAATCTAACACGAGCACATTAGCACAAATTATGTGAGGTATGACATGTGATTTTAATGTGTATTTTTCCTTATCTTAACTGAAACTAGATGACTTGTTGGATGAACTCTTGGGCATAGAAAAGCATAAAAAAATATAAAAAAAATTATTATCATAAATAAACTTTCCGCTGAGTAACTAGACCTCTTGCCTCAGTAAGCAGTGAGTGTTCACGTCAAAAGGTGGAATTTTGCTTGGTAGTATTAAGGTCGGTTTAATTTCGTAGCCTTTTTGACTCGAGTTAGTAAGTCTTTAGGGGTATCTTTACACCTAATGCCCTAAAACCATCTGGTTTGGGAGTAATTGACCCAACACTCGCTACATAGGTCAATTAGAAAGCTTAAGGGAACTAGACATAACTGTGCCTTATAAAAAAAAAAAAAAAACTATGCCTTTTTCGTTCATTTTGATGGAAAATTCGGTGAATCTTGAGACATGGAGACCTCACACATTGGAGTCACTTGGAAGCTTCATTTCTATATGCTAATTCACTTTACACAGTGTCAGACTTGTGATGCCTTAACCTACCTTTTGTAAGTAATTAGATTTTAACTTTTCTATTCATTGCGAAGATGGGTTTATCTTTTTAAGCTTACTCATGAATGAATATCATGGTGATGTGTGCTTCTTAAATTTTTGGATACCATGAGTGATGAACTTATCTTTATGTTCTTTGTTTTTTATTTAGGTTTTTTTTATATTTTGTTTTGCTAAAGGATTAGTAAATTGTAAGTTTGGAGGTATTTGATGAGTGCCAAATATTGCATATTTTGGCCATTTAATTTATATTTGTTAGCTTAAGAATTTGTTACTTTGAGTTGTTTTCGTTGTTTTACAGGTTTACAAGCTTGGAAAGAAGTTTCACTAAATTGCCAGAATTGCTCGTGCAGATCAGCCATTTTTGAGGATTAAACTGTATTGATTCAGGAAGAACTACGAGATGAGACATATATGCTTGGAAAGATCCCGATGTTTATTTTTTGAGGAATTTTACGGATCAATAAAATGATTTTTCTAGAGAAAGTTATGGCAGTTTTAGTAGACAAAGGTCAGGCTGTGCATGATTTCAGCGTGACAGATCAGCCATTTTTGAGGATTTAACTGTATTGATTCAGGAAGAACCACGAGATGAGCCATATATTCTTAGAAAGATCCCGATGTCTATTTTCTGGAGAATTTTACGGTTCAATAAAATGATTTTTCTAGAGAAAGTTATGGCAGTTTTAGTAGACAAAGGTCAAAGAGCAAAAACTGGAATCTGCAGTATCCCACATCGGATTGGAAGCATATTGCACTTGTGATATTTCCCTATATAAGCCCTTCTTACTTCATCTTTAATGTACAATTCCTGAGCCACTTTGGTGTTTACCGGTGGACGTCCACTAGCATTCTGGTGGATCTCGAAGGCTTTGTCACCACGAGGGGAAGCGCCGCCAGTCAGCGAGTGGAATTTCTCCCATGTAAAGTTATTTATTTATTTCTTTACATTTAGTTGTTTTAGTTTAAATGTTTAGCACTTTTATTATGAATTGTAGTTTCATAGTTATGAGTGGCTAGACTCTTCAGCTAAGGTTGAAGATGAAGTCCGGCCGTTGTTTGGTGTAGTAGTTCAGATTTGCTTGTACAAATCTGACAATTTTTAGTATAAATGTTCTGTCAATTATTTGAATTAACCTTATAATTGATTGAGTATAAATTGTCTGTTGGATATTCCTTGTGTTTCATCTGATGGATACATTGAATGCTTTTCGATTAAATTGAATTTTCTTTGTGATTTGTTGAGAGCGGATACATTGGATGCTTTTGGTTTAGTTGGGATATTCTTTGTTTTTTGTCTTATAGTTGGATTCATGGAATGTTTTGATAGGCTATATTTTTAGAACATATATGCTTAACTTCGGTGGGGTGGATTTTGAAACCTTAGTGTTTTAATTATTAGTTTTTAAAAATCAATTTAGTTTAATTTTAATTTCTTTTGCAAATTATCATCTAAAATTCGGAACTAGGTTAAGATAGAGTTAGTTTAGATAGAAAATATACTTTCACAACGCAATTCCCTGTGGATTCGACCTCGCACTTGCACAACGTTATACTGCAAACGACTCGTGCACTTGCGAGTAATTTAAAACTCACAACACTTTTTCAAATAACAAAAAAAAAAATCAATTATAATAGTTAGAGAAAAATATCTTTTCATTCACCTTGGTTATTCGATTTACTCTTAAATTAAAAAGAAATTTTAACATTTTTTTTTTGCTTTGCATAGTCAATATCATCATAAAACACAAATTTAAAGTTTTGGATACTAAAAAGAAACAAATCTAGAAGCCATGAGTAGATGATATAAAATATGTTATGAGGAGAAATAAACTTGGGATTTCACACTATATAAGAGATTATAGATCTCTCAATTAATGAATTGATAATAGTTTAATTTGGTGGTACAATCTTGTTTTGTCCATCCAAAACAGTTAACGGATTGAGATAGGCCTAAATTGAGCCTAAAATTCTCTTCTTAAACTGAGAAAACCAAAATTCATTATGCTCCAAGTTCTTCTCCTCAATCGTTAATGTGGTTGAGAGTGAATTGTGTATTTATTTGCCCTCCAACATACGGTTAATAATAATTAATATTTTAAGTATATATATATATGGTTTAGGTAAGTAGTTAACAAGCACGTTTAAAAGCATATAACCATAACAAAAAAAATCAAATTTTTTAACCATAAATTAAATTATTTTTTTCAGTAATCGTGTTTTTGATTCAATTATGAAATAATTTCTATGCGATAATAGTTATTGGTTATTTTTATCAAACCTTAATTGCTATCAACCTTTATATTGCTTGAGAATTTCAGGGTCGTAATCGCACAAACTTGCTGTTGATGCCAAAAAACGGTCAGTGTTGACATGGCCTGGGTGCTGACATGGCCTGGGCCCTGCACAAGTAACGGGGATGAGCTAAAGGCCCTCAGAAGGAGGGGAGGAGGAGATCTCTGAGGGCACTCCGAAGCTTAAGTTAGCACGAGAGCTTAAAGGAGATGTCGAGGGCTTAAGTAAATCAAGTGTTAGCAGATAAGTCTCAATGAATATAAATTCCATACCTCGGCTTATTTATAGCCATCCACCCATGGGAGGGCATTGATTATAGGCTCAAGGGACGGCATGTTGCAGGGTGGCTACAGGGCGGTACCCCGTAGGGTGGCTGCAGGGCGGCGTGCCGTAGGGTGGTTGTAGGACTGCAGATGTAGGTGGTTGTAGGGAGTCATATTGTAGGGTGGCGTAGAGTGGCTGCGGGGCTACGTGCGTAGAGGGGGCCCAGGTGCGGGTTTGTTAGGACGTTCTTCATTGGGTCGGAGAGTCTGCTGGGTCGGAGAGTCTGCTAGGCCAGAGAGTTTACTGGACCCTACTGGGCTAGAGAGTTTACTAAACCGAAGTGTTTACTGGGCTGAAGAGTCTACTAGGTCGGAGAGTTTACTGGGCCGAAGAGTTTACTGGGTCGGAGTATTTTGGGCCACATTACAGGCTCCCCACTTCCTTGAGTACATTTATGTGCTTAAGGAAGTATTATGGGGCACGACCTTTTAATGAAGGATTGAGCTGGGTGTGAGTGGAGCTGAGGATGCATCCCGCGGTCTGAGCGCTTGGTCTTGGAGTGTAGGGTGTCCGACTCTGGGATGTGCAAGTCAAACTTGCATTAAATGGTTGATCTTGGGAGCGAGTTTGTCATTCTTGAGAAGTGAAAAGTTGTCTAGAGAAGCATATGAGTAGCCTTGGAATTTTAAAGGTCTCATCGTTTTCTGTGTTCGTATTGAATGCCCTCGTTGAACGTGTTTTTCCTTATTATAAAAAGGGGGTTTCTGTCAGTAAATATAAATCAAAGTGAGTTTAAGAGCCCAAAACTAAAATCTAGTGCTCGGATGGTGGTGGTCTTGGAGAGGGAGGGGAGTCAGCAGTTCCTTGAGGGATTTATGGAAGTTAAGAGGGAGAAAGGGCCTACTCTGGAGGGGGGATGTTGCTCATTGAGCAAGGACCTCTTCCCGATTTCAATCGGGAGCTAGGACCTCTTTCAGCTTCCGAGCTGGGGTAAGGACCTCTTCCAGATTCCGAGTGGGAGCAGTTGAAGAGGTTCCCCTGGCCTGGGGCTGCTCGTGGCAGGAAGGAGCTTTCAGGCTTAGGAGGGAGCCCATGGAAGACCAAAGGGCTAGGGCAACCCGTGTACTGGACAGCCTAAAAACCTAGAAGCCTTGGTTTTTCCTTTGTACTTCGAGGCCGTTAGGGCCTTATTTTCTTTGTACTTTGAGGTCGTTAGTTGTAATCCTTTGATAAATTAATAAAATACTCTTCTTTCAATTTTTGCTTTGCACGATATCCTTGCTTTTTACACTTATTCCAATGAAATGAACTTGATTTTGGGAAAAATCCGGGAGAAGTTTCAAATGCTTGAACTAGGATAAGTCTTGGTCGAGTGTTTGACAACTGACTCGCAATGCTCGGACTCGGGGAACTTGTCAGAGCGTTCGCAAAGCAGCTCAAACACTCGGACTTAGAGAACTGGTCTGAGTGTTTGCAAAGCAGCCCAAACGCTGGGACCTGGAGGACTTGTCCGAGTGTCTAACAAGCAACTCAGACGCTCGGATCTGGAGAACTTGTCCAAGTAGCTCAAACACTCGGACCTGGAGAACTCGTTCGAGTGTTTACAAAGTAGCTCAAATGTTCGGACCTAGAGAATTTGTCCAAGCATTTGCAAAGAAGCTTAAACGCTAGGACCTAGGGAATTTGTCTGAGCGTTTGCAAAGTAGCTCAAACCCTCGGACCTGGAGAACTTATCCGGGCATTTACGAAGCAGCTCAAATGCTCGGACCTGGAGAACTTGTCCGAGTGTTTGCGGAGCGGCTCAAACGCTCGGACCTGGAGAACTTGTCCGAGTGTTTGTGAAGCAGCTCAAACGCTTGGACCTGGAGAACTTGTCCAAGTGTTTGCAAAGCAGCTCAAACGCTCGGACTTGGAGAACTTGTCCGAGCGTTTGACAAGCAGCTCAAGCGCTCGGTCCAGGAGAATTTGTCCGAGCATTTGACAAGCATCTCAAACGCTTAGATCTGGAGAACTTATCTGAGTGTTTGACAAGTAGCTTAAACTCTTGGACCTAGAGAATTTGTCTGAGCGTTTGCAAAGCAGCTCAAATGCTCAAACCTGGAGAACTTGTCCGAGCATTTGACAAGCAGCTCAAATGCTCGGACCTGGAGAACTTGTCTGAGTGTTTGACAAACAACTCAAATGCTCGGACCTGGAGAACTTTTTCGAGCGTTTGCAAAGCAACTCAAACGTTTAGACTTGGAGAACTTGTCCGAGCGTTTGACAAGCAGCTCAAATGCTCGGACATGAAAAACTTGTCTGAGCGTTTGCAAAGCAGCTCAAACGCTCGGACCTGGAGAACTTGTCCGAGCATTTGACAAACAACTCAAACGCTCGGACTTGGAGAACTTGTCCTAGTATTTGACAAGCAGCTCAAACGTTCGGACTTAGAGAACTTGTCCGAGAGTTTACAAAGCAGCTTAAACGCTTGGACCTGGAGTATTTGTTTCTAGCATTTGACAAGCAGCTCAAATGCTCGGACCTGGAGAACTTGTCCAAGTGCTTGCGAAGCAGCTTAAACGCTCAGACCTGGAGAACTTATCCGAGCATTTGACAAGCAACTCAAAAGCTCAGACTTGGAGAGACTTGGTCGAGCGATCAAGACTTGGAGAAATTATGTTCATGCCGTTTCTTTCTCTTTGCATAATGTGGGCTTATTCTCCATTTTGGGCCAACTGGGTTTTCCTTTTTGCAGGTGTAATAAATGATGACGGTTGACATCAAATGGCAGCGCATTGGTGACAGCAGAGGGTGTATTTAGATGACAGCTTTCACCTCGGGGTACGAAAATGGCATCTTGGTGACAGCAAAAGGCGCGTCGCTTCATTTGGAGAGTTGAGTTAATGCCTCTCGGTTCTGCTGCCCCGGCTTCTATAAAAGAGGATCCACGCTTCCTTCATTTCTCACTTGCATTTTTTAGAGTTCATAGTTAGAGAAAAATTTTGAGAGCACTTGGTTTTTCTAGGAGACAACCCAAAAAGACTTTTTTAGTGAGTAAAATGTCCGAGAGTGATATAAGCGGGGATCTTTTGAGGGAGTTAGAGGAGGCAATGGGTGTTTTCTCCAATGAGGAAGCCTCTTCCTTGGTGGTCATCCCTTGCGATAGGGCTCTGGCCCTCGTGCCCTATGTTCCGGGGAGAGGGGATAAGGAGAATGAGGATGGGGAGTCATCCGGAGAGGAGGATGTCCGGGCGTCGATGTTCATTAAGGACAATGCCCTAGATACTGAGAGGGAGGAGTGGACGTTCGAAGCGAACTCCATTTCAAGTTCGATAGTGGAGTCTGAGCTCATGGGGATCAGGATTAGGTATAGGATCCCCATAGATTACCATATGAGGGCTCCAGAAGGTAGGGAGAGGGCCTGCGACGTCCTCCCTAGTCGGGTGCCTTATGAGCGGTGTGTTTACGAGCAACAGCTAAAGGTCGGGCTCAGGTTCCCTCTCTATCCGTTATTTTGCTCGGTGCTCTGATACTTTGGTGTCACGCTAAGTCGATTGGTGCCTAATTCTGTCTGACTAATCCTGGTATTCATTGCCGTGTGCCAGGAGGTGGGAGGAGAAATGAACATAAACGTGTTCAAAGCGCACTTCCAATTAGCCCGTCTTGGTCATACGAGGTGGGTCATTGTGAGTTTGAGGAGGCAGGAGAGGGTTTTAAAGTATAAGCCTTCTTCTGTGAAGAGGTGGAAAATGGGCTTTATTTTTTATAAAGAGTGCTGAAAGCTTCGACGTCCCCCTCGCTTGGAGTTTAGAGCGTGTTGGCAAGTGCAAAAGGCCACATCTCCTACACCAAAAAGAAGAGACGTTAAAGGCTATACTGGCCGCGCCCTTGGAAGTTAGGGTGCTTGGAGATAACAAAGAGCTCCACATGCGCGACCTCTACCCTCCTAGCCTTCCGTCGGACCTCGAGCATGGTAACCCTTAGTCTTTTAGTCTTGTAGCAACCTCGATTTTTTATTCTAAGTTATTAACACTCATTCTTTGTGTAGAGATGAATGTCGCTGCCAAGGCTATGGAGAGGGTGAGGCTCATGTCCCGAGAGAGAAAAAGGGCTGCAGAGGCTGGCAGTTTGAGACAAGAGCAAAAGAAGGCTCGGGCCTCGCCCTCGGTGCCTATGGTTGAAGGGAGCCCTCCGAGGGTTCCAGTTTTTGAGGGAAAGGAACATCCCGCTGTACCTACTTCTCCCCCGAGGCCATCTTCCTCCAGGGGAGGAACCGGGGTAGCTGCTACCTTCATACTGTAGTGGGCACTGAGGGGTGACGATTCGGTGTTCGCTCATCTGAAGGTTGCATGTGAGCACCTCATCTTGGGGATCCCTCCCCGCAATATGCTAGAGCTCTCGATGAAGCCCCTCGAGGCGCTTTACTCGACTGCAGAGACCGCATTCTCCCAAGTAACGTCCTTTTGTTTTATCCTGGTTTTTGCCTTACTCATTTTTCTTTTAACAACGTTCGTGTTTCAGGCTGGAGTTCTTGGTGGCGTCCTCGCTCGACGTTGTGCTGATCTGGGTAATCACTTGGCAAAAACCGAGTATAAGCTGGAGGAGACTCGGGAGCTGGTCCGGGCTTTGTCTTCCTCCCTAGAGGTGGCCGAACGGGCCAAGGATGATGCCATCTTTGAGAGAGACCTGGCCCGGGCTCAGATAGAGAATGTGGTCGCTAAGGCCGCTGAGAGAGAGGAGGAACTGCTGGATGAGGCTGGGGCCTAGATCCTAACGGGCCTCAATAAGGCCAAGAGGCAGGTCGAGTCTTTTTACTCGGGGTTCGATTTTTCAAGCCTCGATCTTTGTGCTCCTTCAGGAGAAATGTGCACGGTTGCTGCCGGAGGGGGTGCGACGGATACTAGCGTTGGGGAGGTCGCGAAGGACGAGGCCCAAGGGACTGTTGGGGGTAATGCTCATAAGGGTGCAGGGAGCGAGGATGAGGTCCATAAGGCCTCCACTTCTCTAGAATAGGTTTTGTGTTTTTTGTTTTTGTACCCAAGGCCGGTAGCGCCTGACTTTTGTATTTTTTTTATTAACTAAGTAAAATTTTAGAATTCAAACTTCAAACTTTATTAAACCTTTTGCCTTTACATTTTATTGGTAAAATTTTTGGAGATTCTCCGTGTTCCAAGTGTGCGGGAAGGGTTTGCCATCCAATTCCTCGAGCTCATAGGTGCCAACCCGGCAAACTCTTCAGATTCAGTACGGACCTTCCCAATTTGAAACGAGTTTTCCTGTGTAGCGAGGATGGGATACTTCACTCTTTCGTAGGACGAGGTTATAGAGTTTGAAGCTCCGGTTATGAAATCAGGAGTTGTAGTATCGAGCTGTCCTTTATTGGTACGCGACTAAACGGGTTTGGGCTTTGGCACGCACTTCGTCAACCAAGTCCGCGTTCATCCTTAAGGATTCCTCATTGCTACTTGGTTCAAAAAACTGTACGTGCATTGATGGAATTCCAATTTCGACGAGGATGACAACTTCCGAACCGTACGTTATGAAGAACGGGGTTTCTCATGTTGGCGTACGTACGGTCGTTCGATAGGCCCACAGAACGTTGGGGAGCTGGTCAACCCAGTGTTTATCTTCTTCGTATAGTTTTCTCTTGATACCTTGGAGGAGGGTCCTGTTGGTGACTTTGGCTTGGACATTGGCCTGCGGGTATCCGATGGATGAGAATCGATGCTTGATTTGGAGATCTTCGCAGAATGTTTTGAACTGGGAGCTATCAAATTGCTTTTCGTTATCGGTGACCAACACCCGAGGAATCCCGAACCGACATACGATCGTCTTCCAAACGAAGTTCCTAGTTTGGTGATCCGTAATGTTGGCTAGTGGTTCCGCCTCGACCCACTTGGTGAAATAATCAATTGCTACAATGAGGTGTTTCTTTTGCCCAGCTGCTGCGGTGAACGGGCCCAGGATGTCCATCCCCCACATAGTGAAAGGAAGTGGACTAGTGATTGAGGTGAGAAGATTAGCAGGCTGGTGCGATACTGGAGAGTACTACTGACAGTTTCTGCACTTCTTGACCAAGTCAGTCGCATCTTCTTTCATTTTAGGTCAGAAGTACCCTTGGCGTAGAATCATGAAGACGAGGGCTCAGGCTCCTAAGTAATTCCCACATATGCCTTCGTGGACTTCTCAAATGGTGTAATTGGCCTCGACCGGGCTGAGTCATCTTAGGTAAGGCATAGTCAGAGCTTCTTGTACAATTTCCCATCTATAATCGTGTACCGAGAGGCTCGGGAGATTAACTTTTTGGTTTCGTTTCTCTACTCAGGGACCTTTTTGTCTCTCAGGTAGTGCAGGATTGGGTCCATCCACATCGCACCTTCTTCCACTGGTAGGACCGGGGCTTTGTCTATGCTAGGAACAGAGAAGGTTTCTACATAAATAGCTTGAGTTGGTTCTAGGTGCCGGGATGAGGCCAGGTTGGCCAGAGCATCTGCCTTGGAGATTTCGACTTATGGAATTTGAGTTATTCGGAACATTCTGAACTTAGTAGCAAGCTTTTTCACTTTTCGGAGGTATCAGGTGAGCTTTTCTCCTTGGGCTTCGAATTTTCATGTTACCTAACTTACTACTAGTTGGGAGTCACTGAACATATCTATGATCTCGACGACTTAGGCTTTGGCCAATCTTAGGTCGGTTAGTAGGGCTTCATATTCTACCTTATTATTGGAAGCCTTGAATTCAAATCTCAAGGCGTACTCGACTGCAAAGCCGTCAGGGCTGTAGAGGACGAGTCCTGCTCCGCTTCCCGTGACATTCGAAGATCCGTCCACATAGAGAGTCCATCTTGGAGGCGATTCATTTGGAGTCTCGTCCAGCATTGGCTCTATTCTCATACTGAGGTCTACCGAGAGGGTTGCTTCTATGATAAAGTCGGCCAAAGCTTAGCCTTTGATAGCCTGTCGAGGGTGGTACCAGATATTGAACTCTCTGAGTTTTACTGACCACTTCACCATTCTCCCGGAGACACTTAGACTGTGAAGGACCTGCCTTAAGGGCTAGTCAATCAAAAGGATGACTGTGTGTGTTTGGAAATATAGTCGGAGCTTTTGGGCTGTTATTACTAGGGCGTAAGCTATCTTCTCAATGGGAGGATACCTCACTTCCGCCTCGTGAAGGACTCTACTAAAGTAGTATATGGGTTTCTGGACACCTTCTTCTTCCTGAATCAAGACAGAAGCCACAATGCTTTCCCCAATAGATAAGTAAGCTCTTCACCTGGGAGAGGCTTGGTTAGGAGTGAGGGCGAGCTCAAATACTTTTTTAGCCCTTCGAATGTTTCCTGGCAATCCTCAGTCCAGGAGAAGTTTTTGACCTTCTTGATAGCCTTGAAGAAGGGTAGGTACCTTTCCACAGATTTGGACATGAAGCGACTTAGGGCGGCAATTCTCTCGGTGAGCCGTTGTACTTCTTTCACAGATCTAGGATGAGTTATGTCGAGGATAGCTTTTATCTTCTCCGTGTTGACCTCTATTCTCCTTTGGATGACCATGAACCCTAAGAGCTTCCCTCCAGTCACACCGAAGGCGCATTTGGCTGGATTTAATCTCATGTTATGCTTTCGCAGTATCCCAAATGCTTCTTCTAAATCAGAGTCATGGCTTCGTGCCTTCATACTCTTGACCAGCATGTCATCCACGTAAACTTCCATGTTCCGCCCTATCTTCCCCTTGAAGATTTTGTTGACCAGTCTTTGGTATGTCGCAGCAGCATTCTTGAGTCCAAAGGGCATAACCTTGTAGCAATATAGCCCTTGGTCGGTGATAAAAGCGGTCTTGTCTTGGTTCGGCTCGTCCATGAAGATTTGGTTGTACCCGGAGTATGCGTCCATAAAGGAGAGGAGTTCATGCCCCAAAGTGGCATCTATCAGTTGATCAATTCTTGGAAAGGGGAAGCTATCCTTTAAGCAGACCTTGTTCAGGTTGGTAAAGTCAATGCAGATCCGCCACTTGTCGTTGGTTTTTTTGACCATCATTAGGTTAGATACCCATTCGGGGTACTTTGCCTCTCGGATGAAGCCAGCCTCAAGCAGTTTGTCTACCTCAGTGTTGATGGCGACTTGGCGTTTTGGGGCGAATGATCTTTTCTTCTGGACAATTAGTTTGTATTTGGGGTCCATATTCAAGTGATGCTCAATGGTCCTGGGGTTAATCCCAGGCATGTCCGCTGCTGACCAGGCAAACAAGTCTCGATTCTTCTAGATGAGAGAGAGAAGTTTTTCCTTGTGTTTTTCGGAGAGGCTTGATCCTATTTGGACGGTCTAGTTGGGATCTTTTCCAAGGGGCATTGGAGTTAACTCTTCTATTGGTCGCCCTCTTGGGGTCTTCATCTCTTCCCTGAGGTCTTCTACCTCAAGGGGAAAGGCTTCGACCTTCTTTCCTTCCTTGATAGCGTTCATATAACAGGACCGGGAGGCCTTCTGATTGCCCCTGACTTTGCCAACCTCCTCACTGGTGGGGAATTTAACCTTTAGATAGTATATGGAGACAACAACCCTTAGTTTGTTGAGGGTGAGTCGCCCAATAATCATATTGTAAGAGGAAGGTTGCTTCATTACCAAAAATATGGTTTGCACAGTGGAGGTCCGTGGTGCCGTCCCTGCGGTGACAGGGAGGACTATGCTTCTCTCGGGAAAAACTGGAGATCCGCAAAAACCGTAAAGTGGGGCCAGGGCTGGCTCTAGATATTAGTCCTTCAGTTCCATGGGGTGGAAGGCGCCGTAAAATAATATATCGGTGGAGCTTCCGTTATCAATTAAGATGCGTCATACCTCGTGGTTGGCTACCAGGAGAGAGACCACCATTGCGTCGTCATGAGGAGTCTGTACATCTTCCAAGTCATCCTCTATGAAAGAGATTGCCAGTTCCACCTTTCTCCACTTATGAGGCCTGTTGACAGAGGCCACAGTTCTTGCGTACACCTTACTACTTTGCTTCTAGCCTCCCCCAACGGCAGGGCCTCCACATATTGTCTTGATGATCAGGGTGGTAGTTGTTATTTTATGGTGTTTCTGACCGGACACTTCCTGCCCTGCTTTGGTGTCTTGTCGAGGGCCTCACCGGTCTTATCCCTGGGGAGGGAGATATCCAGAGTTTCTCCTTGGCTGAGCGGGCTCCTCTCTCCTATGGGAATTTCTAAATTCCTTCAGGTACCCTAGGCTGATAAGGGCCTCGATCTGTTCTTTCAAGGTATGGCAATCTTTGGTATCATGGCCGTAGTTTCGGTGGAAACAACACCACTGTCTTTGATCTCCACTGAGGGATTGTGTCCTGGGTGGCCATTGGAGTACCGACTTATCTTGGAGCTGTATGAGGACATGAGTCCTAGATGCATTAAGGGGAGTGAAATTATCGACCCAGGGTTGGAATTTGTACCTCTTTTCTTGAGGGGGTCTCCTGATCATCCCCCTCTGTAGGTCGACGTCCTTCATCTTCTTTTCTGTTTCTTCCTTCCCTTTCTCTTCTGAATGCCTGGTCATCCTCTGTCATCATGTACTTCTCTGCTCGGGCCAAGACTTCGTTCATAACCTTGGAGGGATATCTGGTGAGCTTGGAGCTGAAGATCCCGAACCTCAGCCCATTTTTGAAAGCCATCATCTGAAAGTTTGGGTCGAGGTCAGGGATTTCCCAGGCTGTCGAGTTGAACCTGGATATGTAGGCTCGAAGCCTCTCTTCTCGGTGTTGAATAATATTGAACAAACTTTCTGAGGTCTTCTTTGGTTCCTTGCTGCTGAGGAAGTGAGAAACAAAGGCATAACTTAGTTCTTTGAAACTACCAATGCTCCCCAGCCTTAGACGTGAATACCAAGTGCCCGTGGCCTTCTCGAGGGTCAAGGGGAAGGCACGGCACATGACGGGGTCGGGATGTTGATGCAGCATCATAGTTGTCTTGTAGTGCTGCAAATGGTCTAGGGGGTCTCCTGAACCGTCGTACATTCAGACCTACAACATTCTGAAGTTGAGGGGGAGCGGGGTCTCGAGGATAGTTTCTATAAATGGGGGATATTGGATGCTAAGCTCATCCAAGATGCTGAGGTTCTTGTGTTTTAAGGCCAAATCTATTTTCTCTTCCATTTTTTTGAACCGTCTGTCTAAATTGAAGTTGTTTTTCGAAGAGGAGCTCTCTTTAGACCAGCTGCTACACAGCGAAGGCTCGGTAGGGGTTGATTGTAGGTAGGATCGTCTTTATCGGATGACTTCGCTTGCTTCGGAGCTTGGTGAGGAGAAATGGAGGATTGTCGGCCTCCGCCTCAGACTTGGGCTGCCAAATTGACTATCATCTGGGAGAGTTCTTGGAATTGTGCTTGAATCACAGGGGCCTGAGGATGCACAGCTGCTTCCTCGTAATCAGGAGAGTTGGTTCTGGAGAGGTTAGGGCGTTGTTCTCTGGTGGGGGGCCGCCTGCTCGACCCGGGGGTTGCATGTTCTGGGATTACAGGGAACCTAGTTCCAGATTGTTGGCTGCAGGCACTACCCCGGATAGGAGTGGAGCATGCTGTTGGGGCTTCATTGTCGGTCCTTCTCATACTGCTTCTAGGTGGTATTGTAACAGATGAGTTCTTTTGTACTTCTTCGCTTTTGTTATAGCGAGAGATTGTGGTTTCCCATAGACGGTGCCAATCTGTTGATGCCAAAAACGTTCAGTGTTGACGTAGTCTGGGTGCTGACGTGGCCTGGGCCCTACACAAGTAACCGGGATGAGCTAAAGGCCCTTGGAATAGGGGGAGGGGGAGATCTCCGAGGGCACTCCGAAGCTTAAGTTAGCATGAGAGCTTAAAGGAGATGTCGAGGGCTTAAGTAAATCAAGTGTTAGCAGATAAGTCTCAATGAATATAAATTCCATACCTCAGCTTATTTATAGCCATTCACCCGTAGGAGGGCATTGATTATAGGCTCAGAGTACGGTGTGTTACAGGGTGACTGCAGGGCGGCGCGCCGTAGGATGGCTACAGGGCAGCATGCCGTAGGGTGGTTGTAGGACTGCAGATGTAGGGGACTATAGGGCGGCATGTTGTATGGTGGCGTAGAGTGGCTGCGGGGCTACGTGCGTAGAGGGGGCCCAGGTACGGGTTTGTTGGGCCGTTCTTCATTGGGCTGGAGAGTCTGTTGGCCGGAGAGTTTATTAGGCCAGAGTGTTTACTGGGCTAGAGAGTCTACTGGGCCGAAGAGTTTACTGGGCTGGAGTATTTTGGGCCACATCACTTGCTAAACTGTATTTTGCAGAAATTGAGAACTTCTAAAAAAAACTAGGATTGTTCCATTGTAACCATATCAGCATTGTACTTCATGCAACAAAAAGCATCAAAGAAGTGATGTATGTATGGGTGGATGTGGAAATCACATATTGATTAGTTTTAGGATTTTATTTTTTTGGAAGGTTAAAATTTTTATTATTACTGCAAAGACAATGTACAAAGAATAATAGACTCAAGTTAGAAACTTAGCTATACAAATATACAATTGCCTCAACAAATAACACTTCAAAGATCGCAATTGAAATGCATTCGTGTTATGCTTCATTTTCTCGTTAATGTGTTTTCTGGAGAGAGAGAACCCTAGTGTTGATTGCAAGACAAAAAAAAAAAAAGGAAGGAGGAAAGAAAGTGGAAAGTGATTTATATATTGCAGTAATTAATTTCTTTAGTTACTCATTTTTAATGTAAATTTATTCTTAAGGACCTAAAATAGATAAGTTTGTGACAATATATGATTTTAATAGTGCATAAAGCCTATACGCCATTGAATCAAATACAAACTCAAAATAAAAACTCAAGAAACTAATGGTTGCAAGTAACATTATGTTTGTGAGGAGATTTTTGTGAGTAAAGTAAAGAAAAGTATATGAGAATTAACTTGAAAATCATACTGGGGAGCTTAATTTTATCATAAAGAGGAGAAGGGTATTGAGAGTTCCTTATAACTCTTCGAAACTCTTGTCGAAGTTTTTAAGGTTTGCAAAATTTTCATAAAGAGTAAGTTTGTTAACCTCATTTGCTCTCTCAAATTTTATAAAATCCTCAATAAAGGTAAGTTATCAACCACACCGCTCACTTATTCGCTAATCCTTATTCTTTCTTTATATTAAAAACCTTTCATTTTACGTTATAATTGATAGAAAAGAAAGTGAGATGTTGGTATTTGTCTAAGGTTTAAACATGGTTAAGGTTTAAACATGGTCAAGGTTTAAACAAGGTTGGAAGAGGTCAAGCATCAAGTCATTGAAGCCTCAGCACAAAGCAGTCAAATGAGTGAAGGTCCAGCATCAGGTGGCGCCAGACCTCTCTTCACCCCAGGTCGCGGTGCCCAGAAGATGGAGTGTTGGAGGAGGAGGCCAGGCCGCGATGCCCTCTACCCAAGGCCGCGGCGCCCAGAACCTTGAGGAAGTGTGATTTGCCCTGGGCCGCGGCGCCCCCTGTTCTAGGCCGCAGCACTAAGCACACTGATGCGCACGTGTAAACCTCTTCCATGGTTCGTGAGACATGTCCAAAATGCACAGCTTGACTAAGGAATGATCAAAGACTATGGTTGATTGGTCATCAAGATCTAAGGGTGGAGAATGACACTCAAGATTGGACAAGAAGTTGTTGCACTTTATAAAGGGTCACCTAGCTTCATTTTTAACAACAATGTGACATAACTTGTGATCAAAAGTGAGAGAATTGTAAAGAATGCAATGCATAAAACAAGAAAGACTCATTTGTAAGGCTGGTTGTTTAGAAGAGTGAGTATAATAGAAAGGGGATTGAAGGGCTTGTAAAGGAAATTTTCTTGGGAAAATTCTAGGGTCAGTTCTCATCACTTTCTGTTTCTTCTTCTTCTTTTTTGTTTCTTCAAGAACTTAGGCTTCTTGGAGAGGGGTTGTTGTGATTGTAAAAGAACCATTGATTAGTGTAGAGAGTTCAAGTGAACTCACGGGGACGTAGGCTATTGCCAGACCTCGATAACAAATCGCTTGTCTTCTTTTTTTCTTTTGTTTCTGTTTCTGTTTCCAATTCCTAATCTTTACAAGTCATTCTAGACTTGGGTGTTTGGAAGATCACCACCTGAGCATCTTGTCAAGCTGATTTCCAATAGTGGTATCAGAGCCGAAGGAGCTTTGCATGGCTGGGTATCGGAGCAAGAACAGAAGGTGACGGAGCAAGACTCCAAGAATCAAAGAACAAACTTCTTGGGTGATTCAAGAACGGAGTAAAGATCAAGATCAGATCGTGTTCTTGAGGTTGATTCAAGAATGGGGTTCTGATCAATCTTCAATCATGTTCTTGAGGTTTAGAAGAAGTTGGAAAGTATTTGTGGGTGCTGCACAAATCTGAGATCATCTCCGCAAGATGGGTTCAAATTTCATTGTTGAGAAGTTTGATGGAAAATGAGATTTTTCCCTGTGGAAGCGGAAAATCAAGGTTGTTCTTATACAACAGAAGGTGGACTTGGCTATTGGAGAAGATGACGCTTTTCCAGCAAGTATCACGGAGGACCAGCGGATTAAAATGAAGAAGATAGCATACAACACCATTTTCCTACACATGTCAGATAGTGTCACAAGAGAGTGCGGAGACTCGGAAGATCCTACTGTCATATGGAAGAAACTAGATGAGTTGTTTCCTACCAAAATTCTCCCTAATAAGATTTATCTTCTTAAAAGAATCTTTGCTTTTAAAACGGATCCTAATAAAGAGTTGCAAAATAATCTTGATGTCTTTAATAAGCTAGTTCAAGATTTGGCTAGTTGTAGTATTAAATTCCCCGATGAACAATTGGTTGTTATGTTATTAAATTCTCTTCCTGATTGTTTTGATAGTTTAATTAATGCAATTGAATATGGAAGAGATAAACTAACCAAATAAATTGTGGTCAATGCTATAAAGGCTCATGATTTCAAAGCCAAGAGTAGGGAGGCATCAAGTGGAGAAGGGCTGTTCGTAAGAGAAAGGCCAGCAACTTGGAATGGCAGTAGCAATCATGGCAACTACTGGGAGAAATCAAGAGGTAGAGGGCGGAGCCATGGGAGAGCACATTCCAAACCAAGATTTGGAGGAAAGAGGTGCTTCTACTGCAACAAGGAGGGTCACTTTAAGAAAGATTGAAAGAAGAGGTTGTGGGATGAGAGAGGGAGAAGCCATACCAACAATGGAGAGGCTTCGATTGCCAAAGGAGAACAACAAGATGATGTTCTTATTGTATGCACAAATGTGAGCAGGAGGCAAGGCAGCGAGAAATGGATTCTGGGTGCACTTATCACATGTGCTCTCACAAGGAATGGTTCAAGAATTTCAAGGAAATCAACGATGGAAGGGTTTTCTTTGGGAATGATAATTCTTTCCAAGTGAGGGCGATTGGAGACATCCAGTTGAGGATGTTTGATGGAGTCACAAGGCTACTGCGGAATATAGGTATCTTCCAGATTTGAAGAGGAATTTGATCTCATTGGGGCAGCTGGATTCCATGGGGTATACATACAAAGTAGAGGGATGAAAGATCAAGGTGACCAAGGGATCTTTGGTAGTGATCAAAGCAGCAATAAAATATGGACTCTATGAGATGATTAGAGAGATAGAAATCAAGGATCAAGCAGCAAGCTTAATGGCTGAGATGGATAGGGCAGCCATTTGGTACACTCGCTTAGGACATATGAGCGAAAAGGGCCTGTAAATTCTTAGCAATGATGGTCTACTTGGAGGAGACAAAGTAGAGAAATTGGATTTTTGCGAGTGATGCATCCTTAGGAAGCAACACCGGGTCAGCTTCAATATCGGAGTGCACAAGTCTAAGAGCATTCTTGATTACATTCATTCGGACCTTTGGGGACCAGCAAGAACACCAACATAGGGAGGTAACTTTTACTTTCTGTCTTTAATTGATGATTATTCAAGAAAAGTTTTGGTTTATTTGCTTAAGAATAAATCAGATGCCTTGAATAAATTTGTTGTGTGGAAAAAGTTGCTGGAGACTCAAACGAGTAGAGTAGTTAAGGCTTTACGAACCGATAATGGCTTAGAATTTTGTAATAAGGATTTTGATAAATTATATGAATTAAATGGCATTCTAAGGCATATAACGGTTGTAAAAACAGCTCAGCAAAATGGAGTTGCTGAGAGAATGAATAGGACCCTTATGGAAAAAGTTAGGTGCATGTTAATAGGATCCGGTTCACCAAAATATTTTTGGGGAGAAGCTGTGTCTACTACTGCATACTTGGTAAATAGATCACCCTCTAGAGCTTCAAAGCTCAAGACTCCCATGAAGATGTGGAGTGGGAAACCCCCTGAGTTGAGCAACCTTAGGACTTTTGGGTATGTTGTATTTGCACATCAAAAGGATGATAAACTTAACCCAAGGTCTAGAAAATGTGTGTTTATAGGGTATGGTGATGGGGTTAAGGGATATAGGTTGTGGTCCTTAGAACCTAAAGCAATGAAACTCATTATAAGTAGGGATGTTATTTTTAATGAATTATTATTTCCCTACTTGGAGAAAACTAACCCTGCAGAGGCTAGTGAGTAAACCAGTCCAAAATTTATGGAGCATCGCATCAAAGAGAATTCGGTTCAGGTAGATCAAGGAAGGCAAGAGGCTTCAGACCAGGTAGAGCCCATTGATGAAGGCCAAGCTCAGGGCACTCAAGAGGAAGTTGAACTAGAAGAGGTTGATGCAATAAGTCAAAATGACTACCTGCTCACAAGGGACCAGGGAAGGAGGGTGGTCAGACCACCTTTGAGATATGGGTTTGTGGATGCTAATGTAGCAGTTCCTTGGACATAAGGAAGAATGGTTGAACCAGAAACTTACATGGATGCCATAGAGTGTAAGGATTCGTCAAAGTGGCAGCTAGTTATGGAGGAAGAAATGAATTCTTTGAGGAAGAACAACTCTTGGGTATTGGTCCCCAAACCAGAAAAACAGAGAGTTGTGGATTGTAGATGGATCTACAAGATCAAATAAGGGAATACTCTAGGAGATGAAGTCTGATATAAAGCTAGGCTGGTGGTGAAGGGGTTCGAACAAAAAGAAGGCATAGATTTCACCGAAATTTTCTCACCAGTTGTGAAGTATAAGACGATACGGATAGTATTGGCAATGGTGGTCCAATTTGATTGGGAAATCAAGCAAATGGATGTGAAGACAGCATTCTTACATGGAAGGCTTGATGAGACCATATACATGAGGCAACCTGAAGGCTATGAGGAAGGAAGGCAGGGAGAATTGGTGTGCAAATTGAAGAAATCTCTCTATGGCCTGAAGCAATCACCTTGGCAATGGAATAAAAGGTTCGATTCCTTTGTAACTAGCTTGGGTTTCATGAGGAGCTATTATGATTCGTGCTTGTACTACAAGGGGCAGAAGGTGAAGGAAGTGGTGATCATCCTGATCTATGTTGATGATATGTTGCTGGTTAGGAGCAGCATGGAGAGGATAGGAAAATTAAAGGCTCAACTCAGTGAGGAGTTTGAGATGAAGGATCTTGGCCATGCACAGAAGATCCTTAGGATGTGTATCATCCGAGAAAGGGAGAGAAACAAATTGAAGATCTCTCAAACTTTCTATATAGAGAAGATGATATCTAAGTTCTCTATGGAAGATAGCAAACCAGTGAAGGTTCCCCTTGCTGGTCATTTCAAGTTCTCCAGCGATCAATGTCCGAGATCGAAGGCGGAGAAGAAGGAAATGGAAAAGGTCCCCTACTCTAGTGCGGTTAGTTCTGTAATGTTTACCATGGTAAGCACCAGACCAGATATTGCTCATACAATAAGTGTTCTCAGCAGGTTTATGAGTAATCCTGGAAAGGAGCATTGGCTTGGGATGAAGTGGCTGCTGAGGTACTTGAAGGGAAGCCCAGAAGTGGGGTTGATTTATAAGAAGAGGGGTAAGTTCATCTGTCTTGAGGTTTATGCGGATTCGGACTATGAAGCAGACCGAGATAAAAGAAGATCGATTACCTCCTACTTCTTCAACTTAAACGGATGTTGTGTAAGTTGGAAGGCTCAGTTGCAGCCTTTGGTAGTACTCTCAACAATCAAGGCTGAGTACATAGAAGCAACAGAAGCCAGAAAGGAAGCTATGTGGTGCAAAGAGTTGTTAGAAGAGTTGAAGGTCCTAGAAGAGCAGGTTGTGGTGTTTTCAAATAGTCAAAGTGCATTGCACTTGTGTAAAAATCCGGTGTTCCATGAGAGGACAAAGCACATGGATGTTCAGTATCATTTCATTCGAGAAAATGTTATGGAAGGATGCATTCATATGGATAAGGTAACCACAGAGGAAAATCCTGCAGATTTAGGCACCAAGGTTCTACCCCTAAGTAAGTTGAATCATTGCCTTGGACTACTTAGGATTGGAGTCCGTTGATTGATGACTCAAGATGAGTTTGGATCCTGAAGTTCTCTGCACAGTGGTTCGGGTTTAAACACTTAGACAAAGGTAGAGATTGTTGGTATTTGTCTAAGGTTTAAACATGGTTAAGTTTTAAACATGGTCAAGGTTTAAACAAGGTTGGAAGAGGTCAAGTATCAAGCCATTGAAGCCTCAGCACACTTGGAGTGTGCCTCAGCACAAAGCAACCAAATGAGTGAAGGTCCAACATCAGGTGGCACCGTACCTCTGCTCACCCCAGGCCGCGACGCCCAAAAGGTGGAGTGCTGGAGGAGGAGGCCAGGCCACAGCACCCCCTACCCAAGGCCGCGGTGCCCAGAACCTTGAGGAAGTGTGATCTACCCTGAGCCGCGGCGCCCCCTGTTCTAGGCCGCAGTGCCAGGCACACTGACGCACACATATGTAAACCTCTTCCATGGTTCGTGAGACATGTCTAAAACGCACAGCTTGACTAAGGAATGATCAAAGGCTATGGTTGATTGGTCATCAAGGTCTAAGGGTGGAGAATGACACTCAAGATTGGACAAGAAGTTAGTGCACTATATAAAGGGTCACCTAGCTTCATTCTTAACAACAATGTGACATAACTTGTGATCAAAAGTGAGAGAATTGTAAAGAGTGCAAAGACACAAAACAAGAAAGACTCATTTGTAAGGCTGGTTATTTAGAAGAGTGAGTAGAATAGAAAGGGGATTGAAGGGCTTGTCATCACTTTCTGTTTCTTCTTCTTCTTCGTTTCTTCAAGAACTTAGGCTTCTTGGAGAGGGGTTGCTGTGATTGTAAAAGAACCATTGATTAGTGCAGAGAGTTCAGGTGAACTCACGGGGACGTAGGCTATTGCCAAACCTCGATAACAAATCGATTGTCTTCTTTCTTTTTTTTTATTTATATTTCTGTTTTCGATTCCTAATCTTTACAAGTCATTCTAAACTTGAGTGTTTGGAAGATCACCCCATGTGCATCTTGTCAATGTGATTTTTCAACATGAGAAAAAGAAAAAAAAAGAGAAAAAGAGAACACTTTTCAATCGTTTGATAAAGAAGAATACATGACAAGAAAAAAGTGAGGATTCATTTTTGGTCCTGCCTGAACTGTCTGTTATTACTCGAGCTTCTCATAATTACTACTTCAGCTTCATGTTGATCAAGTTGTGAAAATTTGTTGACTGTTTTTGTTGTACACCTATCGTTTCTCATTGAGAAAGGTCTCTTACTTTGTTAGAAGGGAAGAAACCGCGACCTCACTCTTACAAGGAAAAAAAATGGAGCATCCTAGAAGAAAGTTAGAAAAGGCCTGATAATAAAAATCGAAAACAGAAACACTGAAGTCAAATTGGATTCAGCTTCTAAACTGGATAGAGCAGAATCCAATCGTATCATTATTTGTTCATGTGGGTTGCATTCTTAACAGCATTAACCGCTTACCATGGCATAGCTTTCATCTGCTGACCAGCCTATGCAAAAACAACATGCAAAAATTACTTTCACATGATAGGAAGTAGTTATATGGTTCTTATACACTAACTGTATACAACAAAAATTATCAATGCTAGCAATTTAGTTAAAAAAAACCTGAGTAAATAACAAGTTAATTTAGACTGGTTTACCAACCTGCCGTCCCTCTCCTGAAGCAACACGATACCCATAAAAGCCATGCCAACTTGAAAAGAAAAATCAGGGACGCCCATTGAAAACAGACCAAGAAATACACGAATTTTAAAAAACACAAGCGGCACATTTTATTTGCATGCATGGCTTCTGGAGATTTTTTTCTCTTTCTTAGTTTGAAAGTGGATGTTCATATTCAATGTTACTTGAGATTATAACAAGAAATGCCGCTCAGTGTCTTCCACTAGTGCCCTCTACACTTCATTGCTGGTCAGCTCATGCAAAATTAGGTAACACTTTCAAAAGTCTCTCTCTCTCTCTCTCTCACACACACACACACACACACGCACTCACATTGTAATAAGAATGTCACTTTCCATTGGTCATGAGTCTCATGACTCAAAAGCTTGCTATCATCAAGCTTGTCATCTGTACCGAGGGCTACTCAAGCAGACAAATAAGCCTCACATTCTTAGCAGGTATTTTCTCTCACTAAATTCTTTTATCAAGCAATAATATGATTACAATACATCAAGAACTTCAAAATATCCAACTTCAGATTCATTTCCTTTTTTTCTTCTTTTTCAGGTAAAGAGCAATAAATAATTTTGAAAATTATCAGATTCATCTTCATCCTCTTCAGACTATGTACCCATTCAAGTATCCAAGAATGGAAATCAATGTCATATTTCAAACAAACACAAGGAAGACAATGCAAACGTGTCATAAAAAGAACTCAAAAAAGAAAAGCCATAGAAATATGAGCCTTACCTACAAATTTAGCCTCCAATTACCAGAGTAACAAAAACCCAGAAATCACAACGCCAAGATTCCAATTCCACTAGTATGGTAATGTAACAATAACCCAGTAAAAAACTAGTGCTTATAATAGCATTGCCTTCACTATTTCTAAATAATGTTCCATTCGACATAAGATAGAAATATCGCTTCCACATTACGATTTCATGATTAGGGAAAAAGATTCAGCTAGGTCAAAATATATCTCTATGTTTCTCAGCCTTATTTACAACCAGTTCAGCACAGTAAAATGCAACAGAGTTTGACCATTTAAGGCATCCTAAATTCTTTCGCATAAAAACATTTAATTCCAACCACAAAAAAAGTCACAATTATTTAATATCATTATAGTGCTGCACTCCAACCAGAATCTACAGGGAAAAAGGAAAGCCAAAAAAAAAATAAAAAGAAGCTATAATAGCATAATTGAGTTTAAAAAAGAAAATATAGTAACTATAGATAAAAAGAATGAAGCAATAGCAGCACACAAGTCAGTTTTCACCTTTTCATCTACAAGTTCAAACTTTTTCAGAGCATGTGTGAGAAGGATGCGGAGTCGACTGGAGAGAGAAAGTGAGGAGCCTGACTAGGAGAGAAAGAAAGGGCCGCTAGCCAAAATCGCAGAAAATGACCTGTTTTAGCTCTTGGGGACTGCTTCTTTGGGACAAACACGCCTTTTATAAATTCGCCAAACTGTGAAATTGGGATGCAGTGGGTGGTTTAATTCAAAAGCTGCTTTCTATAAAAGCACCACAATCCCACATGCTGCTTATGTACTCTTGAGTCTTGATGCGATTTAGAGAGAACCAGCAAAACATACAATAAGTGCAAAAATATACAATTCAGTGAAGTACTGCAATAACCTTTTTCTCACGCATTGAAAATTCTATTGTCTTCTCTTTGTCACTTCAAAGGGCTTACAACCCAACCAGTGATTGGATTCTGCCCGCGAATTCTGACTTTCCTATGTGAACCACTTCGCAACCCTTCAAGTACTGTATATGTAATTGAATCAGGTGTTAAGCCCTGCTGTTTCAGTTTTGCATACAGATCCACTGCTTCAGCAATTCTTTCACTTCTCTCAGGATAGTCGATTAAAATGTTGTACGTCACGATGTTAGGATAGCAGCCTTCAGCAAGCATCTCATCAAACAATCTGCAAGCCATCTCAACTCTATCCGTCTTGCTGAAGCATTCAATAAGCGTGCTATATGTTACCACATCAGGATTTAATCCTTTCTCTTGCATCTCCTTAAATCTCATGTGAGCTTCATCGACATCACCATTCTTCCCAAGGCAATTGATCAAAGAATTGTAGGAAACAATATCAGGTTTACAGATGGTGTTCTCAAGTTCTTCAAAAATATTAACAGCTTCATCAACTTTCCCAGCCCTGCCAAAGCTGGCTATCAAAATGTTGTACGTAAATATGTCTGGTGAAGGGCCATCTTGTTTCATCCTTTCATAAAGATCATGAAGATGGGATATTTGCTTTAACTTGCCGAGAGCTGAGCTGAGCTGAGAATACTGTGTTATACATGATAGTATCAGTGGTTATTCCTCTTTCATGGATCTTACTCAGCAGGTCCATAGCCTCTGAGGTTTTACCCGCATTGCACAAACTTTCCAGCATTGACATGTAAGCATCTCTGTCTGCTTTATCATGGAAGGTCCACATGTTGCAAAATAACCAGTGTGCTTCACTAGCATGGCCCAATTTACTCAGTGTCCTTACAAGATATGCATATATTGACTTACTCATGTATTTCTTTGATATTTCCACAACTCCATCTAGTTTACCCAGCTGTCCTTCTGCAGCCAGAAGGTTTAGAATGACATTGTATGTAAACTCATTGGGCTGACAATCTTTCTCCACCATTTTAGAGAACAGATGAATGACCTTGTCAACCATCCGGGCATTGGCAAGTGCCTGGATCGTAGTGTTATAAGCAATTAAATTAGGAGCACACACCTTTGATATCATTTCATCAAAAAGGGTCCGTGATTGATCATGTCTCCTAGTCTTTCCAGTCATTCTGATCATAATTGTGCAAGTATACTCATCAGGCTAACAATGCCACCGTTTCATGTCTTCAAAAACCTTGTAAGCATGCATATGCTAAATTTCTGAAAGATTATTGCACTAACAAAAGGAAGTTTCAGGAACATGAGACGGTTGCCTTAACCGAAGAGGTAAGTGCTGTGCTCTTAAGAAAATTACCACCTAAACTGAAAGATCCGAGTAGTTTTACTATTCCTTGCAGGCTAAGTGACCAGCTGTTTGAGCATGCACTATTGGATCTAGGAGCGAGTGTCAACCTGCTGCCATACAGTGTATACGAGACACTAGGTTTGGGGGAGCTTCAACCAACCTCCATCACTTTGCAATTAGCTGACAGAAGCATCAAACGACCGAGAGGTATCCTTGAGGACGTGTTGGTAAGAGTAGGAAAATTCATTATACTTGCTGATTTTATAGTATTAGTTATGGAAGAGTGTACACTACCATTGCCTCTCCCCATCATCCTAGGACGCCCTTTTATGATAACTGCTGACACTAATATTAGTGTAAAATGGGGCATTGTCACAATGAGGGTAAATGATGAGGAGATAGAATTTCAAATATTTAATACATTAAAATCAACTAATAATGATAATGAATGTTCTAATGTGAGCTTCATGCAAAGTATTGTTGAGAAAGCTTCTCAGGTCCATCGCACCACTACATTAGAGACCAACCCCAACCATGAAGACACAAGAATGGATATTAGGCCCAAGGAGGACATTGTGATTAAAGACGTCAAAACAGCTGCACATCCCTTCAAGAACACACCACAGCCGTCAAGTAAGTGATGAGTCTTAAATATTGCATATTTTAGACCCTTAACTTACATTTGTTATGCTCTTAGTTAGTAATATTTTACTTCATTTTACGTTTTTCTTGTGTTTTATGTGTTTTTACAGCTTTGTGGAGAAAATAAAGCATTTCAGGAGATTTGAAGCTTCTGGAGACATTGCGATCGATCGCACGAGATATGCGATCGAGCGCACGAGATATGCGATCGAGCTCACCTGCGCTCGAGCGCACCTGCCTATGATCGAGCGCAAGGTCATCAATCCCACATCGAAATATTTGAAGTTCAGTGCATATACGATCGATCGCAGCAGACATGCGATCGAGCGCACATGAGATCGTGCGCACAAGACCTGCGATCGATCGTACCTGCGATCGATCTCACCAAACTGCGATCGAGCGCACTCGGGCCTGTATCCCACATCGTTTCTGCAAGCCACATTACTCCGGGACTCCCCCTATATAAACACCATTTGGATTCATCATTCAGGGTACAATTCCTAAGCCACTTTGGTGTTTACCGGTGGACGTCCGCTAGCATTCTGGTGGATCCCGAAGGCATTGCTACCACGAGGGAAAGCGCCGCCCGACAGCGAGTGAAATTTCTCCCATGTAAAGTTGTTTATTTATTTATTTATATTCAGTTGTTTTAGTTTAAATGTTTAGCACTTGTTATTATAGTTTTATAGTTATGAGTGGCTAGACTCTTCAGCTAAGGTTGAAGATGAAGCCCCGTCGTTGTTTGGCGTAGTAGTTCAGATTTGCTTGTACAAATCTGACAATTTTTAGTATAAATGTTCTGTCAATTATTTGAGTTAATCTTATAATTGATTGAGTTTAAATTGTCTGTTGGATTTTCTTTGTGTTTCATCTGATGGATACATTGAATGCTTTTCGATTAAATTAGATTCCCTTTGTGATTTGTTAAGAGCGGATACATCGGGTGCTTTTGGTTTAGTTGGGATATTCTTTGTTTTTTGTCTTATAGTTGGATTCATTGAATGTTTTGATAGGCTATATTTTTAGAACATGTATGCTTAACTTCGGTGGGGTGGATTCGGAAACCTTAGTGCTTTTTATTATTAGTTTTTAAATCAACTTAGTTTACTTTTAATTTATTTTTATATAATTCTGAAATTTGGAACTAGGTTAAGATAGAGTTAGTTTAGATTAAAAATATATTTTCACAGCGCAATTCCCTGTGGATTCGACCTCGCACTTGCACACACTATATTGCAAACGACTCGTGCGCTTGCGAGTAATTTAAAACTCACAACAAGTTTTTGGCGCCGTTGCCGGGGAATTGTTTGGTTTGTGAAAATTTTTGGTCTAAAATGATTTTATTTTTCTACTAGTTAGTTTTTTTTTTGTTAAAAAAAAAAAATCATGTGGATGAATCCAGCGCCGGTTTCACAGTCTTTAGAGGACGCCCTCAAGGATTTCATTAAAATGACCGGCCCGTCCCTCAATGCTGCCAACACTTTCAATGTTGAAAGTTGTTCCATCTGTGCTAGTCCCATGCATCTAGTACATAATTGCCCATCAATGCCGGCTTGTGCCGAGTATCCCATGGAACAAATGAATGCTTTCAATGAGTGTTGTTGGCAATCAAATGGATCTTACTCTGAAACATACAATCTAGGGTGGTGGGACCACTCTAATGTTTCATGGACGCAGAACCAACTGAGGAATCAGGGAGAAGACCCTTATCATGCTCACAATCAATACCCTCCTGAATTTCCTCCACCAATTCCAAGTTACAATCACTCAGCTTATCCAGCACCATCACCCGCTTACCAAGCTCCCATTCAAGCGCCAGCGTCGGTTTCACAATCATTGGAAGACGCTCTCAATGATTTCATGAAAACGACTAGTCAATCTATGAGTGAAGTGATGAGTGCAACAATAGAAAACACCCAAGCGATTGCCACACTAGAGAGTCAAATTGATCAAATCGCAAGTTACGTGGGTGAAGGAGAGGAAGGAACGTTCCCCAGTCAAACTGATCCTAACCCAAATGAACAGTTTGCAGTGGGAAATTCTTCAACTCCCATGCATTGGCAGGAACAAGTGCAATCAACTGTTCCATACTTGTTTGGGAGACAAGTGGACAATCAAGTGGAAGAGAACCCTGCTATGCACCAAGGGCAAGAGAGTGGCAACAATGAGAAGAGAGATGCTGAGCCATCTACAGCCACACCTATTATTAATGATCTCTCTAGGTCGTTTTTACCTAAAGTGCCTTACCCTGAGAGACTACAAGCGCCCAAGAAAGAAGGGAAGTCTGAGGACATTTTGGAGGCATGCTTTGCTCAATTTGAAGATGATTTGGATTTAGATAAGTTACTTGAGCAAGAAAATGCTACTTTGGAGTCTGCTCCTCAAAAGATCAATGAGACGGAGGAAACCACAACACTTGAACCTCACAAGAAGGAACTTAAGCCTTTACTAGATAATCTTGAGTATAAGTTCCCAGGTCCAGCAGATTCTTTGCCTATAATTATAGCTTTAGATTTGGGTGATGCTCCAGAGGAGAAATTATTGGACGTCTTAAGAGAGCATAAGGAAGCTATAGGCTGGACTATTGAGGATGTCAAGGGAATCAACCCCTCGTTGGTAATACACACGATACATATGGAGGAGAATGCCAAGCCATCGAGGGAGCCACAAAGAAGGCTCAACCTTGCTTTGCAAGAGGTTGTGAGGGCGGAAGATATTAAGCTGTTAGAGGCAGGGATCATTTATCCCATCTCTGATAGCAAGTGGGTGAGCCAGATTTCAGTCGTGCCCAAACGTGCTGAATTTACGGTAGTAAATAAAGACAACGAGTTGATTCCAACTCGAGTGCAGTCAAGATGGAGAAAGTGTCTAGACTACCGTAAATTGAATGCTGCCACTAGGCCTGATCATTTTCCATTCCCATTTATTGATCAGATGGTGGAGAGCTTAGTTGGGCCTGTTTACTAATGTTGGGTCTGGCTGAATACGTTAAATTTAGCGCTCATGGGAGGCACCCCACAGCTTATCTTTTCTTTTGTTTATTTATTATTTCGCATTTTTATGATTAATGTTTGTTTCCAGTATTTTTTTTTGTTTTCCAGTTTTTATTTTTCAGGGACAAAGCGTACTTCAATTCAAGTTTGGGGGTATGCTATGAGCCATACCAATCCAGATAGTTCTCCATATCTCAGGTCAGCTCTTTCCATATTAGTCACACATTGGGGTCAATGTGTAATTTAAGTTTGGGGGTATGGGAGACACATCACACTTTGTCCTAATTTGTTGTCTTTTCGTCATAGAGATAAATGCATGCTCATGTTATCGTGAAATTTTAGTTGATCTAAACATTTTCTGTGATGTGATGTCATTGGTGAGCTTAACATTTTGAACACATGATCTGGTGATAATTTTTTAAAATTTAGTTACTTACTTTAGGCATTTTGAGAATTCACATGTTTGATCTAATCTAACACGAGCACATTAGCATAAATTATGTGAGGTATGACACGTGATTTTAATGTGTATTTTTCCTTATCTTAACTGAAACTGGACGACTTGTTGGATGAACTCTTGGGCATAGGAAAAAATATAAAAAAAAAATTTATCATCAATAAATTTCTCGCTGAGTAACTGGACCTCTTGCCTCAGTAAGCAGTGAGTGTTCACGTCAAAAGGTGGAATTTTGCTTGGTAGTATTAAGGTCGGTTTATTTTCGTAGCCTTTTTGACTCGAGTTAGTAAGTCCTTAGGGGTGTCTGTACACCTAATGCCCTAAAACCATCTGGTTTGGGAGTCATTGACTCAACACTCGCTACATGGGTCAATTAGAAAGCTCAAGGGAACTAAACATAGCCGTGCCTTAATAATAATAAAAAAAAGAGAATAAAATAAAAACTATGCCTTTTCGTTCATTTTTGATGAGAAATTCGGTGAATCTTGAGACATGGAAACCTTACACATTAGAGTAACTTGGAAGCTTCATTTTTATGTACTAATTCACCTTACACTGATTCAAGCTTGTGATGCCTTATCCTACCTTTTGTAAGTAATTAGATTTTAACATTTCTATTCATTGCGAAGATGGGTTTACCTTTTTAAGCTTGCTTATGAATGAATATCATGGTGATGTGTGCTCCTTAAATTTTTGGATACCATGAGTGATGACTTTATCTTTATGTTCTTTGTTTTTCATTGAGTCTTTTATTTTGTTTTGCTAAGGGACTAGCAAAATATAAGTTTGAGGGTATTTGATGAGTCTTAAATATTGCATATTTTAGACCCTTAACTTATATTTGTTATGCTCTTAGTTAGTAATATTTTACTTCATTTTACATTTTTCTTGTGTTTTATGTGTTTTTACAGCTTTGTGGAGAAAATGAAGCATTTCAGGAGATTTGAAGCTTCTGGAGACATTGCAATCGATCGCACGAGATACGCGATCGAGTGCACATGCGCTCGAGCGCACCTGCCTATGATCGAGCGCAAGGTCATCAATCCCACATCGAAATATTTGAAGTTCAGTGCATATGCGATCGATCGCAGCAGACATGCGATCGAGCGCACATGAGATCGTGCGCACAAGACCTGCGATCGATCGCACCAAACTGCGATCGAGCGCACTCGGGCCTGTATCCCACATCGTTTCTGCAAGCCACATTACTCCGGGACTCCCCCTATATAAACACCATTTGGATTCATCATTCAGGGTACAATTCCTAAGCCACTTTGGTGTTTACCGGTGGACGTCCGCTAGCATTCTGGTGGATCCCGAAGGCATTGCTACCACGAGGGAAAGCGCCGCCCGACAGCGAGTGAAATTTCTCCCATGTAAAGTTGTTTATTTATTTATTTATATTCAGTTGTTTTAGTTTAAATGGCTAGACTCTTCAGCTAAGGTTGAAGATGAAGCCCCGCCGTTGTTTGGCGTAGTAGTTCAGATTTGCTTGTACAAATCTGACAATTTTTAGTATAAATGTTCTGTCAATTATTTAAGTTAATCTTATAATTGATTGAGTTTAAATTTTCTGTTGGATTTTCTTTGTGTTTCATCTGATGGATACATTGAATGCTTTTCGATTAAATTGGATTCCCTTTGTGATTTGTTAAGAGCAGATACATCGGGTGTTTTTGGTTTAGTTGGGATATTCTTTGTTTTTTGTCTTATAGTTGGATTCATTGAATGTTTTGATAGGCTATATTTTTAGAACATGTATGCTTAACTTCGGTGGGGTGGATTCGGAAACCTTAGTGCTTTTTATTATTAGTTTTTAAATCAACTTAGTTTACTTTTAATTTATTTTTATATAATTCTGAAATTTGGAACTAGGTTAAGATAGAGTTAGTTTAGATTAAAAATATATTTTCACAGTGCAATTCCCTGTGGATTCGACCTCGCACTTGCACACACTATATTGCAAACGACTCGTGCGCTTGCGAGTAATTTAAAACTCACAACAGTAAGTATGTTCTTCAAATTGACCCTCCTGCAAATACTAATACTACTTTCCCTTACTTTCTTGACCAGGCACCAAGATTTGAGATGCAGCAGTTGTCAAGGGCACTTGAACCACTTGATATGGGCTCTAAGTGCTTCCTTCCAACTAACTAGCACCGGAGCACAAGAGTGCTTGAGCAAGCTCATATTTGATTACCCATTCAGCTCAAGCGTCTCTACTGAGGTTAGTGGTACTGAGGCCACTAACACATGGTAAGGTTGTATTGCTCCAAAATTATCATTTTCAGTTGAGGTAAGTTTCATTTTTGCCCATGCACACTACTTGCGAACGATCGCACTATTCCATGCGATCGAGCACAAGATTGCGATCGAACGCTCCATTCAAAGTGTTCGAGCGCACACGTGCGATCGAGGGCACCCCGCATGCGATCGAGCGCACTCGCGGCAAACAGTTCAGCTATAAGTCTACACACTCTCACACTCACTCACTCTCTCACTGTTCACCCACTCCCTCGCACTCTTTGATTACAAACACTCAACACTCACATTTTTCCTCAACCCTCACAACTCTCCACCATCACCACCGTCACCAATCATCACCGCCCCACCACATACCCCCTCCCCCGTTACATATTCCCCCCATACACAAGGTACTCCTTTTGCACACACACGCGAATTTTACTGTTTCATTTACAACATTCATTCTATTTATAGGTATTTTTGTGCATAATTGGAGCTTGTTTTGTTTGTAGGAGGTTAGGAATGAATTCCAATCCTCAAAACCATAGCTTAGTCTTCTGCTGCACACCACCTGTTCGAGGAAACACCTGACTGTGTGCGATCGAGTGCACGGCTGTTGCGATAGAGCGCATAGTCCAGTGTGCAATCAAGCACACCAATTTGAGATCGATCGCAAATTAGGCAGAAGCAAACAGCGGCATGTCCAAGCCATCTGCTTCCACCTTCGGTGTATCCAACAGCCGTGCCTCGTTATCCCGACCCAGCATCGAGCAACAAGAGCTCTTATTCAAGACCACTTTCTCCATTGATGGTGTGTTCAAGCACATGGACGCCACTCAATGGGCCTTCCAAGCATTCAGACATCGAGGGTTGAAGAGGCTTTTTAAGCCGGTTTGCTCGACTGCTTACTCCCAGCTCATAGTCCAATTCTATGCGAGCTTATCCTTTGACTGCAGCAGACCGGGAGTACTGACTTCTTCAGTCCATGGCACACCTGTCGAGGTGACTAGTGCTGATATAGCCGTTGCTTTTCATTGCACTGACGAATCCCCTCCAGAGGACACCAATACTGAGGAGCAGCCGGAGTCCTTTGCCCTGGCTGAGATTATTACAGACATGTGTGCTGGACAGTACTCTGACAGACACAACAATGCAGCCAGCTGGTCAAAGTTGCCTCCACGACTTTGGCTTGTCAACACGATTCTTCAGCGCAATGTGTGTCCATTGGGGCACAAGACACAGCGGAGAGACTAGTTTCTACAGACCTTATATGCCTTCCACAGAGGTCACTAGTACTCTATTCCGGCTGTTATATGGAGCCAGTTGCACAAATTTTAGGATCATGTCCATGGCCGGCAGACCACCATGGCCAATGCATGGGGCTTCCCTTTCCCGTTCGTACTCTTCTACATACTCAAGAAGAAAGGGATTAAGGGGACCACCAGCGACGGACCAGTGCGAGAGCATCCCTTCTTCGGGAAGGCTCAGTGGACACATAGCCTCTTGCACATGCCTTGAGGACTCCCAGCACCTACTCTAGCAGCTGAGAGAGTTGAGGAGGATCATATGGAGACCGAGACCCCTATAGTTAGCCCAATACGAGAGGAGGACCATATGGACATGGGACCCACAGAGTCCCAGCACTTTCTAGCTGAGCTGTCCTCATTTCGAGGTGAGATCTCTGCCGCTACCACACTTGTGCATCAGTGCATGGATGGTTTGAAGGCACGGTTTGCACGACAGGAGGCTATGCTGCAGGCTATTCTTGATCGCCTACCTTCGGCACCTGGTACTTCTTCGACTGCACCACCTGATGATCAACAGTGAGAGGATACCACGTCTGGCTGAAGACGTTAAACTTAGCGCTCATGGGAGGCACCCCAAAGCATATCCTTTTTACTAGTTTATTTTATTTTATTATTAGTATTTCATAGTTTATTTTTCTATAGCTGTTTCTTATTACTTTTTTTCCATTTTATGTTTGTTTTTCTTTCCTTTTCAAGAACAGTGTGAGTGCATCCAATTGAAGTTTGGGGGCGTGCTACGAGCCATGCCAGCCATCAGTTCTCCATCTCCCAGGTTAGCTCCTTCCATGTTATTCACACATTGGGGACAATGTGCAATTTAAGTTTGGAGGTATGGGTACACATTCACACACTCACTATGTCCATTTTTTTGTTGTTTTGATGTGATGTTATTCTCATAGATAAATGCGTGTTCATTCTGTTATAAAGAAATTTTTGGTGATCTAAACAAAGAATATGATTTGACTTCATAAGTGAGCTTAACACCTTGAACATATAGGCCAATAATTAAGTTTTGAACATAGATCACCTCCTTTTAGGCATTTAAGGATTCACAAGTTTGACCTAAATAATCACAAGCACATTAGCACATAATTATGTGGGGTATGACATGTAATTTTGATTCGTTTGTTTCTTTTGCTCGACTGTGAACCAAATGGCCTATTAGACTAACATCTTGGCATAAGAAAATAGAAACAAATTGTTAGTACCCAAAAAGAAAGAAATGCTCCTAATGATCAATAAAACAAACATTTCACTGAGTAACTGGCCTTCTTACCTCAGTAAGCAGTGAGTGTCACGCCAAAAGGTGAAAAATTTGTTAACCTAAAAGATCATTAAAAAGAATTTTCCGCTGAGTAACTGGCCCTCTTGCCTTAGTAAGCAGTGAGTGTCATGTCAAAATGTGGAAAAATCTTATAAGAGCATTGAGACCATTTAGTTTCGTAGCCTTTTTGACTCGAGTTAGTAAGTCCTTAGGGGTGTCTTTACACCTAATGCCCTAAAACTATCTGGTTTGGGAGTCATTGGCTAAACACTAGTTACATGAGTCAAATAGAAAGCTTAAGGGAACTAACTTAGCAAAAATCTCACAAATAAAAGAAAAGAAGAAAACTTATGCCATATTTATTGATTCTAATAAGAAATTTGGTGAATTTTGAGTCATCGAAACATACACGTTAAAATTATTTGGAAACCTAATCTTTTATGTGCTAGTTCACCACACACCAAAGTCGAACTTGTGACGTCTTAAATTGTCTCATGAAAGTGATTTGCGTTCAAAACTCTTATTCATTGCAAAAATATGTTTGTATTTGTTAAGCTTGCTTATGAATGCACATCATAGTTTTGTGTTAAGACTTAAACTTTTTTTGGACACTATGAACATTGGATCTATCTGTGTGTTGTTAGTTTTCATTTTAGTTTTGTTTAGTATTGCTAAGTGACTAGCAATATGTAAGTTTGGGGGTGTGATATGTGCTTAAATATTCATATTTAAGCCCCCTTATTTACACTTGTTAGGTCTTTAGTTATGTTAATTTAGTTCATTTTACTTCATTTGTGTGTTTCACATGTGTTTTATAGGTCTTGGAGAAAAAGAAGCAGTTTTGGAACTTAAAGGAAAAAGCCTGGAATTCATGGAGCAGCCCCTGGACAAACTGCGATCAATCGCACCATGCAATGCAATCGAGCGCACATTGCGATCATGCGCACACAAGAAGGATCGAGCACACACTGCGATCGAGCGCAAGACGCGTGTGATCGAGTGCACACTGCGATCGAGCGCAAGACGCGTGCGATCGAGCGCACATGTACTGGCGTGAACAGTAAACTGCAGAACCCTATTTTGGAAATAAGAGAGTTTTTACGGTTTAGGAAGTTTAGGGTATTCTGCACCTTCTAGGACTACTCAAGCCCTATAAATACATCTGTAAAGCACACACAAATCATCACTTCTTAGACATCACTTCTTTTTATCTTTTGGGAGTTGTAAGCTTTGGGAGAGAATTGATGCCTCTTCTCTCAGGTTTATTCTTCCCTTTATGTTTAGTTTATATATGATGTTTATTTTAGACAGCATGTGTAATTAACTTTCTTATAGGGCTCGATTGAAGCCCTAGTTATGCTTTCTCATATATTTATTCATTGATAAATCTTTGCCAATAGCCTTTATTATGTTGCTTAACTTGATTAATATATGTGCTTATTTAAATTCCTCATATGTATGTGTATGACCAACGTATGCATATGGTATGGATTGGTTAGTTAGATCAATTTGGATGACCGAGTCTTGGGTCTAACATTAGTAACAAAGGATATCCACACCGGATTCTTGGATTAATCAACATGGGAAACCGAGAGTAGATACCATGCCCTAGGTCTCATATGGTTGTCGATTTCCATAGTACTTATGCTTTCTTAAGGAACAACTTAAGCAGATACCATGCTGAATCCCTTAAGGAAGAAAAGAGTTAGAGTATATACCATGCCTAACTCGTTGCTTAGGGAAATCAATAGCTTAAAGAGTAGATACCATGCCCTTAGGTTGGCAACCAGTAGGTATACATGATAAGGCTAGTGCACTGATACATTATATAATTGGGAAAGTATGACTAGTGGTGGATATCAAAGCCCTATGTCTTTATTATTATCAAATCACATACAACAGTTATTTATTTCTTTTTATTCTAAAGAAACTATTTGTAAAACCGAACTTTACCAATCCCTGTGAAGATGATCTTGCTTTCGCACACTATACTACACTGTTGACCTTGTGCGCTTGCAAGTAAAATGAGTTCAATTATCTACTTATTTATTTAGGTATATTTTCGCACAACAACGCATGCTTTATAAGATTGGAGCCTATAAATTGATAATCGTTTCAGCAACTCATCAAAATTGATTCAGTACAAGGCATAAGTAGAATAAGCATAACACAACCAGAGGCAGTGCTATGTAGGCTAATGGGGTCAATCACCGCCCCCCCTAAAACTTTGAAAATTATACTCTATATATGTATGTAAAATTTACAGTGTTAAAATTGTATACAAGGTATTAGTCCCCCCAAAAAATCACTTCCTTCCCTTGGCCACTAAAAAGAAGCTATCAGCAATGGTTCCCATACAAAGGAAACTAACATAGAGCTGATTGTATTAGTGATCTTAGGAAAATCAATGACTTATTCAACCAGTGGGAATACAAGGTTTGCCTTAACCCCAATAAGTCTTTAGAGTCATCTCTCTCTATGTCAAAAACACAAGTTGTATCTGGGAGAGGCATTGAACCTGACCCTACCCTTTCAAGTGTTTCGCTAATGAATAATGAACCCCCAACTAATCGAAAAAGAGTCGGATGTGGTCGAAGCGAGTAAATGCAACAATTGTTTCATCGCTAATCCCACCGAGATAGAGGAATCATTCACTCACCACTTAAAAAGTGCTTTTCAAGACATATATAGTTGGGTTTATTGTGAAACGTGCGACAATTATGATGAATAGTACAAAAAGCAAAGAGAGAGATAAAACAATTAAACACACAGATTTAATGTGATTCAGCAGTATGCCTACATCTACGGGAGCGATCAGTTGCTAAATTTCACTATGTCAAAGTAGGGTTACATCATTTGTATTTATACTAAACCTAGTCGTTTCGCTCCGTTCCACTCGGTACACTACGCTCCCCTTGCTCCACTTCGACATCAGCCTGCTTTCTTTGTACATGTGTTCTACTCGATATGAGCCACATACTACAATAGGGTTAGAAGAGGGAAAAACCTATCTTGCGTCTCTGCTTAATCTGTCCTACTATCACAAGTAATTTAATATTTTATTGTTTCTCAAGTACTCCATATTCCCACTGTAATACTCTTTGTGAGTCTTTAACGGGAAGGAAAAAAAATGTATCTTCAATGCTTCTCGTTTTCCCTTCATTTTACACTTTTTTGACAACCCTAATGGAAATTCAAAAGAAATTTTGAATATCAATAGATCATGATGATTAAATATTGAGTATGTTTGAGCTATTCTTTACCTTTTCCAAATTTTATTGAACTGAATGTGATTGTAGGTATTTCTATTTTTTTTCTTCTTTCCTCTAATAGTTGTTCTTATATATGTAATTTAGTTGTTTTTATCGGATTTTCATGTTCTAATTTATTTCATTACTAATTAGTCTTTGACGTTATATTGAACTCTATCCACTCTCTATTTGGACTTTAGACATTATTAAGTAAAAATGTTAAAATACTTATAAATAATGTAAAAATGTTACCAGTTTATTGAAAAAAGGAAACATTTCTCATTTCAAGTTTTTTTTAGAGACATTCTCATTTCTATTGTCTATGGAAACAAAGGAGAATTTCTTTTGTTATAGAAAATATGTTTGTTACCAGCAAATATTCAATTTTATTTTATTTTCTTTTAAGGGGAAAGTATAATTTAAAACAAAAATACAACATTCAATTTTCGTAAACTAGTCGCCCCCGAGGTAAAATTCTTGGCTCTTCCCTTGAATACAACAACAAACACAAGTTATCCGCAAAAGTAACATACAATAACAATTCGGCAACGAGAATTCAAGACAATAACAAACACACGATAAAAGAAAAACCCAAGCAAATTTAAGCACAAAAATCACTACAAAATCAATGAGAATACCCAGATTAAACTTTCTTATAGAGATAGCTAGGATCATCAACAAGCTTAAAACAAAACAAGCACACAGTACGCAAAACTCGCGTAAGTTCAACCATAGAAATCACCAATATGAATGCAATTAAAACACACAAAAGCTGAACCTTCTTATCTTTGGCCAAAGCATCCAACAACATGTTATATGCGAAGATATCGAGCTTATACCCTTTTCTCTTCATCTCCACATACACACTAAACGCCTTAGTCGAATCCCTGGACCTCAAAAACGCTTGAAGCAAGCACTTCTACGTATAAGAATTGAATTTCAAGCCCTATTTCTTGATCAAGCCGATGCACATGTCCAAATCGTCAGTGTTCCGAAAGAAGCCAATCAAGATATTAACGGTGGAGATGCTGCGACGCACGTTGGTTATCTCCATCTGGGAGATGATGGAACGGACGAGATCGAACTTGTTGGGGAGAGTGAATTTGGAGAGGATGAGGATTATACGGCTGTAGGTGAAAGGTTCGTGTTAGAAATTAGGGGAAAGGGAGGGGCAGAAGTGGAAAAACTGCAAGGCGAGGCGAGGGCAGTTGAGGGATTTGAGGATATCGAAGGCTTCGGAGGGGGTGAGGGACAGGGAGAAAGAGGAGAGGTAAGCGGATAGGTCAGAGAAAAGGTCGTGGAGTGCTGACGTGTAGCGAAGGATGAGGTGGGTTGCCCTGCAGATGAGGTGGCGGCGAGGTATTGGGTAACCGCAGGAGTCGGAAGAGAGGGGTTGAGGAGGGTATACCTCGGCGGAGAGGGTGCGGCCTGAGGGGGACGTTGACATCACTTTTGCTGTGTATTTGGTAGCCAATTGGCGGCGCTGGCTCCTGATAGTGGTGGTAGTGGTTTTGGTAGTGAGGAAGTGACACTGATGCCTCATGGTGGTTCTCTTGTCTTGTGGGAAGCTCTCAGTTTGCAGAGTTTCGAACGCTTAACGCGGTCAGGTCAGGGAGGAATTTTTTGGTTGGCATAGCAGTTGAAAATTTTAATTTTATTGATAAATTTTAATTTTTGTATCTCAGACGAAGCTTTTGTTTAAACTAAAATCAACCAATTTTTTTTCAAACGATGGGGATAGAGGGTGGACATATTTACTATAAATCATTAGTGTTTTCATGACATTTATTAGTAAAATTTTAAAATTTGATAGTAAACTATAATGTCAAATAATAATGCATTTGTTAAAAAAATAACAATTTACTATAAATGTAATTATTTTATATTTAATAAATATGATAAATTTTAAAATGTCTTATTTTAAGTAAGACACTTGAAAATCTTCCTATAAAATCTTAATCATAATCCAAATAAATTTTTCCAATTACTTTATCGATACTTGGTGATTAAATCATAATTTTGCACAACAAAAAAAGTTATATTTAATCAAAATATTATGCAACTTAAAAAACTGTAATTCATTCCATTTATATTCGAGGATTCAAGTTCTATTATATTATTCAATTCACATTAAAATATTTAAACATATAAGTTTAAGTTTAAACTTTCCAAATTAAAATAAAAAACATTCAAGAATAGAAAGCACATAAGATAATCCAAGCTTTTCTCTAAACACTTTTAAATACTCAATCATTATGGTTCAAGATTGATAGTTCTACCTTTAAAGTTGACATATTTAAAACCGATGAGATTTTGACCAAATGGTTAAAGTTAATGCCCTGAGATTATAAATTAAAGTTATTAATTTTGTTTCGTTTTGATCAAAACAGTTGAAACGTTTTGGTTTCAACACTAAACTTTGAATTTACAATGGATACTTAACCAATATATAATGCGGCATAATCCATATAAACTAGCATTGCATTGTCCAACTGAAAAGAATGTTACTTCATGGTAACATATGTACGGCGCACTGAAACTAAAACGTTCAATTTAAATAGTTAAACTGAAATACGATCCGGCGTGAAATTTACAACCTTGATACAAGATCCCATGTTTAATTTTCACGGTATCAGAGTTATTTATTCGATTTAGACATCAATTATTTATCCCATTTTAAGTGGGTTGTGATAGTATTATGGGCTTCATTATGGTCAGTAGGATAATACGAGCTTATATTGTAATAAAATCAATCATTGTACTACTCGTGTATAGCATTACTTTAATAAAAAATAATTTACATCTTTAACAAAAATCAATGAAAAATTAGAAAAAAAATTGATTTAACATAAAATAACGAGTTTAAAATAATATTGAACCAATGGTTAACAAAGATTTGCAAAACAGATGGAGTTCCAAAATAGCAATATACGTCCAAAAGCATGTGGTATAGACTCTAGACTTTATATAAACGACATATATATATATATATATATATATATATATATATATATATATGGTTATTATCACAAAACATCTTTATATTTTGCTCTATATTTCAATGCCCCTCTGATATTTTAAATTTGATCAATTTACGTCCTACATTATAGGGGATATCAATAGATCATTTTGTTCAAAATTTTGGCGTATGCAGCCCACCCATGTGTTTCATTTGAATGCAAAAAGACAATTTTGACGATATTTTTTCATAGTTATCTTAGTGAATTGCAAAGGGGAGTTAAGGATTTTGAGCTTGAAGAAAATAAAAGAGAGGAGATTCACTGAAGAAAATAAGACATGGTAGAGTTGTTTTTTCGCATTCAAATGATATATACGTGTAGGTTGCATGTGTGCACCAGTTTTAATTTGGTTGAAAGTTTGATCAGAATGGCTTATTAGATACTTCCTTATAATACAATGTGTAAATTAATCGAATTTAAAACATGGGGAGAATATTAAAACATGATGCAATATACTTCCTAATAATAGCCTTATATAGATACTTGTTGAGTATCCATTGTAATTTCAATGTTTCAATTTTTGCATAATCCACATAAACTAAAATTGCATTGTCCAACAGAAAAGAATGTTACTTCATGGTAACATATGTATATTAGCTCATGTCTCGAGATGCAATTGGGTCCATGTCTTCTATGTCACATGTAGAAGATTTGATCTAACCTAGATAGAAGCATTTATGAAGTTAAGGGGACTGAGGCTATCAGGACTTCTTAAGTAATTTTATCTCTAATTTCAATGCGATTTTAATCTCATTAACCAACTTGGATTTTCAATCACCTCGACACCATAATCACTAGAGTTCATAAATTTAACGGTTACAAGCACCTTAATAGACCTAAATTAGTAAGCTATCATTTGGGAAGACAATAAGCTATCTCCAAAATCCTTTTGATTTCCCATCCCTCCTTGCTCGTAGCTATAGAAAACAATAAGCTATCATTTGGGAAGAACGAATAGTTTATTTTTTGTCCTCTTTGCCATTATGAGACCCCATTATGGAAAAATTGTAAATAACCAATGGTAAATATGTAAAATATATTTAAAATAATATATATAATATTATTTTAAAAAAATTATGGTTTCTATGAAGCGGTGAAGAAAAAGAATTTATGTTGTCTGTGAAGCGATGAAGAGAGAAAAAAAAATTGAAATCTTTATAGTCTATGAACTTAGAGACTTCGATTTTATTGTTTATCAAATTTCTTTCTTTCTTTCTTTCTTTCTTTAATTCAAGTTTCTTAGTAAAAAGTTATAAAGAAAATTTCTCCAATATTAGAGATAGTACAATTATTCAATTACAATAGCAAGACTTCATCATATTTGAGATAAATTTTCAATAAGACTCATAACTAAATAATTATATTGTTTGAATTAAGTTATAAAATAGCAAAATTTATGAAAGTTTATGATTAGGTGTTGGTGATCAGCAATCTCAAGAAATTGCTGAAAGGAGCAAGAAAGGCAATGAGGTAATCTCCGGGTAGCTTTAAGTGATACTTTGTGAGTTAGATTTACTTTTAGTAAACGAGATCAATGAAAATATGAATTTATGATATTTGAATAAACGATTGAATTATAAAGATTTAATGATATATTTTTCGTTAAGTATGATAATTGATTGATTTATTGATTATGGATTAAATAGTATGTTGAATATTAATTATATAATAATTTATATTTAAAAAATGATGAATTAATGAAAAATATGCTGAGAAGTTATATGAAAATTTTGAAAACATGATTGAAACATTGATATGATATATGAGGAGACAATTTAACAAATATGATAAAAATAATAATTTTGAGAAAGAGCTAGATAGTTGAATTGAATGCTTTGATGTATGCTTGCTTGCATATTATTGCTCATATGCATAAAAAAAAAAAGACCATGAAAGAAGCTGGTCTGGTTGAGAAGATTAAGAAGACAGCTGGTCTGGCTAAGAAGACCAGGAAAGCAGTTGGTCTGGCTGAGAAGTCCACGAAGGTAACTGGTTTGGATGAAACATGTCGACATGTGGAAAGATGTTCCCAGATGATAATATGAAATGATATGATGAGAAAGAAATAAATAAAATTTAAATTCGTGCATCATATTTGTTTTAAATATTTATTATTAATGCTTGAGATGCTAAAAAATCAATTTTGAGTATTAAATGATTGATAGATAGATAATTCTCATAATGAGACAATTTTGATGATAGATAAATAAAAAGGATGACATAATAAAGAATTATATTATTGATTATTTATATAATGTGAACTTTATGATGATATTGAATTGGAAATATTAAATTGATAAAATATATGAGATATATGTATTGAAAGAGGATAGCCCGATAATTTAATTATTAAGAGAAATTGATAAATGATTGACTTAGAATATGAGAAGAGATAGATGGTTAATTATGCTGATTTAACAATGAATGAATATAACTAGAAGTATACAAATCGAGTACTTCTAGTAAATTTAATTCGTTGAGCTTGTGAAGCTCATTCATCATTGTTAAATAATTTCATGTAGCGGGCATGACAAATAGATTCGTGAGCTGAGATTTAGACTCAGTTATTATCTGTAAGTCTCGTTGTCCACATCTTCAGATTAATGAAATTTTTTTTTTGTAAATATTAATGCATAATATGTTGTATATATTGTTTCAGTTGGGATATTAATAATGTAACTCCCTTGTTGAGGGTTGAAGATTGATATATGTATATATTTTTAGTTGATGTATGTTTTATATTGTTACAAATATGTGTCGGATTGAGATTTCAAAACGTGACAACACCGTCTCGAGGGTGGCCAACCCGTTACACTTATACACTAGTGACCATGAAATCAATCACTCTCAATTCCTTAAGGAAACACGATATGTATTAATCTATCCAAATTCACTAATACCCTTTCTAGTAATCCTATGATTAGGATTACTTAAGAATAAAGCTTAAAGGAAAACGTCTCATTAGCATGATCTCATTACGGTGCTTATTTTCATTGCTTTTATTCTATGAGTTTTATCATGTAAACACATTGAATGTGATTTATAATGAAAATGATAAATAATATAAATGTCATAAATTAATATTTATTTTTAATAAATAAATAAGATTAATTAAAAGTAATGTACATAAACTTCAAATGCTATTGGCTTGTAAGGCATATTACTATCACAATTGTTGTTATATCCCATTCATTGCTTTTTTTTCCCTCTACAAAAATAATCTTTTGTGATATCTCTAATTATAACGGTGACTAAACTGATGTGATAAAAATTAGAATAAATAAAATTTTGGTCTTCACTTTGTTGGCATTATTATTATTTTTTATATACTTTGTATGAATTTGAAATGTGATTATCAAGTTATAAGCATCTAAGTTTATGATAAGTTAAAACAATAGGTATTCAAAATATACCTGTAGGTATACGGCACAACTTCATAGTTTTGAATTATCAAGCCATGAAGATTTGAACTTTAGCATATAAAGATTGCATCATCAACATAAAAGAAAATTATTCTTTGTTATTTATTTATTATTTTTTAGGTTTCAAGATATGAGGTATTGTGTTAGGAAAAAATGGGGAAGACGAAAAAAATACAGAAATTTCACTAAGAAAAATTAAACAAACCACATACTATGATTAGTAATATAATACAGTACAATATAGTATCTATACTATATTAAAAAGAAGGTTGTCCTAGGTGACACTCTCAGAATTTTCATGGATGATTAATTACCCAAAATGTTTCTAATCTTTGAAATTTCACCCAAAATTTTGCTAATTTATGAAATTTCCACATCTAAAAACTATAATTACATGTACAACACATTTGTTTAGAAATTTTATGCTTACATTAATACATATCATTATGTCTCGAAAATTAAGATAATTAAATCACAACTAACTTTAAAATTTTTCCACAGCCGACAATTAATTAACCCACACACAAATACATGTTTTTGAAAAATTGATGCTTACATCGATATATTTCATTATATCACGAAAATTAAGGTAATTGAATCGCATATCAAATTTTAAAATTCTTGCCATAAACGACCAGCAATCAGTTCACCCATACACAAACATATGTTTTTGAAATATTTACGTCTACATTAATGCATATCATTATGTTATGAAAATTAAGATAATTAAATCAATTTCAAACTTCAAATTTATTTCCATAAACAGCCAAAATACAATCGGTTCTTCAATCAGTGGTTGATTTTTGCTACAACCAACTCTTGATTGTTTATCTTCAAACCAAATTCAAATTACAGTTAAAATCCTGAAAATCATTGTAAATTACATGAATCTCGAATCTTATCGTTAGAGACATATTTGTCTTGCAAGTAGAAAAGAATAAGTAAAAGGAAAATCGTAGAAGAAAAGAAGAAGTCTTTGTGGTGCAAGTAGAAAAAAAGAAGGAAAAAAAATAGAACTCAAATCTGTTGGGAATACTATGTGGCCATAATCTAAATGATCATAAATCTGTGGACATGACTAACTGAAGATAAGGTTGGACACTTTTGAGATATAAAAATGATTTCTCTGAAAAATGATAGTTGTGGTCTTCGAATAAGATTATTAAGTTTATCACTATAAATTTAATTATCATAAAAGTTTATATTTGAAATTATTGGTTTATGATATGAATTGATCATTTTTATTTATAAATTGACTATTTTGCCTCCTTTAATTTTTATTTTTAAGAGTTTAGAATTGTAATTGAAATTATAAATTAACTATTTTGCCTCCCTTATTTTTTTCCTTTCAATTGGGATGGATCCAATATTTGATCATCTACGTTCTTACAAATTGATTAAATATTTATAAAAGAACATAAAAAAAGATCATAATCACGCAACCAGCATCATCCAAGACAATTTCATTCCCTTAAAAGGATATTAATATTATGATGTTGTTGATGAGGTAAAATTAAGGTTTTGAATTCTGTTTCATTTCGGTATTACAAGTAAAACAAAATGAAATACTTCAGTATTTTGTTTCGGGTTCTGTTTCGATATATTTCGACCGAAACGGTCGAAACAAGGATTTTTGGCCGACTCTCCAACAGCAGGTATAAATGTCATTTTTTGTTTTAGTAAGGGGTATTTCAAGAATTACAAAATTTTCTCTCCTTCGTCTCCTACAACACGACTAGGTCTTTTAAGTTAATAACATTTGAAGTTCAGAACTTCAAATTCCTCTCGCTGGGTTCAATCTGCTTGGTAATAGCTCGTTTTTATCGATTTGTTCTTCACTAATTTAAGTCATTTGGAACCCAACTTTGTTATTTTGTCTCTGTTTCTTTTCTTGGTTTCTGGGTACTCAAGGTTTTGAAGCCACGGACCCATTCTTTTAGGCCTAGGAACTTAGATTTGTTCTTCACCTCTGCCTCTGCAACCAATGTTTCTAGTATGTCCACGGTCGAAATGGAGGTTTTCTTCAATTCTCAGCTTATCATTTTGACCATTTTGATGTTCATTGGTGGGAAAGTGTTCACTTCCATGGAAGGACTTTTTTTTAAGGAAGTCCAAGCTCAAGAAACTTTGGAAAATTGAAGAGAATAATTAATGTCACTTCAGTTCTAACCGATACTAGTTCTTCAACGCACAAAATTAATATAAATGATCAAACTGAGATGGGTATTAATAATCAAATTGAATTGGGTATGACTGATTATCTGGGTATCCATAATTTTATATACTTTTAGAAATACATATAATTTGACATGTATGTATTTGAAAATGTCGTTAAACTCGAAACGACGCATCGAAACAAAACGGAATCGTAACTTTTCAAAAAAATGAGTAAATCGAAATACTGTCCAGTGCGAAATTTACAACATTGGATAAAACAATACTTGGCACCATTGACACATTGAGCTCAACACAGATCCTCCTAACGACGGTTTACTATGTTTTATCATTATATTGTACTTTTAAAGTTGGTTATATTTTTTGCAATAAAATTGTGAAAATAATATTTTATTTTATTATAAATTTTTAAAATTTGATTCAAATAATATTTTTTGTTATCACTCTGCTATTGGTTAATAACTAAATTATAACTTTGATGAAAATTCTACATTTGTGATGCCTAAAATTTTTTAATTTTTATATTCACTACCAACCAAATACTCCATAAGATAAGTTTTGTTCCGTTCCGTAGTCAATTTTATGTTTTGGTTTTTTAAATTTGGATCGGACTGATATAAATTTTTTTTTGAAATAATAATTTTATTTTTACTTTCATAAAGATTCAATTTGGAGCATAGGAGGGGATTTTGCTTTTTGCTTTAACTGCTACTTAAAGCACGATCCAAACATCCCCGTAAAGTATCATTTGCTTTATCTTAAGGTGTTCACCCGCCAGTTGTGTGACCGTCGCCTTTCGTGATCTCCGACTCCCTCATTGTCCGAGAAGATGACTCTTTTCCATCTCATCATACCCGCCGAGTCGGCTCATCTTGCCATCTCCTACCTCGACAAACTCGGCCTCTTCCAGTTCCTTACTTGAATTCCTGCAATTCCGTGACTTAAGTGTGACAACTCACATCTGTGGAAGATTCTATTAATACCCCTATGAAAAGTCAAATGAGAAGAGGAAGATCTCATCAACTCATTCAGTCAACCACTTTAAGGAAATTCCAACATGATTCCTTGATCTTTGCCAAGAATATTTCCACATAATTTCTTGATTCTTTCTATTTTTCAGCTACAGAATTTTCAACTTTGCTTCAAAATGTGTTATCATAAATTTGCGTGATTTAACACAGTAATGTGCAAGAAATCCAAACTCAACTGAAATTAAGATTTTTTTTTTCAAATTATAATTACATACCTCGGGTTTAGTTATAAGAACAATATGTCTTAAGTTTTTATTTTATTTTATTTTTTTAATGTAAATGGTGTTTCTTTTAACACGTTAAAATCTCGCATATGAGTTATTTTTTTAATTAAACCAAGAAAACATATCGTGTCACCTCATTGTTCAATTTTATTTTATTAGATTTTTTAATATTTGTATATAATATGAGATGCATTTATAATTTTTTATATATTATAATTTGAGGGTTACTGACCTATTTTTGAAAACTTTTGATTTAATTGTATTTACGATCAAATACGAGGAAAGTAGTAGTTACAATTTATCCATTTTTGTTAAAAAGTTACAATATATATATTTTTTTCAATATATACCAACCACAATCTAAAGTAAGGATGATTATTCGCAGTTAGCCGATCCGAATTATATTCGTTTAAGCAAATATGGATAGAAAAATGGGTTTTTCGTAGTTACGGATATTATTTCATGTTTTAGCAGTTTCAAGCTCGAATTCGGATAGCACGGTAACTAAACGGATACAGTTATGGATATGCAAAAATTCGCGGGTAACCCACTCGTTGTCATTCTTAGGTAAATTAGGAATGATAATTCACATGTTTTTCATGATTAACCGATCCGAACCGTATCTTTTTAAGTAAGTATGAATATAAATAAATGAATTTTTCGTTATTACAGATAATATTTTATGGTTTTTAACGATTTCAAGTTCGGATAATTCGGATAATAGAGTAACTAAACGTATAAAGTTATGAACATGTAAAATTTTACAGGAAACCTATCTGTTGCCCTGTAACTTAGTGTTCGTCTTCCTTTATAACTTAGCTTTCCTTTTTTTTTTTGGCTGAAGTTAATCTTCTTTTTTCTTTTTCTAATTTTTGGTTTGCACTTGGAGAACAATTAAATGTATAATTAATCCGGCCAGCAAATAGTAAGGAAAAAAAAGGAACATAAAAAATGTAAGACAGCTCTGATCTTATTAATTACCTCATAATAATTTTTATGTATAAACTTTTTATAGAAATTAAAACTAAATAGCAAGCAAAAACCGAAATTAGGGTGATGATAGGCAAGGCACAGAGGGTATAACAGCAGCAAATGTGCCATGAGCATTGTTGCAGACAGAAGAAATCTTCATCCCACTTGTGGCTGATGTTATGTTAACTTGGTCCATTACAATGTTTCTGCATCCAACAACCTTGCTGCAATTTAAATCAATTGCTACATCATCCGCCGAGGTCCCAAATACTTGACTATATGTTATATCACTCACTTGTATTTCCGAAGCCTGTATATATAGATCATCGAATCAACAAATAATTATCGGTTTAGTTTTATGTTTTTAGATAAAAATAGAAAACGAGAAACTTTTTCTAGAAAATGAAAATTAAAATGGGTTTTCAATGTTTTCCGTGAATTTGAAAGCAGAAAAAAAAATAATTTTCTAAGGAATTCAAAAGTTGAAATGAAACAAAAAAAAAAGTGTTAAAAAATGTTTTATTGTTCTTTACCTGCTGCATAGCTGCTGCTTTATTGACGTAGAACTGGTTAATGATAATAGGGTTTCTTGAAGCTACAAGATTTATTTTCTCAAAAGTGATCTTCCTAGCATACCCGGATCCACCCTATAGTAAAATTCGAAAATTAAATGAGTACTATTGTTGACAATATAATTAATTAAAAAATAAATTAGCTAGACCAATTGAGTTTGAGCCCCGTTTTTACCTGCCATGTCTTGATTCTTACTCCGTTTTGAGTGCCCTTGAAAGTGCAGTTTTTTACATGCACCTCTTCAACAGTGTCATGTGCTCCGTTAGCTCCAAGGCTTCCAACACTGCAACAATCAAAATACAAAGCACATCTATGAATTCTTGTTGTCTCTTCTGACATTTTGAAATCAAATTGGATTATAGTTTTTGAAGTTATTTTCAACATTTAATGAAAAAAATAATCATTTAACTAGATGGTGCAAGTTTTATGTTGGGGGTTTGAAACTATGTTAAATAGACTCTTCACTTTACCTCACCATACTCGTGTTCGACACTTGAATGAAGGTATCAATGACACTCTAAATTTAAAGAAAAATTAAAAAAAATATCTATGTCAGACACTCTCGGACACGTATCCATGTTCAACATTAAAAAAATCAATGTCCGACACTCGGATACCTATACTCGAATCCAAATAATATAGATTTGAAATTAATTTGCATGTAAAGTAGTAAACTAAAATTAACAAACCTTATGCCATGGCCAGGGCCACATGTAACATCAGAAATGTTGATAAAAGATGAACCTCCATTAATGGCTACACAGTCATCACCTAGTTAATTGACAAACAGAATTAATTAAATAAAGAATAAATTACAACAATTAAATAGATAATTAATTATTAATTATGGAAAATAATAATTAACTTACCAGTTCCGATAACGGAGTTTTCGATAATGATATTGGTGGATTCAGAGATGTCGATTCCGTCAGTATTTGGGCTGTCGTCAGGGGCAACAATTTTGAGCTTGGAGATTTTTGCACCGTTACAGTTATTTATGCTTATATGATTTCTCTGGCTATTCAGGTGAGTGAGTGAGCTAAGCTGGAGACCATCACAGTTGTGGAAGTGTAAAGCCTACAAGATTTATCGATGAAAATTATATAAAAAAATATTAGATGTTTTTATTTATTAATATTGTAAAAAAATTATTTATGAAAATAATTAACTTACTGTTGGTCGGTCTTTACAAGTGGAACCACCCTGAAAATAAAAAAAATGTATTTTTTTTTCATTTCTTAGATCTTAAGAAAAATAATTGGGAAAAAAGGGTAAAAAGGAAATTTACATGACATACATCTAGGATTGCATCAATGTCCATGGTTTTACTACAAGAACCCCACCAAAGAGAACCCTGGCCGTCGATTTGACCACCTCCATTGATGTTGAGATTATTAATATCTGAGAACTGAATCCACGCGTCCACGTCATGGGTAGCACTCCATCTGCTTTTTGGTGCAACGATTTTACCTCTAATCTAAGAGAATAAGAAGTTTCGAAAGGATTAGGAAGTGTTTGACTTTTTCACAATTTAAGAAAACATGATAACTATACTACTAATCTTGTTTTTTCGTTTTCTATTTTTAAAGAATGAAAAACGTTTTCATTTTTCACATTTTACTTCAAAAAAATGTTTTTCATTTCAATGACAACGGATTCTTCATTTCTGTTTTCAATTTAAGTGAAAATTATAAACAAAAAATGGATTTGTTTTTGAAAATTGAAAACACTTTGGTATAACTGCACGAGAGGTACACAAAATCATTTCAAATTTACTGAAAACAATGATAACACCAATTTTTTTACTTCAATTTCATTTCAATGACAACAGATTCTTCATTTCTGTTTACATTTTACGTGAAAATTAAAAACAAAAAATGAATTTGTTTTTTCAAAACCAAAAACATTTTGGCATGATTGCATGAGAGGTACGTATACCTGAACATTAACACTGTTGGACTTGCAAGGACCCACCAAAGAGAGAGGGTTCAACATGAATGTCTTTCTTGGAGGTACGTCTAGGGTTGGGCTCCCTTGAGCTGCTCCACACACAGCTCCCCAAGTTTTAAGGAAAGCCTATTAATGCAATAATCAACGCAATAACATTCAATCATATTTTATATTTTGACTAACAAAAGGAAAGAAATTACTAAGAGATTATATTCTCAAAGGAAAATTGACCAAAACAAAATTATAATTAAATATTGTATATAAAAAATATATTATTATGTATATTGAATCGAAAAAAAAAATAATACTTGTGAATCATCGGTTACTCCATCGCCAACAGCACCGTAACTAGTCACACTGAAAACACTTGTTGTCCGAGTGTCGAGTTGGATGCATAAACAAGATGAAGCAGCTGAAAGGAAAAAACATATGAAAATAAGGCTACCCATCACAAACTTCTTAACTATAAAAGTTTGTTCTAATTCGTTGAAAAGGAAGGAAATGAGAGAGCTAGCAATTAAGAAATTAGTTTAATTTCTTTTGGGCGTGTGATGAAGAATTGCAGAAGGAGATACTTAGATATATAGTGGTGGGAGTAGTACCAATAATGGTAAGTTGATATTGAAAATTAAATTTAATCAAATTATTTTTAGAAATCAATATTTAACTTTCTATTTTCTCATTTATTATGTCCTCATCTCATTATAGAAAGTTGTAAATAAATCATTTTTAGGGCCAAAATCTTCTCCATTAATTGGAGATTTTTTCCCCTAATGCATCATTAGATGAATGTTACGTCATTGATAGTGCTGATGTGACATTTATTCAATAATGCATTGGAGGAAAATTTTCTCCCAATTATTGGAGAAGATTCTTACCCTTTTAATATAATATTGAGAGTGGTGATACCACGAAACTGGTTCCGTGGAAGATACCATAGAATCAGACAAATCCACTAGTAATTATAGAGAAATTAAATAGTAATTTTAGTATTTAAATTTTTTGAAACAATTACTATTCAATTTCCCTGTGATTACCAATGGACTTACCCAAGATCTTGCCAAATTCTCCTATTTTCTTCCTTTTCTTCCTCCCCTTTTCTCTTCTCTCACTTTTCTCTCTTTCTCTTTTCTCCTCTCGGTTCTTCTAGGACCTCCCACACAAAAATCTGATCTCACTCGCCACTTCTATGCTATAACTCTTGCTTAATTACTCATCCATCCCTTGTCATTTATGTCTTCTCATATTCACTTCACCAATCTTCATTTTTTTCACTAAGTACCCAAGACTCTTTAAAAATTTAAAAATTTACTTAGTTTCAAGCTCCAAAATTCTCCAATACTAAAAATAAAATTAACCCATGAAAAATGAATCTATACACCGAAAACGCGTCGAAACTAAACACCGAAATTAAAACATTCCTGTTAGGAAACCGGGTCTTACATATATTTTCCTTCATTCCCTTAGTAAAGATCTATTTTCAATTCTTTTAAAGCTTCTTGGTAACTCCTTGATTTGTTTAAGATCTTCCTCTCACTTTGGGTTAAGTTCCATCAAAATCACAATGTTTTAAAATCTCTAACCTTTTAACTATTTTCTTCAATAAATATCTTTTTCAACACTGTCCATTCTTAAGGCACTCCAAACTTCACTAGCTCTTAAGTTAATAACTTCATCTTATAATCTCTCCTTTTCACATTGTTACTGAAAATCGACAAGTCCTTAATATTAACTATAGGTGAAAGCTAAGGTAATAGTTTCAAACTCTAACTTCTCATTATAGACCAAAAGCATTCTTCAAATTTTTATCTCCCAATAAAGCAAAACTCTTAAGCTCCTTCAATTAGCACCAACCATTTAACTATTCGTTCATTCATCTAAAGTAAAGGACTTCTAGGTTTTAGATTAAATTCACCATCTCTTTGTATTGAACTTCACTTAACACTTGAGATCAAGTCGAAATTTACTAAACTTTTCGTTTTATAACTTTTTCTGCATAACAGTTTCCATTCTTAAAATATTTCCATTACTGTCTTTCTTAAAGTTCCTAAACATCATAAAATTTTCTTGGGATGATCGTCCAAGAAAATTGCTCTCTTGTTAACAGATCTCGATTCTTCATCATCATCTGAGGATGATCGTCCTATTGCTCTCTGTAAAGGTAAATGTTTATGTACTGCTCATTCGATTGATAATTTTGTGTCTTATGATCATTTATCTCCTTCATATGCTTCCTTTGTTACTTCGATATCTTTTGTCTCTATTCCTAAGTTTACTACAAAAGCTTTATCTCATTTTGGGCGGAAAATAACTATGGATGAAGAGATACATGCTTTGAGTACTAATGATACACGGGACTTGGTTCCTCTTCCATTTGGAAACCTGTTGTTGGTTTTCACTGGGTATATATTGTAAAAGTTCATCTTGATAGTACTGTTGACAGATTAAAAGCTAGCCTAGTAGCAAAAAGGTATACACAGGTATATGGTATTGACTATGCTGAGATATTCTCTCCAGTGCCGAAGATTATATCTGTTCATGTGTTTATCTCCTCGAGCATGGTTTGGTTAGTTCAGTGAAGTAGTAATTAATTTTGGCATCAACAGATGTGGTGTAGATCATTTTGTATTTTATAAACACAGAGAGGCAGGTAGGATATTGTTGATTGTATATGTGGATGATATTGTGATAACAAGAGATAACAAAGAAAGAATTCTAGCACTGAAATAGTTATTGAGTACTAAATTCCAAACAAAGGATTTAGGGGAATTGATATACTTCTTGGATATTGAGGTTGCTAGATCTCCTCACGGTGTTTCTTTATCTCAGCGTAAATATGTTCTTGATTTGTTGACTGATACTGGAATGTTAGGGTGTAAGCCTATAGATAGTCCTATGGATCCCAACATAAAACTTGCAATTAATCAAGATGATTTATTATCTGATCCATGGCAATATAGGTATTTGGTTGGAAAATTGAATTATTTGACTGTTACTAGGCCTGATATTTCATTTGCAACCAGTATGGTTAGTCAATTTCTCGATGCTCCACGAATTAGTTATTGGGATGCTGTTATTCAAATTTTGAAATATCTTAAGAGTGCTCCGGGTCGTGGTTTACTTTATCAAAATCATTGTCATACTCAAGTTGAGGGTTATACTAATGCAGATTGTGCCGGTTCTCCATTTGATAGAAGGTCTGCTACTGGGTATTGTGCATTTGTTGGAGGTAATTTAGTATCATGGAAAAGTAAGAAGCAAACTGTGGTTGCTAGGTCGAGTGTTGAATCTAAAAATAGAGCAATGACACATACTACTTATGAGATGGTTTGGGTAAAGCAATTGTTAGTGGAACTTAAGGTTAACTAGTCAAGTCCTATGAGCTTGGTTTGTGATAATCAAGCAACTATTCATATCGCAAATAATCCAGTGTTTCATGAGAGAACTAAACTTATTGAAGTTAATTGTCATATTGTTCAAGAAGTTTAGTTAGGAGATGTGAAGGCGAGTTTTGAGAGTCCTAATAGGATTCTTAATGAGTGTCCTAGTAGGCTTGGATAATATTTATCTTATCTAATTGTTGTATCCTATTCCTAGTAGATTTAGTATTCATAAGTCTATATATGGTGTCAATTGTATTCTTTTCATTCAATCAATAAGAAAATAATTTCTTTTTAATTCTTATTTTCAACACCACCAATTCAGCTCCCTCAGCTTTGTGGTATCATGGATCAATCCAGTCCTATGAGTTAAACCATTTAGGTAATGTTGCTAAAGTCGAAAGTAGTGAGAGCCAAGTTGATTGGTCAATGAGGTGGAAAGAAACTGATGGCAATCTTCTTAGTGGTAGTGGTGGCTGTAACTCATGGGTTTGGCAAAAAGCACTACAAGATAATTGACATTTGCCAGCGCTTCATAAAAACGCCGCAATAAATTAACCGTCGGTGCTTTTTTGGTGGCGCTTCCTTGAAGCGCCGCAATATTCAAAGAACATATAACGACGCTTTATATGCGCAGATGATTACATATTCTGGCACTTTCAAGCGCCGAAATATGAAATGAGCATATTCTGGCACTTTTAAGCACCGGTATATGCTTATTTCATATTTTGGCGCTTCAAAGCGTCGGAATATGATAAAAAATTTCACATATTCCCTTTCCTTGCCGCGTCATTCGTGCTTTTCTTTAAAATTTTAGCTCTCTCTCTCTGGTTCCTTGTCCCTAAAATTTTCACACTCTTTCTCTGGTTTCCTCCATTGCAAAGCAAACTTTATTTCCAGCTTTCCTTGCCGCGCCGTACTTATTTTTCCCTAAAATTTTTGCTCTCTCTATCTGGTTTCCTCCATTGCAAAGCAAGCTTCATTTCCAGCTTTCCTTGCCGCGCCGTACGTGCTTTTCTCTAAAATTTTCGCTCCCTCTCTCTGGTTTCCTCCATTGCAAAGCAAGCTTCATTTCCAGCTTTCCTTGCTGCACCGTACGTGCTTTTCTCTAAAATTTTCGCTCTCTCTCTCTGGTTGCTTTTCCTTAAAATTTTCGCTCTCTCTCTGGTTTCCTCCATTACAAAGCAAGCTTCATTTCCAGCTTTCCTTGAGGTCCGTCTATCCTCCACAAATTAAAACAAGTACTTGATTACCCAGATACCTAGCTTTTGTGTTAGTTCTTTACTGGTTTTGGTTTTGGTTCTACTTTATGTCTTTGTTGGTTTGAGTACTTTTAGAGAGGATCAATGGATCGATTGGGAGTATTATATACTGTAGCATTAATTTTGTGAGTTTTGGTTTGCTGGGTTGAGGGAGTTGAAGAAGGAACAAATCGTCGCTTTGTGGGTGGAGGTTATGCCCACTAGTACATGGTTGTATTTCTCTATGGCTGTTTATCCAGAGACAGAGGCTTTGTTAATTTGAGAAATTCCTGATGATTTCTTGTTTGCTGATAAATTGTTTAATTCACCTCCTCTTTGTTGACTTATGGAGAATTCTTCATTTTATTTGCTTTTAGAAAGTGCTCAAAACATGGCATCTTTGAAGATTTTGAACCTTCAATGGTTAAGAATCAAGTCTTGATTTGTTGTCTTCCCCAACTAGGAAGCAGAAAGAAAATATGGAAAATTTATAAACAACGAGAATGAATTTGATTCATGGAAAATATATGGGAAATCAGAAGCCCAATTACAATTAAAGCTAATTATGTAATATTTTATAAATAGGTAGGTCTTAAGTCTTAGTTGATGTTTCAAATTTCATCAGAATGAGAAAGGGAAATGGAACCTCTCTATCAATTTAGGAAACTCATATCCAGAGCTGTAGTTCTAACAGTTTCGGTAGAAAATGACATTTTCTTCATAATTGAAATCTGTCCTTTAGAAATCATGAAGTAAGAGTATTTGTAATCATCTAGCCCTAGAAATCTTTCTTTCTTTTACCCTTTTAGCTTAGATAATAAGAATGCTTATCATTAAGGAATCCAATATTTTCCTTGATTTTACTACAGTGAGTAGCCAGTTGGCTATGTGCACTGTGAAATAGAGTTTGTAAGTGATTACCAGAAGTTATCATATTGATAACTCAACTATTTCCCACTTCCACCTCTGCCTATTTTCCTGCAAAACTTCTTTACCATAATTGATTAACAAGATGCTATAATTCTGTCTGTAATGTTAAAGTTGAGGCTCCATAAAAATTGGCTGCATAGGTTCTAACTGATGGAGAAGGTTATCATATTTGATAATTCAACGCCTTCACTTCTTCTACTCTTCCTGCAAAGCTCAATGTTATTTCACTTTTTACATGTTCAGATTGCAAATCATAGCATTTCTACAATAAGTATGCATCTTTTTTTTTATTTATTTTTATAAATTTAACTCTGCATAATAGTAATAGCTTCAATTTCTCAAATTTTACCCAGCACCGTTTGTGTTTGCTTCATTTCCTGAACTAGCCAGTGTTGCTTTCTATATGGTGCTTTCAAGTAATTAAATCCCCTACATTTTTTTTTTTCTGAGTTTGAGTTTGGATTGAGAGATTAGAACCCTTCTATGGGCTTAGAGCTCTTCTTGAAAAATCAATGAGAAAATGTGTCAAATGGTTATCAAAGTAGGAAATTCGATTGAAGTACCAGGTTACCCTATTTTAGTCATCATGCCCTCATTCCTCATCCACTCAAGGTTATATATTTCAGATTCTTTATTTTGGTATTTTTATTTACTGGTTTGTACATTTCAGATCCACTCAAGGCTAGACTTGACCTTGGGATTCACATTCAAAATATATACAACCAAAGCTTCTTAGTTTAATTAATTATCCCTTAAGAAAGGACACCATGCTCTGGAAAAGAAAAGGTTAACCAACCTTGCAAGTTATATAGGTTCCCTAAGCAAATTATTGATCAGTAATCAGCATAAAAAACAAACTATCTTCGTAAAAGCATTTAACCACCCTAGCTAGTAGAGAGAGAGAGAGAGAGAGAGAGAGAGAGAGAGAGAGAGAGCTAGAGCTAGAGAAAGGTGAGAGCAACAGGTTTTAATGTAGTAGATAGAAATAATACTTTTTGATGGAATGAACAGAAAAGGAAAATATTGCCACTATTAGGCTTATCGAATTAAACTAATTAAGTTTTTTTTCCTCTTAGCTACACAGTCTCAGTATATACATCATTCTTGTGGCATACATACATACATATATATATATATATATATATATATATATATATAAACTCTTCACTTTATTTTATCGGACATTTCGAATAAGAGTATGAGTATAGTACTTAATTGGATATTTCAAATTAAAAAAAGTATTAATAATTACAAAAATCAACTAACTTGACACTTAGATATATACTCATATCCGATACTTAGATATACACCCAAAACCAACACTTAGACATACACTCTTGATCTAATGGTTACCTTAAAGGTCTTCCTTAAAAAAGATTTGGGTTAAATCCCCTTTTCCGCCATCATACTAGAAAAAGATCATAGACATCACATTCAACTAAAGGACCATGATGTCCCTTTTTAGTTCCTCATCATCCTAAGTGCCAATGCTTGAAGATCACCCAAGTCAGTAGTAGTGTTGTTATGTGGTAGTTTCTTCTTAGGACAACCTTAAAATGGAAAATGCTCTGATCTGCTGCTTTCCATATCTTGCATGTTTATACCATCACTACTGCTGCAAGACCCAACAAGAAAGGAATAGTATCATGTTGTGATCACAAAGCCAATGGACCTATATGAAATGGGGGAAAAAACGTAGGAAGAGGATGATGACACTTACAATCAGTGCATACTTTCTAATGTAGTGGTAGACGATCAATTAGATTGTATCTCAACTTGGGCTAGGATCGACATTGACGAAGAAACCAACTAGTTTTATGTGCATTTCCATGAAATTGTATTTGGATGTGTATTTATGTGATGCACATGTGTGTAAACGAGATTTGTAATGTTTTATTGTATTCTTTTGGGTTACTGTTGCTTTGTATCACACAGTTCAAGAGTCCTTAACTTTTTTGCATACAATTTGTGGAATGTTACTTCAGAATGTCGTAAATTTCTGTTTTAGTTGTATGATTGATTATTGCTTGTTCTTTAAATCCTATTTGAAGCACTTATTTGTTTATTTATTCATAGGTAATTTAAAGTTATTGATTGCTACATTTGCTATGAGCCCTTGACCATTCCTATCTTTCAGGTGTGGTTCTTCTAATTCTTGTTAACTTTTAATGCATTCTTCATAGTGTGAGATTTAATCAATTTTATGTTTTTATGTATACAGATTGCAAGATGTTTAGGTCAAAATATATTCCTCCCTTAGTCAGAGATAACATGTCAAACCAGTCTCCAGCTGGGTCATCACACCATCAAGAAGATACTAAGCATGAGTATCACCTTGATAATGATCATGACTCGCAAAATGATTCTGAGACCTAGCCAATAGCAACGGAAAGTGAAAACAATGATAGTGAACAATACGAGATAATTGGTAATTTTTGTATTATAATACATTCTCTTTATAACTAGTTTGATATCACATTGTTATACTAATTATAAAATTTATGTTTTCAATGTATAGATTCTGAAGGGAGGGTGAGGAAGCAAACACGTGTCCTGAGAACCTCACAAGTGTGGTCCCTTGAACGTGGAGAAAAAATTGTTGTCCACTTCAATGCACGTAATTAACCTATTAAAAAAGCTGGCTAAGTATTAAGTAGCTGGTTGGGCAAAGTTGCAAAGAGAGGGAACCTTTGTCCACTTGGTTATACGAATTGGAAGAAGGTCCCTTCTAACTACAAGAAGGACCTTGTTTTGTTGATTCGGGTAAGTAACAACAACTTAATTTCGGGTTTTTTTCCAAATTTTTTATGTTTTTGTGGTGTTGTACATGCATAATCCCTAACACCAAAAATGCTTATTTGACATCGATTTCCTTTCTTTGTGGTAGAAGAAGTTCCATTACCCTATGATTGAGGCGATAGACAAAATTTTATTGAGGATGACCGGGAAGAAATGGAAGGACTACCAATATATGCTTAAAAAGGACCACGTGAGGAACAAAACAAAACAACAAGTTTTGAGCAATAATGTCCCAAAAGGAGTAAATCAAGACCAGTGGAAGCAACTGGTGAACTACTGGTTTTCTGAGCAGAGTGAGGTTGTTTTTTATAATTATGTTCAATTGGATTCTCATTGTTTCTATTTTCTAATAATGACTTATTATTCAATTGGTTTATTATTGGTGTAGAAATATTCTACTATAGGGACAGCGGCACTTGAAAGACAACAATATCCTCACACGACCGGTTCAAAGAGTTTTACTAGAAGACAGGATGAATATGCGAGTTCATTTGCTTCATTCATCCAATCTTTCATTTGAGATATAGTATATTGAGTCACTGTTTGAACTCTTTTCATAAATGATAGGAGATGGAACATGGAAATGAACCCAGGTGCGTAGAGTTTTTTGCTGAAACTTATAAACGCAAGGATAGAACTTTTATCGATGAAGCATCACGACAATTTGTGGTAAGTTTACTTACGTATATGATGGTTTTATGTATGATAGTTAAGAATAGTACTTAACTTACTTTTATCGTGGTTGGTACTATGTTTCGGGCTTTTATGTAGATTCAAAGTGTTACCTTTATCTTTCTATCTTCAAATGATTACTAATGTATTGAACTTAGGTTCATAGTAGGTATTTTTTTGTTGGTTTATAATTGGTTTATCACACACTGAAGTCTCTGGGAACTTAAACTTCAGTGTGTAAATTATAAGCTTTTAAATGTTAAATTTCACATTTAGCTGTTTAATGTCCCCAAACATTACCCAAAGTGAAAAGAAAAAAAATTCTCCATCCCAAATTTCATCTACCAGCTTGTTTGGATTCTTCTTGTTTATAATTCATTGCATTAATCACTAGTCTATCATTTGTCCAATCCCAGCCTTAGGTCAGTTGTACTTACTGTATTCATTACTAGTATACCACTCAATTTCTATTCCCTTCTGTTACATGGACTAGGCACTTTGGGCAGTGGTACCCATGTTGGCATAACACCTAGATGGGTTCTGGTATGAAATGAAAGTCTTACACATCTTTGGAAATTATGGCATCGTTAGGAAGGATTTTATGTTTAGATAGATGCAGAGAAGGAGCATTTGTTGAGAGCAGTATGAGAGAGATGGGGAACAAAGAAGTCCAGATAAAAAGGGAAAAAGAAAAGAAGGGAATACATACATATATATATATATATATATATATAGAGAGAGAGAGAGAGAGAGAGTGAGAGAGAGATTTAAGGAAAAAACAGTGCAAGAAGATCTAGGATACTGCACTTGTGTGAATATTTGCTTTCCCATTATTTTCTGAAGTGTCAGGCCATGCTTCCCTGATTTCTTTCTTCTTGTTGACCACATTTGAAAGCACAATGCCGGATGCATTCATGGAAGAGATATCTGACCTAGTAGAGATTGCTTCAGCTGCTTCAATTTCAATCCATTGGCCAGTTTCATGCTCTTTTCCACAAGTCCATAAATCTTACACAAGCATCCCTGTGGCATTGATATATGGAATATCAGGAAATGGTTTCTAAGCACAGATTATTTTACCACAGGTTGATTGGTTGAGAAGATGATATCTAAACATCAACATATTAAAGCTTTTTATTTATTTTTTTCAAAATTTACACTCTTAAAACTCTCGGTTCGATCTCAATTCAACTCATTGTATTCAGGATTTGATTGAGTTTGGGTGTAAACTGTAAACTGTTACAAAATATCTCAAGATGTCGTTTGAACTTTGGGTTTGTTTACTTTTGTGAATCTGTCGAATTTTATCTTAGGTTTTACTTACAGAATTTGTGTGGTATTTATTGCTGATAATTTATAATTTTTTTTGCTAAATATTTTATGGCTCTAGTTGTAGTTTGAATTTCTGAAACTTGCTCGCCCCGCTTTCCCCCACAGTCATGTGATGCTGCAGTAATCTTTTTAGGGTTTAGTAGAAGGACCCATAGTTTCACTTGTTAGAAAAATAAAGACTGATTGGAGAAGAAACTCTTGTATTATTGATGTATATTATTGAAGTTATTGTGAAAGACGAATACAAGCCTATATATAGGCTAAGAATATAAAACCTAATAGAAATAGGAAACATAGGGTTTATAATAAAACAGGAAACTAAACTAGTTAGGAAACTAATACATATGAAACTAGGAAGCTAATATTGCAGTAAGAATAGGAAATATCTTTTAACAGCCCCCCTCAAACTTAAGGTGGTAAAATGGATGCCAACTTGAGTTTGTAAACTGAATCAACGAAGCACAGAAAAGACGAGTGACAGGAAGGGCCTGGAGCGGAATCACGGGTGATGAGTTGGCAGGACCCGAAGCGAAATCTCGGGTGATAACTTGTTGCTGCTGATGATGCTGCTGCTGTTGATACTGATGGTGCTGATGGTGATGCTGTTGATGCTGATGGTGATGCTGCTGCTGATGATGCTGAGAGAATCATGGGTGATGACTTGGCAGGACCCGGAGCGGAATCACGGGGTGATAACTTGCTACTGTTGCTGATGCTGATGATGCTGCTGGTTATGCTTGTTGAAATGTGACTTGGGATTCGGTGGTTCCACAAGATGGTGATGGTGGAATAGATGCAGCTCGTGTTTGAGTTGTTGTTGATGCTGGTGATGCTGATGCTAATGCTGTTGATGCTGATGGTGATGCTGCTGCTGATGATGCTGAGAGAATCATGGGTGATGACTTGGCAGGACTCGGAGCGGAATCACGGGGTGATAACTTGTTGCTGCTGATGATGCTGCTGCTGTTGATGCTGATGGTGATGCTGTTGATGCTGATGGTGATGCTGCTGCTGATGATGCTGAGAGAATCATGGGTGATGACTTGGCAGGACCCGGAGCGGAATCACGGGGTGATAACTTGCTGCTGTTGCTGATGCTGATGATGCTGCTGGTTATGCTTGTTGAAATGTGACTTGGGATTCGGCGGTTCCACAAGATGGTGATGGTGGAATAGATGCAGCTCGTGTTTGAGTTGTTGTTGATGCTGGTGATGCTGATGCTAATGCTGTTGTTACTGACTCACGGGTGATTATTTGGTAAAGATTATAATAGTATATAACAAGAAGGAAACAAAGGTTATGTTCGGGCGAGTGGTATGAGGTTATGTCCGCGTGGGCGGCTTAAAGCGAGCGGTATGAGGTTATGTCCGGGCGAGCAGCATTAAGCCGCCTGCCAAAATTGCGGAAGCTCAAAATACGACTCTCAAAATAAGATCAATAGCTCTGATACCATGTTAGAAAAATAAAGAGTGATTGGAGAAGAAACTCTTGTATTATTGATGTATATTATTGAAGTTATTGTGAAAGACGAATACAAGCCTATATATAGGCTAAGAATATAAAACCTAATAGAAATAGGAAACATAGGGTTTATAATAAAACAGGAAACTAAACTAGTTAGGAAACTAATACACATGAAACTAGGAAGCTAATATTGCAGTAAGAATAGGAAATATCTTTTAACATCACTAATGTTCAATTTGGTACTTTTTTGTATTTAATTATTTAAAATTTTTCACGAATTTTTGGGTGAGAGGTTCAGTTAAATTTTGAGTTTGTTGATATTTCTGCATATTTGTGGAGGAAGACTGTTTAAAATGTGAGTTTTAAATGGAAATGGTGGGTTTAAAGTCATGCTGTAATCTTTTTAACATTTGATCTCTTCTATGGTTGTGTTTTTCTTCAACGGACTTCAGTTATAAACTATCAGTTATGATGAAGACAGTTCTCATTTGTTAATTTGTTTAAATGGGATTATGAGTTCTGGTTGGAAATATGATGATATTTGCCTTTTAATTCTGGTTTTTATTATTTATCTGCAAGTTACTATCATGTTATTTTTTGTGGGATTGCTAATATTTGCATTTGCCTGTTAGCAGAATCAGTGTTGTTGCTATTGTGTATTTGCTGGGGTAGCTGTTATAAGTACATTTTTATTACTTAGACTTTCAAGTTGGAAGCAAGCTTCATTCAGTTAGAAGTTTGAAAAGCTGGAAATTGTGACTTCTATGTTTAGAATTGGGCTTGCACTATTTATGTGTCTAACGCATGCACAATTCATTAGCTGTGACCCGAGGCTGCATAAGACAACAATTGACTTGTTTTCAAGTTGTAAATCTGCACCAAACAATCAGTCAAAAGTTTCTAGCTAGCAAAAAGCAAAAATGCTCAATATGTCCATTTTCTGCACCAGCACCTAAATTCTTTTCATGCTTACCATGCTAGACAGGTTTTTATAAACAAAAATTACGTTTGCATTTGTATGCTTGTGTTTTGTCATTTTGGTGGGGGATCTTGAAAGACCAAAAGATTTAGTCATGTTTTGTCTATTTTGGCTAGATTATAGTAACAAGAGATCTTTGCAACTCTGGCTACTTTGTTTGGATTTTATTGTTGTTTTTCTTTTACAGGAGGTTTTATGGAAAAATAGGGGAAACTTTGCCCCTTTTTCTATAAAATCTGATAAGAAACTTTTCTGTTATGATACTTTCGCTGCATAATCTTTGGGGGCGTTTAATCTTTATTGCTTCTTAATAATAGGTGACAGTTGAAGCTTGTGTTGCCGAACTTGTTGCAGCTTCAAGATCATCTGATGCTAGCAATAATTTAGCAATACAAAATGAAGTCTTCACCGAACTTATGGTGAAGCGAGTTCCGGTCGTGTTCGAGATCAAGGGTTTGGAGTTACACTCTCTGCCGTGTATGAATTTTCAGCTCAAATTAGGAATAATATGGGTACCATGGGGCTTATGCTGAAAAGATAAATAGTTTGAGAGCACAAATAGAAGAAAATAATCAACAGCATGCGCATCAGATTCAAGAAATAACAACGAAGTGCGATGATCAAATGAACAGTATGCAATCCCAAGTTGATGAGCTGAAGTCTTTACTACAACAGTTGATTAATAGATGACCTCATAATTGATTTCAAGTGTGATGGTAAAATAATTTTCCAGACTATATTCCATTACTTTGTTTTGTATTAATTTTAAATGTTAACTATGATTGTTTTTTGTGTAAATTAGATAACTTTTGTATTGAGTAAATGAATTTTTATGGATATTTGATTACATTTTATATATTGAAGAACATTTGAAATTTTATGGATTTGATGGTACATTTTATTTATTGAAGGGTATTAGTGTTGATATTTAAGCCAAAATAATGTAAAAACACAGTTAAAACCACTTTTAGCGGCGCTTAACACAACTTTTAGCGGCGCTTAAAAGTGCTGCAATATACAAAATAAGGCCGAAATATACCCGCACTTAAAAGTGCCGAAAAAATATGCATATTGCGGCGCTTTCATTGAGTGCCGGTATTTGCACTTCGATATCACACATACCGACTCTTTATCCGCATATTGCGGCACTTTAGAGCGCCGAAATACGCAAAAAAAGCGCCGGCGATGACCTTTTATCTTGTAGTGAAGGTGTCTGGCCTTCTTCATCTAGTGTGAATGTCTCCCTTAACCTGTTTCCAGATTCAGTGGAGGGTAACAAAATTGTTCTCTCTGGTTATGTCTCCCTTAAAAGCATTAATTTATCATAAATGTTAAAATCTTTTTGAAGGTGCCAATGCAAGGGATTACAATTTGATGAGCTGTTGACATAACTGTTTGGAAAGGATATGACGATCTTATCAGTGAGCTGGAGAATAAGAGGAGAACTTCGCTCTTGTGAGAAATGGGCAGTTGTTTTTACTGATGACGAGAGTGATATGATGCTTTTAGGCGATGACCCGTTGCCGTAGGTCAATTCAGAATACGTCTGCTACTCCATTATCTCTTTTCACATCAAACCAGAGCTGGCTTTCCTCAGGGAAATTCCGTAGAGGGTGCCTCCATTTTCTTACATTTGCCTTGAGATTTCTCACTTTTATCTGTTTCATTTTGGGACCAGTCTTGATGGGTCATTTTCCTCATTGCATGGGACCCATTGTGTGATGCAACAAATTTGTAGGACAAATTGATGCCTTTTGACTTTGCATATGGTGTTTTGGAGAATTCAAGTTGTTGCCAGGAAGCTTTGTTTTGAGGCGGTTGGTCATTTTCTAGTTTATGGAGGGATAAAGATACACTCCAAATCTTCTCATTACTTTTAAAATCTTCCATCCTACCACCAATTTCCTTTGGTTTCCCTCCATACAAACAAGGGGTTAGACTTAAATAACAGTTCACTTCAGTTACCTTACATTTTAATCACTCATACTATGTTACAATTTTTCCAAACAAGTTTTGGTTTCTGCTTGCTATCTTGACCACCTTTCTTTATCAGCCTGGATGTGTTTCTTTGGAATGTTGCAGTCTCTCGTGCTTACATTTTTCAACGAGAAAAACTCGTGAGAATGGACTTTGAATTCGTATCGTGAACTTTCTAGTTCTCTTTGCAGTATGTTGACTACCATTCTATTACAAAAACATTCAAATCAATTTCCTCCTTAATATAAATTAACATTTTATACTAATTAGTAATTACTTGGGATTTGTTATAATATGAATAGAGAGTCATAGGATCTGGACTCTCATTCTTCGTTCAAGCCTGGTGCATTTCGTGAAGAGGTCCTCTATACACTGCAATGTTTATTCCTTTATGTACAATTATTGTTACCATCTTGGCTGCTTTGTTCATACATGTGGAGATTTACACAGGAAGGTAACTTATATTTTCACTAATAAGTTCTTTTCATTTTTCTCCGAATTCTTGCCAATTTAATGGAACATTAATATTTGTTTTTTTTTTTTGGGTTTTATACCAGCTTGATAGGAGCGATTGGTGTGGTTCCTGGTTTTATATTGTACTATGGAGTAAAGCCAAAGACCTTGTTGAGATCAAAGAGAAGACTTCGACAGATCAAAAACAACGAGATGATCAGACACCAAATTAATTTTTATTTAATTTTATTAGTTATTTAAGCATTAAATTAGTAATATATATTCATTGTTAACTCATTATATTTTTATGTTTAAATTAGTTATTTAAATAAAATAAGATTATGGGTCAATCCATTAAAAAAATTTAACAAAAAAGTAATTAGGAATATTTTTGTAATTAAACATACAAACTTTGTTCAGATTAACAACTAACTTTTATTTGCAACAAATAATCACGTTTCTAATAGTTAGGATGATTAAAAAAGGAAAATATACATATATAGATGTTTCAACCAGTTCAATTACTAAACAGTCTAAACACTTAATTATTTAGCATTGAAATACTGCCTCTTATTGGTTCAACATTATTCAGATACTCATTTCGTATTAAGCACTTTATCACTTAAAACTGACGCCGGGCAGAATAGCGATTATTCTGCAGGCTAGTTTCAACAGAGAATTCGCAAGAAAAAAAATACAATTTTATTCAATAATAATAATAATTTGTCTTTTCTGTATGTGGCCTCCTTATTTATAAGGTCAAAGCAAAAAAGGCAAAAATCTCCGAAAACATAATCCTGGGGAAAACTATGGAAATTACTAAAATTAAGCGATTGTATTAAAGCAGAATCAACAGCAGTCAATTCTGACTTGAATACAAAAGGAAATTGCAAAATGAAAGTTTCCTAAAACTGAAAACTGCAAAATTGAAGGCCTAAACGTCGTTTTTTGGCTTAAAAACAACTACACTCAAAATTTTGACTTTTGACTGGAGGCTTGTTTCCAATCAGACTAGGGTCTTCGGGGCCCGTGGTAGGCAAAACAATGTAAACCGTACCCTTAGATTTGGATCGATCCAACCGTTCTAGGTAGTCCACCTGCCAACTTTGCACTGATCTACCAACTCAAGGTATCTCAGTGCCAACAACGTGCTATCTGACAACTCAGTATCATCTGACTCGGATCCTTCTGCATCAGTCACCTTAGGTTGGAAAGAACTCATTCTCGATTTCACAATAGCTTCATCGGAATCCACAAAACAAGGACTCAGGTGTTTCACATTAAAGACATCAGAAGTCGTCAAATAAATGGGGAGGTGTAGTCTGTAGGCGTTATCAGTGATCTTCTGCAGGATCTCACAGGGTCCAATCTTCCGCTCTTTAAGCTTATTATACTCTCCCACAGGAAAATAATCACGAGTTAATACTGCCCAAACAAAATCACCAACATCAAAAAGTACCTGACGACGGTGACTGTCGCCCTGAACCTTGTACTTGGCATTACTCTCGTGAATGGCCAGTTTTACCTGCTCATGGATACCCCGAAGATGTTCTGCCATCTCATCTGCCTTGTGACTCAAACGACCCACACGTGGAATAGGGGCTAAGTTAAGCACCCCGGATGGATTCTGACCATAGACAATCTCAAATGGGCTCATTCTCATGGTTATGTTTTTTGACCTGTTATAGACAAATTCTGCTTGAGGTAACGCCAAATCCCACTGCTTCGGTTTGGTTTCGGCCAAGCTCCTCAAAAGGTTCCCCAAACTCCGGTTCACCGCCTCGGTCTGACCATCTGTATGAGGATGGTAGACACTGCTAAAATTCAACTTCGTCCCCAGTTTCTCCCATAAACTCTTCCAGAACTGACTCATGAACTTGGTGTCACGATCTGAAGCAATGGATTGAGGAACACCATGTAAACGCACAATCTCTCTGAAGTAAAGATGGGTGATCCGGGCAGTATCTATTGTTTTCCTGCAAGCTACAATATAGGCCATCTTGGAAAACCTGTCAACCACAACTAAAATAGAATCCAAGCCCCGTTGGGTATAGGGTAAGCCCAACACAAAGTCCATACTGACATCAAACCAAGGGGCTTCAGGTATAGGTAAAGGTGTGTACAGGCCCGCATTAGTGAGTACTCCTTTGGACCGCTAACACACATAACAACGCTCCACATATTAAGCCATGTCACTGGTCAATTTGGGCCAATAATAGTTAGAAGAGATTAAAGCCAACGTCTTATCTCGCCCAAAGTGACCCTCATTATGAAGTTCACTAATAATCTGCTGCCTTAGTAAACAATCTGGAATGCACAATTGTATTCCACGAAACCGATAACCATTATGCAAAATAAAATTATGTCATTGACCATTAGTTACCTCCTGAATTATCCTCCCGAATGAAGGATCTGCAATATACATATCAAAGAAAACCTCAAATCTTGTAATTCTGGTGCTCATGGTGGTGAGGAGTAATGTATGACGGCTCAGTGCATCTGCGACACGGTTCAGACTTCCTGCTTGCTGCCTCAGTGTAAACGTGAACTCCTGCAAGTATGCCACCCACTTGGCATGCCGTCTACTCAGCTTGTGTTGGCCATTGATGTACTTTAGGGCCTCATGATCAGTGATAAGAATGAACTCCTTCTGCACTAGGTAATGACGCCAATGCTTCAGGGACTGAACTATGGAATAAAACTCTAGATCATAGGTGGAATAATTCTTCTTTGATCCTAATAGCTTATCACTGAAAAAAGCTATTGGGCGCCCCTCCTGATTCAGAACACCACCAATGCCAACCCCAGATGCATCACATTTTTTCAAAATCAGGAAATGCCAAAACTAGTGCCTCTGTCATCTTCTGCTTGACCAGTTGAAAACTGGTTTTTCGCCTCCTTGGACCACTGCAAATCACGTCCTTTGAGATACTCTGTGATAGGAGCAATCAGAGTGCTAAAATTTCGGATGAATCGCCGGTAGAAGGATGCCAATCCATGGAAACTTTTGACATCATGCAAGGTCTTCGGTTTGGGCCACTCCAAGACCGCATCTATCTTCGACTGATCTATCTGAACACCATCAGTAGACACAACAAAACCTATAAAAGTTACAGAAGTAGTGAAGAAAGAACACTTCTTCTGATTGACGAACAGGCGCTCCGTCCTCAACATATCAAAAACAGCACAGAGGTGATCAAAATGTGACGCTCACGTCGGGCTATAAATGAAGATGTGGTCAAAGTAAACTACAACAAATTTCCCCATGAAAGGCCGTAAAACCTGATGCATAAATCTCATAAATGTGCTGTGCACATTGGACAGCCCAAAAGACATGACCATCCACTCATACAACCCATGCTGCGTCTTAAACACTATCTTCCACTTATCTCTAGGCCTTATTCTGATCTAGAAGACCTTAAAACTGGACAGCTGGTCTAACATATCATCCAGGTGGGGAATTGAAAACCTGTATTTCACTGTAATCCTGTTGATTGCTCTGCTATCAACATACATACGCCAATAACCATCTTTCTTCGGCACCAACAGGGCAGGAACTACGCATAGGCTCATACTCTCACGGACGTAGCCCCTCTCCAACAACTCTACCACCTGTTGCTGCAACTCTTCAAATTCTTTGGGACTGAGGCGATACACCAGTCGATTAGGCAAAATGGACCCCGGAACAAGGTCGATATGATGCTGAATATCCCTCATAGGCAGCAACCCAAGAGGAAGATCCTTTGGCATCAGGTCAAAAAACTCTGCTAGTAGCTGCTGCACCTCTGCTGGTAAATCTGGATTCATGTCTGCTGTACTATTCCCACAAGGCAGCAGAGTATAGACCACATCTCCACGCTCAATCTCAGCTAAAAACCTGGACATAGAAAGTAGATTAGTATTATTGGCTACCGGGGTAGGAGTGGTTCCTTCCTGACGAGGTGCCAACACAATCTTCTTCCCTTTGATGCTAAAGGAATATGTATTTTTTCGCCCATCATGAATAACACTGCGATCATACTGCCAAGGTCTGCCTAACAATACATGACAAGCATCCATAGACACAACATCACACCAAGCATTATCAAAATATTTCCTACCAATTGAAAAAGACACTAGGCATCGCCTATCTACTGTTACCTCACTGCCTTTATTCAGCCACGATAATTTATACTGCTTGGGATGACGATTTGTCTTCAACTAAAATTTTTGGACAGTCTCTTCAGACACTACGTTCTCACAACTACCACTGTCAATGATCATCTTGTAGACTTTATCTGCAACTATGCAGGTCGTGTGAAAACTATTGGTTCTCAACCAATCGTCCCCTGTATCTCCCTTGGGGGTCAGTAGACTCTTACGAACGACCTGAGTATCATGGCCATCTCCATACAACACATCTCCATCTTCATCATCGTCATACGCAGGCTCTCCAATCTCCTCAGTTTCGTCTACCACATCGTCTTCAATTAGGAGATTTTTGCCTTTCTGACTAGCAGGCTTCTTGCACTCAGTCACTTTATGTCCATGTTCATCATATCTGAAACATCTAATATTTGAGTTAGAGTTACCTTGGGGTGATTTTTGGGCAGGACGAGATTCTTGAGGGCGAACTGGCCAACTGCTTTGATCGCTTCTGTTCATTGGCCTCCTGTTCTGCTGTTTTTCCACTGCAAGTGAACGCTGGTATGCTTCAGAAACGGTCCACAGCGAGTGAAGGCTGAGGACATCCTGCAGGGGCTGTCGTAATCCCCCCAAATACTATGCCACCATCTGCTCTTCCATCTCAGATAAATCATTTCGGGCTATCAATTGATAGAACTCCTCCGTGTAATCATCAACTGATCTCGTGCCTTGCCTCAACGAATGAAATCGTTGAAACAAGGTTTGAGTGTACCCGAAAGGAAGGAAGTGACCTTTCATCTTTTTTTCATCCTCTCCCAATCAGTGATCTTGGCCTTGCCCTGCCGATCACGTGAGTGCCTCAACTGCTCCCACCACGCAGATGCTCTGCCATTGAGTTTGACGACGACCAGTTTTACTTTGACACGATCTGGGACTTCTTTATACTCGAAAATATGCTCTACTTCATTCAACAAATCGACAAATCCTTCGGCCTATAACTTACCAGAAAACTTGGGCAGATCTACTCTGAAACTGAGGTCTCCATAACGATCCTCCCGACCACGGTGCTCCCAGAATCGAGGAGGATTGTGATACGAGTTTTCGAAACTGGAATCGAAATCGTGATATTTTATCTCACGATCACCGAAATTCTGCGCCGCTAAATGCTGGGTTAACTCTGCAGCTTGCCTCTATAAATCCTAAATCATCGCATCCTGAACGTTACGATCACGGTGTGGGGCTTCCTCGTTCGGAACCTGCCCACGACGACCACGACTACGACCACCAGCCATGGAAACTGATGAAATCTCACCCAGGAAGATACTGAAGCTCTGATACCAACTGATGCCGGGCAAAATAGCGATTATTCTGCAGGCTAGTTTTAACAGAGAATTCGCAGGAAAAAATCACAATTTTATTCAATAATAATAATAATCTGTCTTTTCCGTATGTGACCTCCTTATTTATAAGATCAAAGCAAAAAAGGCAAAAATCCCCGAAAACATAATCCTGGGGAAAACTATGGAAATTACTAAAATTAAGCAATTGTATTAAGGCAGAATCAACGATAGTCAATTCTGACTTGAATACAAAAGGAAATTGCAAATGGAAAGTTTCCTAAAACTGAAAACTACAAAATTGAAGGCCTAAACATCGTTTTTTGGCTTAAAAACAACTATGCTCAAATTTTTGAGTTTTGACTGGAGGCCTATTTCCAATCAGACTAGGGTCTTCGGGGCCCGATCCGAGCCTGTGGCACGTAAAACAATGTAAACCACACCTTTAGATTTGGATCGATCCAACCGTTCTAGGTAGTCCACCTGCCAACTTTGCATTGATTTGCCAACTCAAGGTATCTCAGTGCCAACAACGTGCTATCTGACAACTCAGTATCATCTGACTCGGATCCTCCTGCATCAAAACGTCACCTAAGTCACAATACTACACACTACAAGATAAAAGGAAAACGCTGGCGCTTTTTGTAGCATATTTCGACGCTTTAAGGTGCCGCAATATGCAATACCGGCGCTTATGGAAAGCGCCAGTATGTGTGGTGTCGAAGCTCCAATACAAGCACTTAAAGAAAGTGCTGCAATATGCATTTTTTTCAGTGCTTCTAAGCGGTGCTATATTACGGCACTTTTAAGCGCGCAATATAGCGATGCTTTTAAGCGTCGGTATATTACGACTTTTTTAAGCGCCGTTATATACTGGCGCTTATAAGGGCCACTATATTGTGGCACTTTTAAGTGCCGCAATAGAGTGGGTTTAAGTGTGTTTTACATTATTTTGGCTTAAATATCAACATTATTCACCATTCAATAAATAAAATGAACCATCAAATTCATAAAAATTCAAATATTCTTCAATATATAAAATGTACAATCAAATCCATAAAAATTCAAATATCAATACAAAAGTCATCTCATTTACACAAAAAACAATCATAGCTAACATATAAAATTCATACAAAACAAAGTAATGGAATGTAGTCTGGAAATTTATTTTACCATCATGAAATCAATTATGAGGTCCTCTATTAACCAAATGTTGTAGTAAAGACTTCAGCTCATCAACTTGGGATTGCATATTGTTCATTTGATCATCGTGCCTCGCTGTTATTTCTTGAGTCTGATGCGTATACTGTTGATTGTTTTCTTCTATTTGTGCTCTCAAACTATTTATCTCTTCAGCATAAGCGCCATTGTATCCCAGATCATTCATAATTTGAGCTGAAAGTCCATACACAACAGAGGGTGTAACTCCAAACCATTGACCTCGAACACGACTAGAACTCTCTTCACCCATAAGCTCGGTGAAGACTTCATTTTGTATTGCTAAATTATTGCTAGCATCAGAGGATCCTGAAGCTGCAACAAGTTCAGCAACACGAGCTTCAGCCGTCACCTACAATTACGAAACAATAAAGATTAAATGCCCCCAAAGATTATGCAGCGAAAGTTTCATAACAAAAAAGTTGCTTATCAGATTTTATAGAAAAATGGGCAGAATTTTCCCTATATTTCCATAAAACCTCCTGCAAATGAAAAACAAAAATACAGTCCAATGTTTTTTTTTTTTTTTTATCTCTTTTCATAATAGTGTTATCAAAGCCGTGTTGACAAAGAAGTTAACAACGAAGTTGTGCTTATCAAAGCTAATGCCAACAACTCAAAGTTAGCTCTATCTAATGGTTCTACTTCATAACATCATCTAAGGTCCTAGGCATCAAAAAGGTACTTGCCTGAGTAAAGAAAGGAATTGTTTTCTGAATATCATTAGTAAATAAGTTAGAAACCAAATCTAGATTTTGAAATGATATACTTGTAGCAATTAGCACATCCAATATCATATTTTCAAACTATCAAAGCTTACACTGTAAAATGTCTAGGTCAATCCCATAGCAGAGTCTATACAAAAGGCTTAAAAATCAATTAAAAAAAAAAGAATAATGGAACCCACCTTTTCCAGGACCCAGTGAACTATAACAGATGTCAACATACAATTAGACAAGGCAGAGTCTGAACAGACATACGAATACTTGACTAGAAAGTGAACAACAAATATTCAAAAATGCGACGCACATAATTAGCGATGTTATTCACCAGTCAGCATTGATTTAACAAGTTCTGAATACCTCTGATAAACAAAGGAGAACATGTAAGTAATAACACAAGTAATTAGGGTGTTCATGTTAGAAAGCTCATCCACCTTTACAGGGGTCCATACACAAGCAAGTAGGCTGCTTTGTTTCTTTTATTAATTCTTTTTCTTTTGTTTCAAATTTTCAGTAAATGCTAAGTTCAAACAGCACCATACTAACTAATTTTCTTCAGCCATACACAACATTTTACCAGTCACTAATTATTGATTTAACTTTGTTAAGCGATGTAGAAGTAAATAATTTTTACTAAACCAAATGGTTTGATACAAATTGATTATATATTTTGCGTTCTGTTTCCTGTAAATTCATCGGGGTGCTGAAGATTTACAATTGGGGCCATCTATGCCTCACCGTAGCCCTTATATAGTCAAATAAGATATATTAATAATTATTAAATCTCCAACTGACTACTCCAATCAACAGCTCGTATCTGTACTACGGCAAAAAAGAACCTTGCAAATAATCAATTTAGTTTCCTTGGAAGCAACCATGTCCCATATATCATGAAATTAATGGACAATATACATAATATATAGATTTAATCATAGTATATCACAATTTTTTTACGAACTTTAAAGAATCTAGGCGACATTCAATTTCTCATGATGGCATCCAAACCTTCCCACACACCCCATATCCTTTCTGAAACTTGTTTTGCCTACTAGTTGGGTGATTATTAAGAAACCACCGATGAGGTGTTTCCAGGGTACTTCAACAGAACATGGCATCAACTCTTACTGAATAACATCGTTAATTATGTGCGTCGCATTAAAAAAAAAGCATTATGAAGACAATAATTGTATCATGCTCATTGGTATGTAACTATAAATTGATCATTAAACATGAAAAGATAAACCTGGATAGCATAAGAAACTATCCACCCATGATATTAATGGAAGAAAAGTCAGCAGCTGAGAACTAAACCACTTTCTAAACATGGAAATTGGAATAGAATGAATCCTCCAGAGTACTAAATAGGGAAGATCAATATTTGCATCTGGCATACTGAAGCATCCTTACAAACCAAACCACAAATCAGATCAAGTAGGCCCCATTATTTCAATTCCAAATGATGTAACAGTTCCAATATAAAGAGTATAATTCTCTGGCTTTGTTCCAATATTTTAGAGGCATAAAACAATGAAGAGTATATTCAGAGATACCAGAAAGGACAGGAATCAGTTTTCGTTTTCACAGTAATAAAATAAATAGGATCTTGAAACGACATACACACTTCAGTAGGACCAACCAAATGGAGGGTCCGCCACCCCCAACAACACATAAAAGGGGATTGTCACCCTAACACTTGTTTTTATCCAAAAATGAAGATGTATCGTTTTCTTTTACTCTTAATTTCTATCAAATAATAGAATAACCACCCATACCCAACATTTCCCACAAGGGCCTAACACCACTCATTTGAATGAGTGATACAAAGAAACATGCATCAAAACAAGGTGTTTTTCAATAACAATAAGAGTAAGTTAAGTACTATTCTTAACTATTATACATAAAACCATCATATACGTAAGTGAACTTACCACAAATTGTCGTGATGCTTCATCAATGAAAGTTTCATCCTTGCGTTTATGAGTTTCAGCAAAATACTCTACGCACCCGGGCTCATTTCCATGTTTCATCTCCTACCATTTATGAAAATAGTTCAAACAGTGACTCAATATACTACATCTCAAATGAAAGATTGGATGAATAAAGCAAATCAACTCACATATTCATCATGTCTTCTAGCAAAACTCTTTGATCCGGTCGTGTGAAGATATTGTTGTCTTTCACGTGCCGCTGTCCCTATAGTAGAATATTTCTACACCAACAATAAATGAATTGAATAATAAGTTATTAAAAGAAAATAGAAACAATAAGAATCCAAATGAACATAATTATGAAAAAACAACCTCACTTTGCTTAGAAAACTAGTAATTCACCAGTTGCTTCCACTGGTCTTGATCTACTCCTTTTGGAACATTATTGCTCAAAACTTGTTGGTTTGTTTTGTTCCTCACGTGGTCCCTTTTAAGCACATATCGGTAGTCCTTCCATTTTTTCCAGATCATCCTCAATAAAATTTTGTTTATCGCCTCAATCATAGGGTAATGGAACTTCCTCTACCCCAAAGAAAGGAAATTGATGTCAAATAAGCATTTTTGGTATTAGGGATTATATGCATGTACAACACCACAAAAAAAAAAAAAAAAAAAAATGGAAGAAAACCAGAAATTAAGTTGTTGTTACTTACCTGAATCAATAAAACAAGGTCCTTCTTGTAGTTAGAAGGCACCTTCTTCCAATCCGTGCAACCAAGCGGACAAAGTTTCTCTCTCTTTGCAACTTTGCTTAACCAATTACTTAATATTTGACCACCTTTTTTAATAGGTTGATTACATGTATTGAAGTGGACAACAATGTTTTCCCCACGTTCCAGGGACCAAACTTGTGAGGTTCGCAGGACACATGTTTGCTTTCTCACCCTCCCTTCAGAATCTATACATTGAAAACATAAATTTTATAATTAGTATAACAATATGATATCAAACTAGTTATAAAGAGAATGTATTATAATACAAAAATGTCCAATTATCTCGCATTGGTCACTATCATTGTTTTGATTTTCTGTTGTTATTGGCTCGGTCTCAGAATCAGTTTGCGAGTCATGATCATCATCAAGGTGATACTCATGCTCATGGTCAATATCTTCTTGATAGTGTGAAGACCCAGCTGGAGACTGGTTTGACATGTTATCTCTGACTGAGGGAGGAATATATTTTGACCTTTACATCTTGCAATCTGTATACATAAAAACATAAAAATGATTATATCTCACACTATCAAGAATGCATTAAAAGTTAACAAGAATTAGAAAAACTACACCTGAAAGATAGGAATGGTCAATGTCTCACAGCAGATGCAACAATCAAACCTCAAAGACTAGCTGATGCAGGAAGCACTTCAGAGTACCTGTGAACAAACGAACAAATAGGATTTAAAGAACAAGCAATAATCAATCATATAACTAAAACATAAATTTACGACATTCTAAAGTAACATTCCACAAACTATAGGCAAAAAAGTTCATGACTCTTGAACTGTGTGATATAAAGCAACAAGAACCCGAAAGAATACAATCAAACATTACAAATCTCATTGACACACATATGCATCACATAAATACACATCCAAATACAAGTACATGAAAATGTACATAAAACTAGTTGGTATCTTCGTCAATGTCCATCCTAGCCCAAGTTGACATACAATCTAATTTATCATCTACCACTACATTAGAAGGCATGCACTGATTGTAAGTGTCATCATCTTCTTCCTGCATTTCTTCCCCCATTTCATATAGGTCCCTTGGCTTTATGATCACAACATGATACCATTCCTTTCTTGTTGGGTCTTGCACATAAAACACTTGTTTCGCTTGAGATGAAATGACGAACGGGTCATCTTTCAATAACTGACTAGTGTGTATGAACCTATTCAAGTTCACGAGAATGCATCCACTTGCATATTTCTTTAAACCCCTGGGTGAATTAATATCCACTCAATCACAACGGAACAACACAATCTTAAACGTCCCATAGTAATCCAACTCGATGATATCTTTGAGCACACCATAATACATTTGATCATCCGCTTCAACCATAACTCCCGAATTTTGAGATCGTCTAAACCTCTCATGTTCCTTTGTGTGGAATTTAAAGTCATTGATGTTGAATCCATTAAATCTCCTAACAACATTATTCGAACCTCGAGCAAAGACAATTATTTCATCTGAATAATTATTATCTACCATCCATGGCACCTAAATATTTTTCAACAATTAATATGAGACAACATCGGTCAATGTTTTTATTGAAAACACTTATAACATTCGAAGATAATTGATATTATGCCTAACATGTCTTATAAGCCGTGAGGAAAATTTCTCAACCAACCACTTTTGTTCGAGACTTTGTATTGGTCGATTGGAACGGTTGATTAGTCTTTGAGTAGCCAAAAATTCGTTGCAATTATTGTTTTTTTTTTCTAACTGTTAGCCATCACAAGGATAACAACAGATAATAACTACTCAATTTCAACAAATGATTACTAAGTTCCTTTACTGATACTAACCTATAAAGGTTAGAAAGTTTATCATTATGGTGCAACACATAACGATGTGCTTGAGCCAATGACATGTCATCGAGCTCAACACTTACAATCTTTCCCATTATCTGTCCACCCGAGGAAAGCATGTATTCATCTGGATAATTTACAGTATCATTGTTCCTTTGGGGGCGGTTGAATTTTGTCTCTACACCTTTGAAGTATTGTGAGCAATATGTTAGACACTCTTCCCCATTGTACCCTTCAGCAATTGACCCCTCGGGTCGACTTCTATTACGTACGTAAGATTTCAAGCGCACTAAATAACTTGCAAAGCCAAAAAATTAAAGATAAATTTAGTAGCCAATAATATAAAAAAAAGGAGTGCAAAAATTAGATTTGAACATCTAACCTCTCAACATGATACACCCACATGTAGTGTACAGGACCACCAAGTCTAGCCTCGGAGGCTAAATGAATGAAAAGATGAACCATAATGGTAAAGAAACTTGGGGGAAATATTTTCTCCAAATGGCAGAGTGTCAAAGCAATATGCAACTCCAATATTTTAAGCTCATGAGGATCAAGGGCTTTAGAGCATAAAGCTTTGAAAAATGATGATAACTCAAAAACAACTGCTACAACATGTCTAGGCAAAGATGCTATTAAGGCAATAAGAAGGATTTCTTGCATCAATATGTGACCATCATGACTCTTTAAGTTTGACAGCTTACGATCCTTTAGGTTGACACATCTTGAGATGTTCGATGCATACCCATCAGGAACTTTAAGATTTTCCAAAACTGTCAAGAAATTGTGCTTCTCCTTCGTGGATATAGTGTAGCATGCTGGAGGCGAGTGATCTTTTCCATTAGGAAGAACAACCAAATGGAGGTCTTTCCTAATACCAATTTCCTCGAGATTGCGGTGTGCCTTTTTATTATATTTAGTCTTACCATCTATATTCAATATTGTTCCAATCAAATTATCACATACATTCTTTTCTATATGCATCACATCTAAATTATGACGCAATAGATTGTCTTTCCAATAAGGTAACTAAAAAAAAATCCTTTTTTTTTTCCACAACGTATCTACAACTCCCTCATCAATGGGAAGATCCTCATTATCAACATTTTCTAGGAAATCATCCACACCCGCAAAAAGGTTATCAACTTCATCCACTAGTACTTGCCCCGTAGAGGTATCAACATCCTCTCTTGCCCATTTCTTAGAAGGGTTCGAGGTTTTACCATAGATATAGTTTTCACGCTCTAGTTGTCTTAAAACATTGTGTCCAGACGGTGGAACAAGAGTAGATCCCAACTCTATGGTGCCATCAAACTGATCATTTTGAAAACGAAACTCATGGTTTTCTACTAACCATCGAAGATGACCCATATAGCAAAACTTTCCCCTGTGCTTTAACCATATAGAATGCGTAGATTCCCCACAACATGGACAAGCAACCCACCCCTTGGTGTTCCAACCAGATAAGTTTGCATATGCTGAAAAATCATTAATGGTCCAAAGAAGAGAAGCGCGGAGCTTAAAACTTTGATTGGTGGACGCATCAAACGCATCAACACCATCCCATAATTGTTTCAACTCTTCCATTAGAGGCTGCAAAAAGATATCAATATCATTGTCGGGGCTTTTTCTTACCAGGAATAACCATTGAAAGAAGGAATGATGTTTGCTTCATGCAAAGCCACGATGGCAAGTTGTATAGGACCAAAAGAACGGGACATGTGCTATAAGTTGAACTCATTGTTCGAAAGGGATTGAACCTGTCACTAGCTAGGCCAAGCCTAACACTCCGAGAATTAGCTTCAAAATCGGGATACAAAGTATCAAATTCATTCCAGTCTAATCCCTCCGCCGGGTGTCTTAAAATCCCATTTTTTGTCCGATCTTTATCATGCCATCTTATCAACAAAGCTGTTTTAGATGACATATATATTATCTTCAATCTCGGTATTAGTGGAAAATAACGCAATACTTTAGTTGGCTTTTTTTTTTATTTTTAGATTGACCATCCATCTCATTCAACGGATCCTCATCATCAGCATTGTTTTTAACCCACCGTGGCACACCACACACATGACAAAATTCATCATTCACATGCTCACCCAATACAATGTGTAGTCATTAGGACAAACATGAATCTTCTCATATCCAAGACCCAATCCTTTGATAATCTTCATGGCTTCATAATAATTTGATGGCAATGGAGCACACATCGGAAATGCCATGTTGATAAACTCAAGCAACATAGTAAGAGATTTACCATACCACCCATTCAAACATTTGAGGTGTAGTGGATATAACATAAAACATAACTTTGTGAAATTCTGACAACCTGGATAAAGTTCATTATCATAATCTTTCATCAAATTGCGATACTGAGTCATCTCATCAACAGCAGAACGAACTGGATGTTCGATGTGTGAAGGATCACCACAATTATTGAACTCAAACCCACCATGGGCCTGTTGCTTTTCACCATGCTCATTTGAAGATCCCACTTCGATTCCTAAACTTAATGGTTCATTGTTTGGGTTTTCACAAGTAACCTCGAAGGCACCTCGGAGCAAACCTAACACGCCATCTCGTCCCATGAAGCCAACTAGAATAACAAGGGGTTGTAAACTAGTGTGAGTGTGGTCTATATGATAGACTTTCTCCCCATGAAAAATCCACTCGGTGTAACCTGGACTAAACCCATTATACAATAGATGCTCCTAAACAATTTCTGGTTCGAATGAATAAAAATTACCATATCTCTTACATGGACAAACAATACTACCATAACACAAGCTTTCTGACACACAAATGTAATGAAGTTTGCAACACCATCCGTATAGGCTTTACTCGACATCGGTTTATCTATCCAACTTTTATCCATTTTTAGATGACGCCAATAGACTTTCCTAAAACAATATTAAGAAAGTCATAATTGAAATATTTTTGGCAAAAGAAGGTATAATCACAAACTTAGATTTGATTGGTAAGTGGATGAACTGAAATTGATAACAACAAATTGAGTAAAGCGTGCATATAATTATTAGTGAATTGAAGTCCAAGACAGTTTTTCTATATGAATTGAAGTCCAAGAAGATGAAACACAAAATACATGCATATAATTATTGGTGAATTGAAGGTGACATTTTTCTGTATGTAACCTATATAAGGAAAAGAAAGCTCGAAATTGAGGGAGGAAAGATTCATTCTCTAGTTGGACGCTAATCATGTTTGACATAAATAATAATATCCAAAGAAAAGGAAAACACTCCTTTCTCTATTTTAAATACAATTACCAACTTTAAACAAATTTTCTTATCAATAGGAACTCGCTGATTGAATCAGCAGTCTAACAAATATAGCCATAATTCCATGGAACCTGACTTCCTAACACAAGTTTTGAGATGGTATCGAACTTGGATGAGGTAGAATATAATTGGCTACAAAGTTTAGGAAATTAAAAGTGACTTTCATTGACTATTCCTGTTTGCTGATGTTCTTTAGGATGCTGTAAGAAAAGCATTAATCTCATCCACTAATCACACACAAAAATATGCCAAAGATGTAACAGCATCTGCTCAAAATTGCTTTATCCTAGAGGATCAGATTCCATAAGCAATCCACCGATTCAAAAAGCTGCAAAACCACCTAATAAGCATGATGGTGGAGAGAGAAGCTTCTTTGGCATGTATGCCAAAAGTTGCGACCTACGATCCTAAATGAGAATGTTTAGTAGGGTTGGAGGGTGTTCTTGTTATTCCAGTTTTTGGGATAATTAGAACTGTATTTGTCAATGTAAGCTTCATATTCAGGATACTGAGTCATACCATTGTGTGGCATGACATGTGACTTTAGTAAGCTAATGGATACATACGATAGCACAAATGCTTTTAGCCAAAATATAAATAGATAAGGGGAAAAGAAAATAAAACAGACATATCACTTATCAAAAAAAAAGAAAAAAAAAAAGACATGTCACTACTTTGTTTTATTGTTTGGAGGTGCTTGTTCTTTTTTCAATTTTTATGTAATGTTTCCTTTCGCCTTATTTTGGTATGGAAGCAGAACACAGATGCATGATGCAGAGTTTACATGACAGTGCTGAACAAAGTCTAAGCTTATTCTAAAAGTGAAGAAATTATATCCAAAAACAAAGGAAATGAGTGAATTTACTCTTGATTAAAAATCTTATTGAAGGATATGGACAAATTTTAGATTTTGATAGTGAATTGTAAGGAATATGAAGATAATTGATACTACTTAATGGGTAGTAACCAAACTCTTAAGAAAAAAAAAATTACAAACTAAAAGGTTTATTGATTATTACTTAATTCCACTAATGGGACGCACAATGTCTTTTATAAGCTAAAAATACAATCAATTAACAATACTAACTAACATTTTTAACCAATTTCTAACCATCTAATTTCTCATTCAATTTTTTCAACTAATTAACTACAATTCAAATCATTATTCAACCGATCAAATAAACCTCATCCTCGAGATTTAATTAATTTTCATATTATAAACCTTATCAATGAACGGTTAGCCCATGCCCACAACCAAAAAATAGAGGCACCGATCCCATGCCACGCACCCTTAGCTTTAAATCCTTTCTCCCTTAAAAATGCATTGGATGCAGCTAGGAGACAAGTGGACTATAGTAGACTTTTGACTAGTTGCCAATTAACTTTTGTAGAATAACACTTTTCCACTTTGTAGAAAGTTGCAGGTCTTCAACTCTTTGTTTTTTTCACGCCTTTCCTTTGCTTCCTTTTTTTGTCACCATTACTGCCATTGAATTTGCATCATATGCCATAGCAGATCTCAATGCAATTTTATAGACTAAAACAGAAACGGGCAGCTCCCAAATCAATGGCTGTGGCCCATTCATCACCACAAAATCAGACCCGATAGTAGCCACAATTATATACTTGTGTTTTTTCTTTTATTCAACAAAAACAGAGATTTCTTGGGGAAAATTTTCTTGTCAAGAGAATGGGTTTGTGGTGGAGATGACAAAGAATTGTTGAGATGGCTATTTTGAAATCTTGAATTGATGAAAGATTTCAATTCAGTAATTTTCTCACAAACTTCTTGTCGGAAATAATTGGTTGTGTGAAATTGTTTTATCTGAATTTCCTACAGATTTCTAAGTTGTTCGTCAAGCTTAGCAAAGCCATAGTATACCATACTTTAAATGAAATTTAACAAAACAAGAAAATGGATTTACTTTTTACCTGTAGCTTTCAAATGATTTTGAACAAGAAAACGACAAGATTCTGCTATGAATTGGGTGAAATGGTGTTGATATCGACGAAGGCTACGGTGGCAGGACTTTGGGGTCACGGTAGAGACGAGGCATGGCAGAGTAGCTATGCAACTTGAAGCTCCCAAATACCCAAAATTGAATACCCTTGTTTTTCTTCGGACAAAACTCATCAAATAGCTAGATGAAAGACGAAAATCGCAGCTTAGGACGAAGGACCTCAGATTTTGGGGGAAAATCACGGCGCGTGGGAGCTTAGGGCACAGTACGAAAATTTTAGGGAAAAACATGGCGCGGCAAAGAACGGCAGGGTAATTTATATGTGAAATTTTTTTAGCATATTCCGGCGCTTTGAAGCGCCGGTATATGCTCATTTCATATTTCGGCACTTCAAAGCGTCGGTATATTACGACGCTCCAAAGCATCCCAATATGTAATAAGATTCGCATATAACAGCGCTTCAAAGCGCCGTTATATGTTCTTTAAATATTGCAGCGTTTTAGTGAAGCGTCAGAAATAAAGTGCCGGCAAATGTCAATTATCTTGTAGTTTTAGCTACTTTATCAGTTGAACAACATCAAATGAAAACTGTATTAGGCAACTGAGGTTTGGGAATGGCAACCAAACTTTTGTTCTTCTGAATAGTGAGCCCAACTCTCTCATTCATATCACTCAAGATCTCAACAGATGACTCCCATTCGAAAGCATGGAGCAATGCTGCTAAGTAAAAATACACCATCCGATGAGCAAGTGGCCATCCAACGCAAGACCTTCTTCCTGTTCCAAAAGGCAACAAATTGAAGTCTTGACCCTTAACATCTACGCTTGACCCAATAAACTTTTTGGCTTGAACTCATAAGGATCTTTCCAAACCTTTGAGTCTCTAGCAATTCCCCATACATTCACATACACAATGCAGTGTTTAGGGAGATGGTAGCCAGCAACTTCACAGGCCTCGTTTGTGCGACGAGGAATTATGAGAGGAACTCCTGGGTGGAGTCTGAAAACTTCTTTCACAGTTGCTTGAAGGTAAGGTAGCATAGCAATGTCCTTTTCGTCAACGGATCGGTTCTTCGCAACTACTTGGTCAAGTTAGAGCAATTTCTTGTGGACTTGTGGTTTTCTAAGGATTTCAGCCATGCCCCATTCAACTGTGCTTGAGGTAGTCTCTGTACCTGCAAGAAACGTTTCCTGCAACATAAAATTCAAACAATTTTGCTTTTATTAATTTACCATAGCAAGTCCAATCTAGAGTAAATGCCAAAAAGGGTGCTCCAAAAGATTTAGAAAAAAATAGAACCATAAACTGTTTGGTGTTGAATTGATAAAACAACAGTAAAAGTAGATTTAATAAAAATTTAATTTCTTAGAAACAAAAGTCATTTCATAGACCATTTATTAAAAAATGTTTTGCTTAACTTCTGTTTATAGGAAATAAAAACCATTTCGTAAACTCTCCTAAGTAAAATCAAATACATAATAATTAAGTTACAAAACCCATAAACATATGGTTAATGGTCATTTGAAATAAATGTAAATTTATAGAAAATCGATGAATTTGATGTTTAATTAGACATTATTTTCATACATGCAGAACTAGTACCAAGTCCAAGTAATTAATACTGGTCACGAGTTATTAAAATATATTATTTTATCATAAACTGTTTTAAAACTATTTCATAGACCGCAAGCCATTTCTACTGCGACAAACGGGTAGTTAAAAGTTAAGTAGAATATTTAACTTACTGAGAGCATCCCTTTGACGATATTTCTAGGAAGAAGTTCTCCATCATCACTCCTGTAATTTAAAAGAACATCCAACAGGTCCTTTTTTCCATTGTATGCAGGCTTCTTATGCTGGGTATTTTTCTCTTTCAACCTCTCAATCAATTTATCATAAAAAGCATCCAATCTGCTAAAAATCTTCGAAATCCTCTTCTTCAATCCCCGAGGGTCAAATGGTTTCAATATAGGGATGAGATCAGCCAGATTTGGGGCGCCAAGAACCTCTATCATCTCCCAAAATGTCTCTTTCATTTCTCTCCCTTCCTTTTTCGAGCTGTCAAAGAGGTTTTTAGAGCATAAAAGGTTGCTCATAAGGTTGGCTAAGGCCGTGAAAGCAGAGTCCGCAATGTTCACTTGAGTCTTTGACATTGAAAGCGTTTATAGTTGCTGAAGCAAGGCATGCACCTACCAAATAGTGTTATCTTAATTCTCACATTACATATGATACAAAAACATTTAGGCAATTATGTTCCTGAAAATAATGTAGGCTTAAATGCATTTTTTTACCCTAATTTTTAGGGTTAATTGCACTTACTAATTAGAGCGGTGCTATACCCACCGCCAACTTCGATCACCATTTTCAATTACCGGAATGCACTCTTGTAATTTTTAAGAAGCTTTATTAGTATCATGTGTTTTTATTAATTTTACCATCATTAAAATTACTGTAACAATGAAAGAATAAAACTTAATTCCGAGTGTTTGAATTGGTGATAAAAAATCGGTAATAGATATACCTTTGCGGTACTAATACTATCCTCCATTATTAATCATAGCAATTTAAAGCTTTGCAAAAAAGAAAACTTTGCAATTAATAGAACCTGTCAATATCTTTGTTAATAAACTAACATATCAGTCACCTGATTGATTCAATCAGATCTCATATTTTTGTCACATAAACTAAATAACGAAAACATCAATTTAAAAAGTCTAAAAGAATAAAAGGAAACCAATTTTTTTAAACTTACAGATTTCTTTCTTTTCTTTGAGAAAAAAACTTAAATCTTAATTCTAATAAAATTAGAAAAAAATTTAAAATGAAAAGAAATCTTTTTCATCTTCCAGATTTTTGTCACTCGCTGCTCATCTCAGACGAGTGACAGCCAGGCCTGCGCTACACCGTAAAAAATAAAAAAAAAAATTGCATTTAAGCCAATAACTTTACAAAGAAGCAATACCATTGTGTGCGTGTATATATATGTATGTATTAAATCATTAAGTGGAAATATATACTACTTGTTGCTTGTGAAGGGGCTCAAATTGCTCAAATGCTTTGAAAGAGAGAAGCTCTGTGATCAGGATTCTCCGAAGAAGCTTCCAGTTGGCGTTGTATGGCAAAAAAATGATAGACATTGCATCGTATGAAGTGACTCAGATGGCTTCAGTAATTGTACGTTCGGCAATGGATCCTTCTTTTACTTTTAAGACCTCATATGTCATTTCAGGTGAAGATACCACAATAGCTGGTTTTGTGCCCAGTGTAGGCTAAACAAGGGACCGTAAGTCTTTCCCATCTGAAAGAAGTCTTCGTGTAGATGATTCGTAAGGCAAGGTAGGCTTCCAACCATAGGCCAACCAACGAGACCTGGCGGTGCATTTTTCCAGTTCTCACGGCGCCAACGCCCACCAAGGATGATAGGAATCAAGAAATATGAAGCTACTGAGGTGATCACTGCTAAAGTCATAGACATTGAGAGAGAAAACAAGGAAGAGATCAAAGCTGCAGAGTTACTTACGGCTAAAATGAGAGTGTAGCTCATCCATAACTGCAGTAGCCATCTTTATTTTTCTCCTTTGTGTTTGTGTTTTAATCAAAGGAGATAAGTATACATGCGTATATAATGGGAGAGATGCATTTCACTTCATACATATTGTCAGCTTGATTCCCTCACATTTCATCAATGTTGATGCCAAAAATGTGTACAGCTAAGCTGGAGCCTGATTACACCTGTTCCTGCACAAAGAAAGAGAGACTATGGGTCACCGGAGAGATGCCTCCGGAGATGCTCCGATGCTTAAGTTAGATAAGGCAAATTATATGGAGACTTGTGTTGATCTCAGTGATTAAGGGGAAAAACTTTGGTCCTTTGGGATGCGTACCTGGCCCTTTTTATAGGGTGTTTAGAAGGCGGTCCCTTGCTTGAGGCGGCAATGATATGATGTTACAACTGGACTGAATGATGATGCCTAAGAGGCCCATCTAGGCGGTTAAAGGCCGTTCTTTTAGGGTTTTACCTTGTCGTTTGATCAGGAGCCGTCCAAGTCTAATAGCGGTTCTATGATCTAACAGATCAACTTGGTCAGGTGATGATGCCTAACAGTCCCAGCTAGGTGACTAGGGACTGTTTACTAAGGATTTTGCCTGGTTGGCTCAATTAGGAACCGTTCGAGTATGGGGGCAGACTGTTGCCCTGACGGCTCATCATGGCTGGGGCATGATGGCCCGGAAGGCGGTGGTGACGTGAGGCGACCGAGTTTTGGAAGGCGGTGGTTTATGACAAGGGCCGAGCCATCCAATCCTGGTTCATCCATGTGTCCTCCCCTGATCCATTTGGCAGGAGAAGCCACGCGTTGTCCCTTCATTGGAAGGGTAGTTTTTGGCAGTATCAATCAATTTTGAAATTAATGTTGATAAAAATGGAAAATTTCTTGGATAAAAAGGTTAACCAGTTAATGTCCAACGAATCTGACAATATGTGCATATGAATTGCACTGGCAGTAGATAATGGGTCACTAAACTTGTAGAAATATTTGAAGAGTTTTGCCAGTAATGACCAATGAGCAAACCATACACCTTGTATAAGTTGACAAAGATGTATTTATGATCAAGTTATTTATGAAAAGTTACGTTACAGATAAATTTGAAGAAAAGAAAAGGAAAGTAATTAGAAATAACCAAAAGAAAGTAATCTGGTGTAGAGATAAGAATACATAAAAGGACAATGGCGGGATGATGCTTGAATGGACTTTACAAAAAATGGGGTTGAGGTTTTCATTTTTGCTCTCTTATCAAAGGACACAATTTTTTTTAAATGATAAAAAATCATATCACAATTTGAGAAAAATCAAAAGGTAATATATACTTGCATATTCTAAAACATCTAAAATGTTAAAATAGTAGAAAAAGAATGAAGTGGGCGACAAATTGTTCCCTCCATCATTTACGAAAAAAGGAGTCCAATTTTCATCCTTTACTCTACTACTATCATAGTAAATTTTTTTTAATGCCAATAAAATAAAACACTATTTGAAAAATAAAAAACTAAAATTTAGCCACAAATTTTAAACCATGTAAAAGAAAAATTTAAGATTAAAAAAATTGAATTAGGCGCCAAATTGTTCCCTCCATCATCATGGGGCTTCTTTACCTCTATTTTTTCTCTCTTCATCTCTATTTTTTTTTTTTAATTTCTCTTATCATTTTTTCTTTCAACTTTTTTTTCTTTCAAATCTCTTTTTCTCTATGTGGCAACAATGTCTACCAAGGTCATACTCCCTCCTCCAGTAACATAATGGGCTGTGATGTAGGGAAAAAATCCACATCCAATGACACAGTGATACGTGGCACCCGCCAAGAGCAAAATGGTAAAATCCTAGTCAAAGATCCTTAGCCAATAGCATAACAACATGTGGCAACCTCTAAGGGCAAAAAGATAGACCAATCAATCAAGTAGCCACACCTGGCAAAGAGTACAATGGTAATTCCGCACCAAGAGTCCTGGTGCCATTACAATGCTCAAACTTACGGATAAATTACTATCCAGCTTATGGATAAATTATTACAGCCTATGGTTAACTCCAAACTTATCTACAGGAGTTCTATTCCTATCATAACACCGAATCACTCGCCTAATCAGGCTTTACTCCGAAACACTATATAAATGGGGCTCTCATAATCAAAAGATACATTTACTCATAATTCACAGCTCTCAGCTTTATTTTATCTCTCCATATTCTCAAAGCCCTATTTCTAATTTAGGCATCAGAGAGTGTCCTGAAGCCACAACCTTTCCGATCCTCCAATGACTTTTATGGATTTCCTCATTTCATATGTGCAGGTATCGTTTCCCGACCCTTCAGATCCAGGTAGATTTTTGGCATCAACAGATTGCAAATTATTCATTAAAATGAATTTACATTAGCTAATTATTAAGAAGCAAAAGTTGTTTAATCTATAAAATAATTGAACTTGTCAATGCTTATCTGAACTACATATCCGGTATGATACTAAACCATTAAATAGATAGTTTAAATGTTTAATGTTGGTGATCACAAGGGCTGCAACAGCTATGGATGTATGCAATCAAGCAATTTTATAAGAGTATGATTGTAGAAAAAGAAAATAAAGAAAAAGGGGTATTATTTTATTTCTCCCCAATGTTAGGTCTTACTATCAAATCTCTCACAGTATTTTAAAATGGATCAATTATAACCTTGTACTACACGGGTGTAACAAATTTTCTCCTTAAGTCAATTTCTAGAACAAAACACTTGTTCCATGTCACACTTGTGTTTAAAGAATTGTGTTGACGAAATTACCCCTTATATATATCATCTTACCCTATCTTCTTCAAGACAAACCAATAATTTCATTTCTTTCTCAACTGCTATATATCATCATGATCACAATGCGCGCGACAAAATCCCATTTCATTTATTAAGATAAAGGTTTCTGCTTGAGCATTTTGACTGCCTTTGTAATAGTACCCTTTGTTTCTCTATTTTGTTATTTCTTTTTTATGTGACCAAAATTATCTGGTCCAGCAAGAACTGGACACGTGGCTTGCTACCCATAGGAAATATAGGGACCAGACCTACAATGATTTTGATAATGGATTCACCACCCTATAGTTTGAAGATTTCATCCTTAATGAAAGAACTTGCAAGCAGAGGTTGCTTCCCAAAAGTATAGGTTGCTTCCCACAAAGCTCGAGGTTTTAGAGAATCACATCCCAACTATATTCCACTTTGGAACTTCAAAGATAATGATCATCAACACCTATATAAAGAAGTTCTAGCTTTTATAACGAAGAGGATAGAGGTACATGCATAGGCATACAATAGAGAGATGAGATCCAATAGAAAACAAGATACAAAGAGAAAACACGTGAGGGACAAAGAGAACTATTTCAGCCCTCTCTCTTTCATTACTCTCCCACCTCATTATCACTCTAAATCCTCTCCTTACTTCATTCTAGATACATCCACTGACTTAATCATTGGAAGGTCTTCCTCGGAGCACTATGCTCTAGGTGGTGTCCTTTACAAGTGTCCAACTCACTGAATGGTCACGACAACAAGAACAAGACTACATCAAAATCTCCCATCTTTGACAAACCCATAATCATCGGAAAATCATTCCAACCCGTTGAAGGTCACAAAAAACAGAACTACCTTATATCATCATTTTGGCATCAACAAATTGGTGTTATCTGTGGGAACGACAAATTTATCTCTCAATTGCACCAAAAAGCCCTTGAATTGTCTCATCCTACGGTTTCTAACATTGTTACCCATTGCATCTTACGGTTCCTAATACTGTAGCCTTGATATGTCCCATTCAATTCAACTGAAGGAAAAATGGACAACATGGCACATCTAAAGCGATGTATGGATGGACACAACCCTCACTAAACCTAGGAAATTAAGAAAATCTTGTGGCTCGTGGTAAGTCCGATCCAACCTCTTGATCACATAGATGACACCTGACTTGGCTCAGACTGAATTTACTCAGGTTCACCATTAAAGTGCTGGCATATTAGCCATTTTCGAAAATCGAGAAAAATAGTCACCTCAACTCGAAACGAGCATCAACACACATCTAAATGGGAAGTTTGCGACTGAATCCAAACTCAGCACCTCACAAAATCTCAAGCTCAACACTCAGTAGGGTCAAAGCCTCATCTCAGTCTCTAATTAGGCACTGGGATTTGTGAGCTGCTCAAAGTCCCTCAAAAGCCAAAATCGAAGACAAGCACATCATCCTTGCTTTGCAAGAAGTAACCTCAATTTCTTAGACAAAGTCAAGCCTCCAAGGGATCTTCCCAAGATATCATGGATACAACAAGTCATTAAAACTTTGAGATGTTCAAGGATTGGACCCTACAAATATGAGTTTCATTAAGCATATAGACACCCGCAACTCTCCAATGCTCATTCATGGACGTTCATAAACAGATCTGTATTAGTTATTCTCCCAGGCTCTAAAGGAAACGATATAGAATTGGCCTTGCATTCCTTCTTCGGGACAATCAGAATTTTACAAGGTTTAATACAAGCAACCTACGATTCACCTCCTCGACAGCCATAAGACAAGAGAGGTGAGCTCAGATTTCACTCAACTTCATTTAACAAGCTGTCAAACCACCCCTGGAATGTCTTACTAACCAGGGTAAGAAGCTCGACCAAAAGACATCCATCAAGACCCTTATTAATAGTCTTCGAGCCCTAGGTTTCAGTCACCACTTGTCCATTGAGTTCCCTAGAAACTCTCTTTATCCAAGCAGATGAAACTATAGAAACCGAAGTAATTCAAATCTTCCAAGAAAGAAGATCAATATACATTCAGACTTAGTTTGCTCACTCACCACCAAGTACTTAGAATTCTCCTAAGTAGGGTGAAAGAAGAAGCAAACAATTCAAATTCAGCATATCTGGAAGCCAAGCATTACAAAGATGTGTTGGCTCAACAAAGACTCTCAGCCTAAGAAAAAGATCAAAGTCATACACTTAAGATAAAATTTGTGTAAGAATCCCCTTTCGGTTTGCTCAAGATAAAAGATGTTGAGAACTTAAAGTGAGAAACTAAAGCCTCACTGGGACAAGCCACTATTCAATAACCACTTTCGCCAAAGCAGAAGAATCAAGACCAGAATACAAATTCTTAACACTTGTAAAAACTCTAAACTTTAGTCGATTGAAGTAATAAAATTTTAAAGACAAAAGATATGGAATGAAAGTATTTCATTAATTAAAAATATTTACATCAAGAGACTCTAAGGCCAAAAGATATAGGGAAAAGAAAAGCTAAAATCTTATACTAAGACTACAGTTCCTCGTCCCAAGCTTCTTCGGTCGGCTCACCAATTAGCTTGTCCATCTCAACCATCCGAGTTAACTCAGTTGCCTTTCCCCCTACCTGTATTCGGAAGGATCAAGGATTTCCAGGCTGGCCCAGTCAATGTCCGGCCACTTCTTGAAACTCTCCAACTTTACCACATTGAAGCCCTCAGAGTAGTACCCCGAAGTCTCCTTTAGAAGCTCTGCTCTAAAGTATTTAGAGTTGCGATACTTCTCCATAGAAAAGGCCTCGACCTAGACCAATTGGGTCCTATGTTCTTCGTTCATGCCTTGAAGGTGAACCACCTCAGCTCCAAGCTGGCTCTCGATCTCGTGAAGCCTGGATATCTCATCCTCGAGCTGAATTCCAACCTTCTGAAAGCTGAATATCTTACCCTCAAGCACTTCACCTTTTTCGCAGCAGACATGAAATTGGTGCTCACAAAGGCCAAGAAGGCCTACAACTTCTCATTCTCAAGCTCGAGGTCGTTATCTCGACTGGAAAATGCATCCAAATGCCCTTTACCCTCATCCAGCCGCTTTTCTCGTTCCTTTTCACTCTTCCAAAGTGTAGTGATAATACTTATGGACTCAAGAGAATTACTCATAAAGAAGGCATGCATGATAGCCTGTACAAAAGGAAACTTGGTAAAAAAAATTAAAAAAAGAGGTCAAGAAAAATTATGCAGAAACTAGAGATTTGGAAACTTGTATCTCACCTTGTAGTAGTGGTCCAAAGTACTAACCATCAACTGATGAGTAACTGGTGAGGGGTTAACTCCTTCATCAAGCATTTAGAAGAAGAACCAAACCCCTCAGAAGTTTACGAACAATACTCATGCTATTAAAAGTTGAGTATGTATGCTTCACTTAGGGCTAGCCTCTAAAACCTTACTAACTGCTCTCGACTCCTCATCACTCAAAGCCGAAAGCTCACTTTGATCAGGGATATCTTTGGTGCTCCACTGCAATAAAACCTAATGAGATTCTAGCCTCTTTACGAAAAAAAAAATATCTCTCTTTCCAGCAGTTAATCGGATAAGAATATCTAGAATTTTCCTCATAGACCTTGAGTAGAAATTGAACCACTCGTTGTCAGCTTGCTTCTTAAGGGTATAGAATCATTTAAATATCTGCACCTTGGACACCCCGTCCACCTGATAAACTTTGTGTGCTTCCTCAAAGAGAACACAAAACCCACAACATTCCTCATCTCGTTTTGGGAAAGTTGGGTAGTACAAATCCTAAAGTAATTTATTATCTCTCTAACATCGGGGTCAATAGAGAATCTCAACCTCACCTTCACGTGTGGATTTAAAAATCTCTTACTATATAATTCTTCCAGGCCCCAACAAGCCCAAGCCTAGAATAAAAAACACCTAAAAATCCTACTTACAATGAATCAAGCCCTCTATAGCAACATGACTCCATCCAAGCCCAATCGAGTTGGAACTAAAGCTTTTACAGCCACATAGTCTTATCTCGGACCAACAAAAGGTTACTATAGTCAATAATTCATCTCGACGTGGAACTATGCATTTTCAAAACCATACAGTTCCACCTCGGTCAACAGGAATTACGACTTCAGTCATCACTCCCGATGTAGAAGAATCAAGGCTCTCCCCTTACAATTTCTACTACAATGGAGTTGTGATTTTAGCTACACAAAATTCCCACCGAAGTAAAACTATTACTTTTAAGCCTCATAGTTCCACTCGATTAAAAGAGGAATTACCACCTTAGTCACACTCTCACTAAAGTGGAATTAAGGCCATGACCATGCAAATCTTCTAGAAAAAGAGCTACGGGTCACACGCCTCATAGCTCCACACAACCATAAGAAAGGCAAGACTCTAGTCAATAACTCTTACCAACATAGGATTACAGTTTCCAAAACCATACAATCCCACCCTAGATCACGAGAGTTAAAGACTTCAATCTCACAATCCCAAACAAAGAGCACAATTTTAGTTATATGATTCTTGTCAAAGAGTAAACATGATTTTAGTCACTTAAATCCCATCGACGTGGAATTATGGCTTTTAAAGTCACAAAATTCTATCCTGAGTCAACAAATGTTCAAACTTTAACCAACGAGGTCCCTACCAAAGCTGGGATTAAAAAGCTCCCATGGTCGTACAAACCTGCTTCTGTTTTAGTCAAGAATTATGACTTCAATCCGATAATCCATAACCAAATAGGGATTGCAATTTGAACCAAACAAAAACTTTCTGAGTATGAGCAAAGGCTTCCAAAACCATGCAGTTTTACTCAAGGTCAAAAGGAATGATGACTTTAGTCGCGTTTCTCCTTCCAAAAAATGGACTACGGTTAACAAATTCCTTCGAACATGAAAACAAGCACTTTCAAACTCCTACAAGCTCCCCCTTGGTTCAAATAGGAAACAAGTTTTGAGTATACAATTCTTACCACAAGAGAACTAAGGTTTGAGCCATATAGTCACCACCAATGTAGTAAAGCTTCAACCAAGCAGTTCTTCATAGAACGGAAGTAGAGCTCCCAACCAAAGCTATGACTTCAATCCCATTGAGGTAGTAAAAAAAGCTTCTACTCCCTTAGAAATCTCCCTAGATATTCCTAGGGAGTGGATGGATATAATGTGACCAAAATTACCCAGTCCAGTAAGAACCAGACAGGTAGCTCGCTACCCATAGAAAATATAGGGCCAGACCTACTCTGACCGTAATAATGGGTTTATCACCCTATAGTCTAAAGATTCCATCCTTAATGGAAAAACTCGTAAGCATATGTCTCTTTCTATATACAGAGGTTGCTTCTCACAAAGTTCAAGGCTTAGATAATCACATCTCAGTTGTATACCACTATGAAAATCCGAAGATAAGGATCATTAATGCCTATATAAGGAAGTTCAAGCTTTCAAAATGAAGAGGATGGTGTTACATGCGTAGACATACAACATAGACAAGAAAACTAAGAGAAAATCAGATATAGAGAGAAAACACACGAAAGACAGAGAAAACCAATTCAGTCTTCTCTCTTTCGTTACTCTCCCACCTCGGTATCACTTTAAATTCTCTCTTTATTTCATTCAAGATACATCCACTGACTTAATCATTGGAGGGTCTTCCTCGGAGCACCACTCTCAATGTGGTTTTCCCTACAGGTGTCCAACTCAGCAAATGGTCACTATAATAGGAGCAAGAACACCTCAAAACCTTCCATCTCTGACAAGCCCATAATCATCTAACAATCCTTCCAGGCCGTTGAAGGCAACAAAAGACAAAACAACCCTTCATCATATTTTTGGCATCAACACTTTTAATTTTTGGATGATTGTCTGTTAACGCTTGCCATATCTCTTTTCAATGTCCCAATGGTGCAATGCCTCATAAAATTATGAAGACATTCATTTGTTTAGATTGATTAGAATATGGCTGAAGAGTTCATATGAGACCATTTTTTTTTTCCTTTAGCAGTTATATTTAAATGAATTCCATAATTTTTGAGAAATTCATTTGAATTCTAGACTATTGTGCTTGGTTTGCTAATAAAGTTTAGAATTTATTTAGAAATGAATTTACCACATGTTTGATTTGCTTAATAAAAATGTAGAATTCATCAAATGAATTCTAGTAGAATTGAATAAGCTTTTGACAAATTCTATCAAAATTGATGGAATTTGCAAATGAACTTTAGACTTGAGGTCTTATAAATAAATTATATAGTTCAAGTAAAACCATACCAAACATAAAAATCCATTCAAGTTCATTTGAAAATGAATTAAATTCTATGCTTCATACCAATTGGAGTGGCATTTTTAACCATATATTTTAGTGCACTTCTATAAATGGTTTTTGGTAACTTCAACAAATTACAATGAAAAAAAAAAACCCAATAAAAGAGGCAGACGATGTGGTAATACCAGTTGAAAAAAAACACAAAATTGAAGATTTATTTTGAAAAATATGAGTAAAATGATATATATATATATATATATATATATATATATATATGGGGCAATTTCATCAGTACAATTTTTTAAACACGTGTGACAATGCACGTGTTTTTTTAGTTGATTTAAATGGAAAATTGACTTGAGAGAGGAATTTGATACACCACTATAATACAAGGTTATAATTAATTCATTTTAAAACATGTATACATGAAACTGAACACAAATGAGAAATCATATAATATCCCAAAAGAAAAATGGAAAAAATATGTTCCAAGGCTTTAAAGTAGTTATATAATTAAATCTATTTTCATTATGGCTTAAGATTAGTGGCCACATTGAAAATTTAGATCATTTAAGCATTTTGTATTCTTTTTACATGATCAAGTTGGAGATGTTCTAACTTGTATTATAGAGTTTGGCTTTCATTCTTTACCTTTCTTTTTATTATAACATACCTTTTTTTAATGATAAGAACACACATCATCACTTAATGGACCAAAGTTTTGAATTTAATCACATGTTATTAGTCATTTAAGACACACGATGGAACTCCCTCTAGACATTTATATATTGGGGAATGTCAATTAACTTGCAACACTTTAGTTGTAAGCATTGTACATCAGCCATTTTGGACTTATTTTTTTATATATATTTTAAAGGGAATTATTTAGATTTTATTGAATGATGGAAACCAAATAGTAACTAAACAAATTTTGCCATTCTGATGAATTTATACATGTAGTGTAAATTACACCATTCTTTCTTTTATAGATCACTTACTATTGCACATGTACTAAAATTTTTGACAAAAATATAGTATCGTAAGTTCCATATGCTATAATTCACATGATATATAGAAATTAGAAATCATGATAATATTAAAGAGTTGATGAGCACTTTTGTGAGAACTTTGAAAATAAAAATAAAGATAATTAAAAAGAAAAACGATAGAGAGATATACCTTATTTTGCTACTGTTGTATAATTCCACACACTTGCTAAAAATTTAGTATAAAAACTGCTTTTAAGAGAAAGACATTTTGGCCGAGGAGTATAAGGTTTTCAATAAATTTAATAGGTTATTGTCACAAAACACCTTTTAACTTTGTCACATATTTTAATATCTCTTTATATTTTAAATTTGGTCAATTTATATCTTGTATTATAGAGGAGTATTCAATAGACTAAGTTGAAATCCAGGTCAATGTACAATGCTTGCAACTAAAGGGCATTTCGTTACATGATCAAGTTGGAGATGTTCCGACTTGCATTCTAGGGTTTGACTTTCATTCTTTACCCTTTATCATAGCACACCTCTTTTTCTTTTAATGACAAGTTGGCACATCATCACTTAACGGACCAAAGGCTTGAATTTAGTCACATGTTATCAGTCATTTAAGACACAAGATAGAATTCTCTCTATAAAATTATACATAGGAGAATTCTAACTTGCAATACTTTAATTGTAAGCACCGTAAACCAACTATTTTGGAATGGTTTTTTTATATATATTATAAAGGAAACTATATAGAATTTATTGAATGATGGAAACCAAATAGTAGATAAACAAATTTTGGCCCTCTGATCAGTTTATGCCTTATTTGAATGTGAAAAGAAATATCTACCCTATTAGTTTCTCCAACAAATTCTCTCTCTCTTTCTTATTTTCTTCAAATTCAAAATCCCTAACTTCGCTATTTGCAATTCACAAACATAACACTGAGAAAATACTTTCAGAATTGTTTTTTCACATTAAAATGAGGGCACACATGTGCGCTGGTTCTAATTTAACCAGAATTTTGATCAGAATGGTCTATTGGTACCTCCTATAATGTAGGGTGTAAATTGATTGAATTTAAAATATAAGGAGAATATTGAAACATAGAGTAAAATTTAAGGGTGTTTTATGATAATAACCCAATTTAATCCTTAAAAGTTCATCCTTAAAAAAGATTAGGGATGACAACAGATTGGTTTTGAATCGAAGAGTGTCATATTTTTCCGTCACCATTTACCAAGACACTCTTTGTCCTCATCCCTATCCTCGACGTGGATTTCATTTGTTTGTTCGTCTTTGTCCCCGACATGGACTTCCAAAGACATCAATCTAGAAGAATAGATAAATTTGGTAAATATTTTTTTGAGTATGGACATTTTGAAAAATAATTTATTTTGGAGAATTAGTTAAAAATGAAAAATACGGGAGTGCAATGTAGAATAGTCCTCTTTTTTAAGATAGTATTAAAATATTAGATAATTAAAATTATTTTGAACTATTAAGTATTGGTTTTGAGTTGTGGACATTTAATGCCACTAGCTATCATGAGAAGTGCGCTGCACATTATAAATATTACATGTGATAAATTTTATTAATTTTTTAGATGTAATTAAAAAAAATAACACAGTAATAATATGCCTTAATTTTAATTAGAATGAAATAAATGCAATGATCAAAATTTATAATATTAATATTGTTTTAAAATGAAAAAAATTTAATATACAGATGAATTTATTATTATGATAGAAATATGATGAAATATATAAGTAGATAAAAATATTTTAAATCTTATCTTTAATATTTTTTTGCTAATTTAGTGTATCTAATCACATAGCAATATATATATATATATATTTTGTGTAAAACTTGTTCATCGGTAGTGAATTTTTTTTTTTTTAGTTTTTACGAATGATCACTTGATTATATAGAGTTAAACTAAAACTTGATTATATCAAGAAAATAAATTATAATTTCATGGATTTAATTACATGATAATTTATTGTTTATGGAATTATTTTTTATATAAATTTAATTTTCAATTATCTGTAAAATAATTTCTTTTATAGATAGTCCTAATTCGATGAGGAAAAGAAAATTTAACCTAAAAAAAATTATTATGCAAAGATATTATAGTGCATTTATTTTTAGGAGATCTCAAAATTAGCAGCTATCGACTTAGCACCTTATGTTGTGAGATCAAATTTTCAGGTCAACTACTTCATTTTATATAAATAGAGTTACTATCATGAATTGAGGAAATAGAGGTAGATTATATCATCTTTGTATTAAAAGAATAAATATAATAGAAGCTTTGACAAATCTCTTTGATATTAGCTATGTTAGACGCCCAAAGAAAAATAAAGCTTCAAGATAAGCATTCATTTGAGTCTACCATATTCTCTAAAAGTTGAGTACTCTGTTAGAGCTAGCATGTGCAGTTAGCTTTATAGGTAACTATCTATTTTTCTTTTCACCATGTTTGTGTGTGTTTCTTGATTAAATCCTCATAAAAAAAAGACTTTAGCCTCTTAAGTAATAAATTTATTCTCTTTAAGTAAAATTACTATTTTTTCAAAGAAAAACGATGATAAAATTAAAATTTTGAACAAAATGCAGCCATATATGAGATCATTATATGAGATTCCGTTAACGTATTAATTAACCAACTTTTTTAAAGACAAGTATCTTGTTTATATGGGGTTATTGTTAGAAAATATTTTTGGATGTAAAACATCTCTCAAAATCTCGGAAACATTCATGTTAAATAACCAAGAATGAACAGATTAATATGCGGAAGTGTACCTGAATCCATGACAATCAATTACTCTCTAGAGCCGTGCGGTATGTCTTCCAGATCAACACGTTCTCTTAGAGAATCCTTTGTTTTCTCTTGCTCTCTCTCTGATGATGGGATGTCAAAGAATAGAAGAATAATCGTACGTGTGATCTGGGGACCATAACCACTATTAATAGATAACTTCCCTGTTATCTTTTGGAATTTCTATTTTAGCCTATCATAAAAATAGAAATTACCTTTAAGTCTCTATACATTAAAGGCCCGCATCCTATTAGATACATTAAATCCAAAATTACCCAAACCTTAGTATACCATTTTAAATGGGCTTAACCTTATATGAAAATCTACAACACATAATTATTCATATATAAGCCCAATGTTGAATTAAAGATCCAACAATCTCCCACTTGGGCTATATGTGTAACTTTAAAATTATGCATTACAAAATAATAATCATATGAGCTCTACTTTGCTATCATTATTGAAATGTATTTATAACCAATCCGGTTCATCAATCATACCAACATAGGATCAAAGTGGCCTTCGTTACATCTTTCATAATTCGACCCATCAATGGTCACGTATGCCAATACAACTGAATGACATAGATCATGATGTGGATGTGTAGCATTGAAATTTCATGCAATGTGATGTTAACATGCCTATTTCCAACTGGTCCACCCTTAATCCTTAGTGAGATCAATCCATACCAAAATCAGAGTGTAAATAAACCAAAACTTTATTTTTGCAGAAAATAACTTTAAAATAGCCATAAACTGAAATAACCGAAAATGTGTCTATATCAGAAAAGCATATAAAATTACAAACTCCCATTAAAACTGAATACCCTCAAATGATATGACACCCATATGAGCAGTGTGCTCATGAAACACGTTGGGTGGCAATCCTTTAGTAAGCGGATCCGCAATCATGGAGTTTGTACCGATGTGCTCTATAGACAACTGTCCACTCTGAACTCTTTCTTTAACAACTAGGCACTTGATTTTTATATGCTTTGACTTCATCGAGCTCCTGTTGTTATTGGAATATAGAACTACTGACTTATTGTCACAAAATAACTTGAGTGGTCTTTCAATACCGTCCACTATACATAGCCTTGTGACAAAATTTTGCAGCCATATTCCGTGATTGGATGCCTCATAACACGCTATGAACTCTACCGCCATAGTAAAAGAGGCTATAAGAGACTGTTTAGCACTCTTCCAGGAGATAACACATCTTGCGAGCAGGTAAACATAGCTCGACATAGATTTCATACTATCTTGGCATCCAACAAAATCGGAGTTAGTATACCCAATGATCTCAGGCTGATTTGACCTCCGATACGTGAGCATGTAGTCTTTTGCTCTCTGTAAGTACTGCAAGACCCGTTTGGCTGCTTTTCAATGGTCTACTCCTGGATTACTTAAATATCTGCCCAAAATCCCAACAATGTACGCAATATCCAGCGTGTACAAACTTGAGCATACATCAGACTTCCTACTGTTGATGCATAAGGAATCTTCTGTATTTCCTTTTCCTCAAAATCATTCTTAGGGCACTGATTGAGACTCAAATTATCTCCCTTTTCCATAGGCGTATTACCTGGTTTACAATCCTGCATGTCATATCTCTTGAGAACCTGTCCGATATAGCTCTTTTGTGATAATCCAAGAATACCCCGAGAGCGATCCCGATGTATCTTTATGCCTAATACAAAAGATGTGTCACCAAGATCTTTTATCTCAAAATTCTTAGCTAGAAATCTCTTTGTTTCGTGTAATAAGCCTATATCATTGTTGGCAAGAAAAATGTCATCGACCTATGAAACCAGAAAATTATACTTGCTTCCACAGAACTTATGGTATATTCAATCATCGACCAAATTCATCTCAAAACCGAATGAGTTAATCAATTGATGAAACTTGAAATACCATTGTCGAGATGCTTGTTTGAGCAAATAGATGGAATTCTTAAGTTTGCAAACCATATTCTTTGGATCTTTCGACACAAAGTTTTCTCGTTGCATGATGAGTCTAAAATATTGCATATTTTAGACCCTTAACTTATATTTGTTATGCTCTTAGTTATTAGTATTTCACTTTATTTTATGTTTTTTTTTCGTGTTTTGTGTATTTTTACAGGATTGTGGAGAAAATGAAGCATTTCAGGAGATGTGAAGCTTCAAGAGAAATTGCGATCGATCGCACTATGCTGCGATCGAGCGCAAGGTCATCAATCCCACATCGAAATGTTTGCAGTGCATCGCACCTGCGCTCGAGCGCACAGACTTGCGATCGATCGCAAGCGATCATCCCACATCGATCAGAATCTTTACAGCGCGATCGAGCGCACCAGACACGCGATCGATCGCAACATACTGCGATCGAGTGCACTCGGGCAGTATCCTACATCGTTTCTGCAAGCCACATTGCTCCGGGTCTCCCCCTATATAAACACCACCTGACTTCATAATTCAGTGTGCAATTCTTGAGCCACTTTGGTGTTTACCGGTGGACTTCCGCCAGCATTTTGGTGGATCCTGAAGGCATTGCTACCACGAGGGGAAGCGCCGCCCGTCAGCGAGTGGAATTTTACCAATGTAAAGTTGTTTATTTATTTCTTTATATTCAGTTGTTTTAGTTTAAATGTTTAGCACTTTTTATTATAGTTTTATAGTTATGAGTGGCTAGACTCTTCAGCTAAGGTTGAAGATGAAGCCCCACCGTTGTTTGGCGTAGTAGTTCAGATTTGCTTGTACAAATCTGACAATTTTTAGTATAAATGTTCTGTCAATTATTTGAGTTAATCTTATAATTGATTGAGTTTAAATTGTCTGTTGAATTTTCTTTGTGTTTCATCTGATGGATACATTGAATGCTTTTCGATTAAATTGGATTCCCTTTGTGATTTGTTAAGAGGGGATACATTGGGTGCTTTTGGTTTAGTTGGGATATTCTTTGTTTTTTGTCTTATAGTTGGATTCATTGAATGTTTTGATAGGCTATATTTTTAGAACATGTATGCTTAACTTCGGTGGGGTGGATTCGGAAACCTTAGTGCTTTTTATTATTAGTTTTAAAATCAATTTAATGTAGTTTATATTTCTTTTGCAATATCATTCACAATTCGGAACTAGGTTAAGATAAAGTTAGTTCAAATTAAAAATATATTTTCACAACGCAATTCCCTGTGGATTCGACCTCGCACTTGTACAACGCTATATTGCAAACGACTCGTGCGCTTGCGAGTAATTTAAAACTCACAACAAGTTTTTGGCGCCGTTGCCGGGGAGTTGTTTGGTTTGTGAAAATTTTTTGTCTGAATTGATTTTATTTTTCTACTAGTTAATTTAATTTAAAAAAAAAATAATTTAATTTAATTTTTTTTTAAAAAAATGTGGATGAATCCAGCGCCGGTTTCACAGTCTTTAGAGGACGCCCTCAAGGATTTCATTAAAATGACCGGCCCGTCCCTCAATGCTGCCAGCACATTCAATGTTGATAGCTGTTCCATCTGTGCTAGTCCCATGCATCTAGCACAAAATTGTCCATCAATGCCGGTTTGTGCCGAGTATCCCGTGGAACAAACGAATGCTTTTAATGAGTGTTGTTGGCAATCAAATGGATCTTACTCTGAAACATACAATCCAGGGTAGTGGGACCACTCTAATGTTTCATGGACGCAGAACCAACTGAAGAATCAGGGAAGAGACCCTTATCATGCTCACAATCAATACCCTCCCGAATTTCCTCCACCAATTCCAAGTTATGGTCACTCAGCTTATCCAGCACCATCACCCGCTTACCAAGCTCCCATTCAAGCGCCGGCGTCGGTTTCACAGTCATTGGAGGACGCTCTCAACGATTTCATGAAAATAACTAGCCAATCTATGAGTGAAGTGATGACTACAACAATAGAAAACACCCAAGCGATTGCCACACTAGAGAGTCAAATTGATCAAATCGCAAGTTACGTGGGTGAAGGAGAGGAAGGAACGTTCCCCAGTCAAACTGATCCTAACCTAAAGGAACAGTTTGCGGTGGGAAATTTATTAACTCCTATGCATTGGCAGGAACAAGTGCAATCAATTGTCCCATTGTGGTCTGGGAGACAAGTGCACAATCAAGTGGAAGAGAACCCTGCTATGCACCAAGGGCAAAGAAGTGGCAACAATGAGAAGAGAGATGCTGAGCCATCTACAGCTACACCTATTATTAATGATCACTCTAGGTCATTTTTACCTAAAGCACCTTACCCTGAGAGACTACAAGCGCCCAAGAAAGAAGGGAAGTCTGAGGAAATTTTGGAGGCATGCTTTGCTCAATTTGAAGACGATTTGGATTTAGATAAGTTGTTTGAGCAAGCAAATGCTACTTTGGAGTCTGCTCCTCTAAAGATCAGTGAGACGGAGGAAACCACAACACCTGAACCTCACAAGAAGGAACTTAAGCCTTTACTGGATAATCTTGAGTATAAGTTCCCAGGTCCAGCAGATTCTTTGCCTATAATTATAGCTTTAGATTTGGGTGATGCTCCAGAGGAGAAATTATTGGACGTCATAAGAGAGCATCAGGAAGTTATAGGCTGGACTATTGAGGATGTCAAAGGAATCAACCCCTCATTGGTGATACACACGATACAGTTGGAGGAGAATGCCAAGCCATCGAGGGAGCCACAAGGAAGGCTCAACCCTGCTTTGCAAGAGGTTGTGAGGGCGGAACATATTAAGCTGTTAGAGGCAGGGATCATTTATCCCATCTCTGATAGCAAGTGGATGAGCCAGATTCCAGTCGTGCCCAAACGTGCTGAATTTACGGTAGTAAATAAAGACAACGAGTTGGTTCCAACTCGAGTGCAGTTAAGATGGAGAAAGTGTCTAGACTACCGTAAATTGAATGCTGCCACTAGGCCTGATCATTTTCCATTCCCATTTATTGATCAGATAGTGGAGCGCTTAGTTGGGCCTGTTTACTAATGTTGGGTCTGGCTGAAGACGTTAAACTTAGCGCTCATGAGAGGCACCCCACAGCTTAACTTTTCTTTTGTTTATTTATTATTTCACATTTTTATGATTAATGTTTGTTTCCAGTATTTTTTGTTTTCCAGTTTTTATTTTTCAGGGACAAAGCGTATTTCAGTTCAAGTTTTGGGGTATGCTATGAGCCCTACTAGTCCAGATAGTTCTCCATATCTCAGGTCAGCTCTTTCCATATTAGTCACACATTGGGGTCAATGTGTAATTTAATTTTGGGGGTATGGGAGACACATCACACACTTTGTCCTAATTTGTTGTCTTTTCGTCATAGAGATAAATGCATGCTCATGTTATCGTGAAATTTTGGTTGATCTAAACATTTTCTATGATGTGATGTCATTGGTGAGCTTAACATTTTGAACACATGATCTGGTAATAAATTTTAAAATTTAGTTACTTACCTTAGGCATTTGAGAATTCACATGTTTGACATAATCTAACACGAGCACATTAGCACAAATTATGTGAGGTATGACATGTTATTTTAATGTGTATTTTTCCTTATCTTAACTGAAACTAGATGACTTGTTGGATGAACTCTTGGGCATGGGAAAATATAAAATAAAAAAAAATTTATCAATAAACTTTTCGCTGAGTAACTGGACCTCTTGCCTCAGTAAGCAGTGAGTGTTCACGTCAAAAGGTGGAATTTTGCTTGGTAATATTAAGGTCGGTTTAATTTCATAGCCTTTTTTACTCGAGTTAGTAAGTCCTTATGGGTATCTTTACACCTAATGCCCTAAAACCACCTGGTTTGGGAGTCATTGACTCAACACTCGCTACATGGGTCAATTAGAAAGCTTCAAGGAACTAAACATAGTCGTGCCTTATTATATAAAAAATAAATAAAATAAAAACTATGCCTTTTCGTTCATTTTTGATGGGAAATTCGGTGAATCTTGAGACATGGAGACCTTACACATTAGAGTTACATGGAAGCTTCATTTTTATATGCTAATTCACCTTACACTGATTCAAGCTTGTGATGCCTTATCCTGCCTTTTGTAAGTAATTAGATTTTAACATTTCTATTCATTGCGAAGATGGGTTTACCTTTTTAAGCTTGCTTATGAATGAATATCATGGTGATGTGTGCTCCTTAAATTTTTGGATACCATGAGTGATGACTTTATCTTTATGTTATTTGTTTTTCATTGAGTCTTTTATTTTGTTTTGCTAAGGGACTAGCAAAATATAAGTTTGGGGGTATTTGATGAGTCTAAAATATTGTATATTTTAGACCCTTAACTTATATTTGTTATGCTCTTAGTTATTAGTATTTCACTTTATTTTATGTTTTTTTTCGTGTTTTGTGTATTTTTACAGGATTGTGGAGAAAATGAAGCATTTCAGGAGATGTGAAGCTTCAAGAGAAATTGCGATCGATCGCACTATGCTGCGATCGAGCGCAAGGTCATCAATCCCACATCGAAATGTTTGCAGTGCATCGCACCTGCGCTCGAGCGCACAGACTTGCGATCGATCGCAAGCGATCATCCCACATCGATCAGAATCTTTACAGCGCGATCGAGTGCACCAGACACGCGATCGAGTGCATCTGCGATCGATCGCAACATACTGCGATCGAGCGCACTCGGGAAGTATCCCACATCGTTTCTGCAAGCCACATTGCTCCAGGTCTCCCCCTATATAAACACCACCTGACTTCATAATTCAGTGTACAATTCCTGAGCCACTTTGGTGTTTACCGGTGGACTTCCGCCAGCATTTTGGTGGATCCCGAAGGCATTGCTACCACGAGGGGAAGCGCCGCCCGTCAGCGAGTGGAATTTCTCCCATGTAAAGTTGTTTTTTATTTCTTTATATTCAGTTGTTTTAGTTTAAATGTTTAGCACTTTTTATTATAGTTTTATAGTTATGAGTGGCTAGACTCTTCAGCTAAGGTTGAAGATGAAGCCCCGCCGTTGTTTGGCGTAATAGTTCAGATTTGCTTGTACAAATCTGACAATTTTTAGTATAAATGTTATGTCAATTATTTGAGTTAATCTTATAATTGATTGAGTTTAAATTGTCTGTTGGATTTTCTTTGTGTTTCATCTGATGGATACATTGAATGCTTTTCGATTAAATTGGATTCCCTTTGTGATTTGTTAAGAGCGGATACATTGGGTGCTTTTGGTTTAGTTGGGATATTCTTTGTTTTTTGTCTTATAGTTGGATTCATTGAATGTTTTGATAGGCTATATTTTTAGAACATGTATGCTTAACTTCGGTGGGGTGGATTCGGAAACCTTAGTGCTTTTTATTATTAGTTTTAAAATCAATTTAATGTAGTTTATATTTCTTTTGCAATATCATTCACAATTCGGAACTAGGTTAAGATAAAGTTAGTTTAGATTAAAAATATATTTTCACAACGCAATTCCCTGTGGATTCGACCTCGCACTTGCACAACGCTATATTGCAAACGACTCGTGCGCTTGCGAGTAATTTAAAACTCACAACAAGTTTTTGGCGCCGTTGCCGGGGAGTTGTTTGGTTTGTGAAAATTTTTTTTCTGAATTGATTTTATTTTTCTACTAGTAAATTTAATTTAAAAAAATAATAATAATTTAATTTAATTTTTTTAAAAAAAATGTGGATGAATCCAGCGTCGGTTTCACAGTCTTTAGAGGACGCCCTCAAGGATTTCATTAAAATAACCGGCCCGTCCCTCAATGCTGCCAGCACATTCAATGTTGATAGCTGTTCCATCTGTGCTAGTCCCATGCATCTAGCAAAAATTTGTCCATCAATGTCGGCTTGTGCCGAGTATCCCATGGAACAAATGAATGCTTTCAATGAGTGTTGTTGGCAATCAAATGGATCTTACTCTGAAACATACAATCCAGGGTGGTGGGACCACTTTAATGTTTCATGGACGCAGAACCAACTGAGGAATCCGGGAGGAGACCCTTATCATGCTCACAATCAATACCCTCCCGAATATCCTCCACCAATTCGAAGTTATGGTCACTCAGCTTATCCAGCACCATCACCCGCTTACCAAGCTCCCATTCAAGCGCCAGCGTCGGTTTCACAGTCATTGGAGGACGGTCTCAATGATTTCATGAAAATGACTAGCCAATCTATGAGTGAAGTGATGACTGCAACAATAAAAAATACCCAAGCGATTGCCACATTAGAGAGTCAAATTGATCAAATCGCAAGTTACGTGGGTGAAGGAGAGGAAGGAACGTTCCCCAGTCAAACTGATCCTAACCTAAAGGAACAGTTTGCGGTGGGAAATTTATTAACTCCTATGCATTGGCAGGAACAAGTGCAATCAATTGTCCCATTGTGGTCTGGGAGACAAGTGCACAATCAAGTGGAAGAGAACCCTGCTATGCACCAAGGGCAAAGAAGTGGCAACAATGAGAATAGAGATGCTGAGCCATCTACAGCCACACCTATTATTAATGATCTCTCTAGGTTGTTTTTACCTAAAGCGCCTTACCCTGAGAGACTACAAGCGCCCAAGAAAGAAGGGAAGTCTGAGGAAATTTTGGAGGCATGCTTTGCTCAATTTGAAGACGATTTGGATTTAGATAAGTTGTTTGAGCAAGCAAATGCTACTTTGGAGTCTGCTCCTCTAAAGATCAGTGAGACGGAGGAAAGCACAACACCTTAACCTCACAAGAAAGAACTTAAGCCTTTACTGGATAATCTTGAGTATAAGTTCCCAGGTCCAGAAGATTCTTTGCCTATAATTATAGCTTTAGATTTGGGTGATGCTCCAGAGGAGAAATTATTGGACATCATAAGAGAGCATCAGGAAGCTATAGGCTGGACTATTGAGGATGTCAAAGGAATCAACCCCTTGTTGGTGATACACACGATACAGTTGGAGGAGAATGCCAAGCCATCGAGGGAGCCACAAAGAAGGCTCAACCCTACTTTGCAAGAGGTTGTGAGGCGGAAGATATTAAGCTGTTAGAGGCAGGGATCATTTATCCCATCTCTGATAGCAAGTGGGTGAGCCAGATTCCAGTCGTGCCCATACGTGCTGAATTTACGGTAGTAAATAAAGACAACGAGTTGGTTCCAACTCGAGTGCAGTTAAGATGGAGAAAGTGTCTAGACTACTGTAAATTGAATGCTGCCACTAGGCCTGATCATTTTCCATTCCCATTTATTGATCAGATAGTGGAGCGCTTAGTTGGGCCTGTTTACTAATGTTGGGTCTGGCTGAAGACGTTAAACTTAGCGCTCATGGGAGGCACCCCACAGCTTATCTTTTCTTTTGTTTATTTATTATTTCGCATTTTTATGATTAATGTTTGTTTCCAGTATTTTTTGTTTTCCAGTTTTTATTTTTCGGGGACAAAGTGTACTTCAGTTCAAGTTTGGGGATATGCTATGAGCCATACCAGTCCAGATAGTTCTCCATATCTTAGGTTAGCTCTTTCCATATTAGTCACACATTGGGGTCAATATGTAATTTAAGTTTGGGGGGATGGGAGACACATCACACACTTTGTCCTAATTTGTTGTCTTTTCATCATAGAGATAAATGCATGCTCATGTTATCGTGAAATTTTGGTTGATCTAAACATTTTCTGTGATGTGATGTCATTGGTGAGCTTAACATTTTGAACACATGATCTGGTGATAAATTTGAAAATTTAGTTACTTACCTTAGGCATTTGAGAATTCACATGTTTGACATAATCTAACACGAGCACATTAGCACAAATTATGTGAGGTATGACATGTGATTTTAATGTGTATTTTTCCTTATCTTAGCTGAAACTGGATGACTTGTTGGATGAACTCTTGGGCATAGGAAAATATTAAAAAAAAAAAATTTATCAATAAACTTTTCGCTGAGTAAATGGACCTCTTGCCTCAGTAAGCAGTGAGTGTTCACGTCAAAAGGTGGAATTTTGCTTGGTAATATTAAGGTCGGTTTAATTTCGTAGCCTTTTTGACTCGAGTTAGTAAGTCCTTAGGGGTATCTTTACACCTAATGCCCTAAAACCACCTGGTTTGGGAGTCATTGACTCAACACTCGCTACATGGGTTAATTAGAAAGCTTCAAGGAACTAAACATAGCCGTGCCTTATTATATAAAAAAATAAAAAAATAAAAAAAATAAAAAAAAATTATGCCTTTTTGTATATTTTTGATGGGAAATTCGGTGAATCTTGAGACATGGAGACCTTACACATTAGAGTTACATGGAAGCTTCATTTTTATATGCTAATTCACCTCACACTGATTCAAGCTTGTGATGCCTTATCCTGCCTTTTGTAAGTAATTAGATTTTAACATTTCTATTCATTGCGAAGATGGGTTTACCTTTTTAAGCTTGCTTATGAATGAATATCATGGTGATGTGTGCTCCTTAAATTTTTGGATACCATGAGTGATGACTTTATCTTTATGTTCTTTGTTTTTCATTGAGTCTTTTATTTTGTTTTGCTAAGGGACTAGCAAAATATAAGTTTGGGGGTATTTGATGAGTCTAAAATATTGCATATTTTAGACCCTTAACTTACATTTGTTATGCTCTTAGTTATTAGTATTTCACTTTATTTTATGTTTTTTTTCGTGTTTTGTGTATTTTTACAGGATTGTGGAGAAAATGAAGCATTTCAGGAGATGTGAAGCTTCAAGAGAAATTGCGATCAATTGCACTATGCTGCGATCGAGCGCAAGGTCATCAATCCCACATCGAAATGTTTGCAGTGCATCGCACCTGCGCTCGAGCGCACAGACTTGCGATCGATCGCAAGCGATCATCCCACATCAATCAGAATCTTTACAGCGCGAACGAGCGCACCAGACACGCGATCGAGCGCATCTGCGATCGATCGCAACATACTGCAATCGAGTGCACTCGGGCAGTATCCCACATCGTTTCTGCAAGCCACATTGCTCTGGGTCTCCCCCTATATAAACACCACCTGACTTCATAATTCAGTGTACAATTCCTGAGCCACTTTGGTGTTTACCGGTGGACTTCCGCCAGCATTTTGGTGGATCCCGAAGGCAATGCTTCCACGAGGGGAAGCGCCGCCCGTCAGCGAGTGGAATTTCTCCCATGTAAAGTTGTTTATTTATTTCTTTATATTCAGTTGTTTTAGTTTAAATGTTTAGCACTTTTTATTATAGTTTAATAGTTATGAGTGGCTAGACTCTTCAGCTAAGGTTGAAGATGAAGCCCCGCCGTTGTTTAGCATAGTAGTTCAGATTTGCTTGTACAAATCTGATAATTTTTAGTATAAATGTTCTGTCAATTATTTGAGTTAATCTTATAATTGATTGAGTTTAAATTGTCTGTTGGATTTTCTTTGTGTTTCATCTGATGGATACATTGAATGCTTTTCGATTAAATTGGATTCCCTTTGTGATTTGTTAAGAGCGGATACATTGGGTGCTTTTGGTTTAGTTGGGATATTCTTTGTTTTTTGTCTTATAGTTGGATTCATTGAATGTTTTGATAGGCTATATTTTTAGAACATGTATGCTTAACTTCGGTGGGGTGGATTCGGAAACCTTAGTGCTTTTTATTATTAGTTTTAAAATCAATTTAATGTAGTTTATATTTCTTTTGCAATATCATTCACAATTCGGAACTAGGTTAAGATAAAGTTAGTTTAGATTAAAATATATTTTCACAACGCAATTCCCTATGGATTCGACCTCGCACTTGCACAACGCTATATTGCAAACGACTCGTGCGCTTGCGAGTAATTTAAAACTCACAACATTGCACAATATAGATTATCGCATCAATGTTACCATTGAGAAACATTGTCTTTACATCAATTTGATGTAACTCAAGATCGAAATGCGCCACCAATTCCATAATAGTCTTGAAAGAGTCTTTCGAAGAAACCGAAGAGAAAGTCTCTTTATAATCGATGCCTTCTTTTTGTGTAAAGCCCTTAGCGACAAGACGAGCCTTGTACCTTTCCATATCACCTTTTGAATCCCTCTTGGTCTTAAATATTCGTTTGCAACAATGGGTTTCGCACCTTCTAGCAATAGGACAAGATCCCACATGTCATTGTCCTTCATGGACTTAATCTCCTCATTCATGGCATCAATCCACTTCTGAGAGTTAGAACCTTCCATAGCTTGACGGATGTTGATCGGATCATCTTCCATCACTCTAATGTCAACCTTATGTTCTTGAAGAAATACAATGTAGTCTTCTGGCACTGCACTTCTCCTTTCTCTAGTGGATATTCTTAATGTTATAGGCTCTTGAGGTGGTACAGTTTGTTCTTTTGGAATAATTTCTTGAATGAAAGGTTCTCTAACATTGTCTTGAACTGTTGTGTCTCGAACAAAGTTAGGAATGGAATCCTGATCAATGCCAATAACACCTGTGGGAATATCAACATATTCATCTTCAAAGACAAAGTCCCTAACTGTGTCTCCCCCTGCAAACTCGACATCCTCGAAGAATCGGGCATTTCCTGGCTCGAAAATTGACTTAGTCGTGGGATCATAAAACTTGTACCACCTGGATCTTTCAGAATATCCAATGAAATAACAACTCGTAGTTCTTCAGTCCAGTTTCTTTTCATTGGGCCTATAAGGCCTTGCCTCAGCTAGACATCCCTAAATGTGCAAGTGCTTTAAACTAGGCTTCTTCCCCGTTCAAAGTTCATAAGGGGTTTTGGTAGTTGCTTTAGTTGGAACCCTGTTAAGGATATATGCTGCAGTCTTAAGCACTTCTCTCCAGAGTGATTTTGGTAAGGTAGAATAACAAATCATACTCCTCACCATGTCTTTAAGCGTTCTGTTTCATCTTTCAGCAACACCATTCATAATGGGCGATCCCGTCATAGTGTATTGTGGGATGATACCACATTCCTCTAGGAATTTAGCAAACAGTACTGGACATTGTTTACCTGAACTGTCATATATGCTATAGTACTCACCACCACGGTCAGATATGACGGTTTTGATCCTGAGTTGGTTCTCAACTTCAGCCTTAAAATTTTTGAATATATCTAGTGATTGTGACTTTTCATGAATGAGTTATATGTAGCCATATCTAGAATAATCATCTATGAACGTTATAAAATATTGTTGACCATTCCAAGAAACCGTAGGAAATGGCCCAAAAATGTCTGTATATATAAGTTCTAAGACATCCAAAGTTCTGTTGGCTTCAAATCTCCTTTTATTTCCCCTTTATGCAGTTAACACAAACATCAAAATCTGTGAAATCTAAAGAGTCTAGAATTTCATTTGACATAAGTCTCTCTATTCTTTGTCTGTAGATATGACCTAATCTCCTGTGCCACAACGCAGTCGAATTCTCATTGATTAATTTTCTATTTATACCTCGTGTACTTAATTGCAAGGAATCATTAAATGAAGTAATTGTATCAATCAAATAAAGATTATCATAACCCAACAAAGAACCGGAACCAACTAATTTTGAATCATGAAACAAACTAAATTTTTCATTCCTGAATGAACAAGAATAGCCCGATTTGTCCAAAGCAGAAATTGAAATCAAATTTTGTTTAAAAGACGGTACAATAAATGTCTCATTAAGATCCAAATAAATTCCAGTCTTTAATAATAATATAAATTTTCCTATTGCCTCAACTTGAACCGTCCTGTCATCGCCCACATAGATGTATCTTTCACCATCACTTGGCTTTTGGCAACTCAGGCAACCCTGCATAGACACATTGATGTGAGTTGTTGCACCAGAATCTATCCAACACATGTGTCTAGGTATCGAATTTAAATTAACCTCAGAACAAACCAAATTAAGAAGCATACCTTTCTTAGCACGCCATGCGTGGTAGTTGGTGCAATGCTTCTTCATATTCCCTTCAACACCGCAGAAGAAATAACCAATACCTTTCGGTTGGCCTGGTTTCTTTTTTTGTTTCTTTTGCGGTGTCGTATCTACAACTTCCTTATCCTTCTTCCTTTTGTTTCCCTTGTCCTTGTTCTTAGAGGTTAAGGCCAGATGAGCACTCTCTGTCTTATCTTGCTTCAATCTTTCCTCTTCTTGAACATAGTATGAGATGAGCTCATTTAGAGACCAAGTCTCTTTCTGAAAACTGTAGCTCACCTTAAACTGGCTAAATTGTTTATCTACCTAAATAAATAAGCAAATAATCGTACTTGTTTTACTTGCAAGTGCACAAGGTTAACTTAGTAGTATAGTGTGCGAATGCAAGATCATCTCCATAGGGATTGGTAAATTTTGATTTAGAATTAGTTTCGAAATAATAAAATAAAAACAAGAGTAATAAATATTGAGTTGGAATTTAATAAAGATAAAGGCGTAGGGACTTGATATCTACCACTAATCATGCTACCACAACAAAACAGTATGCCAATGCTTTACTCATGTCCTAAATACCTAATGTTTGTCAACCTAAGGGCATGGTATCTACTCTTTAAGCTATTGATCTCCCTCAGCAACGAGTTAGGTATGGTATCTACTCTAACTCTTTTCTTTCTTAAGGGATTCAGCATGGTATCTACTGAGTTGTTCCTTAAGAGAGCATAGGACCTATGGAAATCGACAACCACATAGGACCTAGGGTATGGTATCTACTCCTGGTTTCCTATATTGATTAACCCAAGAATCCGGTGTGGATATCTTTTGTTACTAATGTTAAACCCAGGACTCGGTCATCCAAATTTATTCAACTAACTAATCCATACCACATGCATACATTGATCAGACACACACATATGAGAAATTTAAATAAAAACAAGTATTAATCAAGTTAAGCAACACAACATAAATATCGCATAGGCGCCAATACTGAATTTATTTAGTAAACATAATCAGGGCTTCAACCAAGCCCTTACTAAAAGTTTAAGTACACATAATAAAAATAAAGGAAAGAAAAAACCAGAGAGAAGAGTCATCAATTCTCCTCCAAAGTTCCCTTCTCCAATCACCCCGAACAAAAACTAAACTAAAAGGAAGATATGCTCCTCAAAAGAGGGATCCTGTTTCTGTGTTTTAAAAGTCTATTTATAGGGTTCTAAGGACATTTGAAAACCCTAATTTCAAAAACAGGTCTCTAACCCTACTTTCTAAAATAGGAACTGCTATTTTTACTGTTCACTGTCGTACGTGTGCACTCGATCACAGTCTCTTGCGCTCGAGCGCAACCTTCTTCTTGTGTGCGAGTGCAGATTGCACTCGATCCTGGCTTGGGCACTAGACGCTAGTGCGCTCGATCGCAGCTCCTCTGCACTCGATCGTACTAAGCAACTGACAAATTTTCCAGATTTTCTCTTTGAGTTCCAAAATGCTTCCTTTTCTCCAAGAACCTATAAAAACCCATAAAACACAGAAAGGAAGTAAAATAGCATAAAATACGCACACTAAGGGCTTAAAAAATGTAAATTAAAGGGCTTAAGTATGAATATTTAAGCACTTATCATGTGTCGAAAGGGATATCAGAACCAGATGCACTAACAAGTCCTCAGAAAGTTCTAGTTTAAGCACTTTCAACCTTGAAGCAAGATGAGACATCTCGATGATGTAATCCATGATATTGCCTTTGCCTTTGTATCTCATTGAAATTAAACTTGTTAAGAGCATACCTATTTCAGCCTTTTCATTCTTGACAAACCTCTTTTCAATGTCTGCAAGGAACTCATTAGCCGTAATAATCTTTTCAAACATTGTGCCCCTAAATGCTTCCGGAATAGCCTTCTTCATGATCATCATACACAAGCGATTTGGTTTCTCCCACCTTTCCATATCCCTCTTTTTCATCAGAGGTACTCTTATCCGTAGGAGGTGCAGGAGAATCAGCCCTTAATGCAAGGTCGAGATCCATGACTCCGAGAATTATCAAGAGGTTCTCTTGCCATGACTTGAAATTTGTGCCATTTAGCATAGGAATAGAGTCGATGTTGGCAGTAATATTAGTAGGAGTGGTTGTAGCTGAATCCAGAGAACAATAAACAAGCAAAACAAGCTTACTCATAACAGAAATAACAATAAAATTTAAATAGAGGTAAATCCCATCTCAAGATACCGGGCACGCCATTAATATTTCGTCTTTGGACAAAATATAAATTTGTAAGTGATATCTTGGCGTAGTAATCAAACACTAATAATAAGAAACATTTCGAACAATAAATCTTAAATATCAACCTTCCTTTGGGCCGATCAATATTCACATAACTTACATGCACACAACCGTTTATATTCGAAAACAAATTAATTTCCACAAGAGAAGTCACTTTGGTGACATTTTGTTTCAATTAATTCATTCCAAAATATATATAAACATACCAATATGTAAAATTAAATTGCACCAAAATTGACCCAAAATTTTTTTTGGTCAAAGTCAACGCCTTTACCTTAAAATGTGATGTCATTTTTTTCTTAAAAAATATCACTTCGTTTTCTCAACCTAGAGAAACGACATGATGATTTGGTCATCCTTGACCTCCAACTGGGTCATGTGATCCGAATCGTGACCCGAAACTTGACCCAGCCATATCTGGGCCTCCGGAACTCCGTTTTCGACGATTCAAAAGGAGTTTTGCTCATTTTTTAATTCCTAACTGATCTATGGCAGCAAATCAACCAAATTCTCAAAAAAAAATTATACAATTTCATGACTTTCTTTAAACGAACCCTAAATACCTTTTGAATCAACCAAATTTTAGAAAAATTATACAAAGAACAACCAAAATTGTTCTCGAATTTAACAACACCATACCTAGAATCTTTAAATCCAAAAACACATACAAATCATCATGTAATCGAATGAAATTCCGATTCCTAATGATTCAACATGAACAAGCTTTGATACCACTTGTTAGAAAATATCTTTAGATGTAAAACATCTCTCAAAATCCAGGAAACATTCATATTAAATCAGCAAGAATGAACAGATTAATATGCGGAAGTGTACCTAAATCCATGACAATCAATTGCTCTCTAGAGTCGTGCGATATGTCTTCCAAATCAACACGTTCTCTTAGAGAATCCTTTGTTTTCTCTCTGATGATGGGATGTCAAAGAATAGAAGAATAATCGTACGTGTGATTTGGGGAGCATAACAACTATTAATAGATAACTTCCCTGTTATCTTTTGAAATTTCTATTTTAGCCCATCATAAAAATAGAAATTACCCTTAAGTCTCTACACATTAAAGGCCCACACCCTATTAGATACATTAAAGCCCAAATTACCCAAACCTTAGTAGACCACTTTAAATGGGCTTAACCTTATATGACAATATACAACATACAATTATTCACATATAAGCCCAGTGTTGGATTAAGGATCCAACAATTATTTGTCAAAGACTTATACAAATAATAAAAAATCTATGAGGAAAAAAAATTATACTTAATCTAAAATATAAGTATTAGTTAAAGGCAAATTTTTTTCTAGTGAAAGTTTTACACCTTATTCGTGCACATATATTATAAATTAACAAAACAAATCTCTCTCTAACAAAGAAATTTTAGCTCCATTGCAAATATTAATTGTTTCTAATTGTATAATATAGAATATAGAGAACCTTATAATTTTAGTTTTTTTGTTACTTAATTAGATTTTTAACAAATAATGAGATAAAGGGTCTCATTGACGGAACAAGAGTAAGAAAGTTTCATTCTCTGTACCATCATTGAGGTCCACCCTTTAAGAAGCATTCCCATTCTATAGATTCTAAACATTAGAATCTATGACGTCAATCACCTCTACATTGTCATCTAACTGAAATGGAACTTGACAATTCCTACCCTTTGGACTACCCTCCGTAGCAACGGGGCAAAATTCCTTTAGTTCCTCAACATATATCCCAATGCAGTTAATATCATGGTAATACTTGAATACATAAAGCATGTCTTCATCAGTTTTAATAATTGTACTATTACCTATAATGATTTTTACCAAGGTTGAGTGCACATTTGTATTGGCGAATATGTCTTCTTCAGAATCGAAGAAGGAGTAAAAATCTGGGTCAAGATTGACACTTTCTAAAGGTGCATCATTGTATCCAACGTAAAACACAAGCTTATGTTTTAGATCCATTTCCCCATGCGGAACAATAGTATAATGCATTAATTAACAAACTCTAACAAAAAATAGGGATTTTCAAGTAGGCTAAAGTAGTAGAATGTATTCATTAATAAAGCATCGAAACAAATTTCAAAGGTTTTTATTGTACCTATATTAACTGACAAACCGTAACAAAAAATTTGGGACTTTTAACTATTCCATAAACCCTAACAATAGTAGAATGTGTTTGTTAACAATCCCTACACAAATATTTGAAGAAAAAAAAGGTTGAAATAAGTAGAAATCCTAATCTTGTTGCTTCGGTATCGTTGAGATCACCAACAATTTGAATCCAATTGCAAAGTGGCGTCTCAGGCTAAATTATTCTCCGGATATGATCACATTATGTGCTTTAGATTATCAAAATGTTGTTAAATGTTTTATTTGTGTAGATTTCACTATGAGTGAACACAAAGAGCACGAGAGAAAGATATTAAGGAGTGAAAGTGTGAATAGAGGGAAAAAGATTTTAGGTTAATTGTTGAAATCGTTTGTCGTAGGAAAATATGTTGACCCTTATAAGAAAAGGTATTCATATCTTTTCATAATTATAGTTAATTTTTCACAGCTTCTGTTTGGTCAAATACTGTTAAAGGAGGAAACTTTAATTTTGAAAAATTGAAGGATATAATGAGGGTTTTCACTAAATCCTTAATGAGGTAAATGTATTTTCCCAAAAAATTGAGCTTAAAGAAATAATTTTGCATTTATAATAAAAACTAGATTTTTAACTTAGTATTTTAAAAATTCATAATTTTTTATGACATGTCTTAATAAATCTTAATGTTTGAGAAAGATAAAAGATTTTAAAAAACATATGCACTTTTAAAGGTCATGCATTTGATGTTATTTTGTGATGAACTTAGAATCTTGATTTAAGTTGAGAAATGTGTGATTAACTATCCAACATCAAAATCAAGTTATTCAAATGAGATTAAACTACCATGATGATTTTCTTGATAAGCGTGGGTCTTTGCCATTTACTCAAATGAGCTTTATTTTAGTAAAAAAATCTTATGAGGTAAGATTTATGAGGACATCTATTTAAAATGCTTTATTCCTTTATTTTCTCTTGATTGAATCACATGACATGAAATGCATGAAATAAATGTGTTTAACTGATAGGTAGAATAAAAATGATTTTGATATATTATGCTATGCCTAGTAATCTTGAAAATATTACACTTGCATAAGTGTTTTCTTGCATTTCAAATTTTGATCTAAATTACCATAAAATCATGTTTTATATTCATATTTGTAAAACTTGGTTTAATGATCATTCTAAAATAGTTTTATACAAAAATATTCCTTTATTGATTTAGAAAGCTCTATGCACATTCATTTTTTGAAAAATTCATCACTAATACTTAAGATCAAATCTTTCTTGTGTTAAATAATTTTTTTTCAAATAGAACCATAATGTAGTTAACTACTATGTAGAAGTAGTCGATTATGGCTTGAAATTCGCTTTTAAAATTTGACAGAATGACATGGTAGTCTACTACCATAGTGCGATAGTCGATGACCACATCGCGACTATATATATTTTAAGCCGTAAACCAATTCTTTTTCAAGATTTTCACTTTCTCTCCTAAAACCCTAACTCCTCATCTCTCTTTTAAACTTATCTCAAATCTTCATCAAATTTCATAAAATTTATTGCATGTTTAAACTTCGAATCTCTTTTCTTTTCATACTTGCACAAATGGTTCTTAGAATTTGAGTTCTATCAAGAAATCCAAGGAACCCATTGGCGAAAATATGTAAAGGAAAATATATATCTATTCAGTCTCTAAGTCTAGATGCTAAGAAGAGATTTGAGAAATTCTATCCGAGAGGTATGTGAAACTTTCAATTAATAATGTCATTATTAAGGTTTGGTTTGAGGTTATGGGTTGACTATCAATTTTCTCTATAAAAGAATTAGCTTATCATGTCCTATGAATGCGCTTTCTTTTTTTTTGTTTAAGTTTTCTTAGCACAAGGATTTATGACATAAATGTACTTTAATTTAATATCTTTGTCGAAGAAAAAACTAATTGGAATATGGCATGGATTTTAGTCGTACTCCTCTTTTAGAAAAAAAAAATGCTTTATGATCATTTTTTATGATATGCCTTATTTTAAGTCATAATGCATATATTTAGGAGGATAATTTATTTTAATCAAATTATTTTAGAAACTCTTAATGGCTTGAATGATTGTTTTTATATATATAAACATGAATTATTTCCAATGAAAGAAGAAGGTGACATTCACTTAAATTTTGAAATATTTCAGGAAAATTTACTCTTTTTTTTTTTTGGCATCCATTCCACTATGCCTCTATCTAGAGAATCATAGATTTTAAATACTTTCATGAGCATAAATGAAATATAAAATAATTTTTCATATTTATGAGTTGAATAGAATTTGCTAAAATTAATAAGAAAGTTCATCCTGATTTGGTGTTAAAAAAAACTTTCGGTTATTTTTTTAATGAAGTTAATTTTTGGATGATGTTAAAACTTGATAAAATTTTAATTTTCCAAACAATGGTTAAATTTTTTAAAGATAATTTTACGGTTTATTCATGGAGAATCCAAACTACTCAAAATTAATTTTGAATCAATTGTTAACCTCGAAACTTCAAGATTGAAAAATATATTGGTAGGTAAGCTTGAGCATCATTAACATCCAACATGAGCTTATATCTATATATCTAAATTGTGTATATGCTTTTGCATTTTTATGATCATTTTGAATTTAATTTGTGGCCATTGATATATTTTTTAAATAAAACTATGATTTGTTGTGATTGATCATATGTGAACATTAATCTCTTTATGCTTGCTTATGTTTAACATGAATTATTTATAAATGCATGCTTATACATAATATGTTCTTATATCTTTTCTAATTAATGCATAAATTAAGGAGAAACTTCATTTTCTTTTATGAAAAGCACTTAGCATTACTTATATTTTTGTTCATCTACTAATGGAGTTCGTAGAGTCCATCCAAAAGATTTATGTAGGTTCATTCTTCTCACAATTCAGCTCTTAACTAATTATTGATGACAAATAGAAAGAAGGTGAAGAATGATAAGACATTTATGCTCATAATATATATTAATGGAGAAGGTACGGTACAAATCCCTATCTCATATTCCCTTATTTTTAAACATAACTCTGACAAATTCTCTTTGGTTTGGTATTAGATAAATAAAGTGATAAGCTTGAATTTAGATTTGAGAATTATTTTTGAGTTATTTATTTATCAAATATGAACTAAAAATGAAATTTCTATTATATATGCTTGAGTTGATAATTATCTTATTGAGTAAATCTAACCTACCCTGAAAATACTCTTTGTTTAAAATTATTTTGATGCATATATTTCGGGGGAGTAAGCTAAAAGTTTGTTTTTACATACTTGTAGATCTTTCCAATTTAAAAATCTTTTTGATTAGTTGATAAGCTTTTAGTATTGATTATCAAATCAAATAACTATCAGCAAGGCTTGTTGAGTTTTTTTTTCTTCCAAATTTATTGTTTTCTTTAAAAATAGTTATACATTTTTTGCAAGGAAGGAAAAAAAACCCGATTTCTTAGTGAAGGAGATAACTTTGATAAAATTATTTTGTTAAAATGAGTTTAAATACTTTAATAAATTCTCTTTGATCTCTTTTGAAATTGAATATTATATCTTGAGAATTTCATCTATCTTTGAGCTATTGGTGAATCAAGTAATGAATTCAAACTTTTGTCCTTTTATTGATTTTATTTATGATATTCTAAGGATTTGGTTTATTGTGAATCTTAATATTATAATGCTTGAAAATTATGATGGATTGAGTAAAGTTTGAGTTAATACTTTTTGTTGAGGTTGGCTAGTTATACTTGTTTTATCTCTATGTTTAGGGGGAAATATTGGAAAAAAAAAACTATTTAAGATTTTCTGAAAAACATCAACACTTAACCTTTTTAAAGCCAACTATTTCAAAATCGTTATATTGTTTGATACCTTGAAAAACAATTATTTTGAATATGTTTCACCTGAAACTGTTTTGTCCATTAAAAAGGAAAACAAAGACAAATTTATTATCTTAACTTGTTGATTTCAATTGTGCACATTGATATGCCTACACTTCAATTCTTTATACGCACTTTAATATAACTGCAACTGATTGTACTTAAATATATTTGTGGCAAATTGTTATATATGTTAACACTTTTAGATAATATTCTCTCATATTTGAACACTTTGTATTTGAAGAAGAGAAGAGTCAATTGCATATCTTATATGCTTAAGAACTGCTTTGTGTGTTGAATAATTAGTTAAGCATCTCAAGCAACTATCCCTCATTATGCCTAAAATAAAATGGTTATGATCTAATGCATAATCCTTCCATGGAAAGGGAAAATTCAATTTCTAGTATGAGAGATGTGTCTAGTGTTTAAAAATTGAAAACAATTTTTTGCTTGAAATGTGATTCCAAAGGCATATCATTCCATCTTAGATAAACCTTCAAATCATTGTTTGTGCTTAATAGCTTAAATTCTCATATAATTTGCAATATTTGTGTATGTTTATCTACAAAGGGATTTATCTATTAACAAAGAAAACTCTACTAATTTTTTTGAAAAATCCCAATGCAGTTTATCATCTCTCATAAACACATATCTGCGTGAAGCTTTGATAAACTAACTTTGTTTAAAATGATATGCTCTTTATTTAAAATCTTAAGCTCAAGACTTAAAGAGAGGTGTCTTTCATTCACTTATAAATTAGCAGATTAAACTAAGGTTTATCCTCAAGGAGTTTCATTCTTACAAAGGAAAAACAGAGTAAACTCTGCATTGGTAAACTCCGAGATGGATAGACTCAGAAGAAGATTTTATATCAACTTATATTTCTTGAATGATCATATCGTTTTGCTTGATGAGAACTTCATGAAATTTTTTCTACCTCAACACATCTTTCAAAATGATTTCAACTCTATGTGTTTTGTGTAATAATCATGAAAAGTTTTTTTCTTCAATGATCCTCAAAGATAATATTGTTTCGAAGTGAAAAATATGTAGACTTGAGATCAACTTGATTTATCTTTTCGTCGACCTTAGCTTTTTTGGTATGAATTCTTCCTTTTATCCTCAATCCTCATGATCTAATCCTTGAAAAGCTCCCTGAACTTAATTTCTCATTTTTATGGCCATGTTATGGAATATATTTAACCCAGCTTCTTAAATCCTTTCTTTTCAATTTTTGCCTTGAAAAGATTTAAGAAGCTAGATTTAAGCTGGATTAAATCCATTCCCAAATATGGCTTATATGATTCTTTTACTGTTTTCCTGATGATATGAGGGAGTATGCCATTATGAGGAAAGATGGATTTTTGGCACTCTTTCTTTTTGTGATGACAAAATGGGGAAGAAAAATATGATAAGCCAAAATCTATCTAAATGAATTAGTAAATAAATTACATTTGAATGAGGGAGAAAAACTCTAAAGAAAAGGAAAATCAACCTTTATGGTTGCGAAAGAGAAAAGAGCTAAGAAAAAGAAAAGAGAGTCTAAGAGCTATTTCTTATATATGAGGAATTGGGTGTTGAGTAGCATTGCATATCTATTAAAAGCATTGTTTCCTTAATCCAAATAATTTTACAATGTAAAGATTGCATCTATGCAGGGAGAGATTTTTGCTCTTATTATATGTCTTTGCATTGAGATAAGTGTTTATTTTTTATTTTGACTTATGGTTTTGTCATCATAAAAAAAGGGGGAGATTGATGACATTGTGTCATTGATTCCATGTGTTTTGATGATAACAAAACCTCTAACAACTTACTTTGAGTGTTTTAGGTTTATATATCTAAATGATCATTATGAGAATCATAGAACCAAGGAAGATGAATCAACCATTTTTAAAAGAAATAAGAAGAAATTTTACAGGAAGTGAAGACTAAATGAAACTAAGTTAATTGTAATTCTATATGTAAGCTCATGGTTTGATTATGGCTCAAAACAATTTTTAGTAAAACATTTTACTTAAACCAAATCGTAAAATATATTTTGGAAAAATACTTTCCAAGTAAAAATTTGAAAATAAATAAGTTGTGGTTAACTACAGGAGTGTTGTAGTCAACTACAACAAGGTGTGGTTAACTACATATAACTATTTGAGTAAAAATCATATTTATTGAAGACACAATTGACTACAACCTTGATGTAGTCGAATGCAGGAAGTTGAAATTTTGAATAGCCTTAATGTAGCCGATTACACCATATAATAGTCGACTAAAAGCTTATTTTTACATTAGTGCTCCAAAATGCAAAGCTGTAGCCGACAACACCAAGAGTATAGTTGACTACAACAACTATAACACCTATATTTTTTCAAGTTAAAGGAGTGTGAAACTTTGAATATTTTAATCCTAGATGGATCTTTTGTCCTCCCAACAAATAAGAGGTGTTTCTCTTATAAAAACAGTTCCAAAGAGCCTTAAGTAAAGACTTGAACATAAAAAGAAAACATTGTATTGCTAAAATAAAGTTTTCATCTTCCATTTGAGCCATTGTTGAGTTATATGCATTAGAGAGAGAAAATATTGATTGTAATCATCATTGAGATTATCTTGTAAAAGAGTTGGTGTAACTCTTTGTGAGAGTATTGTAATTAAACTTTGAGTGTTGTGTTAAAATCTTGGGTAGAAGCCATCTTAGGATTTTTTAAAACAGTTGAAGCAACACACTTTAAGTTGCTTGCTTGTATCCAGTTTGAGAAACACCAATGAAGTTGTTTGTTCATGTTAGTGAAACCTTAAAAGAGGAGCCTTGAAGAGAAGTTATTGTACGGTTAGATGTGATTAAGATATTACCGAACCACTATAAATCAAGTTTGCATCTCTCTAACTCAATTTCCTTAAATTAATTGCACAACTACTTGTTAAAAATAATTTGTTGTTCAAGTAAATGAGGTTCTTGAATAATTTCTTTATGATTTCATTATCTCTTTTATATTAAGCAATAAATTCTCTCATCTTTGTGCTAGTAATTTAGAATAGTTAATTTGATTTAATTCTGCATATTTTTTTATAGCCGAATAATTGAGATTACAAAAGGATTTCTAAAAATTTTTAATACCCAATTCACCCATTTTCTTGGGTGTTGTCATAGTATGTATGTGGCCAACACCATCCATACCACACCACCTCTCCACAGTCTTCAACCTTCATCCACATCGCCTCAAGTCTAAACCTTCTTGGTTTCTTATTTTGGGTTGTGCCATCTGCCATATACTAACAAACAAGGATTGGAAAATGATCCAAAACAACATGATCCAAGTATATAACCCGATTGTTAGGAAACAATTTCAACCAAGCAATCATGGCTAGGAAGCGATCCAATCGAACTCTAACATTACAATCACCATCTCTCCCATTTTCCTAAGTGTAAGTGTTGCCAAAATATCACATATCTTGTTATTTACAAAAATTTGTTATTTCCTTAAATTCTTCCATTTGTCCCTCAGATATTGCCTGCCTCCCACTTTTCTCACTAGCATACATAATTTCATTACAATCACCCAAACACAAACAAGGTAAAGGAGATTTTACGGCCAAATAACGAAGGAGCTAGCATGAGGCATTTCTCAATGCCACTTCAAGAGAACCATAGAACACTATAAATCGCCATTATTTCCCACTTCTCAACTCTAATATCAATATGAGTCCTCGAGAAACTAATCAAACTTATTTGAACTTTTGTTCTCAATATCATTGCTATACCTCCACTTCTACCTACATTATCTACTAAAAATGTATTTGGTAATCTATAATACCTCTTTACTTTTACAAACTCTCCTCTAAAAAAGTTTAGTCTCCATTAAAACCACTAAATTTGGCCCTTCTGTCTCCACTAAATTGTGGAGCACTTGAACTGCACGAGGGTTCCCAAGCCTTCAGCGACTTTAAGCTAAACAACGCATTGTGATCGATGGGATTGGCCCTCGCCAATCTTCGCTATTTGAAAATTGTTGTTGCACTCCACTCCTTCCATATTGTCACATTTCTTTCTTTTCTCCCCCTCATCTGTTTCCCTGTCCTCATCACGTTCAACATCTCTCCCATATTCAACTTTCCTTTTCCTTCCCAAATCTACCCTTAAAATTCTAGAATCTTTGACCCCACCCACTCTCTGCATCTTTTTCCATTTTGGTTTCTTCTTTTTGCACAATAGTATTGTATTGATTTTCCTTGTACTTGGCCTCCCCCCTCTCACCCGCTGCAACTTGGAAACCTTTTATAGGTTGAGCAAGCTGTCTCAAATCATTCAATTCTCCTCATTTGCTATCCTTGTCAGTTATTGCATGAATAGTCATTATTGCGACGTCCTGTAACGTTGTGCTTTCCAACTCTACGCTAATACTTTGTCTTTTCCTTGAATTGCCATTTTCATTGATATCTCTTCCATGTATTGCCCCAGTTTCATTACCACTGTTGCAAATCACCTTGACAAGATGCCCAGGTGGTGATCTTCCAAACACCCAAGTCTAGAATGACTTGTAAAGAAAAGAAACAGAAACCAAAGCAAGAAAGAAGACAAGCAATTTATTATCGAGGTTCGACAATAGTCTATGTCCCCATGAGTTCCTCTGAACTCTCTGGACTAAATCAATGGTTCTTACAATCACATCAACCCCTCTCCAAGAATCCGTAAGTTCTTGAATAAACAAAGAAGATAACAAGAAAGTGATAAGGTCTTGAGGTAGCCTGGAACTTTCCTCCTTGGAAATTCCACTTACAAGTTCCTTGAATCCCTTTTCTATACTAATCTCTCTCTTTACAACCAGCCTCTCCAATGAGTCCCTCTTATATTTCTGTGTCTTTACACTCTCATACAATTCTCTCATTCACATGTTCTGTCACACACACACACTTGTGTTTATATCACATTGTTGTTGAGAATGAAGCTAGGTGACCCTTTATATAGTGCACCAACTTCTTGACCAATCTTGAGTGTCATTCTCCACCCTTAGATCTTGATGACCAATCAACCATGGCCTTCTATCAATCCTAAGTGATACTGTGTGTTTTAACCTTGCACCCACGCACTTAACAAGGGGCTGAATCAAGTGGAATATGTGTGCCTCAGTGTGCCTAGCGCCTAGGCAATGAACAAGGCGCGCTGCGGCCTTGGGCAAAACCCTTTTTCACCATTTTCTGGGCGCCGCGGCCTTGGTGAGGGAGAGGTGCGGCTTTGCCCTCCACTAGGACTTCATCCTTGCTGGGTGTCGTGGCTTGGAAGGAGCAGGGCTATGGCACACACTAAAGCTGGACCCTTCACAGCTATGCGCACTTCTTTGTCTTGCTGAATGGAAAGGTGTGCACACACCCAAAGTGAGGCGCACACTTGTCTACACTCCTTTAACATGCTGAAACTCATTCTTCCATCTATTATTTAAACCTTAGACAAATATCAACAACCACCACCCTGGTTACCCACCATAAATCCCTCTCCTTTTGTGACTTAACTCTCTCTCTCCCTCTGATCCTTTGCAGTTTGTTATACTAATCTCCCTAACTCCAACAGAATTTGATTCCCCCACCCCTTGCCTCTTTCTTCCCAAACCACTGCTACTCTTTCCTCTACTATTTGTTCTCCCTCCTTCAAAATTCCTTTCTCTTCCCTTCAATGGCGAAGCTCGAAGCCAAGTCCAATATTGATATCATCCCTTATCTACCTCTTCTCTTTTATCCCTTTCTAGACCCTCTTTTACCCCATATCCAATTTTGTCACACCTATAATAGTAGAGAGGAAACCTTTAATACTTGAAATAGATCCATTTAGGCATTCTTCCCCTCTAAACCTAAACATTGTACCATTTATTAGAGGCTTCCCCACCTCCATGCGGACCCTAATTCAAATATCGCCCCCACCTATTTCCTTCATTGTTCATATCCACATCCATATGCTCCTCTATCTCGATCTCTATCTTTACTACAACATCTTCATTCATGCGAACTATTGGGAGGTTATATTCCTGAAACTAGAATAGAGCAGTCCCAATCTTCATCTCAGAGGGATGGATCTTTGAATCATAATCTTGCATAAGCAATAAATTATTATCGAAAGATAATGAACTTCCCTCTATGACACGATTTTTGTCAACACTCTAATTAAACTTGGATAGAAAAATATTATCACCAACCATGCTTGATTGGAGCCCTTTGGAGGGTTTCCACACTTTCCTCATAGTTTTCTGCATAGCATTTGGATTAAAAGTTTGGGTAGTGTACAAACTAGAAATAATCCAATTAGCCCTTTGTGCAAAGTCATCAAATAGACCCCCTTCCTCCAATTCCAAATTCACTTTTCCAAAACTCATCAAGCATGCCATCTAAATCTCTTTGACTGGATTACCAACTATTGTTATTTGTCTAAGTTTCAAACATATCCAAACATGGTCTAAGGATGGTTAAAATCCAAACCAAAGGTGGAGTATCAAAGTTCAGCAAGTCTAATGGCTGCACACATGTGTGTGCTCAAGTTTGGAGCAAGAGAAAGCCATGCGCACTAGTGTGCGCACTTCTGCACACAGGCAAAAGGCAGTGTGCTCAGCATCAGGTGGGAACAGCATCAGGTGTGCGCGCCGCACCGCACAGGACCAGCACCGCGCTGCACAGAAAGGCATACTCCAGGACAGGGTGATCGCCACACCGTGTAGCACCAGCGCCGCGCCCTCCAGCAAGCCTCCCTTCCAGCCCTGCCTCAGTGCCGCGCCTCACCATTTGAGCGCCGCAGCGCACAGCACACTACTACACACACATGCAGCAGGCTTCAAGGCAGTCCAAATGATGTGCGCACAAAGCCAAAATGCACAACATCACTTGGAGGATGATTAAAGGCTGAGATTAAAAGGAGAACAAGATCAAAGGGTCAATAATGAATCACAAGAATGTCCAAGAATTAAAAGGCTATAAAAAAAGGTTCTCAAGGCCTCATTTCATAATATAATATACAAGAGAGATTTGTGACATTGTGAGATCATTGTAAGCACTAAGAGAGAATTGTGTAGAGAGACATAAACACAAGAGGGACTCTTGTAGTGTGGCTGGTTGTAATAAGATAGAGAGAGTCTAGATTAGATTAGAGAACATTGTTGAAGTTCTCATATTTTTCATTCTCTTCTTGTTTCTTCAAGAACTTGGATTCTTGAAGAGGATTGCTGTAACTTTGTAAGAACCATTGAGATAGTGCAGAGAGTTCAGAGGAACTCACGGGGACGTAGGCACATTGCCGAACCTTGATAACAATTGCTTATCTTCTTTTCTTTCTTTGATTTTCTGTTCTTGTGTTCGATTGTTGTTTTTCTTTCTACAAGTCATTCAAGACATGGGTGTTTGGAAGATCACCACCTGGGCATCTTGTCAAGGTGATTTCCAATAGTGGTATCAGAGTTAAGCAGCTGGTTATCGGAGCAAGAAGTAGAAGGTACGGAGCCAGGACTCCAAGAATCAAAGATCAAACTTCTTGGGTGATTCAAGAACGGTGTTAAAGATCCATCTTCGATCTGTGTTCTTGAGGTTGAAGAAAGCATTTGTAGTTAGTGCACAAATCTGGGATCTTATCCGCAAAAGATGGCTTCAAATTTCTATGTGGAAAAGTTTGATGGAAAGGGAGACTTTACCCTTTGGAAGCGGAAGATCAAGGCGGTTGTAATGCAACAGAAAGTGGACTTGGCTATTGGAGAAGATAATGCTTTTCCAGCAAGTGTCACGAAGGACCAGCGGACCGAGATGAAGAAGATGGCTTACAGCACCATTTTCTTGCATATGTCGGATAGTATCACAAGGGAGTGCGGAGACTCGGAGGATCTGGCTGTCATATGGAAGAAACTAGATGAGTTGTTTCTTACCAAAACTCTCCCTAACAAAATTTATCTTCTTAAAAGAATCTTTGCTTTTTAAAATGGACCCTAGTAAGGAGTTGTAAGATAATCTTGATGTCTTTAACAAGCTAGTTCAAGATTTGAATAGCTGCAGCATTACTTTTTCGGATGAACAATTGGCTGTCATTTTATTAAATTCACTTCCAGATTGCTTTGATAATTTGATTAATACAATTGAGTATGGAAGGGATTCTTTGACAAAGGAGATTGTGATCAATGCCATAAGGGCACATGATTTCAATGCCAAGATGAAGGAGACATCAAGTGGTGAAGGGCTTGTCATAAGAGGAAGGCCAGCAGCTCGGAATGGCAGTAACAATGGCTACTACCGGGACAATGGTAGAGGAGAAAGCCATAGGAGAGCACACTCTAAACCAAGAGTTGGAGGAAGGAGGTGCTTCTACTACAACAAGGAGGGCCATTTCAAGAAAGATTGCAAGAAGAGGATGTGGGATGAGAGAAGAAGCCATACCAACAATGGAGAGGCTTCGGTTGCCATGAGAGATCAGCAAGGTGATGATGTTCTTGTTCTGTGCTCGGATGTGAGCAGGAGGCAAGGCAGCAGAAAGTGGGTTCTTGATTCGGCGTGCACTCATCATATGAGCCCTCACAAAGAATGGTTCAAGAATTTCAAGAAGATCAATGATGGAAGGGTCTTCTTGGGGAATGATAATTCTTGCCAAGTGAGAGGGATTGGAGACATCCAATTGAGGATGTTTGATAGAGTCACAAGGCTACTGGAAAATGTGAGGTATGTTCCAGATTTGAAGTGGAACTTGATCTCATTGGGGCAGCTGGATTCCATGGGCTATACATGCAAGATAGAGGGAGAAAAGATCAAGGTGGCCAAGGAATCTTTGGTAGTGATGAAGGCAGCAAGAAACGATGGACTCTATGAGATGATCGAAGAAACAGAAACCAATGATCAAGCAGCAAGCTTGATGGCTGAGCTGGACAAGGCAGCCCTTTGGCACACTCACTTGGGACACATAAGCGAAAAGGGCTTGCAAGTGCTTAGCAAGGAAAGTCTACTTGGTGGTGACAAAGTAGAAAAACTGGATTTCTGTGAGAGTTGCGTTCTTGAGAAGCAACATCGGGTCAGCTTCAACACCGGAGTGCACAAGGATAAGGGCATTCTTGACTACATTCATGCGGACCTTTGGGGACCAGCAAGGACACCAACACAGGGAGATAACATTTACTTTCTGTCTTTAATTGATGATTATTCAAGAAAAGTGTGGGTTTATTTGGTGAAAAATAAATCAGATGCATTGAATAAGTTAGTGGTGTGGAAAGGGCTAGTTGAGACTCAAATAGGTAGAGTAGTTAAGGGGATAAGAACCGATAATGGCTTAGAAATTTTTAACCAAGAACTTGATCAATTCTGTAGGTTAAATGGCATTCTAAGACATAGGACGGTTGTGGAAACCCCTTAGCAAAGTGGAGTTGCTGAGTGGATGAATAAGACCCTTAGGGAAAAGGTTAGGTGCATGTTAAATAAATCTAGATTACCCAAATGTTTTTGGGGGGAAGCGGTGTCTACAGCTGCATATTTGATTAATAGATCACCCTCTAGGATTGTATACCATAAGACTCCCGAAGAGTTGTGGAGTGGAAAACTCCTTGAGTTGGACAACCTTAGGACTTTTGGGTGTGCTGCGTATGCACTCCAAAAGGAGGATAAGCTTAGCCCAGGATCTAGAAAATATGTGTTTCTAGGATATGGGGAAGGGGCTAAGGGGTACAGATTGTGGTCCTTAGAAAAAGAAGGATTTAAACTCATAATAATTAGGGATGTTGTCTTTAATGAATTATTATTTCCCTATTTGGAGAAAACTAACCCTGCAGGGGCTAGTGAGCAAACCAATTCAGAAATTGTTGAGCATAGCATCAAGGGAGATTCTGTTTAGGTAGAGCAAAGGAGGCAAGAAGGTTCGGACCAGGTAGAGCCCTTGGATGATTGCCAAGCTCAAGAAACTCAAGAAGAGGCTGAACAAGAAGAGGATGCTACAGCAAGTCAGAAGGACTTTTAGCTCATAAGAGACCGGGAAAGAAGGCTGGTCGGACCACCTTCAAGATGTGGGTTTGCGGATGCTGTGGATGCAGCAGCTCTTTGGACAGAAGGAGAGATGAGTGAACAAGAAACTTACATGGAGGCCATAGAGTGTAAGGATTCGTCAAAGTGGCAGCTAGCTATGGAGGAAGAAATGGATTCTTTGAGGAATAACAACTTCTGGGAATTGGTGAAAATTCCAGGAAATCAGAAAGTTGTGGAATGTAAGTGCACTTACAAGATCAAAGAAGGGTGCCCTCCAAGGTATGAAGTCCGAAACAAGGCTAGGCTGGTGGTGAATGGGTTCACGAGAAGAGGAGACATAGGTTTCACATAAACTTTCTCACCTGGACACAAGGTGGAGAAGATGGTGAGTATCCTCACCTATGTCATTGATGGGCTGTTAGTTTGGAACAGCAGGACAGGATGGAAAGGCTTACATCTCAACTCAGTGAGGAGTTCGAGAGGAAGGATCTCAGCCTTGCACAAAAGATCCTTGGGATGAGGAGAATCATCCGGGAAAGGAAGAGGAACAGGTTAAGTGTTTCTTGGGCAATGGATGTTTTCAGCAAATGTGTGAGTAATCCCGGAAAAGAGCGTTAGCTTGGGATGAAGTGGTTACTGAGGTACATGGAGGCTCAGTTGCAGCCAGTGGTAGCACTCATAACAACCAGGGCAGAATGCATAGCGGCTACGGAAGCCATAAAGGAGGCTATGGGGTGCAAAGGGTTGTTGGACGAGTGGGAGGTCCTAAAAGAGCAGGTGGTGGTATCTTTGGATAACCAAAGTGCGGGGCACTTGTGAAGGAATTCGGTGTTCCATGAGGGGACAAAGCATATGGATGTTTGGTATCATTACATTCTGGAAAATGGTACGAAAGGATGCATTCATGTTGACAAGAAGACCACGGAGAAAAGTCCTGCAGATTTAGGCACCAAGGTTTTTCCTCTAAGAAGGTCCAATCATTTCCTTGGACTTCTTAGGAATGGAGTTGGTTAATTGGTAACTCAAGATGAGTTTGGATCCCGAAGCTTTCTGCACAATGGTTCAGGTTTTTGAACACTTAGACAAAGGTAGAGATTGTTGTTATTTGTCTAAGTTTCAAACATATCCAAACATGGTCTAAGGATGGTTAAAATCCAAACCAAAGGTGGAGTATCAAATTTCAGCAAGTCTATTAGCTGCACACATGTGTGTGCTCAAGTTTGGAGCAAGAGAAGGCCATGTGCACTTCTGCACACAGGCAGAAGGCAGTGTGCTCAGTATTAGGTGTGCGCGCTGCACAGCACAGGACCAGCGCCGCACCGCATAGAAAGGCATACTCCAGGGCCGGGTGATCGCCACACCTCATAGCACCAGTGCCGCGCCCTCCAGCAAGCCTCCCTTCCAGCCCTGCCTCAGCGCCGCGTCTCACCATTTGAGCACCGCAACGTACAGCACACTGCTACACACACATGCAGCAGGCTTTAAGGTAGTCCAAATGATGTGCGCACAAAGCCAAAATGCATAGCATCACTTGGAGGATGATTAAAGGCTGAGATTAAAGGGAGAACAAAATCAAAGGGTCAATAATGAATTACAAGAATGTCCAAGAATTAAGAGGCTATAAAAAGGGTTCTTAAGGCCTCATTTCATAATATAATATACAAGAGAGATTTGTGACATTGTGAGATCATTGTAAGCACTAAGAGGGAATTGTGTAGAGAGACATAAACACAAGAGGGGCTCTTGTAGTGAGGCTGGTTGTAATAAGATAGAGAGAGTCTAGATTAGATTAGAGAACATTGTTGAAGTTCTCATCTTCTTCCTTCTCTTCTTGTTTCTTCAAGAACTTGGATTCTTGAAGAGGATTGCTGTAACTTTGTAAGAACCATTGAGATAGTGCAGAGAGTTCGGAGGAACTCACGGGGACATAGGCACATTGCCGAACCTCGATAACAATTGATTGTCTTCTTTTCTTTCTTTGATTTTCTGTTCTTGTGTTCGATTGTTGTTTTTCTTTCTACAAGTCATTCAAGACTTGGATATTTGGAAGATCACCACCTGGGCATCTTGTCAAGGTGATTTCCAACACCAACAACCAATCTCGATCCCAAGGGTTGATAACCTGCACAACCAAAAACAAAAACACACTCCCACTAAAACTAAGTTTAGAGAAAGAAAACCCTAGAATAGGAGACGTAATCTAAAGAGAGAATCTATTTTAAGCAAACCCTAGAAAAATATAAGAAAACTCTAAGCTATCGGAAGCCCTAGGCTAGAGAGAAAACCTTTAAAAAGATCGAAAATAAATTTAACATATCATATGATCTTACAAGGATTTCAGCATGACTCCCAAGACAAAAAATAGAGAAGAAAAAATAGATTGTTGGAGTTATTATAATTAACTTGGAAAAAAATTTGAGACCAATAATGAATCATTAAGTCATTGTTAAGTTCATCCAACAATTTACCAACAGATTCATATACTTGTAGTATTTACCACGATTAACATGAAAAAAATGTGAAAAAACATGTAATTAATTAAAAGTTTGAATTTGCCAACAATTTATAAAAACCCACTTGATTCGAATTTTTCAAGTTCATCCAAGTTTTCCTCTTCAATAAATAGGTCTTGTGTTCTCTAAATCCAATATTGTGCATAAATGAGAGCTCAAAAGATTTTTCATTGCATTCTCACAACTTCTACTAAATATCTATCCAATTCAAATTTGATTTCCTACATGATTCCAATCTTCCAAGTTCATCCAAGATCTCCTCTAAACTAAGTGGGCTTTGTGTTCTCTTAGCCCCAATCTTGTGTATAAGTGATAGAGTTGTTATGAGAGAGTTGCTTCTTTGGCCTTTAATATTTTCATATTGTGGTATTATAATCAAATAATATCATACTATAAAGAATAATATTTGCAAATCAATAGTAATAAAATAAAAGAAAAGAAAAACAAAACAAACACTAGAATAGTTTTATATGCTTGCACCATAATTTATATATATTAAAACTAGAACCAATTGTAGACCACAGTTTCTTTTTTTCTTTAATAATTTAAATCAAATTACTTTTGAAACATTTTTTTATATATAATAACAAGCCAATCTTTATTCAAGAAGATAGAGAAAAAATATCTGCAAATACAAGAGGCCAAACAGCTTCACGGACCTCCTCCATCCAGAATCTAGATTCATCAAAAGAAATAGCTAGCCTAGCTAATTTATGAGCTATCTTGTTGGCAACCCTACGAGTATGGTTCTAATAACACTAATGAAAAAGCCAAGTTCCATTGATAAGCTTCATGTATCAAATTCCCAAAGCTTGCCAATGATGCTTCCTTAGAATGGAGAGCAGATATAACAATAATTAAGTCATTCTTGACAATGACGTATTAGAACCCAGATTCTCAAGCAAACCACAAATCCTCCACCATTGCACAAGCCTTAACCATAGTGACGTCGGGCAAAATAACGATTATTCTGCAGGCTAGTTTCAACAGAGAATTTGCAAGGAAAAAAAACATAATTTTATTCAATAATAATAATAATCTGCCTTTTCCGTATGTGGCCTCCTTATTTATAAGGTCAAAGCAAAAAAGGTAAAAATCCTCGAAAACATAATCCTGGGGAAAACTATGGAAATTACTAAAATTAAGGGATTGTATTAAGGTAGAATCAACGGCAGTCAATTCTGACTTGAAAACAAAAGGAAATTGCAAATGGAAAGTTTCCTAAAACTGAAAACTGCAAAATTGAAAGCCTAAACGTCGTTTTTTGGCTTAAAAACAACTACACTCAGGATAAAGCCTGAGTTTTAACCGGGGGCCCATTTCCAATTAGACTAGGGTCTTTAGGGCTCAATCCGAGCCCGTGGCATGCAAAACAATGTAAATCGCACCCTTAGATTTGGATCGATCCAACCGTTCTATGTAGTCCACCTGCCATCTTTGTGCTGATCTGCCAACTCAAGGTATCTCAATGCCAACAACGTACTATCTGAAAACTCAGCATCATCTGACTCGGATCCTTCTGCATCAGTAGTCTCAGGTTGGAAAAAACTCGTCCTCGAGTTCACAATAGCTTCATCGGAATCCACAAAACAAGGACTCAGGTGTTTCACATTAAAGACATCAGAAGTCCTCAAATGACTGGGGAGGCATAGTCTGTAGGCGTTATCATTGATCTTCTGTAGGATCTCACAAGGTCCAATCTTTCGCTCCTTAAGCTTATTATACTCTCCCAGAGGAAATCTATCACGAGTTAATACTGCCCAACCAAAATCACTGACATCAAAAAGTACCTGACGATCGTGACTGTCGACCTGAACCTTGTACTTGGCATTACTCTCGTGAATGGCCAACTTCACCTGCTCATGGATACACCAAAGATGTTCTGCCATCTCATCTGTCTTATGACTCAAATGACCCACACGTGGAATAGGGGCTAAATCAAGCACCCCAGATGGATTCTAACCATAGACAATCTCAAATGGGCTCATTCCCATGGTTCTGTTTTTCAACCTGTTATAAGAAAATTCTGCTTGATGTAACGCCAAATCCCACTGCTTCGGTTTAGTTCCTGCCAAGCTCCTCAAAAGGTTCTCTAAACTCTGGTTCACCATAACCATCTGTTTGGGGATGGTAGGTGTTGCTAAAATTCAACTTCGTCCCCAGTTTCTCCCATAAACTCTTCCAGAACTGACTCATGAACTTGGTGTCATGATCTGAAGTAATGGATCGGGGAACACCATGTAAATGCACAATCTCTCTGAAGTAAAGATGGACGATCCGGGCAACATCCATTGTTTTCCTGCAAGCTACAAAATGGACCATCTTAGAAAACCTGTCAACCACCACTAAAATAGAATCTAAGCCCCATTGGGTACGGGGTAAGCCCCAACACAAAGTCCATACTGACATCAAACCGAAGGGCTTCAAGTACAGGTAAAGGTGTGTACAGGCCCGCATTAGTGAGTACTCCCTTGGACCGCTGACACACACAACAACGCTCCACATAATGAGCCATGTCACTGGTCAATTTGGGCCAATAATAGTTAGAAGAGATCAAAGCCAACGTCTTATCTCACCCAAAGTGACCCTCATTATGAAGTTCACTAATAATCTGCTGCCTTAGTGAACAATTTGGAACACACAACTGTAATTCACAAAACAGATAACCATTATGCAAAATAAAATCATGTCGTTGACCATCAGTTACCTACTGAATTATCCTCCCGAAGGAAAGATCTGCAGCATAGATATCAGAGAAAACCTCAAATCCTGTAATTCTGGTGCTCATGGTGGTGAGGAGTAATGTACGACGGCTCAGTGCATCTGCGACACAGTTCAGACTTCCTGCTTGGTGCGTCAGCGCAAACATGAACTCCTGCAAGTACGTCACCCACTTGGCATGCAGTCTACTCAGCTTGTGTTGGCCATTGATGTACTTCAGGGCCTCATGATCATTGATAAGAATGAACTCCCTCTGCACTAGGTAATGACGCCAATGCCTCAGGGACTGAACTATGGCATAAAACTCCAGATCATAGGTGGAATAATTCTTCTTCGATTCTGATAGTTTCTCACTGAAAAAAGCTATTGGGCACCCCTCCTGACTCAGAACACCACCAATACCAACCCCAGATGCATCACAGTTTACCTCAAACACTTTTTCAAAATCAGGAAGTGCCAAAACTGGTGCCTCTGTCATCTTCTGCTTGACCAATTGAAAATTGGTTTCTGCCTCCTCGAACCACTGGAAATCACGTCCTTTGAGGCACTCTATGATAGGAGCAATCAGAGTGCTGAAATTTCTGATGAACTGCCGGTAGAAGGATGCCAATCCATGGAAACTTCTGACATCGTGCAAGGTCTTCGGTTTGGACCACTCCAAGATCGCATCTATCTTCAACTGATCTGCCTAAACACCATCAGTAGACACAACAAAACCCAAAAAAGTTGCAGAAGTAGTGAAGAAAGAACACTTCTTCTGATTGACGAACAGGCGCTCCGTCCTTAACATATCAAAAATAGCACGGAGGTGATCAAAATGTGACACCCATGTCGGGCGATAAATGAGGATGTTGTCGAAGTAAACTACAACAAATTTCCCCATGAAAGGACATAAAACCTGATGCATAAATCTCATAAATGTGCTGGGCGCATTGGACAGCCCAAAAGGCATGACCATCCACTCATACAACCCATGCTGCATCTTAAAAGCTGTCTTCCACTCATCTCCAGGCCTTATTCTGATATGGTGGTATCCACTTTTAAGGTCAATTTTTTAGAAGACTTTAGAATAGGATAGCTGGTCTAACATATCATCCAAGTGGGGAATTGGAGACCTGTATTTCATTGTAATCCTGTTGATTGCTCTGCTATCAACACACATATGCCAAGAGCCATCTTTCTTCAGCACCAGCAGGGCAGGAACTGCACATGGGCTCATACTCTCACGGACGTAGCCCCTCTCCAACAACTCTACCACCTGTCGCTGCAACTCTTCAGATTCCTTGGGACTGAGGTGATACACTGGTCGATTAGGCAAACTGGACCCCGGAACAGGGTCGATCTCATGTTGAATATCCCTCATAGGTGGCAACCTAGGAGGAAGATCCTTTGGCATAAGGTCAGAAAACTCTGCTAGCAGCTGCTGCATCTCTACTGGTAAATCTGGATTCATGTCTACTGCACTATTCCCACAAGGCAGCAGAGCATAGACCACGTCTCCACGCTCAATCTTAGCTAAAAACCTAGATATAAAAAACAAATTAATATTATTGGCTACCGGGGTAGGAGTGGTTCCTTCCCGATGAGGTGCCAACACAATCTTCTTCCCTTTGATGCTAAGGGAATATGTATTTTTCCGCCTATCATGAATAACACTGCGATCATATTGCCAAGGTCTGCCTAACAATATATGACAACAATCCATAGACACAACATCACACCAAGCATTATCAAAATATTTCCTACCAATCAAAAAAGACACTAAGCATCGCCTATCTACTGTTACTTCACTGCCTTTATTTAGCCACGACAATTTATACGGCTTGGGATGACGATCCATCTTCAATTACAATTTCTGAACAGTCTCTTCAGACACTACGTTCTAGTAACTACCACTATCAATGATCATCTTGTAGATTTTATCTGCAACTGTGCAAGTCGTGTGGAAAATATTGGTTCTCAACCAATCGTCCCCTGTATAGCCCTTGGGGGTCAGTAGACTCTTACTAATAACCAAAGTCTCATGACCATCTTCATACAACACATCTCTATCTTCATCATCGTCATACGCAGGCTCTCCAATCTCCTCAGTTTCGTCTACCACATCATCCTCAATCAGGAGATTTTTACCCTTCTAACTAGCAGGCTTCCTGTACTCAGTCGTTTTATGTCCATGTTCACCACATCTGAAACATCTAATATTTGAGTTAGAGTTACGCTGGGGTGGCTGCTAGGTAGGACGAGATTCTTGAGGGTGAACTGGTCGACTGTTTTGATCGCTTCTATTCATTGGCCTCCTATTTTGCTGTTTTTCCACCGCAAGTGCACACTGGTATGCTTCAGAAATGGTCCACAGCGAGTGAAGGCTGAGGACATCCTGCAGGGGCTGTCGTAATCCCCCCAAAATTCTGTGCAACCATCTACTTTTTTGTCTCAGATAAATCATTTCGGGCTATCAATTAATAGAACTCCTATGTGTAATCATCAACCGATCTCGTGCCTTGCCTCAACGAATGAAGTCGCTGAAACAAGGTTTGAGTGTAGCCAAAAGGAAGGAAGTGACCCTTCATCTTTTTCTTCATCCTCTCCCAATCAGTGATCTTGGCCTTGCCCTGCCGGTCACATGAACGCCTCAACTACTCCTACCACGCAGATGCTCTGCCTTTGAGTTTGATGGCGACCAGTTTCACTTTGACACAATCTGGGACTTCCTTATACTCGAAAGTATGCTCTACTTCATTCAATCAATTGACGAATCCTTCGGCCTGTAACGTACCAGAAAACTCAGGCAGAACCACTTTGAAACCGAGGTCTCCATAATGATCCTCCATACCACGGTGCTCCCAGAATCGAGCAGGATTGTGATACGGGTTTTCGAGTGGAATTGAAATCATGATCTTCCATCTCATGATCACCGAAATTCTATGCCGCTAAACACTGGGTTAACTCTGCAACTTGCCTCTGTAAATCCTCAATCATTGCATCCTGAACATTACGATCACGGTGTGGGGCTTCCTCGTTCGGAACCTGTCCGTGACAACCACAGCCACGACCACGACCACCAGCCATGGAAACTGATGAAATCTCACCCCAGGAAAACACTGAAGCTCTGATACCAACTGACACCGGGCAGAATAGCGATTATTTTGCAGGCTAGTTTCAACAGAGAATTTGTAGAGAAAAAAAAAACACAATTTTATGCAATAATAATAATAATCTGTCTTTTCTGTATGTGGCCTCCTTATTTATAAGCTCAAAGTAAAAAAGGAAAAAATCACCGAAAACATAATCTTGGGGAAAACTATGGAAATTACTAAAATTAAGGGATTGTATTAAGACAGAATCAATGACAGTCAATTCTGACTTGAATACAAAAGGAAATTGCAAATGTAAAGTTTCTTAAAACTGAAAACTGCAACATTGAAGGCCTAAACGTCGTTTTTTGGCTTAAAAACAACTATGCTCAAGGCAAAGCCTAAGTTTTGACTAGGGGCCCGTTTTCAATCAGACTAGGGTTTTTGGACCTAGATCCGAGCCCGTGGCATGCAAAACGATGTAAACTGCACCCTTAGATTTGGATCGATCCAATTGTTCTATGTAGTCCACCTGCCATCTTTGTGCTGATCTGCCAACTCAAGGTATCTCACTGCCAACGTACTATCTGACAGCTCAGCATCATCTGACTCGGATCCTCCTGCATCACATAGTCACCTTATGAAAAAGAGGATATGTAGCCAACATAGAACCAAGAACCTGTCCGGTTTCATCCCTCAAAATAGTTCCAACCCCATAAGTGACCGAGATAAAAAGAGAGCACTGTCAACATCAATTTTTATCAAACCAGGTCTTAGGGGCTGCCATGTCACCACCTTCCTCACACCATCCCCATCATGAAGCCAAACGACCATGGTCTCATTTCGAAATTCAGAGAGTGTATCCATCGTTGAGTAAAGAAGCTAATCAGCTTTCATTATCATGCCACAATGCAACCTACTGTTGCGATGCTGGCATAATTTTCGCGATGCTTTCATAATTTCTAGACCAAAAGATCAAACAAACACCTGGACTCATCATCTAACACTACAAAATAAATTCCATAAGGCTATGAAAATCACCACCTCCATAATCCTCAATAATTGCCACAAACGGAATCATGTTCTACACTTTCATCGCGATATTGTAACTCCTCAAATCATGAAAAACAACTTTTTCACCATTAATATAGAGTTTGCACATAGCAATATGGACTACATGTTGATGCTGTAAGTTTTCTATTGTTGGAAGATCGTTCTTGCACACTCACCACATCAAGTTCTTCACCTTACTTGGAACCGATGATTTTCAAATTTCTTTCCAAACATTTGACTTTGGGTTTGAGCAAGCTTTCCTCCTCAAAACTTAGCCAAGTGATAAGAATTTTTTTACCGAGAAATTTTCTGAACTATTATAATGCCAAATTGAGCAATCAACTTACATATTCACTAGGGTTTTAAGGATAATAACTACATCATTAGGAAGAAACAAGTCATTGATAACCTCACTTTTCCATCATCCATTCTCCGTACCAATAAGTTCGGAAACCATCATGAAATCAAACCTCTTCGACGTTACCACCTTAAAAGTGGTAGCATGGGCAGCCACTTATCCTCCCAAATTTGAAGGAAACGGTCATTACCAATTCATCAATGAGGACCCAAATTTAGAACCAATTTAGCCTCCCATATGCTCCTTCAAGTTAAAAAGGGAGACCATCCCAAACTTGGAATTAAAAAAAGATCCAAATTGCAAGTATTTGGCTTTTAACACTTTAAACAAAGTGAGTCACACTGAGTTATAAGTTGCCATACTTGTTTTGCTAGCATAAGGGTGTGCAAATGGTTAGTATGGTCGGCTAAAATTATTAACCGACTTTTTTTTTATAATTTTTTTAATAATTTCGACCGAATTAACCTAAAATTTCAACATTAGCCGACCATATTGATTTCGATCGATACGGTCGGTTAATCAGTTAATCGACATTGTTTATATAATTAAGTTTTTTAGTTTATTATATATTACATATTTGATTTATACTTAGAATTTTTATAGTTTATTACATTAGATATGTTATATTTATATTTAAAATATTAATATTAATATTAATTAATTTTTTAATCGATTAAACAATCAAAACGGTTAAAAAATTTAACCATCAACCGATCGATTAACTGATATATATTATTCCATTGACCAATTTAACACTTATTTAACTTAATCATTTTAAATAAACGATTCAGTTAATCGGTTTGAACAACCCTAATGGCAAAGTTAAAGCAATGCATATCACGAAAGCCCAAACCTTCATCAACTTGGACTGACATAGCTCTTTTCACTTAAACCAATGAATTTTATGCTTATCTCCCTTGTGATCCCACCAAAATTGTCTCATGAGTTTCTGAATTTCCTCACATAAACCCCATAAGTAGCCGAAAACAGCTCACTGTGTAAGTCGGAATAGATTGGACTACCGATTTAAGAAGAACATCATGCCCCATCCTAGGCAACATTATTTCTAACCCTTTATATTCCTCCACATTCTATTTATGAGAATGATTTTTTTTTCTTTTATCTCCCAATTAAAGTAGAGAGACCAAGATACTTCTCATTTAAATTTGTATTATAAACCCCTAAAGTGATCATCACTGAGTTCCGCTCCTGTTCTCTCCAATTTTTCTAATGAAAGTGAAGGATTTTACCACGTTGATTTTTTTTTTTTTGGAAACTATCCCATAAAAAGTCAAAACCTCAACAATACTTCTTGCGTCCTCCAAAGCATTGGAGAAAAGAAAACTATCATCTGCAAAGAAGAGGTGAGAGACTCTAAAGATAGCCTATGCAATGGATAAACCATGAATTTTACCCTCCCTTTCAGCTTTTGAAACCTTAATCATGATTGCCTCTAGTGTAGAACAAATTCATTGTATGTCTCCTTTTAAGACTCGATGATTATTTTCTTAATCAATCAATATCAAGATAATAGTAAACTAGCAACCAACAATTGTTAGAAAAAAGAGAGTAAAAGGTTGTTTGAAAACCCAAAAGGCATTAGTTTAATTCAAATCATTTTGATTTAAATAGAAAAGGTGTGAGATTAAATCAAAAGGATTAAATCAAAAGGCACCAGTTTAAATCAATGGTTGTGATTTAATCAGAAAATATGTGAGATTCAATAATTGTTTTTTAAATAGACACGATCTAATTCGTTAAAAACTAACAGATGTGATCGTAAGGCTCTTATTAAATCTGAAAAAATCATGTCTTTCCAACTGGAAACACATGACTTTCCAGAACCATTTGAATAGGTTCTTCTACACATATAAATACCCATCACTTCCCACTTTCAAAACACAATTAATTCATTTAATTATTTCTTCTCTTTTTTTCTCTCAAAACTCTGCCATAATATTTTAAAGCAGAATTAAATCAGAAGTTTTTCAGATTTTGCTATCTGCAGACTTCAAGTTTGGGGCTTAGTTGTATCTTGGAGGACTATTCGTCTGTACCTATAGAAAACTTGTTTATTTAAGTGGGGACGAATAAAGTCTTAAAGACAGTGATTAATACATGCCTCTAAGTTTAGATTCTCATATTCTGTTCACATTTAGAAAAATCTTACAACAATTTTAAGACTTTATTTCTGTCCAATAAAATGGAGACAGAATCATTCAAGGTGATGAATCAAGACTTCGTCAAGCTAGACAGATTTGATGGAAATAATTTCAGTCGATGGCAAGACGAGGTTATGTTCTTGCTTACTACGTTGAAAATTTCCCACAATGGATCCTAATCTGCAGTCCATTCGTGATGATCCAGTACCTAAGGAAGGAAAACAACCTCAAAAAATTATGATAGAAAAACTACAAAAAGAAAATAAAAAAAGAGAGGAGATCACTTTTACGATCTGTTCACTGACATCAAATTTGTGAAGTCAAAGTTTGATTAATTTCCTGCGAAACCAAAAGGTACGCTTGAATTTTTTTTTCTTCTGCACACTTGTTTACATTAAAGTGAAGATGGTTTGTTATTTTTTTAAGTTTGCATGCATATATAAGAGATGGGGTTTAACCAAGAAAACTTTTGATTGCAATAGTAATTTTGAATCATTGCAAGTGAAAAGGCTCCATAGATGAGTGAGATATACATGTTTATTTCTTGCTTGCCCAAGATATTGCATGCCCACCAAGAGAGAATATATAGCCACTTGTGGATTTATTCTCTCCCACACTTGTAATACAACTCACAACAGTGTATCCTTCTAATACACTTGGATAACTGTTGTAAAACAGTCCCAAACCACTAGTCTTATTGAGATATCCCATTATCCTACCAATGTCTTTTCAATATTCTATACTAGGATTACTAGTATATCTACTAAGTTTACACACAGAATAGGAAATATATAGTCTAGTGTAGTGCATTGTATACATTAAACAACCAATAGCACTAGCGTATTCAAGTTGTGCCACAGCTTTACTAGAATTATTCTGTAATTTAATACTTGGATCAAAAGGAGTATTATACTCTTTGAAACCAATATGTTTAAACTTAGTTAACACTTTCTCAATATAGTCATATTAACTTAAAGCATAACCCCCACTATGTTTCTTAATTTTAAATCATGAGATTATATCTGTTTCACCCAAGTCTTTCATCTTAAAGACAAAAGACAAATATATCTTAGTTTCATTTACTCCTTCCATGATAGTACCAATGATCAACATATAAACAAACTATTACACCATAGTTTCTAGTAAATTTAGAGTAAATGCATCTATCAGCACTGTTATGTTTAAAACCAAAAGATAAAATAACAGTGTCAAATTTTCCATGCCATTGTTTTGGAGCTTGTTTTAAACCATAAAGAGAGTTGACTAATTTACACACTTTATTTTCATTACTTAGAAGAAAAAACCTTTCAAGTTATTCTATATGTACTTCCTCATTTAAATCCCCATTTAGGAAAACAGTTTTTACATCCATTTGATGAATATACAAATTATAAATGGATGCTAAAGCTATAAGGACTCTAATAGAAGTAATACGTGCAACAGGTGCATAAATGCCAAAATAATCAATCCATTCTTTTTGTCTAAAATCTTTGGCTCCTAGTCTCGCTTTGAAAGTTTGAATAGTGCCATCAGTATTGTATTTCCTCCTAAACACCCACTTACACCCAATAGGTTTTGATCCTTTGGGTAAATCTACCAATACCTAAGCTTTGTTACCCACTATAGAATCCATCTCATCATTAATAGTTTCTTTTCAAAAAGAAGCATCTCTTAAAGCCATAACTTCCTTAAAAGTTGTAGGATCTTCTTCTAGGCTAAACACGATAGGTATATTATTCAGTACAATATTATTTTGGTCACCTTCAACCAAAAATAGTAACAATTGAGAATAAATGAAATCAGGATCTAACGTCTTCTCTTTTCTTGCCCTAATACTTTGTTTAGGTTCAACAGTCCTTTCAGGATTATTAGTTTTTCTATTATTAATTTATGATCTCAATCCTTCAATGGACATATATTTTTTAGACTTTTTCTCTATAATCTCAAAATCAGTAGAAAAGTTATTTTCAAAGAATATTATGTCTCGTGACTCAATAATAACATTAGACTCTAAATCAAGTAGTCTATAGGCCTTACTATTTTTAGCATATCCAACGAATACACATTTAGTAGCCCTGGGTCCTAATTTTGTTCTTTTAGGATACGGAATTCTATAATAAGCTAGACACCTGCACACTTTAAAATTATTTAAGTTAGGCTTTCTACCTTTTCAGATTTTGATACCTTTTATATAAAGGGAAAGATAATTTGCTTTTGTGTACAGTGGTATGCAAATTTAATTATTTTGAAAACAAAAATGAATGTGGAATACATTTGAGGATGGCAATAACATGTCAATTCACTTGATTTGATTTGTTAAAGCTATGAGGCCATTTGGTCTGTATGCATTTAAATTTATAATTTAATATTATTTGGTTGATTAAATTATATACTGACACTATAAATTTACATGAGATATTAAATTGAGATTTATTATAATTTATAGTAAAAGTCACAATGAACATTTATTGTTATAGCTTATTTGTGTGCATGAGTTGTTGTCAAATAAATTTTGACTTTAAAAGGCATGATTATATATCTATCTAGTAGAAATGATATAACATCTCTATATTTATTCGTAAAAAAAATAATGTTCAAATGACAGTATCTTACTAGAGTGTTACTGTTACGCAAAATAAACATTAAATTAATATATTTCTGCATTTGTGTGTATGTCTTTAAGACATAATATGAATATGAGTAACATTGTGTTGAAGCACAATAATAAGGGTTGTTTTGGTTTGTACATAGAAAACTCACATGATTAATTGATACATGTGTAAGAAGAATTAATTGTAGATGCACACATGAAAAATGACATTTCTAGAAGTGGTGAGTGAGAACGACATATAACCCAAACATTGTGATTACCATGAGTGTAATTGTGTGAGTGCTATTGTATGTGTATCTTAATGAATAAGACATGATGATGTATATGGTAATATTGAATAAAGGTCCTAATGATGAATTAGAGAGTCCGTCCACTCGTTTCAAACAAAGTAAGAGTTTTGTATTGATAAAGGTGTGGGTGTAGAGTTTTGATATTCAATATCAAAACTGGACTTTGTTTGTATGATTCAATTCCTCAAGCATATTTGTTTATGGCTACATTGAGTAGTAACTTGTGTATTTAAAAATAACACACGTAGTAGAAATGTGGGGGTCATTTCCTTGTTTAACAATAAAATAATTAATTTCTTATTGTTGTTAATGTAAAGAATTTTTTATGTATATTTTAAATGTGAGGGTATTAATTATATTATAGAATACCATAAATATATGTAAAAATTTGTTGAAATCTTGAAACTTATATAGTTGATATAAGTGAAACCAAGAAATACAATTTATGAAAATTAAAGTGAGAAAGCGTAGTGGGGGTTCTGCTTTGAGTAATTTATAGTACATTATGAGAATATAAAAATTTACTTGAATCTTTGGTTACTTAGAAGAAATCATAGATTTGATTTGAATCGGTTGTATCAAGAGGATATACTGATGCCATGGTAATCTAGTTGTATCAAGAGGATACACTGATGCTAGTCGGATGACGAGGGTAAGAGATATAAAATACCTAGGAGGAGGTGATGTTTCTAGGAAGAGCAAAAAACAAACATGTATGTCTCACACAATGAAATCCGAATTAATTGCCTTGACAACAATTAAGAAAAAATGTTAAATGGATTAGTTAGAAAATTTTTGTTGGAAATAAATTTTGTGACTACATCCTATGCACTTAAAACCCATATTTTGTGATAATCAAGTTTTGTGAAAGGTACCTTAAACAGGAAGTCTAGACATATCAGTCTTAGACACGAGTATGTGAGACAATTGATACAAGATAGTATCCTTACAATTGTCTATGTAAAGTCAAGTAAGAACTTGGTTAATACACTTACAACGGTACTCGCAAGAGACCTAGTAAGTAATACATCTAGAGAGATGGGGCTTAAACCATTTAAAAGTCAGTAGTGATAGCAACCCAACCTAATGCTAGTAGACCACTAGTCCTAGGTTTTAATGGGTAATAACAAGTTACTGTGATTGACTGTTGTTATTGTCACAAAGTTGGCTCATAATTGAGAAAGACAATACTGCCCATTACGTTTTAGATGATGAGTTAAACTCTTAATGAAGTTATAAAGTGCATTCCAGTAACGGAAACGCAAGAGGAATTTCACCAAACGAACGAAAGAGTGGTGCCGCTTCTTATAGAGAGTTATGGTTTGCTCTCTTGAGGTTCACGAAACCAGGATATAGCACATGGCCATAATAGTGCTAAGTGAAAATAAATTCTTACCGAAATAAGATAATTGTATGTGTGTGGTAGCTCCAATTGTATCATATAGGAATGTTGGTTTAATCTAAAGGATACCATTCATTTTGATATGACTTTGAGTTGCTTACACTAATAGAATGTTCTAAATCGAAAGATACCTTCTTTATGCATACAAGACTCAGAGATATTGTGGTAGTATTTTTCAAAATTGGTTTTCCAAACAAGTGGGTGATTGTTAAAAAATGAGAGTAAAAGGTTGTTTTAAAACTCAAAAGGCATTAGCTTAAATCAAATGGTTTTTATTTAAATAGAAAAGGTATGAGATTAAATCAAAAGGTATCATTTTAAATCAAAGGTTATGATTTAAACAGAAAAGATGTGAGATTTAATAATTGTTTTTTAAATAGACAAGATCTGGTTCATTAAAAACTAACAGATGTGATCGTAAAGCTCTCATTAAATTTGGAAAAATTATGTCTTTTCAATTGGAAAAAATGACTTTTCAAAACCATTTGAATAGGTGCTTTTACACCTATAAATGCCCATCACTTTCCACTTTCAGAATAAAAATAATTCATTTCATTATTTCTTCTCTATTTTTCTCTCAAAACTCTGCCATAATATTTCAATATTTCAAAGCAGAATTAAATCAGAAGTTTTTCAGATTTTGTTGTTTACAGACTTCAAGTTTGAGGCTTAGTTGTATCTTGGAGGACTATTCGTCTATACCCATAGCAAACTTGTTTATTCAAGTATAAACGAATAAAGTCTTAAAGAAAGTGATTACTACATGCTTATAAGTCTTGATTCTCATATTCTATTCACGTTTAGAAAAAACTTACAACAACAATATCATTGTTTCATTGAAAAAGTAAAAATTTGAGATAATTTTATTTCCTAAAGTACTATATGTTTATAAGTTCTCAAAGAAGTAAAAGAGATTGCAGTCTGTTAACCATTTAAACATCTGTAAAGCAAAAAAAAATGTTGATTTATAAATGAAGTTAAGCATCATATATGCTACAGAAAGTTATTGTGAGAGAAAATATTAATTCCTCACTCTCTCTTTTACTATTTGCTTCTGTCTTCTGGATGCAAATAAGATGTGTTGTTGAGGCATCTTTACTATTTGCTTTTGTTCTTTTGATGCAGATAAGATGCATTGTCTGGCTTCTTTGCTTTTTACTATTTGATTTTAGACTTTTGGGGCAGTCACGATGCATTGTCGAGGCATCATTGTTTTTGCTTTATACTTTTATTTATTTATTATTATGCCTAGATTAAGATAAAATCAAAGGCATCGTATAGGTCTTAAGAAAATTGATTTGATGATCCTAGTGGTTTATCACAGTTAGATAAATCATTAGGAGATTTTGTACTGTCACTGTTGCTATCAGATAATTGTGAAAGTTATTCAAGCAATTTTTTCTTTTTCTCTTTCTTTGAGAGAGTTTGTTGGCTTGAAGAAGAACCTGCAGTAATGGGATTTTGATAAATTTTTGAATACTGTGGGTAGTCTGAGAACCACTGTTTCACAACCTAAAATTGGCCATTGAACAATCATATTTTGCCCACCATTTGATCTTGAAAATCCATCTGAGAGCCATTGTTGAATACAGTGTCTCGGAAATAACATAATCCCACGAAAGAATACATGGAACTGAAAATATAGCAAAGAAAAGTGATTTGTGTGAATATACTTTTTCTGCATTGGTATTTGCTTTGAAGTGGACTAGTGATTCTTTTATTTGTGGGGGAAAAAGCGTAGTGTCACTTCCAAAGAAGTACCACCAATCAAAAATCCATATGGGAAAGTTTTTTGGGCATCTTTTGTCAAAGAATATAAACCATGAATGGGATTTTGATCTGATAAAAATTAAATTATACCAGGCCATTTGATAATCATGGTAATTATAGGTGGGAAGAATGAAAGGTATTGAGAATGGTTTAGGTTGGTAATGATCTTTGACCTTTTCTGGGGTAATAATTTTAAGAATTTTGCATTTCGAGAAGGTAATGAAATTTGGATCAATTTGGTTTCTGGTATGAGTAATCTCAACTGATTGGCTATCAATCAAGATAAGTTCATAGAATCTTTGTGTTTTTTGAATATCCTCAGGGATAAAATGGAAACATGCAGGTAAAACATTGTTAGTTACATAATCATTGATAATATTGATATCCTCTATTGGTTTTGAGAGACTGGTGCAACGAATATATTCTTGACATGGTTTTTGGATGTATTGGCTGAGAGGGAGATTTTGAAAAGTGGGTGTAGATAATGTTTGAGCATAAGTTTGAGGTGAAAGGTTTGGAAATTCCTCAAGAGGAATAAACCTATTGGACAATTTTATTTTTCTTTGGGGAGTATTAAGTTGAGTGGGTTTTGGAGATTTGGTTGTATAATCTGATAGGCTTTGTGGTTTGTTTGAAGGTGATTGAGCCTTTTGCTTTTCTTTTTGCTGCTTTGAACTCATTCTTCTTTCTTTCTCGTGTTTGGGTTCTGTAAAAATTCTCGCGTAAGGAAGTCAGGCAGAGAATTGTTTTCTCCTTTGATGTATTCAATATCAAAATTGAATACACTTAATATTGCTTGTCATTTGGCAAATATTTGTTTAGAAACAAGATTTTGAACATCTTTTTGTAAAATTTCTTTTGCTGATTTGCAATTAATTCTTAATAGAAAGGTGTTATTATATAAGTCTTCTTGGAATTTTGAGATAGACAAAACAATTGATAAAACCTCTTTTTTAATTGTAGAATAATTTTTTTATACTCCGAGCCATATTCCGGAATGAAAACGGTCCATTTGTTCTTTGGAATTTTGACAAAGAACTTGTTTGAGAATCCCTCCATATCCAATATTAGAGGTGTCGGTTTCAACAATGATCTTTGCTGTTGGACTAAGAATTCCTAAACAAGGAAGACTTTTGACTCTTGATTTAAGAAGCTTAACAGTATCAGTGTGCTGTTGGGACCATGGAATTGGATTTTTGCATAGTCTTTTATATAAAGGTTCACAGATTTGTCTAAGATGTGGAAAGAATTCTGATATATAATTTAGACATCCTAAAAATCTTTGCAATTGGGTTTTGTCTTTAATCTCATCAGGAAATTTGCTTGCAAATTCTATAGATCTATCAATGGGTTTGACAGTTCCATGATAAATAAGATGACCTAAAAATCTTACCTTAATTTAAAATAATTTCATTTTTGTTAGGGATAAGCCTAATCCGTTAGTCTTAATAATCTGGAAAAATGTTTTTAGATGTTTGAAATGTTGGTCTACTGATTTTGAAAAAATTAGTATATCATCAATGTAAGTAATAATGAACTTGGAATAATCATTAAAAATATCATTAATGATGTTTTGAAATACAAAAGGTGCATTTTTAAGCCCAAATGGCATTACATTCCATTCATAATTACCAAATGGAACATTGAAAGCAGTTTTGTATTTGTCATTCTCATTTATCTGAATTTGCCAAAATCCAAATTTCAAATCAAACTTTGAAAATATTGTTGCATCATGCAACCTATTGAGAAGATCTCTTTTATTAGGAATTGGATATCTGATCCATTGTAAGACTTTGTTTAGTGGTTTATAATTAATTACTAGCCTTGGGGCTCCTCTTTCAAGTTCTGCTTGTTTTTTAACATAAAAGTAGAACAACTCCAAGGGGATTTACTTGGCCTAATCAATCTTTTGCCTAATAGGTTTTTAATTTCTTCTTGACAGTGTTTTAATAATTCTTGATTCATTTGAATTGGTCTAGATTTTGATGGAATATTTTTTTCATCAAAGTCTAGTTCATATGGTAAAGAGACTATATGTCTTTTTCGTTCCCAAAATGCATTGCGAAGATCAGCACAAATCTCTTTTTTGAATAATTCTTTAATTTCTTTTATTTGGTTTTGGATTTGTGGTTGCTGGATCTGCTGTTCTATTTTTTGATAATTTATTTCTTCTTTAAGGAAGTTTATATGAGCTTGTTTGTTTTGTATTAAATTTATCTATTTGCACAGACTATTGATTTGTAATAAATTTAATTCCCTAGTATCTACAGGTTGTAGAAACTAAAAGAATAATTTTTCTCCTAATATGTTAGTTCTATCCCTATGTGATTAACATGAAAAGGGTAAATTTGAGTTAGGAATGGAGTTCCTAAAATAATATTTTGATGGGTATTTTTAACAAGGATAAAATGAGCTTTAAAGCAATATCCTTGGTTATATATATAAGAATTTGTGATTTTATATTCTACTTTTAATTTTGAACCACTGGCGGTATTTAACCTTTCGGTGGTTTTTTCGTAGTACTTTGTTGGTGTAAGACCTTCCTTGATACAATTCTGGTCAGCAGCAGAATCAACCAAGGTTGTTGTATTGAGATGATATTCTTTATTAATAACAATAGAAACCTTAATATACCATTTATGGTAATGCATTCTTTCTATTGAATTAACAAAACCATCCCTCGATTCATCATTGATATTAATTAAATTGTGATTGGAGGTTTCCATAATTTCTTTTTTATTGATTTTATAAGAGATAGATTCCTTAAGATTATTGATTTCTAAGTTTATCATTTTTGCTTTTAGTTCGATAGTGTCTTTTTGAATATCTTTGATTTGTTCTTTTATAATATTTACTTCTGTTTGAAGATCTTGGGTTGTGGCTACTTTGGGTCTTTGAAAGTTACTTTCAAATTTTTTTGATAGACTGTAGGGTTCAGGTGTTTGAGTTTTGTTTTCTTCATAGATAAGATCCTTTAATTTGGTTAAATAATCCTTTCTTATTATTGGATCGTTAATCTTATCTATTATATTTAAAAGAAATTCTTTTTGAGAATTAATCATATTGATGGATTTGCATAAACAAAAACCATCTTCACAGTCGCATTGTGATTAAATGGAATCTTCAGAATTTGTGTCCTCTTGTATTGTATAAATGACTTCTTCATTGTCAGAGAACGAATATTCATTTTCTGATTGAGAGTTATTTATCATGATTTTGGTTAATTGTTGTTTTATAGAGTCGTCTATTTCTAATTCATTGATTTTTTGTTTAACTCTACAATTTTTTGCCCAGTGTCCAAGTCTTCCACACTTGAAACAGGCTTTTGAGGAATTTTGAGTTTTAGCTTTCTTTGGTTTTTTATTATAGGTTTTTGGAGTGGAGAAAGTATTTATAGGTGTTCTACATTTTTGTTTTTTGAAGAACTTTCTTTTCTTTTTGTTTATTGTAGAAGGGGCTTTTAGGGTTTCATAACCATATTGGCTACAGAATGATCCTAATACTTTTATGCTTTGACTTAATTCTGATTTCATTTTTTATTTTAATTTGAGGTCAGTGCATATCGTTAATCCTTCATTATTTATAAAATTAATTAAATCACCATAAGTGAGATAATCGTAAGGTACTGACCCATCATATTGATCTCTTATTCTGCGTCATACCTTTTCTGCAAAGAACTTTGGAAGTCCAGATATAAATCTTTCTTTCCAATAAGAGTTATTGCAGTCTTTTCTTGTGAATACTTTGGCAAGGAATACATCTTTATATCATTTAAAATCTTGTAATGTTGGACATGTTAGATTGGAAAGAATTTCTGAAGTCCTTTCTTGAAATCTTTCAGGGTCTCCAACAAAATGTTTTGTGATGGAAAAGATAAGGGTTTCAACAGCATTCTCTATATACACGGGTACAGAGATTAGTTGTTCAAGGTTTTGAGGATTTTGCCTTACTTCTACTGATGTTTGAATTATTGCTTCGGTTATAGTATGGCGATCTTGATTTGACAAGTAATTATCCCACCATCCTTTTAGTGAGCTAGTAAAACCAGCTATAAGGAGGAAGGCGATTTTTCTATTAGTGTTTTCGGTTTTTGTTTTGTAGGCAGTAGCTGCCATAGTCATTTCTTGGAGGATATTTAAAATTTGATGTTCACTTTGACCATCAATGTTCTATTCATTAATAGAGCTGTTATCATACTTTGATTGAGTGTGTGATACCCTATCTTCGTATTGAAGGTCAAGGGGTGTTGGCCTGAGATAGTAATTTCTAGGTTTTGGTAAAGGTAAAGGTGCATTTTTTCTATAAATTTTGTTAACATCATTGGATCGGGGTAGGTTAGTAGATTCTTTTATTTAATTACTATATCTTGTTCTATAGTATTGATATTGTTTGAAGATTCTCTTATTTGGTTATTAATTGATAATCCTTTTAATCTACCATTTATTTGTTGTAATAAATCCCCATTATCATTATCAAATCTTATCAAATCTTTTCTATCAATATTTGTAGGAGTAAAAATTGGTTTTGACAAATGAGGTATACAAGGTTTTTGGGGTTTTTGAATAAGTAAATCCTTCCCGGAGGTTTTGGAACGGAGTTACTAAGTCTATGGTCAATGGTGTTTATGGTATGAGATATGGAGTCTACTTGAGTGGATAAAGTATGTAAATTTTGGTTAGTATAATTATTTTGAGAATATATATTTTTTATATCTTTAAATTTAATATGCCTATCGTTAGGGCTTGATCCTTGTTCAAAGGGGGAGGCAGTGACCTCTGTTTGTCAATGAGGAATTTTAACAGTAATCTCTTGCAAATGAGGGTGTATTGATAAAGATGTTTGATTATTAGTTGTTGTCCATAATTTCTCTAATTGTTGGATAACATCTATTTCTTCTGTTTTGGGTAAATCATGATGATTTTTGGCAAAAGAATTATATATTTTATTATTAAAGGTGTACATCTCAAAGTAGTCAAAGAAATACATATTAGACTATATTTCCCTCATGTGAGTGTACCATTCTAATCTAATTTGAAATCTAATTTCTTCTGAAAAGTTTGTCATAAACTAGTCTGTTTTTTGTTATTTTTTTCAAATAAGAAAAAATCTTTTAGTTTTATTTTGTCAATCTCAAAAGTGGAGTTCATGGTGACGTTTAACTCATCATGTGCCCAATTATCTTACATATCCAAATGAGTAGAAGAAAGGCTTCTTATATTTGAGGATTGTGCAATATGAGATTGTTGATCATTAGCTGTTTTGAATGATTTATCAGTTTCATAATAACCTCTATGAATTGTAGGATTGAAATCCACTCCTACAAGGTCTACAGGTTTAATATAACTGGAAGAAACATCAAAATTGTTTCTTGCAGGAATTATTTGAGGATCTTCATAATAAGATCTTCACAAACTTTCTGATATTCTTAGACTATTTATAGATCTTCTAGGAGGTAAGTTTGGGAGATGAGAGTGGTTATAAGGAGATGTAAATCTAATTATGACACTACCATCTTTGTTTTCTTCGATTTGAGAAACATTGGTATTAGCAATGTTTTTTGGTGGACATGACTCTTCAAATTTCCAGCAATTAGGGATTGTAATTTCATTCCATTTTAGGAGTTTAGGAGTTATCTTATTGGCATGATAAGTATTTTCTTCAAGTAACAGGGTTTCTCCTGGTTTGGTTTGAAGTAAAGCTTTAGGATTAATCTTAGTTGTCATTACTTTGTAATAGGCCCTAAATATTAAGGTTAGGTTTTTGGTTCCAGTTTTGACTTCTAAACATTTTAATTAGATGTCTAAGGTTAAGGTATCTAATAAATGAGGATCATATAGATCTATGGTAAAATTTGGATAACAATTGAAATAAACGGGACCAGTTGCTAAGTTTGATTCTATCGAAGATAATAATGAATTTGAAAAGTTTAAATGCCTAGCATCTCTAAGCATCATCATCATTACTGGTGTATCGATACCTAATCGATATAAAGGTTTGATGGCTATCTGGACTAGTCCTAAGTGTAGATATTTAAAGCTTTATTCTTTATGTTTTTGGATTGAAGCTAAGGAAAGTAGTTTAATACTTTCACTTTCATTTTTAAGTGAATAAGTTTGTTAAGTTGTTTTAATGGAATAATTTGAACTAAAATCAAATGTTCCTATTTGATAAATCTTACTAACATTTTGTTTGTGTATATGCCAATTGAGCAGATCTTACTCTATTTTGGCAATATTAACTTCTTGACTATTTGCAGAACGGTTGATAATCTGATCTGTTTGATCAAAGTTTCTTGGAGGTGATGAAGTAGACGATCCAGACACGGATGAATCATCACCCTGTCTACGCCTTCTAAATAAACTGGACATAATCTAATAGTGGCAAAATCAAAGCAAAGATAACACAGAGACAACTGTGGGAACACCTACCGGGAACACCCACAAAACTAGCAACAAGGGCTTACCAACGGATTTACACAGCTTGCCAACACAGTTAGGACGAGTAATCAAAGAACAATTTTTCACAAGTTTAATTAAAAGAGTCAGACATGGCTCTGATACCAAGCAAGAACAGGACCATGAGAAACGAAATATAATCATTATATCATTTGATCAAAACAGTTTTGAAATATGAACTCTAATTAATAAAAACGAGATAGAAAACTTACAAAGTATGAAAGCAAGTAGAAATCTTTTTCACACTCGAATACAAGTTTTTCTCTCGCTCAAAAGTACTCTGATTACAAATTTGATCATTTACGTATTTATAGAATTGGAGCAGACTTCAAATGCTTTGAAATCCGAAGTCTTGATTGCTTACGGATAAGATGCGTTGTCAGGCATCTTACTTTTTCTTTTGAACTTTTGGACCTTTTGATGTGGCCACGATGAGTTGTCGAGGCATCTTTGCTTTTACTGTTTGCTTTTGTCTTCTGGATGCAGATAAGATGCGTTGTTGAGGCATCCTTACTGTGTGTTTTTGTCCTTTTGATGCAGATAAGATGCGTTGTCTGGCATCTTTGCTTTTTACTGTTTGCTTTTAGACTTTTGCGGCACTCACTCTCTCTCTCTCTCACACACACAAAAGTAAATGCCACAGAAAAAAAGAAAAAAAAGTTTGATAATTTTTAGTAAGAAATCGGTTTCGAGTCACAACCTTACCCTCTTTCTTGTCATCAATTTTCAATGTGATTAGGATACAAGAGTGGAAGGAATCAAAGTAGCCCTCTTACCTCGCCTTAAACCTAGCCTCTTTATTCTCTGAGAATTAAACTTAAATAAAAGTAATGTTCTTCCTATTCTCATGTTCTTAAGCATATACAAGCATGCGCAACTTCAAGTAAATTGCATGAAAATTAACAAAGCATTTTTTCATCAAATCACATGAAAGAGTATTGTGTACAAAATTAATCTATATGGATGCGGCCTATTCACATGTTTCTAAAATGGCATGGGAGACGAAATTCACCAGACAAATTAGAAAAACAATGCTTGAAGTTGATGCTTCTAGGAAAGGGTTCGAGGAAAAAAGATTGAACTCTAAAGCCCTAGCGTAATAGTGGGAAAAAAAAAGAAAAGAAAAGAAAAAGAGATGCAGTAATACTGCTGTTAATTTTACGAGAGAGGAAAAGAAATTGATAAGAGATTGAGCATTTTGTTTTAATCAATTTCATTCAATTATTTAATTTTAATTTTAATAAATTTATTTTGAAATACTCGAAAAATAAATTAACCACAATGATAATGTTTATCCATCACGGACCGTGCACTGTCAGTTAATCAAATATTAACTCAGGCTAACCTTTTACGCTTTATAAGTATAACGCAGGGATCGCCAAAATTTAAGACTCGAGTTCACAACTGTCCTTAGACTTACTCTTTCCCTTATTTAGTTACACGGTGAGGCATTTAGCCAATGGCTCCTTGCTAACCAGCTTATTCCACTATATTTCAGTACAACTAACAAACCATGATATTAAGCCTCTTGCATGAAATAAACCAATCAAAGCACAAGCAAACGCAACAGAGTACACGTAGAACTTATCACATTTCATAAAAAATATTCCCTTTATGTGATTAAGAAGATAAACAAAATGTATGAAAGTGGAGGGCAATGGGAAATTTCCCTTGTCCAATAATAAAGTAAATCAGTGTCAAAATTCCAAGGGGCCAATTCAATTAGCAGATCAGAAAACAAATCCTGATGGCCAACAACATTTATATGAGTCATTTTTCTATTGACCCAGACAATATTCTTCAACTTTTATTCACATCTTTCAACAAGGTAAAAGAAACTTTGGACGTCCTAGAAGCGAGCTCCATTAAACAATGGCCAACAGCAAGCTTGAAATGCCACGGGACTCTCATTTTGCAATAAACTTGCTGCTAACAGATTCGTAGCTGGGGACACTTATAACTGCCACAAAAGAGAAAAAAACCTCACAATATGCTCATAATGAAACCAAAATTAGACAGTTGTCATAAAATTAAACATTACCATCCCCATAAGATGCCATCGTCAGAGGTGAAGAAATAATCTTCTGGCCGACTTTAGTGATGTCTTTCAAGGTGATGTCATCTACAACCTTCAAGAATTGTTCCAAGGGCTTCCTGAGAGTATTACAAAAATGCTATCAAGTTGTGCGGCACACAGTGAGCTCACTTTGCATAGAAAACCAATAAATTGTAGTTTTACTATAGACAAAATAGACAGATCTTCGAGCAAAGATTCATAAGAGAAAATAAATAAATAAAGCCCATGGACTCTACACATACCTCTCTCCATATGTTAAAATCTGCCTCCCTATATCTTCTGCCACAATCATCTGTAGAATACAGTTGTGCAGCAATTATAATCCCATGCCAAAACAAATTAAAACCATAACACAAATAAACAAAGGTGCATAAAAAAGACAATTATTAATTAAAGAGAATGAGACTCAAATGACCCCCTATATTATCTTCAAAATTAAAGAAAATGAAGAGAGAGAGAGAGGTACTCTGGATTCGAGATTCATCAGAACTGCGGATTTTGTGGTCTCTTTGGCACGATGAAGCTGTAATTCGTTAACTGCCCGAAAGAAAACCAAAAAAAAGTTAAAATAGAAAGGATTAACAACAGTACTTGCTACAGAAAAAAGAAGTAACCCCATGAAAATTAACAAAATTAGAGCAAGTCCAGAGCAAACCTTGCCCAGGTGTTGCAATCGCTATCAATTCTCCTGCTGCTATATCAACTGCTTTTGGCACAAAATCAGAGCCCTGCATCCACAGAGTAAACATCCTCAAGCTTAGTGTAGCTATAAATGGAGGAAATAAAAATAATATTGACAAACTTAATTAACTCCTGTCTTGTCAGCATTGTTATCACTGTAATTAAGTACAAGTTACATTTTAAAAGATGATGGAAGCTTATTCAAAATTACAAGTATATACCAGCAGTGAAAGAAAATTGTTCACATGAAAACTAGAATACATAGCATTATAAAAAAAAATTTGAAATTTCTCACACAATGGAAGAATGCAGATAAATATGGGCAGATACAAATATACAAACATATAGTTACTGGAATCATTTAAGATGTTTAATTGTTATTAGCACACAGAGAGACCAGGAGAAAGAAAATCATATAGGCAATTTGTGCTCCTTACAGTGCATGCATAGATGCCAAACAATCCAGTCTTATTGAAGATGCTGTTGAATGCGGAAAATGATTGAATCTGTTGATACTCATTCAAGACACGGAGATCTGCATCCGAATGCATAAAACAAACATCAAACTTAAGAACCTAAGATTAGGTTCGGCATCAATTTAACGAGAGGAATTGAGGTTTCCAATATAGAATAAATACAACAGATAAACACGGCTCCAGCTAAGATAACAGCAAAGCATGCAAGAAAAACTTACAGAGCCTTGAGTGCATCCCTTTCCCAGGCCCCCCAGCGGAAAACGATCCACCTCCTCCCATAAGCATCTGAAGAAATTAGGAATTAGAAAGAAAACACTGGGTCAATATAAAAACAATTGATATAAGAGTGCTGCAACAAGTTTTCGAGTGATCATAACAAAAGGGGAAGAAATTCATGATAAAAAATGCATATGAGTCACTTAAAGAAGCAAAGTTCAAAATTGAGCACCTGAAGAACAGTCAAAACAATAGCTTCTTTCTCCTGATGCCAGCCACCTGGCACTTCGAAAGCAAGAGCAACATGTGCGTTCTGGCCATAAGTAACAGTAAAGTTAACCAATCTATAATGAACAGACAGCTGAAAAAATGAGGGAACTCCTCTTTTTTTTTCTTTTTTTTTTCCTTGACGCTTCTACCAGTGGAAATGGGGTGGGGGGATAGGGCAAGAAAAATTATTCAGTGACAGGCAATCAATTATACACACCTCTGAATCAGTCTGTTGACGATAATCCCCTCCAATGTAAACAGATTTTGGCTCTTCGGGGCGTGGTACTTGTGGAAGGTCAGATAGAAGCGGTTCTGCGATTCGTAGAAGCTCCTCATGATCAACACCAGAAGCAGCCAAGACCATACGTGGAGCAGTATAATTCTCCTGAAATTCTCACATTAACCATCATTCAGCAAAAAAGAGAAAGTAAAACAAAATAAATAAAAATCAACTATCAAAATAAATGAAATGATGAGACACACAGATTTACATAGTATTCACAAGGTCACTTGATCTTACAGATACAAATTCCTCCAAGAGGGTGCCATTTAATCTATTCAATGCTGATTCAGGAACAAAAAGAGGATTTGCTAATGCACCAGCATAACCAGCAGAGTGAATTGCCTCCAAAAGTAAACCCTGAGGATTGTTAGAGAGTTCTGCCAGCTCCGCTTTCACTTTTTGTACCTGCACAAATAAATCACATAGTCTAACAAAATCAGAAGGTTTGGCATGGACTCTGATAACAGGGAAAGAAGGGGCAGCGATAACGCTTATGATCAATGGACAACAACAGTGGGTTTCGGTTTCCGACACAAATGACATCTGTCAGACGTGAAAATTATTTAAGGCACATACATGCAACACTTGCATTTAATTTGTTAATATAGAAGAAGCAGTGAGAAAAAACTATTAAAGAGAGTAACAAGTTCAGGGAATGACATCCCACAATAACTAATAAGATTGTCAAGTAGAAGCCCAACTTATCCACTACAATTATAAACAGTTTTGAAGCAAGGGTTCACCTCATCGCTGTGCCACATGTTGAAAGTATGGAATGTCGAACATAAGACACAATAACAAAGGCCTTTTTTTTTCCCATTATGATGGTTGAAGGTTTATCAAAAGAAAATGCTTCAACACATGGCCAAAGTGGGTACCAGATCAACAAAACCAAGTGACTTCAAAGAAAAAAGGAGCAAGAAGGCAATGAAGATTCATCATTCTAAATTATTCAACATAACATAATTCTACTTTCACAGAAGAGAAGGAATGAAAAAGAATATTACCTCTTCATTAACTTCCCAATCCAAGAAAACAGGGTTTCTTACACAGTCAATAAGCACTTCTACCATTTCAGGGATATGGGTTTTTAGAGCATCAAAAGTGTAACTCATCTGCTCACGAGAAGCTGATGCAGATGTGTTACCTCCAATTGCCTCCACTTCCCTAACAATGCGCAGATGGCTCCTGTTCCTTGTGCTCTTGAATGCCATTCGTTCCAGCAAGTGTGTGGCCCCACATGACATTGGGGTCTCATAGATAGAACCACAATCAATATATAAACCAATGGAGGCTGCAGGATTCTAACAAATCAAACAAACAAAATTTAACAATTACCAAAAAACAACAACATAGCAGTAAATCACTTTGTAACTGGAATTACGGGTACAATAAAAAAAGAACAGAAGCTTGCAACATTTTAAGACCCACCGATGATGCCTCAGAGGCTATTTTGGCACCATTTGGAAGAATTGTGATCTCAAGTTTGCTTGGTTTGACATAGTCGGCCAACGGGGGTGGAAGGGAGACACCTTCAAGAGGTATGTCCAAAGGAGGAAGAGAACTAGACCGCCACCCAGTCAACCAGCCAAATAAGGATGGCTTTGTAGCAACTGCAGTTGAAGTCGCATACCGTGCAGCCCCCAAATTGCCAACACGACCCTACTCATACAAATGCAATACATAAGACAACACATTTCCATTTAGTCAGCACCATATAGTAACCCCTGAAAGCGGAAACAATGTAACTCCCCTAAAATTCTACTTGTTCAAGCAGTATTCATATGCTGCAAAATATTACCAGACCGCTATCACAGGAGCTACCATAAACAGCAATACGAAAAAGTTCTCTTTCATAGTATTCACCAGAAACAGAAACTTACCGGGGACTAACTGCAGTAATAAGTAAATACCGATGGACTTCATATCTAAAATTTCCTTCACTTAATTAGAAAAGACAGATAATTCGACCTTATACTGTTTGACAGTGTTTAGGACAGAAATATTCATTCAACCAAGTCTAATTTAGCTTATTTAAGTTAACAAATTCCTTTTTCTCTTACACAAAAAAAGAAGAAGAAACCCAAAATGTTGGGTTTCGATTATGTTCCTCCAATTCCCAGAAAACAAATACCTTTGTAACAAAATCTAAATGTATTAACGTGCATCACATTGAAAACACACCCAGATTAACATAACTATAAAGGAGCAATATCTAATCCCTACAAACAAGCTCATATGAATGACCAATCTAGAAAAAAAAAAAATAACAATTAGATCTAGAAGTTACACACTCAGCCTTCAATTAACTACCTCGCTATTTAACAAATTATACAAAATAAGATATCATCAAACCTCAAAATTTCTCTTTTATTTCCTTCCTGGGATTTTCTCGAGAAACAAACAGAAAGATAGCAGTTTTGAGGGATCGAACTGATACTGACCTTGAGAGCCCTAAGTCGTGAAGATGCGGTTCTGTACATGCTCACTGCGAAACCCTAGAAACTTTTTGGTGTTTCAGTTAAGGTGTTTCGTTGTTTAGATTTAGAGAGAGAGATGGCCGTAGAAACGAGAAACGACTGATTGTTTGGTCTTTGTAAGCTTAAGAGTAGGGAGTCTGGGACTCCGCGTTCCGCGTTCCGCGTGGTAAAACTGTACGCAGTGAAATTTGGTTTTCACTTCACTGCGACCTTTATTATGGTCCGACTATGGTCGATTGGTACCGGTATCAGTTGATGGTAACGGGTATCATTTTAAGCTTAATTTTATGAAGTATCCCGTGGTTTGTTGACTTTCAATTTATTGAAGTTTTTTTTATAAAAAAATAAATAAATCTTCTGTATACTTCTGTTAAACATAAAGGTTAAGACGGTTAAATTAGAAAATAAAAATACCATTATACTCTTAGTGGTGCAGATGATCCTAAAAAGACCACACCTTTCTCATTTCACTATCTCCTCTCATCTTTCCCACTCAAGTTTTTTCTTCCATTTCACTCTCTCTCTATCTCAACTCTCATCACTACAACAAGATCGATCTCTTATCTCACTCACAAATCCCCAAATCTTCCTTTCGATTTCTGTCTCAAACTTCCCTCACCTTCAACCGCCATGCATTATCCTCCTCGTTGATTCAGTCACCGAGCTCCAACTAGAAGCAAACTCTCTTTCGTTCCCTTTTTTTGTTTTCTCTCTCTGTTGACATACACACAACAAAGGTGTTGTAGAGATATTTAGGGTTTCTATTTTTCTTTTTCTGTAATCTTATAATTTTGTGAGGTGGTTTTTTAGGGATTTTCTAATTTGGGAACAATCTTTGATTTTTTTCTATTGGTCTTTGATTTCGGATCACTATCAGCAAAAGAATTGCTTCTCGGCACTCGAGTATAATCTTTCTCTGTTCGTTCTCTCAGATTATAAATATGTTATGCATGTTTAGGTCCTTGATTTTGTAAGCATGTTCTTTTCCGAGAAATGGTTTCAAAATAAACTATGTATGTTTGTTCCCTCTACGATTTGATTGGGTGCTTACATGCTTTTACATATTTGAATTATTTTGGACAAGTCATTTTGATGAGTTCAATGTTTATGTGGATCTTGAAAGAATGCATGGTGCATTTACATACTGCTTAACATGATTTTGATTGGCTTACTTTTGCATACATGGTGCCTTTCGAATGATTCGTTTGCATTTTGTTAGCTTTCTTTTTTTTCTCTCGCTACTACAAATCTAGTGCAGTAAGTGGAGGTTTGAGACCAAATTAAAAGGTTTTTCTTTTCTTTTCAAAAGCACTGTACCATTGGTTAGTGTTTTCTGTATCCCTTGTTAAAGTTGTGGTTTTTCAAAGCAAGCTAAATCCTACTTCCCATAAACTAATTGTGAGAAAGGAGGATTTCAGCTAGTTTTTTAAGTAACTAAAACAAAAGAGTTTGGCATCAAATTATCATACATTTACTATTGGTTTGTACTCTACAATTTACTTTTCATTAGTTGTTGTTCCTTTTATAGATAATCTGGTTCGTTTGACAAAGTTTTGTGTAGATGGAGGATTACGACTTTGTTGAGATGATACCAAACTCACTATCATTTCTAGTCTATAGTAGACTAGAGAAAAGTTGGGATATATATATATACACACACACATGGAAGGAAGCAAATATACCCACATGTGAAATCTTACAATTAGTAGTTAAAAAATTCTTACAAATACCGATTTCTGAAGCCTTAATTCTTCCAGTCAACTTGCCATGAAATTGACTTTTTCCATGAAATTATCATGTGAGGTGCATTTTGGTTTGAAATTGAAATGGATCTTATTGACAGCTACTGGTATTGATGAGTAAACAACTTCAAACTATGGATGAAGGGTGTGTTGATTTGGCAGAGAATGAGAATGAGGGAGTTATTGATGAGTTTGACTAAGGTAATGAGGGTGAGGATGATTATAATAGTGTAGAAGATGATGATATTACAGAGATTGCTTTTGATGATGACTTGCAAAGTATGGAAGGGTCATATGATGATAGTTTAATACATGATCCAAGTCTTGAATTCAACACAGAAACTGGCATGGCAAATCCAAGCCTATGTTTATACATGAAGTTTGCAAATAAAGAGGTATTCAAGGATGAATTGATGAAGTGGGCTATAAGAGAAGGTTATGAATATAAACTCAAGAATTGTGAGAAGGTAAGGGTGACTGCTTTTTGTAGAACACAACCTGAGCAGTGTAAGTTTAGGATTCATGCATTTAGGATTGGTGTCGGTGATGATCCAACATTCCATATCAAGACTTTTATTTCAAAACATACTTGCCCAAAAGAATACTCAAACCATATAGTAAATGCAAGATACCTAGCAGGGAAGTACTCAGAAGACTTTAGAGATTGCCCTAATATTAATGTGGCTCAGATAAAAAAAAGGGTTCAAAGAGAATTATTATGTGAGGTGCACATTTCTAAGTTATATAGGGCTGGGAAAGCAGCAAGATTAGTAGTTGGGGGTGATCATAAGGAACAATGTAGAAGGTTGTGGGATTACTATGAAATGGTGAGGCTTACTAACCCTGGGAGTATATAGGATGCAAATTGAACCTCAACTGGTAACTATTGTTGATGTATTATCCAAGGAGATGCCTCAAATGTTTGAGAGGTTGTGCATGTGTCTGCAAGCATGCAAACAAGGTTTCTTGGTAGGGAGTAGGCCTTTGATTAGCCTTGATGGATGCCATTTGTGGATGACAGTTGCTTAGTACTATAGGTAGAGAGGAGAACAATAACGTGTTCCCAATTGCCATAGTTGTTGTGGAGCAAGAAACTAGGGATTCATGGACATAGTTCCTAAGTTTTTTTATGGAGGACTTTGGTAATGCCAATGAGATGGGATTGACCTTCATTTTAGATCAACATAAGGTACAATTTATTGGTTTTATGCATTTTTCATCTGTAATATACCATGATACTTTATACTTTTTATATGTGATTTGTTCTGATGAAGTTGTTATTGTTTGGCTAAGGTTTGGTTGATGCTTTTGCAGAGATAATGCTAGATGCAGAACACATGTTTTTCCTTAAAGCATGTACATGCTAATTTTAAATTGCAGGGATATAAGGGAAAGGAGTTGAATGATGCTTTATGGAGAACAATTTCTGTAGGAAGTTTGAAGGAGTAGGGCAAAGACATGAAAGATTTGAAAGCTTTATCTATTGATGCATACCAGTGGATCATGAGGCTAAATCTTAAGATATGGGCTAGGTCCCATTTTGGCACTAGATGTAAGAATGATCTACTAGTCAACAACATTAGTAAAGCATGGAATATGACAATATTAGAGTGTAGAGATAAACCAATTTTGTCTATGATGGAGTAGATCATAAGGAAGTTGATGAAGAGGTTCTATGTGAAGAGGTATGGGATGGATAAGTACGGTGGACCAATGTGTTCAGACATACAAGTTAGACTAGAGATGCAAAAAGAGCTAAGCAAAAACTTTTATCCTATTGGGTCTACTAAGACAAGTATGAGGTAGACTGTGGCACTATAACTCATGTAGTTGAATTTAAACTCAGAAGTTGGATATGCATAAATTGGGATATGACTAGCATTCCATGTAAACATGTAGTAGCAACCATTTATAAGAATATGGAGAAGCTAGAGAGCTATGTGCACCTTTACTATTCAAAGGAAACATACATTAGAACTTATGAAGCACTCATCAATCCAATCCCTTGGAGGCATGAATGGATGTGGATGCAAACTAATCTCCAAGATATTTACCCCCTATCATTAGAAGGCCAACTAAAGGCCAAAGAAAGATAAGAAGAAGGTTGCCGATGAGCCTAGCAACCTCTACAAGGTCACAAGGGCAAATAGATTTGTGAGATATCATAATTTTCAAATGATTGGCCACAATGTCAAAGGATGTAAAGTAGGAAAAGTAGGGGAAACACCTTGGCAAAGGAGAATGAGGTTGAAGAAAGGTGGACTTAAAGATGGAGTAAGTTGTTAACATAAGTAAGTTTTGTTACATTTTTTTACCAATTATTTTTTATTCATTATACTAATGGTCTCATATTAATGAATGTTGGAGGCAAGGATGGTTAGGAAACCCAAAAATAATACAAGAGCAGCTTAATCATTTGTAACTTTCCAAGCAAACAAGGATAATTAGCCACATGTATTTTTAGGTTATGTGTGTTGAGTTTGTTTATCACATTGAGATAATAGATTGTGGAGGGTTGGTTGTTTACAATGTTTAATTATCTCATTTATGCAATTTGTAGTTTCAGCTGCCAATTAGACAGTCCACTATTTCATCACAACCTGTCGTTGGTTCTGGTTCTGTGCAAAAGTCCATAACAGTCAGAAAGTGTTCTTCATAACCATAGTTAAATACATAAAGCATAGGTGCTTCATCCAATGGGTTTGTAACAGGCAAAAAGACAAAGGGAATGACTGTTAAGATTACTTGAAGGAATCTAAGGGATGTGATCAAGTTTTTGAAGATGTTATTTGTGTATTCATATTTTGTGGTTTTATTGATGGAATGTTAAGACTTTATGGTTTTAATTGTTAGACATGATGTAATATGAATTTGACTAGGTTTATTCATAGAATATAAAGCCTTTAGAATATAGGCTTCTTTTGTAAATTTTGGCTATTATGAGATTTGATATGTAACCCATCTAGGTGGAGGTCATTTTTGTTGATTTATGGGGCAAGTATGCAAACAACTTGTTTTATTCATCATGTAGAGTAGAAATGGCTCCAATAATTAGATAAATGACGCCAAAAAAAGGTTTTATTGTCTTCTGTTGAATGAATGGTATAATGGTATTTTCATTTTGCAATTTAACTGTGTTAACCCCTTGCGCTAACATAGATATATTATAGGGTTTATTTTACCAATAAAAAACCTCAGGGTATAAATTGAAAGTCAGGCAAACTACAAAGTATTTCAAGAAATTAAGCCCAACGTTTAATGATAAAAACAACTTGACTTAGTTATATTTCATAGTAATGCAATAACAAATTATGAGTAACATATTGTAATAATTGATGGTAAAAGTGACCATCCTTTATAAAAAGTACAAAAGATTATAGATTTTTTTCTTCTTTTATTATTACCATATTTGTCATTTTATTGTTTTTTTCAATTATTTTTCTTTGATCAAAATACAAAGCACTACTCTATGTTACATTTAACTCTTCACTTTACCATATCATACCCATGTTAGGTCCTCGACATTTGGACAAGAGTATGACACTTGAACACTCCAAATTAGAGGAAAATTTATGAAAAATATTAAAAATAGACGAGTCCGATACTTGGACACGCACCCATGTTCGAGACTCATACCCAAAGTCAGGTAACTTAGGCACTACCATAAGTGTAAATCTACCAAAATTTTCTTAATTATACTAATAAATTTTCATCAAGAATTCTCTACGAATATATTAGAATGATGCATCAAATGTTCATGCAAGATTAGAGTTTATACCTCAATGAAAATTTAACTTGATCTTTTAGAGACAAGTCCAAAAGCCGTTCAAGTGTCTGAGCTCTAAGCATATTCAATGAGCAACGAAGAACTAGAGATCTCCAATTAAGACTGACCGAAAATTGTAGAGTGCTAGCTCCATGGGATTTACAGTTGATGACTTTTTTGAGAGAGCTTAAGATCTAATATTAATCTCTAATAATGACCATTAGGATTTCCATGAAGTAGAACCCTTATTTATATAAAACTTTTACTCCTAAAGGCTCTAAAATTTCTAGAATTGCAATTAAACCTCTGGATTAATTTAATTCCTTAAACTCTTTTCATTGACCCCTTAATTTCTCTATTATTACAATTGTCAGATTGTGTGTGACTTCTTAGGTTCAATATCGCACTAGCAATAGGTTGTAACTTTTATGTAACAATTAGATCTCATCCAATTAATTAAAACTCTTTTTAATTTTAATTTGAATTAAAACTCCTTTTAATTCTCTCCTTTATTAAAATTTAATTTCAATTAATTCTTAAGGGTTCTACAAGTCATTATTGACACTTAGCAGTATATCATGACTACCCATGCAATATGAATTAATGTGAACCTTTGCGTTGTTAGTTACCGAACAATTCAATCCTTCCACCATGCAATATCCCTGATTAAACCTAAGGCATGAAGTTACTGTCAATCCTTAATTATTTAATCACATGTATCTCAATCTCAAGTACATAGGTGGAATTAGAAACTCTCTTCTAATTTCCACCCTACCTTGGCCAAAGAATTTTCAAGCTATGACTTAATCAGATCACATATGACATTCTCTCTTATTTACTGAGATTGATGGATCATCTATGTACACTCACATACCTACATGCATAAGTGGTCATACCCAATTATTACAATTATGTGACTCATTATTATAATCACATTTGAGTAGCATCAAAGCTTGATGACCTATACATAAGACATTCATAGTGCCTCAAGTCCAAGGATCACTTGTACAACTACAATGTAAGAATTCCATTAACAGCTAGTAAAATATTCATTAGGAATTACTTAGTCGAATCAATTCGGTGTATTTGTTCTCTAATAAGAACATGCAAACTTGTTTTAGTGTCTCATACACTAGTGACTACGAGATTAACCACCTTCAACTCCTTAAGGAAACATAATATGTACTAATCTATTCGGAGTCACTAATGCACTTCTCAGTGATCCTGTGATTAGGAACATTTAAGAAATCTTAAGAAAATACATCTCTCTAGCATGATCACATCATGAGGCTTATTTCCATTGTTGTTATTCTATGAGCTTTATAATGTAGTGCACATGCAGTGATTTGTAATGAACATGATAAATAAGATAATTGCCATTATTAATATTTATTGTCAATAAATTAATAATATTAATTACATATAACATTCACATAACATCAAATACTATTGGCTTGTAGGGCATAATACTATCATTCTCCCACTTGCACTAAAGACTTAGCCCATATATCTCATACCCATTGCTTCAGTTAGTGAATCTGTTATATTATTTGTTGATGAAACTCTTTCAATCTATACATCGCTTGTTCCAATTATCTTTCTAATCAAATGGAATTGATTACAAGATCAGTTTGGATCTCTAATGAGACCTTTGTTCCTATGCTTGGGTAGTAACACCATTGTTGTCACAATATCAAAATACTGAATTTACAACTTTAGAAACTATTCCAAGCTTAGTGATGAACTTATTTATCTAAATAGTTTTCTTTGCAACCTTAGATACAACAATGTATTCAGCCTCCATGGTAGAATCTACAATGGCCACTTGCTTGGAACATTTCCAGCTCATTGCTCCACTATTTAAGGTGAAAACTTACTTGTATATTGACATAGTGTCATATTTTTTAGATTGAAACTAGAGTTTGTGAAAGCTTTAAGTTTCAAATCCTCTTCTCCATTTACAAGGAACAAATCTTTAGTTCTCTTTAATACCTTAAGAATGTTCTTCGCATCTATCAAGTTACCCTCACTTAGATTGGACTAATATTTGTTGGTAACACTTAGAGTATATGCAACATTAGGCCTTGTATATAACATGGAGTACATGACAGATCCAATCTACTTATGTGTTCTCTCTCCTCAGGTGTCTTTGGGACATGTCTTTTGAGAAATAATTCCATAACTCATCTTAGAATTTTTCGTGCTAAAACACTTTATCATTTTGTCTATGTAAGCGGATTTGGACAAACCTAGAATCCTTCTAGATCTATCTCTATAGATCTTTATCCCCAAAATGAAAGATTTTTCACCCAAATCCTTTATTGAGAAGTTCTTTGACAGCTAAACTCTGACTGACTATAACATACCTACATCCTTCCCAATTAGTAGTATGCTGTTAACGTACAATTTAAAAAATGTAACAGTGCTCCCACTGACTTTCTTATATACACATGGTTCATCTTCATTTTTTATAAATTCAAATGATTTGACTGTCTCATCAAAACAGATGTTCAAACTCCTAGAAGCATACTTTAATCCATAAATAGATTTTTAAAGCTTGCATCCCTTGTGGTCACTACCATTAGATGTAAAACCCTAAGGTTGTGTCCTGTACACATCGTTCTCTTTTCATTGAGGAATACAATCTATACATCTATCTTTCATATCTCATAGTCATGATATGCAACTATTACAAGTAAAATCCTAATGTATTTGAGCATCGCTGCTAGAAAGAATGATTCTTCAAAGTCAATTCCTTATCTTTACTTGAAACCCTTCGCTATGAGCATTGCCTTATAGATCTCCACCTTTCCATCCACTACAAACTTTCTCTTAAAGACACATTTGCAACCTATATGTACTATACCTTCAGGTGTATCAACCAAATCCACACTTTGATGGAGTACATGGAATCCATTTAAGATTTCATGGCTTTTAGCCACTTCTCGGAATCGATGTCTAACATCATTTTTTTCATAGTTAACAAGTTCCTTATCATCTATAAAGTGTACCTCCAAGTCACCATTTATGAGAAATCCATATCTCACTAGAGCCTTAGGTATTATACTAGATCTATAAACCAGTTGTGAAATGGAAAGATCTATTGATTCAGGTTCCTTGATTTGGACAGTACTAGGTTGTGGTTCTTGTGATATTTCATCAAGATATATCTTTCTCCCACTACTCTCTTCTAGTATAAACCTGTTTTTTTTTAGAAAGGTAGCATGCTTAGAAACAAACACATTTTATTCTTGAGGATAATAGAAATAATATCCTAAGCTTTCTATAGGATATCCCACAAACCTACATTTGTTAGACCTAGTTTCAACTGTTCTTTATGTAACTTCTTTACAAAAGTTGGACAACTCAAAATCTTAACATGTTTAAGATTAGGTTTTCTCACTTTTCATATCTCATATGGCATTTTAGGTACTACATTTGAGAGAACTTTATTCAATAGATATGTGGCAGTTACGATGGCATATCCTAAAGAAGATATAGGAAGATCAGTGTAACTCATCATGGATTGCACCATATCTAATAGATCATGGTTCCAATTGGAGTCCTCTGAGAGAGAATCTCATAGTTTTTTAGATAATCAAGAAAATAAGTAGTCAAGTATTCGCCTCCTCGATCAGATCAAAGAGCTTTGTAAACCGAGGTTTAAACCTAAGAGGGGGTGAATTGGGTTTTAAAAACTTTTGCTAATTAACTTGCAAGTTTTTAAACAAATAAATACACAAAACACTCAATCAAATAATATTCTTGAAAGTAAAGAGTTTAAGGAAGAGAAAGTGCAAACTCTGTTTATAGTGGTTTAGCAATATCAGATTCCTTCCGACTCTATGTCCACTCTCTTCAAGGAATCTCCTTGAAGTAATCCACTAAAAGTTTCCTCGTACAACTTCACGGGTGTTATATAAACCTTACAACCAATCTCTTCCTCACAGAAGCTATAATGAAGTGTTTAATCCTAAACACTCTAAGAGTTATACCAACTTTTTCCCTTTACAATAAATGAAATTTTTTGTAAAGTAAATGATAGAGAGACAACAATAAGTACTTTACAAATGAACAATATCTCTCTTTCAAGAAAAAAGCTTGAAGAATGGCTCAACAATAAATTTTTCAAAGCTTTTGAGATTTAATAAGCTATCTTATGAATTGAATGTGTTCTCTTCTTGTTTTAAGTGCCTTTACAAATGAATAATATCTCTCTTTTAAGAACAAGCTTGAAGAATGGTTCAACAATAATTTTTTTAAAGCTTTTGAGAATTAATGAGCTATCTTATGAATTGAATGTGTTCTCTTCTTGTTTTAAATGCTCATTCAAGTGAGTTTATATAGCCTTCAATCAATATAGTTGTTTGACACAGACTTGGTAGGTTTGGGGCATTAAATGCTCAAGTCTCGCATCTCAAATGGTCATATTTTTGAATTACCAGTCGACTGGGTCCTTATACCAATCAACTGGGTTAAGTGAAGATTTTTCAATTTTTTTAGGCTAAGGGAGAGTACCAGTCGACTAGGTCAGATGACCAGTCGACTGGGTGAAGTTACCAGTCGACTGGGTCCTCAACACCAATCGACTGTGAACTTTCTGTCCCATATCCTAGTCGACTAGTATGGGGACCCAGTCGACTGGGTTGTCCTTCAACCTAGTTTTATTTTTTAAAAACAGTTTTTGACTTAGAAACTTTTTGTATTTTTAGTTTTGTCAAAGTCTTTGTAAACTGAGCCATAAATAAAGCTATGTAATTGAATATAAGAGATTTACAATTGTTTCAATTACCTTAATGCCTATTCTAGATCTTCTGTCTTGTTTTGGTGTTTGAATCGCTTTAAGTTCTTGCATGTTGTTTCCGTACTGAATGTTTTTACCGCTTAAATACTTAGATAAAACTGTTAGTGCAATTAGATTAGTGTTTTGTCATTATTAAAATCAAATATGGATCAACAATCTCACCTTTTTTTGATGATGACAAAACTAAAGAGAGAGAAATAGTTTTTAAAAACTAAGTGTTGGTTTTTAGAAAAATTTGGGCAGAGTCTCCTCAGTTTTTCGGATTAAAACCAACCTATTAAGCATTCAAATGCAATTTAAATAAAATTATATCAACCCAACCAATCAATGCAAGACAGTATTACATTTTTCAACATGTTTGGAGCAATGCTCCCTCTAAATGTATGCTCTACTCTAAGTTTACATACAGTTTTCTTTTATACATTGATTTTTCTCCCATGTTTTAACAATAACATAAAAGGGGGTGTAAACTCGAAAAATAAGCAGAATAAATAGCACAACCATGAAGATAAGGTAAAAAAAAAAAAAAAAAAAAACCTTGTGTACAAAGATTAGGCATGATTAGGAATTGGAAAGACTTCCCGGGAAGAATCAGAAGTTTTCACACTAGTATAAGCAGTTAAAGCATATAGGTGAGCAAAAAGTGCTCAAACTAAGCAACCATATAGCTTATAAGTAAATCATGCATACAAGCCAAAAGCAAAATAACTGAAAAATAAGCATCTACATACAAACATCCATACATCATAAGCTTTAGAAGATGTCTGAATATCGAGTACAGGCATATAAATATATGTGAATAAAATGGATTTTCGTGCTAAGTATCCATGAAGCTATATATGTACATAACAATAAGATAAAAAACAAAAATCTCAGCGAGCAGGGGAATTAGAGCCATCTCGAAGAAGATCCCAAAGCACAGCCAAAAAGCCCTCTATGTGCTCCCAGTATAACTCGAAATCTTCTCGGAGTATGCGAAGGTCGCGATGCATATGATCGATAGAAGAGCTTAAGCTTTGGAACCTGGACTACATGGACATCTAAAGGCTCGCCATAGCCTAAAGTATGTCATCGTATCCAGCCTGACCAGCACTAGAGCTACCGTGTTGTGGACTAGGTGCTCGTGCGTCAGTGTCCATAACAGTGGGAGAAGATGCATCACCAGGAACCTTATCCTCCTCCTCGCTGCTGTCACCCTCTCCAATCCTAATGTTCCACCCGGACTTAGAGTATATCATCCCATCTCAGATCGTGCACCCTATCTTCTTCAGGGAAGAGACATTAATGATGTCTTTGGGGCCAATGTCTTGAGCCTCTGAGTTGGGTAGGGGGACTTGAAAATGCTAGAGGATTATGGTGATGAGAATCCCGTATGGAAGGCACCCGGAGTCACTCGCTTTATCGTTAATCATGTTGGTGAGCAGTTAGGGGTGGATATTGAAATGGTGTCCTGTTTTGAAACACCAAATCAATACCATGTCTATCTTAGAAAGATAGCCCCGACTCCCGAGTCTCGGGTGGATGGTCTAGCTGAAAATAAGGTTGAACAACTTTGAGTCGAGGGGTATATCACTACATTAGTGAAATGCAGTAAGTCTAGAGATGTAGTTAGGGTCACCCCTAACAATCTAGCACGCCTCCTCGTAATCAAAGTTGTATGGCCATCCATCTAGACTCCATTGGACATCTCCTACAGGAATCCTCAGAATATTGACCAGTAAGTCAGTATTCACCTCGAATTCTACGCTCATGATGCTAGTTTGAAACCTAAGAGCCAGTGGACTCGATTTAACCAGGTTGGCGTAAAATTTGTGAATTAGGCGAGTGTAATATTTTTTGTGAATGTTGACAAGTGGTATCAACTGTATCACCTCAAAAGCGGGTAAAATATCAAAGTTTTCATGACAGATAAAATCAAAATTGATGAATCTACCTGTCATGATTTTCTTGTGGTGAATGACGGAGTTACACCTATCTTTGGAAGCCGAACTCCTAAAAAGTGAGTCGTCGAGCTCAGTTCTCGCCTTCTTGCTGTCCGGTGAACTTCGTGGACCGAGGCCTTGTAGGTGCGTGAGGTCCTCCAATAGTAGTTTTTATGCGTATTCTCTTAGAAATTGTTGAAAAATCGTTTTAGAGAGAGATTTTGGGAAATGTGGAGTTTTCAACCGTGAAAAGTTGAAAAATGGATGATTTGGGATAGGATTGAGGTTTCTATGAAGTGATTTTGAGAGATTTTGGACTGAAATCAAAGATTTTCTAGAGAGAGAAAGCTTAGAGTTTTAAAAAATAGAGTGGAAACTGAAAAATCTTAAGAGACTATTTATAGAATTGCGATACCAATCGACTGGGTTAGGGTACCAGTCGACTAGGTCCTTCAAATTTGGGAAATTTTTGACATACCAGTCGACTGGATCGGGACACCAGTCGACTGGGTAAACTGGCAGAAACATACTAGTCGATTGGGTAGGCGACCAAAATTTTAAATTTTGGCTCCAAACAATGTCTTGTAGTACCAGTCAACTAGATGCTTTGTACCAATCGACTGGTAAAATGGGCAGTGGGATACCAATTTACTGGGGTCAATATACTAGTCGACTGGGTCCTTCAAAAATTTAAAATTTTGAGCTCTATTTTGAAATTGTAGCACGAAATTGTTTATCTATGCCATCTTGAGTGAGATATATATTAAACAAGAGTTAATACTCATTCACTAGATGTTAAATATGCATATGATGAATGTTGATGCAATCAAACATACATTTTATCATAGTTTATTAGGCCCATCAATAGTTTAATTTTTCAAAAGCTATCTTCACTTAAGGTTTTGTAAGAATATCAGCTATTTGGTCTTCTGAAAGAGTGAATTCTAGTCTAATATCACATTTTTTAGCATGATTTCTTATGAAGTAATGTCTTATTTCTATGTGTTTGGTTCTAGAATACTGAATAGAGTTTTTGGTCAAGTTGATAGCACTAGTGTTATCACAATAAATTGGTATATCTTTAAAGTTCATGCCATAGTCTTTTAATTGTTGTTTCATCTACAATGCTTGTGCACAACAACTTTCAGCTGCTATATATTACGCTTTGGTGGTTGATAGTGCAACCGAATTTTGTTTCTTAAAGAACCAAGAGGTTAACATTGAACCTAAAAATTGGCATATTCCACTACTGCTTTTTCTATCTAGTTTACAACTCGCAAAATCAGGATCTGAATATCCTACAAGCATAAAAGTTGATTTTCTAGAATACCATAACCCTAGGTTTTGAGTCCTTTGTAGATATCTAAGAAATCTTTTACTGCAATTACATGTGATTCCTTAGGATTAGCTTGAAATCTAGCACACATGCATACACTGAACATTATATCAAGTCTACTTGCAGTTAAATAAAGTAAAGCTCCTATCATGCTTCTATAAGTTTTAGTATCTACACACTTAATTTTCTAATCTAGGTCAAGTTTTGTAGAGGTACTCATAGGAATGCCAATTGACTTTGAGCTTTCCATCTCGAACCTCTTTAATAGGTCCTTGGTGTACTTTGATTGATTGATGAGGATACTTTCTTTCAATTGTTTAATTTGAAGTCCAAGAAAGTAGGTAAGCTCTCCCATCATGCCCATTTCAAATTCACTTTGCATGCATTTAACAAACTCTTGACACATAGATTCATTAATAACACCAAATATAATATCATCAATATATATTTGGACTAGTAGTGTGTCATTTTTGTGAGTTTTTGTGAAGAGAGTTGTGTCAATTTTTCCTCTTGTAAAATCATTTTCAAGCAAAAACTCACTTAGTCTTTCATATCATGCTTTTGGAGCTTGCTTCAACCCATAGAGAGCTTTAGAAAGCTTATAAACATGATTTGGAAGACTAGGATTTTTAAATCCAAGATGTTGCTCAACATATATCTCTTCTTCTATAAATTCATTTAAAAAAATGCGCTTTTTACATCCATTTGAAATAGTTTAAACTTATTAAAGCAAGCAAAGGCTAATAGCATACGAATAGCTTCTAATCTAGCTATGGGAGCATAGGTCTCATCAAAATCTATTCATTTTTCTTAATTATATCTCTTAGCAACTAGTCTAACCTTTTTCCTAGTTACTATTCCGTTTTCATCCATCTTATTTCTAAATACCCATTTAGTTCCTATTATGGTGTGATTCTTTGGTCTAGGAACTAGATTAAAAAAAAAATTCTTTCAAATTGATTTTTTTCTTCTTGCATAGCATTTATCCAATCAACATCCTTCTCGGCTTATGCAAACATCTTAGTTTCTACTTGAGATAAATAAGCTATACAATTGCAAATAGTTCTAATAGATGAACGAGTTCTTACCTCTTGTTAAGGATCACCAATCACTTGATCAATTGGATGATAATTCACATAACTCCAATCTTTGGGAAGACTATCCTTTTGTTGACTTATAGATGGTTGATCAAGATTGTGAGTGTCTACCTCTTAATTTAATTGAGGTTCACTCTCCTTCGGGTCAACAATGGGAGTAGGTGTTTCTATCATTGGAATGAAATCTGCATCATCATTAAAAGAACCTACTCTACTACTAATTGGGTTAGACTTATCAAAGGCTACATGTACGGATTCTTCAACCACTAGAGTTCTCTTGTTAAAAACTCTATAAGCTTTACTAGAGGTTGAATATCCTAAGAATATCCCTTCATCGGTCTTTGAGTCAAATTTACCCAAGTTAGTTTTATTGTTATTTAGAATAAAGCATTTACAACCAAAGGCGCAAAAATAAGAGACATTAGGCTTTCTACCTTTCCATAATTAATATGGAGTTTTGTTAAGTATAGGCCTAATTAAAACTCTATTTAAAAAATAGCAAGAAATGTTTACGGCTTCCGCCCAAGAGTATTTTGGCAAACTATTTTCACTAAGTATTGTCCTCGCAAACTCTTCTAGAACTCTATTTTTTCTCTCAACAACTCCATTTTGTTAAGGAGTTCTAGGTGCTGAAAAATTGTGATCAATTCCATTTTCATCACAAAATTTTGAAAAGCTTTGGTTTTCAAATTCCTTTCCATGATCACTATTTATACTAGAATTAAAAATTCCTTTTCATTTTGAACCTTTTTACAAAAGTTCACTAATCCTTTGTAAGCTTTATCCTGTAAGCAATAAAAATAACAAATGTATATCTTGAATAGTCATCAACAATAACAAAAGTATATTGATGGCCATCTAGACTTATAGTACTTATTGGACAAAATAATTCAATTTGTAGAAGTTCTAATGGTCTAGTAGTTGAGACTATATTTTTTGATTTAAAAGAAATTCTAGTTTGTTTTCCCAATTGACAAACATCACACACCTTGTCTTTCTTAAATTTGATTTTTTGAAGTCAGATGGCTAAATCTTTTCTTGAAATGATTTTAAGCAAATCTATATTCACATGGCCAAGTCTTCTATGCCATAGCCATGTGTTTTCACTAAATGTAGGAAAATATTTTTCATTTTCCAAATGCAAAGATTTTAAATCAACTATATAGATATTTTTGTGTCTATGGCTAACAAACTTGATCTTGTTACTCTTGATGTCTATAACTAGACAATGAGAGGTTTCAAATATGAATTTTTTGCCTTTGTCACATAGTTGACTAAAACTAAGCAAATTTGGCTTAAGGCCCTGCACATATAATACATGATCAATGGTTGAGAAATCGTTACCAACTTTTCTATGCCCGATGATCTTTATCTTTGTGTTATCTCCAATGGTGACATGTTTGCCATCCCTTAGAGTTAGCTCTTTGAACATGCTTTGATCACCGGTCATGTGCTTTGAGCATCCACTATTAAGATACCAATAATTACCTTTTTCCTTGGTGTGGAAACATATCTACATTACACAAGGATACACAATCACACTCTTAGGTACTCAAAATTTCTTGGGTCCTTTAGGGTTAGTTCTAGAAAATACGATTCCTTTAGGGACCTATACTTTCTTAACATTATAAGGTGCTCTATAATTATAGACATGTTGATGATGCATAATCCTAGGATAATAGTTATTGAAATTTTTAGGATTTCTTAATTGTGCATGTCTATAGTTCCTTGGATAAGCATTTCTAGGATACATGTTTCTATGATTAAAGTTATGAACATGCATGTTATTACTAGGAAATGTATGATGGTAGCTCTTAAGATGTGCACTTGTGGTGTGAGCATACATATTATTTATAGAATACACATGATGGAAATTCCTAGAATGTTCATGTGTAGTGTGCAAGTTATGAGTATACATATTATCTCTAGGATGCACATGATGGTTATTCCGGGGATGTGTATTTCTAGTATATGCATTTTTTGAATGATCATTCCTAGCATTTGCATTTCTTGAGTCATATATGCATGAGTATTTCTAGAATGCTTAATTCTAGTATATGCATTAGAATTTAAGTTCACATTCTTAGACCTACTAGTGTATATTGAAAGAGTACTTTTAATCTTGCTAGAGGTCTTGAAAATGGAGCTTCATTCAAATATGTTGTTTTCATGAACAAAGTCTCTTTAGAATTTTGCTTTCCCAATGGAGAATAACCCAAGCCGGATTTTCCTCCATTTAGCCTTTGGCTAGATAACACTTCATCTAGCTTTTCTTTTCCAAGCATAAGTCTAGATATGGTGCTATTCAATTCCAAAATTTTATTCTTTAAATTTTCATTTTCATTTTTTAGAAAATTTTGTGAAGAATCATAAAGAATGGAAGATAGTTTTTCTTTTTCTTCTTTTAAGCCTTCCATCTCTTTGGAAAGAGATGAGACTTCCTTTTTTAAGATGATATTTCTAGAATCTAATTTCTTCAATTCTTAATGCATCTCATTTATAACTTCAATTAACTCTTCACTACTACTAACAATGTTATTATTAGAAGGGGAAGAAGTTGATACCTCATTCTCATCGTCGATTGCCATTAAGCATAGGTTAGCAATCTCTTCGTATCCAACTTCATTGTCCGAAGTTTCTTCCTCTTCGTCACCAGTCCATATGGTTGCAATCATAGCTTTCTTTTTAAAGCTTTTATATGGTGTGCTTATTATTGTACAATCGGCCTTGATGTGACTGGGCTTCTTGCAACCGTAACACACAAGAGGTTCCCCTTTTTGGAGTGGAATCCCTTATGTAAAGTTTCTTGCTCTTTTTCAAGAAATTGTGAAACCTTTTGGTGATTAAGGCCATCTCACCATCTTCTTTGTTACTCTCATTCTTCTCTTCTTTTTCTTCCTCTTTGTTACTTGTAGAGGCCTTTAGAGCAATCATCTTTTTTTTTTCTTCTCATCATCATTGACAACAATATTCATTTCTTCCATCTCATATGTCAATAGTGATTCGAGAAGTGTTTCGATATCAAGTTTGTCGAGATCTTTGGCCTCCATTATGGCCATCTTCTTTGCTTTCCAAGTGGATGGCAAAGACCTTAAGATCTTCCTTGTTAGTTCAAACTCCTAAATGTTCCTACCAAGAAGCTTTAAGCCATTAATAATAGTGGTGAAATGTGAGTGCATTTGAGAAATTGTTTCATTAGGAGACATTTTGAAAGATTCATACTCGGACACTAGCATATAGATTTTTGATTTTTTGACTTCGCTAGTGCCCTCATATATAACTTGTTGTTTGTCCTAAATCCCCTTAACCGAAACACATGCAAAAACTTTATTATACTCATAAATATCTAAAGCACAATGTAAAATACTAGTGGCTCTACTATTTAAAGACATTATTCTATAATCCTATTCATTGAACTCAATTTTGAGTTTAGGCATTGTATGATTGATTTCTCCAATAGTTATTTCCTTTGTAAGAATTCTAGGTCCTTCCTTAATGACTCTCCATAGATTGTAATATTGTCCTTCGACAAAGATTTTCATTCTATTTTTCCAGTAGTTATAGTTGGAGCCATTGAACAAAGGAAGTTTAATATAGGAATGCTCTTAGGTATAGCTGTTTGATGCCATCGGATCAACTCAAGGATTTTGAGCCTGAAATTGAGTACGAAGCTCTGACACCAATTGTAAACCGAGGCTCAAACCCAAGAAGGGGGGTGAATTTTGTTTTAAAAACTTTTTCTGATTAACTTGCAAGTTTTTAAAAAGTTAAATACACAAAACACTCAATCAAATAATATACTTGAAAGTAAAGAGTTTAAGGAAGAGAAAGTGCAAACTCTGTTTATAATGGTTTGACAATATCAGATTCCTTCAGACCTTACGTCCACTCTTCAAGGAACCTCCTTGAAGTCATCCACTAAAACTTTACTCGTACAACTTCACGAGTGTTGTATAAACATTACAACCAATCTTTTCATCACGGAAGCTATAATGAAGTGTTTGATCCTAAACACTCTAAGAGTTATACCAACTCTTTCCCTTTACAATAAATAAAATTTGCTGTAAAGTAAATGGTAGAGAGACAGCAATAAGTGCTTTTACAAATAAACAATATCTCTCTCTTTCAAGAATAAGCTTGAAGAATGGCTCAACAATAAAATTTTCAAAGCATTTGAGAATTAATGAGCTATCCTATGAATTGAATGTGGTCTCTTCTTGTTTTAAATGCTCATTGAAGTGGGTTTATATAGCTTTGAATCAATATGGCTGTTTGACACAGACTTGGTAGGTTTGGGGTATTAAATGCTCAAGTCTCGCGTCTCAAACGGTCATATTTTTGAATTACCAGTAGATTGGGTCCTTGTACTAGTCGACTGGTCAAGTGAAAAATTTTCACTTTTTTAGGCTAAGGGAGAGTACCAGTTGACTGGGTCAAAGGACCAATCAACTGGGTCACAGGACCAGTCGACTTGGTCCTCAACACCAATCGACTGGGAACTTACTATCCCATCTCCCAGTTGACTGGTATAGGGACCCAGTTGACTAGGTTGTCCTTCAACCTAGTTTTCTTTATGGAAAATAGTTTTTGACCTAGAAACTTTTTGTATTTTTAGTTTTGTCAAAGTCTTTGTAAACTGAGCCACAAATCAAGCTATATAATTGAACATAAAAGATTTACAATTGTTTCAATTACCTTAATGCCTATTCTAGATCTTCTGTCATGTTTTGGTGCTTGAATTGCGTTGAGTTCTTGTATGTTGTTTCCGTACTGAATGCTTTTACCGCTTAAATACTTAGATAAAACTGTTAGTGCAATTAGAGTAGTGTTTTGTCATTAATAAAATCAAATACGAGTCAACAAGCTTTAATACATTTTCTAATTTGCTTTTCATCTTTATTTCTGAATTCTTTTAAACTTTTCAAATGATTCAAACTTGATTTTCACTAAGTTCACGTACTCATACCCAGTGTTTTCAGAGCCGAGGGCGTTGGGCGAGGTGTTTTGCCTTAATGAGGCGAGGCGTAAGCCTCGAGGCGTAAGCCTTTTGAAACATTAGGGCGTTTTGAATAAAATAATATTAATTAAATTATAAAAATATTTAAAAAATTGAAATAATATAAATAAATTAATTATCAATAAACTTTACTAACTTAAGACCTATAAATGAATATTTATTAAAATATTTTTACACAAATATCAAACAATTTGATGAAAATTTTAATAAAATAATATTAATTAATTAGAATAATAAAATAATTTTTATTAATTAATTAATTTTTATTAAAGTTTAATACTTTATTAATTAATTAATTTTTTTAAAAAATGCGTTTGGCGAGAACATGCGCTCTCTTTCGTTAGTGCGACGTTACTGTGGTCCATGCTGGCCCAAATTAAGCAAAGCTAAATCTCACCTGTCTACAGCTTAATATGTTAACTAAAAGTTACCCAATATCTGTAACCCAAATTATCCTGGGCTCCTGGCTCTAGTCCGTTACGTAATAGGCTAATATCTGTAGCCCAAATTATCCTAGCTCTAGTCCTACAATCCACGTTACCTAATATGTTAGCTCGGTGACACCACTAGTCCTCTTAAAAATCCACGATAAGCACAAAGAAAAAAGAAACAGAGAACCACCTAGAAGTCTAGAACAAGAAAATCGCAAAAAGTGCAAAAGTGCTAACCCTAACCCATCGCCACAAGCACGAAGCACCACAAACACCACCATCGCTGCCACTGCAGCAAGAAGCACGAAGAGGAAATCAAGCAAGGCAATGACGATATCGCTCATTTTCCTCCTTTCCCTTTGCTTCCTGTTGGTGATAGTAATAGAGTCGATGATGATGTGGAGAAATGGGAGATTTTCGAAGAGGAGGGACTCAGTGAGGTTACGAAGAGGAAATTGGAGTCGAGTCTGGAGAAATCAAGGCTATTGAATTTTGCTACACGAATCCGGTCTGTTCTGACTTCTAATTGCCCGTTCTGAATTTTTTTTTTAAATGTGGTTTTATCTTCCGTTTGGTTGCTGAGAAAATTGGGAAACTTTTTGATTTGAGAAAATTCAACCAATTCAGAAATTGAAAGTTTTGTTTACAGAGAATAAATGAAAGTTTCCTTTCAGTGGAGGATTATTTCGGTATCAAGTTTTGAAGCTTCAGTCGAATAGTTTTCTATTTACTTTTCTTTGTTTCTATGCTTTTTCTCGGTGGCCAAACAGTCTGATTTTTGGAATGCATTAGGTGCACGCCCAGACGCCTGGGGCGTAAAAGGCGTACACCTCGGGTTTAAGCGAACGCCCAGACCCAAAAAACGTGCGCCCAGAGATACTTGCGCCCCAGGATTCACGCCCTGGGGCGTTTTAGCCTGAAAATGCCTCTGGGCGAGCCCCGGGCGCCCCCCAAATTCGTTTTTTTAAAACACTGCTCATACCTAGAATTATCATCGGTAAAGGTAATAAAGTTGGAGTAACCTCTTGTAGCATTATCTATTAGGGGTTAACACATGTTAGGGTGCATAAACCCTAATACCCCTTGGCTCTTTCTCCATGTCCACTAAATGAAGATCTAATCATTTTTCATGAGACATGTTCACAGATTGGGTAGGATTCAAAATCCGATAGATACAAAAATCCACCATTTTCCACCTTTTTTACTCTATCTTCATTGATATGACCTAGACTTTAGTGCCACATGTAAGGATGGTTTATATTATTATCTATTTTCTTTTATTGTTCAATATAAAATATTTTAATGTCTACTTCTAATGGTAAAACTAAGTAATAAGTCTTTATGGCTGATGTAACAATGCCTGTTACATTTTTAAGGCGAAGTTTAACTTCTTTTTACTTAGTTTCTTGGTTCTTTTCAGCGGTCTGCATACTACTGAAAATGTGAAAACCATACTCGATATCTAATACCCAAGTAGAGACATTATTAACTAATAAGTTAATTTCATTGAAGAATAATTATGACATTAACTAATAAGTTAATTTCATCGAAGAACAACTGGGACATTGACTAATAAGTTAATTTCATCGAAGAATAATTGAGACATGCCTTAAAATGGCTTGTCTTGCAAGGTGATCATTGAAATTTCTCTTCCAGTTTCCATCTTTTCCATAATGGAAGCAGTATTCCTTATCCTTATTGATTTTTGACGAAATAGCCTTGTTGACATCGTTATTTGGTTTCAATGGTTTCTTCTTCTTCTTCTTTTTTATGACATTCTTATCATTGAACTTAGAAAAAGAAGCCTCATCGACAAGTATAATGGGTGTCTTAACCTTTCTTGATTGTATCATATGTAGTCTTCAACATATAATAAATTATAGAAGTGTAGCTTCAATTTTGTTCATGTTGTAGTTCATAATATATTATATAAATGAGTTTGAAAGGGATTGAAGAATTAAATCAGTAATTAACTCTGCATCCATACTAAAATGAGTCAGTCAAAGTGCTCTATATAGTTGATTATCTTTAATCCATGCTTATTGACTAATGATACTTTCGACATACTAACCCTAAAGAGATCTTTAGAGACTTGGAACCTTGCATTGCATCTAGCTCACCATGCAACTCTTGTAAATGAAGCTATATCGCAAAAGAAATTTCAATCTTGTCATGTTGCTTCTAAAG